>OX940970.1:27320512-28575512 GCA_954870475.1 Euphrasia confusa | reverse complement strand
AAGGAAGCTAGATATGACAAGGAAGGAGTGATGAAATTTTTCCGAGCGGTTTGTTTTCCGAAAACTATATCTAGCTGCCATTTTCTATTTTGGTGCTATATATACTAAATGATTTTGTTATATATTTAGTTAATCAGGAGGAGATACTTCTCGGATGAATTGCCAGGTGCAACCCCATGGTCTTACCAAGTTAATAGACCACTTGCGCAGTCAAGTGAAATCTCAAGAGATGAAGACCCCCACCTGTATAAAAATTCAAGGTATATATATATATATATATATATATATCATTATTTATATACAATTTGCAAGCAGAACCAACAGGGATCATTTCACAATAACAACAACGACGGGCGGAGGAAGTAGATTGGGGGGTGGGACCATCTTAGAACTTTTATACATGTTAAGAAATTAAATCTCGGGATTATGTTTTATCCGTAAAATTTATGATTGCATTGTTTTACATTACGTTGGCAGCAGCGTATTCGATTTTCATATGACGCTGCTTCTAACTTGAACCGTTTTTTCAGTGTGATTGGCGGTGATATGCACAAGTACAATGTGCTTCCTCCTCTTCCAGCTCAGCGCAACTTGACCCCTCCTCCCACGCTTTACCCACAGCAGCCAATGTCGACACCTGACAATTACAGCATCCCCAGATTTGCCTTGACCACCACCACCACCACCACCTCCTCCTCCTCCTCCTCCCATCATGAGATCAATGGTGCAAGATCAAAGCGTATGGATATCAACGTCTAAATCTTCTTCAATCCGCCGCTTATTAGCTCGATCAAATACAATCATCTCTCCCGGTGAAGTACATATACATCAAATCGTATTAATCCATAATCGATTATTTCTTACATTATTACATTTAAGTTTTTCCTCGTTTTTTGTATTTCGTATTCTAAAGAAGACAATTGTTGGATATATTTTCACAGCATCATCATTCCCTCTACTTCATAAAAAAAAATGTTTACGCCTATTACTGTCGAGGTATTTCTAGGGGTTGTCTAGGCTTAAGGGTGCCGAATTTGTGACTATTGTAATACAAAAAGTGTAGTATTTTTTATGATAATTACAATGATGATCTTTTCCTTTTTTTTGTTTTTGGACGTATCTTTGCCCTTAATGAAACACATCTCTTGGTTTTGATTCTCTTTTCATGTAACTCCGATTTTCCTATACAATACGGTTCTTCATGGGGATGATAAGGCTCCTCGTACGAACTGGTATTCTGTGACTTTCTTTTAACAGATTTGGCATGTTGCTTAAGGAACTCAATGCTTATAATATGCTCACCCTTATTCCGATGATTGAGACTTGTGGGTCCCCTAGGGTTTATGTGTGGATTGAGCAGCCTCACAGGCGGCATTTGTGCTGGGTCGGGTCTACGTATTAACTCAAGTCCTCCAGGTTTTGGGTTGACTCAGCAAGACACTAAAAAACAATGAAAATAATAGGTATCACATGTTCATATTTTGAATTTTTCCAAGAAATATATATTATATACTCTGTAAAGTAATTCATAGAAACTGCAACCATTGACTCTGAACATCAAAAATTCCAAAAGAAAGTATGTCTTGCTTTTTCTGGGCACCAATTTCTGTCTTGATCATTTTTACTATATGGAACATCATGACCAAGAACAGGAACAGGAAGCTATTGCCGCCGGGCCCGACCGGGCTTCCGATCCTGGGCCACCTCCATCTCCTAGGCCAAAAGCCTCACCAAGCCCTGCACCATCTAGCCCAAAAACACGGCCCGATCATGTTCCTCCGACTGGGCCTCGTGCCCACCCTCGTCGTCTCCTCTCCCTCCGCCGCCGAGCTCGTCCTCAGAACTCACGACCTCGTTTTCGCCAGCAGGTCTCGTCACCAAGCCTCCAAGTACATAAGCTATGGCGAGAAGAACATACTCTTCTCCCCGTACGGGCCTTACTTGCGCAACATGCGCAAGCTCTGCACTCTCAATCTCCTCAGCAATCTCAAGATCCAACAGTTTCGGGCCATGAGGCGGGCCCAGCTGGGAGACCTCGTGGGCCTTCTCCGCCGGGCTGCAGAGAGGCAGGAAGTCGTCGACATCAGCGCTAGGGTTTCCGGGCTGACCGGGGACACGACCTGTCTGATGGTTTTCGGGAGGAAATTCGCTGACCTGGAATTCGACGAGAAGGGTTTCAAGGCCTTGATTGAGGAGGCGTTGCAAGTAGGGGCTCTCCCGAATCTTGGAGACTTTTTCCCCTTCATGGGGGCGGTTGATCTTCAGGGGCTCACACGACGGATGAAGGATCTGGGTAAGATTTTCGACGGGTTCTTGGAGAGGATCATCGATGATCATCGTGTCAAGAACAATAATGAGGAGAGAAATCGAGATTTCTTGGACACGATGATGGGTATTATGGAGTCCGGCGAGGCTGCCTTCGAATTCGACCGCAGACATGTCAAGGCAGTGCTTCTGGTAAATTTTTTTTTTCTTAATAAACATATATATTGAAATTGAACAAAAATTGAAATCTCTGTTTTCTTGTAGGACTTGCTTATTGGAGGAATGGACACATCGAAATCAGCAGTGGAATGGACGCTTTCGGAACTCATAAGGCACCCGGAATGCATGATCAAACTCCAGAAAGAACTCGAACGAGTAGTGGGCATGGATCGATGCGTGGAGGAATCGCATCTAGACAAGCTCGAGTATTTGGATTCAGTTGTGAAAGAGTCATTCAGGATTCATCCTATTATCCCACTGTTGATCCACGAATCCACCGAAGATTGCACGCTCGATGGCTATCACGTGCCCAAAGGTTCAAGAACAATAGTGAATTTGTGGTCCATCGGGAGAGACTCTAACGTAGTTTAAGAAAAAATAATATTTTTTTTGAAATAATATAAAGTATTATAATGGGTATTGATTTATTATTAAATAATAAAGTTAATTAAAAAAATAGTTGTATTTATGTAAATAATTGTGTATTGAGCTGAAAAAGTTAAGAAAAAAAAAATTCTATTTTAAAGCCTGAATACAATTGTGGGACAACAAGAAAAAAAAAGTGTGCAGACAATTGTGAAATTAAATGACGACATTTGACTTTTCATAAATTTAAAAGACTAAATGTTTAATCGAATTCTTTAGCGTTTTATGATATTATCTCTTTCTTTTTACTCAACCCTAGATCTCTCTAATTCGTGTCATCGTCTAATTAGGACATGCTTGTCGGAGGAATAGACACGTCAAAATCAGCCGTGGAATGGACGCTTTCGGAACTCATAAAGCACCCGGAATGCATGATCAAACTCCAGAAAGAACTCGAACGAGTAGTGGGCATGGATCGATGCGTGGAGGAATCAGATCTCGACAAGCTCGACTATTTGGATTCAGTTGTGAAAGAGTCGTTCAGGATCCATCCTGTCACCCCAATGTTCATCCACGAATCAAGGGAAGACTGCATGCTCGATGGCTATCACGTGCCCAAAGGTTCAAGAACAATAGTGAACGTTTGGTCTATCGGGAGAGACTCTAACGTGTGGGCCAACCCGGAAAGATTCAACCCGGAGAGGTTTGTCGAGAGTAAAATAGATCTTCGGGGGAATGATTTTGAGCTTTTGCCGTTTGGTTCAGGGAGGAGAGGTTGTCCGGGGATGCAGTTGGGACTAACCATGGTTAAGTTGATGGTGGCGCAATTGGTGCATTGCTTCGATTGGGAACTTTGTGACGGCGATGAGTTGGACATGGACGAGCACTTTGGTTTAGTGATGGGTCGAGAAAAGCATCTCATGGCCATTCCCACATATAGATTGCTTGAATGAATGCTTTAAGAATGAGGGTAATATTGGGAAATTTAAACATTTTTGAATTATTCATTTTGATTTTGATAAAAAAGTTCAAATTTAAATTGGAAAAATCGAAGTAATAATTACATAATATTAGAAAAATAAATAAAAATATAAGAATATAATTGTATTTTATACTACTATATTTTTTAAAGTGTTCAAATATATGGGAACAAAGAGAGAATTAAGTACACACTTTTTTGGATAAGATATCTATTTTAGGATAATACAGAATATTGTTTTCACTAAATAAATAAAAACAAACAAAAAAATTAATTTCAACAACCGAATAATAAAAAAAAGATGGAAAGAAAAAAAAGGTTGAATGATCCAATAATAATAGAAAAAATGTCAAAGACAGTATAAAAATCAAAATACTGAATGATTAAACAATAAAAAGGTGAAAACAAAAATACTTGTGAATATATTGTCCAAAGATAACACAGTAAAAATGTGACTATTCAACATCAAAGGTTGCTACAAAAGACCTCAAAATGTATAAATTATAATTTATAAATACACACATGCCACATATTGTTCACTTCCTACAAACAAGTAGTATCTGATATTCTTGTTACAGTATTACACATTTTTGATGATTTGGACCTTCGTCTTCAAGTTTGTGATCCTAATTAGATCGATCAAAGACAGGCAAACATAAATATCGGAAAAAACAAGAAACAAAATATAGTATATAAATAAATCATCCAATAAAAATGGATGTTATATTAGGAATGAGAAAAAGAACAGTCGATTGGATATTACCCTGCCGACCCTCTGGGGTTTGTGTTTCGCACTCGAGCCCCACACCAATGCACTACAATTCGTACAACAAACACAGTTGTTTAATTTATACAAATCCGAATATATAGTTCAACATATATCAATTATATCTTTTAGGTATAATTACAAAAAAAATGCAAATTGACTTGAGCATCTCGAATTGTATACCCTATGCTTTGGTACAGTTTTTTGTGTCATTTGCCACGTCAAAAACATATTATACTTTAAGTCCCAATTATTTTAGAAAATGTATGTAAACTTCATCAACTTAAACTGAATTAAAATTTCATATAGGATTAAAATTTATGATAATAATTTAGTATTTTATGGTTACAAATATAAGAGCTTGTGACTCTAAAAAAAATAAAAATAAGTAAAGGGGGTTATTTAATTTTTTTAAAGATTCTTATTTAAAATAAAATAAGGAATACTAGTAGCAAATACTTTTTTGAAGCTTATAATCTCACAAACATCTTAAAAGTTACTTTTTGTGATTAAATTTCGTTATATATATATACCACAATGAAAGCAGGGTATACATACCTTGCATTTATGCCGTCAATAATATTTCGTTATATTACTCCACAATGAAAATGTACCACCCCATTAGCAAACGGGATAGAGGATTTACCTGACTGGGCAATAATGTGGAAGCTTGTCCAGAATCTCCAGCTCTTCGAGTGTAATCTGGTCAATATTATTGACGGCATAAATGCAAGGTATGTATACCCTGCTTCCCTCGATCACATCTATGAGGTCGTCGGCTGTAGCATCGTACCTAAGGCTGATGTCAGCGTTGTGTATTCGGTATTCGCCACAAATTGCCTTCACAGTCTCAAGGTCAAGATGTGTGTTAGCCACTGTAGATGAGAGATTGAGTCCCGATTCGGAGGTTCCTTTTTTAATCTGTTCTCACAGAACAAAATAATGTAATTTGTAAAATAGGGATAATTACAAGTAGTACATTGAGGTTTGACATAACTACAAAAAGAAAAACAGTCAACTTTCAAAATAATTTTTATAAAATGTTGTTGGGGAAGGAAAATTTGAATGTAATTGATTTCAATAAAAGAAAGTGATCGGAACTTAATAATTCACTACTGTTTATATTAGTATAATTTTGACCAAATAATGTGCATGCTAGTACCTTATACCAAATCCCTCGAGCTCTTTCTTGATTAGCCGTTTATGAGCGATCGGTTTTATGGCATCCAGAACAATAATGACGCAGTTACATGTCCGAGCTGTACTGATAATCTGATTCGACAAGCCACGTTCAAGTGTTAAATGAAAGAATACACGCACGCACATAAACACATAAATAGAGAGGGAGAGAATGAAATAACATGTATTAACATGTAGTTGTATATTACCTGTCTACCCTCAATGATTCCCGGAAGATCCAGTCACTGTTAAAAGCAAGAGCAAACAATCTACAAACCGTTAAAAAACTTCCGTGAACTCTTCCTTCACATTAAACAGAGTAAACAACTTGTGACTTTTAATTTACGATACAAAACCCTTCTTTCCTAAACTATTTGTATTTTCAATAATCATGTCATGGACTCATAATTAAGACAGGAAGTCAGGAACCATATAATAAATTAATAGATCAAACATTACTTCCAAGTATATAAAAGGAAACATACAAATAGGCAAAACTAGTAGCTAAACAGGAACCTGATAAAAAAATAATAGATAAAACATGAGACAAAATGGGTTGATCAGCCAAATATACTATGCCATGAAACTAGAAAAAGAAGGGAAACAAAATATAGCACAGGAAGACTAGTTGTTATTGAATTATTCTTTTTTCATGACAACAACCTTAAATTTTTTTGCCTTCTATTGAACCATTGAAGGGGAATTTTATATATACACAAATGGTTTGGACCCAACATTTATTGAACCTGTGCTCCATCGAGAGTGATACAAATTTATTTTTCGCAGAATAGGGAAATGATACCCTTTTACGGAGCAGTATAAATATTAATTCAGAAAGGAAATCGACGTGAATGTGAAACTTCCAAAAAAGTGATTTAGGCCAACTACTCAATGATGCCATAAATAATTTGCATAAATAGAATAACAGTCTCACCAACATACGTACTGTGTATACCATTGTGTGAGTGACAACATAGTTCTAAAATACCTGAAGTTTTGCGCCTCGGTATGTAATCACTCCAGGATTGCAAGTTAAAGTATTGAATTCATATGAAGCAACCTGCAATTCAATAAATAAATATAGATAGTCAACCCAATGGTAGTTCTGTTCGGATTAACTTAAAATGATAATTCACAATATCCATTATCCACCAAGCTACAACATTTCATCACGCGATTTGTGTCTTGACTGCTATCACAGATATGTTTCTTCAAGAAAGAATTGGTTTTCTCTGTCACTATTTTTTTAAACTTGTTCCATCAAGAAAAAAAAGCTAGCTACATGATACGAACAAACATATACTACAACTCAAGCAAGAGGGCTGACGAAACAATATACTAAGAATTAGTAACCTCTGAAAAAGTTCCAGTTAATTTGTTCAAGAGCGACTTCTGACACGAGGCCAACTCTCGAATTGCCACTTTTCGTAACATCAAAGCCTAGCCTTCTCCAGCACCACCGCCTCCCTTGGATTTCCCTCCGGAGTTTAGCTAGTTTCGCCTAAGACAAATCAATCAATCGACAACAGAAAGCAAATGGGCTGTTAAATTTTGACAAGAATGATAACAACACGAAAACACACTTTCAATTAAATTACTGTGAGAAATAGGAAATATTAGGTCAATCAGTTCAGAAACAATATTAGCTTCAACAACCTCCCTTAAAAAAAGAAGAAGAATAATCCTATTTCATGTATTAGAGATTTTCGCTTGTTACCTCATCTTCGATGTTCTTGATGTAGTCGCCATTTTCGGAGAGCTCGAGGATCCTAGTATGACGGGCGGCAGAAGGTGGAGGTGGGGATTTAACAGCTACCAATTTCTCGTATGACGGTTGCGGGAGATGAAAGGGGAACCACATCACGAAGGAGGTGTTGTGGGTCAAATGGGCCTTCACCAGATTATTCTAGAAAGCCCAAATTGTTTTCAGGTGGGCTCAATTGTATTTTTATTTATTTTCTCACTAATTAATTTTTATTTTTTTATACTGTTTTCATAATTTGTGTAGAGAAAGCATCAAAACACAGCTACCACATCCACATCCAAATAAAGACAACAATAAAGTATTTTTACAAATAATTATATTATATTATTAAAATAACTAATTTTAATATGTAAATAATTATTGTTCCTAGAGGGCTACCACATCCACATCCAAATAAAGACAACAATAAAGTATTCTTACAGATAATTATATTATATATTATTAAAATTACATGAACTAATTTTAATATATAAAATAATTATTGTTCCCTATACGAGTGGTAAGCCTGGTGATGATTTTAAGAACATAAAATCAGAGTCCTAATTTATTAATTTATTTATTTATTAGGTGCGTGTCTCGTAACCCTCACGTGTGATTTGTTTTGTCTGCAGTTATCGAGCTACAGTCAAGAACAGTTCCTTCACCAACCTAAAAACAATTCCAAAAATCACCGGTTTTGCTTATATAAATACAACTACTTTTTGAAGTTCAGAGCCCACCTACCGCAATTCACCCCTTCAACCACCTAACATTTCTGGTAAGCGTACCGTTCTTTGCGATTTTCCTGAGTTTCTTCGAATTAGATTCGGATTTATAGGTTAAAAAAAAATAAAAAAATTCGGATGTTATTTTTCATATGGGTTTGTTGGGTTATTACGTTTTCCGAAGCATTTGATTTATTAGATGTGGATTTATGTCATATGGGATGAATAAATTAGAAATTAGGATTAAAAGATTCAATTTTTATTTATTTGGTTTTGGTTTAAATGTTCTATGATGAATTGATTTTCTCAGAGACGTAATTAGACTCTGTTTTGTACATCAGGGAGTGATTCAATCATGGAGACCAGAGTTTCTTCCATGGGCTTGCAAATGGGCACGATGATAAACCTGGAAAAATTTGCGAGAAAATCGAATAATTCGTTGCAGTTTTTTCAGAACTGCAACGAGCAGCTTCTGTATCGGACACCCATTAGTGGCCAGCTGCTTGTCAGAAATCGCAGACATCGTAGACCTGAATCTCTAAAGGTCTCGTGTTCTTCCGAAAAAAGTCGAGGTAACTATGAATGGATGAAACTCTTTATTTTCTTGATCTTGGGCTCGTTATTTGTTTTTTCGTGTCTTTCGGGAAAATGGACATTCTGAAATCAGCTACTTAATGTTGTCGATGTTCTGTTTCCATAGACTTTTCTTAGAATACATGGATAAAATAATTTGTGGAATGGACTCTTATGGCTTCCATCGCTTACTTGTATCCATTTTTTGATATCTTCAGTGCTGGAGGTTGGCGGTTTTCCTGCGTTGTTTGATGAATCAAAGAGCATAAAGGTATCTACTGCCTTGTGTCTACATCTATTGGTTTTTGCTATATGAATTTTTCCAAAGTATATGAACAGTTGAGCTAGCATCTGACATCAGGTGTGTATGGTATTGCAGAATAAATCGGAAGAGCTTGAACCATATTTGAATGGTAGATGTGTATATCTTGTTGGTGGGTACACGTATCTATTGATATCATTTGTCTCGATCCAATGTGTCTATTTCTTAACAGCATTTTTCATTTTAATTAACTGTGTTTGTGTTGTCACAGGGATGATGGGATCTGGAAAAACAACGGTGGGCAAGGTTTTAGCAGAAGAACTCGGATATTCTTTCTATGACTGGTTAGCCCCTAAATATAGTACTTTTCTGTATTGCAAATATTATACTCGGATAACTTTAAAAAGACTTTCTTTCGTTCACATTTTTACAAACACTCAACAGCTTTTCAAAATATTACAATATATAAATAGCCTTGAATCTTCGTTTGGCTATTTGTAATAGTGAGAAAATAAATGAGGGGCGCAAATGTTTTGATGGCAGTTTTCGAAATGAGTCAAGGGATGAGTTCTGGTTCAGTAATGGCTTGGTGCAAATGTAAAATGCCAGACAAAAATGTTGTAGTTATTTTTAATGATTAAAAGGTTTTGTGTGTAATTGCTGAAAAAAATATTAGATGGCAAAAATAATTTCCTTTAGCTCCCATTGACGGTGGATGCAAAATACAAGACGAGTGTATCCTCAAGCGTGGTTTCCCGTTCTTGTAAAATATAGCTGGACTGCTTTTGTAAATTGGACAAACCTCAAGGGTAGTTTTTGTAACTCTCCATATTGATTTTTATGTTTTAATTTCTGTTCTTAACACAAAAACTGAACGAGAGATTCTTGTTCGGGACAAGTCTTGACATATTTTTCTCATGTTAATTTGAAGTGACACACTGATAGAGGAGGCTGTTGGTGGAACTACTGTGGCTGAAATCTTCAAATCGTATGGCGAGACCTTCTTTAGAGATAATGAGGTTAGTTTCCTATTTGAGTGGGCAATTTCAGGCCTAACAACACAAAAGACAGGATTTTTTTATTCAATGTTCTTACGCTTAAGTCTTAACCGTGAAATAATCACAATGAATCTATCTGGTAAACCGATAAGAAAATAATTTACTCCAACTTTAATGCTACTGTCGATTATATAGCCAACTTTAATCGCTACTTGTCAGTGAAATCCCTTCAAGCAATTTTTTTTCCTCTTTACGGACTGAATTGAACTGCCAATTTGGTAATGCTGTTACGGATCCCTAATTATCGTGGCTCTAAGTTATTCTCAGTTAGAGCATTTCCTGTTGTTTTGATACAAACGAAACATTTTCTTTAGTGCTCTGTCCCCTGTCCGCAGAAATTTTCTTTTCTTTTTATGTTTTGCATTAACAGCAATTTTTGTAAACGCTTGCTATAATTTCTCAATTCTTGGATCAAGTAACTACTAGCTACGAAATGTCGTTTTAAGGTTCTATATACGAAAAATGCATTGCTTCAAGTTGTTTCATTCTTCTCTAATTTAGGCAGATGATTTTTGAACCAATGGGTGATTATGAAAGTACTCTCAAGGTTCGATTTAACTACACATAAACCCATCTGTCTTTCAAACTTACAACAATATCCCCAACTTCCACTCATTATTAAAACTCAGGGGTAACCATTTTTCTTTCTTTCCCTAAACGTGAAGGGGTGTTTGGAGGTAATTTTTCTTGCAAACGGGGTAAATATGTAAGCCACAATAGGATATCAAGGGGATTTAAAAAAAAGTGTTCTTACTAAAATTTTGTCAAAACACGAAGGTACATTTTACCTTTCGTAATATACAGTACTTAGATTTTTACTTTTTTTTTCTCTTGGTTTTTCTTTAGACAGAGACACTGTTTAAGTTGTCTGCAATGCATCGATTAGTTGTTTCAACTGGTGGGGGTGCAGTTGTTCGGCCAGTCAACTGGTAATGAATAAGTCAAACTTCTGGTCGAATTCCACTTCAATCGTTTTAAATAAATTCCTTTGTTGACATTACAATAGGAGACACATGCGAAAGGGTATCAGTGTTTGGTTAGACGTGCCTTTAGAAGCCTTGGCACGAAGAATCACAGCCATCGGAACCAAATCTCGACCCCTGCTGCATCATGAATCCGGAGATCCCTATTCTAAGGTAGATGTAAATCGCATTTCATATAAGAGTAAATTGCTAAAGTTGTTACCTTTCGACATTACAAATGGCCCATCAAAGAGTATACCAAAAATATGGGTTTCAGTTTGCGAAACGTAAAAATGAGCGAATATAGATGATTTTTTTCATAATATAACAAATATTTGTATGTTTATCGGTTTTTTCCAGACCATGAAGCGACTATCTGCCCTTTTCGAAGAGAGAGGCGAAGCATATGCCAATGCCGATGTCAGAGTTTCTCTTGAAAGTATGATTTCAACAATTCTTATACATAAAATATGAATTGTGGTTTGGAAATAAGCGCGTGTGTTCATGGATACTATGTTTCTTTTTAGATATTGCGACCAAAATCGGATCAGAAGATGTATGCAATCTCACACCAACCGAAATCGCAACAGAGGCACTCCTCCAAATCGAGTGTTTCTTGAAGAAACATCAAGGCCGACATTGATCACTACTACCTTCTTTCTTGTAAGTGTGCATGTTGGTGTTTCGTTTTCTAAATTTTTTTTATACCAATCTTCGTAACATTGTGTAAAAACCGAAACATACATCCCTTGTTGTGTTTATTATATCGAATTTTGTAGTCCGATACGAGGCACATCATTGGTATCATCGTTTGAATTCGATAAAAACAAAAAAAGTTTGCCTCAATTATCTTACACTCTACTGAAATGGTGTTCGCCCCAGTGATAAGAAACACTAATCTCGTTGTCGTTTTTGTTGCGTAACCAAATGGTATCGGCACTCGCTGTCCATTCGCACACTTCTGCCTTGCAATACTCGGCTATGTCTGAATTGAAAACCTCAAAGATTGCATCTTTATTCGTCTCGGACCACACGAAGTGGCACACGGACTTTGTGGTGCTCCAAATGTAGTTATTGCAGACGGTGAAGGTGAAGGGGCTGTCCACGTCGACTTTGACGAACCCGTTGTCTTGACCATCGGTCGAGCAGTGGACTTTGACCTGATCACGGCTGTCGATTAGGCCGTTGGTGATTCGGACAGAGTATTGGGTGTTGAAGATGTTGCATCCATGGGAGATGATGACAACATTTGATAACAGGAAGATGGAATACAAGAGCTTTGTTAGCCCTTTGTTGTTGGTAGTGAAAGACATTACAAAAATGGGAAGTAAAAATAGAAACCAAAAATCGGGTAGTGTATATATAACTAATATAAGTATTGTTGGAATGTACACAAGATTTGAATTCTAGAAGTGTTTCTATACATTCTGGAAGTCTGGGCAAAGTGACCATCTCATCGCGGTTTGAGTTTGGGCAAAGTGGCCATTCCAGCATCTCATTTAAATCTGCCGCCAACAAGGCAAAACGGTGTCGTTTTACCTGGGTTCACAGAAATGTCGCGGCGCACTGGATCGATCCTCTCTCACGTGTTAGTGGATGAAAATGCGAGATTCCAAGTGCTCCAAGTTCCTCGCCAGCTCACGCACAGCATGACGTTCACAATTTCTGTTAGAAATGTGTGGCGTGGATTTGCCCAATCTGATTTGATCGTAGGGTTCTTACGAGTTTCAGATTTGGGGTTTTTTGTGTGCGTGAGTATAAATGTAATTCACCGTGTGTGTGTGATGTAGAGCTGATACTGAACTCATATTCATAGCCTTGAGAGCTTGAATAACACGCTAGAACCACCTCCCTCCCCGAGCACGTAGATCGGTTTTCAATCGATCGAAGCTCGTAAAATCGTGTGTCATTTCGTGTGATTTCTTTTGTGTTGTGTTCCTGGAAGTTCAGAGATACTTTTAGGATCCTTAGATCGAGCGTTTGTCTTCGTATCCCGATTTCACCATTTGAGCTCGAAGCATTCCGGCGCCAAGCTTTTGTGGCTCCCGCGGCTGCGATTGGTGGTGTTTGTTTTTCTTGTTCGAATCCTCAACAAGTGGCGCCGTCTGTGGGAATCAAATCCAGCTGCGGTGAAGATGATGAAGGGTGGATCCGCGAAGGTCGATCTGGAGAAATTCACGGGGAAGAATGACTTCAACCTCTGGCGAATCAAAGTGAAGGCGGTTCTGGTACAACAGGGTTTGATCTCAGCGTTAGATGCCCCGTTGCAGTCGTCAGCGCCAGAGGGCAAAGGGAAGGAGACGAAGGAGTCGAGCTCTGCAGAATCAACACCTGATCCAGTGGAGATTTCCATGCGTGCTCATAGTGTGATCATCTTGAGCCTGGGGGACAAAGTGTTGAGGGAAGTATGCAAGGAGTCGACTGCCTATGGTTTGTGGAAGAAACTGGAGAGCTTGTATATGACTAAATCCTTGGCAAACAGGTTATATTTGAAGCAAAGGTTGTATACCTTTAGGATGTCTTCGGATAGATCTGTGGTTGACCAGTTGGATGATTTTGTGAGGTTGTTAGATGATCTGGAGAATGTAGATGGTCAGATGAAGGAGGAGGATCAAGCACTGTTGTTGTTGAGCTCTTTGCCTTCATCATATGATCAGTTTAAGGATGCATTGTTGTATGGTAGGGTTCATGATTTGACTCTGGAGGAAGTGCAGGTTGCACTTAGGTCAAAGGAGTTGAACAAGAAGGATCCTAAGGCCAAGGAACATCATCAAAGTCCAGAGGGTCTAACTGTCACAAATAAGAAGTCATGGGGAAAGAAGGACAACAGGAAGAAACCACATGGGGGTGGTGATGCAGCTGCATCAACCTCAGAAACCAGGAAGTGCTACCATTGCAACAAGACAGGTCACTTGAAGAAGAATTGTTACCAGTTGAAGAATCAGCAGGGCAAAGGGAAAGAGCCAGCTCAATCCGTGGATGTGGTTGAGTCAACTTCTGATTTGGAGGATGCTGAGGTACTTGCTGTTACTTCTAACTCTAGAAATGAGGAGTGGGTGCTTGATTCTGGTTGTACATTTCATATGTGTCCTGTGAAGCATTGGTTTGAGGACTTTGAGTTCATAGATGGTGGTTCGGTTGTTCTTGGAAATAATCTTACATGTCAGGTGGAGGGTATTGGTTCAGTGAGGTTGAGACTCTCAAATGGATCAATCAAGAAACTGACTAAGGTGAGGTATATTCCATCCCTCAGGAGGAATTTGATTTCTCTTGGAATGCTTGACAGTTTGGGCATGAGCTTCAGTTCAGTGGGTGGTTGCCTTCAGGTTAAGAAAGGCACTACTGTGGTACTTGAGGGAGTCAAGAGGAATGACTTGTATTTCTTGAAGGGTTCTACTGTTGTTGGTGAGAACTCCTTAGCTGCTGCCTCAGTGAAGGTGGAGTTATGGCATAGGAGACTTGGACATCTCAGTGAGAAGGGTCTTCATGAGTTGTCTAAGCAGGGTGCATTCAAGGGAGGTCAACTTGACAGGCTCAAAGTATGTGAGTATTGTGTTCTGGGCAAAGCTACTAGGGCCAGTTTTGGAGTGGGAAGGCATACAACCAAGGGAGTGTTGGATTATGTTCACTCTGACCTATGGGGCCCAGCTAGAACAAATACCAAGAGTGGAGGCAGGTACTTCTTATCCATCATTGATGATTTCTCAAGGAAAGTATGGGTGTTCATTCTGAAGAACAAGAGTGATGCCTTTGAGAATTTCAGAGATTGGGTAGTTGAAGTTGAGAGGCAGTCAGAGAGGAAGGTTAAAAACTTGAGGACTGATAATGGTCTTGAGTTTCTCTCTGAGGAGTTCAACTCCTTCTGTGTTGAGAATGGGATTTCTAGGCATAGGACTGTGGCTTCTACTCCTCAGCAAAATGGAGTTGCTGAGAGGATGAATAGGACCTTACTGGAGAGAGTAAGGTGTATGCTTCTAAGCTCTGGGCTAAGTAAATCATTTTGGGGAGAAGCAGTGACTACTGCAGCCTATTTGATCAACAGGAGTCCAGCTGCAGCTTTGAGCATGAAGACTCCTCAGGAGGTTTGGGCAGGGGAAGTTCCAAACTTTGAGAATCTGAGGGTCTTTGGCAGTTTGGCCTTTGCTCATGTGAGGGGTGACAAGCTTGAAGCCAGAGCACTGAGGTGTGTGTTTCTTGGTTACCCAAAGGGAGTAAAGGGTTACAGACTGTGGTGCATTGAACCTGGAAACCAGAAGTGTGTGGTCAGTAGGGATGTGACTTTTGATGAAGACACTATGCCCATGCTCTCTGAGAAAGAATCAACTGAGATGGATCAGTTTGAGGTGGAGTTACATGGTAGAGATGTACTCAAAGCTCAGAGAGGTGCCCAAGTTGAAGATGAGGATGACTTTGAGGTCAGTGATGAAGAACCTGAAGTCAGTGATGGGTATCAACTTGCAAGAGACAGGGAGAGAAGGGTGATACAACCTCCTAAGAGGTATGCACAGGCAGATACAGTGTCTTATGCCCTATTGGTAGCTGAGAACATGGTTAGTGATGAGCCAAATTCATATTCTGAGGCATTGAGGTCCTCAGATAGGGCAAAGTGGCTTCTAGCTATGCAGGAGGAGCTCCTATCTTTGGATAGGAATCATACATGGGATGTTGTGCAGAGACCTAAGGATCAAAGAGTGGTTGGCT
Organism: Euphrasia confusa; assembly: GCA_954870475.1. Lineage (NCBI taxonomy): Eukaryota > Viridiplantae > Streptophyta > Magnoliopsida > Lamiales > Orobanchaceae > Euphrasia > Euphrasia confusa. Next base: position 28,559,713 of record OX940970.1, on the reverse strand, counting down.
GTAAATGGATCTTTAAGAAGAAGCAGGAAGGATCTGGTATAAGGTACAAAGCAAGGTTGGTTGCTAAGGGCTTTACTCAAAGAGAGGGAGTTGATTTCAATGAGATCTTTTCTCCAGTGGTGAAGCATTGTACAATCAGAGTCCTGTTAGCCATTGTTGCTCAGTTTGACCTTGAGCTTCAACAGATGGATGTGAAGACTGCTTTTCTCCACGGGGAGTTGGAGGAGAAGATCTATATGAGGCTGCCTGATGGTCTAGAGGGGTGCTCTGATGTCAACAAGGTGTGTTTGTTGAAGAAGTCCTTGTATGGGCTCAAACAAAGTCCAAGGCAGTGGTATAAGCGGTTTGACAGCTATATGTTGTTGATAGGCTTTGTGAGAAGCCAGTTTGACTGCTGTGTGTATCTCAAACTGAAGACAGGGAGGGTTGTTACCTATCTACTGCTCTATGTGGATGATATGTTGATTGCCAGTTGTTCCAAAGTGGAGGTAGAGTCATTGAAGAGATTGCTAAGTGCTGAGTTTGAGATGAAAGACCTTGGAGAGGCAAAGAAGATTCTGGGAATGGATATTTCCAGGGACAGGTCAAATGGGACTTTGTTCTTGTCTCAGACTTCTTATGTTGAGAAGGTTCGCAAAAGGTTTTATATGCATGAGGCTAAGGCAGTGACTACACCACTTGGATCTCACTTAAAATTCTCAATGAATCAGTCTCCAAAGAGTCAGTTTGAGGAGGTTGCCATGAGTAAGGTTCCTTATGCTTCAGCTGTGGGCAGTTTGATGTATGCTATGGTGTGTAGCAGACCTGACCTTGCCTATGCCCTAAGTTGTATCTCAAGATACATGGCCAATCCAGGGAAGTCACACTGGGAAGGTGTGAAATGGGTATTGAGGTATTTGAGAGGCACTTCTGAGTTTGGTTTGATGTTTAGAAGAGTGAGGAGCTCTGGAGATGCTCTTACTGGATATGTAGATTCTGATTATGCCAGCAATGTGGATACCAGGAAGTCACTCACAGGGTTTGTGTTTACCTTGTATGGTAGTGCTGTGGTCTGGAAGGCATCCCAGCAGTCTGTGGTTGCTTTGAGTACCACTGAGTCAGAGTATATTGCATTGACTGAGGCAATCAAGGAGTCTATATGGTTGAGAGGATTGCTTGAGGAACTTGGGGTTCTGCAAGAAAGGGTATCAGTGCATTGTGATAGTCAAAGTGCTGTGCATTTGGCAAAGCACCAGGTCTATCATGACAGGTCCAAGCACATTGATGTGAGATTACACTTTGTGAGAGATCTGGTTGACAAGGGTGTTGTCAAGGTGGAGAAAATTGCAACTGAAATTAACCCTGCAGACAGTTTGACCAAGAGTATTCCAAGTGATAAGTTTCAACTGTGTCAACAACTGGTCCAGTTGGTTGACATTCCACAATCTCAGTGAAGATGGAAGTGTGGAAGTGGCAGCAGGCATGATAGTTCTGCTGTGGTTGTCAAGTTATCCAAGAAAATACTCAAACAGGTCAGTTTTGAGCATTTCATGGTGGTGGCTTGATGGTTTTTTGACTCAGTGGCTTTCTGAGTGGTTTGGGCATGGCCAGAGGTTCATGTTGTTTATAGTGACTTGTATGCACTGAGGTTTGCATGGTTACTTCAGAGAATTGGATTTTGAGGCATGGAGTTCTTGGATTCAATTTCTGGTTTGGTCTAGTGACTTGGTGTTTCTAAGTTGCTGAGGGAGTTTGAGGCATGGTGATGTGCTGGGAAGTCACATTACATGTTTGGAGTGTGTAGGTTCTGGCATTGGAGGTTTTGGTTCAGAAAATCCCAGTTTGTGTTCTTGGGTATTTTTCTGGAGAAACCAGTTTGGCTTGCTATGGTTTTCTGCTGTTTGTGGAGGCTGTGGTTGGAGATAATCCATGGTCTATAGCTTGCCAGAAAGAGGAGAAGGAGAGGAATCTTCATTGACTATTGTGAGAGTTTGAATCTTGGTTGAGCTTCCAGGAGGGTGGTCCAAAGTTGGCATTCTGAATCTTTGAGTCTAAGAACAGGTCAGTTTCTTGATTTTGATTCTGGGGGTGATCAGGTGTTGATTGGTTGATACATGATGTTTGCTGGGAATTGCAAATATTGTGTAAGGTGGAGATTTGTTGGAATGTACACAAGATTTGAATTCTAGAAGTGTTTCTATACATTCTGGAAGTCTGGGCAAAGTGACCATCTCATCGCGGTTTGAGTTTGGGCAAAGTGGCCATTCCAGCATCTCATTTAAATCTGCCGCCAACAAGGCAAAACGGTGTCGTTTTACCTGGGTTCACAGAAATGTCGCGGCGCACTGGATCGATCCTCTCTCACGTGTTAGTGGATGAAAATGCGAGATTCCAAGTGCTCCAAGTTCCTCGCCAGCTCACGCACAGCATGACGTTCACAATTTCTGTTAGAAATGTGTGGCGTGGATTTGCCCAATCTGATTTGATCGTAGGGTTCTTACGAGTTTCAGATTTGGGGTTTTTTGTGTGCGTGAGTATAAATGTAATTCACCGTGTGTGTGTGATGTAGAGCTGATACTGAACTCATATTCATAGCCTTGAGAGCTTGAATAACACGCTAGAACCACCTCCCTCCCCGAGCACGTAGATCGGTTTTCAATCGATCGAAGCTCGTAAAATCGTGTGTCATTTCGTGTGATTTCTTTTGTGTTGTGTTCCTGGAAGTTCAGAGATACTTTTAGGATCCTTAGATCGAGCGTTTGTCTTCGTATCCCGATTTCACCATTTGAGCTCGAAGCATTCCGGCGCCAAGCTTTTGTGGCTCCCGCGGCTGCGATTGGTGGTGTTTGTTTTTCTTGTTCGAATCCTCAACAAGTATAGTAAATGTGCTTGCGTTAAATGCAAATATGACATTAATGGAATTTAATTGTGGTTTAATTTGCTGTTAATGAATATGGGGCAGTTTCGACTGCTTCAGTCTTCATTCAATGACTTTCTCTCTCGTGGATCGATTTCTCGATCCGCACGGTGGGAAGGTAGTGCGTGGAGTCGTGATCGTGTTGTTCGAATTTCAGCACCATCGAGAGGTTTACGAAGGCGCTGTGACAATTTTCCCATAGTTTCAACGAGCATCCTGTCTTTCATTATTCAGTAGTTTTGACTTCAAAATTCACAAATTTTATCTAAAAACAATTTGACCATGAGTTATTCTTGACTTCAAAATTCCCAAATTTTATCTAAAAACAATTTGACCATGATTTTTAAGTAGAAAACTATATGTTTTTTTATCAAAATTTTGAGTGTTTTAATATTTTTCATTAAATGTTTTGAGAAGTAATATTTCTTATGTTTTTAAGATTTAAAAATTCTTAAGTTTTAATAGATTATTATGATTAAAAAATGTTTATTGTTAATAACTTTGATCTCTAAAAATGTTAAAAAAAAAATTTATAAAATTGTTTAATATTCTATTTAAATTTCTAAATTTTAGAATGAATTACATAATTTTATACAGTGAGTTTGAGCCTTAAGATTAACTAAAAAATTATTAATAATAAATCTTATAAAACCACACGAAAAATATGAAAGAAAACATAAAAAGAAAGAAAGAAAATATAAAAAGAAAAAAACATTATTAATTAAAAAAATCAAAGAAAAAAAAGAAAGAAAACACAATTATGCACTAATTCTCTATAATCTCAAACTCTCGTATTTATTTATTTTTTAAATATATTAAAAAATAATTTATTATTCATTATATTTAAAAATTATTTATAATTCAGTAAAAATTCAATTATTTTTTACGAAATATCACTCTTTAATCCAAATTTATTAGTTTTAATGTTTAAAATATTAGTAATTCTTTAGTAAAACTATGTTCAAAAAACATAGGAGATGCATTCAATCGAGACTTTAATAATTTTAATTTTAATTAATTAAAACTTAATTTATATTAGTATTAATCATCTTGTCTCACAAACATTAATTGAAACCGACCACTTTTAATAGATTTTTCTGGATTGACAATGGTCACATTCTCAGAGTAACGTAGAACATATATTTTGGATGTGACGTCTTGATCGTTTTTCCAATTGTTGAAATATATATACACGAGTTTTGAAGTGTTTTGTAGGCTTTCATTAGCGATCAGTTGCAAAGTGGTTATATCATGTATTTTAATCTGCCCCAATACGACGCGGTTTTAGTGATGAAGAGGAATTGAGTAAAAACTTTGATTGAGCATATTTCACGTGTTTCTCGATGATTTTTTTTTTTTTTTGTTTTCAAGTGCTTTTAAATCCTCATCAAGTTATGCTCAGTACCTCAGCATGTGACATTCAATTTATGTTATAATGGGATGGATCAGATTTGTCTAATCCAGATCGATCGATATCATAGAGTTCATATGCATTCGGATTTTGCATAAAATCGCACGTCTATGTAATGCGTTCGATTCACATTTTGGAAGTTTCTTTCGATCTAAATTCCAACCTGTTCATTTTCTCTGATTTCAATTCCATTTTTTCGTGGTACATATAATATTCGTTACGAGTTTAATTAAATAACGTGTACGCCTCGATATATCGCTCGTAAAAATAACGAGCGTCAACATTCAAAGTAGGACGACCAACGATACAAACCCTAATTTCAGGGCTAAATATGTTTGCCCCAATCATGACGTTTAAGATTGCCTTCAAGCCAAATGTCGTCGTCGCCTATCGTCCATTCGCAAACCCTTCCGTGACATCCTTTCGATAAGTCCCAACTGAATACATCGAAAAGCGCGTCTTTAGTCGTGCCGACTTTCCAAAAATGGCACAAGTACTTTGTACTGTCCCAAAAGCTGTTTTGACACAATTTCCACGAAAAGGTTTCGCTCGAACTGAGTATGTAATAACCGATCTCTTCATCTTCCGACGAGCAATGGACTTTGACTTGAGGGTTCACGTTCGTTTGTGGCTCGTTAGTTATACGAACCTCGTACGCGTCGCTAAAGAAGTTGCAACCATCGGCGAAGGGTGCTGCTCGAATCGATGGCAATAACAACACGAAGATCGCGTACAATAATATGTGTAGCCTTATAAGGCCTTTGTTGTGGGTAGGGAAAGACATTTGAAAACGTACGTTAATAACGATTGAGTAAGTGTTCGTATATATGTTGTAGTATACTGTATACATATAAATGCCTTTTACCGTTATATGTAATTAATTGCTTCGATTTATTATAATATATAGAGCACAAACATTAATTAAAATGGTTGAGACTTGAGAAGTATTTAATGGATCGAGTAGAATTTAAGTTATTTAATTGAGTTAATAACATGCGAATTCATATTAACTAGTAACTACTGCCCCGTGCATAAGAACAAAACTATATCTTTTTTAACAAATTACAAATACAATTTAAATTTTTTTTCGACTTTTAGGGATTGCAAGATTGACACAAAAATGATTGCAAGATTGACACAAAAATTGACATTGATTTTAATTAGTGGCTATAGCATAGAATATCATTAATGAGAATTTACGACGTTGAAATCCAAATAGAATTTTTGAATCAAATGGACTAAAAATATGTTCTTTTAGACAGACTGAACCGAACTGCTCTGAATTGAAATCAACTGAACTGAAATTAATTTCAATAGAATTAAATTTTAAAATAATAAATATTAATCAAATATTTCAGTATTTATTGTAATATAAATACTTTTATAAAAATTGAATGTTTATATAATAATAATAATAATAATAATAATAATAATAATAATAATAATAATAATAATAATAATAATAATAATAATAATAATAATAATAATAATAATAATAAATGAACTGAACTCAAATTAGTTTGAACTAAACTTGACTTAATGAGTATAAACTAAATTGAACTAAAAACTCAATTGTTTAATTATTTTTCTTCTCATTAATTTTGTTAGTTTACTTGTATTATATTTATGAAAAATAAAATAAAAAATTGCGTTAAATTGTTTTTCAAAAATAATTATCATCGTTTTTATTGATATTTTGTAACATATAACCCCGTGTAAATTATAAAATGTGAATAGTTGTATAGCTTATAAAATTAAATTGTTAATTATCATCGTTTTCATTAATCTTTTGTAAAATATAACCCGTGTAAATTATAAAATGTGAATCGTTGTATAGCTTATAAAATTAAATTGTTATATATTTTTTTTTGTCAATTATCTCTTTTATCAATATTTTTATTAATTTAATTTTATGATATTTATGATTAAAAAAAACTTTTTTCAAAGTGTTTTTCAAATATAACTATCATCGATTTTATTGATCTTTTGTAATATATAATCTAGTGCAAATTATAAAAATTGAATTGTGGTAGAGTTAATAAAACTAAATTATTGAGTAATTGTTTTATTTGAGTTTCAATTATATATTTTCTTAATTTTTTATTATTTAATTGATCATTAATATAAAAAAAAATATTAATTGAGTATTTTTCAAAAATAATTATCATCATTTTTATTAATCTCTTCTAACATATAACTTATGTAGTATAACTTCTTTTATATTAATTGAGTATTTATTTTATAATTAGAAAAAATGAGTTATTTAATTTTAAACAAATATTAAAAATTACTCTTTTCCCTAAACCACTCTTATTTGTATTAATTTACATAAATGATATTTATGATAAAAAAAACTGTTTTGAAATTGTTTTCAAAAAATAAGTACAAATATCATTGTTTTCATTGATCTTTTTAACATTTAACCCGTGTAAATTATAAAATGTGAATGATTGTATAACTTATAAAATTAAATTGTTGAGTAATTTTTTGTTTGTGTGTTAATTATCTCTATTCTCAATTTTTATTATTATTTATTGGATCATTATGATAAAGAAAATACGTTAAATGTATTTTTCAAAAATAATTATCATTGTCTTCATTGATATCTAGTAACATATAATTATGTGTTACTTATAAAAGTTGCATTGTTGTATAACTATCAAAATTAATTTTAACAATTATTTATTTTATTTCAACGATCTCATTTTTAATATAACTACGTGTTAATTATAAAAGTTGAATTGTTGTATAACTAACAAAATTAATGTTAACAATTATTTATTTTATTTCAACTATCTCATTTTCAATAGCTATGTTATATTAATTAATTTGTATGTATAATGATATAGATAAATAAAAAAAACCGATGTCTTGATGTGTTTTCAATAATAATTTTGAATTTGTATTGACTATTAAAAATATATAAGCATGTGCAAATAATAAATGGTGAATAATTATATAATTAATATAATTATTAATTTTAAACAATTGATTTGCTTATGTTTCAATTATCTTTTTTCTAAAATTATAATACATGAGCTTTATTAATTATATTAATTATATGATTATTGCGCTTTTTTATAATTAAAATTTTAAAACTACTATAATTAATAAAACATCTTTCTAAAAACTTTAATTATTAATTATAATGTAACGTATACATTCTTTCTACATGAGCTATAAAAAGTTTGAAATTAACAACCCTATTGGTTCAGTTTAGTTAAATGAATTTAGCTAAGATGAACTTAATAAGTTTGAAATTAACAACTCTGAATTAAACTGAACTTTAATTTAATAGGTATGAACTGTACTTAACTTAATTGAACTTAAGTTAATAGATATGAGCTAAACTTAATAGGTCCGAACTTAAATGGACTTAGCTAAGCTGAACTTAATAAGTCTGAACTTAAAAATTTATTTCAATTTAATTTTATTTTAAAATATTGAAATAATAATAATAAAAATAAATAAATAAAAAAATCTTAAATGACTAAACTAAACTAAACTTAATTGATCTGAACTGAACTAAAATTAAAAAATCTGAAGTGAAGTGAACTGAGAATAAGTCAAAAAAACAGGTGCAGTGGTGCTAAAGAAACATACTTTATTCATGTGTGTAAAATTGAAAAATCTTTTTGACTAAGGAGTTTAGATTGAAGTTGACTGAATTTAACTGAAATTAATAGCACTGAGTTGAACAGAACTTTAATTTAATAGTTAACTTAACTTAATTAAACTTAACTTCAATAATATCAAAGAACATTTAAAAGTATATAAATCAAGTTGAACTTTAATTTAATAGTTAACTTAACTTAATTGAACTTAATTTCAATAATATCAAAGAACATTTAAAAGTATATAAATCAATTGTGTTTATCCAATTTTCTAACTGCATTATACTTCACTTAAATTAAATATTGTTTTTACTTGAAACAGTCTTTAATAAAAAAAAATTGCTTACATTATTAGGTGTATTATTAAATAAATTTTAACTATGTAAAAAATATTAATAAAAAAATATTATATAACTTTAGTGGTGGGTGTAAGTTTTGGGTGATTAGAGCATCTCCAACCGATACCAAAATCCTATTTTGGAGTAGGAGAGATGCTCCAACCGATACCAAAACATAATTTTATTATAAGTTTTATGGTGGTACACACGTAAAAAATACTTAAATTTACGTTACCTTAAACTCAAACCAAAAACTATTTATTATTTATAAAATAATCCTTTATTATTACAAATTAATAAAAAAAACTATAAACTTTTTATTTTAGTTTTTTATTTAATATATTTTGTAATGTAATATTTTTTAACAATCATATCATTAATAATTAAAATAAAATTTTATTGTAAAAATAAAAATAAATATTTATAATTAAATATTAAATGTTTCATGTTTGCACAATTTTGTCATATTTAATTAATATTTTATTTTATCCTTTATATTTATTATATTTGAAATTTTAAATTGAAAATAATATTTATTAAATTTTTTAAATTTAATGTCAAAAGTTATGGAGTTAAATTGTAAATTTGTAAAAATATTGGTTATTTACAAAAATTGTATAACAAACTGTATAAGAAGAATAATTAGGAAATATTATTTTAAGTTTGAGTATTGGAATCTCGGTTGGAGCAAAATTACTATAAACTTAAAATTAAACTTATTTTTGAGTTTACGTTTTTGTGTTCGGTTGAAGATGGCCTTAGTAGGTCACGTGTGTCAATTTTTCATATTTTTTTCTACTTCTACTAAAATATTTCTAACTCATCCAACCATTATACCAATTTTTTTATAGGTCTCACCAATTATTTATTTAAATTTTTTAATTATTATTTATATTTAAATATAATAATAGTAAAAACTAAAAAAAAATGATTTTTAGATAAAATAAAATAAATATTTAATATTTCATATAATTCATGATTAAAATAAAAATATCATAAAAAATAAATTTAAAATAAAAATAAATATCACAAAATAATTTGTAACGCTAAAAATTTAATTATTTCAAAATTTTTATTTAAAATTAATTTTTATATAAAATAAATTCGCTAACTTTAAAATTGTAATTATTTCAAAAATATTAATTTTAATTAATTTTTATATAAAATAAATATACAAATAATTCCTTAAAAATTTAATTATTTCAAAACTCTTATTTTATTAATTTTAAATTTAATTAGTTCAAAATTCTTATTTTTTATTAATTTTATATAAAATACATAATAAAGTGTTAAAATATAAAATAATTTTTAACATTAAAATTTTAACTATTTCAAAAATTACAACGGAAATATTAATTTTGTTAATTAATAATAGTAAATAATAATAATAATAATAATAAAATAATATTATTTTTTTATCTCTAATAGCATCTCCAATGGTGAGTGCAAGTTTTGGGTGATAAGTAGGCACGTGTGCGCCAACTCAAATTTTTTCTACTTCTACTTAAAAAAACTTCTACCCCATTCAACCGTTCTACCCAAAACATATATTTTGTAGGTCCCAGCACTCCCTTACTTTATACTTTTTATTTATTATTTATATTTAAATACTAATTATAATAATAATAAACGTTAAAAAAATGATTTTTATATGAAATAAAATAAATATTTAATATTTTATATAATTCATGATTAAAATAAAAATATTACAAAACATAAATTTAAAATAAAAATAAACACTATTTTTTTAAAATTTTTAGAGTTAAAATTTAAATTTTAATTAATTTTTATATAAAATAAAAACTATTTTTAATTAATTTTTATATAAATAAAAATATAAATAATCTGTTAACGTTAAAATTTTAACTATTTAAAATTTTTTAATTTTAATTAATTTTTATATAAAATAAAAATGTAAATAATCTGAATTAAAATTTTAATTAGTTCAAAATTATTATTTTTTATTAATTTTTATTTAAAATATAACGTTAAAATATAAAATAATTTTTAACATTAATTTTTATATAAAATAAAAATATAAATAATTTAAAATTTTTTAATTTTAATTAATTTTTATATAAAATAAAAATGTAAATAATTTGAGTTAAAAATTTAATTAGTTCAAAATTCTTATATTTTATTAATTTTTATTTAAAATATAACGTTAAAATATAAAATAATTTTTAACGCTAAATTAATAATAATAATAATAAAATAATATTATTTTACGCTAAATTAATAATAATAATAATAAAATAATATTATTTTTCTTCTACCCAGGGTGAGAGGTAGAAGTACACATAGACTTCTACCTCACCATTGGAGATGCTCTAAAGTTCTTCTACCCCTAACTTTTAGGAACTCCTAAATTTTACATATCAGTATACATTTGTAACTCGATTTTTGGTGAGAGTTAGAAGTAAACATAAACTCCTTTACATTGAAGATGCTCTTAAGATTTTACAAATAGCTATGTAAACAAATATTGATAAAAAAACATAGTATATTATTAAATCATAAATAATTTTTCTTTAGCGAGACATAAATGATTTTACTTTCATTTTCCTTTATAGATTTAGTGAAACACATAATTAAACAATTGTTATGAGATAATTATGTTACTAATATTTAGTCAATTAATCAATAAAATATTTAATTTATGGAAAATTAATTATTTATCACTATTAAACAAATTTTACAAATAACTACTTAAACAATATTAATATTAAGTGTTTTTAAGCGGCATAAACATTTTCTTTAACCTAGTATAAATTTAGTGAAACAAATAATTAAACCAATTGTTGTAACTTAATATTTAGTCAATTAATCAATAAAATATCCAATTTATGAAAATTAATTGATTATCATTCTTAAATTTTTTTTACAAATAACAGCTAAAAATATTATTAAATAAATGTTTTTAAGCGGTATAAAACTATTATCTTTAATATAGTATAAATTTAGTGAAACAAATAATTAAACGGATTGTTCGAGATAAATATGAGATAAATATAGAAGAGTCAATTAATTAATAAAATATCAAATTTATGGAAATTAATTAATCATCAATATATTTTAAAAATATTTGATTAGTAATAATATCTATTTTAATTTATTTCATTACTATAATTAAGAAGTTAGAGTTATTTTCAAAAATAATTTTGAATATTACTATAATTAAGGAATATTTGATAAGAATTATGATTTTGTTTTCTTACTAAAATTAAGGATCAAATTTATCTTTAAGAAATATTTGAATTCTACTTTAATTAAATATTATATATATTTATATATTTGAGAGAATTATTGATGCAAATTCAATTTTTTTAAATATAAATATTAATTATTTTTTAAAAATATTTGAATTCTACTTTAATTAAATATCATATATATTTATATATTTGAGAGAATTATTGATGCAAATTCAATTTTTTAAAATATAAATATTAAATATTAAAAAACGTATTTATTCAATAAAATGTTTAAAATGATATTAAAACATATCATTAATCAAAATAATAACTGAATCATTAAATATGAATTAATACTTATTATTAATATTATTGAGAATACAAAATACTAAACAAAATAAAACGCAAATCTCGTTGAACAAATTCATCTCTAAGTAATTCTCCACCCCAAAACTTTAACACTTGACATATTAATAAACGCATTATCACATGACATGAATGAATAATTAGTTCAATTGATATTTATAATACTAATGCTTCAATCTTTGTTTATTTCTATTTTTCTATCTTTCTATTTTTTTTTTTTTATAAGTAATAAAAATACTTAATCATATTTTAACAAAATTATTTAGAAGTGTTGTATTTAATTTAATAAACAAAAATATTACATGTACTACCATGAATTAATAGAAATAATTACAACATGAAAAAAAAACCTAACATTATTCACCGAAACATCTCTAAATATATTAGAACATAACACGAAGAAAAATTTGAGTCTTCTAAATTCTTGTGTATTGCAAAATTACATAATTTCTTCATCATATTCTGAATTGTTCGATTTGCATATTCATTGAATTTTAAACACACCTACAAAAAATTAAAAGAATAAAAAGAACAAAATATAACATTAAATAAAACTCATAAATTGAAAATGAATAAATCAAAAGGAAAAAATAAATAAATATAAAAATCATTAAAAAAAAGGTAATGAAATAAATAATATTGATTAACTACAAAAATACAAATTAAAATGAAAAAGAAACCCAAATTAGACAAATGAGATAAAAATTATAAAGTGCATAAATCAAAATAATTACCTCTGCAAAAAAAACAAAAAAAAAATAGACGAATGATATAAAATGATATAAAAATAATAAAGTGGATATAGAAAAAAAATTTCTTGATAGATAAAAAAATAGAACAATGATATAAAATAATAAAGTGAATATAGAGAAATAATTACCTTATGATAGCTGCAAAAAAAAAATACAATAAGAATATTTCAATTATCCAAAAAAAAAAATAGACGAATGATATAAAATGTTATAGATTACCTTGATAGCTACAAAGAAACAAAAAAAAATTAGACAACGCAATAAAAATGTTTCAATACTGGAAACAAAAAAAATCACGATAATAAAATGTTAATAATAATAATACATAAATTACGGAAATTAGAAAAATAAAATAGGACGAGACGAGTGAAGATAAAAAGTATCACCTGCCAAAAAAACATTCGCAATAATAAAACATTAATAATAATACCGAAATTACAAAATTAGAAGGAGAAAAAAAAAACAAATGATGCGTATGAAGTTGGGATGAATGAAAATGTAGAGCTTTTATAGATGTAGATTTGGAATAGAGTTTGTATAATTTTTGAATAATAATAATAAAATAAAATCCATAATTTTGGTAATTTATTCTTACTAACCGAAATAATATGGCAATTTAATTCAAATTATACTTAATTATAGTAATAAATAATAACAATTTGATTTGATTCTTAAATTTTATACGGTATTATGAATTGATATTATAATTATATTATGAATTAGATCCGTCTAATATGGAAACAAAAATATCAATTAGTATATATTGTTTTTTATATTAATCATGCGTTCAATAGGAGATTAATTAGGAGTAATGCTTGACAATTAATAGAATAAATAAATAATAAATGATTTCGTTATGATTTATAGGAGGAAACATTTACTTAAATTAAGGAGTTTAAATAGGTAAATGAATAAATAAAAAATCAAATTTAATTAGTAATAAACAACCATAATTACTAATAATTCGGAAAAAGTATTCATGTCATTATAAAATTTATTATCCGAATTAATTTTTAAAATAATCTTTTTAAAACTATTGAAAATAACTAAGAAAATTTTAAAACTAAGAAAAAAATTTAAAACTGAATTTTAAAATAATCCGAATTGGGAATAACTAAGAAAAATAATTTTAGTTATTCGAATTATTTTTTAAAACTAATTGTTATAATAATTAGATTTGTATATAAATATGAAATTTCCACCTTAATCAATATAAATTAATTCGTATAAATAGAAATAATGTATTAAAATAGAATTGTACTATCAATCTAATATATTAGGTAGCATATATTAATTATTAATGCAAGTCAACTTATTTAATTACGGAATGACTGTATAATTTCCTTAATTAAAATTGTTTTATAAATGCCACATAGTGTGAACATGTTCATTTTTTCTTACAATCCACCTGGCTTAAGAAAGCCTGAATTTATATATTGATAGATTAGATATCGAATTATTAATAGCTTAATACGAAAATATTTTTGATGTATTTTTGTAAAAAAAATGTTAGTATGTCAATGCAAAAAGTAAGTATAAAAATCAAATAGTCATGTAATTTACATTTGATTTGTGTTGAGAAATTATCATCCTGAACCAAATTGAAAATAATCGAAACTTAAAAATGATCCAAATTTATTTTATTTATGAAATTTTCAAAATGCTTCAAAATATTCACACTTTCTGATAGATGATTTTTATTTACATTTCTACCAATTATAATATTCTATTTTTCCATGCATAAGTAAATAAATACATATACAATAACTTGTCAATTCGACTCCGTGGCCCAATGGATAAGGCGCTAGTCTACGAAACCAGAGATTCTGGGTTCGATCCCCAGCGGAGTCGCTTTATTTTTAATTACTTTTGAATATATATATATATATATATATATATATATATTGTATTTTTTTGAATGTGGGAATAGTCATGATATCATTACAAAATTCCAAACTGTTATTTTGCCCATGGAAAATTGGATAATAACGAAACAAAAATTGCACAATGAATCAAATCACTCAAACATTGAAAAATAATAATTAGTGTGCGCTATATTTCCCAACACAAAACCCTTAATTACTAATTGTACAATCAATATTGTGAAGTTCCATTTCACCTACGTATCAAGTAATGCATATATATAGCCTTATTGCTACAAAGAACTTAGATTCATCCACAAAAACACAAACCCTACTTAACCCCCTCCCAAAAACAAAAAAAAAAAAATCAAACCATTCTATACTCGATCGATAAAAATCTCGATTCTCGTGCATGCATGCAATCACACCCTGACGAAGAACACGCTCAACTCGGGCCCTTGATTCCCGTCCGGGCTCAACATGTACAACGTCTCCGAATCCCTCGAGCCCACCACTCGATCGAAGTGGGCCCGCATATACGCCATCTCCCCATCCACCTCCGACAAGCCCGGAAGCACTCCGGCCCCCATCGACACCGCATTCAGCACTTCCATCACGTGCAAATCTTCCTCGTTCGCCTCTCGTCTCACCCCATAACCTCCGACTTTTTTCCCGTTGCAGTAAACGGTCCACAAGGGCTCGTCGAGTAGCTCGTCGGGCCGATCGGCCCGTTTTTCGCACTCGAGGGCGATTCGGACCATTCCGAGGCTCATCTCCTTCTGGAGCGCGTGGGTCTGCATGGCCAGCTCCACCACCGCCGTCGGGAGGGTCCGGGAGTCCTCCTGGACGGAGATGCTCACGCGCCCCTTCCGGTAACCGAAGAGCGTGCCCGTCACGCGCGTGCCGGAAACGATCTTGCTGTGGTCCGGGAGGCCGCCGCCGGGGAGGGAAGGGAGCTTGCAGGCGGCGGGGGTGGCGATGATGGGGAACGAGCGGAAGATGTTGCGGAAGAGCCGGTAGATCCGGGGCTTGTTGTTGTTCCGCTTCTTGGTGGAGGGGTGGAGGAGGGTCGTCAGCGGCGGCGGCGCCTTGGCCGGAGGAGGCGGCGGCGGCGGAGGAGGAGGAGGAGGCGGAGGGGAAGAGGCTTCTCCCATGCGACGATGTTTTTTTTTTTGTTAAGGGAAGGTGAAAACCGGCGGCGGCGGATGGGGTTAGCCGCCGTGGGCGAAATGAGGTAATTGGTATATTTTGGAGAAATGAAGAAATAAATAATGTATATATATGATTAATTAATAGGGAAATATATATGAGAGAACGTGAATGGTTTGTGAGTGAGGATCTCCAACGTAATCGGAACTAAAATTAGTTAAAGATCAATCTTTAGTTTTAGATATTATTATTTATTAGTACTTGACAATATATATTTATATATCACTATTATTATTATTTAATCTTCTTTCTTTATTCTATTTTCAAAAATAGGGGTTTGAGAATAATTCATTTATATACATGTATCTTGACATTTTTTATATATGTGAATAATTACGAAAATATATTTTTAAATCAGTCGAATTCAATTATGTAAGTGCAAAATTTGTTTACATCAGCTACTTGAAGTGTAAAAAAAAAACAAAAACAATTAAGCTAGTGAAGTACAAAATGATCCTAAGTTCAGGTACTAAATTACAACTATCTCGTATAAGTTTCTTAATAGCTTAGGAGGTCGGAAAGCATTGTTATTTTAAAGAGTATAACCCTAAAAATCATCCACCATAAATCAAATACACTACGAGTAATTATTTGATTTGATAAAAAAATGCAAAAATCACGAACCTATTTCTGCTCATAATCACAATACCGATGTTAAATTATCTCCTTCACACTACTCTATTCTGATGAAGCCGTAAAGTGTTCTGACAAACGCTTGTAGTATCTTATTTGCTGCACCCAAAAATAGACATACGTTAGGAGACAGAAAAAAACAAGTCAAATGAGAACTGTAAAATAAAACAATGCATCACCTCGTCCGAAACAGATGCATGTATTTCGTTCAAAGCTTTACTGAAATGCTCAAGTTTTACAGTCTTTGCTGTGATACAACTCCAATCTGATGATGCTTGTCTATCTTTAATTGACCTCAAAACAGCTTCATGGATCTATCAGTAACAGAAGATGTGTAAGAATACATATTCATATGAATGAAAACGAAGACTCTACTAAAGGTTGAAAAAGGGACGAGCTCACGGACATACCAGAGCTTTGAGATCAGCACCACTGAAATTTTTACAAGCATCGCTTTTCCCCAGGGCCATGAGGTCCACATCGGGGTCAATCAACTTATTCCGAGCAAGTGCTGTCAAGATCATTCCTCGTTCATCTGGACTAGGGAGAGAAACATATACGAGTTTCCCAAATCTTCCTGGTCGGAGCAATGCAGGATCCATGGCTTTAGGCCTGCCAATACGATAATACATCAGCAAGATAGCTGGATACCAATGATGAATGTAAGCAAAAAATAATCTAGCGTAAGAATATGACCACCCAGTAGCAATTATCCACTACCTATTTGTTGCACCAATTACATAAACACCCCTTCTCTCTTCGGCACCATCAAGTTCTATCAACAGCTGCAGTGAAGACAATACTCGCCCATTGGAGATGTTTAATTGTGAAATATGTTACCCTCGACCAGTGCAAATCTACTAACCTGTTTCCAGAGTTGACACCCCCCTTCTTTATTATGCTTTGCTGCCAATGCATCCACCTGATTGAGAACGGTGCAAGGATGTAAGAAAATACAAATTTCCAACAAACAAAATATTCTGAGAATGAGATAAGAAATAATTCGCTACATCTTACCAAAAAGGGAAAGGGGAATCTAAGATATTTTAGGAATTTTGATTATTTATCTAAAATCCTGCATTCTAATTCTTAATCTGATTTAAATAATTCTAGATATTTTCTTGTTAAAAGAGTAACAACCTTTTTTGTTTTTGTTTTTTGCAGTGGCATAAACAGAACAAAATGTGTAGGGAAGTTACTACTTCAGTTTAGTTCAGTGTAATGTCTATTGAAAAATAAAATGAAGTCAAAAATGACAATTATGCCAAAAAAGGCATTTAGCTTTATTAATTTCAGGGCATAAAGACAATGTCGGGACTGAATGGGAAAACATGAAAAGAGAAACGAGCAGAAAGCAAGAGTACCTCGTCAAAGAAAAGGATGCACGGGGAACATCTTCGTGCACGAATGAATAATGTTCGCACTGCCAACTCACTTTCACCAACATATTTGTTAAAAAGTTCAGGACCCTTCACGTGAAACAAAAGATTGTAAGAAATCGATTATTGAATATTCTCGTCACCAAGTGAATTTTAAGGGAAGATAATCAAAGAGAGAACCTTTATATATATGAAATTAGCTCCTGCTTCATTAGCAACAGCCTTGGCAATCAATGTCTTTCCACAACCAGGAGGACCATAGAGTAAAAACCCTGTCTGCATGTCCAATCCAGAATCCTACAAGTACATAACCTTATTAAAAAATGCAAGATCATGGGAGTCCCTAATAAAAAGGACAATTAAGTAATCCTTTTCTATTAAAAATCTTTGCTTCTTTGTGGTAGTTTTCAATTATATAGGGTACAAGTATGGCAAAACTACACTTAGATCTTGATAAAGGAGAAAACATATGAGTTATGACACTGTTTCCTAATAAGATATGTACATGCAAGTTAACGATTTTAAATATTACTTGCCTGTCAAACTAATAAATACGTAAAATGTGTGTAGTTCTTTAGCAGAATCCATTTAGATCATCTGAGAAAATTATGAAACCAAACAAGTTACCTCGTAAAGTTCAGGAAACTTTATAGGACTAATAATATCCCGCTCAAAAGCTTGTCTCAGTAAATGAAGACCTCCAACATCATCCCATTTCACAGATGGTATATTAGAAAATCCTTCTCTTTTAGAAGAAGGTTGAACATTTTTAGCTGCTACCTGTCATCATTAAAACGGATAATCATATACTCCAAAATTCTAGTACAAAATAAAGAAAAGGATATAATTATGAGAACATGATAAATGAACAAAGATGATGTTAACAAATCCAAATAAAAGAGTACGAAAAAGAGAATCACGTTGAAGTCACGTTGATTAAAAGGGCAACTTTTCTACCAGCAGTATCCTGGAGATAGATGGTCAAAAGTAAAGTGACTCTCTAGTTTTCTTCGGGACGCACAAAGTTTTAACTTTTAATCGCTTTTCAAGGAGATGTCAAAGCTTATACAACTCTGGTTTATCAAGTAGTTTGAGAAAAACTTGAAATATAATCACTGCAGTGAAACAGTGGGCATTCGTCTATTGCCCGATGAATTTGAAAGAAAATGATGGGAAAAAAATAACCAAAGCAAAAACCCAAGTTGAGGCAGAACGCTTTATTTGTAGAAATAAATATGGAAAATTTGAGCATGCATATAATGACCAGAAACAGGCAGGATTTTAGATATGCTACCAATGGTCCAATGTGTAGAGTATAACCGAAAATACTAACCTCAAAATCAGCCATGGTTATCCTGAAATTATTCATTTCTTCATCTGAAAATGGTAGCCTCCACCACTTTTCAGTATGAGCCCCATTCGTCTGTTCTTTGGAAATATCAAGCTTTCTCTTGTTCGAGATTCTGTCCATGGCAAGGTTAGTAGCTTCATCAACTAATGCTGACAAATCTGCTCCAACGAAACCTGCAGTAGACCTAGCTACTTTCACGATATCAAGATGTCCTTCAACTCTAAGATTGCATGTTAGCAGTGATAGTATTTCAACACGTGCATGCTCATCTGGAACACCTAAAGGAATTTCCCAACCAAATCGTCCAGGTCTTCTCAGCGCAGGATCAATAGCATCAGGTCTATTGGTTGCACCAATAACTAGCACATAGCCAGGTCTAGAATGACAACTTTCGGGATGCATCTTATCATAATTAGGCCTTAAGCGATTGCATGCTTCATCCATGCAAGTCATTAACTGTGTCACAATGCGGACAACCATTCCACTCTGCGAATTTTCCCTTTTTGAAGCAATTGCATCAATTTCATCAATGAAAACGATAGATGGTGCAGTCCTATTTGCTTTTAAGAACAACTCCCGAATATTTTCTTCAGATGCACCTGAATATGGTTCAGAAAAAAAGGAAAGTGAATATAAATCCTCAAATGGAACTTTAGAATTCTACGAAACAGTAACATTTAAGTTTATGAACTCTGCGAGTGCTGACAGAAATCCATTAATTGAGAACTCCACTATATGAGTTAAGGATGACAACACAGTCTGGGTGGGTCATTTAAAAAGGAGCCAAACAAGTCCATAACACAACCGAGATGAGCATCTCGCAGCTCTCCCAGTCCCATGTAAATAAAAATTACTAGCATGAAGATGTCACATCAACATCACATATCCCTCTCACATCCCTTGATCATTGAAGCAAATATGCGGGGTGATGCGAAAACACATACTCCCTCCGTCCCATATACATTTTCACACTTTCTTTTTTGGAATGTTCCACACATATCTTCATAAAATATTATACTTAATTTTTCACTTTAAAATACAATTCTACCCTTACCATTTTACTTATTTTTCTACTTTTACTCAGAATTACTTTTACATTTCCCCTTTAAACGACAAATTTAGCTTTACCTTTTTTTTATCAACATAATAAGAATAACATTTTTCCTTAATCTCTGTGCCCAAGAAAGTATGAAGATCTTTTTAGGACGAAGAGAGTATGACAATCTCATCAAACTATCTAGTTCAGTCAAGATTGTTAAGCAAGTAGTTAGCACTAACAGCCAAAAATGCACAAGTCATTCTAAGCAAATAGGACTAGCTAAAGCCCACTAAGTCTTTCTTATCCACGCTGGGGTAAGAGAATGGAGTTAAAAGAAAGTTACTACATCTCTAATGAACATGTCCAAAAAAGGCGTCCACTTAATACATACCCAATGGAAGATTCAAAAAGTATTTTAAAAAATAAGACTCAACTTGGCGCTTATGACGAAAGCAATCCAATCAATATTAAAAGCCTGCATTCAGTGACTAAAAATATATAAGAGCGTTAACCATCGCACTAGTGAATCGCCTTTGCAATAAAAGAAGAAAGGGGGTGTCCAATAGTCGAAGCGCACGAATACGTCTAAAACACGTTGCAAAAGATTGGAGAAGATTGTAATTACAGGAGAAGATTGGAGGTTGGGTGTAAGTTCTCAAAATCAACATAATTTTAAGATTCTGATTTCAGATTCTTGTTATACAAGCTGAATGGTACTACAAAGTTATTCCTCACCAAGAAAATTTGATACATAAAATACTCATTTTAACAAATAAATCATGTGACTTAACACCACTTCTCTTTGCAACACATTTTGTAACAAATTACTCGATTCGAACGAACAACGAAGACATTAGTAAGATCCATGTTATACCTGAAACTCCAGAGACCAACTCGGTAGCTGAAATGCTGTAAAATGGAACCCGACTCTCATTGGCAATGGCACGAGCCAGAGTCGTTTTCCCACAACCGGGTGGGCCACTTAGTAAGATCCCTGTTATAGGTTTCACTCCATAGCCATTCAAATCTGGATGTATCAACGGCATTATCACCCTATGTTCCAAGCGATCAACGACTCCATCCATTCCCCCTAAATGCTCAAACAATGGCCAATTACTCTTGTTACCGTTCTCGTTCATCTTACTCGAATCATCAACCAATTTACCTTCCTCATCCATCAAACTTACTTCCTTGTTATCCACCACCTCCAATTCCAGAACCTCCTTCTTCGATTTCCCAATCAGATTTTCCCTAATCATCGACTTCATCAAGTCAAATTTCGGCGGCTCGTCTCCGCCCAAGGAAGTAGCGGATGATGCCGCAGAGGACGACGGCACACCGCCTCCGCCATCACTCAAGGCGTCGTCAATTTGACTGTGACGAGCTCGCAAGGGATCCTCCTCTTCATCGTCAATTTTCCTTCGTTTTTTGTTCGCACTCGTGGATTTGTTTCTTCTTCTGCTCAAACCCTCGATTATACTCTCGACGCATGTAGTGAGAGGTTGGCGTTTCTTTCGGAGATAGTGTCCGCCGTATTGCCGGTGGGAACAGAGGTGATCCACCAGTTGTTGTACGGTTGGGTAGTTATTCCACACGGCCTCGACGTCGCGGCGAAGGTCTCGCCGCCGTTTTGATACCCCGCCGTCGCTTCTTCTACTCATGTTGATGTGTGTAGTGTTTGATGGAGGATGGAAGGGATTTGGGGGATTTGGGGACAATTAATATCAGGCTTAATTTAAATTAGGGGGAATTGGGTATAAGGGCAATTAAGTAGTATCACAGATACTACCAATTCTTTTTTTCATTATTATATGCGGGGGCGGCGGGCGGGGCTGCACCAATATTATTTTTTCTAATTTTAAGATTAAAAATACAACTATGATTAAAATAAAAAAAACCAATTTTGCTCTCTTGCGTGTTTCAATCCGAAACCTATTCTTCTTCTCCTTAATCTTTAATCTAAAAGTCGCAACTCAAAATCAAAAATACAACTAACTATAATTAAAATAAATAAACCAATTTTGTTCATGCGTGTTTCAATCCGAAACTTATTCTTTCTCTCATTCGCTCATTCGCGCTCCTCAAAATCTTCAAATCTAAAAATCGCAACTCCTGTTCTTCCTCTCATTTGTGCTCCTCAAAATCCTCAATCTAAAAGTCGTTGTGCATGCTAATTATTATCTTGCATAGATAATCTTGAGTAGAGCATATCCAAACTGCAAAACATAAGAACGTTGCTCCTCAAAATCCTCAATTTAAAAGTCGTTGTGCATGCTAGTTATTATCTTGCATAGATAATCTTGAGTAATAGAGCATATCCAAACTGCAAACATAAGAAACGTTGTCCACCCTCATTATTGTGGTATTTTACAAATTTTTGTTGTGTACTTCAAATTACAACTTCATAAATTTTTTAGGTTTTTTATTTCACTTTTTTTGCATGTTAATCAATTTGAGAAAATTTTAGTTAAATTTTGATTTAGCAAGAATATCTAGAAAAAGTTGTTCATCTTAAATATGTCATATTGGTTTACACATAGCAATAGCAATATATTGACATATCTATATCTATGATAGATATCTATATATCTATGTTATATATATATTCATACATATCTATGATATATCTACGAGTCAAATATATTTATTCTTGTGCAAATATATTTACGCAAATATATATATATATATATATATATATATATATATATATTACCTAATGTTATTTACCAAAAGATTGTTTAATATTATTGTAAGGATATTTACGACTTTATACATTTAAAAAAATACCCTATTTATTATTTAAAGAATAAAAATACTCTAATAAATAAACAAATAAAAAATATACAAATCCTAAAAATAAAATAAAAAATAACGGGTGTTCAAAATAATATTTAAAAGCAATCGATCTCATACCCTAATATTACCATTTAATTATTAGTACTGTATTCTTTTTCTTGTTTTTTTGTTTTGGTTTTAATTTTTTTACTTTTTTATTAATCTCTTAATCTCATTCTTTAAGCTGATTCTCACCCTGAAACATTTTTATTCGAATTGAAGTTCTTTTGATTCAATCTTCTTAATAATACGGAAATGATTTGTTTCTATCTGTCCCATGTGGGTGGATCTATCCATCTAAAAAAATTGCATTCGCCTTGATTCTGTCAAGAAATTAAAAGAACTAAAATAAAAAATAAAAAATAAAACTATATCTAGAAGAGAGTGAGAGATTGCATTAGCCTTGATACATACCGGATATCTTCCACAACCCAGAAATTGACGACCTCACTTGACATTCTTCCAAAATATTGCGGTTTGTGCAATTGCACAACAAAAACAGTATCTTGCTTTCCAATTATCACTCGATATTGTAGGGAGTAAAAAAACAGAGTATACAGTGGCGATAAAATCAAAATCATCCAACACACGGAGGATACAATTAATTAAGCGTGGACGTGCTTATTATAACTATTCGATCGATCGATCAATAAATCAAACACGTTGTAGGCACTAAAAAAATTGAAGGATACAGTGGCGATGAAATCAAAATCACCCAAATCACCTTGAGAATCGGTGGGCTTAAGCATAACTTGGATACCGAAACGATTATTGGCGTGTTCAAAGTATTCGTCGATTCACTCCACCATCTTCTCACACCGTCAACAGCCTCACACCACCATCTCCGCCCCGTCTCCGACCACCAGTGCACGACACCCGCACCCGACCGATCCCGCTCCGCCTCTGTCCGACCGAAGCCCCGGCACCACCACAGCGCCAATCCACCACCATCTCCGACCACCGTCGACCCCTTCCGTTTTCAGGTACTCGGCTTCTCCCTCTCAGTCGATTAATCGTGGGATTGTCGTGTGGAGGTATTTGCACTGGGGATGTTGCTGTGCTTGGAGTAATTGTTGAGATTGAAAATCATCGGCCGACCCTCTCAAATTAGGCTTTCAAGACGATGGCCGAGCGAGCTGAGTCTATGGGCCTCAAGCCACGTCACCTCATCCTAAGCCTACGAATGCCGAGCTCCTTGCTTACATGACCCGACGGTTCGATGCTTCGGATACTCGGGAGAACGCGTGAGTTCGAAGCTCGAGTCCTCGCCTACTTTGGACAACTGCCTCCGGCTGGCCTTGATCGATGACCCCACTCAAGGAGTGCCCGCCAAGCTCGAGTATTTGGTTGTCTCCTCTCTTTTACCTCTTATTGCTTATTTCCCGTTTTGGACGTACTCTTTAGACTTGTTATTTCTTGTTTTGTGGTTTGTGAACTATTTTTATTTCCGTTATGTTTTGGTGGATACATGTGAACTATTATGGTTTGTTTGGGATGTTTCCTTTTTGTTGGTGGAAATTTTACTTTGGATTGTTTGATTTTTGTGGTGATGTTTGTTGTTTCGGCTAAAGTGTTTTAGTTAAATGTTTATATTTGTTTGTGGTTTATTTGGTTGTCCCGGGCACTAAAGATTACGAATAAGTCATGTCATTTATTTTTATTAAATATGCTTGCATTTAACTTGCATGAGGACATGCTCGAATTTTAAGTGTGGGGGTGTTGGAATGTTTTTAGTTTCTTTTGGTTGTGTTTGTTTCGTTTTTTCTAAACCTATAAACTTTCCGGTTTAGTAGTGAAATTTATGCACCTTCAAAAAAAATTGGACTATTTCAATTTTTAAACTCGTGTTGGATATTCGATGTGACTTAATCACTTAATGCCCTGAAAAAATGGTAAAAAAAAAAAAGACATGACATGAAATGCTGATTCGAGTAGAGTAGTGTGTACCTTGAGTAAAAGGTCATTATTGAATTGCCAAGATGCAGCAACCTGGAAAGCCAAATCTTTGATCTTGTCCGAAAAAATTTCCTTCATTCACCCTTGGAAGATTTATGATATTATGTATTCCTATCTAATGCATCTACTTATAAGTAGGTATCTTTGTACTTCCTAATTCTCTTCTTTACTTTATACCGGAGTTTATTTTAATCTTTATGATCCAATTTAGAATTTGAATTGAATGTTTGTGTAGGAAATCAAGAGTCAGGTGGGTTCTTAGGAATGATACAAACACTCTGTGGGCTTCAAAAAATACATGCTCTTCAAGTGTTTGTAGATATGCCTCAAAGAAATCTTTCCAGTATCTCTCACTTCCTCAATTCAATTCATGTAGG
Source organism: Euphrasia confusa (assembly GCA_954870475.1). Classification (NCBI taxonomy): domain Eukaryota; kingdom Viridiplantae; phylum Streptophyta; class Magnoliopsida; order Lamiales; family Orobanchaceae; genus Euphrasia; species Euphrasia confusa. The sequence continues at coordinate 28,534,504 of OX940970.1, read as the reverse complement.
TTGTCCGTGCAGTAAACAAGAATTAGTGGTTTGACTCTCCAGAAAAACCCGACAGAGAGTACAGGTTCAAAAGACTCTCTCGTCCCTTTATCTAATTAATCCGATGAAAGCGTTGTCCACGAGCATGTTTTCAGGTGCTTCAAGTTCAAGAGCCTGTGGCTTCTTCTATTGTTACTTTAGTCAGACTTCCCTTCTTCGCCGGTAATAGGTATAGATAAACTTAGATGAATATGTCGATCGGTCTCTTGAAATGGAATTTGTTATCATACATGATGTCGAACATCATCCTTCCCCTCCGATTTCTCTCGACAGACAACTAGTCGAGTCCATCAAAAACACATCCCATTCTTTCATGAATTTCTCAATCCTATAATTTCTCAATTTCCACCGTGCCGAAATCTGAGATTGTTGAGGATGTTACAAGCTTATAAAATTCTGTTTTGCGATAAGTTTATACTGTTGACAGAAGAGTTGTTATTCTCAAAAATCGAGTTTTTGTAATTCAGGTTATAGTTATGTTTTATTGCCTTTGAGGAATTCTCCAAACAGTAATTTTCTACTCTTTGCAAAGGTTTTTACATTCATTTTTGTTTTTTTGATTAGATTTTGAGAACATTTTCTTCTCATGTTTATGAGTTACGAGAACAGCTGCATTTTCAACTTTATCATTCGCACAAATTGAAGAAGTAAATATAATTGAATCTATGGTTTTAGCTTTGTGTAAGAGATCAAGATTGAGGGCTTCAGAAATTGCATTCTTGGTAGTCATGAATCAAAGACATGTTCTTCAAGTGCTTGCGACAATGCCTCAAAGAGATCTTTCACAGTAAGTATTTCTCACTTCCTCAATTCAAATATGAGCCACTTCAATTCATATATCTATATCTATATGTATAAACAAGAAGAGAAATTTAAATAATCAACACATTCACTGTTTTTTTTTTTTTTTTTTTTTTTTTTTTTTTTTTTTTTTTTGCATTCACATTATTTCATCATTTACATTCAGATATGTGTTACAACGGAATCAACACATCTAACTATTTTTAAATATAAATAAATACGCCATCAATTTTATTATGATAGAACTTTGTCCTTGGACAGCTTTATAATTAACTTTTAAAATAGCTTATTTTAACAGTTGCCCTGCTGGACTATTTATCTTAAAATTGACAGCTTTATAATTAACTTTTAAAATAGCTTAGTTTAATAGATGCCCTGCTGGGCTATTTTGTCTAAACCTAACAAAAAAGTCAATGACTCTTTCTTTATCTTATCTTTCAATTGAATGCTAACTTATTTTAACATCCCAAATTCACAACTTGATTTAAAAAACCAAAACAAAAAACAACTTACATAAATGTAAGTAACACCAAAACCAGGTACTGCATCATATACTCACAGTTTGATTATTCCAAAAACATGGCAGCTTATGCATCCTTGGTTTCCCTGATGCGAGTCATTCATGACCTCGAACATCATCCTTCCCCTCCGATTTCTCTCGACAAACAACTAGTCGACTCCATCACTCAACGCATCACATACTTTGAAGAATTTCTCCATTCCTACAGTAGTAGTTGTCCTGTTGCCGACGATGATGAAGAAGTTGCAGATCCATTGGAGATGCGAATTGCAGGTGCAGCTTTCGCAGCCGAAGATGCTATTGAGTATCATATTGTGGACTGTATCAAAAAGAAAAAGAATAAAAAAAAGGCAAACGATGATGAAAAGGCCAAGTCCCTCAATCGATGTTATCGTATCCTGCAAAGTGTGATTGAAGAGATGGATTCGATCAAAAAAGTTGTGGTCGATACACAGAAGATAAAGAAGGTGCCGCTGGTCCATGATCAAGTGGGCACGACAAATGTCAATGCCGCTGTTGCTGATCGATGTGAAACCTTGGTGGGGTCCGATGGCATCTTGATCGAAATCATGGAAAAGCTTATCGAAGGTAAGACCTTTCAGGTCATCCCGATTGTGGGAATGGGCGGTATAGGTAAGACCTTTCTCGCCAAAACTATTTACACTAAGCCACGTATTAAGGACCGTTTTGATATCTGTGCTTGGGCAACGATTTCTCAACACTACGACATGGGGGAAATCCTCCGTGAACTACTCTACCAAGCTACTAAAAGAAACAAGGAACAAATGAGTGGGAAGAGTGTCGATCAATTGGGGTTGGAGCTCCACAAATACTTGTTCTACAGAAGGTTTCTGATCGTGATGGATGATATGTGGAGTATCGATTCGTGGGATCAGATACAACACTTCTTTCCTGACAAAAGTAATGGCAGTCGAGTACTTGTGACGACCAGGCTATCCCAATTACTGGCAACTGATTATAGTCTCAACATGAGTTTCCTAGATAAGGCTAGCAGTTGGGATCTGTTCTCCAAAACAGTATTCGGTGAGAAGAGTAGCTGCCCTCCCGAACTGGAGGAAATCGGAGAGAAGATTGTGGACAATTGCAGAGGTCTTCCTTTATCAATATCAGTGGTGGGAGGTCTTCTGAAAACTATGGACGGCACTCGTGCATCTTGGGAATCAATACGAGACAACTTCACCTCGGTGGTGAATATGAAGAACGACAAACATTTTTTGAGATTGTTGAAGCTGAGCTATAATCATTTGCCTGTATACTTAAAACCATGTTTTTTATACATGGGAGTGTATAAGGAGGACGAAGAGATTTGTGTTTCTACGCTTGTCCTGCAATGGGTTTCCGAAGGGTTTCTTAAACCAACGAAAGGCGAAGCCTTGGAGATTACCGGTAGAGGTTTCTTACAGGACCTTGTCGGTAGAAATCTCATTCTAATTGATGAGTTGGGTTCTATAGGGAGCATAAAGTCTTGCAAAATTCATGATTTGGTTAGGGACATGTGCTTGAAAGAAGGTCAGAAAGAAGGGTTTCATCATGCCATGGGGAAATCTAACCATCAGGGCATGAATGCCCAACGCCGGGTTATTGTACCTTATAACACTTTGAAAGAGTACAACGTACGTGGTGACTTGAGATTGATGTCACACACTCGCTCGATTTTTTGCGAAAATCGTAGGGTTCCATTATGCAAGAATCTGGTATTACTGAGGACATTACACGTGCATAACAAATTCAGTATGGCGGATGAAATGGCTATCGGCTTGAATTCTGTTGTGTCTCGCTATGTCAACCTGCGACACCTTGCTATCGAAGCCTCATGGATGCCGCCATTCCTTTCCTCTATTAGCCATCTTTGGAATTTGCGTACACTTGTTGTTTCTTATTTTATCGATACTGAGCCCACCCTGATCGTTGATTTCTGGGAAATGACTCAGCTTAGGCATATGAATTTCACCGAGGATCTTGCTTGTCTCCCGGATCCTCCGAGCTGCGATGGGCGAGAAGGTGATGAGGTGGTCATCATGAAAAACCTACACTCCCTTAAAGGAATAAGGAATTTCAAATTTAGAGAAGGGGTGGTTAAGAGAATTCCCAATATCAAAAGATTGTATCTGGAGTATAATGATGATGATGATGTTGATTCGAATGATGAAGATAATGTTGATTCGGATGATGATGATAATGTTGATTCAAATGATGAAGATAATGTTGATTCGAATGATGAAGATAATGATGATGTTGATTCGGATGATGATGATGTGTATTTTTTGGGCAATATGAAATATCTGTGTGGATTGGAATCCCTATCCGTCTTTTTTTCATCCGCAAGTAAGTTGTTTACTCCTTTGCAGAAGATTAACTATCCACACTCCCTTAAGAAGTTGACTCTTTTGGTGGGCAATGACTATGAATGGAACGACATGCTTGAAAAGATTGGTTCGTTGCCTCTTCTCGAGAAGCTCAGATTAACGTGGGGTTGCTTCGAGAAAGGGAAGTGGGAAATAGGCCAAGGACAATTCCCCCGCCTCAAATACTTAAAACTGATCGAATGTGAGGGTCTCGAAAACTGGAGTGCGGTGGAAGAGGATTCCTCCATCCTTCCACGACTTGAACATCTTCATCTTTTCAGGTTGGATGAGCTGAAGAAGATCCCTTTTGAGCTTAATACGCTCAAGAGTATAAAGTTGGAGTTGTGCGGAGAAGGAGTGGTGAAGTCTGCGAAAGAGATGTTCGACGAGCAAGTCGAGTTAGAAGGCGGGGAGGATCAACTAAGCTTTCACGTCGAGGTTTGGGTTAAAAAGGAGCAACAACACCTCATGAGCTTAGCGGGTTCTAACTTTTATGTGAGCGTGGTGTTGTAAACGGATACTTCTCTCAAGTTGCTACTTTTTTTTAATTGATTTTGTAATATCGCAGCACATGAAAGACTCGAATTCTAAACTTAATTATTTTAATTAAGCTGGTAAAATTGTATTTTAAATAAAAATATATAATTAAAATTATAAAAATAAATTAAAAATTAGATTTATAATTGTATTTTAAAAATAAAGAATTAAGTAGTTTTTTTAGTGCAAGAATATAACTCAACGTAGTTAATAAGAAAAATAAAAATCTCCAATCTTTTTATTCTTTATAAATCATGTTTGCATAGAGTAAGTTGCTTAACTTGATATGCAGTAATATAACTAGAATTAAAGTGCAAAAATATTTTTAAAAAAACTAAAAAGCTAAATATAAAATGAGTTATAAGAAAGTATGCTTTCCTATTATTGAAGTTTGCATATTTTTGTTTTTTTTTTATAATTCATAAAAGTTTGAACACTCGCTACTGTAAAGTTTTTTATAACTTTATATATACAAAATTTATCTATTTACATAAATATCATTACTTTTTCAGGTAAATTATTCATTACTTACTCATTATTTACACAATACGGCCTATGTGACAAGTATTTTACTGTAATACGGAATGAAAACTTGATAATTTCGATCAAGTATTTTACTCTACTACGGAATACTGTGAAAACTTGATAATTTCTATTGGTAAAATAAGCTTGTTTATTTTATTTTAGCACGGTTCATTTCTTTTATTATCTTTTTTGAGGCCCATTGTTTAGTATTCATGATTTTCCTGTCACACCTAGTAAATTGCTATCATTGTGGAAAGGAGCATTTTTTGTCTTTCCGCACTTCCTTTCATTTTCTTTTATCTCATATTAAAGTATGGCATAGTAGTGATTCTGATAATACTATTATCTTATAGGTATTTTGTCCCAAAATATATAGTGTTTTGAATATGAACACAAACATGGTTTTTCCTACCTCTCTACCATGCGTATAGTTCCCATATTCCTGAACTATTTGACTCAAGTTCAGTTAAATTCTTAGGTTACATTTCTACACTGAGGAATAATATCCATTCGCGGACATGGAGAGCTCCGATTGATTGCAGATTTGCAGCTATTGTGTAGAGAGGTGTTGCTTTGTGAAGGTTGGTAGCATTGTGATCCCAGTATAAATTCATTGTCATGTCAACACTTGATAGAAACAGGAATTCCAAAATCAACGGAAAACTCCGTTGCCCAAAGCCAACAGGATATTTTTAATATTATTCTTGAATGAATGAATTAAACTCTAAGTAAGGACTTATATAGAGTACTGATAAAATAGAAGACCCTAATGAAATAGAAACAAAATAAAAATCTAAATAATAAAAGAAAATAGAATATTAATTAATTTAAAATCTTTGGTACATAATAGTGGACTCAAGCCCAAGGAATTCCAAAATCAACGGAAAACTCCGTTGCCCAAAGCCAACAGGATATTTTTAATATTATTCTTGAATGAATGAATTAAACTCTAAGTAAGGACTTATATAGAGTACTGATAAAATAGAAGACCCTAATGAAATAGAAACAAAATAAAAATCTAAATAATAAAAGAAAATAGAATATTAATTAATTTAAAATCTTTGGTACATAATAGTGGACTCAAGCCCGTGTCCGCTCCACACTCAACACCCCTTTTTCTTTTTTAGGATTAGACAAAAGATTGTATTTAAGTATTGTATGATATAGATATAGATAATTAGATATTGCGAAATCTCAACTTCTATGTTATTTTAATTAAGCTGATAAAATTGTATTTTAAACAAATATATAATTAAAATTATAAAAATAAGTTAATATATATATATATATATATATATATATATATATATATATATATAAATACTAAAAAAATATAAGCCAACTTCTATGTTATTTTAATTATGCTGATAAAATTGTATTTTAAACAAATACTCCCTCTCACTAAACATAAAATATTTACGTTTGTTTCGAAGCTGTTTTGTCAATTTAAAAAAAAAATGTGACAACTGATGCGGCCCGAGGTCAATCGAATAGGTAGGATAATTGTTTTCTGGCTGGAACGACGAAGAAGAGATCGGAACGGAGGTCAACGAGAGCCGAGAACGTGCCGAGGAGTTTGAGGCAGATTTTTGGCTAGTTTGAGTAAATTATAATGCAGCGTGATTTGCTCCAGAATATATATGATGTGGTTGACTAGCCAAATAATTCCTTGCTTTATATGATTATGATTTCTGGTTTCGTATAGTTGTATATGTTTATGTATATTCTTTTAATGAACAGTGCCTGAATATATTGCCGGAAAATCTGAGGCGGAAGAATCTAAAGATGGTAGGACCCTTATAGAGTTCAGATATGCCTGTGTCGGTTATTCTCTGTACAATGACCGAAAAGGTCAGACCTCCAGTGGGCAACAGACTCAAACTGAATTACCTTTTTGTGGAACAATTGATGAAATACCCTGTTGGACTGCTCTATTTATTTGACTGGCCGCTTTTTTAAATAATTAAAAAATAAAATGGAAATACCTTTTAATTATTACTAAGGGAGAAAAATAAAAGTGCACTATATGAGATAGCGCAACATCTTTTTTGCACTAGCATATAAAAAGTATGCTTATTTACACCAAAAAGCGCTGAATGCCCCAATTTGCCCTCACAGGTGGCCGAGTGAAGTAAAATGGCATTCGACAAACCTATTCGATACGCTCATTCGACAAATGTCTTAGTTCTCTATATTTTTTTTCTGTTTAACTTTTCCAACAGTTATCGAATGGTGTAATATTATATTTGTCGAATAGGTTTATATTATGATATCGAATACAATTGTTTGTCGAATGAACTAATTCTTTAAAATCAATTAAGTTTATACATTGGTGATATTTGTTTCTGGAATATGTAGTTATTAGTTTATCGAATAAAAAATGTTATCGAATGAGAATATTGTTTGTCGAATATGTTATCATTGTTTGTCGAATGTGTGTATATCCTTTATCGAATGTAATCCCTAGTGTGTCGAATATGTTTCCAGAACCAGATACAATTGTATCGAATGAGAATATTGTTTGTCGAATATGTTATTATTGCCATACGAATGTGTGTGTATCCTTTATCGAATGTAATCCCTAGTATGTCGAATATGTTTCCAGATCCAGACACAATTGTATCGAATGAGAATATTGTTTGTCGAATATGTTATTATTGCCATACGAATGTGTGTATATCCTTTATCGAATGTAATCCTTAGTATGTCGAATATGTTTCCAGATCCAGACACAATTGTATCGAATGAGAATATTGTTTGTCGAATATGTTATTATTGCTTGTCGAATGTGTGTATATCCTTTATCGAATGTAATCCCTAGTGTGTCTAATATGTTATAGGATTAGGTTACAATGTTTTTTTGAATCGAATACTTGTATGCATTAAATTGACCGAATCGTCATCACTATATCTCTGTTAATACGCTATCTAATGGCTGGTACGATTTGACAATTCAAATTGAAGTAAATAATTAAATGTTTATTGGGGCGAATGCAGTGAATGGGTGCGATTGAAATGAATGGGCCGAACGAAATTAATGCACCCCTTCACCAACCAACGTTACTGTCCCGTCTATAAACCCTAAATTGTCCTATAAATTGACGCTTCTCCTTTACGAAAAACATATCCTTCTCACCGGAAAAGAAAAACCCTAAAATATATACATGGAAGTCATGGTAATTAACAAGTTCTGGAAGGTCATTGTTGCTGATGATTTCAGTGATATTTTTCGCCTGGACTCCGATTTTGCTAAAACCCATGAGTACGTGATTGGTCGTGTTGAACTCACTGACAAATCCGGGCTCGTGTGGAATGTCAATGTATCTTGGGTTACAGGTTACCTGTCTTTCACTCGAGGTTGGTCCGAATTTTCTGCAGCGCATCACCTCAGGTTGGGCAAGATTGTTGTGTTCGAGCACACCCGATTCCATAGCTTCCTCGTTTCCGTTTACGGTAGAGATGGGAAGGAGATTCTGAACTTCAATAATCCGTGGGCTCCTGGATCAGACACTGGGCCTAATTTCTATGAAGTCGTGAAGTCCATTCTGAGCGATAATGAAGCCTTTGTTGACGTCGTCATAGATGATGATGACAATGAGGGCGCTGTCCCGGACGACGATGAGGGCTCCTGGATCAGACACTGTGCCTAATTTCTATGAAGTCGTGAAGTCCATTCTGAGCGATAATGAAGCCTTTGTTGACGTCGTCATAGATGATGATGACAATGAGGGCGCTGTCCCGGACGACGATGAAGCAATGGACGAGAACGATGAGAAGGATGATGATGATGATGACGACGCTGCTGATAATTAGGGAGATGTGTTTTTATTTTTTTCCAATGTCAACAATGTTTGTTTCCTAAAGTAAATTCCTGTTTTAATATTGAAACAAACTTGTATTACTATATTACAAACTAGAGAAGGAAAATAACAAAATTATAAGTAAGAAATTAAATTTAACTTTTTTTATAAAATAAAGAAAGTAACATACATTGTACAATGCATTAAAATACATTATAAATTAAAAGCTCCAAATTTTGCAAATAGTGAGAGCAAATTTACAGATCTTAATAATACAAAATGAAGTTATTTTCAAGCGCCTTAGAGTGTTTGAACGTAAGAAACGTGGTCGTGGATTGCCCAGATTCTCTGTAACTATAGAATAACAAGAAGGCTCACTTCCCGATCTCAGTGTGTTCGATTTCACCGGACAAAGAGAACTTTAGGAAGCAAAACAAATAACATTACAATAAATAGGAGGAACATAAACCGAATTTGAAGAAACAGGCAACGATTGATGACGAACACGAATAACAAGAACACAAATAATTTGAAGACGAACACAAATAACATAATTGAAGCGACCCTCGATCGGAAGAGTAGAGCGAGAAGAAGGAAGACATTACCCTCAATTAGGTATTTTTGAACCCATCGATAAAATTGGGAATTAGGGTTATGTATTTTTTTTAATCTTCCTCAATATGAGTTTGGTGTTTGGGTTTGTATGGAGGAGTGAAAATTAAAATAAAAATAAATGGCGGAAGGTAGTGAAGATGAAAATGTAAAAATGTGAGTTTGGAGGGAGTGAAAAAATGAAAGCAATTCTACTAAATTTCAAAAAAATTCAAGACACATACCTAAGTATATGTGTAATATACCTTATGCAATTCTAATTCATTGTATGAAGTCAACCTTATAAGCACATGTAATCCATCAGTTAAACAATCAGTTGTAAATAACGTTTATAATACATAGAGTTTTCATACACCTAATAATGAATGTCATATACCTATTCATATTTTCATATACACAAGAATGAATGTTATATACCTATTCATAAAAATTATAATTTTTTTATATATTTGAAATTTTGTGTTGGTTTTATTTTTTTTAATATTTTTTAATATATTTGAAATTTAGTTTTATTTTATTTTATCAATTGCTAAATTTTGTAATATTTTTTTTATATATTTTATCATATACTAAACTATGTAGTGTTTTTTTTAATATATTTGAATTTTAGTGTTATTATTTTATTTTATGACTGTTTAACTTTTTAGTGTTTTTTTTTTATATTTTATCGAATACTAAACTTACTAGTGTTTTAATATTTTAAAATTTAGTGTTTTTATTTTATTTTATTCTAATATGAGTTTTTTTAATATTTTATTTTAATTACTGCTTAACCTTATAGTGTTTTTTTAATATATGAAATTTAGTGTTTTTAATTTTATTTTATACATCCTCGACACGATTCTAGTTCATTCTCTTTTATCACGTATGTAATAGATTTATTTTTAAAGTGTCATTTATGAAAATTAATTTTGTAATAGTAATTAAAATGTAATTTTATAAAAAATAATTTTATGTTAGTATTTAAAATGTAATTCATGCAAATTAAAATTATATTAGTAATTATAATGTACTTTCATGTAAATTAACTTTATATTAATGATTAAAAATTAATTTAATGTAAATTAACTTTATATTAATAATTATAATATAATTTAATGTAAATTAACATTATTTTAATAATTAAAATGAACTTTCATGTAAATTAACTTTATATTAGTAATTAAAATATAATTTAATTTAATTCACTTTATATTATTATTTAAAATATAATTTCATAATTAACTTTATATTAATATTTAAAATGTAATTTTATGTAAATTAAGTTTATGAGTAATTAATATGTAATTTCATGTAAATTAACTTTAACTTCATATTAGTATTACAATATAATTTTATTTAAATTAATTTTTATTAGTATTTAAAATATAATTTCATTTAAATTAATTTTATATTAGTAATTAAAATATAATTTTATATAAATTAACATGATATTAATATTTAAAATTTAAAATTTAACTTTGTAGAAGAAGAACAGGGGTCGCGTTGTTTGAGATGAAGTCGGAATTACTCGATTTGGGTTCCTTCGTCGGCGGTCGTGAGTACCCATCGTATTCTAGTTTATGCTCAGATTCCGGCACAATGGTAGGGACTAACTCGCCGGCCGGCCGCAACCCCCGGCGCCGCCTCGCCTCATCCTTCCAATTCCCCTTCCTTCGTCGGCGCCGGTGATATCATCCGCTGCCCTCGCTGCGACTCCTCCAACACCTCCGTCGGCGCCGGTGATCAGCTACTATCTACAACCTCACCCACTCTCCGTCGTTTCTGCAAGACGCGCCGCGCCGCAAGATTTCTGAATATACGATTTTGATGAATTGGGTTTGGATGAATTAATTGGGTAGGGTTTGTGTTCGGGTTTTGTTTGGGTTGGGTAGGATTTGAAGATGGGTGGGTTATGTTTGTGTTGGGTAGGATATTTTAATATGGGTCAAGGGTATTAAAGTAATTATACATTTATTTTAATTAGTTAATAAAAAAAGGGGTATTTCATGTGAAAAAATTGAGAGTAGGATAGTTCACTAATAAACATGGGACAGTAGGGCACTTCGTCAAAGCGGCCCCTTTTTGTGTAGGCCTTGAGTTAATTAGTTCCTTAATTTTAATTTTAATTTTTATTTTGTATTCTAACTTGTAAGTTTTGTTTGACGAACCTCAATGTTTATACACATTAGCCTGGCTACCATCAATGCACAGCTTGTGATCCTCCAACATGTAAAAACGATTGAGAAAGGAATATGAATGGAGCCAGCAAACGAATCCATTTCCAAATTCCCAGCCAACTGCTAGCTTTTTAAGTCATTTCGTCGAACACCTTCCTCGCCGTCGCCGTTTTCAATTTTTCTAGCAAATTCATTTATCTAAAATCTGATAATCTCATTCCGAGATTAATAAATAGTACTACAGTAGTCCCTTAATCTCTTTAGGGGTGGAGGTGGGTGAGTAGAATAGATTTAGGGCAGTTTGTCTTTTTAGGTGTATTTTTAATATTAAATGCTTAAAAAATGTTCAATTGACAATGTAATTGAAACTAGTCATTTTTCCCTTTATTTTATTTTATCGTGACGTGGAGAGCATACTGTATCCGTGTTTGTGTGGCAATGCTGACGTGGATGAAGTGCGACGAGTGGGCCTTGCGGCGAGGCTCTGTGACGCAGGGAAGCTATAAACACAATTAATTAAACTGACGTAGCGGAAGCGTAAACACGATATTAAGACTCGTTGATTCTATGAATACCGAGAATTAATTAAAACATCAAATTTTCGTTGATTCCGAAGAATACCGAAACCTGATAAAAACCTCAAAAGAGGAACCTTTTTTTATTTCATATCATGACAACTGCGTAAATGAATGTAAAAGCAGAATATAAATAGTACTAAAACCCTAATTAAATAGAATTAAAATAAATAAATAAAATAATAATAATGTCTTGTTCAACAAGACACAATCTTTTCCTTTTTAGTATCCGCATCATTCTCTCCCTCTAGGAGAAGGTTCGACCGCGAACCTAAAAGACCGAGCCAAAGATACCGGGATCAAACACCAATCGTTGGCGATCCTGAGGGCACGACGCAAGAGCAGCAACACGTTGACGTGGCGCAAGGGCAATGGATGGAAGAACGACAGTAACTTGAGAAGGCGACGCAAGGGCATCGTCAACGACATCGAGATGCCGCGCAAGAACAGTAACATGCGAGACAAAGGCAACGTCATCGGGATGCGGCATCGGGGCAACGACGTGGTGAAGCGGCTCGTCGTCCCAAATCGGCTCGGCAACCCAAATCGGCTCGGCATCCAAGATCGGCTCGGCGGACTCGGCATCCCAGATCGGCTCGTCGGGCTCGGCGTCCCAGATCGGCTCGTCGGGCTCGGCGTCCCAGATCGGCTCGGCATCCCAAATTGGCTCGTCATCCCAGATCGAGGCCGATTCGTCTTCCGAATCATCGTATGGATCGAGTTCATCAACAAGGGTGCGCTCAAGCGCGGGGATCGGTCGGCGTGGAGGTAACGATAGCTTGTTGGAAACAGAAAGGCGGAGCTCCTCGAGATCGACGGCGAGGGCTGCGATTTGGCGGCTTAAGGCGGCGACGTCAGCGTCGCGACGAGTTGCGGCCTCAACGGCGGATTCGCGAGCATACTGGCGACGAGGAGGCATCGTGCCTGGAACCTGATACCAACTGACGTAGCGGAAGCTAAAACAAACAATTAATTAAACTGACGTAGCGGAAGCGTAAACACGATATTAAGACTCGTTGATTCTATGAATACCGAGAATTAATTAAAACATCAAATTTTCGTTGATTCCGAAGAATACCGAAACCTGATAAAAACCTCAAAAGATGAACCTTTTTTTATTTCATATCAAGACAACTGCGTAAATGAATGTAAAAGCAGAATATAAATTGTAAATGTTGATTTTGGCGACAACGTTTTTGTACTTGTGTTTTGTTTTTGTTGAATTTCAGGATTGCAAGTGCACATGGAAAAGGAGACACGAGTCTCCACTTTTGGAACTACGCGGAATCGGCGACTCCAGTCGCCGCTTTTGGAGATGCACAGGAACGGCGACCAGAGTCGCCGGGTTTGGTGCAGGACATGGAAACGGAGACTCTTGTCTCCGCTTTTGGACATAACAAGGAACGGCGACTCGAGTCGCCGCATGTGGACAAGCTTGGAATCGGCGACTCTTGTCGCCGCTTTTGGTGAAGGGTGGAAACGGCGACTGGCGTCGCCGTTTGTGATGCATGGATTGATTCCAGCGACTGGAGTCGCTGGTTTTGGGGCGTGCTTGAATCCGGCGACTGGAGTCGCCGGTTTTGGTCTCTTGTGTTGTTTTTCACAACTCGTGTTTCTTTTGTGTTTTGGTTTTTAAGACTAAGTACTTACTACGTGATTTCTTTCACCAGGTACTCAGTTCGAGGAAATGAAGAATTGTTCCAAGTTTGCAACTTCAACAATATCGACGACAATGAAGACGATGAAATTCTGAAGCTTCAACACTTAGAGATTTTCACAAGAAATTGAAGATGAAGAATTGAGATCGATGGAGTCAAGATTGAAATTGAAGTTTGATTTTGAAATTGAAGATTCAAGATTCAAGGATTCAAGAATCAAAGATTCAAGATTCCAAGATTCAAGAATCCAAGTTCTACAAAGATGATGTCATTCATGGAAAAGTGACATAGGCCAAGCATGCGACGAATGAGAACGTGCCACGTCATCACCCTCACATGTGCGGCTCTACTATAAATACCCATGGATGTTCATTTCATCTTTTCGACGATTTTGAGAGGACGAAATCTGATTTTTAGAATCATAGTCGAGCTTCGAGTTTGTGTAGTAGCTTTTGCGCCGTGTGCCAAGATTAGAGCTAGGAGATATAGCTTTAGGTACTCGTGTGCTAGTTTGCAAGTTAGTGGGAGTTGTTGCGACACTCGGGAAACTTCTTGTAAACGTTTTGCCTACCATACTCTACAAGTGTAATAGTTTAAGTTTTGTGATCAATGAAATGAAAACTATTACATAACTTTGTCTCCACTTTTTGTACTTCAAATTTGTGCGAGTGTTTTGACAGACTGTAGCTGCTGTCTGTGGTTTCAAGACCAATTTCACGAAAAATTGGTATCCTACGCTGAAGGCGTAATTTCAATTGGTATCAGAGCAGGACGTCATACGTATAAGACGTGATCCGTTACTTGACTTCATTTTTCCGCCATGATGGAGTCATCTATGTTTGTTCAGAAACCGATTATGCTTACACATCAAAACTACTCGAACTGGAAAGCCAAAGTTTCAGCTAGAATTAAGGGTTATGACTCTAGAGCTTGGATGGCTGTTTTAGAAGGATGGGAACGTCCTTATACTGAAGACGCGGATGGTCATAGAACTCCGAAACCGGAACGGAGTTGGACAAGAGAGGAACATGACTTATCTACTGCAAACAGCAAAGCTCTACTTCTTATCTGTGAATGGCTGGATCTTAGCATGTATCAACTGGTCAAAAATTGCACTTCTGCCAGAGATGCATGGGAGACTCTACAAAGAACGTGTGAGGGAAGTCATGCAGTTAAGCGTTCAAAAATCCGAACTATCACAGCCCAATTTCATCAACTTCGGATGAGGGAAGATGAAGACATAAATGACTACTTGGACAAGATCATGAGATATGTCAACGAAGCGTTTGAACTCGGAGAAATCTTTCCTGCTCTCATGGTCTATGAAAAGGTGCTATCCAGTGTGAGTACTAGATTTGAAAGCAAAGTGCTAACTATCGAAGCTCGCAACGACGAAAATCAAAACTGGGATTATGCAGACTTAATGGCCGATTTGAGAAATTATGACTTAACTCTCAAAGTTCGAAGTAACCCAGATATGTCACTTGTCTACGAACCAATGACTGCTCTCAAGATTTCTGAGAAAGGTAAAAGTTCAAGAAGTTCAAAACCTCAGAAAACTCCGTCGAGAAATGAGAGATCTGAAAGCAGTTTCTCAGCTGATATGAATGAATCTGATGACGATGAAGCAGAGGACATTGAACGTTTGATGAACTCAAATAATCCGGACAAAATTGCCGCACTGACTGAAATCGTCACGTATCTTGTGAAGCAAGAGTTTAAGAGAAAGAATCAAGCTCAAAATTTTCGAAAGTTTCAGAAAAATTCTAACTCATTCCAGAGAAACTCTGACAACCGAAAACAAACTTCATTCTCTGACAAAAAGGTTAAGGAGACAAAACTATCTCCATATTCATCGACTAGCAAGGATGTTTCTAAAATGCAGTGCTTTGAATGTAAGGGATTTGGACATGTCAAAAATGAGTGTCCCAATTTGCATCGCAAAAAGAAACTGCCGGTGAGCTATGTCGTATTCGATGATGAAAATGTTATCTCAGACAGCGAGGAGTCTGAGAATGAAAATTCTGATAACGAGGAGGACAACGCTCTAGTTGTCACTTTTGATGAAAACCTTGATCTATCAAACGTGGAGGTTGAAAACTTTGTTTTTGATGGGTTCCTGAAAGATACTGCAACTGCAGACAACATTTTCTGTGTAACATCAGCGAATCGAAATTTTTGTGATGATGATATCTTTTCGGATGTTGAATCCGTGACAGAGTCTGTGGAAAACGAGATGACACCTAAAAAATCTCAAACCAAATGTGTAACTGCTGAATTACTTGCCTTAAATGAGAGTCACTCTGAACTCTCAAAATCCTATGACTTGGTTATCACTGAGAATGGTGCACTTGAGGTGTCTTTAAAAGTTCTTACAGAATCTTGTAACGAACTCTCAACTTCAAACCGAAAGATGTATGACGAGGCTGTAGAGTTGAAAAATTCAGTTGAAAAGACGACAGACGAGAAGCGGAGGTTGAATAATTCTCTAACAATTCTGAAGATGAAGTTTGATACTCTCTTCGAAGAAAAACATAAATACTACAAAGAGGTTGTTGAACTAAGAGAATCTTTTGAGAAGTCGAACTTTGAAAATTCGAGACTGAAAGCTCTCCTGAAGAAGGAAACTACAGAAGTTAAGAAACTTCAAACCTTGTTCAAAAACTCCGATGCTGAGAATGATGAACTTAAGTCATCCCTTCTGAAAACACAGACTGACCTTGCCATGACAGACAAGGAACGCTATGCTTTGAAAGAAAAACTTCACATGACTGATGAACTTTTGAGGAAGATGAATACGAACTCTTCTGTGTTTGATAATGCTGCTTCTTACATGAATCCTAATCACTATGGACTCGGATTTCAGAAAGTTTTTGAGTCTATATACTCGACGCCAGAAAAGAAGAAAGATGTAACTTTTGTTAAGGCATCGAATGATCAGGCTAAGGATAAAAGTAAGGATGAAGCCGAATCATCTAAACGGAAGGATATTGCTGAAGGGAAAAAGATTGTTAAGTCTCCTGAATCTAAAACTCAAAAGTCGGTCTCGACTTCGAACTCTGAATCTGAGACATATCAATTTCCCAAAAATATTGTGAAACATCCTCGAGGAATTCTGCCTTATGAGAAGACATTGATGAAGAAGTTGGAAAATTCTCAGAACTTGAAACTGAACCGAAAAACTTCTCACTCCAAAATTGGTTCTGTTAAAACGCCAACGAAAGTTGAAACTCGTCAAAAACGAGAATATGTCTGTCATTACTGCAATGTGCTCGGACACATAAGACCGTTTTGCTACAAACTTAAAGCTGACATGAACCGTGAGTTGCTGACTAAGGATGACAAATCCCAAGTTGAGAAAAATCTGACAAACTCTCGAAATATTAATGTGAAGAAGGTTGAGGTTGCTAAGAACTTGAAGAAACCCATTTCTCCAATATCGAAAACCAAGACAAATCTGAAGACTGTGACTGAGAGAAATGTCCAAATTTCGAATGACAGAAAGGTGTGGGTGCCTAAGTCTCAAAAGAGTAAAGTTGAACTTAACTCTAACTCCAAAAGTTGTTGGCAACCAAGAGAACTCATTTTCTGCAACGTTGCACTTAACGCTTCTGAGACTGGAACCAAAGGAATTTGGTATTTTGATAGTGGATGTTCCCGCCATATGACTGGCACGAAAAAGTTTCTGAAGAATTACGAGCCTATGACTGGTGCTCCCGTAGTGTTTGGAGGGGGAGCAAAAGGTGTCGTAAAGGGAAAGGGGACTCTACAAATCAAAGGATTACCTCCTATCAGAAATGTAGTCCATGTAAAGGGACTTGTTGCTAATCTTATCTCCATCAGTCAACTGTGTGATGAAGGACTGAACGTGAGTTTTGATAAGGAGTCGTGCAGAGTTTTTGACGGTGAAGGGAAGTGTATAATGGAAGGTCCACGTGCTAAAAATAATTGCTATACAACTGAGTATAGTTGTTTTTCTGTGACCGTTCCTGATGAAGTTGATTTGTGGCATCAACGGCTTGGCCACACTGGCACTCGAAATCTGAGTAAACTGGTTAAGGGGGAGATAGTTCGAGGAATCTCTCAACTCCCCAAAATTGAGAAACGAGTGTGTGGTGACTGTCAAAAAGGCAAGCTGACGAGAACTTCTCATCCTGCACTGCCAACTTTAATGAGCACTTCGGCTCCATTTGAATTGCTACACATGGACTTAATGGGTCCAATGGAAGTCAAAAGTATAGCAAAGAAAGAATATGTGTTGGTTGTAGTTGATGATTTTTCTCGCTACACTTGGACTAGATTTTTGGCTACCAAAGATGAAACTTTTGATGCCTTCAAAGGCATTGTGAAATGGATCAAAACGAATCATGAGGCTAAAGTAAAAAGGATCAGAAGTGATCATGGAACTGAATTTCAAAATGCTAGCTTCAACGAATTCTGTATGATGAAGGGAATTCATCATGAATACTCGGCCCCGAAAAATCCTCAACAAAATGGGATTGCCGAACGAAAGAATCGAACGCTGCAAGAAATGGCACGTGTAATGCTTATTTCGAAAAATCTTGCACGAACTTTTTGGGCAGAAGCAATCTCAACTGCTGGTTATATTTTGAATCGAATAAGTATTCGATCTGGAACAACTGCAACTGCTTATGAGCTGGTAAATGGCAAGAAACCCTCAGTTGTACACTTTCGTGTCTTTGGCTGTACTTGCTATATTTTGAAGGATCGTGATCCTCTAAAGAAATTTGAAGCCAAAGCTGATCGTGGTATTTTTGTTGGTTATAGCCAAAATAGCCATGCATATCGTGCCTACAATCTTCGAACCAAGAAAGTCATCGAAACTGTGAACATAAACTTTGATGAACAAGACTTTCTTGGGAAAAATGTTGAGGAAGACTGGGTTAAAGAAGGAATTTTGGAATATCAAAATTTTCCATCCACACCCAAAATTGCTGTTCCTGAGAATGTGTCTCCTGAAAATTTTACTCCAAACACTTCACCTGAAGTTGGAGATTCTAGCAATCAAGACAATGATACTTCTTCTGAGGATGATGAAAATGAGGAAGTCGAAAATCCTACTGATGCTCCAAGAGAAGCTCCTGGACATATTCAATAACGACATCCTCCGAATCAGATAATTGGAAGCTTGAATGAGCGAACTACGCGCTCGAAGAAACCGACAAATTCTCCAAATGAACTCTACAACATCTGCACCTCGGCAGTTTATAATGAAATCGGAATCACTTGTTTTCTTTCTGAAAATGAGCCGAAAAATTACAAGGAAGCCATGAAAGAAGATTTTTGGACCATGGCCATGCAAGAAGAGTTGAATGAGTTTACCAGAAACAATGTTTGGTCCTTAGTTCCCAGAACGTCAAACATGAATGTAGTTGGAACTAAATGGATCTTCAAAAACAAAACTGATGAACACAATCAAGTTGTTCGTAACAAAGCACGACTTGTCGCACAAGGCTATGCCCAAGTTGAGGGTATTGATTTTGATGAAACCTTTGCTCCAGTTGCACGAATTGAATCCATCAGACTCTTAATTGCTATTGCATGCCACCTCGGCATCAAACTCAGACAAATGGATGTCAAAGCTGCATTCCTAAATGGGGTATTGGAAGAAGAAGTTTATGTAGCTCAACCGAAAGGTTTTGAGGATCCTAAGAAACCAAATCATGTCTACAAACTTCACAAAGCCCTCTATGGGTTGAAACAGGCACCTCGCGCCTGGTATGGTTGTTTGACGGACTATCTTCTAAAGTTCGGTTTTGAACGTGGTTCTGTGGACAAAACTCTTTTCATTAAACGGGATGGGAAACACATGATGGTTGCTCAGATTTACGTTGATGACATTGTCTTTGGCGCTACCTGCTCTAAACTCGTGAAAGCTTTCACGGAATCCATGTCTTCAACATTTCAGATGAGTCTTGAAGGAGAGCTACATCAGTTTCTTGGACTACAAATTTCTCAACGACCAAATGGGATCTTCGTTTCTCAAAGCAAATATGCGAAAAACATGGTCGAAAAATTTGAGATGCAACATGCCAAGCCCGCAAAAACTCCCATGGCGACAACTGAACGGTTATCTAAATCGACTAAAATTCGAAGTGTTGATCAAACGCTTTTTCGTTCCATGATTGGAAGTTTACTTTATCTAACCGCTACTCGCCCTGACATTATGTTTAGTGTTTGTATGTGTGCTAGGTACCAAGCTGATCCAAAGGAAGACCATCTAAGAGCTGTCAAACGGATTCTCCGCTACATCTCTGGAACCTCTGAACTTGGCCTTTGGTACGCATGCGACACTTCATCAAATCTTGTTGGTTACTCCGACGCGGATTGGACAAGCGATACTGATGAACGTAAGAGCACTTCTGGATGCTGCTGCTTCCTTGGAAATAATATTGTGTCTTGGCATAGTCGCAAACAAAATTGCATAGCTCTCTCGACTGCCGAGTCTGAATATGTTGCAGCTGGAAGTTGCTGCACTCAAATGCTTTGGTTGAAACAAATGTTGAATGACTATCTCATCGAGAGTGCTCCATTGGTGCTGTTTTGTGATAATCAGAGTGCTATCAAAATCAGCGAAAATCCTGTCCAGCATTCAAGAACTAAACACATTGACATTCGACATCATTTCATTAGAGATTTGGTTGATCGTGATATAGTCAGTCTACAGCATATTTCAACAGAAAAACAGCTCGCTGACATCTTTACCAAACCTCTTGACTTTGAGAGATTTCAAACTCT
This sequence comes from Euphrasia confusa, assembly GCA_954870475.1. Classification (NCBI taxonomy): domain Eukaryota; kingdom Viridiplantae; phylum Streptophyta; class Magnoliopsida; order Lamiales; family Orobanchaceae; genus Euphrasia; species Euphrasia confusa. The sequence goes on along the minus strand of OX940970.1, from coordinate 28,514,153 downwards.
AAGAAATTCTCTCTGCATGTGTTCTCTTTAAGAGTTCACGAAAATTTTGAAGTCTGAAAGATTATTTTCTTTACTTCTGAATATGCACGCCGAATCGTCGTGGATTAGTCTAATAAAGTTGAACATGGATTCGAGGCCGCTTTAGTCTTCGGACCCAAGTGCATTTATTCCTCTGAGTACGAACATGTGAACTTGGCATATAACTCCCATAAGCTTCATTTGCATAGATCCATAATACCAAGTAACGGAGGACGCCGGTTACCCCGGCTCCCCTCTTCGAAAGGTAGCACATGGACGCCATTATTTAAGATGCTCTTCAATCACACTTCGGAGATGCGGGATGATCCTCGCTCCCCTCTGACTGCTGTAATGAGCATCTGTTGCATTTCATTTAAAAGCTAAAAACTCGTCTGGAGGACGCAGGTCGAACCTTGCTCCCCTCTGATTGAAGTAAAAAGCTAGTCCCAAGTGGAGTGCCTTAAAAGTTCACCTTGTGCTCATGAATTAAAATCTCCTGTGCGGTGCAAACTCATCCAATATGTTCCGACGAAACACGGCATGTATTCTTGTGATTGTGACGAAGGACAAGTTCAATATCTATCAAATACTTCGGTCCATTCCACCGGTTTTTAATATGAGAGATTTTTCATATACCTCAAAGTTATCACCTCGTGTGAAAAAATTTTTGGTTTTGGAAACTGATGAAAATGTGGATTCTTTTCTGGGAAAATATTTGCTCTTCATTGCCTAATATCACCCCTCGAATCTCCACTAAAATGGTTTTGAATGTTTGTAGTGTGTTGAACACTTGAATGACTAACTCGGGATGTGTTGTTTTGATTTTGCATTTTTGTAGTTCATATCCAGCGCTACGTGGTTTACCATCTCTGAAGTCACAATTTTGAGTGTAGCGACGGTCAACTCGCAAAATCCAAATGACAAGTTTTTGGGGATTCAAACACGCAAAATAAACTAAGTCCAGAATGCAAAAACGGAGACACTCACCTGGACACAAACTCGGAGACTCATTCGTGCACAAAACCGGCGACTGCAGTCGCCGGATTTTCCGAGGTCCTGAACTTAGACAAAAAACCGGAGACTCGGCCAAAATGTCAAAACCGGAGATTCAGCGTGCATCCAAAACGGAGAATCTCCAATAACAGCGACTGATGTCAAAAGCGGCGACTCGCCTAAACCCGGAGACTCTAGTCGCCGAAAATGTGGCGATTCAACTTAGGCCACAAACCCGGCGACTCTCATTCCATGCCTTAGCCGAATTTCAGTGTCAACGAAAACTTTGACAACTCAAATTTCTCAACCAATGGCTCTCAACTTCGTTTCTCAACCGATGGTTCTCAACTTCGGTTCTCATGCCTTGGTTTGATTTTCATTTTTTATTTATTTTATTATTTATTATTTTTGAAAATTATTATTTTAATAATTTTTTCAAATTAATAAATTTTGTTCGTCTTTTTGACCTAATTTTTCTTCTTGAGAAGAGCTGTTTGCAGGTCTTGGACTGAGCTTTTTCATTCCGACGGGCGGCCCAAATTTTTCCTATAAATAGGCCTGGATGAAAACCTATTTCATTTACGCTTTCATCAAAACTCTCTAACTCTCGAATTCTCAAGTTCTCCAACTCTCGGCTATCAACTGCAAGTTCAGCGACCGAAACTCTTAGTTCTAAGTTCTTACTTTTCCGTTGCATCCGGCAACTCTAGCTTTGCGCAACCGGCGCCCTGTACTTGTTTCTGTGGTTGAATTTCATTTTCGCGATTTACCAATCTCACAGCTGCTAACTGTCAGTTTCTCATCTTTCTGAACTGTGCAATGACGAAGAACTTTGATGACATGATGGCTGACATGACTGCGTATCTGCAAGAGCAGTTCGACAAAGCTCCGTCTCCTGTTTCAAAGAAGGCTGCATATGAAGAATTGAAAACTCATCTTGACAAAGTTGATCGTCGCAAAGCTTTGTCTGCCGAACCTGACTTAACGAAAACTGCAACTCCGGCTCATTCTTCTGCTCGTCATCCGGGCAAGGAAAGAACTAAGGAAAGAGACACTTCCCTTCGCATCTACAAGGGAACCGTTTCCAGATCCGAATACAATCGGTTACTCACAGCTGGCGAGATAACCAAGGATGGAAAGAAGGTTGTCAAAATCCCTTCGACTGCGACTGTGACTGCAGACACTGAACCAAAGACAACGAACCCAAAGACTCCATCTGGGAGTACGTCTGGAAAGAAACCAGCTGTCAGTGGTAGTGGAGTCAAACCTGCGACTCCAAAGAATTCTGGTGGTGGGTCGATTGCAAAATCGAAAACTCATAGTTCCCAAAAACCACCCTTGGCACCTCCCTCCTCGGGATCAGCTGGATCCCAAGTCTCAACTGATGGCTTCAAATATATTGCGGAATACTCAGAGTGTCCGAAAGCTCACTCAAGAGAGTTTTTCACTGCGACTGCCGAACGTCGCCACAAGCTGATTGAGAAACTACCGATCCACACTGATAGAACTATCCTCAAGGAGGACTATGAAAAGCATGGCATCACGCAATTTCTGACAAGGATGCACATGCTCAAGTCTGTGAACCTAACTTATCGCTACTCCATTCCTATCCTTTCCAAGTTTTATGCTAGTTTGTCTCCCGACTTTGCTAATCCGAAGAGTCGGCTGTATGGTTGTTTTATTTTTCGAGAAAAGTTATACAAGTTCCGTCCTTTTTCCATCAACGCTTTTCTGGAAAGATTGGAAGTCGATTCCAGATGGACGACACCGACAGCTGCGGAACGAGCTGATGACCTAATGATTGGCACTTTTGTCACTCAAAAGAAAGTTAAGTCTGAACTGCCACCGCCTTCCAAGCTGTCAGCCTTCTATGGCATCCTGCATCGTCTTGGGATGTCTAACTGGATTGCAAATCGGGATCCCACTGTCTTGGAACCTGAACTAATGCACCTCATCTTTCGCCTCAGCTGCGGCGAACAAGTCAACCTTGGCAAAATTATTTTTGCTGACTTATGCAAAATTGCCAAACTCTCGGATGAGGCAATCATTAGGCAAGCTGAACTGCCTACAGAGGAAAAATTTCATCTCACACATCCGTGTTTGATCTACGGAATGCTCCATGACCAAGGATTTGTTCCTGACACTCCTCTTGAGAAAAAGATGAAGAAAAACGGGGCGGTCAAGATCACGGGCGAGTACTTGAGACCGAAGAAAAGGGTCATCGACTTACCTTGGACTGAACTGTTTGACAGGAATTCTCTTCCTGAAATTTTGACTCCACCGCCGTCGCCTCAGTCGTCAAGGAAGCGCAAGCCTGCAACTCAGAAATCAAAGTCACCAGCTGCGAAAAGACAGAAATCACAGACAGCAACTGCTGGCGTTGAACCTGAAGCTGAGGGTGTTAAGTCACCAAGAGTTGTGCCCCACGGCTTTGGCCCAACTTCTGGAATCCCGTCTTATCAAAATCCTTATCATCCAATCCATAGTCACCGTGCTGTGGTTCCGTCAGCTGTCGTCCAGGAATTCTACGCTGCATCTCAGTTAGTTGAGAAACGTCAAGCTGAGCACGTCACTGCTTATAACAAAATGGTTGAAGCGCAAGAACTTCAAAAACAAGCCTTCAAGAAACTTCAACGGGAAATCCAACAAGGGGGAGGACTTGGTGATGTTGGAGCTCCCGATGCAAGTTTAAAGGATACGTTCATTCTGAAGATGGTGAGGGACGCAATCCAGGAAGCTCACTCGCAGCTGTCCAAAAGTAAACTGATAGAAGTTGTGAAAGATGACGGTGAGAAGTCGGATGATGCAGAGAAAACTGATGATGATATTTTCACTGGTGTGTTTGATATTCGAGACAAAGGAAAGAAGAAGATGGAGGATACTACAAATCCAGGGGCGTCGCGTGCGATGCCGTCTGATGGTCTGAGGGACGAAGATGATATCAACATTTTGGATGATGATGACGAGGCTGGTGATGGTTTGGGCGAACGTGAAATTTTCGGGGAGCCAGAAACCGAGTCTGATGGAAGTGAAGACTCTAGCTCTGATGATGGATTCAGCTATGAAGATGATGAAGAAGAGACTTTCGAAAGTCCGGAACGTGATCCAACTCCAACAGCCTCGCCAGAAGACTGAAGTTCTTTTATCAAGTTTTAATTTCTGTTTTCATAACTCTTGAACTCGGTTTTTCATATTCTGTTATTGCATGCATCAAACTCTGAATTCGTCCATGCATTGTTTTTCATATTTTGGCTATCTCTGGATAATGTTTTTGTGTTGAAAATTTATCTAAGTTTTTATCCTTTGGTTTGAAATTTGGCTAAGTCTTTTATGGTTTTTCATTGATTGAATGATTGATGTTTTTCCTTCTTTTACTTAGCTTATTTTGTGTTGATATTCGTTTGAGGGGGAGATACGTATATCTCTGTTTACTTAACTTCGTTTTCATTGGTTGTGCCAAAAAGGGGGAGATTGTAAATGTTGATTTTGGCGACAACGTTTTTGTACTTGTGTTTTGTTTTTGTTGAATTTCAGGATTGCAAGTGCACATGGAAAAGGAGACACGAGTCTCCACTTTTGGAACTACGCGGAATCGGCGACTCCAGTCGCCGCTTTTGGAGATGCACAGGAACGGCGACCAGAGTCGCCGGGTTTGGTGCAGGACATGGAAACGGAGACTCTTGTCTCCGCTTTTGGACATAACAAGGAACGGCGACTCGAGTCGCCGCATGTGGACAAGCTTGGAATCGGCGACTCTTGTCGCCGCTTTTGGTGAAGGGTGGAAACGGCGACTGGCGTCGCCGTTTGTGATGCATGGATTGATTCCAGCGACTGGAGTCGCTGGTTTTGGGGCGTGCTTGAATCCGGCGACTGGAGTCGCCGGTTTTGGTCTCTTGTGTTGTTTTTCACAACTCGTGTTTCTTTTGTGTTTTGGTTTTTAAGACTAAGTACTTACTACGTGATTTCTTTCACCAGGTACTCAGTTCGAGGAAATGAAGAATTGTTCCAAGTTTGCAACTTCAACAATATCGACGACAATGAAGACGATGAAATTCTGAAGCTTCAACACTTAGAGATTTTCACAAGAAATTGAAGATGAAGAATTGAGATCGATGGAGTCAAGATTGAAATTGAAGTTTGATTTTGAAATTGAAGATTCAAGATTCAAGGATTCAAGAATCAAAGATTCAAGATTCCAAGATTCAAGAATCCAAGTTCTACAAAGATGATGTCATTCATGGAAAAGTGACATAGGCCAAGCATGCGACGAATGAGAACGTGCCACGTCATCACCCTCACATGTGCGGCTCTACTATAAATACCCATGGATGTTCATTTCATCTTTTCGACGATTTTGAGAGAACGAAATCTGATTTTTAGAATCATAGTCGAGCTTCGAGTTTGTGTAGTAGCTTTTGCGCCGTGTGCCAAGATTAGAGCTAGGAGATATAGCTTTAGGTACTCGTGTGCTAGTTTGCAAGTTAGTGGGAGTTGTTGCGACACTCGGGAAACTTCTTGTAAACGTTTTGCCTACCATACTCTACAAGTGTAATAGTTTAAGTTTTGTGATCAATGAAATGAAAACTATTACATAACTTTGTCTCCACTTTTTGTACTTCAAATTTGTGCGAGTGTTTTGACAGACTGTAGCTGCTGTCTGTGGTTTCAAGACCAATTTCACGAAAAATTGGTATCCTACGCTGAAGGCGTAATTTCATAAATAGTACTAAAACCCTAATTAAATAGAATTAAAATAAATAAATAAAATAATAATAATGTCTTGTTCAACAAGACACAATCTTTTCCTTTTTAGTATCCGCATCACTCTGCCTAGCACAAGCGGCCCGGCTTAGGCCCGCGATGGACCAGGTACGTACTTGAGTTTCCGGAAATTATATATATAGTTGATTTATTGTCTTTTGTAATTTTGAAGCGTACATTTTTTAAGATACTGAAAATCTTGCGGGGAGAGGATGGAGCTCGCGTGAAATGGGAATACGGGAGTTTTGAGGATGATGACGACGAAGTTTATCCGGCTTTGCACGCTCAAGAGTCGCATCTGAGTTTGGCGTTGGTTGATGTGCACGAGAACTCGAGGTCATTCGACCAAAACAGCCCACTTAGTGTGGAAGACTACTTGAACAAAAGATGGAGTTTAGACTAGTACAGAATTGGTTTTTAGTTTGCACCCAATTATTGTGAATGAGGTGTGTTGTGCTTTTGCTGTTGGATTCTTGGGACTATTTTAAAATATAACATTTTCATCTTACTAATTGTAAAATATACTATTTGAAATAAATTGCATATTCACTTTATGATTTTCGTATATTTGAAAAAATCAATTGCAAATTCACTTTATGATTTTCGTAGATTTGAAAAAATCAATTTATAAGTGTAAAAAACCTATTAAATTGTAAATAATTAAAATTAAAAATAACTCAATTTTAAAATTCACGCATGAATCGGCTGAGGAGGTGTGAATTATCTTCCCTTTACGTCATCACACCTCCACACGATCAAATTAAATTCTTTATCCTTTAAATTAAACACAAATCGCACCCATACAACCATATAGATAATAGATATGTCCCTGGTGTTAATCAAACAAACACAATACCAGTTATACTAAACACAAATTACAAACCAAATATTTGGACTCACGTACGTTCCAACTTAATATTTTTCAACATTTTCACTGGAACAATCGATACGTTGGAATAGCCACGAGATGCTTTTCTCGACCCATCACTAAACCAAAGTGCTCGTCCATGTCCAACTCATCGCCGTCACAAAGTTCCCAATCGAAGCAATGCACCAATTGCGCCACCATCAACTTAACCATGGTTAGTCCCAACTGCATCCCCGGACAACCTCTCCTCCCTGAACCAAACGGCAAAAGCTCAAAATCATTCCCCCGAAGATCTATTTTACTCTCGACAAACCTCTCCGGGTTGAATCTTTCCGGGTTGGCCCACACGTTAGAGTCTCTCCCGATAGACCAAACGTTCACTATTGTTCTTGAACCTTTGGGCACGTGATAGCCATCGAGCATGCAGTCTTCCCTTGATTCGTGGATGAACATTGGGGTGACAGGATGGATCCTGAACGACTCTTTCACAACTGAATCCAAATAGTCGAGCTTGTCGAGATCTGATTCCTCCACGCATCGATCCATGCCCACTACTCGTTCGAGTTCTTTCTGGAGTTTGATCATGCATTCCGGGTGCTTTATGAGTTCCGAAAGCGTCCATTCCACGGCTGATTTTGACGTGTCTATTCCTCCGACAAGCATGTCCTAATTAGACGATGACACGAATTAGAGAGATCTAGGGTTGAGTAAAAAGAAAGAGATAATATCATAAAACGCTAAAGAATTCGATTAAACATTTAGTCTTTTAAATTTATGAAAAGTCAAATGTCGTCATTTAATTTCACAATTGTCTGCACACTTTTTTTTTCTTGTTGTCCCACAATTGTATTCAGGCTTTAAAATAGAATTTTTTTTTTCTTAACTTTTTCAGCTCAATACACAATTATTTACATAAATACAACTATTTTTTTAATTAACTTTATTATTTAATAATAAATCAATACCCATTATAATACTTTATATTATTTCAAAAAAAATATTATTTTTTCTTAAACTACGTTAAATGTCCCCATGATAAACATTGTCGAGAGGGAAGAAGTAAAATTTACATGAATGTTAATTACTCTAACTAGTATTATATCTTATTTCACATACTTATTCAGTTAATCAGTGTCACCAATTTTATCTTTAATTTTAAAATCATATATTTGTAACACTCACTCGATTGAATTGATTTCACACTAGACATGCAGAACACGATAGAGTGAAACATCCATAAGTTTTACGAAATTCCACTAAATTAAAATCGTAATAAATTTTTACGTACCAAGAGCACGGCCTTGACATGTCGGCGGTCGAATTCGAATCCCGCCTCACCGGACGCCATAATACCCATCATCGTGTCAACGAAATCTCGACCCTTATCACGGTCATGATCATCGATTATCCTCTCCAAGAACCCGTCGAAGATCTTGCCAAGATCCTTCAACCTTCGCGTGATCCCCTGAAGATCAATCGCCCCCATGAAGGGGAAAAAGTCCCCGAGATTCGGAAGACCGGCAACGTGAGCAGCCTCCTCGATCGAGGCTATGAACCCTTTATCATCGAACTTCCTCCCGAAAACCATCAAACAAATGATGTCACCGGTGAGGTCCGAAACCCTAGCGCTGATGTCAACGGGCTCCCGTCTCTCGGCGGCCCGCCGGAGAAGGCCCACGAGGCCTCCCAGCTCGGCCCGCCTCATGGCCCGAAACTGTTGGATTTTGAGGTTGTTGAGGAGGTTGAGAGTGCAGAGCTTGCGCATGTTTCGCCAATACGGGCCGTACGGGGCGAAAACTATGTCCTTCTCCCCGTAGCTCAAGTACTTGGAGGCTTGGAGACGAACCCTAGTGGCGAAAACGAGGTCGTGAGTTTTGAGGACGAGCTCGGCCGAGGCGGGAGAGGAGACGACGAAGGTGGGAACGAGGCCTAGCCGGAGGAACATGATTGGGCCGTGTTTTTGGGCTAGATGGTGAAGGGCTTGGTGAGGCTTTGGGCCTAGGAGGTGGAGGTGGCCTATGATCGGAAGCCCGGTCGGGCCCAGAGCCCGCTTCTTCGTCTTCGTTAGGATGTTCCATATGGCCAAAATGATCAACACAAAAATTGTGGCCCAGAAGCAAGACATACTACTAGTTCTTTTTGTTGGTGTTGTTCTCTAGCTCCATGCAATGTGTTTATATAGATTTTCTCTCTTAACTAAAATCTCATTAAAATTTTAAATTATTGTGATTTGAATTTTAATTGAATTGCATTTTTAGTTTTCTTGGTCAAAAGTCCAAAATCGAATATATTATTTTTTATATTATTTATTATAGAGAGATTTTGGAATAGGGGTATAATTAAAGGTACTACTTTATTTTAATTATAAATAAGCATAAATTAACTTTCAATTTAGCCTTTTTAATATATACTGTATATGTACATACGTATATATGTTTCATTCATCATGTATTTATTTTTTTCATATTAAAAAATTATTTTATTTTTTTAGTCAAGTTTTTTATTGTTCAATATACTTATACTATTTTATTCATCATTTTCATATATTAGAAAATTATTATTTTTGTATTTTTTTTATCTTTGCAATAATATAATATGGAGTATATAATCTAAATGCATATTTTTTTTAGTTGTTTTTTAAGACAATGCACATCTATCTAATTTATTTTCACAACTTTATCCTCTCAATACACATTTATTTACTCTTATAACACTACATTTTCGATTAACTAATTTATTACTTACACATTTATTTACTTTTATATCACTACATTTTCGATTAACTAATTTATTACTTACACATCAATACGTACCTCTACTAGGGGTGTCAATGGGTCATGTTGGGTCTGAAGGTTTCGGTACACCGATCCGATCGATATACCGTGTGTGCGGAAGCGTGTAAAGCGATAGATCTACTATGCCATGATCTTAGTGCACACAAATATGTATAGACACACACACACATATATATATATATATATATATATATATATATATATATATATATATATATATATATATATATATATATATATATATATATATATATACGTAGAAAAATTAACGAGTTCTTACATATGGTGATGCGTGCCTCGTTGATGTCGATGAGGTGGTGTTGAGTCGATTGAACCACCTCAATGGATCAGCCTCGAAATGTTCACCTTTGGAATGACTTCGTCACGCCTTTGGATCGTCCGGATGTTGAAGCCGCACAAATAGCCCGGCCTCTACGTGTTGCACACGAACCCGGATGAAGACTTGCTTGCTTGATCGAGTTGATTCTCCAAGAACAACTTCTTTTTTCTCTATTTGTGTGGAATTTCGTGGGTGAATATTATGTGTGATGAAAATCAGATTTTCATCTATATAATCACTTCATTATGCACACCATTACACCTCCTTGTAACCTCTATCATAATGTGCATAAAGATGCACCATGCATTTCACACACAAAAGGGGTTACAAAGGAGGTGAAAGGTCATGCCACATACACATGCCACAATGCATTGTATGTGGTCCCACTTGCTTGTGTGGCATGACATGTCACACTATGTGACATGCATCCATGCAAGCCATGCATGTATATTAAATCCACGTAAATATTTAAATCAATATATATATATATATATATCAAGCATCGTACATTATCTTCGAGTCCATGTGTGACCCTGTATGTATGATTTAATTGATCAATATTATATTGTTCCCAACAATTAATATTATCAGATAATCATTTAACATCCATAGACGACCTTATGACTTTATCGATTGCACACGTAGGATTGAATGACATATTCCAACAGAGTCGAGTTCGTGTCGTGTCAAGGGTATTCGTGGGTCACAAAATATAAACCCAAACCCAACCCATTTAATAATCGTGTCGAAAAATTAAACCCAAACCCAACCTATTTATAAACGGGTTACCCATTTATAACCCGTTTCCAACCCATTTAACCCATTTAATTTTAAAATTAAAATTTTATATTTTTTTATAAATAAAAATATAATAAAATAATTTAATTTTAAAATTAAAATTTATTTTTTTTTATAAATAAAAATATAATAAAATAATATGATTTTTAAAATAATGACATATATAATGTAGACGCGTAATAAAATTTTATACGCGTGATAATTATTTAAATAGTTACTCCATTAAATACAATAAACTCCATATGATCACAAATCACATAAATTAAAAAATTTAGGATGTTATGATAATTCCAATTGTAAGAGAAAGTGAATGTTATGGTAAACTTAATTGTAAGAAAAAGAGAATTAATCGATCTTTCTAAACAAATTCTAAACAAAGAATATATTATTATTATTTATTTAATGAATAATATATTATTATAATATAATAATTAAAATTAATTTAATAAATGGGTTAAACGGGTTAATTTCGAGTTCGCATGTCGATCCGCGGTTGACTCATTTAATAAATGGGTCATGGCGGGTTGACCCGCCGTTGACCCGCTTTTTAATCGTGCGGGTTCAACCCACTTTATTTCGTGTGGGTTTCGAGTCGTGTTATCGGGTCGTGTCCAAATTGACAGGCATAACTTCTACTTTATTATATAATAAAACATACAAAAATTCAAATCATTTTTTCTTACCAAGTTCAAATTTCTCTATACATTGTTTAAAGAAATTAAAAGAGTTTTATACTTATTATCATAAACAGTACTTTTACTTTATTAACTTTTTATGTATTGTTATTTTGTAAATTACAAAAAAAATGCTGCATATATAGTTTATGCAAAGAGAACATGCATTCGAGAACTCCTTACAAAGTACTTTTAAAATTTTAATATGCTGTAGGTACAAAAAAAAATGCTGTAGGTACAACCAAAAGATATTGTGTGAATGCAAATAAAAACCAACGTTTCTATTAACAAATTAAAAGTGATCCATAAGCTATGCTCACTAACTATTCTACCTACAACCTTGTTTATTACACTAAGTTTATAGATCACTTTTAATATTAGTAAATCGAACAATAGTATTCACATGTTTTTAATACTCCTATATTAGCGATTCTTTTGATACAGAGAGAGAATTTTAATCTCTCGTAATTAAAGTGAATTTAAGTCTTAAAGTATTTTATAATTATTGCGAAGATCTTAATCATGGTACAGTATATATTCCGTTTACCATTGTTTGCCTTACTTCCTTAAGCGTGGTAGGAGCAGTAACGAATAAGGATGAATACCTAAATTCAACAAACGACTTTGACTTTGAATGAAGTTTCTTTTCCCATTTTTTCTGATTGATTTTGAATTATATGGTCAAATATTTAAATAATTAATTTATTACAAGTTAGAAAATGTGTTAAATGTTTTCTACTATTAAGAAAATATAGTGTTGTTGTCAGTATATACGTTTTGTTAGTCATGTACTACATACGTAAGATTTAGATAAAGTTTGTAAATAAATGGGGCCGAATGAAAATTTCCAAACCCATAGGGTTTACTGAAATAAAATGCAGTAACTGAATTATAAGTCAGTCAACAATTTATCTAAATCAAGTTCTTATAAGATAATACATTAGATTTATTTATTAAATGTCTTATACACCTTGTATCATTAACAATAAATAAATAGATTAATAAAATATAAATAGAACATAAAATACAACAATTTTCAACCCAAAATCAATGTCAAAAACATTTTTTAATTCAAAATCAATCTCAAAATTTTATAGAACAATAGAATATGAAAGCAAAATAGAACAAACTCAATAGAATAATGACTATGTAGTACTACTAATTAAGTGAATATACTGTATAACTATGTAGTAATATTAATTAATTAATATAGTTATACATAGGTAATTATGTCTTTTTTTTTTCAAAATGTCTCTTTTAATTTATGTAATTATTTGATGTTACCGCCGCGTCGGGTGGGGTTCGCCTACTGTGTGGTCCAATGCCCCGTGAGTAAATTATGTGAAAAAGTCACGTGCCGTGTTATAGCATCTTTATATGTAGAGGTTACCATTTCATTCATTATGTTACCCATATTGCTTTGTTTTTCTCAATCAAGGCAAACAATAAATTTCACAGCTTTATTAATTGACAAGGAATGCTCTTAAAGTTTTAAACAATATTACAAACCAATGTTTGGAATCACTTACGTTCCAACTTATTTCTTTAAAAATATAAATTATTATTATCAACATTTTTCACTCGAGCAATCGATACGTGGGAATGGCCACGAGATGCTTTTCTCGACCCATCACTAAACCAAAGTGCTCGTCCATGTCCAACTCGTTGCCGTCACAAAGTTCCCAATCGAAGCAATGCACCAATTGCGCCACCATCAACTTAACCATGGTTAGTCCTAACTGCATTCCCGGACAACCTCTCCTCCCAGAACCAAACGGCAAAAGCTCAAAATCATTCCCCCGAAGATCTATTTTGCTCTCGACAAACCTCTCCGGGTTAAAACATTCCGGATTGGCCCACACGTTAGGGTCTCTTCCGATAGACCAAACGTTCACTATTGTTCTTGAACCTTTGGGCACGTGATATCCATCTAAGGAACAATCCTCCGTGGATTCGTGGATCAACAATGGGGCGACAGGGTGGATCCTTAACGACTCTTTCACAACTGAATCCAAATAGTCGAGCTTGTCGAGATCTGATTCCTCCACGTATCGGTCCATGCCCACGACTTGTTCGAGTTCTTTCTGGAGTTTCTTCATGCATTCCGGGTGCCTTATGAGTTCCGATAGCGTCCATTCCACGGTTGTTTTTGCTGTGTCCATTCCTCCAATAAGCATGTCCTAAGTATAGATGCATGATACCATTAGAGAGATCTCAAGTTGAATAAAAAGAACTTATAATATCACAAAATGTCCCGTAATATAGCTAGATTTCACATTTACTTCTTTAAATTTATAAAAAATCAAATTTCGTCATATTTGACGTTTTTTAGTGAAATTTCTCAAGTTGGTCTTAACCAATATAATACCTACGTGCATGATTGCTTATTCTTGTGTTTTGTCTTATTTGATATTTATTCAGCTAAGAAAGTGTCACACAAATATGAAAAATTAAATATATATATATATATTTAATTTTTTAAAATCATGTTTTTGTGATTTCACACAAGACAGAACACTATAGTGAGATATCAACTGCACAAGACAGAATCCTATAGTGAAATATCAAGTTCACTTTAGATACAATACAAGTTTAAAATTCTACCAAAAATGGTTGAATATGACTCAATTTGATTTTTCGTGAAATTAAGAGATTGAATATTTTAAAATGGAGATTTTTAAAAGGAAAACTTTTAATTACCAAGAGCACGGCCTTGACATGGCGGCGGTCGAATTCGAAGCCCGCCTCACCGGACGCCATAATACCCATCATCGTGTCAACGAAATCTCGACTCTTCTCCTCCTCCTCGTTCTTATCCCGGCGATGATCATCGATAATCCTCTCCAAGAACCCGTCGAAGATCTTGCTCAACTCCTTCATCCGTTTCGTCAACCCCTGAAGATCAATCGTCCCCATAAACGGAAAAAAGTCTCCGAGATTCGGAATTCCGGCAACATGCAACGCCTCCTCGATCACGGCCTTAAACCCTTTTTCGTCAAACTCCCAATCATCGAACTTCCTCCCGAAAACCATCAAACAAGTGGTGTCGGCACTCAAGCCGGAAACCCTAGCGCTTATGTCGACGGCTTCTCGTTTCCCGGCGGCCCGACGGATGAGGCCCACGAGGGCTTCCAGCTCGGCCCGTCTCATGGCCCGAAACTGTTGGATTCTGAGGCTGCTGAGGAGATTGAGAGTGCAGAGGCGGCGCATGTTCCGCCAATACGGGCCGTACGGGGCGAAGAGTATATTCTTCTCGCCATAGCTTATGTACTTGGAGGCTTGATAATGAGACCTGTTGGCGAAAACGAGGTCGTGAGTTTTAAGGACGAGCTCGGCTGTGGCGGGAGAGGAGACGACGATGGTGGGAACGAGGCCGAGTCGGAGGAACATGATCGGGCCGTGTTTTTGGGATAGAAGGTGAAGGGATCGGTGAGGCTTTGGGCCTAGGAGATGGAGGTGGCCTAAGATCGGAAGCCCGGTAGGGCCCGGGGGCAGATTCGTCTTCTTCTTCTTCTTCACGAAGTTCCATATGACAAAGAGGATGATGAATACAAAGATTGTGGCCCAAAAGCAGGACATAACAGCCATACTTCTTTTTGTTGTTGTACTCTCTATCTCTGTCTCTCTCTGTGTTTATATTGAATTTCACTTTGTGGCTCTCAAAGAAGCTACATATATATATCTATTCAGATTTTTTTTTTTTAATATAATTATTTCATTTATACTACTAGGTACTGTTTTTTCTTATTGAAATATTTGTAGAGGTGAAAGTTTGGTACGTAGTTAAGTACTCCGTACCTAGAAATTAGTTTGGTAGTTAAGTAGTCCGTAGCCCATACCTAGAAATTTAGACATGGTGGGAAATTAGAAAATATGCGCATTTTTTAAAAAATTACATTATTTTTTAACTTTAAAATAATGTAATTTTTAAAAAAATGCGCATATTTTCTAATTTTTTAAATAATGTAATTTTTTACATTATTATTTTCTTTTAAAAATAATGGAGCATTTTTTAAAAAATTACATTATTTTTTACTTTAAAATAAAATTTTACCTATATTTTTTTCATATACTATAAAACATATAATTATATTAATTTTAAATATTTTAGTTATAATTATATTAAAACAAATTATTATACTAAAAAATTTTATATAATTTAATTTGTATATATAAATCTCTAAAATAATTGATATTTTTTTTATTATTAATATAAGCATACAAAGAGAATATATATGATCTATATTGTTTAATTTTCATCTTCCTATTGTAGTCTAGTGGTAGGACCAAAATTAGTTGCACGCGACGTGATGACCGCCAAATAAATTGCCGTGGCATTTTTCGGCCAATTTTGGTCAAAAAAACTACATTTGATTTTTTGAAAAGTTAAAAGATCAATTGTGGATTCCGCTTTATACATAGGAACGTTTGTGAAATTATCTCGTTATTGTGATAACTATGTAAGTAATTATTGTATGATTATGCAGTAATTAACTATTACCAATTTTTTTAAATGTAATTTTAAATTTATGTAATTTGATGTTATCGCGTAATCGGGAGTTCACCTAAGACCAACTCCAATAGGAGTTTTTTGAGGGGATAATTCCTTTTAGTAGTAGTTATTTGAGAGAGGTATCTTTTTGTACATTTTTAAAAAAATTACTTATTGAATAACTTCCTAGTTATTATGTCAAAAGTGAAAAAAGTGGAGTCCTCCTGTAGAAATGGACAACATTTAATTTCATCTTACATTCTTACCTTCATAAATTATATTTTAATATATAATTAATACTCCTTTCTATTTTTATGAGTTTGCACACTTTTTTTCTTTATTTGATCCACAACACTTTACAAACTTATAAGTAAATTTATACTCCTTTCGAAATATTTGTAGAGTATGAGATATTTGAAAAATAATTGAAAATATTTGATTATATGTAAAGTGAAGTATAATGATGTGGCAAAAAATATTTAGGGGATGAAATATCTCAAATTAGAGATGGTAATGAAGCCATGCCACTCTACTTAGGGTTGGGCATGGGACAGAATTAGGAAAATCTCGACTCGTTCCAATTATTTATTTTCGAGATGGGACATAATTTACGTTTAAAAAGTTTGTCCATCATGTCTCAATCTCGTTTGGATTCGAGTTGAGATCGAGACGGGATCGAGACGTTTCAAAATTTTAAATAAAAATAAAAAATTACCAATAAAATTAAAATTTAAAATAAAATTAAATATTATTTGCTTATAAAACAATAAAAATGCAAATAAAATAAAAATCCTTAAATATATATATTGATTTGATTTAAAATTTCAATTTCAAACATATTTTTTTAAATAAGTTAAAATATTAAATTTAAAAGATTTTTTACAATTTTCAAAATATATGTTTTAAGTATTTGCAAAGACAAAATTATATATAAAAAATTAAATTATTATGAAATATTATTAGATTATAAAAATATATTAATTAAGTAATAAATTTAATTGAAAATTTGATTAATATTTTGATATTTATATTAATATATTTGCGGGATAGATGAAAATACAACGAGATCGTCCCGATTCCGTCCAATCTCGTTAAGGAAAAAATAAAACGAGACGAGATGAGACGAGATTACAATTTTCAAAAAATTAATTTCGTTTTATCCTACTAACTTTCGGAATGAGATCGAGACAAGATCGAAATTTCGAGACAAAGTTTCCACCCCTAACTCTACTTAACCTTGGTGGTCCAATATTCCGTGGGTAAATGGACTTTACCTCAAAGTAGTACAGTACATCTTTAGAAGAAGTATGCTGTTCACCCATATGCATTGTTCTTGTCAATAAAGGCAAACAATAAATTTCATTATACTGTATACTCCATATTTTGGAATATTTGTTAGGTTAAAAAGTTTTTAATTCTCCAATTTTTTTTAAATCCTAATACATAATACAGTACATGTAATCTATAGAACAATTATATTAATTATTTAAATTCTGATAAGATGATATTCAAACTGAATATTTAGATAACACTTAACAAAAGATAAAAAAAAAGTTTTCTGAATCTATCAAATATTTCAACAAATTAAAATTAAAATGAAGAACTAGATAACTTTTAAATTTCTACTTTTTAACTGAAAACCAAACAAAAATAGATGTTGATAATTTTTTTAAATACTTACTATAAAAATTAATAAAAGTACAGAGTGCAATTGCACCCTCTCGATCGGCAAGGCAATATAGATACATCCACTGGTGTTAACGGAAACAAACACCAGTAAATACTAATCAGATTATTATTTTCAACATTTTTCACTGGAGCAATCGATACGTGGGAATGGCCACGAGATGCTTTTCTCGACCCATCACTAAACCAAAGTGCTCGTCCATGTACAAATGTGATTACAAGCCTCATAATACTAATTAAATACTACTTACTCCACCGACATAGTACTGGAAAGGAGGTAGAATATTCTAGTTGGATTTTTAGTCTATCCCATTTATAGAATTAATTGGAGTTTTGTGGAGGCTTTTAAAAATGGAGGAGATTAATTGCATCATTAATTTTAATATAGATCGAACTGTTAGCTAGAGAAGTTTGACAACTTGACATTTATATTATAAGTGATCAGTCGAATATATATTCTCCAATACTTCTTACCAGGAGGACGGCTTTGACATGTCGGCGGTCGAATTCGAATCCGGCCTCACCGGACTCCATAATACCAATTATCGTATCCACAAAATCTCGATTTCTCTCCTCATTATCGTTCTCGACACGACGATGATCATCGATGATCCTCTCCAAGAACCCGTCAAACGTCTTGTGATGCAATCGCAAGGTATGAAGATAACCTTTCAATAATATGACAAAACTCAGAAAATCATAATCCCTATTCTGTTCTCCAAACTAACCTATTAATACTATTCTTTTACCTAACAAAAATAAGGAAATAAAATATAAGATAAAAATAAATAATAGTTATGCAGAATATTAATTAACGTCATATTTCCTATTGGGCTTTGGAGTCCTTGCGGATCGTCGAAGCTTCAAAGGATTGGACTTATCAACACCCCTTCCTCAAAAGGGTCCTTGTCCTCAAGGAGTAAATCTGGGAACTGTCTTTTCAACACGCCAAGCGACTCCCACGTAGCGTCTTCCTCCAAAAGTCCCTGCCATTGAACGAGCGCTTCTTGAACAAGGCCTTGTGATGTGGAAATATCGCGATAAGCGAGGACACGGTGTGGCTGTAACTCTGGGAGACCGTCCCCAGCATATGGAGAGAGTGTTTGTGAGATCGGGGCCTCATCGCCTATTTTACGACGTAGCAGAGATACATGAAATACTGGGTGTATTTTTGAACCTTCCGGTAGACTCAAACGATACGCGGTCGTTCCAACACGTTCCAACACTTGATACGGTCCAAAAAATTTGCTTGTCAACTTTTGATTGGCTCTCTTAAATACTGAATTTTGTCGATACGGCTGTTGTAGGTGTAGGATTTATTGAGATGACGAAGAACAGAAACAAGACGAGGCTCGTGTTAGACACGATCTCCTTAAAACAAAATTCGACCTCTACCGATCGTTTGTTTCCCAGGATACAACGTCTCAAGCAACTACGTTGCACGTCGAACCGAGAGTTGCCTGAAAGATTTCACCGGAGGGCCAAAGAGAATATAAAAGAAGAGGATAAAGAAGTAGCAGATTGCTGGAGTGGTTTTGGTGTATTTTACTTTCAGACATGAGGCTCGTTTATATAGCCGAGCACATAGGGTTGCTGAAGGTTCATGCATGAACCTGGACACTGTTGACCGTAACGGTCAAGCCATTATGGCTCTGCATTAAGGACTCCTTAATGGCCATTTCAAAATTCAAAAATATAATCAGAATATAATTTCCATTTTATTTATTTATTAAATAAAATCACAATTATTTATGAGTCAAATAACCGTTACTTTGTAACGGTTCGGAAAAGAAAAATCGCAAAAAGTAGCTTGGTCGACTGCCCCCAAATCGAAGCGACATTCGTGTACGCAGGTCGCGCTCGCACACAAGTTCGGGGTTCGTAGGCTATTTTCGCCAAGTTTTGCACCCC
This sequence comes from Euphrasia confusa, assembly GCA_954870475.1. Classification (NCBI taxonomy): domain Eukaryota; kingdom Viridiplantae; phylum Streptophyta; class Magnoliopsida; order Lamiales; family Orobanchaceae; genus Euphrasia; species Euphrasia confusa. Next base: position 28,494,817 of record OX940970.1, on the reverse strand, counting down.
CCCCCTGCGCGCACGTAGGAGGCGGATCAATACTATAATAATTGATTCATAAGCTACTAAAGGCCAAGCATCTTATATACCCACTTGCCTTTTGATAGTTTTCCAATGTGGGATAACTAATATCCCTTTCATTTTATTTTCTTTTTCCCTCTATTTTGATTATATTTTAGAAATTAATTTCTCATTCATTTCAACTCCGATTTGAGCGAATGAGCTATCGTTTCGAAGCTCTCTCCGAGCTCTATATTTTCCAACAGTCCCCCCCATGAATGAAAATTACACATAAACCAAAAGTAGTTTGGTGAAATCAATCAACGTTAGAAACGTGCATAGGATAGGTAGGTTTTACCCTTTGAACCTTCCCTTGTGAAAGCATACCAACTTTACTGATTAAATAGTAGACACGATGTCTTTGAACTATTCACCATTTGTGTAAACGATAATATACTCCACTCACGTTCTTTCTAACAAATCTCAGTTCTCATGATTATGTTCATTTTGGCCCTGAACATCAGCCTGGTTCTGTAAGAGTGTTTAAGAATATGCCTTACTATATTCTCTTCGAAGCGGCCCCACTTCTCTCTTACATAGGTGATTTCTTTCAAGAGTATTTATAATATCTTTTATGAATCATTAATAGCCATTTGCTAATCCTCACACACAATCACTGTAACATCTTTTAGGCAATGGACTTTTGTTGGATTTCAAATTCCCCCCCAAGACAGTGATAACGGAGTTTAGACGTTTAGGTTGTCCTTTTGAACCTAGTTCTTGGGATCTCCAGTCATATAGGTAAGGTTTTCCATCGTCTCAACTCTCTTTCTTTAAGGCTTTTAGTCCCATTCCTGTAGATGACGACAATACTAACTCTCGATTTAACCCTTTGGTTAATGGATCTGCGATATTATCTTTAGATCTTACGTAGTCTATTGAGATAACTCCAGTCGAGAGTAGTTGTCGAATGGTATTATGTCTGCGACGTATATGTCTAGACTTACCATTATACATATTACTTTGTGCTCGTCCAATTGCAGATTGACTATCACAATGAATACGAATTGGAGGCACAGGTTTCTTCCATTTTGGAATGTCTTCTAGGAAATTCCTGAGCCACTCGGCCTCTTCGCCACATTTATCTAGAGCTATAAACTCTGATTCCATTGTGGATCTAGCAATTACTGTTTGCTTAGACGATTTCCAAGAAATAGCAGCTCCACCGAGAGTGAAAACATATCCACTTGTGGACTTGGATTCTTTTATGTCAGAAATCCAATTTGCGTCAGTGTAACCTTCAATGACAACTGGATATCGAGTATAATGCAACCCAAAATCTCGAGTATAGCGTAAATATCTAAGTAATCGTACAATAGCTTTCCAGTGGCTTTCACTTGGATTACTAGTGTATCTGCTTAGCTTATTTACTGTATAGGCTATGTCTGGTCTTGTACAACTCGTTAAGTACATTAGACTGCCGATCACTCTTGAGTACTCTACTTGACTCACTCCTTCACCTCGATTTTTAGCGAGGTGTTGACTTGTATCTATTGGAGTTCTAGCAAGACCCGTATCATCTTTGCTAAACTTCTCTAAGATTTTGTCGACATAATGAGATTGACTCAAAGCAAAGCCGTCTGATGTTCTATGAATTTTAATTCCAAGTACAACATCAGCCTTGCCCATGTCTTTCATGTCAAATTTTGAATTTAACATATTTTTCACTGATTTGATCATATTATCGTTACTTCCAACGATAAGTATGTCGTCAACATATAGGCACATGATTAAATAATCATCGTCCGTATTTTTTATATAAATGCATTTATCACATTCATTTATTCGAAAGCCATATTCTAACATAGCATAATCAAATTTTTCATGCCATTGTTTTGGTGCTTGTTTTAATCCGTACAAGGATTTCACCAATTTACACACTTTATTTTCTTGCCCGGGAGCAGAAAATCCTTCTGGTTGATCCATATATATTTCTTCACCTAGATCACCATTTAAGAAGGCCGTTTTTACATCCATTTGATGTATTTCAAGATTTCTTAGCGCTGCTATGGCGATAATTAATCTAATTGACGTAATTCTCGTCACAGGAGAATACGTATCAAAATAGTCAAGACCTTCTTTTTGTCTATAACCTTTAATTACAAGTCTTGCCTTGTATTTATCGATAGTCCCGTCGGCTTTCATTTTCTTTTTGAAAATCCACTTAGAACCTAGGGGTTTACTTCCCGGAGGAAGGTCTGCTAATTCCCAAGTATGATTTTGCAAAATAGAATTAATTTCACTTTGAATCGCCTCTTTCCATTGAGGGCCATCAGAAGAGTTTACAGCTTCTTTAAAGCTTTGAGGTTCACTCTCGAGCATGTACGTTAAAAAATCAGGAACGAACGATTTTTCTATTCGAGCTCGTTTACTTCGTCTTTGTTCAACATTTATGTCATCAACAATTTCTGTAATTGTTGGGTTTGCATGTGTTGGAGTTGTGTAGTTAATGTCTAGATTTAAGTAACGGTAAACTCCCGATCATAGCATTTAATCTATTTAATTAATAAACAATTATTTGCATTTAATTATATGCAAATCATAGTTCTGGATTTTATACGTTGTAGTTAGTATGGTGCTGCATGGGCGCACAGAAGATCATACTATCGGTTACTCGTATTTAATCGAACAGTTGCTCACGACCTAGATGGATACGAACTAATCCATCGGTATAGTCGTTGTGTGAGAGAGAAAATAATTTATCTTAATTATTTTATCACACTTGTACACTTGGTGTATTGGGCGGATCGATCGAGACTCATCAATTAGGATTGCTCGGCGATAATTGATTTGAGACTCGGAGTATTTTATTCTTAATCCCTGAAACAATTGCGGGTGTGTATATTTAATATAAGTGACTTTGATTTACCAAAGGAATTAACCGATTTAATTATTGGGTTAATTACCGGTTAAGTTGGGTCACTATATTTTATATATGGCATGCCGTGAATTCTTGAAGGAGCAGTGTATCCCGGAAGGGTTGATAATATCCCCGAGATGAGTTCATAAGGAATTATTGTGTAAACCTCATGAGTGGATTCGTTCCGCACAATAATTAAGGTTGAATGATACTAGTCTCGGATTCAAGAGATGAATATAATTTATTAAGCAATAAATAAATTTATTCATGGATATTTAAATCTTAAATACACGGAATAAATAATACTAAGATGGAGAAATATTATTTGATATAATATGAAATAATATTGGGAGTGCAATTTTATTTATATAGTGGAAAATAAATAAAATTAATATTGATAAGAATTAATAGATTTGGGTTGGACCCAATTTAATTTTCAATATTGAAGCCCAATATTTATTCTCCTTATGATCCCCTTCGTAGCCTATATAAGCACTACATGGTCTTCACTTTTCATTAACCTAAGTTACGCCAATCATAAAGTTCTGAGAGTGAGGAAGATCCATAGGAATCCGATAGATCGTCGCCCACACGACGTTCGGACGAGGTGCTAGGAATACGCGGGAAGATCACAAGGTCGTCAACCGAATTCGTTTCTCCGTACAACGATTCGAGGTAAAATCGAGAATCCCCCTCTTTGATTATATATGCGTTGAATAATTGTGATATATACATGAACGACGCGATCCGGGAAAACGACGATCATCGCGGACGGGGATTCGAGATCCCCGGCGAAGATCGAAGGGGGCGGTCGAAACCCTAGGGTTTGACCGCCCGGCGCGCGCGACGAGGGGCGAAGCCCCGGCTGGACGCCGGGGCACGCGATCGACTCCGGTCGATCGCTGGGGTGCCACGGGCTGGTGCCGTGGCGGACCCCAGCCGCCCCTTCGACGGCGGCGTGCGCAACGGAAGGCAGCCGCGGCTGGATGCCGCGGCTGGAGCGATCGAGCCCTAGCTCGATCGCGGGGCTGTCGAGGGCTGGTGCCTCGACTGGGCGCCCCTCCTCCCGTCGGATGGCGGCGGTGAGTCGCCGGACTCACCGCCAGGGGGCTGTTCCGAACAGCCCCACGGGGATGCCGCGCATCCCCAGCGATCGCCATGCACGGCGATCGCGAACCCCGCGGATGGGGTTCGGCTAGGGTTTAGCCGCGGGTTCATCCCGCGGCGACGCTCTTGTCGAGCCCGGTTCTTCGCGTGGTGTTCGCGTTCGTAGATCCGACTCGTGGGAGAAAATCGACTGGGGGCGGGCTGCGTGTCTTCGGGCGCGTAGTCTCCAAAGGTCGGACTCCTGCGGATGAGTCGGTGTTCGTGCGATCTCCGGCGACGGGTTTTCGGTCGGGTTATCGGTTCCGCAATTTTTGATAGCCCGGGACATCGAATCCCATCACATGGTATCAGAGCGTTTGGTTTCGTGTTCATGTATATGTTCGATTATTGTTCTACCTTGCAGGATTTCCGGCTATCATGGTTGGATTTAATTAATTGTTTTTTTTTTAATTAATTATCATGATTATTAAACTCTCGGACATGTCGAGATTCGTTTTTGTGTGGTTGAATGTTTGTAATAGTAAAAATTCGGGGGTTGACCGAATTTAGGATTTATTATTACGCACTTTATTTTCCGGAAAATGTATAGGGTCGATTTCATGTATAGAATCGATACCGGAATTGTAATTTAAATTTTGTAATTTTAATTACGTTGGTTCGATGTTGAGACGATCGCCGGAAGACGAAGAAGTGACGAGAAGACAAGGGCTTGGGATCGATCACATGGTGGTGATCGACCCATGGCCTAGCCGGCGGTGGCTAGGCGGTGGCGGCGCTCCTCCCGAGTGGCCGGCCGATCCATCATCGTGGGGATGGCGTGGGATCTCCTAATCCCGTGCTATTCCTACGAAAATCTACTTTCCCAATTAATTCGGATTTTTCCTATTTGAGTACTTTCCTTTTGGAAACTCTCATGGATTAGGAAAAGAATTAATTTAAATTAATTTTATTTTCTATTGTTTTATTTCCTTCATGGAAATATTCATAGATTAGAAATTTAATTAATTTAGTACTAAATTTATTTTTCCTATTTGATTATTCCTACTCATGGGAATATTCATGGATTAGGAATAAAAATAAATTTGAAAAGTAGTAGTCCTAATTTATTTATTTTATTTCCTTGTTCTATTATAGATATCTTCTAGAATATTCCAAGTTTTACTTGGATAGATTATTCTAAAGATTTAATAAGAACTAGATAGGAAAATAAATAAATAAAAATATTAATGATATTTAATTTTATTTTTGATATATTCAATTGACTTAATTTTCGAATTAAGTAACTTTTGGATTAATTGAAAATAAATAGATTTAAATATTAGAGATTAATATTCTCGTCACATGGAGCATTCAAGAAACGAAGACTAAAGACTAGAAGATGCATATGAAGATAAAGCCATGATAGTCGGGGAAAAATAATTTCTCTAGCATTATTTTTGACTATGTGCTATGTGCTTTATTGCTTTCATGCATGCTTATGTGTTTAATTATGCATTAGATAGCGTATCCCTTTATTATAAAAAGCTAAGTGGGAGAGGGGATGGAAACATTCCCATGGTCTCCATTACTGTTCTCTTGGTGACTCTTATGAACTTTTGAAGTTCGTATAGATGTGTCATTGGAGGAGAATTCTTGTAATTCCTCTTACAAGAAACATTGATCAAGTTTATCAAACAATGCCTAATTTGTCTTTCTGAAACTGACTTCAAGTCGACTCATTCTCACCCCGGGGAGTGGAATGGAGCCAGAGCCACTTGGTCATGTAGAGGACACAAATTAGAGACTTCCGTGCCATTCTTTGATAGATGGGTCGCTTGTATGCTCGGCTCCCTCATTCGTGAGAGATAGGGTCGCTCGCATGGTGAATCACTGGTTAGAAACTTCGAGTTTCACTTATGATTCTCCACGTCTTGATTTACGAGATTAAATGGATCAAGTAATTGGGAGTCAATTATAAAAGTCTCTTAGTGAAGTAAACGTCCACACCACGTGGCTTGCTGCACTGACGGATTTTGGATTAATTGATGTAGACAGTTGTAAGGAATTGTGAAGAGTTGTGAAGTTGTCGTAAACGTCCACACCACGTGGCTTGCGGTAATGTAGCAATTCCAAGCGATTCACTTTGGTGCTGAGTAATGGTTTACACTTAGATACGCCTTGTAGTATTCCTCCCCACGAGGTTCCGCTATAAGCGATGTATGACCAAAGAAAAACTAATTGCTAAATCATTTGGGTGGGTAAACGTCCACACCACGTGGCTTGCCTTACCTGATGGGATTTTAGATGTGATTAGTAATTTAATGATATTATTTAAGGGAGATAATATCGGATATTAAATTAATTGTTTGTTTAAATGTGCTTATAGGTTTAGAGAATAGCTATGAACCCACTTTCTATGATACTCAAGGAGCATAAGCTCACTGGCACCAACTATATTGATTGGAAGAGAAATTTAGACATTGTCCTAACTTCGGAAGAGTACAAGTTTGTACTCCATGAAGTGTGCCCTGCCGAGCCCACGGCTGCCTCAACTGATGAGGAAAAACTGGCATATCGGAAGTGGAAAAAGGCTGATGAAATGGCTAGGTGTTATATTTTGGCTTCCATGTCAAATGTACTCCAAACCCAACATGAGCCAATGGACACTGCCTATGATATGATGTTTAACCTCAAGGAGATGTTTGGGGAGCAAGATCGTGCGGCTAGGCAAGAAGCCATGAGAGTCCTTATGTCGACTACTCAGTCTGAAGGAACGCCCGTAGGGGATCACGTTCTTAAGATGATGAGTTTGTTGAATGAACTTGAGGTCCTAGGAGCTTCTATTGATGGTGAGACGCAAGTCGACATCATACTCCAGTCTCTGGCCCCTAGTTTTGAGCAGTTTCGTATGAGCTATAATATGGGTAAACTATCTTATACTCTTGCGCAACTCCTGACTGAACTAAAGGCGGCAGAGGGGATCTACAAGAAGGGCAAGTCTCAAGCGCTTGTAGCTACCAAGTCCAAAGGCTTTAAGCCTGATGGAGGTAGGGGCAAGAAAAGGAAGCAAGCCTGGAAACCCAGTGGTGTCAAGAGGACTGCACCACGAGTGGGGGCTGCAAAGCCAAAGGGAAAGTGCTTCCGATGCAACAAGATGGGACACTGGAAGTCTGAATGTCCTCTCAGAGGTACGAATCTTTCTTTAGTCGTAAAAACATAGTCAGCGGTATTATCTACCAGAATTCTGGTGTGTAGATATGGAACCACTGACGGTATGTGCATTTTTGAATGCAGGGGTTCCAGAAAACCCGGCGACTTAGAGAAGAAGAATTCGAGTCTACATGGGCGAAGCTGTTGGGGTAGCAGCGGTTGCAGTGGAAGACATTTATCTGTTTTAAATTTTTTATTGCTTATGTACCCTTTTTATTTTGAAAAAGAACTTCGTTATGTTTTTCTTTATTAATGGATATTTTATTTCTTTAATCATTGGATGGTTTGGATAAGAAATAATGGTGATATTCATTATGGTACATTAGATAGCAATATGTGAATGATGAATCCTTAGTCTACCACGATGCAACAAACCGTTATATAACTTGTTTTACTTATTAGATATTTCTTTATCATTATACTTGTGAAATCTTATACTTAGTAGTATTTTCAAATAAAATTCAAATGGTCGAAATTGATTTGATCAATTATAGTTGAAGGAATGGACCTTCCGACCTAAGGATTGAATTTGGAGGATAATACATCTAAGCAAACCTTTCTGGAAAAAGGAAAGAATTCAGACAAGTATTGGAAATGATTAGATATGCAGACATGTTTGTATATTAGAGAGGTATGAGTAATTCTTTCAAAGAATACTCAGTGATGGATTAGAATGCTTGATGTGCCATAAAAGCAAAGTGTTTTGACTTGTCAATGGACACAAAGCTATTATGGGGAACCATCAAAGTATATCCATTAGAAGCCTGCGACTCGGTCGCGGAGGCCATCACCTATCTAGATAACACATAGCATAATCAAAGATTGGGATTAAATCCCAAAAGAGACGCGCCATACACTTACGTGTAGAGATGGTGCGTTGTAAAGAAATGGAAATCTAAAAGTAAGAGAACAAGTTGTTCGGAATTACCTATGTTCTATGGATATTCCTGGAGACAACAACATATTCAATATGGTTGTAGGATATCCTAGATGAACGAAGTATTGTGTGTTCTATAGTACTATGAACCAGAGGGACGTCTCGTCCGGTTCATAGAGGAAAAACTATTAGATGAACTGCAATGCCCTAATTGACAAAATACTTTAATATGAGGAAAGGGAAAGACTGAGAACCAGCCTGACCGAGTAGTGGTACACCACTAACTGCACCTAATGTTGTTACTGTTACACACCGGGACGCCATTGCAGTGGGAGGTTGTTAAGCAACTAGAGATGTTCATAAGACTGGAGGAGTTTTGAACTCTGGATCCAGTATACATGAAATCGATCCCTAGGTCTGCATAGGATTAGCAAAGAAGGTGTGTTAGAGACGTGACGGAAACAAGGTGGTGTTTCTCGGAATTTTGTGTAGATAACACTTCATCGTTGGCAACAATGTAAAAGTGTTGTCAGGCATAAAATAGAGGTTGTCTAAATAAATCGAGATATAAGATTGAGAAGAAGTTAGAGCATGTTCTTAAGATCTTATGATCTAGAAATAAGAACATTGTACTTCTCCTAGACATCTTATACGATTAAGGTTTGTTTTAAACATGCATACTTCTGAGAAAGGTTATTGCCTTTCGAGAACAGAATTCATCTATCTAAGGTATGTGTCTTGAACACATGAAGGAGATAGATATAGACAAAGCAGTTCCCTACACTTCGAGTGTGGAGGGCTTTGTAGATGCAATGTTGTAAAACAAGAACCTGATATCAACTATGCGGTTTGCGTAGTGGGAGGATATCAAAGTAATCTGGATAAGGGATGTTCGAATGCTGCAAGAGTACTTTCATAGTACTGGCTTGAGCAAGACGAAATCTTCTTAGATTACAGATTCTCAGATCCAAAAATCAGAGAAAGACCAGTGAAAGTCGATATCAGGCTATGTGTTCACTTTTATAAAGAGGTGGAACCATGAAATGAAAGAGTGATAAGCAGGATGCTTCTCAGACTCTCTCATGACCGAATGGCAGCCTCAGAGGCAGCGGAAGTTTTGGTTGGGTTCCGGGATAACCTCTTGACTTGGATATGACTCTTAGTTTACCAAAGGCTATTAGATAGCGGTGCACGGTGAACTAGAAGAGGTCATAAGTCAAAAGTGATGTTAACACATAGAGCAAGTACCACCTGATACGAGTCATCGTCAGGGAGACGACGTAGTAGTCACCAAGATAACTTCAGAGCGGCAACCTAGATTGCTCACTCACATAGTACTTCTCGGAAGTACACTTTAAAGCACGTGATGAGTATGGGAACCGGGAGTTTGGAGGAAATGACTAGACCTTAGTACAAGTGGGAGATTGTTGGAGTTGTGTACTTAATGTCTAGATTTAAGTAACGGTAAACTCCCGATCATAGCATTTAATCTATTTAATTAATAAACAATTATTTGCATTTAATTATATGCAAATCATAGTTCTGGATTTTATACGTTGTAGTTAGTATGGTGCTGCATGGGCGCACAGAAGATCATACTATCGGTTACTCGTATTTAATCGAACAGTTGCTCACGACCTAGATGGATACGAACTAATCCATCGGTATAGTCGTTGTGTGAGAGAGAAAATAATTTATCTTAATTATTTTATCACACTTGTACACTTGGTGTATTGGGCGGATCGATCGAGACTCATCAATTAGGATTGCTCGGCGATAATTGATTTGAGACTCGGAGTATTTTATTCTTAATCCCTGAAACAATTGCGGGTGTGTATATTTAATATAAGTGACTTTGATTTACCAAAGGAATTAACCGATTTAATTATTGGGTTAATTACCGGTTAAGTTGGGTCACTATATTTTATATATGGCATGCCGTGAATTCTTGAAGGAGCAGTGTATCCCGGAAGGGTTGATAATATCCCCGAGATGAGTTCATAAGGAATTATTGTGTAAACCTCATGAGTGGATTCGTTCCGCACAATAATTAAGGTTGAATGGTACTAGTCTCGGATTCAAGAGATGAATATAATTTATTAAGCAATAAATAAATTTATTCATGGATATTTAAATCTTAAATACACGGAATAAATAATACTAAGATGGAGAAATATTATTTGATATAATATGGAATAATATTGGGAGTGCAATTTTATTTATATAGTGGAAAATAAATAAAATTAATATTGATAAGAATTAATAGATTTGGGTTGGACCCAATTTAATTTTCAATATTGAAGCCCAATATTTATTCTCCTTATGATCCCCTTCGTAGCCTATATAAGCACTACATGGTCTTCACTTTTCATTAACCTAAGTTACGCCAATCATAAAGTTCTGAGAGTGAGGAAGATCCATAGGAATCCGATAGATCGTCGCCCACACGACGTTCGGACGAGGTGCTAGGAATACGCGGGAAGATCACAAGGTCGTCAACCGAATTCGTTTCTCCGTACAACGATTCGAGGTAAAATCGAGAATCCCCCTCTTTGATTATATATGCGTTGAATAATTGTGATATATACATGAACGACGCGATCCGGGAAAACGACGATCATCGCGGACGGGGATTCGAGATCCCCGGCGAAGATCGAAGGGGGCGGTCGAAACCCTAGGGTTTGACCGCCCGGCGCGCGCGACGAGGGGCGAAGCCCCGGCTGGACGCCGGGGCACGCGATCGACTCCGGTCGATCGCTGGGGTGCCACGGGCTGGTGCCGTGGCGGACCCCAGCCGCCCCTTCGACGGCGGCGTGCGCAACGGAAGGCAGCCGCGGCTGGAGCGATCGAGCCCTAGCTCGATCGCGGGGCTGTCGAGGGCTGGTGCCTCGACTGGGCGCCCCTCGTCCCGTCGGATGGCGGCGGTGAGTCGCCGGACTCACCGCCAGGGGGCTGTTCCGAACAGCCCCACGGGGATGCCGCGCATCCCCAGCGATCGCCATGCACGGCGATCGCGAACCCCGCGGATGGGGTTCGGCTAGGGTTTAGCCGCGGGTTCATCCCGCGGCGACGCTCTTGTCGAGCCCGGTTCTTCGCGTGGTGTTCGCGTTCGTAGATCCGACTCGTGGGAGAAAATCGACTGGGGGCGGGCTGCGTGTCTTCGGGCGCGTAGTCTCCAAAGGTCGGACTCCTGCGGATGAGTCGGTGTTCGTGCGATCTCCGGCGACGGGTTTTCGGTCGGGTTATCGGTTCCGCAATTTTTGATAGCCCGGGACATCGAATCCCAGCAGCATGCATGCGCGAGGAACTAGCTTCATTGCTATTATCAGTGCATGTCTTCCATGGAAATATATGTTCAAAAAATTTAGCATTTCTTGATTCCATAATGGTATTTTTGTGTATATCGTCGATTTTTGATTCGTACACAAGGAATCGATAGGCACTACTATTATGTGCATATCCAATAAATACACAATCAACAGTTTTAGGGCCTATTTTAACCTTTTTCGGTAGTGGAATTGCCACCTTTGCTAAACACCCCCATACTTTTAAGTATTTATATGACGGTGCTCGACCAAACCATAATTCATATGGAGTTTTGTCGATTTTCTTTCGGGGCACCTTATTTAAAAGGTAGTTTGCGGTTAACAACGCTTCTCCCCACATGTTCGGAGGTAGTCCAGAATCAAGCAACATCGCATTTAACATTTCTTTCAATGTTCGGTTTTTGCGTTCGGCAACACCGTTTTGTTGAGGGGAATACGGTGCAGTAGTTTCATGCATGATTCCATGTTTTTCACAAAAATCAGCAAACGGAAACTCATATTCGCCTCCTCGATCACTTCTTAATCGTTTAATTTTTCGATTAAGTTGATTTTCAACTTCTGTCTTGTAAAGTACAAACTTTTCGAAAGCTTCGTCTTTACTTTTTAGGAGATATACATAACAATATTTTGTGCTATCGTCAATAAACGTGATAAAATATTTATTTCCACCACGTGTTTGCACGGTTTTTAAATCACACACGTCTGTGTGAATTAAATCGAGGGGTTCACTATTTCTTTCAATAGTTCGAAAAGACGATCGAGTCATTTTCGCTTCTACACAAATTTCGCATTTGTGATTTGTATCAATTTGGAGTGTGGGTATGCTTTTTAAGTTCATTAATTTTCTTAATGAATTAAAGTTTACATGTCCTAAACGGCCATGCCAAGTTATCGATGACTCAAGCAAGTAAACGGAAGTAGAAGCAGTCTTATTCATGTTCTTGTTGATAGTCATTACATTGAGCTTGAACAGCCCATCATTCTCATACCCCTTACCCAGATACACCCCACCCTTGGATATTATAACATTATCCGACTCGATTACAATACGAAAACCATGCTTATTCAGAAGAGACCCAGACACTAAATTCTTACGAATCTCAGGCACATACAAAACATTATTCAGAGTTAATTCTTTTCCAGAAGTGAACTTCAGCATTATTTTTCCTTTCCCTTTGACATCAGAAGTTGCTGAATTCCCCATAAAGAGCTTTTCTCCAGTAGCACTTTCATCAAGAGTGTGGAACAACTCCTTGGATGAGCAGATGTGGCGGGTGGCACCTGTGTCGATCCACCACTCACGTGGGTTAGACCCCACCATGTTCAGTTCTGAAACAACAGCAGCAAAATTATTATTATTTTCAATAACAAGTGCATTGTTTCTTTTTGGTTTCCTGCACTCGGAAGCCCGATGACCAGGTTTGTCACAGTTGTGACAAATTCCAGCAAACTTCTTTTTGAATTCTCCCTTTTTCGGAGCAAGCATCTGGTCAACTTTCATTTTGCCTTTGTCTTTGTAGGTAGGCTTGGAGCTGGCCTCGACCACATTTGCCTTGGGTTCATGGCCATAGAGACGAGAATTCTTCTTGTTGTCCTCTTCGATGCGAAGGCGAACAATCAGCTCTTCAACGTTCATCTCCTTTCGTTTGTGCTTCAGATAGTTCTTGAAGTCTTGCCACCCAGGGGGAAGTTTCTCGATGATGGCAGCCACTTGAAAGGTCTCGCTGATCACCATCCCCTCGGCATGGATGTCATGAATAATGACTTGAAACTCCTGTACCTGAGACATTACAGATTTAGTATCAACCATTTTATAATCAAGAAATTTCCCAACAATGAATTTCTTGGCACCGGCATCCTCGGTTTTGTATTTTTTATCCAGAGTCTCCCACAACTCTTTAGCGGATTTGACTCCAATGTACACATTGTACAGGTCATCTGTAAGACTATTCATCAAATAGTTCCTGCACAAGAAGTCGCAATGCTTCCATGCATCAAGCGCGTTCACCGCTTGCATGTCCGGATCTTCCGGTAGGCGAGGAGGGTCTTCTTTCAAGAACCTCGCCAGATTCAATGTTGTCAAATAGAACAACATCTTCTGCTGCCAACGCTTGAAGTTCAAGCCGTTGAACTTCTCCGGTTTATCGTGATGATTCACGACCGGAAAAGCCATCTGGTGTGGCGCACCACCACCAGGTCCCGAAGGAGGCACAGTCATAGAAGGTCCAGTAGGGTTAGGAGTGATAGGGATCGTCTCCTTGTGAGCAGTGGAGTCAGTTGCTTTCTCGGTGATGATGGGAGAGTCAGAAGCAGCCATCTCGTAGAGATTTTTGTTTTAAGACTGTAGGTGTGGGATTTATTGAGATGGCGAAGAACAGAAACAAGACGAGGCTCGTGTTAGACACGATCTCCTTAAAACAAAATTCGACCTCTACCGATCGTTTGTTTCCCAGGATACAACGTCTCAAGCAACTACGTTGCACGTCGAACCGAGAGTTGCCTGAAAGATTTCACCGGAGGGCCAAAGAGAATATAAAAGAAGAGGATAAAGAAGTAGCAGATTGCTGGAGTGGTTTTGGTGTATTTTACTTTCAGACATGAGGCTCGTTTATATAGCCGAGCACATAGGGTTGCTGAAGGTTCATGCATGAACCTGGACACTGTTGACCGTAACGGTCAAGCCATTATGGCTCTGCATTAAGGACTCCTTAATGGCCATTTCAAAATTCAAAAATATAATCAGAATATAATTTCCATTTTATTTATTTATTAAATAAAATCACAATTATTTATGAGTCAAATAACCGTTACTCTGTAACGGTTCGGAAAAGAAAAATTGGTCGACTGCCCCCAAATCGAAGCGACATTCGTGTACGCAGGTCGCGCTCGCACACAAGTTCGGGGTTCGTAGGCTATTTTCGCCAAGTTTTGCACCCCCCCCTGCGCGCACGTAGGAGGCGGATCAATACTATAATAATTGATTCATAAGCTACTAAAGGCCAAGCATCTTATATACCCACTTGCCTTTTGATAGTTTTCCAATGTGGGATAACTAATATCCCTTTCATTTTATTTTCTTTTTCCCTCTATTTTGATTATATTTTAGAAATTAATTTCTCATTCATTTCAACTCCGATTTGAGCGAATGAGCTATCGTTTCGAAGCTCTCTCCGAGCTCTATATTTTCCAACAGCTGTAACTTAAGATAAACCCAATCTCCCCCACCAAACTCTTCTAACCGACGGTGTTTATCAGCGTACTATTTCATGCGATTTTGAGCTCCTACCAGATTATGTTTTAGTTCTTTCAACAACATATCTCTGTCCCTCAGTTGCATATCAACCTCATTAATGGCACTTGACCCGGCTTCATACGATGGAATTTGAGTCGGAGGATAACCATACACCGCCTCGAACGGTGTCATTTTGATTGACTGGTGAAAAGAAGTATTGTACCAATACTCGGCCCATGCTAAATACTTTTCCCAATCCTTAGGTTGGTGATATACAAAGCATCTCAAGTACTGCTCCAAACACCGATTAACCACTTCCGTCTGTCCGTCAGTTTGAGGGTGATAAGAGGAGCTCATTTTCAACTTTGTACCTTGCAACTTAAATAGCTCGCGCCAAAAAGAGCTAATAAAAATGCGATCACGGTCTGACACAATGGAATGAGGAACTCCATGAAGTCGTATTATTTCTCGCACGAATGCCTCAGCCACATCCCTAGCCGAGTATGGATGACGAAGAGGAACAAAATGTGCATATTTAGATAACCGATCGACCACCACCATAATCGAATCTCGCCCTTGCGATCGCGGCAGACCAGTCACAAAATCCATAGATATGTCCGTCCAAATTGTTTTCGGAATAGGTAATGGGGCTAAAAGTCCCGCCGGCGATCGATTATCGCTTTTATTTCGTTGACAAACTTCACAACTTCGAATAAAATTTTCAACGTCCTGTTTCATTCCCGGCCAATAAAAAAGATGTGAAAGTCGTTTGTGTGTTCTCAATGTTCCTGAGTGTCCACCAATAACAGTAGAATGAAATTCACTAAGTAGTTGTTTTCTTAACGGCTGAGTTGGAACCAACACTCTACCTTGCAGCACAATACATCCATTTCTAAGTCTTCTCCCTTGTTTATCGATTCCGTCTTTCTTCAGCGAAAGCACTACAGCTCGGAGCTCGTCATCTTCCTCCGTCGCTACTGCAATGTCCTTCCAAATATCAACACAAGGTGTAGTAATAATAGTACCCAATTCATGTTCAGGCTTGCGTCTTGAAAGGGCGTCAGCGGCACTATTCTCTTTCCCTGGTTTATATTCAATCCGATAATCAAATCCCACAAGTTTAGCAATCCACTTTTGTTGTTCTGGAGTTGTAATGCGCTGCTCGAGGAGGTAGCGGAGACTTTTTTGGTCCGTACGAATCGTAAATCTTCGCCCCAACAAATATGGTCTCCAGCATCTAATTGCTTCAAGAATAGCGAGCATTTCCTTCTCATAAGTCGACCATGCTCGCTTAGAATCATTCAAGCCTTTGCTCATAAACGCGATGGGTCGCTGCCCTTGAGATAAAACGGCACCAATTCCGTAACCAGATGCATCCGTCTCTATATAGAACTCTTCACTAAAGTTAGGAAGAGCTAACACAGGTGTGGTAACCATGGCCTCCTTTAGTGCACCGAAAGATTTGTCTGCTTCATTACCCCAAACAAAATTCCCTTTTTTTAATAATTGCGTTAGCGGTCTCGCCAGTTCTCCATATCCCTTAAAAAATTTACGATAATACCCGGTGAGACCGAGAAATCCACGTAATTCGGTCACTGACTTCGGTGTTGGCCACGACAACATCGCTTCGACTTTCTTGTTATCAACTCTAACCCCGTATTGCGAGATATAATGGCCTAAATATTCAACTTCGCGTTGGCCGAAAGCACATTTAGACGGCTTAACTACAAATTTTTCTCGACGCAAGACCTCAAATACATTACGTATGTGTGATATATGTTCTCCCCATGATTTGCTGTAGATAAGTATATCATCAAAAAAAACAAGAACATGTTTCCGTAAGTACTCACGAAAGATGTGATTCATGGTCGCTTGAAAGGTGGATGGCGCGTTACATAGTCCAAATGGCATCACCAAATATTCATAATGACCATGATGAGTGCGGAATGATGTCTTATGTACATCGTCGGGGTGAACACGGATTTGGTGGTAACCTGCACGCAAATCCAATTTACTAAAATACGTAGCCCCATGTAGCTCATCTAACATATCTTCTATAGTAGGAATGGGAAAACGATCTTTTATCGTAGCTTCGTTTAATGCACGGTAGTCGGTACAAAATCGCCATGTCCCATCCTTTTTCTTAACCAACAACACTGGAGATGAAAATGGGCTAGTACTGTATTGAATTAACCCGACCCGTATCATCTCGTCAACTTGTCTTTCAATCTCGTCTTTTTGGAAGTGTGCATAACGGTACGGTGCTACGTTGACTGGGCGCGTTTCATCAAGCAAACGTATTCGATGATCGAACTCGCGGGACGGAGGTAGCGTCGTAGGTTCCTTTGTGATGTCCGGGTAACTTTCAATTAATTCCTTGAGCTCATCCCTCCTTTCCTCCTCTAATTCTGGTTCTTTTAAGGAATAAATACCAGGGTCAATCAAGACATATATTTCACTCTCTTTTGCAATCTCGTGAGTTACACAGTTAGCTTCTATGATTTTTGTTTTACCATAATTGCTCCCAGACAACAGAACATGCTTTCCTTTTACTCGAAAATCCATAGTCAATTTTCGATAATCGACCACAATCGGTCCCAATTGTTCGATCCACGGCATCCCTAAGACGATATCAACGCCTCGAATGGGTAATGCATACAGTGTCACGGAAAATTCAAATCCTTGAATATTAATTGGAACGTCATCAAACTTTTGTTCGCATAATAGTTTTTCTCCATTTGCAATTCGCACAAAGAAAGATTCTTGCTTACTAACAGGTAGTCCTAGGCGTTGTGCGACACGCGGACAAACGAAGTTTAAGCTCGCTCCACTATCCACTAAAAACTGAAATTCATGATGCTTTATTTTTCCCGAAAACCTCATAGTTCGACTACTAACCTGTCCGGTCAACGCGTTAATGGAAATTTGTTCCGTTTTGTTTGCCTCAACTTCTTCTGTTTCTTCTTCTTCCATAATTATTTCGATGGCCATGGCCTTTGGTCCTTGGCAATGGTGTCCTGGCCCATACTTTTCACCACAAACAAAACACAAATTATTATCTCTTCTCCTTTGGACCTCCTCCCAAGGAAGTCTACGTGCTGCCGATGTCATCCGTGGTATTGTCGGAGTAACTTGTGCCACGTCTCTGCTTGTATTATGCGGCTTTAAGGGAGGTTTTGCATGGTTACTCGTCGATCGTCGTGTGTGCTGCAATTGCTCCTCCTTTCTCTTTGTCAATTCGATAGCAGCTTGTAAATCCTTAGGCTTCCACATGTGGACTTCACATGCTAATTCTTCTTTCAATCCGGCCATGAATACACCCAACAATGCACTCGGATGCCAATGTGGGAGTGCGTTCATTAATCGTTCAAACTCACTTAAATATTCTCGAAATGGCCCAGTTTGTTTTAACTTGCCGATTGCCTCGTTTGGGTCCTCGTACGCCGACGAACCAAATCGTATTAATAACCCCTTTTCAAAACGGCGCCACGTTATAGTTTTGTGGTGATTCACATGTTTAAACCATCGCCACCATTGATTCGCTTCTGCCTCTAAATAAAAGGACGCTATTCGAACCCTATCAGATTTTTCAATCTCCTGTACCTCAAAGTATTGTTGTGCGCGATCCAACCAAACATGAGGATCTGCCCCAGAGAATCGTGGAAAATCCATCCGAATTTGGTGACGGTTATTCGTTCCTTTCCTCTTTGTTGAAACGAAACTTCTCACAGAGGCTTCTGATTTAGAGCTGTTACTGTCATCTGAGGCACCATCTGCCTCCGACGATTCTGACGCTGAAGAATTCCGTTTGCGTTGTTTTTTTCCTCGCTCTTTCGATTGGGAAGCTTGAGAATCCCATCGCTCGACCAATTGTTGTATAGACTGTTTTACCTCGAACATCGATGACTCTAGCCCGTCCAGTCGCTCCTTGTTTGTTCCCATCCTGATTGCGCAAGCGTTGATGTAATCGCAACTTCGCTCTGATACCAATTGATGCAATCGCAAGGTATGAAGATAACCTTTCAATAATATGACAAAACTCAGAAAATCATAATCCCTATTCTGTTCTCCAAACTAACCTATTAATACTATTCTTTTACCCAACAAAAATAAGGAAATGAAATATAAGATAAAAATAAATAATAGTTATGCAGAATATTAATTAACGTCATCTTTCCTATTGGGCTTTGGAGTCCTTGCGGATCGTCGAAGCTTCAAAGGATTGGACTTATCATCTTGCTCAGCTTCTTCATCCGACGAGTCAGCCCTTGAAGATCAATCGCCCCCATGAAGGGGAAAAAGTCTCCGAGATTCGGCAGAGCCGCGACTTGCATAGTTTCCTCGATCACGGCCATGAACCCTTTCTCGTCGAACTCCCGGTCAGCAAACTTCCTCCCGAAAACCATCAAACAGGTCATGTCTCCGGTCAGGTTAGAAACCCTAGCGCTGATGTCGACGGCTGCCCGGCTCTCGGCTGCCCGACGGATGAGGGAAACGAGGGCTCTCGTCTCGTCCCGTCTCATGGCCCGAAACTGTTGGATTCTGAGGCTGCTGAGAGTGCTGAGGCGGCGCATGTTCCGCCAGTAAGAGCCGTACGGGGCGAAGAGTATGTTCTTCTGTCCGTAGCTTATGTACTTGGAGGCTTGGTGACGTGGCCTGCTGGAGAAAACAAGGTCGTGAGTTTTGAGGACGAGCTCGGCCGAGTCGGAGGAACATGATCGGGCCGTGTTTTTGGGAGAGGTGGTGAAGGGATTGGTGAGGCTTTTGGCCTAGGAGATGGAGGTGGCCTAAGATCGGGAGCCCGGTCGGGCCCGGGGGCAGTTTCTTGGTCTTGGTCAGGATGTTCCATATATCTCTATTAAGATTTTTTTAATATTTATTTCATTTATGTACTGTTTGGGATGTAAACTCAAATTGGAGTTGAATGGAAGTGAAACCAAGTTAAAAGAAGAAAAATAAAAGGCCAAGTTGCAAAAGAAATTGACGGCAGGCGGCGTGTATGCAATTCGTGGTCAGCCATTTTGTTTGCGTCAAACATTGCGGCTGCAATGTTTGGAATTGCTATGCTCGATCTCAACTTCTTGAATTGGCTGAGGCCCAATATCCATATGGAATTAATGGCGGTGGCTTTCAATATGGTCGAGGAAATAACTAATTGTCAAATTGGGCCAATAACATTTTAAGTTGTCCAACTTATATTTGAGCTTTAGGATGTTAAAGTATTAAGGGTATTAAGGTTGTCCAATGATCATACTCACGGTCACGAGACCAAAGCACTGCTACTTTTGTTCTGCCTTGTTAGTTGGGAATTACGATCCACACATCCTTAGATATTTTGAAAAATTACAGATATTTTATTTTTAGAAAAAAATTACAAATTTTGTTTTTTATAATGAAGATGTAACATGCTTTTCTTTGGCGGTTTGGCTTTATATTATTAAAGAAAATTCCTCATATTTATTTTAAATTATCTTTACTTCAAAAAATAAAATTAAAAAAATCTCCACTCCCCAACCCAAGATGCGACTCAAATTAATTAACTAACAAAAAATCGGATTGTAAAATTGATTTGTCAAAACTGTCAACTACTCAGAAGTCAGAACATCAAATTCCAAAAAACAAAAAAAAAAATGCTCTGCTTTTGGGCAGCAGCAATTAGTGTGTTGATCATCTTCACAATATTGACGAAGAAGACGAACAAGAAGCGGCCGCCGGGCCCGATCAGGCTCCCGATCTTGGGCCACCTCCACCTCCTAGGCCCAAAGCCTCACCAAGCCCTACACCATCTAGCCCAAAAACACGGCCCAATAATGTTCCTCCGATTAGGCCTCGTTCCCTCCGTCGTCATCTCCTCTCCCTCCGCCGCCGAGCTCGTCCTCCGAACTCACGACCTCGTTTTCGCCAGCCGGCCACGTCACCAAGCCTCCAAGCACCTAAGCTACGGAGAAAAGAACATCGTCTTCGCCCCGTACGGCCCTTACTGGCGGAACATGCGCAAGCTCTGCACCCTCAATCTCCTCAGCAGCCTCAGAATCCAACAGTTTCAACACACGAGGGAGGCCGAGACGAGAGATCTCGTCGCCCTCATCCGCCGGGCAGCCGAGATTCGGGCAGCCGTCGACATCAGCGCTAGGGTTTCTGACCTGACCGGAGACGTGACCTGTTTGATGGTTTTCGGGAGGAAGTTTGCTGACCGGGAGTTCGACGAGAAAGGGTTCATGGCCGTGATCGAGGAAACTTTGCAAGTCGCGGCTCTTCCGAACCTCGGAGACTTTTTCCCCTTCATGGGGGCGGTTGATCTTCAGGGGTTGACTCGTCGGATGAAGAAGCTCAGCAAGACCTTCGACGGGTTCTTGGAGAGGATCATCGATGATCATCGTCGTGTCGAGAACAATAATGAGGAGAGAAATCGAGATTTTGTGGACACAATGATTGGTATTATGGAGTCGGGTGAGGCCGGATTCGAATTCGACCGCAGACATGTCAAGGCAGTCCTCCTGGTAAGAATTCGACTCAGTAATATAAATGTCAAATTGTTCAACTTTTCTAACAGTTCGATCTACTGTCAGGACATGCTTATTGGAGGAATGGACACGTCGAAATCAGCAGTGGAATGGACGCTTTCGGAACTCATAAGGCACTCGGAATGCATGATCAAACTCCAAAAAGAACTCGAACGAGTAGTGGGAATGGATCGATGCGTGGAGGAATCGCATCTCGACAAGCTCGAGTATTTGGATTTAGTCGTGAAAGAGTCGTTAAGGATCCACCCCGTTGTCCCATTGTTAATCCATGAACCCACCGAGGATTGTTCCTTAGATGGGTATCACGTGCCAAAAGGTTCAAGAACAATAGTGAATTTGTGGTCTATCGGAAGAGACCCTAACGTGTGGGCCAACCCGGAAAGATTCAACCCGGAGAGGTTTGTCGAGAGCAAAGTAGATCTTCGGGGGAATGATTTTGAGCTTTTGCCGTTTGGTTCTGGGAGGAGAGGTTGTCCGGGGATGCAGTTGGGACTAACCGTGGTTAAGTTAGTGGTGGCTCAATTGGTGCATTGCTTCGATTGGGAACTTTGTGACGGAATGTTGCCGGAGGATTTGGACATGGAAGAACACTTTGGTTTAGTGGTTGGTAGAGAAAAGCATCTCATGGCCATTCCCAAATACAGATTGCTTAACTGAAATTTGGAGTTCAATGTAATTATGTTGTATTGAAAAATAATACTCTCCCGTCTTAGATCAGTTGCCGCACCTCCTTTTTTATTTACAAATGAAGTGCGACAACTAGTGACAACTAGTACGAAACAGAAGTAGTACCGTAGAAGGGGTTAAATAAATAAAAGGAGGCTCGTATTGACTCTTTAGTCAAAGACATGAAACTATATAGAGTGAATGTCTACATAATTTGTTTGTTTTGTTTCATAACTGTGTTGCACTTAATTATGAGCCTCGGTTAACAATGTATGACACTCGCCTTCTTAGCTGGGCATGGCTGGTTTCCCTTCTTCCGGTATGTGCAATTGCACTCGGATTTGCATTCCTTTATATTCAAGGTACAATTGAGAGGTTGTAGGCACATTTGATGAGATGCAACTATGCAAGTGACTTTCCTATTAATAAAATGATCATAATTCAAAACAAATATATACCCAAAAATGAAACAATAAAAAAACACAAGTGTTAGTCTGAGAAAGATTACCAATAAAAACCAGCAACAGAAACATAACATTACAAGACCATCTTTGAGCATACTCTTATATAGATAGCTCGAGGAGATTGAAACATAAGCTAACGTGTAAAAAAATGTTATTAGCTAACTGCAGATTTGGATGTAATAAATGTTGTTTTTATCTAAAAAATACTACTACTACTTTATAGTTTAGGTACAAATTTGAAGAAAAAAAAATTGTTTTTTGTTTATCCCTTATTTATTAAAGGAATGAAAAGATGTCTTTATAAGTAATATATAATCGAATCGATTTTTTTGATCAACCAAATAAATTATCAGAGCCTCGCATCGCATCGCATGTCTCAGGTGGATTTATACGCATCCATTCTTCAAACAAGCCTCAAATCCAAGAACCCATTTTACATCAAGCCGATCCACGCCCGAGTAATCAAATCGGGTCTCCACCTCGGAGTTTTCGTGATGAACACAATCATGAACGCGCGCGAAAACCGGGTTCATTTCCCACGCCCGTCAAGTGTTCGACGAAATGCCTCTGAAGAACGTCTCCTCGTACAACACTCTCCTCTCCGCTTACGCGAAACAGGGCATGACAAAAGAAGCCCTCTGCGTCTTCAACCAACTCCCCGAACCGGATTCCGTCTCCTGGACCGCGCTGATAGTCGGGTGTAACCGAATGGGTCGTTTCGAACTCGCCTTTCGATTGTTTTCGGAGATGATCAAGTACAGATCCGTCCCTACTGAGTACACCCTCACGAATGTTCTGGCCTCTTGCGTTGCAGTCGAGGATTTGGATATCGGAAAAAAGGTTCACTCTTTCGTGGTAAAATTGGGCCTCTCAGGTTATGTATCCGTAGCGAATTCCGTTCAGAATATGTACGCGAAGCTCGGCGATTTCGAGACTGCTTTGACTGTCTTTGAAAAGATCAGGTTGAAGAATGTCTCTACTATAAACACGATCATATCGCTCCATATGCAGGTGGGCCGGGCCGAACAGGCCCTGGCAGAGTTCCGATCGATGAAAGAACGAGATCTCGTTTCTTGGAATTCGATGATTGCAGGTTATAACCAGTGCGGGTTCGATTTCGAGGCCCTGAAAATGTTTTCGGATATGCTCAGGGAGTCGGAATTAAAACCCGATAGATACACTCTTACTAGCGTGTTATCCGCTTGTGCGAATCTCGACGAATTAGATATTGGTAAGAAAATCCATGCGTATATAATTAGAATCGAGCTCGACACTTTGGGGGCAGTGGGGAATGCTTTGATTTCCATGTACTCAAAATGTGGTGGTGTTGAGGTAGCCCGGAAGATTCTGGAGAACGGAAAAGCTACGCTCGATGTTATTGCGTTTACGTCTTTATTAGACGGATATGTAAAGCTCGGAGATTTAAATCCAGCGAGGCAGATTTTCGACACGTTGGATTTCCGTGATGTGGTCGTTTGGACGGCTATGATCGTTGGGTACGCTCAGAACGGGTTCAATAATGAGGCGATGGAACTCTTTAGATCGATGGTCGAAAACGGGCCTGTTCCTAACAGCTACACACTCGCTGCCATGTTAAGCGTGACTTCAAATTTAGCTTCTCTGAATCACGGGAAACAAATCCATACGAACGCACTGAAGTTAGGACAAGCATTTTCGGTTTCGGTGAGTAATGCACTGATTAACATGTACGCTAGGGCCGGTAATATCAGCTGCTCGAAGAAATCTTTTGTTCTGATAAAAGGAAGAAAAGACCCAATCTCTTGGAGTTCGATGATCATTGCTTTAGCACAGCACGGGTTTGCTGAGGAGGCTTTAGATTTATTCGAAGAGATGGTTTTGTTAAATATTAACCCGGACCATATAACGTATGTGGGTGTGCTCTCGGCATGTACTCATGTGGGACTGGTTGAAAAGGGTCGTCACTATTTCAAGAAAATGAAAGAAACGCATGGGATCGAGCCTACTGCCAGTCATTGTGCATGCATGATTGATCTTTACGGCCGGGCGGGGTTAGTAAAAGAAGCCCAAGATTTTATCGAGAAAATGTCGATCGAACCGGATGTTATAGCATGGGGTTCGCTTCTAGCTTCTTGTAGGGTCCACAAGAATCCGGAGCTCGCGAGGATTGCAGCGGATAGGATGCTCTCGATCGAGCCGGACAACAGTGGGGCCTACTCAGCTCTCGCTAATGTTTACTCGTCTTGTGGGAAATGGGAGGAAGCGGCCAGGATTAGAAAGTCGATGAAAGATAGGAAAGTGAAGAAGGAACAGGGGATTAGTTGGGTGCAGATAAAGAGCAAAGTTCACATATTTGGAGCTGATGATGGAGTTCACCCTCAGAAGGATGTGATTTATCGGAAGATGGGTGAAATCTGGGAAGAGATTAAGGAGATGGGTTTCATTCCAGACACTGATTCTGTGTTGCATGATCTCGATGGAGAATTGAAAGAGGAGATTTTGAAGCACCACAGCGAGAAGCTTGCGATTGCGTTTGCTTTGATGAATACGCTGGAAAAAAGTACGATAAGGATCATGAAGAACCTCAGGGTTTGTAACGACTGTCATTCGGCGATTAAGTTTATCTCGAAGATGGCTGATAGAGAGATTATTGTTAGGGATGTAACGCGTTTCCATCATTTTAAGGATGGTTTGTGTTCGGGATTATTGGTGAATGAGTGTAGAATGAAAAAAATCATGAAACTGAGCGGGTATATCTATCGGGAAAGTCCTTGTTGAATACTATTACGGAATGCTCAAACTGGTTAGTATTCCTTGTCTTATGAATTGTGATTGTGTTGAATGTAAAGGGTGTTTGTAGTAATGGATAGAATGATGTGGTTACAAGGCCCAAATATAATTAGTTCTTTTATTTGATATTTTAAATAAAGCCCAATTGTCTTAGGGTTCAGGGTTATTTATATATCGTTTATCATTGAGTTTAGGTAGTTGTCTTTTGATGATATAAAAATAGTTCTTTAAGAACAATTGTAGCTTTACGCTGCATTATGTTGGTATCAGAGCCGGACGATGCCTCCCGTCGTCAGTATGCTCGCGAACCCACCATTGAGGCCGCAGCACGTCGTAACGCCGATGTTGCCGCCTTGAGCCGCCAGGTCGCAGCTCTTGCCGTCGAACTCGAGGAACTCCGCTTTGCGATCGCCAAAAAGCTATCGTCGCCTTCACGCCGCCTGATTCTCGCGCCTGAGCGCGCCCTTGGAATGCACGTCCAAAGTGACATCGCTTGCCGACGGGAATTAGGGTTCAAGCACCCCATCCCGGAGGTCCCCGGATTTTCGTCGTCATGGTCCGATCGCCGCCCCCGTCATCGGCGGACGACCCCGACTCGGCGGCTACGTCTCCCTCCGTCACCAACCTTGTGGCGTCGTTGGATGTCAATTTCGCAACCCTCCGTCACCAACCTTGTGGCGTCGTTGGATGTCAATTTCGCAACGTCGATTTTGTCCGATTTGAATCTTGACGATGCATATCCAATCATCCTTGGTGATGATGCACCAGACGATGTTGGTTGTGTTATTTGGGATACGGATTCGAAAGACGAACCGATCATGATCTGGGACGACGACGAGCCACTTCATCCTCATGGGTCGCTTCACCAAGCCACATCCCATGAGTCGCATTTTGAACTCGTTGCCATTGCGCAGCATCCTCAACCCGCTGTCCTTGCTCCGTTACCTCCCGCCACTACCCATGAACCGCATCCTCAACCCGCTGAAATCAAATGTTACAACCCAAGCACAAAAAAATACTCAGGCGCTGCTCGTCCTAAAAAAATACTTAAGATTGGCCTTACTATTAAAAAAGTAACTAAGTAATCTTTCTGTACTATATTTTAAGATATTGTTATGTTTTCTATATATATTTTAAGACTTTTTCAAAATTAAAAAGTCTAACATACCCTTTACATTACAATAATATTTTGTTTCTTAATTAGTAGAATAAATAGTTTGAAATAAACTCTAATCTCATTTCTATTCATTCACCATTATTTGTTCGCGACGAGGCTCCGAAACATGATCTTATCGGCGGACAAGCATCGCAATGAGACAGTCGACGCCGAGCGTTTCCACATCAAGCGAACCCAAGAGCAAGCCGACGACCTCGATATCCCCTCTCCTCCTATGATGCCCCACTCAAAACTTGACGTCGAAGAGTTCGATCCAAATTTCGACCTAGACAATGGTCGTGGCGACGCGAGAAGATAGTGGTGTTGGCTCGAACATCGAGTTTCTTCACCCGGTGCAAAATTTTCTTAGATTCAACCGTTGCTTCTACTTAAAACTTATAGGCCTCAAGTTTTGCGTAATACTATAATTTTCTGCTAGTTTCATTTCTAGTTTTTTAATGTGCCGCACAGTTATTTAGTGTAATTCAAAACTTATTATGTAGTATCATACTTCGAGTTAGTACAACTTATAAGAGTATGAGAGTATCTCCAATGGAGATGTAGAAGTCTACGTGTACTTCTACCTCTCACCCAAAAATGTGGTAGAAGTGATTGGAAGTGCGATGACGTGTTAAGGTTAGAAGTTCTTACAAATTCTGGGGTAGAGATAAATTATAGGGTTTATTACATTTTGCAACCCAATGTATAGGGTTTTTTACACTTTGCAACTTTATCGGAATTTCGTAACACTTTGCAACCCCATGTATACGAGTTTTCACTTTGCAACCTGAATCGGAATATTCGATAGAATATTTCGTTTAAGAGGGTTTTTTTGTAATTAAAAACACTTCCACAGTGGGTTATTACATATTTAACCCTCCAAGTCAATTTCAGTCAATTTTTTTTATTTAAATTAATAGTGAAATTAAGAACGGTATAAGTTGAGGAAGAGGGATTTCACCCCATTCACCCCCATTCCATGAACCCTAATTTCAGCCCCTGACGCGACTCATCCAATCGACGAAGAAAAGAGATGGTCGAATTTTGCCGATGCGGAAAGGCAGCGGTGAGTCGCACATCTTGGAGTGATTAGAACCTAGGAAGGAGGTATAAAGCATGCAATCAGTTTCGGGTAAGTGATTTAATTTCTGAAGTTTTATCTTCTTAGATGTTTAGGAATTAAGGGTATTCTGTTCCAACCCCAATTTCTGTAAAAAAAAAACCCTAATTTATGTAGAAATCCCAATTCATGTGAAACCCTAATTTCTGAAAAAATCCCAATTCCTGAGAAACCCTAATTTCTGTAAAATTCTCGATTAATGAAAAACCATAATTTCTTTAAAATTCCCAAATTCTGTAAAAGCCCTGATTTCTCTAAAAACCCTAATTTGATCAATTTGTGATTTTTCTCACTTTCTTATTGTTTTCAAAATTTTAAATTGTTGAAATTGCAGAATGGAGGGTGTTAATACTTTGTTTGGGTTGACCCTCCCGCATGTGAAAGATGCCATCAAATAATTCCTGGCCTTCTGAGAAATATCAATTCAAAGGTGGAAGAATTGGAGATGCAGAAGAAAAAAGTTGAGAAATTGGAGCAGTTGATGAAAAAAAGGATCTTGAGACTGACTATTGTTCTTGTAGCAGTCATGGTCCTTCTCTGGAGTTTTTTGAACTAAGTTTATATGACTATTTAAGCGTTGTCATTGTGTAATGGATTTAGTGGTCTGATTGTGTAATGTAATGGATTCTGGTTTGTGTTGTCTTCTGTAAGAGTTGTGCAATGGATTTAATGTTATTACTCTAATGGATTTTGTGTTATGTTTCTATTATGTGAAAAGAAAACTGGTAGTGGAGAAAATTGGTAGTGGAGAAAACACAACTACATGAAAAAAACTTACTTGAAAGGACCAAAATAGATATTTCATAACTGAAATGATCAAAGATGACACAAAATACTTCAAAGATATGTCAAACCAACAAGTAAACAGTTCAAAGATGACAAAAAATACTTAAGATTCAAAACATACAAATGATCCAAATTACAAGACACAAGTTACAAATGATCCAAAGATAGAAAGTTTACTACATCACAAAGTACTTGTCACACAAAGTTCGCTTGAATTTCCTGTTTGGTCCACTGTAAAAAATACCTTTGATTTCAGCTGAATTTCTCAGTGTAATCAATGATCCTCCTTTCATCTTTAGAAGTTCAGCTTGTGATAATGGTATACGGCTGACGCTACCGTCGTTTGAGTAGCGTGCAAAATAAATTTATAAAACCTAAACCTTCACCAACAACAAGTATTAGTGGTAAGTTTTAGGTGTCGATCCCACGAGGAGTTTATCGTTATTTTCTCACGGCTTTGCCCAATGTGGGTTGTCACGATTTTTGGAAGTGTTTTGAGTGAATAACCGAACAACTAAATTAACTAAAAACAAATAATAAAACACGTAAACCTAATAACAAGAAATAAAATACTCAGGTACTAAACTTGACCAATACGAAAATTAAACTACTCAACTACTGAACCTGACCAAACTGTGAAACAGAGCATCTGGGTACAATCGTCACCTTGTCTACCTGATCAAGTTTCTACTGTTCATCGGCACGTAAGATTTTGCTAACAGCTTTATCTTTCGGTTATAGGTTGTCCAATTAAAGTATAAACGCCCCTATGATATCACGCACGAAAATACCCCAACCCTTATTCACTCTTTCGGTTTAAAGTTTTACTAGATCTCTCTAAGCACAACTTCTAGTGTTGATCAATTCGACACTATGTTAGCCGACATGAGTCTAAGTTGACCACACTGCATTAATCTCCAAGCGAACCCAAAATGGCCAATAGCATGCCCGGACAGACCCGAGTCATATGACCACATCTCCAGCAACATGTAATACTATGCGGACGCCCAGTCTCCCGGCACGTTGATCCGCGTATGTGTGTGTTAGGTGAAAAGGGGTTCCTACTGGCTATTGTACGTTGCCCAAGTCCCTAACATGCCTGTAGATACTACCCTGTTGAATCGGGAATAAAACTCAGTTAGTTGCTATAATCAAAAGCCTCTCAGTAATTTAGACATCAGACAGACCAAGTTCGGATCTTGCCCAGGCGCAGATTAACTAGCTGACGCATGAACAAACGTAAAAGAAATAAAATAAAATAAAAAGAAAACATGCTGGAATTAAACTAATAATTTAAAGAAACAATTGTCTTGAATAATCAGAAATTAAAAGACGAAAATAAAAGCATGAAATAAAAACGAAATTGCCCAACTATGCCCGAAGGCAATAGCCGGCGAGAACTCGTCTTCTTCTTCTTCCGATCTTCTTTGGTGTGGTGGCTGATGTGTATATGTGCATAGCCTCGTGATTTCTAGGGTATGATATATATTTATAGGTGCTGGAAGTCTTGGGCTCCAAGTAAAATCGCTGACTTGATCAGTTTAATTGAGATAAGGAAAGAAAAGATTATTTACTTATCCTTTCCTTAAAAATAGGGATCCTGCCGCGTCCTTGACCAATTCCGTATAGATATAGGACTCAATCTGATGTAGAGACGTGTTGGACAATGACTCTAACGTTGGATGAGAGTCCATCTTTGATACTTCTATGAATCTGGTCGCCTTTGAGGACTCCATTATTCACAGGACTCTTCATACACTGCTTGCTCAACGTCCGTCTCTGGTCAACTCCGATCTGTGTCCAACTTCTCTACTTCGTACGGTACTTGGTCAAGCTTCGATCTTGATCACTTCCTGACTTCGGCCAATATGTCAATGGTGTTCATGTCAGGCTAACTTGCTCAACCAGCATACTTGCTCAATGTGACGATTTCCTTCCAAATGTTCGTCTTTTCACGTTTCACCTGCATAACTTGACCATAGACTCCAAATGTGCCCTCCCAGACACAAACAAGGTGCAAACAACTAAAAAGACTCAATTAACTTGACTCAAAAGAACTGAAAATGAGCCAAAAAATATGGCTCATCAACAGCCTGATGCAACAGGTTGAGATGAAGAGGGCCTAACAACATCTGTAAGAGGCACAGATTGTGGAATAGAAGGTTGAGAAGCAACCACTTTCTTCTCAGGTTTTGCAGCCACCTTTTTCTTTGAAACAACATTCAACTTTTTCCTTGGAATTGCCCTAGGAACATCTGTCACAGTGACAACATTATTTTTCCTTGAACTCCTCTTCAATGGAATTACTGAAATTGGAGAAGTTTGGGCATCCTTCTTCCTTGGACTCCTCCTCAATGGAATTACTGGAATTGGAGTAGTTTGAGGTTGAGTAGGAACTTGATTTGCAGCTTGATTTGGAGCTGGATTTGCAGCTTGATTTGGAACTAGAGTGCTTGAATGTTCATGCCCTTGGCTCTGTGACATATTTTCATTCTTGGCCTAACAAAGAAAAATTAATTATACTCAGTACACACAAAACATGTCAAATGTGTGCATTATTTTCAAAAACCAATAATTATACGAAGTACATAAAAAAAATGGCAAATGTGCGCATTATTATCAAAAAAACCAGTTATTATACTAAGTACATAAAAAACATGTCAAATGTGCGCACTATTTAAAAAAAAACCCAATTGTTATACTAAGTACATAAAAAACATGGCAAATGTGAGCATTATTATCAAAAAACCAGTAATGAACAAATGTTCATAAAAACATGTAATGATAATCACCTGATTCAGTGGACATCCTCTTCAGTTGTGGCCTGTTTTCTTGCAACTGTGACATCTGGCATCCACAATAACCCTTCCCAACTTTCCAACTTTGGCAATACCCTTTATCTCCCCTGACTCCAATTTTCTCTTGTGCTTCTTGGGCCTACCTGGCATATTCTGGATTTCAGGAGGAATCAGAGGCAACCTTGAATCAGATGGATGGGAAGGCCATTCATTATGGTTGTTCAGAGGACTCATGTAATGGTTGTAGGTTCTCAAATATGAGGTTTTAGTGTAACAGTCAACAACATACTCCTCTGGGACTTGGATGGAATGGCCTCAGAGACAGCAAAAGATTTGGTGTGGCTCTGGGATTATCTCTGGGACATGGATGTGATTCTTAGTTTACCAAAGACTATGTAAATAGCGGTGTGATGGAAAACTGTAAGAAATCACAAGTCCATTGTGCAAGATAACACAAAGAGCGCAAGTACCACCTGATACGAGACATCGTTGGGGAAGACGACGTTGTAGTCACCAAGATAACTTCAGAGCGATGACCTAGGAGGCTCTTTCACAAAAGCACTTCTTAGAAGTACATATTAAGCACGTGAAGAGTATGGGAGTCGGGAGTTTGGAAGAAAAGACTAGACCTTAGTATAAGTCGGAGATTGATGGAGTTGTATACTTAATGTCTAGATTTAAGTGATATTAACTCCCGATCCATTGCCACTAATCTATTTAATAAATAAACAATTATTTGCTTTTAATTATGATTAATTAAATATATGCAAATTATAGTCCTAGATTATATACGTTGTAGTTAGTATGGTGTGCGACGTCACACGAAAGATCATACTATCGGTCACTCGTATATTAATCGAACAGTAGCTCACGACCTAGATGGACAAGGACCAATCCATCGGTATAGTTGTTGTATGAGAGAGAAAATAATTTGTCTTAATTATTTTATCATACTTGCACACTTGGTGTATTGGGCGGATCGCTTGAGATTTATCGATTAGGATTGTCTTGGATAATCGATTTAAATCTTAGTGTATTTTATTCTTAATCCCTGATATTATTACGGGTGTGTGCATATAATATTAGTGACTTTGATTTTCCAAAGGAATTGACCGATTGGTATATTGGGTCAATTACCGGTAAAGTTGGGTCACGGTATTTTATGTATGACATGCCGTGAATTCTTGACGGGAAAGTGTGTCCCGATAAAGGTTGATAATGTCCCCAAGATGAGTTCATAAGGAATTATTATATAAACCTCATGAGTGGATTTGTTCCGCATAATAATTAAAGTTGAATGATACTATTCTCGGATTCAAGAGATGAATAAATTAATTAACAATAAATATAATTTATTCATGGACATTTCTATCTTAAATGCACAGAATAAATAATACTCCGGAGAAAATATTATTTGATATAATATGGTATAATATTGGGAGTGCAATTATATTTATATAGTGGGATTAAATATAATTAATAGATTAATTAATAGACGTGGGCTTGGGCTCAATATTCTACCTCCTTAAGATCCCCTACGTAGCTGATGAGCCATTTTATTTGCTCATCTTGAGCCCCTTTTTGAGTCAGTTTGAGTCAGTTTTATGTGTCTGGGAGGGCACAGTAGAGTGTTTGGGCAGAGTGTGCAGGCAAACAGGTAACAGGTGGCGCACTGGGCAAAAGAGGCAAGGAAAATCCCTTCTTTGGGCAAACAGCGATCTGGAGCGTGTAGTGACTGAGCAGTTTGGCCTCGTCAGGCAAATCAATGCACTTTTGGCAAAGTCATGAAGCAGAAGACCCATATCGATTACCAAGTACCGTGCCTGGTCCGTTCACTTGTGGAGGAGAAGAATACCTGTAGAGAGTTTGGGTAGCGGATTGCCAGCGGGCAAAGTCAAAGGCGGCTGGAGCTAAGAAGGGAAAGTACTTAGCGGCGCCTGGAACAGGAAGCCCATGCAGCGGCCCATGAAATCGAGATTCCGCAACCCTAATTCAAGCCTATATAAGGAAGAGAAGCTGGAGAAGGATATACCACCAATTAACGACCCCGTTCACGAAGCAAGCCGCCGGTGATCGAAGCTCTTGAAGATTTCCGGCCAGATTGTTTCTTTTGAAGTTGATCGAGCCTTCGGGCATTAAAACAATTTATTGTTTTATGTTTTTATTGTTTTGTTTTGCTATTTCAGTTTGAACGATTTCGATTCCAGTAGTTATGCAATTCAGTTTTATTTTCTTATTTATTTCTTGTTTTATTTCTTTGCATATGAGTAGCTAATTATACAGGGCATCTGGGCAAAGGCGGATTAAAGGGGAACTCTAGGCTAAGTTAGAACCGTGAGGTTGATAGGGCTTAGTTAACTGTCTGTGGTTTGTTCCCGATTACACAGTTGAGGGTTATATTTATTCTTGCAGGTTTGGGCGGACTAATTTGGTCGTTAGGAAACCCTTACACTTTGAGATACTAGCGATTGATCAAACCGAGTAATAGTATCTAGTTGTACTACGGGCATAGCGCTAGAACGTGTTGGAGTAGCGGTCGTATGATTCGGATTTCCGGACATGCTATTGGCCGAATTGGGTTCGTCGAGAGAGTAATGCGAGTTTGGGCAAACTAGATCCATGCGACCACATAGGTATCGAATTGACTAAACTCAGGGGGATTAGGCATAGGTATACCTTGCCTTTTCTCTACCCAGTAAGGGCAGATTGGTGACGCTACCGTCGTGGAGTAGTGCAAAATAATATTTATAGTTCCTAAACTATTCACTAGCACAAGTACTAGTAGCAAGCATAGGGTCGATCCCACGAGGAGGCGATTTAGCTTATAGTTTTCCCGGCTTTGAATGCTCAATTGGGTTGTCACGTTTGAAAAGGTTTTGTTTTGGAGAGCAGTTGGGCACTGCCAAACCGTGGTCACCGTGTTTACTTGACTGAAAAATAACAAATAGCTTAAAAAGAAATAAAACTAGCATGCAACCTAATTTATAGACTGAGCAATTAACAGACTTGACTAAACAGATAAGATGAAACAAATAAAGACTAAAGTATCCAGGCATTGACTCCCCTGACTTCCCCCTTGACCTATGTGCTGCCGATCATCGGTACGTATATCATTTTGCTAACAGTTTTGTCTTCCAGTTATAGACCCCAAGTATTAACATCCCTATAATGTCACGCATATTAATACCCCGAACCCTTATTCGCTCTTATGTTTAAGTCCTGCTAGATCTCTCTCAACAGGTCTCCTGACATTGACCAATTCGACACTATGTGACCGCATGAGTCTAAGTTGATCAAGTCGCCTTCATCCTTCAAGCAAACCCGGAATGGCCAATAGCATGCCTGGACAGACCCAAGTCATACGACCACATCTCCAGCAACATGTTGTACTTCGCGGACGCCTAGTCTCCCGGTCGCGTTGATCCACGTACTCCTGTGTTAGGCAAGTCGGGGTTCCCACTGGTCATTGTAGGATTGCCCAAGTCCCTAACATGCTTAAGTTACTACCCTGTTGAATCGGGAACAAAACTCAGCTAGTTGCTGTCATCAATAAGCCTCCCGGCATGATCACGTCTTAGGGTTGCTCAGGTTCTGTCTTTGCCCAGATACAAACGGATTAGCTACTTGACATAATTAGAACAGAAAATAAAACAAAGTAAATAAGACGAACTAAACTATGCATTAAAACGGAAATGGTTCAAAGGGAAATAAAAGCAAAGTACGAAATTAAAAACATGAAAGCATAAAATAAATTGTTTCTAGCCCGAGGGCTTAACAGAAAATAAACGCCGACGAGTTGTGTTGCTCACGCGGCCGCCTTCTTCTTCGCTGGTCAGGTAGGGTTCCGATCCGGTTTCTTCGCTGCTTATGTGTGTGCTTTCTTCATCAGTCACTTCTTCTTAAATAGACGGGCTTCAGATGATGAGAGACGTGTGGGGGAAAATACCTCCAAGTGCGGACGAGAGTCCTACTTGGGTTGGAGTTTGAATCTGGCCGCCTTTGAAGACTCCGCAAATTCCTGGACTCCTGGTACACCGACTGCCCAACGTTCTGTCTCCGTCAATGTTAGTGCTTGCCCATGTACTTCCTTCTCTGACTGATTGAGGTAGCGGACCATGTGCGGTACTTGGTCGGACTCAAGTCTTGCTCCACCTGCTGACGTCCTTGTTGCTTGCTCAACTCTTCTGGACCCTTTTCGTCAGTCTGGCTTGCTCAACGAGTGCTCTTGACCATGGAAGGTGATTTCCTTGCCTCTTTCACACAGTGCGCTCCTCTTTCCACTCCTTTACCTGCCCACCTGCAAAACTTGCCCAAGTACCCAAACGTGCCCTCCCAGACACAAACAAAGTAAAAACAAACTAAAGACTCGATATACTTGACTCTAAAAACCTAAAAATGAGCCAAAAAATATGGCTCATCAATTGGGGTGGGGTAACTGTAGGCGTGACTTAATAGGTCTACTTTTGCTTTGTTAGACAACCTATAAACGATTGAAAAACCATCAGTTGAAACCATAAGTGCTAGGGATCGGTAGTTTGCCCAGATACCCCAGAGAGAAGCCAAATCCAGAAGCCTGCTTTCCTTTATTTGATTTCAGTTTGATTAATTGTTTTCTGCCTACAGTTTAGTCAAAGTGTTTAGTTTATTATTTTTGCATGTTAGTTAAGTTAATTAGATTTCTTATTTTTGTTAGTTGGTAGTTTGATAAAACGCTGTGACTCAGCAACCAAATTCAAAACCTTTTTATTGTGACACTATTTGGGCATAGCAGAGATTAACTAAATTGTAATTGCTTCCTCGTGGGATTAACCCTATACTTATCACTTGCTATCTTGTGTTGAGTTTAGGAACTTTATAAATTTATTTTGACCGCGTTAGCTTCCATGACAAACTTTTCGCGTCGTCAGTAGCCTATAAAAGCACTACATGGTCTTCATAATTAGACAAGACAAGATAATCATACTCGATTAGTCTAGAGAGTTCGTGAAGGAGATCCATAGAGCTTAGAGGATCGTCGCCCACCCCGACGTTCAAGCTAGTGCAAGGAATACGTAGGAAGGTTTCAAGGTCTTCAAAGATCTCGTTTTTCCGGACAACGAGAACAAAGGTAAAATCATGAAAACCCCTTTTATGATTTTAAGATTTAATATTGCGTATATACATGAACAAATATCCGAAGGAAGAACCCCGTGGACAAGGATCGACCACGCGGTGGTGATCAAGGATCACCGGACCGCGGAGGCCGAGAGATCCCGGCGGGGATCGCATGGCACGAAAGCCCTCGGCTGGACGCCGAGGGTGGCGATCGAAGCCCTAGGGCTCGATCGTCAGGCTCACATGGAGGAGCCCCGGTTGGACGTCGGGGCATGCGATCGAGCTAGGCTCGATTGCCGAGCAGCCGCGTGGCTGGCCCGATCGCGGTCCGCCCAGCGGACCGCCCTCCTACGCGGTGGCGGCGAGTCGCCAGACTCGCCGCGGGGCTGCTACGAGCAGCCCCGGGGGGTTGCCATGCGCAACCCCATGCGATCGCGAGCCCCGTACGGGGGCTCGACTAGGGAACGCGTGGGGTTCTCCCCGCGTGGTGTGTTCGGCCGGGCTCCGGCTCGTGCGGTGGTACGCGTGTTCTCCGGCGAATGGGATTTTGATCGGGGTCGTGTATTCCGCAATTTCCGACGACCTCGGGATATTGATTTCTAACAGTAACTTGCCCTGTACACTTAGGTGTGCATGGCTAAGGCTATGATGAACTGATTGACTGTGTTTACATGTGTGTGGCTTCTAACTAGCATGTAATGTCTTTATAAATTGCTTTGAGCAGGGGTGATTCAGTATTGTTGCGAACAAGGTGGAGAATGTTATGAATTGTGTGTTGGCCCAATTTATTGTTGCTGGCCCAGTTCATACAGCCCATCATCCCATTGAGTGCAACCCTCTACCTCTTTGTGTTGGCCTAATTGCTAAGCCCAGCCCACTATCTATTTATGGATCCGTTTACTTGATCCTGACCATCCATTCCTATATGGAATATTGTGGCTTAATTTATACCCTTGATCCCTCCTTTTCTTGACTCACTCACCGCCAGTGTTCTAAAAAACGCTAGGCGTTAGCATGTCGGTGACCTAGGGCCTAGCGCCTAAACGGCTAGGCGGAGCCTAGACGGGGCCTAAACGGATCTAGGCGGATTTAATTTTTTTCAATTTTTTTATTTATATATAAGAAAATATCAAATTATTAATAGATTTTTTATATAAAAATCCATATATAAGATATTATTTCTTAAATAAGCTAAATAAGTTAAATATATATACTATTATACTGTATATTTTTACAAAGTAGGAGAATAAGAAAAAAAAAGAAAACTAATAATGTATAATATTATAGTAGTAGCAAAGAAAAGGGAATAAAAAAGGGAAAAAATGGAAAATTAGGAAAAGAAAAAAGAAAAATTAATAAGAAAGGAAAAAATGAGATTAAAAAGGAATAAAGTCAACATATAAACAAAGAAAGAGAAAAAAATTACAGTGGACAAGAGGGGAGGGGAGGGGAAAGCGGTTCTGCAAGAGGGAAGGTGAGAAATATTTTTCTAATTTCCATTCAAACTCAAACCCACAAAACGTGAAATATAAATACGGAGAAGGGGAAAGCCTATCTGCAAGAGGGAAGGTGAGAAATATTTTTCTAATTTTTTTCTTACAGGCCGCCTAGAAGCCGCCTAGAACGTTTCGAAGCCGTCTAGACCGTCTAAAAGCCGTCTAAAATCCGTTTTGCTTAAGACCCGCTTAGAAAATCCGCCTAGAAGAAAAACTCAGCGGTAGACCGCCGCCTAGCGTCTAGGCGGCGCCTAGGCGGCCGCCTAGACCGTCTTTTAGAACACTGCTCACCGCTGTCATCCTTACTTCACTCATCAAATACTGTGTGCTAACTCTACCTTTCACTGTGTGCGATTTCTGATCCCTTCACCTTCTTCACCTTCTGTGGTGTTCTTGTGGTGTTGATTCTCTGTGAGATCCTTGTGTGAATTGAGGGTTGTGAGTGAGTGTAAGAAAGAGATGACAGTGCTCTGGCGTGCTTTAGGCATGGTCACTTCTTGCCAAGGGCGGATGCTTTTAGAGGCTGGGCCGGGCTGTAGCCCGCCCATATATTTTCCCGGCCCAGTAAATATATATATATATATATATATATATTCTGATGGGTAGCCCACTTATAGCCCACTATTAGCCCATCTTTTAATTTTATGAAATGGACTTTTGGAAAAGACGGTCCACAACTAATTTTATTAAATTAAACTTAAATATTAAAAACTTAGTTTTATTAAATTAAACTTAAGTATTAAAATTTAACTATTAATTACGCAGTAATTATTCTCTCCCCTTATTTTCTTTACGCGATTAGGCAGCACAGCGACTCCTCCCCTTTTGGCCTCTGTAAAAATCAAAGGTAATTCTTAATTTTAAACTTCTTTTTTTTTACATTTTAAAATTATAATGATTAGTTTATTATTCTTTGTTATTTTTTAGCAAATAGAGTTTATGAATTGTAAAATCCTATTTGAAAAAATAGGGTTTATGAATGATAAATTAGTGTTTAAATTTTGTAGTAAGATTCACTATAAGTTAAAATAAATTTGTAGTGAATTTATTTTATTTTATTTTATATATATTTTTTATTTTATTTTTGTGTTTTGCTTTGTTGAAAGAATTAGTACACAGAATGTTTTTTTTTTCTTCAATCTAAGTGTGATTGTTTTTACTTGATAGGTAATGGATGATCAAAGGAAAAAAAGACCAAAAACTATTCATTCATTTTTCAAAAGAAAGGAGTCTATTATAAGTGAAGAACAAATTTCATTTAATGATGCTAATGTTGTTCTTAATGTCGAGCCTCCTCAACATTCTCAAAGTCAAAGGATTGAAATTGATCTTGATTCTTTAGAACGTGATCCTTCAAAACGTACGCCAATTCTTGAGCATCCCGTGAATCAAAGAGACGAGATTCGGAGGGCATACATAAAAATGGGGCCATTCCAACCCGTTTTGGAAGAGTATCCTGCTACATTACATGGAAAACAACATCGTCGATTTCAGAGGTCGTGGTTTACTAAGTTTCCTTGGTTAGAGTACTCGCCAACAACTGATGCCGCATATTGTTTCCCATGCTATCTTTTTGCGACTTTGGAATATAGTCAAGGTGCATTTTTGTCTGTTGGATTCACTTCTTGGAAGCGTGTCAATGATGGGAAGAAATGTTCATTCTTGAAGCACATGGGAGATATTGATTCACACCATTTTAGTGCAGTGCTTTTTATGGAGGGGCTTATGAATACATCTCAACATATTGATAAAGCTATCAATCCGCAAAAACCAGAAGATATACAGAAAAATCGTCTGCGAGTTAAGACAACGATTGAATGCATTCGATGGCTAACTCTGCAAGCATGTGCACTAAGAGGGCACGATGAATCCACTTCTTCCAAGAATCGAGGTAATCTCATTCAATTGATTAAGCTTTTAGGAAAAATGAACAAGGATATTGATGATGTTGTTTTAGAGAATGCCCCTTTAAATGCGAAGTATATAGCAGGGTCGATTCAAAAAGATATTTTGAGTATTCTCGCTAAAAGAGTGCGAAATAATATTCGCAAGGAGATAGGAGATTCAAAATTTTGTCTTTTAGTTGATGAAGCTAAAGATATATCTAATAAGGAGCAAATGGCTATTGTTTTGAGATTTGTTGATGCTGATGGTTTATTGCGAGAGCGCTTCTTTGACATCGCACATGTTAAAGATACTACTTCCGCAACACTTAAGAATGAAATATCTCATGTTTTAAAGCAGTATAATTTAGAGATATGTAATTTGCGAGGTCAAGGGTATGATGGTGCTAGTAATATGCGTGGTTCTTGGAATGGATTGCAAGCCCTTTTTTTGAGAGATTGCCCTTATGCATACCATATACATTGTTTTGCTCACCGGCTACAATTAGCATTAGTTGCTGCAACTGAAAAAGATCCCTTAGTATGGTGCTTCTTTTCACAATTGAATGCTATTGTGAATGTTGTAAGTGTTTCTCCTAAGCGCCACACTGAGTTAAGTTCTACTCAAGCGATTGAAATTGCAGAAATGATAGCCACGGGAGAACGAGAGACAGGTAAAGGGGCTAATCAGATGGGTAGTTTGCATCGACCTGGAGCAACTCGTTGGAGTTCTCAATTTGATTCGACATGTAGTTTAATTGATATGTATGGTGCTGTGATTACTGTTCTTACAAAGATGGAGAGTGAAGGATCTTCTAATTCTACACGCGGTGAAGCTCACGGTCATTTGAAGGTGATGAGGTCTTTTGAATTCATATTTCTTTTACACTTGATGAATAAAATTTTAGGTCTTTTAGATATGCTTTGTCGGTCCTTGCAACGTGAATCTCTTGATATTTTGACTGCAATGGATCTTGTCTCCTCTACAAAAGAGTGTCTTGGAATGTTGAGGGATTCTGGTTTCGATATTCTCTTAGACAATGTCCAGTCAGTTTGTAAGAAGCACAATGTTGACATACCGAATATGAGCGCTTCTTATAAAATGGGCACATGTCGTTCGTGTCAACAAACAGACTCCATCACGGTTGAGCATCATTACCGATTCAATGTGTTTAATATTGCAATTGATTTTCAAGTGCAAGAAATCAATGATAGATTCAATGATGAGACCGTGGAACTTCTTAAACTCAACTCTGCCTTGGAACCTAAAGACAACTTTAAGTTGTTTGATGAAGATGAAGGTACCGGTATACCGATCCGATCGATATACCGTGTGTGCGGAAGCGTGTAAAGCATATAAATCTATCATGCTTGGATCTTAGTGCACACTTAATGTGTATAAGAACACATATAAACATATATATATATATATACACATCCAATATATATATATAAGGTTCAACGATTACTTACTTTTGGTGATCGTTGACTTTGGTTAATGTCGTTGAGGTGGTGTTGAGTCGATTGAACCACCTCAAATGGATCAGCCTCTTGAAGCTCTCCTTATGAATGACCTCGTCACTCCTTTATATCGTCCGGATGTGGAAGCCGCACAATTGGCCCGGCCTCTACGTGTTGCACACGAACCCGGATAATGAACACCTTGCTTGCTTGAGAATGAATCTCCAAGATCATCTCTTTTCTCTCTATTTGAGTGGAATTTCGTGGCTGATCCTATTGTGTGATGAAAATCTGATTTTCATCCATATAAGTTCATCATTATGCATATCATTACACCCCTTTGTAACCTACAACATAATGGGCATCATAATGCACCATAATCATGCAAAGGGGTTACAAAGGAGGTGAAAGGTCATGCCACATACACATGCCACTATGCATTGTATGTGGTCCCACTTGCTTGTGTGGCATGCCATGTCACACTATGTGACATGCATCCATGCAAGCCATGCATCCCATGCATGTTAATTAATTCCACGTAAATATTGATTCTAAATCAATATATTTATCAAGCAACGTACATCATCTTTGAGTCCGTGTGTGACCCTGTAGGTATGATTTAATTGATCAATATTATATTGTTCCCAACAATTAATATTATCAAATAATCATTTAACATCCATAGACGACCTTATGACTTTATCGATTGCACACGTAGGATCGAAGGACATATCCCAACAATCTCCCACTTGGCCTTCAGAGCCAGTGTGCTGTCAATTTCCTGTTGTCACTTTATGTCTAAATTTGAACTTGAGGCAAGACTCGAGTCATCCTCAATCGGTTCAAACCTTTCTTGGACTTTGAGACAGACTGTAAAACCAGATTTATCACTATGATACGAATCTGGACGTGGCCACGTATTTTCCACAGTCTCGACTCTCCAAGTGGCCGGTAAGACATGTATCCCATTATAAAAATGGAGGACAATCCCATCTTGTCAGTCCAAGCTCTCCCACTTGCTTCCTGATATACCCAATAACAAGTTTTATAACCTCCTTTTACGAAAGGCGTTTACTTGTATCAAAGTACACCATTTCACAATGGAATCACTCTGGACTACTCAGGTCAGAGGAAATTGCTCGACAGTCAATGAAATAGTATTATGACTCGAAATCTTAAATACTATTCCAGTCGGGTCTGTTCGATCATTAGCTCCCAGCTAATATCTATGTAATTGTACTTGATGTCCCACATCTCTAGCCCATGAAGCGGCGCTATAGTACACATTACAAACTAGTTCATTGTATTATCGGTTTGTCCGTACTCGATTATACGAACCAGGAACAACTATATGATTCAAGTATATCAGTTCAACCATTGGGACTTCATTATGCGGTAAGTCGACCTCATAACCCAATTGATATAACTTAATCATTTGGACAATTCATATAAATTAAACCATATTTATATGAAGAATTATGTATTATACATATGAGTGAATGTTTACCAAATCTCCAAAAGTATCTAATACAGTAATAGAAATCACAACCCATCTCTAAGATGTCTGATATCTATTGCAGTCGTGAAAGTCTCAAGCTTAAACTGCTGGAGAGGTTTAGAAAGCGGGTTTGCAACCTTACCAAAAGTTGCAACTTTATTATCTCGATGTCTCCACAAAACTATCTCCCAAATAATGTGGAACTTCCTGAGCACCAGTTTTAGACTTGTGGTGCTTCCTAGCTCATAGGCTTGCGCGATAACTCTACTATAAATAGAGAACTATCGGATGGGCCGAGCTAATTACGCCACCTAGTTCATTCAAGAACTTTCAAATCCTAACTGCCAACATTACTGCATCCAATGCAATACTGTGCTCAGCTTCTGTAGTTTAATCAGCTATATTGCATGGAACTATTCCAGCAAATATCACCTCTAACCAGACAAACGATATAACCAGATTAAAATCGGAAATTATCTTAGTCTGTTTTGAAGTTAGCATTCAAACAGCTTGTTAATATCAACTCTTTTTGTCTTCCAAAGACAACAAAATTCTTTTGTCCATCTAAGGTACATAAGAATATTCTTGGTCGCAGTCTAACGCGCCTCACCTGGATTTCCTTGAAACTGACTCGTCATGCTCAAAGCATATGATACGTCCGGTCGTGTACATATCATGACATACATTATAGACCATATTGCCAAAGCATAAGGAATGTTTTCCATCCTCTTTTGCTCATCAAGTCCCGTAGGGCCTTGCATCTTGCTAAGAGATGTGCCATGACTCATTGGAATGAGACCCTTTTTGGCGTCTTTCATTCTGAACTTATCAAGTACCTTATCAATAAAGGTCACTTGACTAAGTCCAAACATCATTTTAGATCTGTTCCGACAGATCTTGATGCCCAATATGTACTGTGCTTCTCCAAGAACCTTTAATGAAAACAATTTCCAAGCCATTCTTTAATAGAATTAAGCATAGAAACATTGTTTCCAATAAGGAGTATGTCATCGACATACAACACAATTAATACAACGTAACTCCCACTGATCTTCTTGTAAAACAAGACTCTTCCGAGTTCCTCTGAAATCCAAAACCCAGTATGGATTCATTGAACTGAAGATTGCTACTCTGATATGCTTTGCTTTATTCCATAAATGGAATTATAAGATTGCATAATTTCTCAGCCTTATTAGGATCGATAAAACTCTTTGGCTGTGTCAAAACACATTCTCTTCTAGAATCCAATTCAAGAAGTTAGTTTTAACATCCAATATTACCATAACTCATTATCAAGATGAGTAGCAATGGCTAAGATGATCTGAATGATTTAATCAAAGTAACAGGTGAAAGTTTTTCCATAATCCACCTCGTGAATAAAACTTTTACCATCAACCTTGCTTTGAAAACCCTAGGTTTTCCATCTGTCTGTTTAGATCTTAAAGATCTATTAGCATTCATTGGGTCTAACCCCGTGATGCAAATATATCAAGTTCCAAACTTGATTATCAGATATTGATATCATCTCAGATTTCATGGCACCATGCCAATTTTCAGTAGCTGGACTCGTCATAGCTTGGAATTAGGTCGAAGGTTCATTGCTTTCTAAAAGCATGATTTCATAGTTCTCATTTGTCAGAATACCTAAGTATCTGTCAGGTTGAGTTCTAATCCTTCCGGACCTTCGAGGGTTAGGTGTGGTTTCCAAAACCACTGGAGTACTTTCGACCAAGTCTTGAGTCTCCATCTCAGTTTGTTCTTCTTGAACCTCGTTCAAGTCTTCTTGAACTTCGTTCAATTCAACTGAGCTCCCACTTACTTTCTTGGAAAGATATTCCTTTTCAAGA
This sequence comes from Euphrasia confusa, assembly GCA_954870475.1. NCBI lineage: Eukaryota > Viridiplantae > Streptophyta > Magnoliopsida > Lamiales > Orobanchaceae > Euphrasia > Euphrasia confusa. Next base: position 28,450,613 of record OX940970.1, on the reverse strand, counting down.
AATACACCATCTCGAGCAACAAAGACTTTGTTCTCGGATTGGTTATAAAAGTGGTACCCTTGTGTTTCTTTTGGATAACCAACAAAGAAACATTTATCCGATTTTGGTTCAAGCTTTGTTGAGATATTTCTCTTCACATAAGCTTCACATCCCCAAACCTTGATATAAGACAAGTTAGGGACCTTCCCTTTCCATACTTCGTATGGTGTCTTATCAACAGCTTTTGACGGTGTCCTATTCAGTGTATAAGTTGAAGTCTAGAATTATGTGTTCCCAAAAGAGACCAGTAGTTCATTTAGACCTCTCATCGAATGGTCGAACTATATCTAATATAGTTTGTTTTCTCTTTTCCGAAACATAACCTTCATGTGCTTGCGAACTGATAGGTTCCACATACATCAGTATGGATCATCCCTAATAAATCACTCACATGTTCTCCTTTCTCCAAGAAAGATGACATTGTTATCTTGTCCATCACACATCATCCACATGTATCAAATGATTCCAAGTCAAATGATTCTAGAATGCATTCTAAAAGAAGCTTCGTTACATATTTAGATGATGATTTGACCTAATCAACAATGTTATAGTTATGTCTCATTGAGACTTATTCGATTCGGCCTTTAGTGTTAATGTTATATATGATTTGTCAAGTTTAAAGTATACATAAACAATATAATAATCGTACCAAAACAAAGAATAATTCACAATTAAAATAGTTACCAAACTATTTAATAGTGAAAAACTAATCCATTAGTATCCAATACTGAACCAATATTCATTGTTTATTGAAGGTACGAAATTACATAGTTATAATACTAAAACAAGGCCCTAAGGCAAAACAACATCATATGATCATGCGGCTAATGCAGCGACATTCGCTTCATTTCTCGCCCGTAGATCGACATCTCTACTCACCAAACTTACACTTCTATGTAGTTCTCCCACATACAAATGTGAGAACCACATTTGGCATCCAATACCCAAGAAGTAGAATTTGTGAATTTTAATGTCTATATCATTAATACTTGAAGATGAAGCAACCCCGTTCTTCACATCTTCTTTGAACTTTAGGCAAATTCAATTATTCCCAATAATTGAATCTCATTCAAATTTCCATTCAAAATTATATCAATGTCAAAACGTGATAAATCGTAAGTGAAAAATTGAAGTTTTCTAACCAGCGATATTATCATGCAATTGAAGCCCTATCTCTCATAAAATATGAGGGAGCCAACCAGACAATCGATTCACGCCATCCAATGGCTCGAAAGTCTCTAATTTGTGTCATTGATGAACTTAAGTGTTTTGGATTAAATCACTCCCCGAGGTGTAAATAATCCTAACCTTATAATCCATCAAATGAAAGACAAATTAGGCATTTGTTTTGAAATTGAATAAAATATGAACTTTTATATGTTTGCAAGTAGTGTCCAACACTTTTGCAGTAGACGCATTGAGATTCCCTAGGAACCCTAGTAGCCTTCTTGCCCATGCTCTTTTGAATACCCTATCCTATATCATAAGAATTTCCCTCTTAGGGTCCTTCTCTATCGCCGGCTCAGCAGCCTTGAGCATCCCGTGGAGCTCACGAAGCGATTTCTTCAAACCATTCATATGGAAAATTTAGCCTGAAGGCATTATAACCATCATGAGATTGAGTATGAAAACAGTTGCCAAATAATCATCATAGGAAAAATCTAGGCGGTCACTTGAAACAAATGATCCAATCATTTGTTGCATATGTGATCCCATAGATTTCCATTTTTCCAGCCTAGCTAAAACGATGACCCTGGTCATACCGAACCGCTCAATCTTAGCATATTCCCCGAACATGCTATTGAGTTGTTCAATGATATCTTAGGATGTGGTTATCTAACACATTTTTATTGTCTTCGTATTTGAGGACCATCCTCAAATTACGTTGTGAATCAATAAAAATTTATGTTGTTCAATTTTTCATAATCAAGAATTGAACCAAACTTGAATCGAGTTGAAATTAACATGATAAACTACAAAAGTAAGATAAATAAAGTATGTAAACATTCACAAAGCGGTAAACAAATAAGGTTGTCTAACAAGCTACTTATTTATTTCATTTTGTTCAATTGATATCCAATATCATTGTCCCTTAGAACAAAACGATCCCGAGATCCTCATCTTGTAAATATTTAAGCCGACTGTGTCCGCACTTAAGTATTTCAAGATAGGTAGACATACCCATGTCAATGATATCTAATATCACTCTCGGTCGACGAGAATCTCATTCTCATCTCATGTCTCGATAGCCACGCCTGCAGTGGATCTATCGATGAGAAAACAAAATTCACGTGTAAAGGTCTAACCCTTACTCCCACTTATCCCAAGATAACAAGTAGTACCCCGCTGAGGCGGACCTACCAACTTATGATCGAGGGCTTCATGAGTGTGATGTTTTTGGACAAGACATTATACTCATTATTTTGGGAACTTGCATGCATAGGTGTTTATATGTAAGTTGAACATTTATAACATAAAACATCCTATAACTAGCAAAGCAATTAAATACGTAATCGAAAGGCCCCTAGAACCTCACAACTCTCAAACGAAAAGATTAAAAGCAACAAAATAGGCCTTGAACATCTTCTGGACTGGCCCGCGCCCGCCGTTTCAGTTCCGCACCCGCCGATTTAGGTCAACCTTAGTCCATACCCCAAAAACCACGAACGGCGCCCGCCGTTTCACAAACGGAGGTCGCTGAACACCACTGGCGGTCGCCGTTTCCAAAACGGCGCCCGCCAAAAGGGTACAAAACAGGCTGACCAAAAAACAGCCTTTCGGCGGTCGCCGTTTCCAAAACGGCGCCCGCCGAATCCATTCGGCGCCCGCCGGAGCACAAACGGCGCCCGCCATTTTGCTCCAGCAGCCCGGTTTTCGCCCGTTTCGCTTCATTTTGCTTCGTTTCTTCTCGTTTTCGCCGGAGAGTCGAGATCCACCATCGAACCATGGACCAAGTCCATCGCTTACAAGTTTGAACAATACATATTGAAATAGAAAACCTATCTATTACAAATGATTCCAAGGGACGCAGCCCTCCAAAACTATGGCCAATCGTACGTAAAAAACGACAATTTCATTCACCCGACCACTAACGGTGGCCGGCCTTACATCTAATCACATAATCACAATTAAACATATAACCCAATTATGTTGATTTAACCTTCGTGTCCAACACAAAAGTGTGCACGAGCCCTAGGCTCTGATACCAATTGAAGGTACCGGTATACCGATCCGATCGATATACCGTGTGTGCGGAAGCGTGTAAAGCATATAAATCTATCATGCTTGGATCTTAGTGCACACTTAATGTGTATAAGAACACATATAAACATATATATATATACACATCCAATATATATATATAAGGTTCAACGATTACTTACTTTTGGTGATCGTTGACTTTGGTTAATGTCGTTGAGGTGGTGTTGAGTCGATTGAACCACCTCAAATGGATCAGCCTCTTGAAGCTCTCCTTGTGAATGACCTCGTCACTCCTTTATATCGTCCGGATGTGGAAGCCGCACAATTGGCCCGGCCTCTACGTGTTGCACACGAACCCGGATAATGAACACCTTGCTTGCTTGAGAATGAATCTCCAAGATCATCTCTTTTCTCTCTATTTGAGTGGAATTTCGTGGCTGATCCTATTGTGTGATGAAAATCTGATTTTCATCCATATAAGTTCATCATTATGCATACCATTACACCCCTTTGTAACCTACAACATAATGGGCATCATAATGCACCATAATCATGCAAAGGGGTTACAAAGGAGGTGAAAGGTCATGCCACATACACATGCCACTATGCATTGTATGTGGTCCCACTTGCTTGTGTGGCATGCCATGTCACACTATGTGACATGCATCCATGCAAGCCATGCATCCCATGCATGTTAATTAATTCCACGTAAATATTGATTCTAAATCAATATATTTATCAAGCAACGTACATCATCTTTGAGTCCGTGTGTGACCCTGTAGGTATGATTTAATTGATCAATATTATATTGTTCCCAACAATTAATATTATCAAATAATCATTTAACATCCATAGACGACCTTATGACTTTATCGATTGCACACGTAGGATCGAAGGACATATCCCAACAGAAGATCGTATATATGAACTTGCCGAAAAGTTTTATCCTGCTGATTTTAGTGAACAAGAAATGCACTACATGAGACATCAACTAGAACATTATCGAGTTGATATACAAAGGCATGGGAGTTTTCAGAATTTGTCAACTATTTCAGAATTATGTAGGAAACTGAAGGAGACTAATAAGGCACAAGACTACCATTTGATTGACAGATTGATTCGTCTTATTTTGACACTTCCTGTTACAACTGCAACAACCGAGCGAGCATTTTCGGCTATGAAGCGGGTTAAAAGCGTTCTTCGTAACAAAATGGACAATGACTATTTATCAGATTCTATGGTTGTCTATATTGAACGTGAATTTTCTGAAGATGTTGATTCAGAGTCTGTCATTGATGAATTTTATGCTATGAAGCATCGAAGAGTGCAACTTAAATAGGTATTTTTTTTATCTTTTGTAATTTTTTGATAAATTTTAAAATTTGAACTTGATATGATTAGTTTATAACTTTTATATTGTATTAATTTTTTTTGATGTATTTTGTGTGCTTTTATACTTGATAGTTTTTAACCATAGCCCTCCCTAATTATTTTTTCTGGATCCGCCCTTGCTTCTTGCCATTGTTGTGTAGCTACTGGAGAACCTTGTTATAGCAAATTCTCAGTCCTGAGCCGAAGCTCTATCTCTCTCTCTCTATCTCAGTCCTGAGCCGAAGCTCTCTCTCTATATATATATATATATTGGTTTTATTCTACTGCATGTGCTCTAAAATCCTACCCAAGCCCAAAACTAGTGGAGCGGACCGGATCTTTTCTGAGATTTGTTGACTGCGGGGCGTTGGGATCTTGCGGTAGACTTAAGGCGGATTACAAATTTGATTTGCTCTGTTTTTGTTTGTTTTGCAGGTGTCCAAGGCTCGCCGTAGAAGCGCGAAGAGACAACAAATTATTTTTATCCATTCATTAATTTATAAGATAATTTCATTGAATTGTTTTTTTAAGCACTAGAATTTTTTGGGGCGTTACAAATACTCCACTTAAAATAAATTTGAAACACTAAAAATAAACAATTTCAAATACTTTTTTCGTAAACTTAAAATCAATTCTCATTAGCTGAAATAAAATACTTCAATGCAACATTTTCAAAAACAAAAACAAAATAAAATCTATAAAATAGACACTAGTATTACTATCATCGTCACCGTCCTCTGTATCGCTCAAAATTCTCAAAAACTTGAAATACGGGGTTTTTTTCATGAGGATCGGGCTTCGGCCCTGCAACGGGACAATTATTTTGTAATCCAGTCGGTCCATTAAAGTCGCGCTTTGACCCGTGAGTGCCGGCACTACAATTTCTACTCGTGTTAAATTTGTAGAACATTCTATTACATAAATATAAAGATGATAATGTTAAAAAAAATTGTAGAACATTCTATAACATAAATATAAAGATGATAATGTTAAAAAAAATTAGGAACATGTCTATTAAATAGATATAATGATGATAATATTAAAAAAAAAATTAGGAATTAACGTATATGTCTATTAAATAGTTATAATGATTTGATAATTTAAAAAAAAAAAATGAATACAATTAACTATTAGATTTTCTTTATTGGTAACTCATCCGTATAAATAATATAATATTATTCTTTTAATATTTTTTATTTTTGATATTAAAATACTACTAGTCCATCAAATGCATGAAATGATTATGCGTGTGTATAAATGCAAAAAGTATACAATTATACACCCTAATTATAATTGAACAGATGTCATTATGTTTACTTAGATAATTTTAGAATTTACTGAAAACAATTAGTTCATTTTAATTAATTAATTAAAATTGATTTTACTTATATAGTTTTGATATTTACTATTTTTCAATGCAATCTATTTAATTAATTAATTAATTGTTTACTTATAAGTACATAATTAATTTTAAAATTAATTAAATTTTAATTAATTATTTTAATTCATTCATTATTTTATAAGATTATAATTTCATTTAAATATATTATTCTGATTTAATTGATAAAATTAATTAATTTTATAAATATATTTACTTGTAATTTTATTTATGAGGATTTTTTTACCATTAATGTGAGACAAAACAGTAACTCCTTAATTACAAAGTACTACAACCAAGACATTGTGTGAATGCAAATAAAAACCAACGTTTCTATTAACAAACGATACATGGATTCTCGATTTTAAATATTACGTAATTACTAATAAAGTGATCCATAATAAGCTTTTATTACACTAAGTTTATAGATCACTTTTACATTTTAATATTAGTAAATCGAACAATAGTATTCACATGTTTTTAATACTCCTATATTAGCGATTCTTTTGATACAGTACTGATAGAAATTCTCGTTAATCACTACTAGAAAAAAGGGTTTGTGCGACCACACTTTTTGCGACCACAAACCGTGGTCGCTATTGTAGGTTATTCGCGACCATTTGTGGTCGCAAACAATAGTGCTCGCTATTTGTTCAGGGAAAATTTTCGCTAACTTCTCGCGCGAGTATTAGCGACCACGTGTGTGGTCGCTAATAACAATCGCAGTCGCTAACGGTATTAGCGACCACGTCTGTGGTCGCGAAAAATTATTTCCGAAAACCTTATTTTCCACGGTGGAAAATAGACTTAAGTGCCTGCCACGTAGATACTTTTTGCGACCACGCGTGGTCGCTAATAGTTTACTGATATCAGCGGGCAGAAGGCTTTTTCTTCCTCACTTTGCTTCGCGTTTTGAGAGCTCTTCCCAGGCGATTTCCGGCGGCGATTCAAGCGGCGTCGACCACGTGAAGCTTTTCCAGGTATGCTTTTCCAGGTATGCTTCCTCTGTATTTTGGATTCAGTTTCTATTGCGTTCGGATTGATTTGTAGGTCGGAAATTGCATTTTAATTTTTTTTTTTCCAGAAAAATAGGTATTTGCGACCACGCATGGTCGCTAATACTAATAATCTGTTTTTTAAAAGGGATAATTGCATTTTAGTGCCTGAACTATAGGCACTTTTGTGCTTTAGTTACTGAACTTTCAACTTTGACATCTCAATATCTGAACTTTGCCGAAATTGTGTTTTAATGCCTTTTTTGGTGGTTCCCGGCGACACGTGAGTTTCACGTGAGCATCGGCGCCACGTGTCGCTGTCTGTGTGGGTTGAGGAGGGCAATTCGGACATTACACACAGAAAATGAAATTAAAAAAAATATAATAATATAGGTTTTCTGAAATTAAAAAACGACATCGCATTCAATCTCTTTCCCAATTCACTAACCCTAAATAAAATCTTCCACCAAATTCACGAACCCTAATCCTAAAATCTTCCCCAATTCACGAACCCTAATTAACAGCGAAGCTCAGTTTCTGAAGAATGTCGTGGAAATTGAGGTCTGATTCCGACGTCATCCCAGATGGGCAACTCGCTCCAGATTATGGAGGACGGAATGATGTATGCACCATTATTCTCCACCATTCAGTGAGCTTTATGCGGATGAAGTCGGGTAAGAAATGTTATGTTGATGGAAAAGTCGATTATTTTGATTTTGTTGAGGCCCCAAAATTGCAAAAATGTGATTTGGAGGCGATGGCTTCAACTGTCTAGATAGAGGGTTTTATGGATTTTTATTTCAATCTCACTGGACATGATGATTGTGAAACCTTAGAGTTTGTTGATAGTGATTTCACAGCTGCCACCATGTTTGATGCTTGTATTAGTAAAGATCATACTGTGGCTGTGTTTTTAGATCATGATGGGTATGACAGTAGAGATATTGTTTATTTATCTGAGGGGAAAGGACTTCCTGAGGTGGATGAGTCTGACAATGATGAGGACAATGAGGATCATGAAGGGCCTACTGGTAATGAAGATGATGTGGCTGATATGCATGAGGGCAAAGATGAGAGGAATGTGGATGAAAACAGAGAGGAGGGTGCTGCAAATCATTTTCAGGCCAGCATGGACAAGTTAATTGATCAGGAGATAGAGGAGGTGGATAGTGATGGAGAGGTATCTTTGGGGGATGATTCTGAGTTGTCAGATTTTGTGGTGGAGTCTGATGATGAGGAGTCTGATGATGAGAATTTGAATGAGTTTGTTGACTCTGATGATGAAGATTCTAATGAGAGAGATGCCAAGGGAAAGAAGGCAAAAAAGAACAAGGTGTTTAAGGTATTCAATGAAAAGCTAGACATGGAGAATGTTCAGTTTCATATTGGGTTAAGCTTCACAGACATACCAACTTTCAGAGCTGCTTTGAGGCAATATGCAGTTGAACAAGGTAGGTCCTTATGTTTTCCAATTAACAACTTATTCAAAGTGCAAGCAAAATGTCAGCAAAAAGAGTGTCCATGGGTGATATATGGATCTAAAGTACCCAAGAATGACACAGTGGTAGTGAAGACATTGCATGACACTCACACTTGTGTTAGGCAGGAGAGAGTTACTCAAGCCACCTCAAAATACCTGTCACAGAGATATCAAGAGAAGCTGAAATCAGATCCTTCTTGGCCTGTGCAGTCAATGATTGAAATCATGCAAAGAGTTGTGGGATGTTTGTTCACCAAATGGCAAATGTACAGAGTTAAGGAGATGGTTGCTAGGATGGGAGATGGTGATGATGTGGCAAAGTTTGGTGAGCTCTACAAGTATGCTGTTGAGGTCTTTAGGAGTAAGGAGTAATCCACAAACCACATTCAGGATAAAGTCAAAAGCTCTTGCTAACCAATCTGTTTTTCAAAGACTTTATATTTGTTAGGTGGGAATGTCAGATGGTTGTAGAAGGGTCATTTGCTTGGATGGGTGTCATTTGAAAACCCAATATGGAGGAGTGCTTCTAACAGCAGTAGGCATTGATGGAAACAATGGTATGTACCCTATAGCATATGCTGTTGTAGAGAAGGAGAAGTATGCTTCCTGGCTTTGGTTTTTGGATTTGCTTTTTTCTGATTTGGGCATTACAGAGAGCACTGCATACTTATGGACTGTGATGAGTGACAAGCAAAAAGGCCTTGTGGATGCAGTCTCAAAGATGTTACCATACTGTGAGCATAGGTTTTGTGTGAGGCATCTTTATGCCAACTTCAAGTTGCTGTTCAAGGGTATTGGAATGCAGAAGGTTGTTTTCAGAGCTGCTAGAGCCAAAAGGACAGTTGATTTCCAGGCTATTATGACTCAACTGGAAAAGGATGAACCTGCTGCCTTTGAATGGCTGACAAAGAGAAGTCCTAACCATTGGACAATGTCACACTTTAATATGCTATGATCTTAAAGGCAAGGAGTAAAGGAATTATATACATGTTAGAGGATATCAGAAAAAAGCTTATGAAGATGATTGGAAAGAGGAAGCAGGCAATGATGAAGCACACTGGATATCTATGTCCTAAAATACAAAAAAAATTGGATAAGTACAAGAGAAGGTCATATGGATGGACACCTTCCTGGAATGGGCATCAGGAGTTTGAAGTAAGTGGTCCAAGTGAAGTCTCCTATTATGTTCATCTTGGAGAAAGAGTTTGTAGCTGCAGGAGGTGGCAATTGACAGGAATTCCATGCCCTCATGCCATAGCATGCCTCAATCACATGAGGTACAAAGCTGAAGACTATGTGGCTTCCCGTTACACAAGGGATACATATCTGAAGGTGTACAGCCACTACATGACACCATTGTATGGCAGAGATGAATGGCCTCATCCAACTCAAGCTGACCTTCCTCCACTTGTGCCTCCAACAGTGTCAAAAATGCCTGGAAGGCCAAAGAAACACAAGAGAAAACTTGAGCCTGGTGAAGTGGTTGGAACTGTGAGGGATGGGAGATTGAAAAGGACAGGGGTGGTGATGAGCTGCAAGCTCTGTAAAGAGGTTGGCAGTCCAAGGAAACAAGCAATTTGAAGCTTCCATATGGTTTTCTTCAGCTGAAGAACCCTTGTCTCCATCCTCTTCAAATCTGACTCTTTCGAATTGATGTTCCTCAGTAGCCCAGGAATGATTTGAGAGCACCTCTCACAAGCAGGTGGGTCCATCCAACTGAATTTCTTACAACCATCAAATTTCTGGAAAAAAAAATAACAAATGCAGGGGAAAATTAGGGAAAATTAGGGTTTCATCTAAATCAAAGAAATTAGGGTTGTAATATGGGAAATTAAAGAACTTGGGATTCGAAACACTAATATCACGTACTGATTCGAAAATCAGGGTTTCATCCAACTGAATTTCCCTATTACTTACGCGGTATTTTTCGCAGGCCATGAATCTTCTTCCTGGATTCGCATCGGTCCATGAAGTTTTCAGCACTAAGGGCTTCCCGCAACTACAGACTTCTTCCATGGGCGATTTCATTTTGGGAGTGTTCTTGCCGGAGAAATTGAAATTAGGGTTAGGGATTTCTTTCAGAAATTGGGGACAGCGGGATTTCTACATTTCAGAAATTGATTTCTGTAATTGTTGATTTTGGCGACAACGTATTTTTCCTTGTGTTTTTGTTTTTGTTGATTTTCAGGATTACAGGTTAAGAATCCGAAGTCAACTACCTTGCGCATGAAAATGGAGACTTGAGTCTCCACTTTTGGAACTACATGAAAACGGCGACCCGAGTCGCCGCTTTTGGTGTTGCAAGGAAACGGCGACAGGAGTCGCCGCTTTGGGTGTGTGCAGAAACGGCGACTGCAGTCGCCGCTTTGGTGCGTGCTGAAGAAACGGAGACTTCAGTCTCCGGTTTTTGGGATACAAGGAAAACGGCGACTGGCGTCGCCGTATTTGGTGATGTGTGGAACGGCGACAGGAGTCGCCGTTTGTGTGACATACATGCGTGGACACGAAACCAGCGACTAGATTCTCCGCTTTTGTGCATGATTTGGAAATGGCGACTGGAGTCGCCGTTTGTGTGGTTTACCTGGTTCCAGCGACTGGAGTCGCCGCTTTTGTGCCTTGTCAAGAAACGGCGACTGGAGTCGCCGGTTTTGCACTTCCTACGCAAAAAACTGGCGACTCATGTTTTTGTGAATTGGTTCTAAGACTAAGTACTTTCAACGTGTTTTCTTTCTCTAGGTACTCAGTTCTAGGAAATGAAGAATTGTTCCGAGTTTGCAACTTCAACAAGATCGACGACCATGAAGACGATGAAATTCTGAAGCTTCAACACTTAGAGTTTTTCACAAGAAATTGAAGATGAAGAATTGAGATCGATGGAGTCAAGATTGAAATTGAAGTTTGATTTTGAAATTGAAGATTCAAGATTCAAGGATTCAAGAATCAAAGATTCAAGATTCCAAGTTCTACAAAGATGATGTCATCCATGGAAAAGTGACATAGGCCAAGCATGCAACGAATGAGAACATGCCTCGTCATCACTCTCACATGTGCGGCTCTACTATAAATACCCATGGATGTTCATTTCATCATTTGACGATTTTGAGAGAACGAAATCTGATTTTTAGAATCGTAGTCGAGCTTCGAGTTTGTGTAGTAGCTTTTGCGCCGTGTGCCAAGATTAGAGCTAGGAGATATAGCTTTAGGTACTAGTGTGCTAGATTGCAAGTTAGTGGGAGTTGTTGCGACACTCGGGAAACTACTTGTAATCGTTTTGCCTACCATACTCTACAAGTGTAATAGTTTAAGTTTTGTGATCAATGAAATGAAAACTATTACATAACTTTGTCTCCACTTTTTGTACTTCGAAATTGTGGGAGTGTTTTGACAGACCAAAGCTGCTGTCTGTGTGTTCAAGACCAATTTCACGAAAAATTGGTATCCTACGCTGAAGGCGTAATTTCAATTGGTATCAGAGCGGGACGTCATACGTATAAGACGTGATCCGTTACTTGACTTCATAATTCCGCTAACATGGAGTCGCAAATGTTTGTCCAGAAACCGATTATACTTACTCATCAAAACTACTCTAACTGGAAAGCTAAAGTTTCAGCTAGAATTAAAGGCCTAGACTCTAGATCTTGGATGGCAGTGTTAGAAGGATGGGAACGCCCATACACTGAAGACGCAGATGGCGTGAGAACTCCCAAACCTGAACGTAACTGGACTAGAGAAGAGCATGATTTGTCAACTGCGAATAGCAAGGCTCTACTTATTATATGTGAATGGCTGGACCTTAGTATGTATCAGCTGGTCAAAAATTGCACATCCGCCAGAGATGCATGGGAGACTCTACAAAGAACATGTGAGGGAAGTCATGCAGTTAAGCGATCCAAAATCCGAACTATCACTGCTCAATTCCATCAACTTAGAATGAGAGAAGATGAAGACATCAATGATTACTTGGACAAGATCATGAGATATGTCAACGAAGCTTTTGAACTGGGAGAAATCTTTCCTGCTCCCATGGTTTATGAGAAGGTCCTATCAAGTGTAAACTCCAGATTCGAAAGCAAAGTGCTAACTATCGAAGCTCGCAACGACGAGAATCATAACTGGGATTATGCTGACTTGATGGCGGATTTGAGAAATTATGATTTGACGCTCAAGGTTCGAAGTAACCCAGATATGTCACTTGTCTACGAACCAATGACTGCTCTCAAGATTTCTGAGAAAGGGAAGAGTTCAAGAAGCTCGAACTCTCGAAAACCTCATGTGAAAAATGAGAAAACTGAAAGTAGTTTTTCTGCTGATCTGGGTGAATCTGATGATGAGGAGGCTGAGGATATTGAGAGACTGATGAATTCTAATAATCCGGACAAACTTGCTGCACTGACTGAGATAGTCACTTATCTTGTGAAACAAGAGTTTAAGAGGAAGAACCGTACCCGTAACTTTCGGAAATTTCAGAAAAATTCTAACTCTTTTCAGAGAAACTCAGACAACCGGAATCAAACCTCATTCTCTGACAAAAAATTTAAGGAGACAAAACTTTCTCCATATTCTTCTACTAGCAAGGATGTTTCCAAAATGCAGTGCTTTGAATGCAAAGGATTTGGACATGTCAAAAACGAGTGTCCTAACTTACATCGCAAAAAGAAACTGCCCGTGAGCTATGTAGTTTTTGATGATGAAAATGTAATCTCAGAAAATGAGGAATCTGAAAATGAAAATTCTGATGACGATGAGGACAACGCTCTAGTTGTCACGTTTGATGAAGGTTTTGACCTTGCAAACTTTGAAGTTGAAAATTTTCAAATTGCTGCCTTTCTAAAGGATACTGCTACCGCAGACAACATTTTCCGTGTGGCGTCTGAAAATCGAAATTTCTGTGATGATGATATTTTTTCGGATGTTGAATCCGTGACTGAGTCTGTGGAAAATGAGATGACACCTAAAGTATCTCAAACTGAATGTGTAAGTGCTGAGCTGCTAGCCTTGAATGAGAGTCACTCTGAACTCTCAAAATCCTATGACTTAGTTATCACTGAGAATGGTGCACTTGAAGTGTCTCTGAAAGTTCTTACAGAATCTTGTAACGAACTCTCAACTGCGAACCGAAAAATGTATGATGAAGTTGTTGAGTTGAAAAACTCTGTTGAAAGATCGAATGACGAGAAGAAAAAGTTGAACAACTCCTTGACAATTCTGAAAGTCAAATTTGATGATCTTTTCGAAGAAAAACATAAGTATTTCAAGGAGGTTGTCGAACTGAGAGAAGTGTGTGAGAAGTTGAGTTCTGAAAACTCAAAACTGAAGACCTCACTGAAAAAGGAGTCAACTGAAGTTAAGAAACTGCAGACTCTGTTTAAGAACTCGGACGCTGAAAATGACGAACTGAAGTCTTCTCTAATGAAAGTTCAAACTGACCTTGCCATGACTGACAAGGAACGATATGTGTTGAAAGAAAAACTTCATATGACTGACGAGCTGTTGAGGAAAATGAACACGAATTCTTCCGTGTTTGACAATGCTGCTTCATATATGAATCCTAATCGCTACGGTCTTGGTTTCCAAAAGGTTTTTGAGTCTATATACTCGACTCCTGAAAAGAAGAATGATGTGACTTTTGTTAAGGCATCGGATGATCTGCCTAAGGATGAAAGCAAGGATGACTTTGAATCATCTAAACGGAAGGAGATTGCTGAAGGGAAGAAAATTGCTGAGTCTCCAGAACCTAAAACTCAAAAGTCGATCTCGACTTCAAAATCTGAGACATATCAATTTCCGAAGAACATTGTCAAACATCCTCGTGGTATCCTACCTTATGAGAAGACGTTGCTGAAGAACTTAGAGAAATCTCAGAACGTGAAGAAAAATGGACAATCCTCACGCACTAAAACTGTTTTGGTCAAGAAGTCTACGAAGGTTGAAATTCGTCAAAGGAGAAAGTATGTATGTCACTACTGTGACCAACCTGGACACATTAGACCATTTTGCTACAAACTTAAAGCTGACATGAACCGTGAGCTGATGACTAAGGATGATAAATCACAAATTTCTCAAAAGCTGAAAGTTGAGAAAAATATGACAAACTCACGAAATGTTAATATGAAGAAGGTTGAGGTTGCTAAGGACTTGAAGAAACCCATTTCTCTAAACTTGATAACTAAGATGAATCTAAAGACTGTGACTGAGAAATGTCCAAACTGCTAAAGACAAGAAGAGATGGGTGCCTAAGACTCTCAAGAGTAAAGTTGAACTTAACTCTAATTCCAAAAATTGTTGGCAACCGAGAGAACTCATTTTCTGCAATGTTGCACTTAATGCATCTGAGAATGGAACCAAAGGAATTTGGTATTTTGATAGTGGTTGTTCCCGCCATATGACTGGCACGAAAAAGTTTCTGAAAAATTACGAGCCTATGACTGGCGCTCCCGTGGTGTTTGGAGGGGGAGCGAAAGGCGTCGTAAAGGGAAAGGGGACTCTACAAATCAAAGGTTTACCTCCTATCAGAAATGTAGTCCATGTAAAGGGACTAGTTGCTAATCTTATCTCCATCAGTCAACTGTGTGATGAAGGACTGAACGTGAGTTTTGATAAGGAGTCTTGCAGAGTTTTTGATGTTGAAGGAAATTGCATAATGGAAGGTCCACGAGCTAAAAATAATTGCTATACAACTGAGTATAGTTGTTTTTCTGTGACCGTTCCTGATGAAGTTGATTTGTGGCACCAACGACTTGGCCACACTGGCACTCGAAATTTGAGTAAACTGGTTAAGGGGGAGATAGTTCGAGGAATCTCTCAACTCCCCAAAATTGAAAAGCGAGTGTGCGGTGACTGTCAGAAGGGAAAGCTGACGAGAACTCCTCATCCTGCACTGCCAACATTAATGAGCACTTCGGCTCCATTTGAATTGCTGCATATGGACTTAATGGGTCCAATGGAAGTCAAAAGCAT
Organism: Euphrasia confusa; assembly: GCA_954870475.1. NCBI lineage: Eukaryota > Viridiplantae > Streptophyta > Magnoliopsida > Lamiales > Orobanchaceae > Euphrasia > Euphrasia confusa. The sequence goes on along the minus strand of OX940970.1, from coordinate 28,435,192 downwards.
AGCAAAGAAAGAATATGTGTTGGTTGTAGTTGATGATTTTTCTCGTTACACTTGGACGAGATTTTTGGCCACCAAAGATGAAACTTTTGATGCCTTCAAAGGCATTGTGAAATGGATTAAGACAAATCATGAAGCTAAAGTAAAAAGGATCAGAAGTGATCACGGAACTGAATTTCAAAATGCTAGCTTCAATGAGTTCTGTATGATGAAGGGAATTCATCATGAATACTCGGCCCCAAAAACTCCTCAACAAAATGGGATTGCCGAACGTAAAAATCGAACGCTGCAAGAAATGGCACGTGTAATGCTTATCTCGAAAAATCTTGCGCGAACTTTTTGGGCAGAAGCCGTCTCCACTGCTGGATACATTTTGAATCGGATAAGTATTCGATCTGGGACGACTGCAACTGCCTATGAACTTGTGAATGGCAAGAAACCTTCAGTTGCACACTTTCGTGTCTTTGGCTGTACTTGCTATATTTTGAAGGATCGTGATCCTCTAAAGAAATTTGAAGCCAAAGCTGATCGTGGAATTTTTGTTGGTTATAGTCAAAATAGCCATGCTTACCGTGCCTACAATCTTCGAACTAAGAAAGTCATCGAAACTGTGAACATAAATTTTGATGAACAAGACCTTCTGGGAAAAGATGCTGAGGAAGACTGGGTAAAGGAAGGAATTTTGGAATATCAAAATCTTCCATCGACACCCACAACTGCTGGTACTGAGAATGTGTCTCCAGAAAATTTTACTCCAAACACTTCACCTGAAGTTGGAGATTCTAGCAATCAAAACAATGATACTTCTTCTGAGGATGATGAAAATGAGGAAATTGAAAATCCTGCTGATGCTCCAAGAGAAGCTCCTGGACATATTCAAAAACGACATCCTCCGACCCAAATGATTGGGAACTTAAATGAGCGAACTACGCGCTCAAAGAAACCGAAAAATTCTCCGAATGAACTCTACAACATCTGCACTTCTGCAATCTATAATGAAATCGGCATCTCTTGCTTTCTTTCTGAAAATGAGCCGAAAAATTACAAGGAAGCCATGAAAGAAGATTTTTGGATCATGGCCATGCAAGAAGAGTTGAATGAGTTTACCAGAAACAATGTTTGGTCCTTAGTTCCCAGAACGTCAAACATGAATGTAGTTGGAACTAAATGGATCTTCAAAAACAAAACTGATGAACACAACCAAGTTGTTCGTAACAAAGCACGACTTGTCGCACAAGGCTATGCCCAAGTTGAGGGTATTGATTTTGATGAAACCTTTGCTCCAGTTGCACGAATTGAATCCATCAGACTCTTAATTGCTATTGCATGCTACCTCGGCATCAAACTCAGACAAATGGATGTCAAAGCTGCATTCCTAAATGGGGTATTGGAAGAAGAAGTTTATGTAGCACAACCGAAAGGTTTTGAGGATCCTAAGAAACCAAATCATGTCTACAAACTTCACAAAGCTCTCTATGGGTTGAAACAGGCACCTCGCGCCTGGTATGGTTGTTTGACGGACTATCTTCTAAAGTTCGGTTTTGAACGTGGCTCTGTGGACAAAACTCTTTTTATCAAACGGGATGGCAAGAACATGATGGTTGCTCAGATTTACGTTGACGACATTGTCTTCGGTGCTACTTGCTCTAAACTCGTGAAAGCTTTCACGGAATCTATGTCTTCAACATTTCAGATGAGTCTTGAAGGAGAGCTACATCAGTTTCTTGGACTACAAATTTCTCAACGACCGAATGGGATCTTCGTTTCTCAAAGCAAATATGCGAAAAACATGGTCGAAAAATTTGAGATGCATCATGCCAAGCCCGCAAAAACTCCCATGGCGACAACTAAACGGTTATCTAAATCGACTAAAAGTCGAAGTGTTGATCAAACGTTTTTTCGTTCCATGATTGGAAGTTTACTTTATCTAACCGCTACTCGCCCTGACATTATGTTTAGTGTTTGTATGTGTGCTAGGTACCAAGCTGATCCAAAGGAAGACCATCTAAGAGCTGTCAAACGGATTCTCCGCTACATCTCTGGAACCTCTGAACTTGGCCTTTGGTACGCATGCGACACTTCAACAAATCTTGTTGGTTACTCCGACGCGGATTGGGCAAGCGATACTGATGAACGTAAGAGCACTTCTGGATGCTGCTGCTTCCTTGGAAATAATATTGTCTCTTGGCATAGTCGCAAACAAAATTGCATAGCCCTCTCGACTGCCGAATCTGAATATGTTGCAGCTGGAAGTTGCTGCACTCAAATGCTTTGGTTGAAACAAATGTTGAATGACTATCTCATCGAGAGTGCTCCATTGGTGCTGTTTTGTGATAATCAGAGTGCTATCAAAATCAGCGAAAATCCTGTCCAGCATTCAAGAACTAAACACATCGACATTCGACATCATTTCATTAGAGATTTGGTTGATCGTGATATAGTCAGTCTACAGCATATTTCAACAGAAAAACAACTCGCTGACATCTTTACCAAACCTCTAGACTTTGAGAGATTTCAAACTCTAAGAAATTCTCTTTGCATGTGTTCTCTTTAAGAGTTCACGAAAATTTTGAAGTCTGAAAGATTATTTTCTTTACTTCTGAATATGCACGCCGATTCGTCGTGGATTAGTCTAATAAAGTTGAACATGGATTCGAGGCCGCTTTAGTCTTCGGACCCAAGTGCATTTATTCCTCTGAGCGCAAACATGTGAACTTGGCATATAACTCTCATAAGCTTCATTTGCATAGATCCATAATACCAAGTAACGGAGGACGCCGGTTACCCCGGCTCCCCTCTTCGAAAGGTAGCACATGGACGCCATTATTTAAGATGCTCTTCAATCACACTTCAGAGATGCGTGATGATCCTCGCTCCCCTCTGACTGCTGTAATGAGCATCTGTTGCATTTCATTTAAAAGCTAAAAACTCGTCTGGAGGACGCAGGTCGAACCTTGCTCCCCTCTGATTGAAGTAAAAAGCTAGTCCCAAGTGGAGTGCCTTAAGAGTTCACCTTGTGCTCATGAATTAAAATCTCTTGTGCGGTGCAAACTCATCCAATATGTTCCGACGAAACACGGCATGTATTCTTGTGATTGTGACGAAGGACAAGTTCAATATCTATCAAATACTTCGGTCCATCCCACCGGTTTTTAATATGAGAGAATTTTCTTATACCTCAAAGTTGCTATCACCTCGTGTGAATTTTTTTTTTTTTGGTTTTGGAAACTGATGAATATGTGGATTCTTTTCTGGGAAAATATTTGCTCTTCATTGCCTAATATCACCCCTCGAATCTCCACTAAAATGGTTTTGAATGTTTGTAGTGTGTTGAACACTTGAATGACTAACTCGGGATGTGTTGTTTTGATTTTGCATTTTTGTAGTTCATATCCAGCGCTACGTGGTTTACCATCTCTGAAGTCTAAATTTTGAGTGTAGCGACGGCCAACTCGCAAAATTCAAGTGACAACTTTTTGGGGACTTGGACACGAAATTTAAACTAAGTCCTGCAGATGCAAAAACCGGAGACTCTTCAAAAAATCCGGAGACTCGTGTCTCCAGTTTCTTGGCTACCCTGACTGTGCCAAAAACCGGAGACTCAACTTACACGAAACCGGAGACTCAACTCCATGTCACAAAATCGGAGACTCAACCGTGCACAAAACCGGCGACTGCTGTCGCCGGATTTTCCGAAATCCTGAACTTGGACAAAAACCGGAGACTAGGCCAAAATGTCAAAACCGGAGACTCATGTCTCTTTTTCCGTGGCCACCTGACTTTGCATATTCCGGAGACTCCAGTCGCCGAAAAAGTGGCGACTCAACCCTGCCACAGAAACGGCGACTCTCATCTTTGCCTTAGCCGCCAACTCAAGTTTCTCAACCAATGGCTCTCAACTTCGTTTCTCAACCGATGGTTCTCAACTTCGGTTCTCATGCCTTGGTTTGTTTTTCAAAATTTTATTATTGATTTTATTTATTTATTTCTTTTTTATTAATTTTGAAAATCATTATTTTAATAATATTTTCAAATTAATAAATTTTTGTTCGTCTTTTTAGACCTAATTTTCTTCTTGAGATGAGCTGTTTGCAGGTCTTGGACTGGGCTTTTTCATTCCGACGGGCGGCCCAAATTTTTCCTATATATAGGCCTTGGTAAAACCCTATTTCATTTGTGCTTCCATCAAAACTCTCTAACTCTCGAATTCTCAAGTTCTCAAACTCTCGGCTATCAACTGCAAGTTCAGCGACCGAAACTCTTAGTTCTAGGTTCTTGCTTTCCGTTGCATCCGGCAACTCTAGCTTTGCGCATCTGGCGCCCTGTCCTAGTTTCTGAGGTTAAACTTCGGTTTTCGTGGTTCACTATTCTCGCAGCTACCAACTCTCTGTCACTTACCGTAACTTCGAAATGGCCAAAAACTTCGATGACATGATGGCCGACATGACTGCGTATTTGCAAGAGCAGTTTGACAAGGCTCCTTCGCCTGACTCTAAGAAAGCTGCGTATGAGGAATTAAAAACTCATCTTGACAAAGTTGATCGTCGCAAAGCTTTGTCAGCCGAACCTGACTTGACTAAAACTGCAACTCCTGCTCACTCATCTGCTCGGAGCAAGGATTCGAAGTCAGGTAAACCTGGCAAGGAAAGAGATACGTCACTTCGCATCTACAAGGGTATTGTGTCTAAGGATGAATACTACAAGTTACTCGCAGCTGGCGAGATAACCAAGGATGGAAAGAAAGTTGTGAAAATTCCATCAGCTGTGACTGTGACTGCTGATACTGATCCCAAGAAAACAAACCCAAAGACTCCATCTGGGAGTACTTCTGGAAAGAAACCAGCAGTCAGTGGCAGTGGAGTCAAACCTGCGACTCCAAAGAATTCTGGTGGTGGGTCGATTGTAAAATCGAAAACTCATAGTTCCCAAAAACCACCTTTGGCACCTCATTCATCGGGATCAGCTGGATCCCAAGTCTCAACAGATGGGTTCAAATATATTTCGGAATACTCCGAGTGTCCGAAAGCTCACTCAAGAGAGTTTTTCACTGCGACTGCCGAACGTCGTCACAAGCTGATTGAGAAGCTACCCATCCACACTGATAGAACTATCCTCAAGGAGGACTATGAAAAGCATGGCATCACGGAGTTCCTGACTAAGATGCACATGCTTAAATCTGTGAATCTGACTTATCGCTACTCCATCCCCATCCTCTCCAAGTTTTATGCTAGCTTGTCTCCAGACTTTGCAAATCCGAAGAGTCGGTTGTTCGGATGTTTTATTTTTCGTGAAAAATTATACAAGTTCCGTCCCTTCTCCATTAACGCCTTTTTGGAAAGATTGGAAATTGACTCTAGATGGACGACACCGACAGCTGCAGAACGAGCTGACGATCTAATGATTGGCACCTTTCTCACTCAGAAAAAGGTGAAGTCCGAACTGCCACCGCCGTCCAAGCTTTCAGCCTTCTATGGCATTCTGCATCGTCTCGGGATGTCTAACTGGATTGCAAATCGGGATCCAACTGTTCTGGAACCTGAGCTGATGCACCTCATTTTTCGTCTCAGCTGCGGCGAACAAGTTAATCTCGGCAGAATTATTTTCGCTGACTTGTGCAAAATTGCCAAGCTCTCAGATGAGGCAATCATTAGGCAAGATGAGCTGCCTACAGAGAAAAAATTTCATCTCACGCATCCGTGTTTAATATACGGGATGCTTCATGACCAAGGATTTGTTCCTGACACTCCTATTGAGAAAAAGATGAAGAAAAATGGGGCAGTCAAGATCACGGGCGAGTATCTAAAACCAAACAAAAGGGTCATTGACTTACCCTGGACTGGCCTGTTTGATAGGAATTCTCTTCCTGAAATTTTGACTCCACCTCCGTCGCCTCGGTCGTCAAGGAAGCGCAAGCCTGCAACTCCGAAAACTAAGTCACCAACTGCAAAACGACAGAAGTCACAGACGACAGCTGCTGGCAATGAAACTGAAACTGAGGGTGTTAAGTCACCAAGAGTTGTGCCCCAAGGCTTCGGCCCAACTTCTGGAATCCCATCTTATCAAAATCCTTATCATCCAATCCATAGTCACCGTGCTGTGGTTCCATCAGCTGTCGTTCAGGAGTTCTATGCCGCATCTCAGTTAGTTGAGAAACGTCAAGCTGAACACGTCACTGCTTATAACAAAATGGTTGAGGCGCAAGAACTTCAAAAACAAGCCTTCAAGAAACTTCAACGGGAAATCCAACAAGGGGGAGGACTTGGTGATGTTGGAGCCCCCGATGCAAGTTTAAAAGATACGTTTATTCTGAAGATGGTGAGGGACGCAATTCAGGAAGCTCACTCGCAGCTGTCCAAAAGCAAACTGATAGAAGTTGTGAAAGATGACGGTGAGAAGTCGGATGATGCAGAGAAAACTGATGATGATATTTTCACTGGTGTGTTTGATATTCGGGATAAAGGAAAGAAGAAGATGGAGGATACTACAAATCCAGGGGCGTCGTTCGCGATGCCGTCTGATGGTCTCAAGGACGTTGATGACGTCGACGTTGTTGATGTTGACGACGATGCTGGAGATGGTTTGGGCGAGCATGAGATTTTTGGTGATCCTGAAACTGACTCTGAGGATGCTGACGAAAGTGACGACTCTAGCTCAGACGATGGTTTCAGCTATGAGGATGATGAAGAAGAGACGATTGGAAGTCTGGAGCGTGATCCAACTCAAGATTGAAGTTCCAAGCTCAAGTTCAAGTTTTTAATTTCTGTTTTTGTTTAACTCCTGAACTCGTGTTTCTTGTTTTGATGTTGCATGCATCTAACTCTGGATTCGTTCATGCATTGGTTTTTCATATTTCTCTATCTCTGGATATTTGGTTTGTTTTGAATTTTATCTAAGTGTTTATCATTTGTTCTGAAAATTTCTCTAAGTATTTTTTTGGTTTTTCATTGATTATATGATTGATGTTTTTCCATCTTTTTACTTAGTTACTTTTTGCTGGTTTGTTTGGTTGAGGGGGAGATACTTGTATCTCGTTTTTACTTAACTTGTTTTTGTGAGTTGTGCCAAAAAGGGGGAGATTGTAATTGTTGATTTTGGCGACAACGTATTTTTCCTTGTGTTTTTGTTTTTGTTGATTTTCAGGATTACAGGTTAAGAATCCGAAGTCAACTACCTTGCGCATGAAAATGGAGACTTGAGTCTCCACTTTTGGAACTACATGAAAACGGCGACCCGAGTCGCCGCTTTTGGTGTTGCAAGGAAACGGCGACAGGAGTCGCCGCTTTGGGTGTGTGCAGAAACGGCGACTGCAGTCGCCGCTTTGGTGCGTGCTGAAGAAACGGAGACTGCAGTCTCCGGTTTTTGGGATACAAGGAAAACGGCGACTGGCGTCGCCGTATTTGGTGATGTGTGGAACGGCGACAGGAGTCGCCGTTTGTGTGACATACATGCGTGGACACGAAACCAGCGACTAGATTCTCCGCTTTTGTGCATGATTTGGAAATGGCGACTGGAGTCGCCGTTTGTGTGGTTTACCTGGTTCCAGCGACTGGAGTCGCCGCTTTTGTGCCTTGTCAAGAAACGGCGACTGGAGTCGCCGGTTTTGCACTTCCTACGCAAAAAACCGGCGACTCATGTTTTTGTGAATTGGTTCTAAGACTAAGTACTTTCAACGTGTTTTCTTTCTCTAGGTACTCAGTTCTAGGAAATGAAGAATTGTTCCGAGTTTGCAACTTCAACAAGATCGACGACCATGAAGACGATGAAATTCTGAAGCTTCAACACTTAGAGTTTTTCACAAGAAATTGAAGATGAAGAATTGAGATCGATGGAGTCAAGATTGAAATTGAAGTTTGATTTTGAAATTGAAGATTCAAGATTCAAGGATTCAAGAATCAAAGATTCAAGATTCCAAGATTCAAGAATCCAAGTTCTACAAAGATGATGTCATCCATGGAAAAGTGACATAGGCCAAGCATGCAACGAATGAGAACATGCCTCGTCATCACTCTCACATGTGCGGCTCTACTATAAATACCCATGGATGTTCATTTCATCATTTGACGATTTTGAGAGAACGAAATCTGATTTTTAGAATCGTAGTCGAGCTTCGAGTTTGTGTAGTAGCTTTTGCGCCGTGTGCCAAGATTAGAGCTAGGAGATATAGCTTTAGGTACTAGTGTGCTAGATTGCAAGTTAGTGGGAGTTGTTGCGACACTCGGGAAACTACTTGTAATCGTTTTGCCTACCATACTCTACAAGTGTAATAGTTTAAGTTTTGTGATCAATGAAATGAAAACTATTACATAACTTTGTCTCCACTTTTTTTACTTCGAAATTGTGGGAGTGTTTTGACAGAGCAAAGCTGCTGTCTGTGTGTTCAAGACCAATTTCACGAAAAATTGGTATCCTACGCTGAAGGCGTAATTTCAATTTCCGTATATATAATTTAAATAGGGAAAATGAATTCAGGGTTAAAATTGTAATTGCCCTCCTCAACCCACACAGACAGCGACACGTGGCGTCGATGCTCACGTCAAACTCACGTGTCGCCTGGAACCACCAAAAAAGGCATTAAAACACAATTTCGGCAAAGTTCAGATACTGAGATGTCAAAGTTGAAAGTTCAGTAACTAAAGCACGAAAGTGCCTATAGTTCAGGCACTAAAATGCAATTATCCCTTTTAAAAATATAGTTATTTGCGACCACGAGTGGTCGCTAATACTTTCAGACCGAAGTTTTGACGGCCAGCAATTGCGACCACGCATGGTCGCTATTAATGCGCCACGTCACCGCTCAATGCCACATCAGCATGAAGCATTAGCGACCACATGTAGTGGTCGCTAATAACCAGCGTGGTCGCAAATATATTCGTGACCGCGCTGTTGTCGCCAAAAAAACATTTGAGACCAACTATTAGCGGCCACCGATTAGCGATCACGCGTGGTCGCAAAAAGTAGTATTTGCGACCACAACCCGTTTTTTGCGACCACATTGTGTGGTCTCAAAAAACCCTTTTTTTGTAGCGGTTATTAAAGTGAATTTAAGTCTTATAAAGTATTTTATAATTATTCCGAAGATCTTAATCATGATATAATATATATTCCGTTTACCATTGTTTGCCTTACTTCCTTAAGCGTGGTAGCAGTAAGGAATAACGATGAATACCTAAATTCAACAAATGACTTTGATTTTGAATGAAAATTCCTTTCCCTTTTTTTCTGCTTGATTTCGAATTATATGGTCAAATATTTATATTACTCCTATATATTCCAAGTTAGAAAAGAAAATGTGTTAAATGTTTTCTACTATGTTAAAAACTTCGTACAATCGTTAGAAAAGAAAATGTGTTAAATGTTTTCTACTATGTTAAAAACTTCGTACAATCGTATCGTTGGATCGAAAAAAAATTATTAATAGAGAGTTATTCTTATATAGAGTTTTACAAAATAAAAATAATTTTTTATTATAAAAAATAATATACATTGAACATTATCTATCTTTTAATATAAATAATAAATTTAAACTTTGATCAAGAAAAAATAATATATATTGAACATTATCTATCTTTTAATATTCATAATAAATTTAAACTTTGATCGTCTATATGTTATTGATTTTGATAAATAAAACTATTATTAATAAATATTTTTATTATATATTAATTATTTATTCTTAAGGTATAAATCCTTAAGACGGGACTTAAAAAAATGTATGACTTATGAGTTTATTCTTATTTATAAATAGTCTCAAATTGAGACGTTATTAGTATAAGGAGTTTATATAGAATATTACTATATAGATTTTGGTATTAAGAAGAATAATATTATGTTATTTATACACATTTATTTCTAATGAAATAAAATTAAATTTTATTTTAATTATTTTTCATAATTTTTGTACATTATTCCTAATTTTCTTAACATTATCATCTTTATATCTATTTAATAGACATCTTCCTAATTTTTTTTAACATTATTATCATTATATCTATTTAATAGACATATACTCTAATTTATTTTGTAAAACTCTATATAAAAATAATTCTCTATTTAACAACATTATTATCATTTATATGTATTTATATCTTCCTAATTTATTTTGTAAAACTCTATATAAGAATAACCTTGACACCCTGTCTATTATTTTTTTCCGTAAATTGTACTGAGTTTTTTAGATAAAGTTGGTAATGTTAAAAAAAAATTAGGAACATGTCTATTATTATAGATATAATGATGATAATGTTAAAAAAAAAATTAGGAATATGATATGAGTTTCTACTGTACATAAATATAAAGATGATAATGTTAAGGCCGGCTATATATTTCCTCAGACTCCAAACACTTGAGCACCTCATTCCCTCATTCCAGATCCCACAATATTATTGTTTTGTGATTCATCCTTGTAAGAAAATACATACATTCATACATTACTAAAACCATAATAATGATCCTCCTTCTCCTCCTAATCAAATCATCACTTTTCATTTCTGTTGATGTATATTCTATGTCTGAACCTAATGCTACTGGTTTTTCTATCGATTTAATTCACATCGACTCTGTTGACTCCCCTTATTATTACAGTTCATTATCTCATACCCAAACCCTCGTAAAAGGACTTCGCAGATCGTTGGATCATTTCCGGTGGCTAAACCAGAGCCTCTCTTCGGGGTCTACCGAAACCGATATCGAACGTTCAATTCACAGCGGAATTTTTCTAATGAGATACCAGATCGGCGAACAAAAAACCCATTCCTTAGGCATCCTGGACACGGGTTCGAACTTCATGTGGACCCAGTGTTTCCCTTGCGAGGATTGTACCAAGCAAAGCGAACCACATTATGAACCACAATTGTCCTCCACGCACGAGATGGTATTCTTCGACGAGAACGAGTGCAAATTGTCGGATCAGACTTTTCGTAGCCATAAAGGAAACCTTTGTTTGTATAATCAGTCTTATTCGGGTGGAACATCCACTACAGGGCAGGTATCGAAAGACTCGTTTATCTTGGCGTCAGCACGTGGAACAACTACTCTGATCACTGGTATGGTTTTCGGATGTTCATATAAAGTCAAGGTTTTTAGGTTTGAAGGTTACCTTTCGGGCGTGATCGGCCTTGGGCCTGCGCGGGACTCGCTTGTTTCGCAATTAAGCTACAGGGCCAAAGGAAAATTCTCGTACTGCATGGTCTCGCAGTATGAGAACACAAAGAGGTCTACAACCAGGTTGAACTTTGGGGATAATGCGGATGTCTCAGGTGATGGGGTGGTGCATATTCCCCTAGTGAATATCCCTGCAGGTCGTTTCAGAACTTATTATGTGACATTATGCGCGTTAACCATTATGGGAACCAAGTATGTACATATTCCTAGTGATGGGAATTTAGTTGTTGACTCGGGGATGTCGCTGGCGAAACTTCCAAATTATTTGTATGATAAGCTGAAAGATAACTTGGTGCTTATATTGAGCAGGTGGCCGATAATCAAAGACCCCGTAAAGGTCTTGGATTTGTGCTTTGCTGTGGATCGTAAAATATGGGTCCCAACTGTGACTCTCCACTTCGAGGGTGGGGATTTGGAGTTAGGAGGCCATAACATGTTTGTGAGAACAACTCATAATTCCTTGTGCTTGGCAGCTTTGCCTGCAGGGGACGGACCTTCGTTTTTGGGTAATTTAGCTCAAGGTGATTTTTTGGTGGGATTTGATAATGAGAAGAAGCAGGTGTCTTTTAAGCCCACTGACTGTACCAAGATACACACCTAGCACATGACTGATCGATCGATTAAATACGCAGCTGCTACTCTATTATATATATATATATATATGCTACTTAGCTTTTAAGTTGTTTGTTCTGCCTTATTAGTTGGGGATTACGATCACAACAACATCCTTAGATATTTTGAAAAATTACAGATATTTTATTTTTAGAAAAAATTACAAAATTTGTTTTTTTTTATAATGAAGATGCAAGATGCTTTTCTTTGGCGGGTTGGCTTTATATAATTTTTATATATATAATTTTTGGATCTACTCATGTCACATGTCACGTAGACTAAGTACAAAACAATAATAACTATAAATTTTAAATAATAATATTATTAAGTATATTTAAATTATATATAAATTTTAAATCTAATAACTATAAATTTTAAATAGTAATATTATTAAGTATATTTGAAATTACATATTTTTTGTAATAATAATTAATTATCATCTTAAATATATACGTTTTTATTTCTTTTCTCAATTTTTTTATTTCATTAATATTAATTTAATTTCAATTAATTGTATTTCATAAAAATCGATCTCTTCCTACTAAGAAGTCAGAACATCAAATTCCAAAAAACAAAAAAAAAATGCTTTTTGCTTTTGGGCTGCAGCAATTAGTGTGTTGATCATCTTCACAATATTGACGAAGAAGACGAACAAGAAGCGGCCGCCGGGCCCGATCGGGCTCCCGATCTTGGGCCACCTCCACCTCCTAGGCCCAAAGCCTAACCAAGCCCTGCACCATCTAGCCCAAAAACACGGCCCAATAATGTTCCTCCGATTGGGCCTCGTCCCCTCCGTCGTCATCTCCTCTCCCTCCGCCGCCGAGCTCGTCCTCCGAACTCACGACCTCGTTTTCGCCAGCCGGTCACGTCACCAAGCCTCCAAGCACCTAAGCTACGGAAAAAAGAACATCGTCTTCGCCCCGTACGGCCCTTACTGGCGGAACATGCGCAAGCTCTGCACTCTCAATCTCCTCAGCAGCCTCAGAATCCAACAGTTTCAACACACGAGGGAGGCCGAGACGAGAGATCTCGTTGCCCTCATCCGCCGGGCAGCCGAGATTCGGGCAGCCGTCGACATCAGCGCTAGGGTTTTTGACCTGACCGGGAATTCGACGAGAAAGGGTTCAGTAAGACTTTCGACGGGTTCTTGGAGAGGATCATCGATGATCATTATGTCGAGAACAATAATGAGGAGAGAAATCGAGATTTTGTGGACACGATGATTGGTATTATGGAGTCCGGTGAGGCTGGATTCGAATTCGACCGAAGACATGTCAAGGCCGTGCTTCTGGTAAGAAGTATTGGAGAATATATTCGACTGTGTTGAGTGTGGAGGCCGATTCACGCCGAGAAAGACGAGAAAACGAAGAAGGGAGAAACGGCGATCGACGGAGGAGCATCGGCGATCGGGGGCCAAGTGTGGCGGGCGCCATTCGGGTTTCGGCGGGCGCCGAAACCGGGAGAAGCGAGGGCTGACCTTCTGCATGTTTTTGGGCCTTTTGGCGGGCGCCAAAAGGGGCTCCGGCGGTCGCCGAAAGCATTCGGCGGGCGCCAAAAAGAAAACGGCGGTCGCCGTTTTGCAGATCGCTGGGAGCGCGACTTTTCTTGTCCCCCAAGTTTAAGTCCCCCTATATAAACCCTATGTGCGTGTAAAATAGGGTTAACACCTCCAGATAGACTAGAAGCAATTATAGCATTACAAAGTCGTGTAATCAAGTCCTATAATCGTTCTAGTGAATTATTGCAGCGGCAAGAAGTGGACGTAGCCCTCGTTAACGGGTGAACCACTATAAATCTTCGTGTCTCTTTTATTCCGTATTTTTCGTTCTTGTTTGTTCGTATTGTTTTTCAAGAGGGAAATTTGGACGCGAATTTCCCAACAACTGGTATCAGAGCGCTAGGGTTATAGCGATCGGGGAAAAGCGATGACGGACACCACCACCTCGTTCGGGGTTACGAAATTTGACGGGAATAACTATGGACATTGGAAGATGCAGATCGAGGACTACCTTTATGGGAAAAAGCTCGGAATTCCTTTGAAGGGTAGACCGGAGAAGATCAAGGATGACGAGGAATGGGAAAGCCTCGACAGACAGGTGTTGGGATTGATACGTTTGTCTCTAGCTTCAAACGTATCATTCAACGTGCGCTCGATTACCACTACCAAGGATTTGATGGCTGCCCTATCAAACATGTACGAGCAACCTTCAGCGAACAACAAGGTGTATCTCATGAAGCAGTTGTTCAACCTGAAGATGTCGGACAATGCAAATGCAGCCAACCACATAAACGAGCTGAATTCCATCTTGGATAAATTGAAAGGAGTCGGGGTGAATTTCGATGATGAAATTTACGCCTTGATCCTACTTGCGTCTTTGCCGGATAGTTGGGAGCCCATGCGGGCAGCTGTTAGCAACTCTATGGGGAAGGAGAATCTGCAGTTCTCCGAAGTTAGAGATAAGATCCTAGCCGAGGAAATCCGGAGGAAGGATTTCAAGGGAAAGTCTCCTAGTTCGGCCTTGAGTGTAGAGAACCGGGGGAGAAACTCGGGCAGGAATGCTAACAGGAACAGAGAGAGATCCAAGTCTAGGAGTGGAAGAGATAGCTCGAAGTCCGAGGACAATGAGTGTTGGAATTGTGGGAAGACGGGACACTTTAAGAGGGATTGTCGCTCTCGGGGGAAGAGTGACAACAAGAAGAAGGGAACCGCCAATGCGGTGACACAAGAGGATGACGACGATGGGGACGTCCTTCTCTTATCGGTCGACTCACCGATCGATTCCTGGGTGCTGGACTTAGGGGCTTCTTTCCATACCACTGCACAGCGAGAGGTGATGTTGAATTACGTCTCGGGTGATTATGGAAAGGTATTTCTTGCATATGACGAGCCACTCGATGTAGTCGGGATGGGAGATATCAACCTAAAGATGTCAAATGGGCAAACTTGGAAGATTTCAAAGGTCAGACATGTGCCGGGGTTGAAGAGGAACCTGATTTCGGTGGGCCAGCTTGATAGTGATGGTCACCGGGTGTCATTTGGAGATGGGTCATGGAAAGTTTCGAGAAACGCCATGACCATAGCTCGAGGTCATAAGACGGGCACGCTTTACATGACGACGAGCGTGAGGGACTCGGCTAGTGTTGTTGATAACACCAAGAAGACTGAATTGTGGCATTGCAGGCTAGGGCACATGAGTGAGAAGGGGATGAAGATCATGGCAAAGAACGGGCTGCTGCCCGAACTCAAGGCGATTGAGTCTCACGTGTGCGAGAGCTGCATTCTTGGAAAGCAGAAACGAGTGAGTTTTTCCAAAGATGGAAGGGAGCCCAAGGCGGAGAAGCTGGAACTAGTACAAACGGATGTTTGGGGTCCAGCTCCCGTCGCCTCACTCGGAGGATTACTCTACTACGTTACCTTCATCGATGACTCCACAAGGAAGGTATGGGTGTACTTCATGAAAAATAAGAGTGACGTGTTCTCTGTTTTCAGGAAATGGAAAGCCGAGGTTGAGAATGAAACAAATCTCAAGGTGAAGTGTTTGAGGTCCGACAACGGTGGTGAGTACGTTGACGCCGACTTCAAACAATATTGTGTCGAGAGTGGGATCAAGATGGTGAAGACTATTTCGGGGACCCCACAACAGAATGGAATAGCGGAGCGGATGAACAGGACGCTAAATGAGAAGGCCCGGAGTATGCGGTTAAATTCGGGGATGCCTAAAATGTTTTGGGCATATGCCATCGACATGGCGGCTCATTTAATCAACAGAGCACTGATTGATACTATTTTGTTGTGTTTTTCGTGTTCTAATTGTGTGTGAGTCGGGTCGTTTTGAGTCATTTGTTTGTTTCTTTCTCTTGGTTTGTGGTAGGTTTGATGTCGTCTTGAGTGTGCAGGCTTGTAGACTTTATTGGAATGAAAGTAGCAAAAAAAACGAGTTGGAACGAGTCAAGACGGAGTAGAGGACCAAAGCTGTTATCTAGCACCCGCTGCAGTACCTAGCACCCGCTAGGTTTGACTTCCAGCAAGTTTGTTCCTTCATCATCTAGCACCCGCTGCATCACCTAGCACCCGCTAGGTTCGACTTCCAGCAAGTCTGTCCCATCAGCACCTAGCACCCGCTACAGTCCTAGCACCCGCTAGGCGCGTTTTAAGAAAACAGTTGACCTTGTTTGACCGACGAAAATTTGGGAATTATTTATAGGGTTTCGAACCTAGCTTCTACATACACATTCTCTACGTACGGTTTTTTGGAGAGTTCTTTCTCCTTAGACTTAGTTTTCATATTGTTTTGATTTGGCTACGAAGAATTGGATCGACTACTTGCAATCTTGAATCTTTATTTATTGTTTTCAATAATCTAGTAAGTTTATTTTTTTTCATTCTTGTGTCTTAATTATTTTTGCTTTAATATTTTAATTTGATTATGAATATGAATTCTTTCATCTCTATATGTCTCTTGCTCATCAATATGTGTAGCTAAATTTCATACTAGGGTCAGGGTTCATCGATTTTTGAAAGTAGGGATTGAGTTTTGGTTTGCACACAAAGTGTTCGATAAAATGCTAACTTGATTTTAAACTTACGTTTGAGGGTGTTAGGCAATCTCGTGATTTAGATTGTCGAACCACGTTAATACCAACCGGAGACGGACGTATTAATATAATTTTTTCAAACTATGATTTAACTCTAAAATTGAATATTGGTGAACCCGATCCCTAGTCCCTTTTTTTATCATTTGAAACTTATTCATTGCTTGTCTTTAATTTACTTGTTCTTATTTTGTTAGTTTAGAATTTAGATTATTAAAAAAACCCCAAAACAACCATGCATTATGCTATAAATTCGTTTTCCTTTTCTCTTTCTTTTGCAACCATTTGAATACATATACTAGTACCGATAGTAGTGTTCCTCTCGAGACCGACTCGGGCGAGTTGCTTCGGCAATTAGTTCGATATAAATTTTTATTTGATTTTTGACGCACTACAACGTCTTGTCAAATTGGCGCCGTTGCCGGGGAACACTTTAGGCACTAGTATTAGTGTTTGAATGTTTGCAAATTTTTTTTTTTTTTTATGACTATTATTTCTCCCACCGGTGCGTTTAATGTTTTTGTCAAGTGTTTTTGTTAACAGTGATGAATACATATAATAGCTATACGTGGGAGAACACAAGGCCTCAGACGAGCACTTACTACGAGCCTTCCCAATATGACACGACAACACATTTTGGCTCTCAGTCTCAAGCATACAAACCGGAGTGGTATTCTTATCAGAGTTATTATGTTGATCCGCCTCAACAACAATGGGTTCCTCAGAACATGGTGTACCCTCCACAATATTCAATGCAACCAGAGCCGCCATACAAGCCCTCATTGGATGACGTTTTTCAGGATTTCATGAAGACGACCAACCAGATAATGAAATCAAATGAAGCGGCGATGAGAGCGAATGAAGTGGCGATGGCCAGAAATGTTGAAGAAAATTTGGCCTACCCCCCACCATATTCGATTCAACCGGAGCCGCCGTGCAATCCATCTTTTGATGAAATTTTTCACAATTTCATGCAATCGACCGAACAGATAATGAGAGCAAATGAAGAGGCAATGGCAAAAAGGGAAGAAGCAGAGGAAATGTCAATCGTTTTCGATGATGAGATATGTATGTTATCCACCCCAATGCGCGAGTGTGAACAAGATGAAGAAAATCATACGCACCTACTGACGGAAGTTCAGGCCCTCGCAATTATCCAAGATGACTACGAAGATGATGAAGTAGAACCGAATGAGGTCGAGTCCAAAAAGGAGCATGTGTACTTCGATGAACTACATTTGGAGGAAAATGACGAAGAAGAGGCGATAGAGAGTAAGGTGCTAGAGGAGATTACACCGAACGTGTAGCATAGAGACGAAGACTCATACAAATCGTCAATTCCACCTAGGCAACTAGACGAAGAGACATTGAACCTAAACATAGTGGAAGACAATCAGGAGGGGGAGCATTTACAAGAAGCGGGTCTATCGATGCTAGATACTCATCTTGGGTACGAAAGCACTTATATTTATGCCATGAGCAACGAGGATGAGGAGGTTGAGGATATTTTTCCTAAGCAGGCATGTATAATCCAATCACCATCTCCTTATCTGAGTGGTTTGGGGGATAACAAACCAGAGCTTCCTCGTTCTTCTCTTGACATGATCGATCTTATGATTGCTGAGGAATCAAATGTGATACGTGCTCATCACCCACTCAAGCCACATGATCCAGGAAAGTAACTCGATATTTTTATATCCCATCGTTGAAGACATGCACGTAAAACAAAGTGTGGGGGTACTCAAGAGCGATGAAGAAAAAGAACCACCTCCACCGAAATTAGAGCTGAAAGGGTTGCCTAAACAGTGGAAATATGTTTATATAGAAGAGATGACACTTGGGAAGATGACCCTCATTGAGGCTCCTTATTGATGAAAGATTGGTCAAGCTTGAGACGTTAAACAAGCGTCGCGTGGAGGCTAATCCACGAGCCGTAATGCTCACTCGGTTCCCAAAATGAGCGCCACATGGGGGCCTTCCCATGACTTCATACGGGCTGGATCGAGAAGACTGAAGGAGTCGACATCACTGTTTGCATCTTCTTACCCTTCCTCTTTTTATGCTTGCTATGTGTATATGTTTCTTTAGGTAGTTCTTTTTTTTAGTTTGGACATGTTTTGTTTCTCCTTTGCCTGAGAATTGCTTGATTATGTCTTTTACATTGAGGACAATGTGTCTTTCAAGTGTGGGGGAGGTAGCTTTGCATGTTCTTAGAGAACCCGTTGTTTCGCGAGGTTTGTTGGGGTTATAGTAGTCTTCAAACGTCGCTTATGTTATGCCTGTTGGTTTGTCTTGTAGTGTCGATCACCCCTCCCCATTTGAGATATGATTATGATGAGAGCGTGTAGTTGATGTGGTTTCCCCATGCATGCTAGTTGCTTTATTTCGTTTCTTGAGGTGCGATAGATTTTTGGTGCTAGAGGTCGGTATATGTGAATAACTTTTGACTTCGTGTTTAGATGCCGTGAAGTGATCTTGAGATAATTGCATGTCACCGTTTCACTTTCCAAATAACCTTGTGAGAATTTGAGCCATTTTAGCTTTCTTCTTGTGTGATACATCTCGTTGTTGCTTCTCGAGCTTCTTATTTTCTTCGTTCTACATCAAATGCGCCCGTATGGACTAGAGATAGCTAAATCATGCTTAAGTTGTTACTTGAGGCTTGTACGTCATAAATTAGTTGATTTTGAAAATGATTGGGTATTGATCGATTAGGATAGCCTTTTTAGCCGCTTTTTGATTTTGTCTGACCCCGAGCCCGTCGTGGGACACCCTAGTAGCCCCGTTGAGCCTACATTTAGCCTTTTTCTTTTTCGTCCTATATTTCGTGGAGGAGAGAAGGAGGGGTTTTGTGCTTGGGGATATAAGGTGTTACTTACGATGTTTGCCACTTTTGTAATAATTTGAGACGCGTTATAAGTCTCCAAAAAAAAAAAAAAGAACATAGAGAAAAACAAAAATGAGACGTGTTATAAGTCTCCAAAAAAAATGAGAAAAGAGTCGAAACATGTTATAAGCCTAAAAAAAAAAAAAAAAAAAAAAAAAAAAAAAAACAAAAGAGTCGAATAAAGTTATTTGAATGCTCGGATGGTTTATGTGGCTTTGATGAGTCATTTGTAGTGTTTGGAGTGTAAGGGATTGTCGTGATTTAAAAGGATGTTTGGTTGTGTTGGAGATGTTTGCTTGTACGAGTTTAGTCCACTTTTACCCAAATATTCCCGAATACCATTAGCCGAGACCCGTTACACCCGAAATATCGATCGCCCATGATTCTTAAAATGGTAGACTTTGATTAGTGGAGAGTGCAATTTGAGTATGTGTTTAGTTGATGTCCTTAGGTGCATTTGATGTTATTTGAAGCTTATCGTTGTAACTTACGTGCTTTCCTTTCTTTAATACACAAGTTAATCCTTGATTTTGATCTTTCGCTTGTGTATACTTATGAGTGACCATTTCTCGAGAGTTAAAGAAGAAAGAGTGATTCCTAGTGAGGGAATTTGGAGTGGTGGTATGTAATGATTCTTGGGTGACTTTTGTTGCTCCTAATTCATTGTGGTTCGAAAGTTTATTCATGTTACTTTTTCCGTACGCACCGAGAGTTTATTTGTAGTTTTGAGGAATTGAGTAGGTGTTTGGCATGTGTGTTTAATGCATTCTTTACTTTCATGATCGTTTGCTTGAGGACAAGCAAAAAGCTAAGTGTGGGGGAGTTGATTGATACTATTTTGTTGTGTTTTTCGTGTTCTAATTGTGTGTGAGTCGGGTCGTTTTGAGTCATTTGTTTGTTTCTTTCTCTTGGTTTGTGGTAGGTTTGATGTCGTCTTGAGTGTGCAGGCTTGTAGACTTTATTGGAATGAAAGTAGCAAAAAAAACGAGTTGGAACGAGTCAAGACGGAGTAGAGGACCAAAGCTGTTATCTAGCACCCGCTGCAGTACCTAGCACCCGCTAGGTTTGACTTCCAGCAAGTTTGTTCCTTCATCATCTAGCACCCGCTGCATCACCTAGCACCCGCTAGGTTCGACTTCCAGCAAGTCTGTCCCATCAGCACCTAGCACCCGCTACAGTCCTAGCACCCGCTAGGCGCGTTTTAAGAAAACAGTTGACCTTGTTTGACCGACGAAAATTTGGGAATTATTTATAGGGTTTCGAACCTAGCTTCTACATACACATTCTCTACGTACGGTTTTTTGGAGAGTTCTTTCTCCTTAGACTTAGTTTTCATATTGTTTTGATTTGGCTACGAAGAATTGGATCGACTACTTGCAATCTTGAATCTTTATTTATTGTTTTCAATAATCTAGTAAGTTTATTTTTTTTCATTCTTGTGTCTTAATTATTTTTGCTTTAATATTTTAATTTGATTATGAATATGAATTCTTTCATCTCTATATGTCTCTTGCTCATCAATATGTGTAGCTAAATTTCATACTAGGGTCAGGGTTCATCGATTTTTGAAAGTAGGGATTGAGTTTTGGTTTGCACACAAAGTGTTCGATAAAATGCTAACTTGATTTTAAACTTACGTTTGAGGGTGTTAGGCAATCTCGTGATTTAGATTGTCGAACCACGTTAATACCAACCGGAGACGGACGTATTAATATAATTTTTTCAAACTATGATTTAACTCTAAAATTGAATATTGGTGAACCCGATCCCTAGTCCCTTTTTTTATCATTTGAAACTTATTAATTGCTTGTCTTTAATTTACTTGTTCTTATTTTGTTAGTTTAGAATTTAGATTATTAAAAAAACCCCAAAACAACCATGCATTATGCTATAAATTCGTTTTCCTTTTCTCTTTCTTTTGCAACCATTTGAATACATATACTAGTACCGATAGTAGTGTTCCTCTCGAGACCGACTCGGGCGAGTTGCTTCGGCAATTAGTTCGATATAAATTTTTATTTGATTTTTGACGCACTACAACGTCTTGTCAAGCACCGTCGGTTCCTTTGGAATATCGGATTCCTGAGGAAGTTTGGAGTGGGAAGAAGCTGAATTTGTCCTACTTGAGGGTGTTCGGGTGTCTGGCGTATGTCCATATCGACGAAGCTGCTCGTAGCAAGCTTGATCCTAAATCCAAGAAGGTCTTCTTTCTTGGATATGGCGGCACGGAGTTCGGATACCGATTTTGGGATGCCGAAAATCATAAGGTGATCCGAAGCAGGAATGTGATCTTCAACGAGGCGGTCTTGTACAAGGGTAAAGACGAGGTTGTTGAAGAGAGCATTGATCCCGTGAGAGACACGGAGGAGGTTCCGGTGGAGGTCGTGGAGACCGAGAAGATCGAGGAGGACAACACGAGCAGTGAGGATGAGCAAGATGAGAATGCTCATCCCAACATCGATCCAGTCACACCGAAGCCGTGGAGGTCGACTAGGGTAAGAAGACCTCCCCATAAATTTTCACCTTCCCTTAACTATATCTTGCTGACTGATAGGGGTGAGCCAGAGAGCTACACCGAGGCTATACAAGCGGGGGATTCGATCAAGTGGGAGTCTGCCATGAAAGAGGAGATGAGCTCATTGATGTCGAATCAGACTTGGGAACTAGCCGAGCTTCCGAAGGAGAAGAAGGCCTTGCACAATAAATGGGTCTTCCGGGCAAAGGAAGAACACGATGGGAGCGTTCGGTATAAAGCGAGATTAGTGGTGAAAGGATTCCAGCAGAAGGAAGGGATCGACTACACGAAGATCTTTGCTCCGGTAGTCAAGATGGTAACCATCCGGGTGGTGCTTAGCTTGGTGGCGAAGGAGAACTTACATCTTCAGCAAATGGATGTAAAGACCGCATTTCTTCACGGAGATCTAGATGAAGAAATCTACATGAAGCAACCGGAGGGTTTCGAAGTCCGAGGAAAGGAGAAGCTAGTGTGTAAGCTTCAAAAGAGCTTGTATGGGTTGAAGCAAGCTCCGAGGCAGTGGTACAAGAAGTTCGACATGTTCATGAAGCGAGTCGAGTTCACGCGGTGCGAGGCGGACCACTGTTGCTATTTCAAGAAACTCGGAGGTACCTACATAATATTGCTCCTTTATGTAGATGATATGCTGATAGTCGGGGCGAGCTTGACGGAGATCGACAAGCTCAAGAAGAGTCTATCGAGGGAGTTCTCTATGAAGGATTTGGTTGCTGCCAAACAAATCCTGGGGATGAGAATCACGAGGAGCAAGGATGGTCTTGAGTTATCTCAAGAGGAGTACCTGAAGAAGGTACTGGCGAGGTTTCACATGGAGGATGCGAAACCCGTGAGTACTCCTTTGGCTAGTCACTTCCGTTTGTCAAAGGAGGACTCGCCGACGAGCGAGAAGGAGATGGAGCATATGGATAAGGTCCCTTACACCTCTGCGATTGGGAGTCTTATGTATGTCATGGTGTGCACGAGGCCTGACATTGCCCATGCAGTGGGAGTTGTCAGTCGATTTATGAGTAATCCGGGGAAGCAACATTGGGAAGCCGTCAAGTGGATCTTCCGATACTTGAGAGGGACTTCCAATTTTGCTTTGAGGTTCCGAAAATCAGATGTGGGGTTACTTGGGTTCGTAGACGCGGATAACGGAGGTGACGTGGATAGTAGGAAGAGCACTACTGGGTACGTGTACACTTTCGGGGGTACTTCGATTAGCTGGGTGTCGAGGTTGCAAAAGATAGTAGCACTATCGAGTTGCGAGGCGGAGTACGTCGCTGTGACGGAAGCCGCGAAGGAAATGATGTGGCTACAGGCATTTCTGCTAGAGCTGAGGCAAGATCACTCGGGGAGTATCTTGTATTCCGACAGTCAGAGCGTCATTCACTTGGCGAAGAATCCGGTGTACCATGCTCGAACGAAGCATATCCAGCTGAGATATCACTTCATTCGATCGGCCTTGGAGGAAGGCGTCTTGGTGTTGGAGAATATTCTTGGGAGTAAGAATCCGGCCGACATGTTTACGAAGGTGGTACCGTGCGAGAAGTTGAGGTTGTGTTCAACCTCGGTTGGTCTTCTGGGATGAGGACCGGGGACGCCGCTGCAATGGGAAGGGAAGATAGGGGTCGTGAATCAGCTCCAAGTGGGAGATTGTTGAGTGTGGAGGCCGATTCACGCCGAGAAAGACGAGAAAACGAAGAAGGGAGAAACGGCGGTCGCCGGAGGAGCATCGGCGACCGCGGGCCAAGTATGGCGGGCGCCATTTGGGTTTCGGCGGGCGCCGAAACCGGGAGAAGCGAGGGCTGACCTTCTGCATGTTTTTGGGCCTTTTGGCGGGCGCCAAAAGGGGCTCCGGCGGTCGCCGAAAGCATTCGGCGGGCGCCAAAAAGAAAACGGCGGTCGCCGTTTTGCAGATCGCTGGGAGCGCGACTTTTCTTGTCCCCCAAGTTTAAGTCCCCCTATATAAACCCTATGTGCGTGTAAAATAGGGTTAACACCTCCAGATAGACTAGAAGCAATTATAGCATTACAAAGTCGTGTAATCAAGTCCTATAATCGTTCTAGTGAATTATTGCAGCGGCAAGAAGTGGACGTAGCCCTCGTTAACGGGTGAACCACTATAAATCTTCGTGTCTCTTTTATTCCGTATTTTTCGTTCTTGTTTGTTCGTATTGTTTTTCAAGAGGGAAATTTGGACGCGAATTTCCCAACAGACTGATCACTTATAATATAAATGTCAGATTGTTCAACTTCTCTAACAGTTCGATTTACTGTTAGGACATGCTTATTGGAGGAATGGACACGTCGAAATCAGCAGTGGAATGGACGCTTTCGGAACTCATAAGGCACTCGGAATGCATGATCAAACTCCAGAAAGAACTCGAACGAGTAGTGGGTTTGGAGCGATGCGTGGAGGAATCGCATCTCGACAAGCTCGAGTATTTGGATTTAGTCGTGAAAGAGTCGTTAAGGATCCACCCCGTTGTCCCATTGTTAATCCATGAACCCACCGAGGATTGTTCCTTAGATGGGTATCACGTGCCAAAAGGTTCAAGAACAATAGTGAACGTGTGGCCCAACCCGGAAAGATTTAACCCGGAGAGGTTTGTCAAGAGCAAAGTAGATCTTCGGGGGAATGATTTTGAGCTTTTACCGTTTGGTTCTGGGAGGAGAGGTTGTCCGGGGATGCAGTTGGGACTAACCGTGGTTAAGTTAGTGGTCGCGCAATTGGTGCATTGCTTTGATTGGGAACTTTGTGACGGCAACGAGTTGGACATGGACGAGCACTTTGGTTTAGTGGTTAGTAGAGAAAAGCATCTCATGGCTATTCCCAAATACAGATTGCTTAATTGAAATTTGGAGTTCAATGTAATTATGTTGTATTGAAAAAATAATACTCTTCCGTCTCAGATAAGTTGTCGCACCTCCTTTTCTATTTACAAAGAAAGTGCGACAACTAAGTACTACTTCTAAGTAGTACTGTGGAAGGGATTCAATAAATAAAAGGAGACTCGTATTGACTCTTTATTCAAAGACATGAAACTATTTAGAGTTACAAAATATATAGAGTGGCTGTCTACATAATTTGTTTGTTTTGTTTCATAACTGTGTTGCACTTATTATTAGCCTCGGTTAATAATTTATGTCACTCGCCTTCTTAGCTGGGCATGGCTGGTTTCCCTTCTTTCGGTATGTGCAATTGCACTCGGATTTGCACCCCTTTATATTCAAGGTACAATTGAGGAGATGCAAGTGACTTTCCTATTAATAAAATGATCATAATTCAAAACACAATAAAAAAAACACAAGTGTTAGTCGGAGAAATATTACCTATAAAAACTAGCAACAGAATCATAACACTACAAAACCATCTTTGAGCATACTCTTATATAGTTATATAGATAGCTCGAGGAAATCGAAACGAAAGCTAACGTGTAAAGAAATGTTATTAGCTAGCTGCAGATTTGGATGTAATAAATGTTGTTTTTATGTAAAAGAATACTACTACATTATAGTTTAGGTACAAATTTGAAGAAAAAAAAAATTGTTTTTTGTTTATACCTTATTTATTAAAGGAATGAAAAGATGTCTTTATAAGTAATATAGAATCGAGTCGATTGTTGTGATCAACCAAATAAATTATCAGAGCCTCGCATCGCATCGCATGTCTCAGGTGGATTTATACGCATCCATTCTTCAAACAAGCCTCAAATCCAAGAACCCATTTTACATCAAGCCGATCCACGCCCGAGTAATCAAATCGGGTCTCCACCTCGGAGTTTTCGTGATGAACACAATCATGAACACATACGCGAAAACCGGGTTCATTTCCCACGCCCGTCAAGTGTTCGACGAAATGCCTCTCAAGAACGTCTCCTCGTACAACACTCTCCTCTCCGCTTACGCGAAACAGGGCATGACAAAAGAAGCCTTCTGCGTCTTCAACCAACTCCCCGAACCGGATTCAGTCTCCTGGACTGCGCTGATAGTCGGGTCTAACCGAATGGGTCGTTTCGAAGTCGCCTTTCGATTGTTTTCGGAGATGGTCAGATCCAGAGCCGTCCCTACCGAGTACACCCTTACGAATATTCTCGCCTCTTGTGCAGCAGTCGAGGATTTGGATATCGGGAAAAAGGTTCACTCTTTCGCGGTTAAATTGGGCCTCTCCGGTTACGTATCTGTATCGAATTCCGTGCTGAATATGTACGCGAAGCTGGGAGATTTCGAGACTGCGTTGACTGTCTTTGAAAAGATCAGGTCGAAGAATGTCTCTACTATAAACACGATCATATCGCTCCATATGCAGGCGGGCCGGGCCGAACAGGCCCTGGCAGAGTTCCGATCGATGAAAGAACGAGATCTCGTTTCTTGGAATTCGATGATTGCAGGTTATAACCAGTGCGGGTTCGATTTCGAGGCCCTGAAAATGTTTTCGGATATGCTCAGGGAGTCGGAATTAAAACCCGATAGATACACTCTTACTAGCGTGTTATCCGCTTGTGCGAATCTCGACGAATTAGATATTGGTAAGAAAATCCATGCGTATATAATTAGAATCGAGCTCGACACTTTGGGGGCAGTGGGGAATGCTTTGATTTCCATGTACTCAAAATGTGGTGGTGTTGAGGTAGCCCGGAAGATTCTGGAGAATGGAAAAGCTACGCTCGATGTTATTGCGTTTACGTCTTTATTAGACGGATATGTAAAGCTCGGAGATTTAAATCCAGCGAGGCAGATTTTCGACACGTTGGATTTCCGTGATGTGGTCGTTTGGACGGCTATGATCGTTGGGTACGCTCAGAACGGGTTCAATAATGAGGCGATGGAACTCTTTAGATCGATGGTCGAAAACGGGCCTGTTCCTAACAGCTACACACTCGCTGCCATGTTAAGCGTGACTTCAAATTTAGCTTCTCTGAATCACGGGAAACAAATCCATACGAACGCACTGAAGTTAGGACAAGCATTTTCGGTTTCGGTGAGTAATGCACTGATTAACATGTACGCGAGGGCCGGTAATATCAGCTGCTCGAAGAAGTCTTTCGTTCTGATAAAAGGAAGAAAAGACCCGATCTCTTGGAGTTCGATGATCATTGCTTTAGCACAGCATGGGTTTGCGGAGGAGGCTTTAGATTTATTCGAAGAGATGGTTTTGTTAAATATTAATCCGGACCACATAACGTATGTGGGTGTGCTCTCGGCATGTACTCATGTGGGACTGGTTGAAAAGGGTCGTCACTATTTCAAGAAAATGAAAGAAACGCATGGGATCGAGCCTACTGCCAGTCATTGTGCATGCATGATTGATCTTTATGGCCGCGCAGGGTTATTAAAAGAAGCACAGAATTTTATAGAGAAAATGTCGATCGAACCGGATGTTATAGCATGGGGTTCGCTTCTAGCTTCTTGTAGGGTCCACAAGAATCCGGAGCTAGCGAGGATTGCAGCGGATAAGATGCTCTCGATCGAACCGGACAACAGTGGGGCCTACTCAGCTCTCGCTAATGTTTACTCGTCTTGTGGGAAATGGGAGGAGGCAGCCAGGATTAGAAAGTCGATGAAAGATAGGAAAGTGAAGAAGGAACAGGGGATTAGTTGGGTGCAGATAAAGAGCAAAGTTCACATATTTGGAGCTGATGATGGAGTTCACCCTCAGAAGGATGTGATTTATCGGAACATGGGTAAAATATGGGAAGAGATTAAGAAGATGGGTTTCGTTCCAGACACTGATTCTGTGTTGCACGATCTCGATGGAGAATTGAAAGAGGAGATTTTGAAGCACCACAGCGAGAAGCTTGCGATTGCGTTTGCTTTGATGAATACGCCAGAACAAAGTACGATAAGGATCATGAAGAACCTCAGGGTTTGTAACGACTGTCATTCGGCGATTAAGTTTATCTCGAAGATGGCTGATAGAGAGATTATTGTTAGGGATGTCACGCGTTTTCATCATTTTAAGGATGGTTTGTGTTCGTGCCGGGATTATTGGTGAATGAGTGTAGAGTGAAAAAAATCATGAAACTGGTCGGATATATCTATCGGGAAAGTCCTTGTTGAATACTATTACGGAATGCTTAAACTGGTTAGTATTCCTTGTCTTATGAATTGTGACTGTGTTGAATGTAAAGGGTGTTTGTAGTAATTGATATAAACCTCTTAGGTTTGTTTTGTTTTATCGGATACTTAGATTCATTGACAGTTCTGCAGGATGCTGATTATCATGGAGATGATAAATCTTGGAGTCATTTAATTTGACCGATTCGGATTCTAAACTCGGGTGGTTGAAGTTGGTACGTATTTCTGTTTGAGTTAACATATGCAACAAGTTATCAAGTCAATGAAATTTGAGTGATGAAATGATAAGCCTTGCAATATGAGTTAGTTACTGAGCCGACGAAGTGTTTATAAGGTACTAAAAAATCCATAATTGTTTTATTATCGTTCGACAAAGTGATTGTAGGTAGTTGAGATACTCAGTTATGTACGATGTTTCGTACGGAATGCATATGGTATTCGACCATTTGAAAAGTTCGGACAATGTGTCGTCTCTAGGTTTGTTCAGTAGCACAATGAAGGTTTTGTTCCGTAGGGCTAGTAGGCCTCGAGCAGCTTGTCGGAGGTAAGAACTCGAGATTCTGATGTAGGGTTTCTTTTTGTAGATGATCAACCTGTTTAACATGAAAAACACATCTCTTTGACATTGATAAATCAGGACTCTATTTTTTAATTTATTTTCAGTTCAAAATTTTGAAAAAATGTAAAATAAAAAAGCAATTTACAATGAATAAAATTATGAAAATAACTTAACTCCATTCAAAAGGTTGTTTATAATTTACAAATTATAATTATTTAATATATAAAAATTATTATTTACAAAAATTAATTCAATTTATTTATAAAAATACAATTTAGTGATTTACCTATGATAATTTTTTATTATAAATTATTTTATATGAAACGGTGAGATTATATTTTAAAATTTTAATAAATATTTTCATGGGTGTGAAGTTTGGGAGCCTATACCATGGGTGGGGTAGGGGCCCATACGATCTACATGGTCCCGTCCGTAAACAAAACAATTTTTCGGCCCAGTCCACGCGCCACTCTTTTTTTCGTTCTCTCTCCACTTCTTCAGTTCTCTACGTATCCAATCTAGGGTTGTCGATTTCCAAGTCATAGCACCGGTCCCGACAGCTCCAACGTGGCCGATTCAGCACGTTCTCCGTGCCCTTGACGGTGAGGCACGTAGCCACCAGGACTGGCGAGGCGACAGCGGGGAGGCTTCGACGAGGCTCCAGTGGCGGCGATTTCGCTTCTTCGTTGAAGCACCACCGAGGAGACAACGGGGAGGCTTTGACGAGGCCACGGCGGGGAGGATTCGATGAGGCTCCAGCGGCGCGAGGACGAAGTGACATCAGCGAGGAAACGAGGTATGCTTATTCCGAAAAAACTTTAATTTCGATTCGGTTCTTGTTTATTTAGGTTTTGATTTAGTAGTATTAAGTTGATTTTCTTGATTTAAGGATGAATGTTAAAATGATTTAGGGTTTATAGTTTTATTTCAATTTAGGAGTTCTCTTTGATTATGTTATTAGTGATTACGGTTTTAATTTTGGGGGTCCTCTTTCAGAACTTGGATTTGCAGAAGGTCAGTAGTTAGTTTAATTGAGGGAGAAGGTCAGTAGTATATACACCTAGAAAATACTGTAATTTTATTCAAAGTAACATAAATGTTGGTTGAGAATGATATGAAGGCCATAGACAGTAGAGTATTGCTCGAGCACCATGTTCACATTCATGGTAGAAGGTAAGGGGTGGTGGTTTGTATAATATGATAGTAAGGTGTTATTGTTTTATCGATGAGAAGAAAATTATTTTTGCTTTTATTGTTTGATTTTTGACATTATTTATGTGGCAAAGTTAAACGATTGACAACGAAAGTTGGAATATGATCAAATTAAATTGACAATGCAACAATCATTATCAGATGACTGTTTTGTTGATGTTCTGTCTGAGCATATGCTTTTTTACTCTTGCATTTAGGAGTCGTGTTCGCGTCGGGCTTCGAGGTTAGCACTGGCTTGACTGATATTTGTACCGAGGAGTGGACGATGGGAAATAAACAACTATATATGACTTCAACTTCCTTTGTGCTCTAGCCCCTTAAGCTTCGCCTGAAAAGGCAGCATGATGGTCTCACCCGCGAGCTCGGCTACAAGTTCGAAGGGGATACCTGGCTCAAGCGTAGCCCACTCTCATCGCCGCGATCGGCATCGGCACCATCTCGACCATCGCAGCGGCGTTGGGGATCCTTCCTTCCTTTGATCAATTTGGTATTTCTTTTTTCATTATCATTTTTTTTACCTGCCACTTCCCTTTAATTATTATTTTATTTTTCCGGTGTTGCTTGCTTGAAGAAAAAATGTTGCAATTCTTTTTTAGATGCACGGGGCATGACTGCTCCTTGTACCGCGTGAGTTTGATAGATGACGTAGCTTCAAACTCAATTACAGGATGAACAACATAGTTACAAGCAAGGAAGATGATGAACGCAACTTATTACATCTACAGCAAGAATCAAGAGGAGAGAGGTGTAGTATATTGTAGTTTAAAAAGACATCCCAGTAAATTGTACATTGGTCTTGTAAAGTGGCTATTTTTTGTATTTGTTGTGTTTATCTGGTAATTTTTAATTCGTATGAATTAAGTGAAAAATAATAAATAAGTAATATAAAAAATGTGAATCATCACACATATTTAGTAGTGGAATCTACATTTATTTGTAACTAGTTCTTCTATGTTTAGTCTGTCGTTGTTAGACTACTCCCTTTATAACTAATTTTTTTTAAAAACTAAACCATAAACCTAAAACCCTACAACCTAAACGGCTATAAATCCTAAAACTAAAGCCCTAAACCCAAAACCTTAAAATTAAACTCATAAACTCTAAAGCATACACCCTAAAAATAATTCTTCTACATTTATAAATGAATTCAACTTGCTTTATTACAATATTCTACTCCACTTATAAATGAATTTTTTAAAACCATAAAACTAAAAACACAAAAAACACAATAGAAATTTACAAAATAGAGTAAAATTCAATATCAAACACAGTAGAACTTCTTATTAAAGATAGTAGAATACAAAAAAATAGATATTAAGAACTAAGAAAACATATTAGAACTAAGAAACATAATATAATCCACCATAAACTCTAAAAATAACCCCTAAACCCTAATTCTTAAAAATAAGCCCATAAAGCCTAATCGAGGGAGGCGAACAATAATCGAAGGAGGTGAAAGATCACGGCCGTCGAAGGCGGCCGTGATCGTTCACCTCCCTCGATTATAAAGGGACACAGGGGAGTCTTGTATCGAAGTGAAAACAATAATCGAGAGAGACAAACAATAATCGAGGAAATTACCTTGTTGTAATGAGTTCTACTGCATTTAGTAGTGCATTCTACTTTATTCCATATTTTATTCTACTCCATTTATTTATGAATTCTACAATAATGGAGGGAGGCAACTATAATCGAAGTGACAACAATAATCGAGGGAGGCAAACAATGATTACGGCCACCTTCGGCGGCTTCAGAATTTTAATAAAGGGATAAATGGGGGGGGGTCTTGTATGGAAAGGTCTTGTATCGAAATGGCAACAATAATCGAGGGAGGCAACAATAATCGAGGGAGGCAAACAATGATTACGGCCACCTTCGGCGGCTTCAGAATTTTAATAAATGGATAAAGGGGGGGTCTTGTATCGAAATGCCTTGTATCGAAGTAGCAACAATAATCGAGGGAGGCAAACAATAATCGAGGTCATTATGTTGTTGTAATGAGGTCTACTGTATTTAGTAGTCTGTTCTACTCTATTATGTATCATATTCTACTTCATATATTGATGCATAAGACAACAATAATCGAGGGAGACAACAATAATCGAGGGAAGCAAAAAATAATCGAGGGAGGCAAACAATGATTACGGCCACCTTCGGCGGCTTCAGAATTTTAATAAAGGGATAAAGGGGGGGTCTTGTATCGAAATGTCTTGTATCTAAGTGGCAACAATAATCGAGGGAGGCAAACAATAATCGAAAGGTCATGTATCGAAAGGTCTTGTATCGAAAGTTCTTGTATCGAAAGGTCTTGTATCGAAGTGGCAACAATAATCGAGGGAGACAAACAATAATCGAGTGAGGAAACAATAATCGAGGGAGGCAAACAATGATTACGGCCACCTTCGGCGGCTTAAGAATTTTAATAAAGGGATAAAGGGGGGGTCTTGTATCGAAAGGTCTTGTATCGAAGTGGCAATAATAATCGAGGGAGGCAAACAATAATCGAGGGAGGAAACAATAATCGAGGGAGGCAAACAATGATTACGGCCACCTTCGGCGGCTTCAGAATTTTAATAAAGGGATAAAAGGGGGGTCTTGTATCGAAAGTTCTTGTATCGAAAGGTCTTGTATCGAAGTGGCAACAATAATCGAGGGAGGCAAACAATAATCGAGGGAGGAAACAATAATCGAGGGAGGCAAACAATGATTACGGCCACCTTCGGCGGCTTCAGAATTTTAATAAAGGGATAAGGGGGGGTCTTGTATCGAAAGTTCTTGTATCGAAAGGTCTTGTATCGAAGTGGCAACAATAATCGAGGGAGGCAAACAATAATCGAGGGAGGAAACAATAATCGAGGGAGGCAAACAATGATTACGGCCACCTTCGGCGGCTTCAGAATTTTAATAAAGGGATAAAGGGGAGGTCTTGTATCGAAAGGTCTTGTATCGAAAGGTCTTGTATCGAAGTGGCAACAATAATCGAGGGAGGCAAACAATAATCGAGGGAGGCAAACAATAATCGAGGGAGGCGAACAATAATCGAGGTAGGCAAACAATAATCGAGGAAATTACCTTGTTCTAATGAGTTCTACTGCATTTAGTAGTGCATTCTACTCTAATCTGTATCATATTCTACTCAATTTATTAATGCATTCTACAACAATAATCGAGGGAGGCAACAATAATCGAGGGAGGCAAACAATAATCGAGGGAGGCAAACAATAATCGAGGGAGGCGAACAATAATCGAGGTAGGCAAACAATAATCGAGGAAATTAATTTGTTCTAATGAGTTCTACTGCATTTAGTAGTGGATTCTACTCTAATATGTATCATATTCTAGTCCATTTATTAATGCATTCTACAACAATAGTCGAGGGAGGCAAACAATAATCGAGGGAGGCAAACAATGATTACGGCCACCTTCGGCGGCTTAGGAATTTTAATAAAGGGATAAAGGGGGGGTCTTGTATCGAAAGTTCTTGTATCGAAAGGTTTTGTAACGAAGTGGCAATAATAATCGAGGGAGACAAATAATAATCGAGGGAGGAAACAATAATCGAGAGAGGCAAACAATGATTACGGTCACCTTCGGCGGCTTCAGAATTTTAATAAAGGGATAAAGGGGGGGTCTTGTATCGAAAGTTCTTGTATCGAAAGGTCTTGTATCGAAGTGGCAACAATAATCGAGGGAGGCAAACAATAATCGAGGGAGGAAACAATAATCGAGGGAGGCAAACAATGATTACGGCCACCTTCGGCGGCTTCAGAATTTTAATAAAGGGATAAAGGGGGGGTCTTGTATCGAAAGTTCTTGTATCGAAAGGTCTTGTATCGAAGTGGCAACAATAATCGAGGGAGGCAAACAATAATCGAGGGAGGAAACAATAATCGAGGGAGGCAAACAATGATTACGGCCACCTTTGGCGGCTTCAGAATTTTAATAAAGGGATAAAGAGGGGGTCTTGTATCGAAAGTTCTTGTATCGAAAGGTCTTGTATCGAAGTGGTAACAATAATCGAGGGAGGCAAACAATAATCGAGGGAGGAAACAATAATCGAGGGAGGCAAACAATGATTACGGCCACCTTCTGAGGCTTCAGAATTTTAATAAAGGGATAAAGGGGGGGTCTTGTATCGAAAGGTCTTGTATCGAAGTGGCAACAATAATCGAGGGAGGCAAATAATAATCGAGGGAGGCAAACAATAATCGAGGGAGGCGAACAATAATCGAGGTAGGCAAACAATAATCGAGGAAATTACCTTGTTCAAATGAGTTCTACTGCATTTAGTAGTGCATTCTACTCTAATATGTATCATATTCTACTCCATTTATTAATGCATTCTACAACAATAATCGAGGGAGGCAACAATAATCGAGGGAGGCAAATAATAATCGAGGGAGGCAAACAATGATTACGGCCACCTTCGGCGGCTTCAGAATTTTAATAAAGGGATAAAGGGGGGGTCTTGTATCGAAAGGTCTTGTATCGAAGTGGCAACAATAATCGAAGTGGCAACAATAATCGAGGGAGGCAAACAATAATCGAGGGAGGCGAACATTAATCGATGGAGTAGAATGATTACGGCCTCTTTCGGCGGCTTCAGAATTTTAATAAAGGGATAAAGGGGGGGTCTTGTATCGAAAGGTCTTGTATCGAAGTGGCAACAATAATCGAGGGAGGCAACAATAATCGAGGGAGGCAAACAATGATTACGGCCACCTTCGGCGGCTTCAGAATTTTAATAAAAGGATAAAGGGGGGTCTTGTATTAAAATGTCTTGTATCGAAAGGTCTTGTATCGAACTGGCAACAATAATCGAGGGAGGCAAACAATAATCGAGGGAGGCGAACAATAATCGAGGGAGGCAAACAATAATAGATGGAGGAGAATGATTACGGCCACCTTCGGCGGCTTCAGAATTTTAATAAAGGGATAAAGGGGGGATTTGTATCGAAAGGTCTTGTATCGAAGTGGCAACAATAATCGAAGTTGCAACAATAATCGAATTGGCAACAATAATCGAGGGAGGCAAACATTAATAATCGAGGTCATTACGTTGTTGTAATGAGTTCTACTGCATTTAGTAGTGCATTCTACTCTATTCTGTATCATATTCTACTCCATTTATTGATACATTCTACAACAATAATCGATGGAGGAGAATGATTACGGTCACCTTCGGCGGCTTCAGAATTTTAATAAAGGGATAAATGGGGGGTTTTGTATCGAAAGGTCTTGTATCGAAGTGGCAACAATAATCGAGGGAGGCAAACAATAATCGTGGGAGGCGAACAATAATCGATGGGGGAGAATGATTACGGCCACCTTCGGTGGCTCAAGAATTTTAATAAATGGATAAAAGGGGGGGTCTTGTATCGAAAGTTCTTGTATCGAAGTGGCAACAATAATCGAGGGGAGGAAAACAATAATCGAGGAGGCGAACAATAATTGAGAACATTACCTTGTTCTAATGAGTTCTACTGCATTTAGTAGTGCATTCTACTCTAATCTGTATCGTATTCTACTCCATTTATTGATTATTTCTACTATATTTTCCACAACATCAAAAGGGGGTCTTGTATTGAAGTGGCAACAATAATTGAGGGAGGCAAATAATAACCGAGGGAGGCAAACAATAATAGAGGGAGGCGAACAATAATCGAGGGAGCCGAACATTAATTGAGGAATGTGAACAATAATCGAGGTAGGCGAGCGATCGGGGCCGCCTTCGGCAGTGAACGATCGGGGAAGGCGATCTATAATCATAACTTCTACTGCATTTAGTAGTGCATTCTATTCCATTTATTCAAGAATTTTACTGTATTTGTACACACATCTAATACATGAATAAAAAAATACCATAAACCCTAAAAATAAAACCCTATACTACATTATTATTAGTTCTATTCTATTTATTAATGAATTCTAGTGCATTCGTTAGTGAATTCTACTCTCTTTATCACTATGTTCTACTAAATTTATACCTAAACAATAAAACCTAAACCCTAAATCCTAAAACCCTAAATTTTAAAACCTTAAACCCCAAATCCTAAAAATAAACCCTAAACCCTAAAAATAAACATTAAATACTAAAACCTTAAAAATAAATCCTAAACCCTACAACCCTAAACCCTAAACCCTAAAAATAAACTCTAAACCCTAAAAATAAACACTAAACCCTAAAAATAAACCCTAAACCCCTAAACCCTAAACCTATACCCTAAAAATAAACCCTAAACCCTAAAAAATACCCCAAACCTTAAAAATAAACACTAAACCCTACAAATAAACCCTAAAATTAAAATAAACCCTAAACCCTAAACCCTAAATCGTGGGAGGCGAACTAGAATCGAGGGCGGCGCCATGTTCTAATGAGTTCTACTACATTTACTAGTGCATTCTACTCTCTTTATGTGGATATTCTACTCCATTTATTCATGAATTCTACTGTATTTGTACACAACATCTATAATATGAATAAGAAAAATATCAATACATAATTCTCCATGTTATAATAAACGTAATCTCGACGTAATAAAAATTATGTTGAATAGGACAAAAAAATAAAAACCAACAATAGAATATCATAAACACAGTAGAACTAAGTATAAAACAGAGTAGAACTCAGTATTAAAAAGTAAAAACAATAGAATACATAATAAAGCATAATTATTGTATAAGTCGAAATCTTCATTTTACGACTGAGCATAAACAACAACTAGATAGATCATATTTATATTTAAAAAATGACTCCCTTGCAGTTTAAAAAAAAAGTGAGAACTAAATATAAAGAATTCAGTAAAATAAAAGAACTCTTAATAAAAACATAGTAGAATCTTGTATCAAACAAAACAAAGTAGAACTCAATATAAAATTGAGTAGAATTTATTTTATTATTAAAAACTATATTAAAATAATAACTATTACAATATTTGTGTACATATATGTGATTTTCCACTCGTCGCATAAGAGAAAGCATTATCAGAAGAAACTTGCTGACTCAAATTACTATTGTCGTCAGATGTTGCTTCAAATTCTGCATGGCCTAAACCCTCTTGCTGAGAATCATATAAATCCATATCAGCAGCAGAATTTCTACGAAGAACTCTGTCCCGAAGTCTACCCACACTTAAGGTCCTACTAAACCGAACATTTATTTCCACGGGCTCTCGACGTCTTTCAACGCGTCTTATTTCGACACCATCGGAGTTGATACCATTTACAGAAGAAAATATCATATCACAGTTTTCTCTTGTATCATTTCTATCATCTTGACAATTGTCGGATAAATCAGGACTTGATCCAGATGCATTGTTTCCAAATAGGTGTGGCAGGTGATAGATTATTGGTGAAGCAAGCAGGGAAAATCTCACAACCACGTGACTTACTAGTGGAGGGGCCCACACAACCTTCCTCGTTTGATATCGTGAGACCTGTGGAGGATGTAGGATAGGGTCTTGCTGAGGTTAGACTGTTGTTCCCTCTCGAGAGACGGAAGCTAACTTTCCTGAGATGGAAACTGAGGCGCGAAAGGAATCGGGTAGGACGGTTCAGTGAGCTAGCATCTGAAGATGCACTGTCTTGTTCAGAAACGCTATTGGTGAAGCTTGATTCACCCCACTCGTTATTACAGTCTTAGGATTTATCTGTCGTGTAATAGTCAGACGAGACATGACAGGAGCTTGATTTATTTTCATCACCCGCGCAAATGATTGTCTTGCCATTTTCCTCACTTGGGGAATCAGAGACCTAAAATGTGAAGATTAAGTTCATTAGATAAAAAAGATGGAACTTTAACTCAGAGTTATTAACGCATAGTGCAATGAGAGTGACTAGATTATGAAAAGCGAATAAATCGTAATGAACACTCTACTAACAAGGTTATACTCATCTAGTGCCAAACCTATCTACTTCTTATAG
Organism: Euphrasia confusa; assembly: GCA_954870475.1. Lineage (NCBI taxonomy): Eukaryota > Viridiplantae > Streptophyta > Magnoliopsida > Lamiales > Orobanchaceae > Euphrasia > Euphrasia confusa. Next base: position 28,397,656 of record OX940970.1, on the reverse strand, counting down.
CCAGCAAGTACAGAATGTAAGTTGCAATCAATAGTGCAAAAGGTACAACTTCACAATGCAGCACAGGGAAACTCATCTCAGTCGACTTCGTTTCCAATTTCCGATCCCACTCATTATAAACCCAAACGAAAATCAAATAAAAACGGAAATCGCAAGAGTTTCAAAAAATCACCTTCGGGTCGTCGCTATCTGAGCCGTTATATCGGAGACAATCCGACTTCAAAACTCGCCGGCCGCTGGATCTGGTCCGCCGCGCCGAAGCCTCAGACGAGGAAGAACGCGGCGTCGGACGGTGATTGCTACTACTCAACCCCATCGTCTTTTTCAAAAACCCAGCATCTCGGATGGAGATCTAACAGTTTTCAGATCCGTTTTCATTTCTAAAAACGCCTAAATTGAAACCCTAATTATGTAATCGAATTCACCCGCCGATGAGAACGTGAACAAAAAGGAGACCGCCGCCGCCGTCAATTACGATATGATCGCCGCCGTCTTTCTCCGATTAATCGTGCCCAACGCCGCCACTTACCAGAGGTGAGATAAGAGAAGAAAAAATAGGGAGAAAAAACGGGGGAGAAAAAACGGGGAGAAAAAAAAAAGAAAAAAAAAAGAAAAAAAAACAGAGATGAAAAAAATGAAATGGTCAAATATTGAATAGGGGACCATGTAAATTAGCATGGGGTAGGGGTTCAAGTAATAATTTACGGTGAAGTTTGAATGCATAAATAGTGAATAAATAATTTATTTTAACCCAACTAAAAGAAAAAAAAAAATAGAAATCGTGATTTTAATAAATAATAAAATTAAATAATAATTAATATTCCGTAATCACTCCACTCCACGGCCTTTTCCTTCTCTGTTTTCGATCCAACGATGCAAACCTAGTCTCCAAATCGTCGTCTCCGCCGTCTCCACCCACCGCCTCGCCAGCCACAATAACCGACCGCCGCCTCCACCTCATCGTCTCCGCCTAACACACCACCGTCCCAACATACCTCTTCGAGCCAAACCAAAAGACCCTGAAATCGTCGCCTCTTCTCCGATAGAAATATTTTTATCTTCAAGTCGACAGCCAACACCCAGGTACTGTAATTGGTTTTATTTTCTGTCTTATTGCACAAAAAAATGAGCTTTTCCGGTCAAAATTAAATCTTTATTTTTTTAAAATATGTGCGTTCATTTTGTTTTGTTTTATATATATTTTTTTTTTGTGTCTGTATGTTTGTTTATGTTTGTTGAACAATGATTAATATTTTATTTTATGAAGGTTGGATTGCAAGTAAAAAATTTTATCTTCAAGTCGACGGCCAACACCCAGGTACTGTAATTGGTTTTATTTTCTGTCCTATTGCACTCAAAAAGTGAGCTTTTCCGGTCAAAATTGAATCTTTATTTTTTAAAATTTGTGCGTTCATTTTGTTTTGTTTTATGTTTTTTTTTTTTTTTTGTGTTTGTTGAACAATGATTAATATTTTATGAAGGTTGGATTGCAAGTAAAGATTTTTATCAAAAGTTTAAGCAATTAATAAAACTCGGAAATAGGCTTTCCGTTAATTTTAAATTTCAAATCATCATCATTAGCAGCAGCAGATAGATTAATGGAGGTAGAGAAGGCGGAGTTGGAGGAATCGGAGATAGAGTACGTGAGCTATGGCGGAGAGCATCACCTGCCGCTGATAATGAAGCTGGTGGATCAGGAGCTCAGCGAACCCTATTCCATTTTCACCTACAGATACTTCGTATATCTATGGCCGCATCTCTCTTTCCTCGTGAGTCTTCAATTCTCTCCGCCACTCTCAATTTGTTTTGTTTTTTTTTTTATTTTTTTATTTAATTTCAATAACACAGGCATTCCACAAGGGGGAATGCGTGGGGACGGTGGTGTGCAAGATGGGAGATCACCGCCATACTTTCAGAGGGTACATCGCCATGCTCGTTGTTCTCAGCCCTTACAGAGGCAGAGGAATTGGTGAGGAGTCTTTCCCTGAATTTGTGATTTTTTTTTTATTTGCTGAGCTTTAGAGAATGAGAAAAAAAAAAAGGTTTGCTGTATTTCTGTATTCTTGAAATCCCTTTTTTTTCACAGCAACTGAGCTTGTGAGTAGGTCGATTCGAGTAATGATGGAATCGGGTTGTGAGGAGGTATGTCGCTTTTCTTTCATAAGGTTGACTGTATGAACATCAAAATAGCACATAAAGTATGTTACAAGGTATTGTTTCAAATACAAAGCCACTATCTGAGAAAATCATTTGTCGACACCATTTAAATTTGAAAATTACATTTGCCCCATCGAACACGTCTCCATAGTGTAGATTTTTTTTAATTCTTGCTTTGCCACAAAGCCCTTGCCAAATAACCATAAAAGAACCCCACAAATGCTAATTCTTAAACATGAACTCACGATGGAAATGCTAATAGTCAATTTTATTTAATTTTGGATTTGTAAAGGTAACATTGGAAGCAGAGGTCACGAATAAAGGAGCGCTTGCGTTATATGGCCGTTTGGGTTTTATTAGGGCCAAGAGGCTTTTCCGGTACTACTTAAATGGAGTGGATGCTTTCAGGCTGAAGCTATTGTTTCCTCGCCTAGATCCCAACTACTATGAAACAGGGATTTCAAATGTGGACGAGATGCCCCCCGAAGAACAAATTAATTTGTGACGCAGTTTATATTAGATCAGGAGATATATATCCATGTGTCGTTGTTCATTGCATATGTACAATAACATCATCTAAAAAGAATTCCGAGTTGCTCAATTTTCGTTCCTCGGAGATTAATTTATGTAGTTGCCAAACATTTTTGTTGAATTTAATGTTTTATTTGAGGTGATTTAGTAGGAAACCAATTACAAGTATTTATTTTATTTCTGATACCGAGTGTTGCTAAAATGTTGAGTCATCGTTCTGAGGCACCAACTCCTATTGTACCATTGATGTTGATAGATGCTTTAGTTTGTTTATTACACTGATCAATTCCTTTGGACTCCTCTGTTTCTCCTCTGTTTCTCATGTGTTTTTGGGGTTGATCAAAATTGAACTAGCTGGTTGGTTGGATTCCTACTTGTCTGAAGTTCCATCTTTTAGATCTTTTAGGTCGAACATTTTTCATTTGATGAGTATCTATTTACGGAGATCATGGCGAATCTCAAAACTATGAAAAACAAGTATGATAGTGAAGAGTTCACTGATGATGCTTGTTCTCCATTTTTCTGTTTACTACAATTTTTTTTCTGTTCTGGTTCATTTATCAACCGAACGACGACAAATTAAAAAGCACAAGTGCGAAATACAGTATGATATTTCATTAAGAGTGAAACAGAGTATGCTATTTCAAATCAAAATGAAATGTGCTGCCAAATACCAGCAAGGTTAAGTTAACAAACTTAGTGAAACGACAAACATCACATGAACTGCGCGCTTGTGAATAATCTCAACTCTAAAAATTGTGTTCGACACAACATAAATAAAAAGGAAGCTGAAAACCAAAAGAGCATCTTCTCAATGATCGCCAGGCAATGACTTGATGATGTCCGAATCACCTACACATAGTTAAGAAAACAATCAATAACAACATAACTACAGGAAACCAAACAACTTATTTAAAAAAAAAAAATCTTTACCTGGATCAACAATGCTAAGGCACGAAACACGAAAGTACTTCCCACAAGCAGTACCCAAATCGACATTATCTAATAGAATACATAAGCATATCAGTGAAAGAAATAGGAGCCGGTATATGAAGACGAGTAAAAAACATATAATCAACCTCAAGCCCAGTCTGTAGACCTAGGCGAGAATCGGAATAAATGAACATTTTAAAATTTGGCATAAATAGCTAGACAACAGTAATCCAAAGCTCTATATTCTTGCACTACACAACACAAGAGGTATTACGTTTTATAAGTTGAGCTTCCCCTACTGTTATACGAGTGAACGAATTCATTTTATTGATCTTTGAGGTATCCTCTATGAAACAATGTATCATCGAAACAATGTTACCCAAACAAACTGTCCGATAATCCACAACAAAGAACGACGATTTCAAACCGAACTAGAAATGGAAAATGCAGGTGTGTTGCTACTAACTAAATGCAGCAATTTAAAAGAGTAGAACCGAGTCGCTTACTTCCATTGTAGTGGTGGACCCCAACCTTAGCGAGCATCGCGTAATACTCAATCTCCGACTTCCTCAGAGGCGGGCAATTGTTCGAGATCAGTATCAATTTCCCTGCAATTAAATTTAAAACCCATAATTCAGAACCGATTTCCCCACAGTCGGAACCCTAATTTAGTACCGTAAAAGGAAAAGGATGAAAAGGGTTTTACCTTTGGAGCTGCGGAGAGTCTTGAGAACGGTCTTGTAGCCGAGCGTGTACTTTCCGCTCTTCATAACCAGAGCCAACCTGTTGTTGATGCTCTCATGAGTCTTCTTCGTTTTCTTCGTCGCCACCATGTTCCAGAGCTTAGGGTTTATTCGCAACTCAAAAAAGTACTACACAGTAGTAATATTTTGGAAGTAGTGATATTATAACCGTGCTAAATGCTTAATACTCCTTAATTTTAATACTATTGTGAGAATATATCATAAAATGTTCTTTTAACATAGCCGATTTCACATTTTATTTTTTAGTTTATAGAAAAATAAATTTCGTTCTATTTAACCATTTTTAAACGGTATTTGTAACCATTTTTAGTGGAATTTTGAAGGTAATTGTAACTTTAGCCTTCTGTTATGTTTGAAATCAATTCAATTGATTGATTTTCAAGAAAATATGACTTTAAAAAATAAAATACATTCAATTTTTTCATGTTCTGTTATGTTTGAAATCAATTCAATTGATTGATTTTCACGAAAATATGACTTTATAAAATAAAATACATTCAATTTTTTCATATTTGTGTCCTCCAAAATATCCATAATATACGTGAAATCAAAGGTACAAATAATGAGAAAGATCAGAAGGATCGTGTGATTAATGAGATCAAGAGTGTAAGAAATACAGTATGAAAAAAAAAATGATGAATTTTGTTCTTGAGTTTTGTTACTTTAACTATACTTTAATCGTCTGAATCTTCATTCCCAAACCCTCAAATCACAAATCCGACTCAAATTACAAGTAACTCAACACAAAACCAAATTATCGATGGCTTTCGCGCATTTCCCCTGCCACTATGACATTGTTTCAAGTCATGTACCCATGTTCGCTCTTCATTCATTTTCTTCTTCGTCGCTTTCCTCCAAGTGCAAGTGATTCATGTTTCTTTCGAGCGGAGGAAGTCCATCTTCAGAACCACATGAGGATCCACCATCATCATCACTATCCTCGTTAGATTTTGACTGTTTTCCTGAAAAATGCAAAAAAAAAATATGAAAATAAAAACGGTGAGAGACAACCTCGACATAGTAGAACTACCTTTTTCGCTAGAGATGGCATCCGAAGCTCGTGAGTTTTGCTGTTGTGAAATCCACTCGTTCTGGACTACGATCATGTCGGCGCCATTTTTGCATTCAGAGTATGCCTTGAGAAGTTCCCTACATCCATTTTTTCCGACAGGCCTTGTTTATAAGACGAAAACAAATGCTTGCGATTTGAAAATAATGGTAAATGTGTAAAAATCGGTGGGCAGACAATGATTACTTGTTCAAGGACAAGAAAGCGTGCCCCCACTTGAACTTGCTGAGCAATAGGTTTCCAGTTTCCTCCTCCCCACTGTTATAAAGACAAACAAATGTATGTCAAAAACTGATATAACAAAAAATGTCGTTGGGTGCATCATGCATGCATGGCTATATATGATTTCCCATCCGTTTAGCCCTAATGAGAGCAGGTACGGGTATTTAATACTAGTATTTATATTCAGCTTTCAGATGAGAAATTATTACCAACTAATATACGGGTATTGTTTGGTTTACATTCTTGAGTAATGGGTATCCAGAAATTCCCGACTATATATATAACAAAAAAAAAACTCTAATTGTTACCATTACTAAGAATTTCACATATTAGATGGGTGTTTTATAATAAAAAATAGTATTTTGCTTAGTATAATTAATGAGTATGGTACCCGATCCATTGCCATCCCGATGCAAGGCTAACTAACAAATTTAAATAATGAGCACAAGATGAAAAATTGAAATAGGATTTTATCACTCCAATCATGCACAAAAGACATCAACAGAACCAATAGTAAGCAACTCCGAGACTCAAGTTTAGTACCATATGATAAGAGCTGCAGCTAGTGCCTCGACACATGAAAGCTCACATGGCCTACCGTAATTTACTGGATTTGCCGCTACCAACCAAGGCACTGCAATTCAAATTATGCAGGGTAGTGAAATGATAACAGAGTCAAAACTAATAGAGAAATCAGCCATGTGAAATGAAATCATCCCGGATATTTTCATTCTCAAAAAGGACTTTGAGATCTCAGTATCTCACACATTATAATGTTCTTGATCTTTCAACATAAAACTAGATGCATATTCACAGAGTAATTTGAAGAAAATCGTACAAAGGCGAGGAGCTGCACAGCGTAGCTTGGCAAAAGGCACGTCCTGTAGGCGGGCCCACGAGCAATCAACAACTGCTAACCCTCTCTTTCTAATCAATTCAAGATCCTCTTGAGAGACACATTGTGTCCCAGTAGGACTGAAGCATAAACAAAATTAATAAGCAAAACGTAATTGCGCATATTTAGCACACAATGCAAACATATACTAAGACAACTTTTGTCCGAACCATCTAACACAATATTTATTACATGTAGTATTATAGTTTTTTCGATCAACTTTTTCCCTGTTTTTTGTTTTTTGTTTTAGAGTTATTCAGCTTTTTATCAGTTTCCTGGAGAGTAACTCGTAAACTAATTAAGCTAACACAGTTATGTAAAATAGCTAAACTAGTTAGAATTTATAAGTGAAAATGCATTTAAATCACTAATTTAAAAAAAAAAAGTGAGAATACAGACCACAACACATCATAAGACAAGATGCAATAGTAAACAAGAGAACAAAATAATCGCAAATGTAGTTCACAGTGATGGTTTATGCACCTCAAAACGATTCCTCCAAATCCAGTACCAACCCGTAATTCCTGAAAATATTAAGAAAACAATTTCAATAGAAAAAAAAAGGTATGTTGTCTTATAAGCAATAACACTGGATTTTTGGCCATATAGTGTAAAACTTTATAATCAAGCAAAAACTTTCTTTCAAGAATCCAAATCTTGCAAGCTTGCGTCCTGTGCACCTCTTTGCGTCACATTGGCCAAAATCCTGAATCCGCAAAAAACGACACGTTTAGAATGACAACAAAAACAATTACCAGACCATATATACATGACATTTTCATCAGAATTTAGATTTATCAAACGCGGCCTTAATGCATAACTCTCATAATAATATGCAGACTGATCTTATCAAACATTCATTTCAATATGATTAGCGAAGAATATTGACGCTTTATAGATCAAATTCAGACATTGTAATTGACAACTGAATTACTGATTATTTCATTATTCATAATTCACATCGACTTCTTATCAAACGGGCACACGATGTCACTTACCCACATAGCTAGCTGAATGGAAGGGGTAATTTGCTGCTCCTCTTCCCCGTCGGGCGCTGCGAAAAAAGACATGCCATAAACACAAAAAAACGATTTAGACTAAACTTATTTGGCACAACACATCAAACATTTGGAGTGCATGATTCACAGAGCATGTAAGTGCACCTGGGTCGGACGGCAAAGACCCGCCATCTTCATCCCTGATGAGTTTTCAAAGCAAGTGAATTTTAAACTTCGTAATCACAACGAAAAAAAAAAAACTAAATGCAAGTTTCTGTAATTTTCGATGTTCTTGAAATACAAAAAAGTACTGCCTTTGGGGTTGATGACGGTGATTGTCTTTCTTGAATCGCGCCTGCTTCAGCTTGTTGTTGTGGCCCATCGTGCTGTCGCCCGGAATCCCACCTTCTTGAGCCGAAAAATGTGATTTTTTTAGCTAAATGTGTGTTACTGAAAAATTGAATCACGCCCACTTTTGTAAATTAGGGTTACTAATTTTAACAACCATATTAAAATTTGGTACTATTTCTTTTTAATATTTCTTTATCGAATACGAAATATAATTTTTTTTCAATATCAAATTATTATTTTGATAATCAATGCGATACACTGATACAGTATACTGTATCTGCCCTACCAATAGAAGTGTCAATGAATCAAGTTAAATCGAACTTTATGCACTCTTTGATGAATACCAAAATTAAGTGATGTTAAAAGTTCTCACAACAAGATTCAATCTAACATATAATAAATTCGATTAATTGAACTCTCACAAATCACTACAATGTGAATAACTTGAAATCAAACAAATTTTATGATTTTATTTTTCAGCTCAGGATCACTCAAGTATATATAAATGTACAAAAACATAAAATAAAAAAAATTAAAAAATAAAAAAAAAACACCAAACAAAGATTTTATGAGCTTCAATACTAACTGCAACAACTACCTACTAGTAAGTAGTAAGAGAAATAGATTACAATCACTCCAGTAATTTATTCTCTCATCAAACTCTCGACTAATCTCGCTAGAAAATCACAATTATATCACCTCAAAAAATTATGTTATTTTTTTAATCACCTTAATCAAATAAGCATAGAGAGTGATGTTTAAATTTTGTTAACTTATCAAAAGTAAGCATTAAGCATACTCTGCTAAATTATGTATACTACTCGGTGCTAAATTATGTCATTCTCCTCGCGCATTACTACCACATCTCTGACCTACGTGGTCATCCATCATAACTTCATGAGAAATCAAATAACCAATAAAATGTAAATTATTTTCTCTCTGCCTCCACGTCAACAAGCTGAGGTGGCATTGTAGATGTAAAGTAGCAGCATGTTTTTAGGCATTTGCTAATTTTCAATTTTCAATGCCATTCATCATGGCTTCATATCTGCTTTTGATGGCTTACCTAAAATAGTAAATTGTAGCACAAGTAAAGTGGGGAAGATCAAATAGTACCTACTTTAGTGTTTGTTTAATTTCTTAACTTATGGACTATCGAAAAAAAGTCTAAACTACGTAATGTTTACGTTTTTGTCATCCACCTCTAGGAACGAAAATTTCAAACATAATCGAAAAATGGAATATTATATCCTTAACTATTAGATGGAAAAATAATTTTGGGTAAAAAACGATATTAAAAAATATTGATCAAATCAACCAAAATAGTTAAATTTACTCAATAATTATTTGAGAAAATTCGATTCGTTTGCTTAAATCGACGATTGAACTTAAAAATCGATTTGTCGATTTTCAATTTATCTGAGTTCACGTAATTTTAGTTTGAGTGATTCGTGAACCGAAACCAAAACGAAGAAATAATAACCAAAGACATTCTATCAATTTGAAATTAAAATTGGACAATTGGACATGATAATTGACCTTAATAATTAAGACAGTTTATAAATAATTGCATGTGAGGGAAGTTTATATTATATACATAAATTATATGCGTAACTTATTGCGTATATATACGCATCCAATTTGTCTGTCACATGCAATCCCATACATGAGTCATGACAGTATTACATTTCTGTCGTCACGAGATTAAAGAAGACTACCCTCGTACAAAAATGTTATTTCACTCGTCTTAATTTAATATTCATAATAAATTTTTACCTATTTTTTTTTAAATATTACTTTCAACTTTACTTTATTAATTTAAAAATATACTGTTACCTTTAATTTTTTATTAAAAAATTCAATAATACAATATTTTCTAATATTTGTTACAATCACATATAATTATTTATGTGAGACGGAAATAATATTTTATTCTATTTTTTTAAAATTGTATTAAATTAATTTTTATTGAAGTAACAATATTGAATCAATTAAATTTGAATGACACAATATGAAATATGGTTTAATGTTGAATTTTTATTTTATAAATAAATTGAATAATAAAGTAGAGTGATATGTAGTAGTGTCATTTTTAAAGGGATAGAGAGAACATTTTTTGATATTGAGATTTTTTTGTTTTTAATAATATTCATTGTGTTTAATAATGTGTTTAATAATGTGCATTAAGAGTTTATAATATATAGTAATAGATTTTTAACGAGCAAATAAATTAGTTAGTTAAAAAAATATTAATATAAATATAAATATATATGTATTGAGAAAATAAAATGTAGATGTATTTTTAATTTAAAAATAAATTTTAAAAAGTTAGTAAAAAGATAAGAGTTAAATTTTATTTTTAAAATGAAAAAGTACAATACTGTAATTATATATTTTTTTTTTTTTTTATTAAGTTTAAAGTCTCTATAATTGTACGCGATAATATTTGTTATACTCCTAATACGGATTATTATTCAATAATGAAAAAGAAAAAGAAAAGTAAAAGCAGTCCAAGCCGAAGTCATACAAGCCGAGAAGCCGCCGCAAAACTCGTCGGTGCCCCTCTCTCTCTATCACTCTCTATCTCTACACAGTCACTTCCTCTCAACACATTTTATTTTATTACTAATAAATATACAGTTCACATATACATACACAATACATACACACTCTCTCTCTACGCCTGCCTTTTATCTCGCTTGTGAACTACGAAACTTCCCAATCGAATTTCAAGGGGGAGATACAGATAGAGAGAGAAACAAACAGACGAACAAGTCCCGAACCTCCTATTCTCCCCCGCGCCGATCTCTCACTCTGCAGTTGCTGCGGATCACCATCAACATTCATGCTGATCTGAATCTGATATAAAGGTTTTTCTCTCTCCCAATTTCTGCTTAGATCTTACTAATTCCACACGCACTTTTTGTACCAGTTCGTGAGCTAATCGACTGACAAAATGCGGTGGTTGTTGAATTTGTTTGCATGATTGTACTTTGATTTCGACATTTTTGTTTTTCGTGTTGATTTCGTAGTTACTGTTTTTTCATCTGGTGAAGATGATGCTGTATAATTGATTTCAGATTCGATTTTCTAGTTCAGAACACTTGGAGTTCAGATTTTCGACATTTTCTTTGTGGGTAAACTTAGATTTGATTTCGCATTGCAATCGACATTGCAGGTTGATTTGTTGGCAGCCATATTTCTTTGCCGTTGCTCGAGTGAACGGAGAGTTGGATCTGAAGAGAAGACGTTGTAATAGCAGTAAATCTGGCGACCACACTGGCTTGGAGAAACCCCATTCCCTCCAATGACTTGGTAAAAATGCACTTTAACTACTAATACCCGTTATTGTTATGACCGTCTCAGTAATTGAACTTCCGGGATATGAAATTGAAACGAGCTCTTTCCTATTTTGTATGTTGCGATTAGATCATACACATCAACACATTGAGTGTTCTTTATGTGATTAGTATTTTTTTTACATGTTATGTTGGGGTGATTCTTTCTAAAGATTATACTATATTGTGCTAATGAAGGTTACAACTTTAAATATTTTATAAATGACTAAATGTTACTTTTTGAAATCCTTTCCTAATCACACATAAGAAAACAAAATGTGAAAATAACATCACCACTTTCTATGGTTGAATCTTTTGTTTTAAATTTTAAGAATCACTTTTTAATAAATTTGAACTTGGTCTTTCTACTGCAGGAGAGAAATGGGGAAGCTAGATCTCACGACCCAGAGCTCCATGCACTCTTGAAACAGAGTTCAAGGTTGATTAATCCTTCGGAAAAACTTTAAATAGCTTTAGCTTCACCTTCTATGTTTGGGGAAACCACTAGAAACAGTAGCTATATATTTCCTTACTGCCCAGAATTAAATTTTCTTAATTAATGTAACTTTAAAAAAATATAGAGTTCATGATACTCGTGCCTAAATCAAATTAACTTATCTGCTTCGCGCTTACACTTCCCCGTGCCGTTTATATAAATCAATGTAAGTTACTCAAAACACTAATACTACTGAAGTTCTCTGGGGCACCTTTTGTCTGCTTCCGTGTGCTAGAGATTGCTTAGCATTTCAAGTCCCATGTTTAAATTTCCTAAATGCGAATTAATGTTTCAGTTATTCCAACTTAATAGCCAATTTTGTTGGGCTTTGTAGAGACACAAATTTATCATGTAAGTAATGAGCGTTTTTTCTTGCAGAGATAGGAGTAGCATGGAGGACCCAGATGGGACATTAGCAAGCGTTGCACAATTCATAGAGCAATTGAGACAGAGTTCATCATCCTCGCAAGAGAAAGAAATTTCTTTGAGGCAGTTACTTGATCTAATTAATACGCGCGAAAATGCTTTTGGCGCTGTTGGATCACATTCTCAAGCAGTTCCAGTTCTTGTGTCTCTTCTTCGGTCTGGATCACTTGGGATAAAAATACAGGCTGCTACTGTTCTAGGTTCTCTCTGCAAAGACAATGAGTTGCGGCTTAAAGTATTGCTTGGAGGTTGTATCCCCCCATTGCTTGGTCTTCTCAAGTCAAACTCAACAGAAGGACAAATTGCAGCGGCAAAGACCATATATGCTGTGTCTCAAGATGGTGCTAAGGATCATGTTGGCTCCAAAATATTTTCAACAGAAGGAGTTGTCCCTGTACTGTGGGAACAATTGAAGAAAGGACTCAAGGCTGGAAACATGGTTGATGATTTACTAACTGGAGCTTTGCGGAATCTCTCTAGTAGCACTGAGGGATTCTGGCCAGCAACAATTCAAGCTGGTGGTGTTGATATACTGGTCAAATTGCTTACAACAGGGCAATCAGGCACTCAAGCGAATGTATGTTTTCTCTTGGCTTGCATGGTAATGGAGGATGCATCTGTATGTTCTAAAATCTTGGCTTCCGAGGCCACTAAACTGCTTCTTAAGCTACTTGGGCCCGAAAACGAAGCTCCTGTTAGAGCAGAAGCTGCTGCTGCTCTTAAATCTCTTTCTGCACAGTGCAAAGAAGCCAAGCGGGAGGTTGCAAATGCCAACGGTATTCCTGTTCTGATAAATGCTACAATAGCTCCTTCAAAAGAGTTCATGCAGGGTGAGTTTGCTCAAGCTTTGCAAGAGAACGCAATGTGTGCTCTTGCGAATATATCAGGTGGCTTGTCATATGTTATCTCTAGTCTTGGTCAAAGCCTTGAATCATGTGCGTCTGCTGCACAAGTAGCTGATACATTAGGAGCATTAGCTTCTGCTCTAATGATATATGACAGCAAAGCTGAATACACTCGCGCCTCAGATCCCATGGAGGTGGAGAAGACATTGGTAAAACAGTTCAAACCTAGGTCGCCTTTTTTGGTCCAGGAGCGTACAATAGAGGCCCTTGCCAGTTTGTACGGGAATGGAGTACTATCGACCAAACTCGCCAATTCTGATGCAAAAAGATTGCTCGTTGGTTTGATTACCATGGCGACAAATGAAGTTCAGGAAGAGTTGATGAGTTCCCTTCTTGTCCTTTGTAACAATGAAGGTACTTTGTGGCAGGCACTTCGAGGTCGTGAGGGGATTCAGCTTTTGATATCTCTTCTTGGCCTTTCATCTGAGCAGCAACAAGAGTGTGCTGTTGCTTTGCTCTGTCTTCTATCCAATGAAAATGACGAAAGTAAATGGGCTATTACTGCTGCTGGTGGTATTCCTCCACTTGTTCAAATACTTGAAACTGGGTCTGCAAAAGCTAAAGAAGATTCGGCTACAATCCTTGGAAACCTCTGTAATCACAGTGAAGATATACGTGCCTGTGTTGAAAGTGCTGATGCTGTTCCTGCTTTACTTTGGCTGCTGAAAAATGGGAGCCCCAACGGAAAGGAAATTGCTGCAAAGACCTTAAATCATTTGATTCACAAGTCGGACACATCAACAATCAGCCAACTCACTGCATTGTTGCTCAGTGATTTGCCTGATTCCAAAGTTTATGTCTTGGATGCATTAAAAAGTTTGCTCTGTGTGGCCCCTCTGAATGAAATAGTACGTGAAGGTACTGCAGCAAATGATGCAATTGAGACAATGATTAAAATATTAAACTCTACAAAGGAAGAGACTCAAGCGAAGTCTGCACTAGCTCTTGCTGGGATCTTTGATCTCAGAAAAGACTTGCGTGAATCTAACATTGCTGTCAAGACCCTTGTATCTGTCATGAAGCTTTTGAAGTTTGAATCTGAAAACATCATAGTGGAAGCTTCTCGGTGCCTTGCTGCTATATTTCTCTCTGTTAAAGATAACCGTGATATAGCTGCTGCTGCTAGAGATGCTTTACCTTTGTTGGTGGTGCTTGCGAACTCCTCGGCATTACAGGTAGCAGAGCAAGCTGTTTGTGCTTTGTCCAATCTCCTTCTAGACAGTGAAGCGTCAGAAAATGCTATCTCAGAAGAAATAATTTTACCCGCAACTAGAATTTTGTGTGAAGGCTCACATGTTGGAAGGACCCATGGAGCAGCAGCGATTGCCCGGCTTCTCCATTCTCGTCAAATTGACTCGGATTTAATGGATTGTGTTAATCGTAATGGAACAGTGCTTGCTATAGTTTCTCTCCTGGAAGCTGCTGCCAGTGGATCTGTTGCTATGTCAGAGGCATTAGATGCGCTTTCTTCTTTATCGAGGCCCGTCGGACAAATTGGGCAGATAAAGCCTGCTTGGTCTGTTCTTGCTGAGAACCCAAATAGCATAACCCCAATAGTTTTATCCATTGCTGATGCTACACCAACATTGCAAGATATGGCAATAGAAATATTATCAAGGCTCACCCAAGCCCAACCTCTTTACCTTGGGAACACAATTGCCTGTGCCACTGGATGCATTTCTTCTATTGCTAGAAGGATAATCAGTACTTCAAATGCAACGATTAAAATAGGAGGATCTGCACTTCTTGTATGCACTGCAAAAGTCAATCATCAAAGTGTAGTTGATGATTTAAATGCATCTAATTTGTGTGCTTCAGTCATCCATTCACTTGTTGGAATGTTGACTTCTGTAGAGTTTTCTCAAGTTGCGGATCAGGGAAACAAAGATATCATAAGCATCTCCAGGATAACTACTGATGAAGAAGGAACTAAACATGACACAGAGCAAAGCACAGCTGTCATTAGTGGTGCCAATATAGCTATATGGCTACTTTCTGCCCTTGCTAGCCGTGATGACAAATATAAGCTTGAAATCACTGAGGCTGGTGCAATTGAAGTTCTCACTGACAAAATTTCTCAATCCTTTTCTCAGTACACACAGGTATTTGGTTTTACTTCGTTATTTGCTTTGCACTACTCACGCCTAACTACCTTGATCTATCCAACTATAAATGAGTTAATTGATAATTTGATATTGCATAATAAGACTAATGAATTTATCATGGTGGCAGCAGTGTAGAACATGCTGATCTAAACAATCACTGCATATCATTCTATATCGATTTATTTCTTATGGTACTTGTTTTGTCATATTGTAATCACTGTGTTGTCAATGTGTTGTTCTTTTTCTTTCTCCCTAATTGTTGGAGAAAAAGTGATGGATTTCGAGATGCATATCATCTGTAATTAAGACCTGCATAACTTTGTGAAGAAATTCATGTGTAACTCTTGGGTTCATGAAAGAGATTATGTTTCAGTGGTGAAAATTGAACTATAGTAAATTGCATCGTGATACATCTTTCCGGATCAGTATTCTCGAAAGGTCACTTTAATGATGCTAGATTAAGCACAAAATTTATATAAAGTCCATGCGAAAGAGAAACATGGATGTACTAAAGATTTTGCGACAGACTAAAAAATCCAGCAAATGCGACGATCTTTTATTTATTTTCAGCGAAATCAGTTTATTATGTGAATCTATTTCACAACCTGTCCGTACTTTCTATGTTTTTCTTTCAACGTTTTCCAGCACTAGTTTTTTATTCTTTGACCTGATGAGATTCTCTAGCTTTGTAGTAGTCCACAGGCGTGAGGCGTTTATTAAAATGGAGTGATGTTGATAAAATGGACCTCGTTCTAATTCTTTCTGATCTTTTAGGCTGATTATAAAGAGGATGGAAGCATATGGATCAGTGCCTTGTTGTTAGCAGTACTATTTCAAGATAGAGACATCATACGTGCCCATGCAACTATGAAAGCAATTCCTGTACTGGCAAGTTTGTTGCGGACAGAGGAAGGAGCGAACAGATATTTTGCTGCCCAAGCTGTGGCGAGTCTTGTCTGTAATGGTAGCCGGGGTACTCTTCTGTCTGTTGCAAATTCAGGGGTGGCAGCAGGACTCATTTCCATGCTAGGTTGTGGCGATGATGATATTGTTGACCTTTTAGAATTGGCAGAGGAGTTTGGTTTGGTTCGTTATCCTGACCAAATTGCCCTCGAGAGATTGTTTAGGGTAGATGACATCAGGCTCGGCTCGACTTCTAGGAAAGCTATACCGGCCCTTGTTGATTTGCTTAAACCTATTCCAGACCGCCCTGGAGCTCCATTTTTATCTCTTGGGCTTCTAATTCAACTTGCCACAGATTGCCCTTCTAATCAGATTGCTATGGTAGAGTCAGGGGCTTTGGAAGGGCTCACAAAGTATCTTTCTCTTGGACCCCAAGATGCATATGAGGAAGCTGCAACTGATTTACTCGGCATTATGTTTAGCACGGCTGAGATAAGGAGACATGAATCTGCATCTGGTGCCGTCAGTCAGCTTGTGGCGGTTTTGCGCTTAGGTGGAAGAGCAGCAAGATATAGTGCTGCTAAAGCCTTGGAAAACTTATTTTCCGCTGATCATGTCAGAAATGCTGAATCTTCCAGGCAAGCTGTTCAACCTTTGGTGGAAATTTTGAGTACTGGTTTAGAGAAGGAGCAACATGCTGCTATTGCTGCTTTGGTTAGGCTGTTAAATGAGAACCCATCTAAGGCCCTTGCTGTTGCTGATGTTGAGATGAATGCTGTTGACGTTCTGTGCAAAATTCTTTCATCAAACAACAACTCAATGGAACTGAAAGGTGATGCTGCTGAATTGTGTTGTGTTCTTTTTGGAAACACACGTATAAGATCTACTCTGGCAGCTGCCCGTTGTGTTGAGCCTTTAGTTTCTCTTCTTGTTGCTGAGTACAGTCCAGCACACCATCCCGTTGTCCGTGCATTGGATAAACTTCTTGACGATGAACAGCTGGCGGAACTAATTGCTGCTCATGGTGCCGTTATTCCTCTTGTAGGCCTTCTATACGGTCGGAACTATTTCCTTCATGAAGCCATATCTCGAGCTCTAGTTAAGTTAGGCAAGGACAGGCCTGCGTGTAAAATGGACATGGTGAAAGCCGGAGTAATAGAGAGTGTGCTCGATATACTTCACGAAGCACCAGATTTCCTATGTGCTGCACTCGCTGAATTACTCAGAATACTCACAAATAACGCGACCATTGCAAAAGGTTCATCGGCAGCTAAAGTGGTTGAGCCTCTATTCCAATTGCTGTCGAGGTCAGAGTTTGTGCCCGATGGACAGCATAGTGCTTTGCAGGTTCTCGTGAATATTTTAGAGCATCCACAGTGCCGTGCTGAGTATACCCTCACGTCTCAGCAAGCTATAGAACCCCTCTTACATCTGCTAGATTCTCCTGCTTCAGCAGTTCAACAGTTAGCAGCCGAGCTTCTGTCTCACCTTCTGTTAGAGGAGCATCTTCAGAGGGACCCGATGACTCAGCAAGTGATTGGTCCGCTGGTGCGCATTCTCGGTTCCGGGATTCCTATTTTGCAACAGAGAGCCGTGAGGGCTCTCGTCAGTGTTGCAGTAATGTGGCCGAATGAAATCGCGAAAGAAGGCGGTGTAAGCCAGCTGTCCAGTGTCATACTTCACGCCGACCCCTTACTCCCTCATGCCTTATGGGAACCTGCTGCCTCTGTTTTATCTACTATTTTGCAGTTTAGCTCCGAGTTCTACTTGGAAGTTCCTGTGGCAGTTTTAGTCAGATTGCTACGTTCAGGATCTGAGAGTACAGTCGTTGGCGCTCTAAACGCTCTTCTAGTGTTGGAAAGTGATGACTCTACAAGTGCTGAGGCAATGGCCGAGAGTGGGGCAATAGAAGCACTTTTGGACCTGCTTAGAAGTCATCAGTGTGAGGAAGCAGCTGCCAGACTACTTGAGGTGTTGTTGAATAACGTGAAGATAAGGGAATCAAAAGCTACTAAATCTGCGATTCTGCCCCTGTCTCAATACCTATTGGATCCTCAAACGCAAGGTCAGCAGGCAAGGTTATTAGCAACTCTTGCCCTTGGTGACCTGTTCCAGAATGAGGCTCTTGCACGGACAGCAGATGCTGTCTCAGCTTGCCGAGCGTTAGTGAATCTGCTTGAGGATCAACCTACCGAGGGAATGAAAGTGGTGGCTATTTGTGCTTTGCAGAATCTTGTGATGTATAGCCGATCGAATAAAAGGGCAGTTGCGGAAGCTGGTGGGGTACAGGTTGTGCTGGATTTGATTGGTTCTAGTGATCCTGATACGTCACTACAGGCTGCTATGTTTATTAAGCTTCTGTTCTCTAACAATACCATTCAAGAATATGCTTCGAGCGAAACTGTGAGAGCTATTACAGGTAAATCTCTCTCTAATATAGAGTTGACTTAAGTTGTTACCTGTTGATTATAATAGTTGAAATATACATTGAGATGTTGCTTTTGAGATGTTGGTTGGTTGTTAAGCTTTGCCCTGACAAAAACAATTTTTATTAGTGTTTTTTTTTCTGCATGAAGTTTCTTGTTGTTCTTCTAGGACTTTCTGGGTCATCTTAACATTTCCTGGAGATGTATGTATATGCAAATTTTGTGTAAAAAATGAAATTGTCATTAAAATTTCCTACTTCCACTATTCAAATCTTATTTTTTCCATTCACTTTCAAAATTCACTATTCTTATAGTTTAATATTCAAATGAAGGAAGATTTGATTGTACTATAATATTTCATCCATACAGATAAAGATGATTTAATTCGTAATCAAATAGATGCATTACAATCAATGCATCTTAGAGCCCCTGTAGTTTTATTATTAGTCTTAACATATCCCAATTTTATTATTTCGCAATGATCTGATTTTATTTTTCTGCTGCTCTTGTAGCTGCAATTGAGAAAGACTTGTGGGCCTCTGGAACTGTTAGTGAGGAGTATCTAAAGGCCCTAAACGCACTATTTGGAAACTTTCCCCGCCTTAGAGCCACTGAGCCTGCAACTCTGAGTATACCTCATTTAGTCACCTCTCTTAAGACTGGATCAGAGGCAACTCAAGAAGCTGCATTGGACGCACTATTTCTCCTTAGGCAAGCTTGGTCTGCATGTCCTGCTGAGGTTTCTCGAGCCCAATCGATTGCTGCTGCAGATGCAATACCCCTTTTGCAATACTTGATCCAGTCGGGCCCACCGCGTTTTCAGGAGAAAGCGGAATTCTTGCTGCAGTGTTTGCCAGGGACTCTAGTAGTGATAATTAAGCGTGGAACCAATATGAAGCAATCTGTTGGGAACCCGAGTGTGTTCTGCAAGATAACCCTTGGAAATACTCCCCCTCGCCAAACCAAGGTATAGATTCGCCATATTTTTTTCTTCTTTCTTTCTATCTTATTTAGTTTCAGTCAAGTAAATGTCGCCACGTGCATTTCTTTAACACTCGTGATATTTTGATTTCCCTAGATGCTTGCATACATGCCTTTTTTAGTGTACTTTCTTTTCTTCAAGTGTGTTTGTCAGTTTGAGTTTGACAATAGTAATCTCTCAGTGAAAAATGTAGCTTGTCAAGCGAAATCAATATTTTAAAAATGTTTCGCATTTTTGATCGTGTAGTTTGTGGAAGGAAAATCAGATTCGAAAATGGAGCTTGTAAATATAATTCTGTTTTGTTTTAATTAGTAAATTTGTGATTAGCAGTTACTTTAATCTGTTTGACCCTCTATGTGGTGGAAGCTTGAAGGCCCAATACAATTGGATGTGTCCATGTCGTCCAATACTTGAGCAACCCTAATAAAAGTGGATTATTTCTCAGAATAAAATATCCTGCTTTAGTCCTTCAAATCTGTGGTTGATTTCAAGTTAGGCATGTTGGGCTCTGCCTTTGTTCTAGCACCTTGCATGATTTGGCTAAAGATCATTATATTTTTACACGCCAAACATGGATTACAAGACCCAACTTGGCATGTTCCATGTAATTTAATTACTGTTCGTGACCTTTTTCCATCAGGTTGTCTCAACGGGTCCTAATCCTGAGTGGGATGAGAGCTTCTCATGGTCCTTTGAAAGTCCTCCCAAAGGACAGAAGCTTCACATTTCATGCAAAAACAAGAGCAAGATGGGCAAGGTAAATGTGTCTGTGTGAACTTCCGGAGAAGTACAACTTCCATTCTTTAGTCTAAATACAACAATACTTTAGTTACAGTACGGCAATTCTGCTTCTATATTACGGATAGTTGTCATATACTTCAAAGAAGATAATTGGGTTCTTGATTAGGCTAAACTTTAGTAGGGGCTGTTACTGTAATTTTAAATGTGAAATTATGTGTTTTTGTATTCAGTTGTTTACTTATATTCTAATCCTTCCTTGCGTTAATTGCAGAGCTCGTTTGGAAAGGTGACTATCCAAATTGACCGGGTTGTGATGTTGGGTGCAGTTGCTGGGGAGTACACGCTGCTTCCCGAAAGCAAAAGTGGGCCCTCAAGGAATTTGGAAATAGAATTCCAGTGGTCTAATAAATAGCAGGCAAGCTAAGAAGGTACCTGCGATTTTTACTTCAAAAGTTGAAATGGGCAGACGAATTACATAGATTTTGGTGTATTATTTTTGTTGTATTTATCATGATAGTGTGTGTATAGTTCTGATGTTTTGTGTAGCAATTATTTTCTTTTAATTCTTAGACATTTTTTTTTTCTGTGTATGGATGTACTATTATTTTTGTAACTTGAGTCATTTTTTTTTTTTTTTGGAAACTTCATGGTTTGATTATGGTTGCCTTTGTAATAAATTGTGTGAAAAGTTGGAGCTGTAATGAATTTTTTAGAGCAAAATATAGTGTTATTTTTTCCCTCCCTTATTCTATATTGTGTAATATCTTTGTGATGGATGTAGTATTTACGTTACTGAGAATTCAATATTTATTTGTTAAAGATAAAGTGCATCTTTGTAAAAAATAAAATAAAGTGTATAATTTTGAAGAATACAGAAGTAATCTGATCTTATTTTGAAAGGTCTTTACTCATCAATTCAATTTATAAAAATCATTTATGAGTTTCTATGGAAGCTCTTCCACTTTATTAGGTAGCTTTCGTTTTCTTTATATCCATTTCCAACAACTATTTTATTTATTTTTCTTTGTTCTTGACAGAGGTTGATGTAGATTTATTTACAATCTAATGATGTATTATTATATTTGTGTCTCAATCTTAATATAATTAAATAGAAACTTAATTCCAAAATGACAGCTGATTCCTTGTGGTGTTTGCTTTGTTCCCCTAACCTCTCATTGCAGTAGTTGTTGAAAACCTAGAAAAATATATAATCATCAATCATGGAATCGACCACCCAATCCTAGCAATTTTTGTGTATCCCTCTTTCTTCACAATTAGTTTCTCTTGTTTATAAAAATCTATATTTTTCTTCCAAACATCCACGTCGTTAATAAGTTCAAAGCAAAAGAAAGGTCGGCCGTGATTTAACATTGTTTAATAGCAACACCATTTGTATCGATTTAATATGGAAGAGTGTCGTATGTTAGCACTCTCGATCTCATGAGAACTCGAGCAAACCAAGGATATATATCAAGGATATGTGTAGATATTAATGACTACTGAATACGAATTTTGTGATCAAACGTGAATAAATATGACTAAGGTCCTCAATGTATAATTTAGAGTATTCCTACGTTTGAAGCAAGACATCCAATACAAGGGTTTGGTTCATGATAAAATTCCTAAATTCACCAACTCCCACAATTATTGATGGCTACATAAGTATATATTTATGGTGCACCAGTATTTTATCTTATGTGCCCATCTTTTGTTTCCAATTCTCAATCACGTCGCTTTAGTAAGCCTTACACGTTGCAATTCTTCTAACAAGTTATTGTTAATTTGTTATGCTAATACTACGTACCATTTTGTTCTGCCTCTAAGTTGGGGTAGCAACTAACCGATTCATTAGAATAGAGCATTTTAGAAAGGAACTCAAAAACAAAATTGTGAGAGTTTGACTCAAAGCGGACAATATCATATAGATGTGACGTTGTGGTGAAAGCGACGGGCCCTACAATGGTATCTTAGTCAGATTCGATTGAGTTCAATATGAATGTGCGTTCCCAGTGTGACCTCAATTGGAGATAAGTGAGTGTCATGCGTCGAAAGTCTTTCTAAAAATATATGGTAATAATTAATCAAACGACGAGTCTCATTGGGTGATAACAACTGTGCAAGATGAACATATATTATCGAGAAGGGGAGGACAATAATGTGGTCATTGTTTTGAGGAGAGATATGTTGCGGTAACAACTCAAGTCTCACATTGAAAAAAAGAAACAAAACCTTGATGCCAAAACATTATATCTTCTTCGTAATAATACGGATAACATAAAACATAAAACTTGATCATTTATAAACTCATGATTGCAAAAAATTTAAATCAATTTTTTTCAGTAAGACACTTAGTTTTAGAGTTTTAATTGCAAATTCCATCCCCAATTGTATGTGCTTGGGTGCTTCCCTACTACTTGAAGAAGAAACATTCTAGCTCATAATATATAAATTAAAGCTACACACACCATATAACCATATTTTTTTCATTATGGAAACTTTCTATATTGAAGAGGGGCCCACACACATCTGTCTATATATAGAAATTACTAACAAGTAGAGATTTCAAAGATAGAGAAATAATGGGGGTGGGAGGGTACCTATCAGACCTCATGAGCAATGCTCACAAGAAGAAGAAAAGGAAGCAGATGCAGACTGTGAATCTCAAGGTCAGAATGGATTGTGATGGTTGTGAGCTCAAAGTCAAGAATGCATTGTCTTCTCTAAGCGGTACGTTACGGATTTTAACACGATTTATGAACCGGCTCATGTCCGGAACAATAACTTATCTTCAACCAAATATGTTCAAACTCGATCAACAAAATGCGTTTGCGAACGGCGAGCACACAAATTTTGGTCAAGTGCTCGATTTGATTAAAAATATATTATTTCCGTCTCTAAATAATAGTCATACTTTCATCTTCGTCAGTTCCAAATCAATGATTTGACCTAGAGTGGCAAATGAATCGAGCCGTGCAAAGCTGATTTTGAACTCGAACAGCTTGTTATCATAAACAAGTCGAGCCCGAGCATCGTCTTTCTCAGCTCTCAAAATAATTTTTTCATTTTAATTTAAATAATATTTAATTAATAGAAAACTATTTATCTAATAAAAGTATCAAATTTATGTTATCTTAATGTCAATAAAGTAATGTTTTGAGTTTTGTTATAGTAAATTAAAAGATTTAATTAGGGTTTTAAACAGGCGTGAAATCGGTGGAGATAAACAGGAAACTACAGAAGGTGACGGTGACAGGGTACGTTGAGTCGAGCAAGGTTTTGAAGAAGGCGAAAGCGACAGGGAAGAAGTCGGAGATATGGCCGTATGTGGCTTACAACCTGGTGGCTCAGCCGTATGCACCTCAGGCTTACGACAAGAAAGCGCCGCCTGGTTTCGTCAGAAAAGTCGACCAAACAACAACTAATGGTATAGCCAGAATTGAGGACCCCTACATTCAAATGTTCAGTGATGAAAATCCTAATGCATGCTCCATCATGTAATAATACTATTAATTACTAATAATAAAAATGTATTCTTCCTTTTATTCTAGTGCTAATGTATACTCTCTACTTAATTAATTAGAAGTTGTATGATTGTATAAGAATATGATATAGTATGTCTCTTTTTTATAATTATATCTTTTGTATTTTTGTTATTGTTTTGTGATATGAATATATACGTCTAGTATTTGATTTTGTTAATATTTTGAGAAATTAATCAATAGAGGATGATTTCTTAATTCATTTTAGAATATTGTTATGTAACTCTTTAGAATATTTAATTAATGTCTATATACTTCTTTAAGATGAATAATCCAGTATAAATAGGTGTATAATCATTTTCTTTACTAATCCCAAAATTTTACATTAGTGTAGTAAAAAGTTTATTTGCTAAATTTATTCTATTTTATATCTAAAGATCATGATCTTGGCTCGCCCAACCTTAATCTAAAATCCCTGTTCAAATTACTGAAATCCACCTCCATAGAAATATTCTACTTGCAGCTAAATATCTGGGCCGAACACACGAGTCTAGAAAAATTAAACATTTTAATTGGGATATTGTATAAAAACTAATTTATTAATTTATTTTCTTTTACTATTTATTTTGTTTACATATATATTTTTTATTATAGACTAAACTTTGAACTATGGAGACGGAAATAGAGAAAAATTAAACTAACTCATCCATTCATTAGCATAGAGCTTTTTAGAAAGGAACCCCGAAACAAAATTGCGAGACTTTGACTTAAAGTAGACAATATCATGTAGATGTTAGTATCTTTTGTATTTGAGGGGTGTGTGTTCTTTAGAGAAAGATGGAAGAAAATAAAATTTGAATACTCGTGTTCAACACAATTTTCTTAAAACAAATTTGTCCTTTATGGGTACGATTGTTTCCCAAGATACAACGATTATTAAGCAAACATATGCTTACGGCGAACTGAGATGTTGCCTGAATAATATCACCGGAGAGTAAAACAAATGAGGTAAACAAAAGAAAACGAGAGCGATTGCTCGAAAGATATCTATATATACTCAAGTATTTTCATGTTCATTCAATTCTTTCTCGTTTGCTCTTCGAGTATTCTCGACGTGTTCTTCCATGCAAAGTTGATTGCACTTATATAGAGATGTTGGAGTCGAAAGTTCGTTGAACGTGGATGGTCAAACCACCAAGTGTAAAATGGTCACTCAAGAGACCATTATTCACAAATTAAAATCCAATTATGTAACTTAAATAATAATATCACATTATTATTATATTATTATTTTATCAATGATTGACAAATATCACATAAAATATATAGCAAAAAGTGTGTATAATAGGGTACTCCCCTATATTTATCGACTACACTTTGCATATATATTTTTTTTTATCATTTAGAATTCTCTTCCAATTAGTTACATATTTGAAAATTAATATTTTATTCATACTACTAAAAAATGAGCTTATGAGATATCACATCGAAGCTCTCTACGAGACGCTAATTTTCCAACAGATGTGACGTTGTGGTG
Source organism: Euphrasia confusa (assembly GCA_954870475.1). Lineage (NCBI taxonomy): Eukaryota > Viridiplantae > Streptophyta > Magnoliopsida > Lamiales > Orobanchaceae > Euphrasia > Euphrasia confusa. Next base: position 28,372,398 of record OX940970.1, on the reverse strand, counting down.
AAAGCGGCGAGCCCTATAATGGTATCTGAGTCAGATTCGACTTAGTTTAATTAATTCGACCGAGTCACATATCTTTGGAGATATGTGAGTGTCTTGTATTGAATGTTTTACTAAAAATATGGTAATGAATCAAATGACGAGTCTCGTTGAGTGATAATGATTGTTCAAGATGAAAACATATATTATCGAGAAGGGGAGGACAATGATGTGGTCATTGGTTTGACAAACAGATATGTTGGGTAGCAACTCAAGTCTCATGTTGAAAAAAATTAAAAACGAAAGTCTTGTCCAATTTATAAAGTTACTCGTCGCTCCATTAGAATGATGCTTTTTATGAAGACGGCAAAAACAAAACCCCGTGAGGTCAAACATTATACATTGTTCGTAAAAATACGATAACTTAAAACATTAAACTTGATAATTTATAAGATAACTTAAAACATTAAACTTGATAATTTATAAACTCGTAATTGCAAAAAAAAATCAAATTTTTTCAATCAGACACTAATTTTTTAATTAGAGTTTCGATTGCAAATTCCATCCCCAATTGTACGTGCTTGGGTACTTCCCTACTACTTGAAGAGAAAACATCCTCATAATTAATATATAAAGCTACACACAACATATAACCATATTTTTAATTATGGAAACTTTCTTTATTGAGGAGGGCCGTATGGCCAGAATTGAGGATGTTCAGTGATGAAAATACTAATGCATGCTCCATCATGTAATAATAAAAATGTACTGTATTCCTATCTTTTATTCAGTGCTTATATACTATCTTACTTAATTAGATTGTATCAAGATTAGATATCATATCTCTTTTTATAATTATATCTTTGCGTTTTTGTTCTTATTTTCTTATTACTTAATTAAAAGTTGTATCAAGATTATTATATCATGTCTCTCTTTTTATTATTATATCTTTGTATTTTTGTTCTTGTTTTTGTGATATAAAAATATACGTTAACTGTTTTTGTTAAACTAGTGTTGCATTAAATAATTAAAAAATAATTTATTAATGTGAAGGGCATTATAATTTTTGCCAAATCAATAGAACATTTTTTAATTTATCTTATAATTGTTATTGAGAAGTTTGTTGGAAAATATAGAGATCGAAGAGAGCTTCAATTCGATATCTCATTTGCTCAAATCGTAGTAGAAATAAATGACAAATTAATTTTCAAACTTGTAACAAAATTGTGAATTGAAAGACAATTCTAAAGGGAGAGTATGCAAAATTAATTTCCCACATTGAAAGAATATGCAAAATTGAGTAAGTGTATAAAGGAGAGTATCCTGCTAACACTTTTAATGTCTATGAATTTCGGACTTGCGGGTGTACGAGCCAACATTTTGCATATTCTATTACAATAATAATAATAATAGAATATTATTAATTATTTATTTTACAATAATAATTATAATATTCAATATTATTCATTATTGATAGAGGTTACATTTTTTAATTTTAAACATACGACTTAATTGTGTTTAATCACAATGATGGTGGGTGATGAATGCTTAGACGTTACGGTCAACACGTCTAGATTCATTAACCCTTCTCGTCCAATTTTTCCTATATATTGCAGATGTTTGTGCATGCAAAAACACCGAAAAAGAATCGAGTTTATATAGACACATTCCAGCATCTTTTGCTTCTTTTCTTTTGCTTAGCTTTTCTTGGCCCTCCGGTGAAAAGAAGCAAAAGATGCTGGAACATATTAATCAGAAGTAAATATGAGGCTTATAAATTATTTGTACAATAATAAATTCGAAAGTTAAAAAAAAACATTTGAAATAGACGAAACATGTGTATCCAATTAGTATCAATTGTGATTGTCAATTTGCAATTGAAAGAACACAATGTATGACAACTACTCTCACTGGAGTTATCTCAATAGACTATGTAAGATCTAAATAAAGATAATTTCGCAGTCCATTAACCAAAGAAATGGTTAAATTGAGATTTAGTAATTGCGTCATCTAAAGGATTGGACTTAAAGCCTTAACGAAAGTGAGTAAGAGAAGGAAAACCTTATTTATATGACTGGAGATCCCAAGAACTAACATATGACTATTAATGATTCAAAAGAAGTCACCTATGTAAGAGAGAAGTGGGGCCGCTTCGAAGAGAATATAGTAAAGCATATTCTTAAACACTTTTACAGAACCAGACAGATGTTCAGGGTCAAAATGAACATAATTATGAGAACTGAGAGTTGTTAGAAAGAACGTGAGTGGAGTATACTATTGTTTACACAAATGGTGAATAGTTCAAAGATATCATGTCTACTATTTAACTAGTAAAATCAGTATATATGCTTTCACAAGAAAATGTTCAAAGGACAACACCTACATATTCTATATATGTTTCTAACGTTAGTTATATCACCAAAACTTCTTTATGGTGTCTGTTTAATTTTCATTCATGTGGGGGATTGTTGGAAAATGAGCGTCTCGTAGAGAGCTTCGATTTGATATCTCATACGCTCAATTTCGAGTAGTATTGAATGATAAATTAATTTTCAAATATGTAAATATTTGGAAGAAAATTCCAAAGGAGATTGTGTGTTACATAGAAAAAATAGGCAAAGTGTAGTAGATAAATATAGGGGTACCCTATTATGCACACTTTTGCTATTTGTTTCTAAGTAATATTTATCAATTATTGATAAAATAATAATATAATAATAATTAGATATTATTCTTATTACTATTATTATTAGAGCATCCCCAATGGTAGGTACAATTCCTACGTGGCATGGAATTGTACCTAGGTATACCATTGGGGAAGTAGGTACAATTGAGGAGAGATAAAAAGGAGTATCAAAGTTTAGATACTAGGTACAATTTGGTGCGTGTCTTGTATAGTGGGACCCACATGCATAAAGAATAAAATTTGTACCTCAAAACCAATGGGAGGTTGAAGTACAAATTGATGGGTACAAATAATGTATGATGTGTCAACTAATTTGTACCTAATAAGAGGTACACCATTGGAGATGCTCTTATAAGTTACATGTTGAATTTTAAATTTTAATTCATGAATTATGATTATTAAGTGACCATTAGTGGTGGTTTGAATGGGGGAGGTTACATTTGTGGTAGTCAAATGTCCACATTCAACGCACTTTCGTCTTCAACAATCTCTATATAAGAGCACTCGATTATTATGCAAAGATAATCGAAGAGAAATACTCGAATACGAGAAGCACTCGAAAATACTCGAAGAGAAACGAGAAAGAGTGAACATGAAAATGTTTGAGAAATATATAGACGCATTCCGAGCAATCTGTCACGCCCATAACTTTCTGGGTGCAACAGCATGACAATTGCTGGTTGATGTGCTTTAATGAGGACGACTTCGAGGTGTGGAAGGGAAGATCACCCTCCGAGTTTAGACATGCCGACCCGGTTGAGTTCGGGGTGCTTGTCGCTAGTCGAGGACTTAACTTGAATGGAGGGAATTCGACCATCCCTTGTCCCAAATACGGTCGGGCCACACTGGGATGGTCGGGGACTGGAGCCGTCCCCCTGAGGAGCCCAAGGCAGGGCGAAACCAGCAATTGTCTCGATAGGTAAGGCTGAACCTCTCGTTCGAGGTTGCCGCACGGCTCGAGTGTTTCCGCCACTCGAAAAGGTCGTGACAAGTGGTATCAGAGCCATAGACCCCGACCCTGTTGAAATGCGTCGCCAAGCGCTCGCATCCGGTCAGAGGGGACGAGTATGCAGGGACGTGCAACTCTGTCGGGACGATACCCCATCGGCTGCGGCGATGGATGTACACAGGGTGTGTACTCGCTTTGTCGAAGGGGACTGTGGCGTTCTCCGACATAAGGACTTGCAGGCGTGACGAGCCATGCATTGGGGCCGATCATGCCAGTGGACGCCGCACGTCAAATACTCAAGGGGAGTTAGAAGACGTTGGAGCGGTAAGGGGCCGAGTGCAAACGATCGAGTCTCGAGGGGTATAGTTGTGCTTGCTATAATGTCCGAGGGGCCACCGAAGGCCAGAGATACGTCCTTCACGTAGATTCGTCATGGGGACGAGGAGTGAGGACCTCGATAAGAGTTTCGAGGAAGGAACTGGTCAAAGGATATAAGGCCACGTGTGCGTCGTGTCTCATCTATTGACACTGGGGCGTCGTGTATCGCTGAGGAAAAGGCGAGGCGTCCTTCGAGGTGTCAACTCTGGGTAGAGTGCCGTGTACGAGGGCGTACACCATTTTGGGTGTGGGAGGATGTCACGCCCTTAACTTTCTGGGCGCAACAACAGGACAATTGCTGGTTGATGTGCTTTAATGAGGACGACTTCGATGTGTGGAAGGTAAGATCACCCTCCGAGTTCAGACATGCCGACCCGGTTGAGTTTGGGGTGCTTGTCGCTAGTCGAGGACTTAACTTGAATGGAGGGAATTCGACCATCCCTTGTCCCAAATATGGTCGGGCTACACTGGTCGGGGATTGGAGCCGTCCCCCTGAGGAGCCCAAGGCAGGGCGAAACCAGCAATTGTCTCAATGAGTAAGGCTGAACCTCTCGTTCGAGGTTGCCGCACGGCTCGAGTGTTTCCGCCACTCGAAAAGGTCGTGACAAATCGCTCTCGTCTTTCTTTTGTTTATCCCGTTTCTTTGACCCTCCGGTGATATTATTCAGGCAACATCTTGGTTCGCCGTAAGCAAATGTTTTGCTTAGAAATCGTTGTATCCTGAGAAATAATCGTATCCGTAGATGACGAATTTGTTTTAAAGAAATCGTGTTGAACACGAACCTCGATTTATTTAATTTTTCATTTCTTTCATCTTCCTCTAATGGATACACACCGCCCCAATCACAAAAAGTACTACAAGTTCACATGTCTTCTATTTTGTAATTTATTTTAGAACTGTTGAGAAGCTTTTATGTCTTTAGAACTCTCTCCTTATGTTCTAATATGATGGTAGAATATTTAATTAATGTCTAGGTACTTCGTTAAGATGAATAATCAAAGTATAAATAAGTGTATAATCATTTTTACTTAATAATCCAAAAAAATTACAACACACACAATATATTAATCTCCTTAATAATTAAAACACACACTATAGTTAAGTTAAGTTTATTTCAAAAGATATATACATGGATAATTAAAGCTACTATATTACACCATTAGTTAACTTAAGTTTATTTTAAAAATATATACATGAATAATTAAATAATTTTAATTATTATAATGCAACTAATAATTTTTATATTATTTAAATAATTAATACAATAGTTATAAATTTAATTAATTGATATTTAATTTAAATATAAATATATTTATAATTATTTGGCACTATAATTGTTTATTTTAATTTGTAAACAAGACTCTCCACACATGTCAAATTAAGAGTAATCCTCGGTCAATTGAACCATTATTAAACAAGACTTTTTCCACACTTGTTGTTGCGGTGACAAGTTGTTACTTTAACCAACAAACTTTTCCAACAAATCGCCTCTTCTTTCTACCAACCATTCATCCTTCCAACTATATACACATTTTTATACCTCATTTCCAAATCTTATTTTGTTCCATTTGCCAATCCTCTTTTCCTCAAATCATACATCTTTTTATATCTATGAAAAAATCAGGGTTATAGCAAGGAACACATCAACGTCCAAACCTATAAAAAAATGGGGCGGAGTAAGCTCCCTATCAAGAAAATAGAAAACACGACTAATCGACAGGTCACATTCTCCAAACGACGATATGGTCTCATAAAGAAGGCTTACGAAATCGCGGTTCTTTGTGATATTGATTTAACTTTGATCATGCTCTCTCCTTCGGGTCGTCTTAGCCACTTCTCCGGTAGGAAGAGGTAGAATTCAAACAACGTCATTTCTATCTAAAATGTTCGACTAAATACGCCATAACCATACATGTGAAAAGTATAACCATGATATTACGATTGATTTGTACTTGTTCATTCAATTTTTGCCAGAGTCGAAGATGTGATTTATCGCTATATTAATCTCTCAGACCGAGATAGAGGAGGGTGAGTTTCTAACTACATTAATACCATTTTATTATTTTTCATGTTTTTGTTTGAGCACTTTGAACTTACTCTTGTTTTTTAAATGTGGAAAAAATGCAGGATTATCCCTAATAGAGAGGTATGTAAATGTTCAACAAATGATGCATTTTTATTTTAATTAATACTGTAATAATTATTATTATGATTATTATTATTTTATTTTATATATTTTTGTGGAAAACACGTTGATGCAGCAAATATTGAGCACTTTAATGAAGATCAAAACAGAGAAGGATCTTGCTATGCAAAGGTCTTGATTCATGTTAATTCAAAATTTTAATTTAATTTAACTTCAAGAATTTTTCCTTCATTTATTTTCTTGTTAATAATATTCTATCATTTGATCATCATCAGCCCTGCAACTCCTGGATCTGATACTGAGGTAATTAATAAGAAACAGGCTTCGTCTATTTTTAACGAATTAGAAAAATAATTTACTAGCGATTCGGATTTTGTCGTGTAACAAGATTTTTCCGTCTTCCGTAGGAAATACAAAAAGAGATTCATGATTTGCAGCAACAACTTGAAAATGCCGAAGATGAGCTTAGGTACTCAACCAATTTACCTAACACGAATAATAGCGAAAAATAGTGATATTGAAAATCGAACATTTGTGCAATATTGCATATTTATCAAGAGTACATTTATTATTTTTATCCTTGTACTTAATTTTTCTTTCAAAGGGTGTTTGAACCAGATTCGGAAAAGTTCACATCATCGGAAGAATTCGAATCGTGCGAAGTCCGACTCGTGGAGGCACTGCGCCGTGTTACACAAAGAAAGGTTAGACGACAAAACTCCAAAATCAAACCTTTTTTTTATATGGAAAATCAAACTACTTAATTGAACTCTAAAACTACACACAATAAAAAAAAAAGAGAAAGAATGTTAATCATTTTATTTTAACACAATTTTTTCTACACATAATTAATATTAATTCCAGAGATTCCTCCTCAGCAAAGTAGGCCAGCAATCAAGTTATCAAGACACTATTCAGGTAATGAAACAAAAAAAAAACTATATATAAATTGTCTTTTCTAAATATACATAATTAATAATGTTTTATTTTATTTTTCATTGAAAAAAGCAAATAAACACAGTGGTTCAATACATCACTGAAGCTCAAGCACAAGCACACCACGATCCTTTACTCGAGCACGACGAACATGGGATCGAGTTGAGCAACGTAGATCATATGAATTTCGGGTCCGATGCGTGCTCGGGGACTCTAAGGTATATATGTTTTATGAACATAATAATATAATTATATTTAAATTGTGTGAATGGACATATATAACCCCGCATTTCGTATTTTAGGAAACTTCCGTCGCCAACAATGTACGAGTCGGTGTCCCAAACAAGTGGAAACGAGAATGCTGCATCCGGGGAAGGATGTCCAAACAGCCACCTAAACGAAGATCCATTCCAACATTTTCATTCCTCGAAAGATTTATTTACTTCCTTGCTACAACCAGAGACCTCTGCCTCTTTCCACAAGGTTGTTATTATTTTCGACTAAAAAACGAGTATATATACTATTTATTTTATTTAGTTGATCAAAAATTGGTTTGCAATGAATTGGGTGCAGGATCTGATGGAGGGCCCACCAGGAGTTCTTACTACATTAGACCAACAAGACATGTTCATAGCATCATCACAGTTGCCATCAAGTGAACTTCATCTATAAGCTCCTTTCATATTGAAATTCCATATAAATATATATATTGAAATTAATTAATTGGATAGTTTTTTCTTTCTTATTTTTCTTTTTTTTCTCTTAAACTGTTTCAATGCATTAATTCATATATATACTGCAAGAAGTATATAGGAGTGTTGGTATAGTATTGAGAAATATGATACCAAAGTTTTATTTTTGGGTGGTAGTTTTTTTAAACCCTTATATATGACGAGCTAGTCGATTAGTTTGTTTGATAACATTACAAAATAATGAAAAGTTATCATTTGGAATATTAAAAATTATCATTTTTAAGACCCTATATACTACCTCCATCTAAGTACCAATGAACGTACATATCCTTTAACCTTTATTATAAAAAACATGTGACCATTGGTACTTAGACATAAGGACTAAGGAGTATGAGCAACTCCGGCTCACACATCAGCCATTAACTAGAAAACTCAAGAATTTGGAATTCATTACGCATCGGCGCCCGCTAGTTAGACATCGATTGGTGCCTCCGTTGTTTCTACTTGGTCGTGGTTTATCATCACAAATTCAACATGCGTTGTCCTAATGTTCTAAGGAAAATGTGGTGTAATAAAATGAGCTATTGTATCATATATTACTATGGTAAAGTGATGTTTGTTACACCAAAAATTATATTTGAAGTGTTGAATTAAATAACTGGTAAATTAAACATATTTAGAATTATTAAAATTTTCGGTATGATCAGTGACGTTCTGATTCCATTTCGATTTAACTTCACATCTCAACATGTTGATTTCATTTATGGTATTTATTTTGCAAATACCAATTACAGTACTGTATATAACAAACATAAGAGGATTTTAAATTAAATTTTAACAAGGTGTATTAAAGCTCCAAGTTGCGATTTAAGTTTCATCACATGATTCAATAACTCGATTATATTCAAAAATGATACTCCGTATGTCATTTTGTATGTCATTTTTCACTCGTTCTAGATCAAGATGAGAGGGATCAATATATATCATGATCAACATTGCTTAGGGTTTGAGAAAATGTCACAACTTGAATAAGTGATGAAAACTAATAAAAATTGTAAGGTTACTTTTAACATTTTTCTATTTCGTCGGTTATTATATGTAATCATAATTTTTTTTAATTACAAAAAAAGTATGATTACATTTTTCGAATAAAAACTTACAAAGAATTATTGAAGTTGAAATATATTTGAACCAAAAATATTTGTAAATAATAATACTCCGACTTCACCATAAACATTGTTTCGTCAACCCTCGGCGTACGATAGCCATCCTCCTCGACCATGGACCCACCTGAATCGCCACCACAATCAGCGAACGCTTCTCCGACCACCACCACCACCTCCGCCGACGCCCTAATCTCCGCCGAATCGCCCATCCCCGCTGTTGTTTTGGACGACCCTCTCTCAAGCCCCTACGCGTCTCTCAACTCCCATTGCCACGAACTCTCCGCCCTTCAAGATCTCGCTTGCCGCGGCGCGTGGCGCACCATCCTCGACAAGGTGGCGCGTTCGCGCTCTCTCTCCCTCCTCTCCAAGCCCCACGAGCACCTCATCTACCTCACCTTCAACCTCCTCGCCCTCGTCAAGCTCCGCCGCTACTCCGACGCGCAGCAGGAGCTCCAAACCCTAGACGCCGGCCTCGATTCCAGCCAATACCTATTCGAATCGTACCCGGATCAGTATCCGAATCACAATCCCGGATCCATGGTCCCTTTCGCCCTCCGCTGGCTCCACGCTCACTTGCCCTTAACCCTAGGCGATCGCCAATTATCCCTCGATCGCCTCTACTCCCTCCTCCATTTCATCCGCGAAAAGAATCGAGATTCGGTCAGCGAAACCTCGATCGATCTCTGGAAAAAGCGTGAGTCTTTCGTAGTGAACACAATCATAGGTTATCACTTGAGCCAGAAGGAGTTTAAGGTCTGTTTGGCTTTACTCCAATCGGAGATCAGCAAAAACGAGGACCCTCTTCTGGTTTCTCAACTGGGGTACGTGCAAATGCAGTACGGCGATTTAGACGGGGCAAAACAGAGCTTTGAAGTGGTTGAGAAAACGGTGACTGGGAATGAGAAGATGAAGAATTTGGTGAGTAGGAATAAGGCATTGATGTATTTGGTGGGGAAAGATTATGTGTCGGCTGTGAGGGAGTACGACGAGTGTATAGAGAGGGACGAAGCTGATTATGTTGCGATTAATAACAAGGCTATCTGTTTGATGTACTTGAGGGATTTGTCAGACTCGATTAAGGTGTTGGAAAGTGCATTGGAGAGGGTCCCTACAGTTGCATTGAACGAGACGCTCGTTGTGAATCTGTGCAGCATGTACGAGCTGGCCTACGTGAACCATGCGGATGTGAAGAAGACGCTTAGTACTTGGATCGCGAGAGTTGCTCCAGACGACTTTGATTCTTCGTGTACGAGGATTTGAGGTATAAGACGACTGTTGAAACTTGAAATGTGTTGATTTTGTGGGATTCGATCGTGCTTATGTTCTTTTTTTGTTTTGTAAGAAATTTTAACTTTTTATATGGAAGAAAAGAAACTGGTTACTTGGTGGTTCGTTTTCATAATGTGAAATATACATTGTCTCGCTAATTGAAAGCTATCTGGGATTATTTCAAGTTTCGTGCATTGTTTGTTATTGTGTTGTTTTTTCTTGCCTGAGTTTTTTTTGCACATATGAATTGAATATTATTAATTCAAAGATTTTGAGTTATAAGCAACTCAATCTGTTTTCTGTTGCTAAACTCGGTCATTGATTGACTTTTCTTGATTATTAACCCAGCATTATTTAGACCACATATTAGCTTCAGTACTCGTTACGTGTCGTAAAACTATTGTTTGTCTAATTATTTGCACCTTGATTTTTGTACGACTATTATCTATGATTCCTGGAGCTTTAGCATATGCAAAATTGCCCTTGTATATGTTCCGTCTTATTCATGGCTAATATATATTACAGTATAGTAATTTTTAACTAAGAACGGTAAATATGAAATGTGGAAGTTATACAATTGTAGACATGGACCTGGTGAAATCGAATTGTACCGTAAATATGTGGAGTATCAACAGCTAGCATCCCTGGAACACGATACATTATATTATTTCATAGATGTACTGGGAATTCTATGCCCTCTATTAGCTCATCCATGAATCCGAACTCAAGATACTTGAGTATCTATCTCCCTATGGATTATTTGTTTTTTTTTACGGGATTGGATAAATTCTTAGATTGCATTGGATTTTACTTTTTTCAGGGATTACATATATATTTGTGGGTATATGAGCTGTTTGGGATTTTGGATTTCTTTTAAACATTGCAGACAATTCTTAGTTTAGATTATTCATAATTGTTTGTGTCAGATTATCATTTAAATTATTGAAACTACAACAATTCTTACTATAGAAGATGCCAAAAAAAAAAAATGAAATTTGGTAGATGTTTTGAATTCTACATGTACTCTTGTGGTGAACGAGGTATAAAATTGTTTTTAGTGATGTGTAGATTGTGGTTACTAGTGGTACTTCAGAGTCCTTAGGTGAAGGTAAATTATTGGTGTTTGTTCACTGATTATACATTAGAGTGACTGAATGAACCTATAGTTGTGTGGGAACTAGTTACTTACTCGAGCCTACATAAACAATAGGCCATTGGAGATATCTCTTCTTCGCCATCCCGGCAAAGGAAAAGCTTGTGCCAGACAGTGACATTGTAACTTCTTGTTCATACACGAAATGTATTATTTTTTGAGGTATTGACATTGTTATTGAGAAGCGTTGGTGTGTTTTAATGAATTGAAATGTATTGATTGTTCTGTATTGATGTAATGTTGTTTGTAGGTGTTAATATGCTTTATGAAATGTATTTTTATTGTGAATTGTTAGCTTATATACTTAATAGCATGGTCCTTTTAAGTGTTGATTGTGCTTTCGATGAAATAAATGTATGGAGCTGGGTATCGAGTATCAAATCCTCGGGACAGGTAGTCATACAATCTTGTAAAAAAGTGCTCATCCTTTTTGCCGGTTTTGTTTTTTCTTGCCATATTAAACAATTAGAACTCCAAATAATCAATGTCGTAGTAAATTTGATGAACTCGACAAATAGAGTTATTTATATGAATCAAAATTAAAATTTGAACTCATTTATTAAGAGGGTGAACTATTTTATGACACTATAAAATTTAAACTAAACATATAAGGAAAAAAAAATCCAAAATTAGTGGGCATGAATTATAAATTCCCAGTAAACATATGAGTAATTTGCAGAATCCGGTAAACACCAATATCCCCAAATTGAGATGGCCCACATTACAAATTTAGCCCAATCGTCATCTTCCTCCAATCTGAATTTCAATCTCAATTTTAAAACCCTAGAAATCACAGAGCAAATACTGAGACACCAAACCAAAATCAACCCCTCCCGACTACCGAGAACCACACTGCCGTCGCAACCATTGTTCGAACCTTTCTGTCGTTACATCGCTTGAGACCAGAAGCCTCACCGGAGCCGTCGCTTTTCTCATCGCCGTCGTGTTCACCCCGAGGTACAAACATCGTTTCTCTCTGAATTCTGAATTAGGGCTCCCGATCCCCAATTGATTCCTAAGACAAAAAAATCTACTATTGTATTCGGCCACAAATTTTGTTTTCTTAATTCCCAAAGTGTTTTTAGGAATCCAATATAAAGGCAAGCCCTCAATTCAATATCTTTAGATCCCAATCCATGCTTAATTTTCAAAGGAACTGAACTTGCAATCATGTTTATACACAAAAATGTATTTAAGTAACACATGATTTAAATATTCGTTTTAGTATTTTCCTTTGTTAAAAATTTGTTTCAAGAGTATTTAAAGTAGCGCCCGAATGATTTTATTGTTAAATTCAAGCACCTTCCGCTTTATGAAAAACGGGGCGTTACAAAAATGTTTTGGAAAATAGGACTTTTCACCTCTAAAAGTATGGTGGTATAACACTACTAGGCTTTCGTTAGCCAATCTGACAATGGTTTTTGTCTTGCATTTGAAACTTTACTGCATAACTGCATGTTCCATCCCTAGATTTTATCGATTTTTCCTTTTGGAGTTGATCAACTGGTTTTATTGGCAGTGTTCAGAGTCATTTCAAATGTCCCAAGTACTGCGCAAGGTGGCTACAGCTGCCGCTGCCTTTCTCGGTGGAACATTTGCTCTTGGTTTCGCAGCCTCTTCAGTATCGGAACGCATCACCTTATATAAAAAGGTCGCAATTTTCCTTAACGTACCTTTAAACTAAATGGACGTCGTTTTTACTTTGTTAATTTTCTTAATATATTGATTGCATTTTTTTTTTTTGCAGAAAAAATACGGGCTGCCATGCAGGTCTTGTAGAGCGGTAGGTTATTACGCGTGCAAGCTATGCAAAGGAAATGGCACGGTAAAGTGGTCACCGCTCTTTGATCCCGTGTTCGTAAACCCGTGTGTTTGCCCGACATGTGATGGATTCAAGTGAGTAATGAAATTATTGTTTTCCATATTGATTATTATTTCATTAAGACCAAAAAACAAAGTATAGTTCTTGCATCCTTGATGTTGTAGGGTTCAACGATGTCTCAACTGCTTGGGGTATGGCTCAGTGTGATAACAATATGGCAAGGATGTAAGTGAGATATATCCGGTAGAGAGTGAACAATATTTGTTTAATTGCAAGAAGCTCGTTGCCACCATCCAATAAGCGTCGAGGAAGATGAACTGATCGAATTCAAATCGATGGACTTGGAGAAATTCAATAAATCGATGGATGATCTAATAGAGTGGCGAGGACAAAAAAAAAAAAAAAAAACTTGGGAGAACTATATCAATTGTGGGAATTAGGGGTTTTGTGCATTTGTACATCAAAAGAGGAAATGGTGAGTATGGTTGTTTATACCCTCTTCAATTAATAATTGGGCATGTGTATGATAGGCTACAAAGGCAAAGAGAAAAAAATATGATGATATAGTTCTTTTAGATTTATTTTTAGTTTGATTCAGTTCATTTTAACTCAATTTAGTTCACTTTCATTTAAAAAATTTAAAATAATAAAAAGATAATTAAATCAGTGCTCCATACAGTTATAGTACTAAATGATTTTCATTCATACACTATATATGGTATTTTCTAGTGTGTGTTTTTTTCTAGTGTGTGTTTTGTGGTTTTTATCATTTGAATGGGAGGGGTTGGGACATCTATAATATAGGCCAAGTCTTTTAAATGCATAATTCGTAGTACTATTTTTGAGTCCTAAAACAAAGAAGAAAAATAAGACAATGCATAACACAAGGATTGAAGGGTCAATGGTGGTGTATGTGACACCTCTATGGTTTCTATGGGTTATTTCGTATGACAGGCGCTCCTATAATTTATCACCTTCTCAAATTTTTTAGGTAAATCATGTATTGTTTGTGTTATTTCGCGCCACAAACGTGACTAAGTCGAGTTTTAATTGAACAAAATTTGAATCGATTACACGAGATTACTAGTTACGAAATTTAAAATAAAACCTGCATCTTAATACCTTGCCAATAGATTTAGGGTGTCAGTTTAAAATAATGAAATTACAATAGAAGGATAAGTAATTTGTATGGTACAAATCAATAATCTTGATTCATAGGCTAAAGTAACATTCACCACAAATTGCAAACAAGGACCATTACTTTACAAATTGCAAACAAAGACCATTACTTTAAAATTGCAAACAAGGACCATTACTTTACAAATTGCAAACAAGGACAAATACATTATTGTTGATGTAGCTCTTTCTTTTGTAGTAATATGCATTTCTGAATTTGGTTGAAATAATATTGTTATAATATATATTTTATATGTCTATTTTATATACTAATAATACTATATTTTTAAGTTTGTAATGTAGTGAGTATTCATGCATATTGTTATTTATTGATTGATACATTAAGCACTTCTTTTTTTTTAACTTAATTTCAGTTCAATCCAATTCAATTCGTTTCAGTTCAGTTTAATTCAACTCAATAAAAATCGTTTCAAAATAAATTAAAATAAAATAAATAAAAAATAATTTGAATTAATAATTTTACATATACAATCTAGATAATAATATAATATTATTAATATTTTTTAAAAAGTATTTGACAATTTACAAAAATTATTATTATTTTTATAAAAAATCAAATCAGTTTACTTAGATCGTTTCAATTCAGTTCAATTTAGTCAGTTTCAGTCCAAAATGATAGGCCCTAAAGACTCCCTAGCAAAATTTTGAGGAATATTTTTCTATTTTAGTATAGCATATTTAATATGCTACATTTATCATAGTTAGTGAATCATGCTTTTTTTTTTAATTTTTTTTTTGTGATTCTATTTGACTTTTATAATTCATATTAATAAATGAATATAAAAATAATTTTTTTTATATTTGAATACTTTCGAATAGAAAGACAGACAGAAAGTTATCATTTTTTTATCCAAACATACTACTGAAATAAATGATCTGAACTGAATAAATGAAAATGAATCGACCTAAAATTATTTAATTAATTTTTTTATAAAAAATAATAATAATTTTTATAAATTATTAAATATATTATAATTTTTTTTAATAATATTTTAATATTAATTAGATAGTATACTTGAAATTATAGATTCATACGAAAAGTTGATGTAGCCAAGACTGAAATATATTAAAATTAAATTCAAAGAAAACATCATAATTTTTTTAAATTAATATTGTAATATTGTTAAAAAAATAAAATATAAAAAATAAATGTAGAAGATACCGGAAGGCGGCAGCACTAAAGTTTAATTTGCATGGCCAAGCACCACGAACATTTCAATTCGAAAGAGCGCTTACTGTGTGGCCCACCGAATACGTCGCCACGTGTCCGCCTTCTTCGCCTATTTATTCTCCCCTGAACAAACACACACAACACACACTAAAGAAAAAAGAAAGAAAGGAAAATACAAACAATTAATCCTTGAAAAAATAAAGAAAAAAAGGAAAAATGTTTATTGAGAAGTTTAAGGTGGACAGCCCGAACGTGGTTTACACGGAGAGCGAGATCCGTTCCGTTTACAGCTACGAAACGACAGAGCTCGTCCACGAGAACAGAGACGGCGCGTTTCAGTGGATCGTCAAGCCCAAAACCGTCAAGTACGAGTTCAACACGCAGGCCCGCGTTCCCAAATTAGGGTAATTTTAATTTTTTCAAATTTGATTTTATTTCGTTAATGATTCGTTAATTATTTGATTTTTCTGTGTTTTAGGGTTATGCTTGTTGGATGGGGAGGTAACAATGGTACGACTCTCACCGCCGGTGTCATTGCTAATCGAGAGTGAGTTTTTTCCTATCCATTAAATTAATTAATTGTTGTCATTGTTGATTCTTGAAAATAAAATTGTGGATTTTTAGAAAGATCCAATCTTTTATATATGTATTTAATTGTTCTTGCACTTTTGATTGTTTATGGGGTAATTGTGACACACACACAAAAAGCGATATAAATTATTGATTCTTGAAAATCAAATGGTGTGATTTAGAAAGATCAGGTCTCTATTTATTTATTTCTTTTTTGCAATTGTTTATGTAGTGATTGTGACACACACAGAAATACAAAAAAATAGAAAAGAAAAAAGAAAAAAATGGGATGTTTATTATTGATTCTTGAAAATAAAATGGTGGGATTTAGAAAGATCATGTCTCTATTTATTTATTTATTTCTTTATTTATTTCTTTCTTTCTTTTTTGCACTTTTGGTTGTTTATGTGGTGATCGTGACACACAAAAATACATATAGAAAATAAAAAATAAAAAAGTGGGATGATTATTATCGATTCTTGAATATAAAATTGTGGGTTTTAGAAAGATCCTATTTTTTTTTAATTATTATTATTGTGTGATTGCTTATTGAGTATTTGAGTGTGAGTTTTCAATGCTTAAAATTAATCATTGTCTTTTTTTTTTTTTTAATTATAGTAGTAATTTTTTATTGATTCTTGAAAAATGGAATTGTGGGTTTTGCACTTTTGGTTGTTTATGGGGTGATTGTGACACACACAAAAATACAAAAAAGAAAAGGAAAAAATGGGATATTGAATTTGGTTTGAAATTTTGTTGCAGAGGGATATCATGGGCAACAAAAGACAAAGTCCAGCAGGCAAACTATTTTGGATCACTGACTCAGGCATCTACCATTCGAGTTGGATCCTTCAATGGCGAAGAGATCTATGCTCCTTTCAAGAGCTTGCTCCCCATGGTATTTTTACTCTCCCCTATTCAAATTTCGTGATTTTCTAACTTTTTTGTGTGTTTGTTTGTTTAACTTTTGATAGTCCTTGTGATATTTGATCATACTTTTTGCATCGTTCTAACATTTTCGGGCTAGTGGTCCTTGTTCATTTTTTGTTCATGTTAGTCCGACGTTACTCTGCTTGTTTGGGCCCACCTTCCTTCATTTTATTTGAAATGTCCCAAGAGTTGTTTTTTTTTTTTTTTTTTTTGTGGATCCATAAAAGAAGTAGACTAATCGGATGATAGTGTGCTCTAGTCCATAGTTTTAATACAACTTTTTTCTTCTTCTAACTATTCTTATCTTTGAAATAAATTTAATAGGTCAACCCAGATGACATAGTTTTTGGGGGATGGGACATAAGCAACATGAATTTGGCCGATGCCATGGGCCGGGCCAAGGTGTTAGACATTGATCTCCAGAAGCAGCTGAGGCCCTACATGGAGCAAATGGTCCCACTCCCCGGAATCTACGACCCAGATTTCATCGCCGCCAATCAGGGCTCACGCGCTGATAATGTGATCAAAGGTACCAAGAAGGAACAGGTCGAACAACTCATCAAAGACATCAGGTAGCAAACATGTAGTATTGATTTTGTTTTCTAGAAAAAAAATGATTGATCTCGATTTTTACATTTTTTTTAATTACAGGGAATTTAAGGAGAAAAACAATGTCGATAAGATTGTGGTTTTGTGGACAGCCAACACGGAGAGATACAGCAATGTTGTTGTTGGGCTTAACGACACGATGGAAAATCTCATGGCCTCCGTGGAAAGAAACGAGACAGAAATTTCTCCTTCGACGCTGTTTGCCATTGCTTGTGTTCTTGAGAATGTGCCGTTTATCAATGGCAGCCCACAAAACACTTTCGTTCCAGGGCTGATTGAAATGGCCATCCAGAGGAACAGCTTGATTGGTGGAGACGATTTCAAGAGTGGTCAGACCAAGATGAAATCCGTGCTGGTTGACTTTCTTGTTGGTGCGGGTATTAAGGTATATGATCAATAAAGCACGAGTCTTTTTAGTTCACTTTTCGTGTGGAACAATAAATTTATAATTTTGTTTTGTGACAACAAACAGCCAACGTCAATCGTGAGCTATAATCATTTGGGAAACAACGACGGGATGAATCTGTCGGCCCCACAGACATTCCGTTCGAAGGAGATCTCGAAGAGCAATGTTGTAGATGACATGGTTGCAAGCAACGGAATACTCTACGAACCGGGCGAGCACCCTGATCATGTTGTGGTTATCAAGGTACGTATATAAACGTCACCTAAACTTCTCTGGTTTATTTTTAATGATTTTTCAATTCTGTTTTGTTTTAGTACGTTCCATATGTGGGAGATAGCAAGAGAGCTATGGACGAGTACATGTCGGAGATATTCATGGGCGGGAAGAGCACCATAGTTCTACACAACACCTGCGAGGACTCTCTTTTGGCTGCTCCCATTATCCTCGATTTGGTCCTCCTTGCTGAGCTCAGCACCCGTATTCAGCTCAAAGCCGAAGGAGAGGTCTGTCATTTCGTTTCTTGGTTTACATTATACAATAAATTTCCTTTCAACTCTTAAATTATTTTCTTTTTTGTTTGTGGGTCATATTTTGCAGGGCAAATTTCACTCATTCCACCCAGTTGCTACTATCCTTAGCTACCTAACCAAAGCCCCTCTTGTAAGTACGCTTGTTTTCCTATTAATTATGTCGTGGGACTTCAAGTGATGTGAAAAATGACGAGAATGTTTATGTGGCTGGAAATAGGTGCCGCCAGGGACACCTGTGGTGAATGCTTTGTCGAAGCAAAGGGCGATGCTGGAGAACATATTGAGGGCTTGTGTCGGGTTGGCTCCAGAGAACAACATGATTTTGGAGTACAAATGATTGATTTCTGTTGGGAAGAAAATTTGGTTCAAAGAGTAGTAATGTACTGTAGTATGTATATTGGACCACTTTGCTTTTGTTGATCATGTGGCTTTTGTTTGTTTAACTTTAGTAGGTATTTGCTTTAGCTCTTTTGATCATGTTTGAGCTTAGCACATCCTTTCGTCGAAAATACTGCCACTCTCTTGTTCATCGGTGTTTTTTTTTTTCCTTGCATTGCACGATTATATTGGTATAGGTGAATGCTGATCACGAACATTAGTGAGTGGGTATATCGGATAAGAGTAACTGAGTAAGTGCGGTGGATCGACAGGCAAAATGATGATTATAAATACTATTGAAGGTGAGTTAGTATATTTTAAAGTTTTGTTGGAGTTACAGTATAATGTTATTTAACTTATATTTGAGTCTAATGTTTTTTTATCTTAAGTCACTTACTTACCTTTCCAATACTTTAAGTATTATTTTTTTATCTTAATATTATTATTTACTTAACTCATTCATTATTTATTCATCAATGTTTATTATAATTTTATTTTTTATTATTTAATATTTAAAAAATTACTTTTTAATTTTTCTTAAATCTTAATGACACTTCATTATAATTTAAAGACAGTTAAAATTATACGGAGTAATACTGTTTCCGGCTCAACCAATAATGCTTTGGTTGATCGGTACGTATATTAAAAAAAATTAAAATGTTAATTTTTTATCAAGAGTAAGGATTATAAATATATATTTAAATTAAAAATTAAAGTATAAAGTTTAAAAAATATGTGAAAAAAATATGAGTAAAATTTTATTTTAAAGAAAAAAAAGTAAAAAAATTGAGAGGGGTATATAAGAGACGTTATATCTTACTCCATAGGAGCAAGATGCGCATCTTGCTCTAGGCCCAACATATAAAAGAAATTGTTTAGGCCCACTTACATCACAAACATCACAACCCAACTTACAATTCACTCTCTCGATACAATATCGCCGTCGATTCTCGCCACCTCCTTCCTCCACGTCGAATATATACGAATTCTCCAGCGTCGTCTCCCTGACTCCGTCTTCGTCGACGTCTTCGTCGTGCCCATGTGTTCTCTGGCGATCCCCGGCCTTCTCTTCCGTCACATGAACATCGTCGTCCCCGTCGACCCCCTCCACTGGCAGATCTCGCAGGACGCCGCCATGTCTCTCTTCGCCTGCCTCGCCAACACCCTCGGCGCCGCCGAGTCCGTCCTCCGCGTCGCCACCACCGGCCATGACAAACGTCTTTTCCTCAAGTTAAATTTCATCTTCCCCCAATTGCACCCGATCGATTTTTCCCTAATCGTAAAATTAATTTCAATTTTGTTTCTTCTTCATTTTCGATTCAGGTGGTGTCCGTGCTCTCGGTCGTAAGGAGAGCAGTCTCGGGCGTCAATGTTGCATATATTGGTGGGTAATTTTTGTATCACAGTTTTTCGCCATTGATATTAGCCAAGAGTTTTAGATGCTGAAATTGATTTGTTCATCATTAGAAGATGATTGGTGTATTTTGATTTATTTTTGATATATTTGGTGGCCAAATGATAATTGTTTAATTTTTCTTCTTCTAATTTCAATTGGTTTTCTGATTATTGTCCACTGGTTTTTTGAGAAATAATGGTTTTGATTACTTGTATGTTTGAGTTTTGCTTGTTGAGTTTGAGATACAGATTGTGAAAATGCAATTGTATGAGTGTAGTCAAAGTGTTTGATGGTTTGTCTCAATGAAGGTGAAGTTAGAAAATATAAATTATTTTTCTTGTCGGATTAGATATATAATTACACTAATTGTATATGATACGTTCAGCGGCGTGGAGAGTGCACTAAGATTGGATGAAGCAGCGTAGGGTGACGTTGGGGTTAGAGGGGGTCCACGGCAGGGAAGGGGCTGGTTTGTGACGATGAAGGAAGCGGATGGTTTGTGACGAAGAAGGAAGCGGCTGGTTTGTGACGAAGAAGGTTGTGTGACTCGATGTTGTTCCTGTCATGATTGACCTTTGCGTCGCTCCCGTAGGAAGGACGCAGTTCACCACTAGCTGAGTTCTCGTCGGCAGCCTCTACTGACGATCGACCTCCTGCACAACTACGAAGCGTTGGCGAAGTCTCTGGCATTCGACGGAGTCGAGATTTTTTTTATATATAAATGATGACGTCTTATATATTTTAAATTCTTGTTTTTGCTTTAAAATTTTGTTTTGTTTAATGTTTACTAGCAATTAGAATCTGAAAGAGAGACTTTTCTGTCAACATGTTATGAATAATATTATATTAACATCTTTCTCCATTATCATTAACATCATTCTATTATACATTTCTCGTTAAATCAATCTTCATTTTAATCAGTATCATTCTTCATTTTTTTTAACATCATTCTTCATTTTTGTTAAAGTGCAATTTTCAATTCATTTTTACATCAATCTTTATTTTAATTAACACCATTCCTCAGTTTTATTTAACATCATCTTTCATTATATTTAAAGTGTAATTTTCATTTCATTCACTTTATTCAACTATCATCATCCTCAAACAAAAAAATAAATAAATAAATATATATCACAAGAAAAAAACAATTTACATCTTAACTTAAATCGATAATCCCAATAAAATTCATAATATAATTTAAACACACTAAATAAATGTCTACAATTCACATGAAACTTATTAAACTAATAATTAACAGAATGATAAATTCATTACTATGCATTTTTAAAACACACACATCTTCATTTTAATTAACATCATGCTTCAGTTTTGGTTACATCATCCTTCATCCTTCAGCATTTTTAAAGTCCGAGCGAGGGAGGTCTTGTATCGAAGCGGAGATCAAAGGGGAGGGGCAGCGAACGATTTCGGAGGTCGGCAATCTAAAATCAAGAGCGGTGAACGATCGATAAATTAGTATGCACTCATGTGTAAACTTCAATTTTATTTGTTTCGTACTTCATTATTGTCATGTATCATGCTTCATTATTTTTCATTAAAATCTATTAGTCATTGTTCATTCTTATTAGTTCATCAATATGTTTTTTACCATTGTTTTTACTTCTTTTTTTGTAATTTATTATGTTGATGATGATGATTATTTAGTTGAGGTTTTTGCTAAATGAAGTATCATAAATATGAATATGAAGGATCATACTTTTGAAAATGAAGTTCCAAAAATGAAGGTCCGTCACAAAAATGAAATTTCGAATCTACTATCAAATACAAAATCCAAAACTAATATATATTACAAGTAAAGCAAGACAAGTGCAATCCACAGACATTCTACATATTCCAAAAGTTGGCACCCAAAACTCCCGAACAAGATCCACAGGAAAGGGAGTCCTACTCTTGATTAGCTGTTTCAAGAGGTAGGATACAAGTCAAAGACATGTTAAAATCAGCAGCCCATATCATTGTATAGAAAAATCCCAACAAATTCAAGCAAAATATTTGCATTACTGCGAGAATAGATTAATAATATACCTAAAAGATTATTAACTAAGAGTTAAAGACACGCCCAAATCAACAATTTACCCTGCATACCCTCAACGTTAACTATGTCACTTATAGCTAAACTGGAGACTTTATTGACATTCGATAAACTGAAACTACTTAACGTCAACAAGAATACACCATGTTATCCACAAGGACATCATAAACACCTACTGGAGCCAGAAAATAATGCTGATCAACATTGAATTTGTTCCCAAATAGATTATGCAACTGAAGATGGCATGCGGAGAAATACTAGAAGAACTAAAGTAAAACTGAAGTAACTTTTTTTTTTAGTTTTTAACAACGTAAGACCAAATGACATGTCTAATTGTTAAGTGACAATCATGCAGTCCTATTCTGAACAAAAATTCTAATAATTCATTTTAGGTTCAGTACTTCCGCCTATTTTAGGGATTTACATTACAAGAACAAATTTGTTGTCGAGTAAAATAATATAGAATGTCACATTTAATAACAGGATTAACAGCAACTCTTGCCCTCAGTATGTAAATCCCTAAAATATTGCTCACTTAAATCCCTGACAATCATGCAGTCCTATTCTGAACAAAAATTCTAATAATTCATTTTAGGTTCAGTACTTCCGCCTATTTTAGGGATTTACATTACAAGAACAAATTTGTTGTCGAGTAAAATAATATAGAATGTCACATTTAATAACAGGATTAACAGCAACTCTTGCCCTCAGTATGTAAATCCCTAAAATATTGCTCACTTAAATCCCTAACACTGTTGTTGGTACCTGTCTTAGAGCAGTGACTTTGTGTGAACTGCAAGATACTGAGCTAAGACCCAACTAACAAGTATTTGGATCACAGTGCAACAAGAATGACCAAAAACAAATTTTAAGAACAAACCTCCCACATACAAAGAGCTTCATTGAACGACAGTTCTCGGCGGAAGAGTACCAGCAGCATACGAAAAGCAAAGTGAAGGTTTTGGGCACCTATATGGATAAGGTGAGAAAACATCTCTCTGTCTGTAAGTTCTAATATATGCCAGAGTGCTTGCAACTGTTTCATGACACCAGTTGGCCCATCCATCTTAAAGTTTTCCCGCTGAAGAATTACACATCTTTTTTTAACAAACTAAAGAAGAACATAATAACCAAAGATAAATAATGGAATTTTTAAAACCATACCATTCTCCTTAAAAGCATCTCAAAGCACCAAAAAGCATCGGCATCATCCTCAAAAAGAACAACAAAGGGGGACAATAAATCGCTCATACCTGAAGGTCAGTAATAATCTGAAGTCAATGCCAATGGGGATCACCAAATTTGTAATGCAGTGATCAAGAAATATTTTCACAAAAAAAGGACAACCTTGGCAATATCCTGTTGCAGGATCAACCCAAGCATAGACAGCAAGAATATCTGACATTCGCGCTAAATTATTTGAGTCCTCATAAAACTCAAGATCGCTATCTGTTCTGACTACATCAACGACTGGAAAACATACAGATATTCCTGAAGTTGTCCCTCCCGAAACCCCTAACCTAGCATAACAATAACCTCAATATGAAATTGAAACACAAAAATACTAATCGAGTCACAGAACAAAAAATAAATTCAAAAGTACAACTAAACTAATTGAGAGTAGTACGGAACGAATTGAAATTACCTTTCACGAAAGGCTAATTAGGCGCGGTGCAGTCGGAGACGGAAAGGGAAAAGGAAGAGGGAGTGACGGCGCTGGTGGCGCGTGGAGAGGAGGTGGCGGAGAGAACTCCGTCTACACGGAGACCGGAAAAGTGAGGGCCTAACGCAGCCTCCACCGCGTAGTCTATCGACGTCGTCTCCTCCGACATCGTGGGAAAATTACCTATCACGAAGGAACGATGGGATGTTGTTCGGCTGAGGCAAACACAGAATTGAAGACGCGCAGAAGAATTGAAGATCGCGCTGATGATGACGGCGGTGACGATGAATGGCGGCGATGAATGACGATGAATCGTGGGCGAGTGGGAACTGTGAGAGAGAGGGAGGCAAGAGAGAAAACGTTGAAAAAAAAGGGAAAAAAGGTTTTAATTTTGACATTATTTTTTTTATAATGTTTACCCGGTGTAAGATGTGTATCTTACATCGAGGTGTAAGATATAATTTGCCGGGTATATAATTATTTAAGATATTAAAAAAGGAAAATATTTGTAAATAATTTATGAATAGTAGAAATAGGAATATCTCAAATTCTCAATCTTAGAAACTACTATTCATAATACAGTAACGCACAACCCTCTCGGGCTCTCGGCTCTCGACCTCCATAAATAAAACAAGAGGTTGTTGAAGTTTTAGGGTTAGCTCCTCAAACAGAAAGTTTTATTTAAGTAATTCAATTCATCGTTTATTTGTTCTTGCCTTTCGGAATTAATTAATTTTCTCGGTTCAAAGTTGTGATTTTTATTGTGGTTTTGTCGGTAAAATCAATTGGTAGATACATCTGTGGTGGTGGTGGTGGTGGTGATGGGGAGTAAATATGGATTATATACATATCGTTATTCGTTCACGATGGTGAAGGAGGATGAGATTCAGTCCAAGTACAAATCAAAGAGATATGATGGATTCAAAACTTTCCTCTTTGAAGTCAGAACCAAATTCATCCTCGTCCCCAAAAACCCCGAAGCAAAATTGGTACTGATCGACTCGGAGAGATTCGACGCACCCTTGACCGACCCGGATAGCCTCGATCCAGACATGGGCGATCCCGATGACAGTTCTGCCTCGAGTCTTTGCTTCGAGCCGGGTTCCAGGCTACGTGAATACTGGATGACTTTTCCAGAAATCCTTCGATTCTCTCGTGCAGCGCTCGGTTTTGCCCAGGAAATGGCGGCCGATCCTCGAAACTCCCGTCTGAGCCTTATTCCGATGGTTGTCAACTTTCGAGTTTTGACTTTGCAGCGAGAGGGGGAGTCGTTCGAAGCAGCCTTGGACAGGGCGATATGCAGCAAGAGATTGCTCCCTTTGTACTTGTGGCGATACCCGGCAATAAGCGATGAGGAGATTCACAAGCCGATGAGTGATGATCTAAAGGGGTGTTTGTCGAGGCTGCCTCGGGCTAGAAACAAGATACGTTTGGGTCAAGAATGGGTTTGCCATTTCTGTTCGAGGAGAGAATGTTTTGGGGATCAGATTACTCGTCTCGAATGCGATCATACGTTCCATTCTCGTTGCGTTGTTAGATGGCTGGAGGATGACAATGCATGCCCTAAGTGTGGTTATCAGGTGTATCATAAAGAATTGGAGAAGTAGCATCAAGTACGGTAGTTGAAATATATAACTATTTAGATTCTTGATTTTTACTTGTCAACTTGTTTTTAATGAATATGAGTAGTATTCTTTATGCTTTGTGACATGGGAAATTTTCTGAATGGAAATCATAAACTTCCTCCAAAACTCTGTTCCATATCCCTGGGGGTTCTTTTAAAATGATAAATAACACTTGAATTATACAACATTATGTTTGAATATGACAAGAAAACTTTTATGGAATTCATTATCACAACTCACATAATAATATTCAATTCTGTTTAGGTCAGGTGCTCATCTCACCCAAGTCCCAACCAATGTCCAAGTTTTTCATGTAGTATTTGGATTGCTTTCTTATTAATTTTTTGCTAACCTGTTCTCATATATGTACAGAACTTACACATTGCTATATATAATTGCGTTCTTTTATGTTATATTCTTCTGTGTAGAATCTCCCTAAAAGAAGAATTGGATTTTGGAATCCAGCGTCTAGATCTTGTGATCTGTTTAGTGTTTACCCATCATGCGTGCGACCTCATACTATTTTTAAGAAATTGAGTTGACACTTGAGAGTCATTATGTGTGTTTTTTATGGAGTACTATACTATTAAGGTAAAATTGTTAATATTTAGATATTTGGTTATCTATCAAATAGGTGGAAGAAATGACAACAAAAAGTGTTGAGATCTTTTCTTGCTTCAGAAAGTTAATATTTTATCTGTATCCTTATTCCTTAGGAGATACTGTACTACCTTCACTCTAATTTATGTCTGGTTCCTCAATGATAAATTGATGCTTCTTGTAGCTTGAAAATACTGTGCGGCTTTCTTTTACTATAGCTTTATCCTCACATTTTGTTACTTATAACTTGCAGTTGTAGTATTCCATATATGTCCTCCTAAAATAACATGAATATTGCACAAGTTGTACACTTTTGTATTGGAAGCATTCTGGTTTTATCTAAAGATGAATTTTTTATATCTTTACTGTTTGATTGTTTTTTCAGGATGCTTCATTCTTTGCTGGTTCTGCACATTTGAATTTACGCACTTTTTTATGTTATGTGGAGTATATCTTATATTATTATCAATATTCCATCTAGTAATAAATTATAGTATGACTCGAATATTTCATAAAAATAAATAAATTAGAAAATGTGTCGGTGATCGAATCTGTAGTTCACGTGTACATTAAAAGCAGAAGACATACGTATTCATGTTATCACTGATAAATGAGTTGTGCAGTGTGCACATGTAACTATGTTTGTCTCTTTGATTTAAATGTGAATCATATGCATTTTCCTTTAAGTTAGGTTTTGAACATGCAATTAATTATTTATAAATTTAATTTTAATAAAGTCGGTCAATCTTTACTTTAATTTTATGCTAGAATTTTTTCACTTTATTTTTAATTTAGTTAACTAACTAACTAATACTCCATTGTTTTAAATCATGCTCGTAGTCATATCATATTTGTTTTGGTGAAAGTTTTAATTAACAATTATTATATGTGAAGATTTCAATTTTCATTTTTGTTCTCTCTACACAAATGAACTACATACATTTTCAACGAGATGAAAATAGTACCGAAATACTCTCTTCGTTTTGAAGAGTTAGAGATTTTTTTAGCACGAAAAATAAAAAAAAATATTATTTTTAACTTTTTAACTAAAAAATATTTTTTAAGTTGATACTTAAATATATCGTGAGATGAAGGGAGTATAACTAATTAACTATCTATTAATAACTAATTGTAAAAAGAAACCCATAGGCATAGTTGGGTGGTAAAGATCTATGCGGGTGTAATTTTCCAGCGATTCAGGGTTCAAATCTCAGATGAGACAATTTTTTATTGAAATATTATGAATTTTGTATATAGTGGGATTGGGTTCAAATCTCGGATGATACAATTTTTTATTGAAATATTATGAATTTTGTATATAGTGGGATTGTTGCCTCTCTCTCTCGCACAGATGTCTGCTATTCGAGCACATTCTTCGATTTAGATCCTACCCGATCGAGAGGCTTCCGATCGAGTGAAGATAAATTTATCGTCTCTCCTTATTAAATAAAAACAAACTAATTGTAAAAAAAATATAAAATAAAAATTATTTACTTCAAAATAAAATAAAAAATGGAACCACCCCATACATGATCTCATGTGACTTGCCCCCACCCTTCAATTGACTACCAATTCTCAAACAAACTCCATCTCTGTCTTCTCTTATTCCCCCATTTCAAAATGGCTTCCAAAAATTTTCAGTACTACTAGTTCTATTAGCTACATGCTTCGCCCCTGCCATTGTTACCGCTCGTTTCGAAGTCGAACTAGTGACAGAACCAAAAATTTTGTTTAGAGAGGCCAAATGTTATGATAATTTTAAAACTTTAACAAAAATTATATTTTTGGAGGTAGGGTCAATATTACTATTTTTTTTTCTAGTATTATGATAATTTCATTTAATTTAACCAAAAAAAAAACATAAAAAATAATTAATTTTTTTTAAGTGTTGTTTTATAGTAGTACACTATTATTGCATAGAGATTTTAGAAATTATTGATCATGTGAAATTGTGAGCCACTAAATTCAACATTAAACTTTTGGTAAATAAAATTTTTAAATTATCCTCTAAATGATTTATCTAATTTATCAACCACATTTAAGTATAACTATTTTTTTAATAATACCTTATTTATAACACTCCAATCCTAAGTAAAAAATACTCCTACGTATATCCTTATTTCTTAATAATACCTTATTTATAACACTCCAATCCTAAATCCTAAGTAAAAAATAAAAATATATCCTTATTTCTTAATCTTTTATAAAAAGTAACCCCTCTCGGGCTCTCGGCGCTCGACCCCCATAAACCCTAAACTCCATTGTTGTTGAAGGTTAGCTCCTCAAACACTCAAAACTATTCTCAATCAGAAAGTTCAATTCATCTTTTATTTGTTCTTGTTATTTGGAATTAATTAATTTTCTCGGTTCAAAGTTGTGATTTTTATCGTGGTTTTGTTGGTAAAATCAATTCGTAGATACATCTGTGGTGGTGGTGGTGGTGATGGGGAGTAAATATGGATTATATACATATCGTTATTCGTTCACGATGGTGAAGGAGGATGAGATTCAGTCCCAGTACAAATCAAAGAGATACGATGGATTTAAAACATTCCTCTTTGAGGTCAGAACCAAATTCATCCTCGTCCCCAAAAACCCCGAAAAAAAATTGGTATTGATCGACTCGGAGAGATTCGACGCACCCTTGTCCGACCCGGAAAGCCTCGATCCAGACAGGGGCGATCCTGATGACAGTTCCGCCGTGTCTCTTTGCCTCCAGCCGGGTTACAGGCTATCCGAAATCCTTCGATTCTCTCGTGCAGCGCTCGGTTTTGCCCAGGAAATGGCAGCCGATCCTCGAAACTCCCGTCTGAGCCTTATTCCGATGGTTGTGAACTTTCGAGTTTTGACTTTGCAGCGAGAGGGGGAGTCGTTCGAAGCAGCCTTGGACAGGGCGATATGCAGCAAGAGATTGCTCCCTTTGTACTTGTGGCGATACCCGACAATAAGCGATGAGGAGATTCGCAAGCCGATGAGTGATTATTTAAAGGCGTGTTTGTTGTTTCTGCCTCGGGATAGAAACAAGATAGATTTGGGTCAAGAATGGGTTTGCCATTTCTGTTCGAGGAGGGAATGTTTTGGGGATCAGATTACTCGTCTCGAGTGCGATCATACGTTCCATTCTCGTTGCGTTGTTAGATGGCTGGAGGACGACAATGCATGCCCTAAGTGTGGTTATCAGGTGTATCTTAGATTATTGGATAAGTAACACCAAGTACAGTAGTTGAAATATGTGACTATTTAGATTCTTGATTTTCATGTGGGTTTGTTTTTGCTTTACAACTTCTTTTTAATTAAAGAGTATGTTTGGAATATGACAACCAAATGCAGCAAAATTATAAGAAAGTACTTTTACGGAATTCTTTATAATCATCCCAATTCACACAAGAATATTAGTATTTAGATTCTTGATTTTCATCCAACCAATGGACAATGGGTGGATCCTCTCGAGCTTGGGTAAGTTTTTCATGTAGTATTTGGATTGCTTTCTTATTAATTTTCTGCTAACCTGTTCTCATACATGTACAGGTTACTTAACCACATAACATTTAAGTTGATCAGTCACAATATAACCTCTTGATCCGAATTCTCGGGGTATTTTCCTTATTTCTCATTGGCCTTTTTGTTAATATTTTGATTAGAACCAAATGGTATTTCCCTCCTAGTTACAGTCTTAAAAATCATGCTCATATTTAGATACTACATTACCTTTCTGAAGTTAAAGATGAAAAAAAATCTAATTTGGCAATTTGTGAGTTTATTTTTTCAATTATTTGAGATATCACTACAGGGTATTAATTTGTTTATAGTACTGATAATATTTTTCCTTTCAGGGGTCAGGGGGGGTAGCGACCTCATACTATTTATAGGAAATATTAAATTATCTATTCGGCTATTCCTTCGGTTTAAAATTTTGATATCTGGAAGAAATTTAGTTGACACTTGAGAGTCATTCTGTGTGTTTTTATACTATTAGTAAGGTAAAATTGTTAATATTTGGATACTTGGTTAACAATCAAATAGGTGGGAGAAATGACAACAAAAAGTACTAATTTCTTTTCTTGCTTCAGAAAGTAAGTAATATTTTATCTGTATCCTTATTCCTTACGTGATAATGTACTATTATGCACTGGTCCCCCCATGGACCTTTACTCTAATTTATGTCTGGTTCGGTTCCTCAATGATAAATTGATGCTTCTTGTAGCTTGAAAATGATGTGATGCACAATAGTTTATTAAGTTAATTTCTTATTTTTAATTAGATTATTATTTGAGCTCGTGTATTATGGGCTTCTAGAATTTAATTAGGGTTTTAGTTATTATAAGTACGTCTTTAGTTTTTAGGTTAAGTCATCTTTTGGATCATTTGAATTTGAAGTCTTTTGACTTGGACGAAAGAGTGCTTCTGTAGGTTCTTATTTGTCTCTTAATAATATTCGATTTCTATGTGTTCATCTCTTTGCCTCTAACAAATTGGTTCGACCTCCTGGATTTACCATGCCGGGAAGCGATACTCGAGTGGTCGAGTGGTGGTTGGGGATTTTAACATCCCGAAGTTAGAGAAAATGATGAAAAACTTGTCTGCGGCGATGAAAAAGCTCGACGTCCGTTTTGATACCCTCCAAGCAGGAATAAACGAAGGAATAAACCAAGTGCAAGTCATGCTTAGTAAATTGCTGCGGGAAAAAGGAATACAAGTACTTTGTTTCTATTCTTTTATCCCGCATCAATTTCCTGAGCAAGACATGCACTTCGTCTATTTCAGCTCGGAGGGTATCAAAACGGAACTCCAACTTTTTCACCGATTTAGTCAAGTTTTCTATCCCTTTCTTTAACTTCTGAATGTTAGAAACCCCAACGTGGTGGCAGGTCAGATCAAATTGTTAGAGGCAAAGGTTGAACACACAAAAATCGAATATTATTAAGAGAAAAATATTATTCAAAATGATCCAAAAAATGACTTAACCTAAAAACTAAACTAAAGACGTACTTATAATAATTAAAACCCTAATTAAAATTGACAAGCCCATAAGTACTTATAATAATTAAAACCCTAATTAAAATTGACAAGCCCATAATAATCAAATGCTCAACTAATTATCTAATAGGAAATAAACTTCAGCGCATCACATCAGAAAATAATGTGCGGCTTTCTTTTACTATAGTGTTGTTACTTTTAACCACATCACATCAGAAAATAATGTGCGGCTTTCTTTTACTATAGTGTTGTTACTTTTAACCATATACTCCCACTGACTCATTTTAATGGCCACACTTTCTTTGTAATTTGTGAAAGAAGTGTGACAATTGTTCTGAGATAGAGGTAGTATGTCCTAAAATATCATGAATGCACAACTTGTACACTTTCGTATTGGAAGCATTCCGGTTTTATCTACTAGTGATGTTTTGCTTGGTGGTTGGCATCTGAGTTGTATCAAGTCAAATACCAATTCTCCTAAAAAGCTTACTTTTAACAATCAAATTGAAAATAGGTTGATTCAAACAATATGTTTTTATATTTTTACCGTTTGATTGTTTTTCCAGGATGCTTCATTCTTGTTTGATTGTTTATGTAGGATGCTTTATTTTTTGTTTTATTTTATGACGAGAGAACCCGGAGCCGCTACTCGTTGAGTGCGCTCTGGGTAAACCATCGAGCTGAACGCAATAGTCTGTAAATTACGCTCAACGAAGATCGAACTCGTGACCTTTCAGTCACGCGCTCTCTTGCTCCACCAACCCGACTACCCTTACGGGTAAGATGCTTCATTTGCAAAGTGAATCAGTTAGACTCTTTTTTCAACTTTTTACTGGTTTTGCTAGTATATACTATGTCAATATTTTCACTCTTCTGCATTTGTTTTGAGTGATTTCTCATAGCATAATGAAAAGAATGGTGCTTGAAAATGTGTGAATATTTACACTTCAAATTTGAATTGACACACTTTTTTTTTTTATATTTTATACTGTAGTACTACTATTTTTCTAGACAATTGTGAAATATATCTATATAGCTATATTAATATCAACATTCTGTTTAGTAATAAATTATATGACTCAAATATTTAATCTGTCTGCTAAATTGACATTTTATTTACAATGGAAGTGGATGTTTCTTGAGAAATAGTGTATAATTTTTTTTTTTAAATAAATAAATTTAAAAATGTGTCGCGGTCGATCATGTGAATGTGTAGTTCACGTGTACATTAAAAGCAGAAGACAAAAAATACATTCATTAATGTAATCACTGGTAAATGAGTTGTGCACATAACTATGTTTTTGTCTCTTTTATTTAAATGTGAATCAAATTCATCTTCCTTTAAGTTAGCTTTTTGCACATGCAATTGTACTGAAATATAACTATCCATTAATACAACTAATTGTAAAATTAAAAACAAATTAATCACTTAAAAAAAATAAAAATGAAACCACCACCCCCATACATGATCCCATGTGACTTGCCCCCACCCCACACCCCTTATAAACTTATACATACACCCCCCACCCTTCAATTGACTACTCATTCTCAAACAAACTCCATCTCTATCTTCTTCTTCTCCCATTTCAAAATGGCCCCCAAAACTTCAGTACTAGTAATTGTATTAGTTGCATGCTTCGCCCCCGCCATTGTTACCGCTCGTTTCGAAGTCGAACCCTACTTGGTGAGCGGTTACGTCTACTGCGACACATGCCGATGCGGATACGAAACCGAAGCCTCCACCTATATGCCCGGTACGTCGTAATTAATCACTTATAATGTCTCGTGTTAATAATGATATTGTAATACTCTCTCCGTCTCATACTAGCTGTTACACTAATATGGACACAGAAATTAAGAAATAATAATATTATATTGTTGACAATCAAAGTCAAAGGGGCATTATAGTCTTTTTTGAGTGGAAAATAAATTTTTGCAGGTAAATGTGATGACATTTTAGATATATTGTGTTGTTTTAAGAGTATAGACTGATAATGAATTCCATGAAAGTGAATGAAAAATGACCGAATTCGATTTTGATTGTCTAGGTGCTATTGTTAGGATCGAGTGCAGGGATAGGAACACGGACTCGGTGACCTACACGAGCCCGGATGGCGTGACGGACTCGAAAGGGAAGTACACGATCGCGGTGAAAAGGGACTGCGGGGAGGACTACTGCGACGCGTTCCTCGTGAAGAGCGCGGACCCCGAGTGCAGCGTGCCCAACGAGGGCCGCGATCGCACGCGCTTGACCCTCACCGGAAACAACGGTATGGTCTCAAACGCCCGAGACGCAAACAACATGGGATTCTTGGCGAGCAAGCGACTCGCGAAGTGCGGGAAGGTGTTGAGGAAGTATCAAGAATCAGAGATTTAATTGATTAATAATAACAAATTAATTAATTACTTTTAATTTGTTGGTTTGAGTGTATCCCTTTGTTACCACTTTTGATAGATCATATCATATGGTGTGTTATGTTATGGATTCATATTTTGTTTTGTTTTTATGTATTTTTAGGGTGTCACTTAATTGTGGCTTAAAATAATAAAGTTATTCTTACTTTTCTTTAAATATATTTTGGTCATTTTTCTTTTGATTATTTTACTTTTCATTATAAAATATATATTTGAACTTTTATTTTTAATAAAATAAATAAATAGAACATTTTTCTTAAGTTTAATACTAAAAAAATTAAATTTAATAGTTTTAAGTATAATTAGTTGATATAGAGAATTTAGCATTTTATTTTTGTCAATTAATTAAATTAAAATTTTAATGAATCAATTTGAGAGTAAAGTTTAAAAACGAGTTAAATGGTAATTGTAAAATTATGACTTGTTGAGTTTGGGAAGATAAACTATAAAATTCAAATCACGTGGAATTGTTTTGATTCGTACTAAAATACAGTACAGTATATATAATATAATCATATTGAATTGTTTGGAGTCTAACAAAAAAATGATATAAAATGACAATTTATAAAAATAGTTTATTCTATTATTTTTTGGTCAACTACTTCATAGCAAAGTATGCATATAGTGATGGTCAATGCTGTAGCCTGTAGGCTGTAGCACATGGCATTAACTTCGTGAGTCAAAGTTTGATATACAGTAAATGGATCTGAGGACATAAGATTCTGGTTTCCTAACAAAATTAAAATAGTGGAGTAGTAATAATGTACTATTTTATATGTATTGAGAATTTGTGATTGAAATTATCAAATACTACTAGTAATTTTTATTAAAATCTTTATAGAGAAAAAATTTAATTTTTCTTTTCGGATTAAATTGTCCAATCTCTTTTATAATACAAAGAAAGTCCAACATCTAGTTCAGGACATAAAAATATGATCATAAAACCTAGTGCAACAAACAAATACACTTTGTTATTGGCAGAGAGTTTTTCATACATCTCGGAGAGAACTTTCATCAAGCCCTGACTCGAGAGTAAGACATTCCTCCTTTTTTATCTTCTTCGATTTGCCTTCAAATGTTTTTAATGTTTTTTCCAAAACAAATTGCACCTTCCAAAATTCATAGTTCTTGTCATCAAATCCCATCACCTCAAATGACAACATGTTACCGACTATCATTTCTTCTCAATTGCTCACACCTCAAATTCTGATACTAGTTGTTCGGATTCACATTCAAATTTCCCTCAAGAAACAATATATAAACGAGAAAATAAAGCTCTATTTTTTGTTCAATTTGACCTGTTTTCGTCGTGTGTTGGACTCAATTTAACTTCACCTTGTACAACGGATCGTTGCTTTAGGATAGAAATATATTATTTGAACTCAACAATGCGAGTATACTTTCTCTATGCAAACTTATATGATTTGGAGACTGGAGAGAGTATCATTGATCGATCAATATACCAAATTGCCAATGATCCAACTATTAGTCTATTACTACTATATACCATTTCATAAGCAATATTGGGCCTTGTTGAACCGAGACTTAGATTGGGCCTCAGGTTATTATGTCGACCCGGTGGCCCATTCTATATAACATAAACTTGCACCATCAAATACGACGTCGCAGTGCCTCCACCAACCTCCGCGGCAGGCCGATGCCCCTGCCGTAAATATTCTGGTGATCCGACTGTCGATCTAGAACATCATTTTTCACCGAGTTTACAGGTAAAAAACTAAAAATCCTTTTCTGAATTTATTATTCTTTGTTATTTACACCCGCATTTTTCTTCGATTTTCAGCTTTTCTAGTGACGAATGTTATTAGAGGGTTTTGCAAAAATCTGTAAATTTAAGTTTGTGGGTTTGAAATGATGAATAAAAAATAAGAAATCGTTGTTGGGATTGATTTTTAGTTGAATGTATCGACAATTTGTGTGTATCAATTTTTTATTTTCCCTATTTTGTTTTTGATGAATTGTTTCTGATTTAGTTGAATTGTCTCAAGCATGAGTACTTCCATTGCTCTTTCTCAAGCTTCGAACTCCATTCGGGTAATCAAAGACCGCGCCGATTCTCATTCTCTCAAGGGGTTTCGAGAAATATCTATCGGATCACATCCTGTTAAAATCAGGGGTAATAATGGTCGTGTTTTCCGTTTGAAAGCCTGCCTAAGCAATGTTTTATCCTCCTCCGGAAATAGTTCTCGTGAGTAGATTGAATTTGAAATCATTCTAATGAAGCTTTTGAATTCGCCTTTATGTCTTGATGCTTACGATTTGTTAAATATTTCTTCAGGGGAGTCCGTGTTGATTTTGTTGCGGCATGGGGAATCTATGTGGAATGAGAAGAATCTTTTCACCGGTTGTGTGGATGTGCCCTTGACTGCTAAAGGAGTGGAAGAAGCAATAGAAGCCGGGAGAAGAATTAGCAACTTCCCTTTGGACGTCATTTACACGTCAGCATTGATCCGTGCTCAGATGACGACTATGCTTGCCCTAACGCAACACCATTGCATGAAGGTACTAATACGAATGGTTAGGAAATGAAATTTAGTCATATGATTCTTGGATCTTGGTGAGATTCAATTTTAGTCTCTCTTTTTTTGTAGTTGCAAATTCAATTCTTGACAATTATGCCCTTGTCAAATTAGTAATTCCACTCTTACAACTTTCATAGGAATAATTTAAAACATTTTGGAACCAAATCATTAGTGAATAAAACTTACTGTCTCAATATCACAAAACTTCAGAACTTGCCCCATAATTTTTCGCCGATTAAACGTTTAAAATTTTCAGGTGCCTATAATTAAGCATCACGAGACTGAACAAGCAAGGGCATGGACCCGTATTTATAGTGAAGGAACCAAGATGGAATCTATACCTGTGATCGAAGCATGGCAATTGAATGAGAGAATGTAAAAAGTCTTCCACTTATCTTTAAAATTTTAACTTCTAGGCTACATTTCGACTATATGCTTTTTGTTGACAATAGGTATGGAGAGCTACAAGGCCTTAATAAGCAAGAAACAGCTGAAAGATACGGGAAGGAGCAAGTTCATAACTGGCGTAGAAGTTATAACATTCGGCCCCCGAATGGGGAGAGCTTGGAAATGTGCTTAGGCAGAGCAGTTACCTTTTTCAAAGATCATGTAAGCAAATACACATTTTTTTTCTAAACTATATTTATTTGTGGGTGTCGAAACTAAAACCAAATACGATACTGAGTTTTACTCATATTCAAAGTTAAAACCAAAACACTTCATTTCATAATTTCAAATATTTTTTGTTATTTTGAATCTATACTGTACTTTTTTGTAATTAACCCAAATCTCGGGTATTTTTTCAATTATCAAGAGAGGGAGAGTAATGTTAAGTAAATGTGCAACCCTTCATAATAACTGGAGGGGGTGTTTATACATTTGAAACATAACTGGGCTTGTGTGTAGTAATTAGGCTAACCATGAGGGGTAGCTTTTGTAATTGACAATTTAATTATCTTACAGATTGAGCCGGAGCTTTTGAGTGGAAAACATGTAATGGTCGTTGCTCATGCGAATTCACTGAGGTCCATAATTATGTATCTCGATAAATTGACTTCTCAAGAGGTGACAGGCATATTTTTTATTTTTTATTTGTACTTCCCAAATACGTTGTTTTGGAACATAACTATAATGTTTCTAATCGATTTATTACTGCCAGGTCATCAATCTAGAGCTCTTCACCGGTGTGCCTATGCTCTACATATACAAACAAGGAAACTTCATTAGGAGAGGAAGTCCACCTGGATCTTCTGAAGCCGGTCTTTATGCTTATACAGAGGTATGGATTTTTTCGATACTTGGGAGTTTCTTATTAAGTAGAAAGTTATTTTTTAAAATTACAAATATCCTTCGTTGGATTTTTTTGATTTTGATTTTTATACGAATTAGCCCTTCAAGTAGTATGGGGGGGTGTTTGTAATTTTTGAAAACAAAATCTCAACTTGTTTTTGTAAATAGTGAAGACCTTAAGGGTAGTATTTGTGTTGCACACACCATTCTTTCGGTTATTCGAATTTTTTGACAATTTTTGAATGAGAGGAAAAAAA
The DNA here is from genome assembly GCA_954870475.1 of Euphrasia confusa. Lineage (NCBI taxonomy): Eukaryota > Viridiplantae > Streptophyta > Magnoliopsida > Lamiales > Orobanchaceae > Euphrasia > Euphrasia confusa. The sequence goes on along the minus strand of OX940970.1, from coordinate 28,334,617 downwards.
CACTATTTTCATATGCTTTTGTCAAAGGTCCAATGTCTTCATTTGGCTGTCTATTTTTCATTTTTTTTTTTTTGCAGAGCTTGGCCGCATATAGACAAAATTTAGATTAGTCGTTGACTAATGCCTAGCATGAGGATATCTACTTCGTCTTTATTTCATAATATGGCTCAAGCTGTATGTTGTACGGTGTATATCGGTTGTACTATGCCTAAATCATTTAAGGCAAAAGGGTGATGGTTGACGATTTCTTCCAAGGGGCTTTTCTGGCTATTGGCTTAGCTTTAGGTTTTCTATTTATTTCAGGATTTTGGGGATAAATGTTGTGCTCTTCTGTATATAACAGTACTGTATTTTTTTGATGTTATGTTTTTACACCTTTCAGAAAGGTAATTTAAGGGATAAGGGTCCCTTAAATTATTAGCCCTATCATTAATAAGATAATAATTTTTTCTAGCTCGAATATTTTAAATTAGAACTTGTACTCAAGCGAGGTTTCATTCCGAGTGCAAAGCTTCGATCACTTAGTAGTCTTTGTAGCACTTGGCTTCTAATTTTTCTAGCAAATTTTGGAATATCTCACGCACTTTGTCTCAAACACCTAGTGTCTCTCCATCAATGCTTTTTTGACGACTTGATCAATACTTGTACTTTGGTGAGCTTTGACATTGGTTCGAAATCCTCTCATAGTAGACTTCGAACTCTCTACAGACTTTAGGTTCAACACGGCTTCAAAGTTATCCCAATGAATCCAAAGGGTTTAATGTAATCTCTCAAGTTGCAGACACAACTCATCAAAGTCTTTTCAGACTTAGTCTGATTTGTCCTACACAGCACAACCACACACCATTAAAATATGAAGATAAGCAAAATTTAAGTGTGTAGTTCAAGCTAGTTCGACCAAGTAAAAACCAAAGTCGAAAAGAGAGAACTAATACTATATACACTAACATCCAATGATCCAAACCATGGAAAAGTCAGACACATAGGAAAAGCCTAATTCGCTGAGTTTTGTAACCCTAATTTGTTAGTAGTCCAAAAACATTTTTGAAAATGACATACATTCCCCAAAAATAGTGAATACTATAATATTGGTTGTTTCCCTTCGATCCCCAAAAATCTCACATTGTGTTAAGCAGTTTCTAAAATAATTGTAAACCCTTTTTCATTACCATTGGCAACAAAAATTAGACGATTGGAACATGTAGTTGGATTTGAGTTATAAAAAAAAAATCAATTCAGTTGAAATCGCTTCCGTTCAATTCCGATTTTAGTCCAAAAGAACAAATCTAAAATGCAATACTTTTTTTTTACGAGATTAAAAAAATATTTTTTTTTTTACTTTTTAAACAAAAAGTAAAAGATTTAATGTAATTTTAAATTGAAAAGTAAGTTTGTTGTGATTGTAATTTAAAAAAATAAGTGAATAAAATATTAAATTCTTTACACATATTTTTTTATTGACTAAAAAAAAATTATATCTCCAAATCTATTATTGTTATTGTTATTATTTTATTATTATAGTAAACTTCTCTTATTATTCATGGACTTCAGATAGATTATCATTTCAGAAAAAATGGGAAACCAAATAAAGTGTTGTAAGTTAGAATAAATAAATACTATTAAATAAATATTTTTTTTAATCTAATACTACAAATTGTTATTTTAACTATTTTTTTCTTCACACATTAATTTTGCAAATCTATAATTAATGCTACAATATTTCACATGTTAAGAACAAATTGAAAATAAAATATAATTTCATACTTTTTAAAATGTTTAAAATAAATATTATTTTACATATTTATATAATAGTAAATTATATATATATATATATATATATATATATATATATATATATATATATATATATATATATATATATATGAATATATATATATTAACAAATAATAAATACATGTCAACCACAGCTACAAATTTTAACATATATAATTAATTATATTTTATTTTAAATTTATTTTTAACATATAATTATTTGTGTGCTCGCATTTATTAAATAAGTTAAATGATTTTTATTTTTATCAATTGCTCCACACATAATTTTTAAATAAGTGAAATAATTTTTATTTTATCAATCCACACATTTATTAAATATGTAAAATGATTTTTATTTCAACAATTTTTAAATAATAAATAAATGTAAATGAAGAAAAAAGTTTCCTAAACAAGGTTAATCATGATAATAAGCATATTAATTTCAAAATATTATTATTCAATTATTTTTACTTCAAAATTATATTTACAACACCCTTTAAATTATATATATATATATATATATATATATATATATATATATATATATATATATATATATATATATATATATATATATATATATATATATATATATATATGATTATCTCTGGAACAACTACTCTAAAGGTTATACATGCTTGAGGTTTTTTTCTAATTTGAAAAAACACAGCCAAGAAACTGGTGAGACTGGTGTTTATGGTAAGATTAAAAGATTTTTTCTTCTATTTATTTTTAATTTTAATTTAGTTTAGTTTACTATAATCTATTTTTTATTTCAGGTTACAACAGCTAAGTACTTGTCGAATAATTTTTATAACTTATTTGCTGCTTATTGTATTTATGCGCTTGATATATATATATATATATATATATATATATATATATATATATATATATATATATATATATATATATATATATATATATATATATATATATATATATATATATATATTAAATGAGATTTTGAAATAGAGGAACTTCTAATTATTTTTAGAAGCATTTTTATGGGACAAAGAAAATAGAATGCATAATTATATAATAATCTATTAGAGAAGATTTTAAAATAGGGGTATTTTTAATTATTTTTAAAAGCTATTAAAAAAAGTGTATGGTTAGATGATATTGTAACTTATACTTTATAGATTTCATTTAAAATTTAATAATTTATTTTTTTAGATTTTTTTTATAAATGTAACAGTCAAAAACATTACACAACCTAATAACCACACTTTTATTATATACTCCTAAAATTTTAATAATAAACCTATTAATTAATTTCAAAACATTATTATTCAATTATTTTTACTACAGAATTATATTTACAACACACGCAAATAATAAATAAATGTGAACATTACAAATTTTAATATATACAATTATATATTATTTTAAATTTATTTTTCACACATAATTATTATTTGTGTGCTCTAAGCATTTATTAAATAAGTAATCCACACATTTATTAAATATGTAAAATGATTTTGATTTCAACAATTTTTAAGTTATACAATTATATTATATTTTTAATTTATTCTTTATACATTATTTTTTTTCCACGCATTTATTATTTTATTTCATATATAATTTATTTTTTATATACTCCTTAATTTTCAATAAGCATTCATATATAATTTATTTTTTATATACTCTTTAATTTTCAATAAGCATATTATATAGTCTTAAATTCTTAATATAAGCATATTAATTTCAAAACATTATTATTCAATTATTTTTACGTGTGCTCCAAGCATTTATTAAATAAGTAAAACATTTATTAAATATATAAAATAATTTTGATTTCAACAATTTTTAAGGTATACAATTATATTATATTTTTAATTTATTCTTTATACTTTTTTTTTTCTCCATGCATTTATTATTTTATTTCATATATAATTTATTTTTTATATACTCTTTAATTTTCAATAAGCATATTATATAGTCTTAAATTCTTAATATAAGCCTATTAATTTCAAATCATTATTATTCAATTATTTTTACTACCTAATTATATTTACAACACTCCTATTTTAAGCTTTTACAATTGTGTTAATAGAAAAACAAGTCTGGACGATTCTTATTTTAAGTTTTAAGTGAAATAAAGTTTTAAGTGAAATGATAATTGTATCACTTCATTGACTTTTATTTACTTATGTGGGTAGATTATATTTTTATGTGTATTTTTATATGTTATCTTTTTATGGATATTGTCATATGAATCACAACTTATGTAGCCTACTAAGTTGAAGATAGTTTTGCATAGAAGAGGAGTACTAAGTATTTAAGTACTATGATCATGTTTTTTTACTATGCTAAGTTGATTATGAAATAGTAGTACTCAAGTATTTAAGTATTATGATCATTTTATTTTTTATTATTTTGATTAATGTTTCTTTTGTTAGGAATTAAAATTTTGAATTATTGTTACTTATTAATTTGTCTTGTAAGGATTTTAATCTTTATTATTATTGTTGTTATTATAATTACTCAAGTAAGGATTTGGAATTGAATGGTTGTTATTATTATTTTAGTTACTTTAAAAAAAATATTGTTATTTAAAAAAAAGCTTTATTCAGACTATAAAATAATCCACTAGGATAGTTACTTTTTAGGAGTGAATTTATTTATATTTCTATTATTATCAATTACATTTTTTTTAACACTTGTAAAATGTCTATAATACACTTGTTAAATATAATGAATAATTATTTCTTATTATCACTTCTCTTTTTTTTGATAAAAGTCAATTAAATAAAAAAAGAAAAAGAAGAGTATGATACAATACAGCGTATAGAAAATGAAAAATCTTACAGCATCATAGAACTAACAGACTAACTCTCCAATATGCCAAACTAACATATATTTCTCTCCTTATACTATATCTTCCATCTTGCATTGTCTAGTAAATTTTAAAATTGTGCTCATAAAGTTGATTTTACAATTATTTCTATACATATGAATTTGGACCCACATTAAGAATCTTGTAGTAAAAAAATAAGCCAAGAACCACAAAATAGTGAATAATTATCATTTTGTATGAATTTATCTTGCTAGGCGATCAACATTTTCCTTGAAAGCCGTTGTCTCACTTCATTCATCCTACCATATAAATTTCACAGATACAAATAATATGTCAAATTAAAGTGTTAAATAATAAACAATAGTACAAAGTCTTAAGATATTCAACATCGGTTAGATAAAAAACCTTGGACTCACATATAAGTTGGACAACCTTAATACCTTAACAAGATCTTTTAAGGTGTTATTGGCCGAACTTTGAAATGGTATCAGAGCAGGCCCAACACGATGATGGAGCCCCAACCGATGAAATTTTCGGCTTGCCTAAAGATGGTACTATGTCCACGAGTAGAGCTGATGATGGAGCCCCAACCGATGAAATTTTCGGCTTGCCCAAAGATGGTACTATGTCCACGAGTAGAGCCGACAAAACCGAGCCTACTCGTGAGGGGGCGTGTTAAGTATCCCACATCGGTTGGAAATCGATCCTAAAGCTCAAATATAAGTTGTACAACCTTATCACCTTAACAAGGCCTTTTAATTAAGGTGTTATTGACCCAACTTACAAGGCCTTTTAAGGTGTTATTGACCCAACTTTGACATGGTATCAGCGCAACACGATGTGGGGCCTCGGTCGATGAAATTTCCGACTGTTGGCACCCTGGCCTGCCGATGAAATTTACGGCCACGAGTAATTTCGATGGAATTTCCGGCTTACTCGTGAGGGGGAGTGTTAAGATATCCCACATCGGTTGGATAAAGAACTTTGGACGTATTAAGATATCCCACATCGATTGGATAAAGAACCGATATCCCACATCGATTGGATAAAGAACCTTGGACTCACATATAAGTTGGACAACCTTAACAAACCTTATCACCTTAACAATGCATTTTAAGATGTTATTGACCCAACTTTGACACATAAATCATATCTTGCTTAATATTAAGCGACAAGTACACATTTACCCAACTTACAAGTACAAATGAAATCTTCGCTAGGGTTACATAGGCAAATTGGGTTCCAATTCACATCCATCAAGGCCTCCACCATTATTCTTGTGATGTTTGACGACTTGAAGTCGGTCAGTTTGCCTCTTCTTCCACTCCTCCATACAATCCTTCAATGCTACACTTACCTAGACCTATAACCTATAATGCAAAAAAAGATGTCAAAACTTAAAAATGATTTTATATGCAAAAAAAGATGTCAAAACTTAAAAATGATTTTATTGAGCAGGAATCCAGAATTAAACTTACAAGGTACATTTGTTGTACTTGGATTTGAGTAAATTCTATTCCCATGACTAACAAATGGATGGCACTCTGATTATTCGTATTCTCAAATTCCAAAAAGTAACCAGAAAGACATTAACTAAAGAATATATTTATAAGAACACCGATTTCAGCAAATGAAATTAGTAAACCAATTACCTCTTTACCATATATAAATCAGTAGAGGGAGTCCAAAACATTGGGAATTAAAGATATATCACCTCGAGAGGGTCCAGCTGGACCCCCATGGGCAAAGCTCATGGCCGAGGGAAATAAAATAAAATAAAAAACGAGTCCATTGTCTTTCTCACTAGAGTAGAGTAGTAAAATTCAACAAACATAATCGTATCCCAAATCGTTTCATTTCCATAAACATAGAGACAATCATGGAGGCAGTAAAGACCTGTTCTTTTGGACTGAAACCGACTGAACTGAACTGAACTGAAGCGATCTGATCTGAACTGAACTGAACTGAACTGAAGCGATCTGAACTGAACTGAACTGAACTGGTTTTTTAATAATAATAATAATAATATTTATAAATTATTAAATATTATTTTAAAAATATTAATAATATTGTGACATTAACTATATTGTATATTTAAAATTATTGGTTCAAATTATTTTTTGTTTATTTTATTTTAATTTATTTTGAAACGAACTGAACTGAACTGAAGCGATCTGATCTGAACTGAACTGAACTGAACTGAAGTGATCTGAACTGAACTGAACTGGACTGAAATTAAGTCCAAAAGAACAGGTCCTAAACCTCACAACCAAATTAGGAGCATTATAAAAGTTTCATAAACTAATTTATTCATTCTTAATAGTGTATGACAATTGAATGCACACACGAGAGACTACTAACTACTTTGACAAGACTCGATGCAAATAAGGCCCACATTACATAAGAACAAATTAAAGGATCATTATTATGATAAAATTCATAACCGGTCAAACAAATATATACTGTAATTATTAATTCTCTTTGCCGTCGGATATTTGTATGATATGTTTTCAACAAATGTCTTCATTTTTATTGAAAATATTGTGATTTTCCTTTTATTATTTTATTTATTTATTTCATTAAATTTAGACTTGTAGAAACTATGAAGCTATAATTTTATTTTATTTTAATTTTTAGACTTAAATATATATATATATATATATATATATATATATATATATATATATATATATATATATATATATATATATTTCATTCCCAATTACTTGAGCATTAAGTGCAAAAGAAATACTAATACTAGTATATAGTTACTCTAGATGTGTACTCGAGCATATTTTTCGATTTACATTTTACTCGATCAAAAGATCAATGATCGAGTGGGGAATGACCGAGTGGGGGTATCGTCTCTTCACCTTATAAAAATGAGAGGAGCTCTCATTCAATTTAAATTTGTTTTGACTTTTCAAATTATTTTTAATTTAAATGTCGTTTAAGAATTTTTAAGATAAATTAAATATATTTTTTTCCAAAATTATCTTTAATATTAATTAAAATTATTTAAATGCTAATTATTTTAGTGTTTGATTTAAAATTTTAAAGTAATTAATACTAAACTAGTCCTCCTACTCGTGCGATGCACGTGTATTTAATTTCACTTTTTGTTACTCGGAGTAGCGTTCTTTCTGCTTAATAATTAGACGTAGACATTGATAATTGACAAATAAATATTAACTGAATGATCTAATTGAAATAGTACAATAAAGAAAATTACATTCATATTACAAAATTTGTAATACTTCTTTATAGACTACATTTGTTCTATTCGTCCGACCACGCTGATTACAAAGCAGAAGCTTCAACCCGGTCGTATTGGTTACTCTAGACAACGCAACGTACAATTGATCGTGCATAAATACTGGTTTCTTCTAAAATATTCCAACGTTTTTCAACGACTGAGATTAACTCTTATTAATAGTCATGTCATACGATATCATAATCGAAAATTGTCTTCGTAGGAAAGCAAAATGGAATTTGGTATCGCGTCAGAGCAATTCGAGTATTAAAAACTATTTCCCCAGAATTATTTCCTCATAATACTTTCGCGTGGATAATATAATTACCAAGTTGTAGTACTATTGCATAGTCCGACAGAGGCATCCATATTCCGCAATAGCATAACGGGCACCAAAACCTAATACGAAACAGTTCCAAAAACTATATATCATGTCACAACATTTAATTAATTCGTTAATTATATACAATAAATAGAATATGACATGACTATATAACTTGTTGCTTAAAGAAAAATAAGTCTACATATATATACGTGGTATGATAAATAAAAATGATCCAAAACATTAATTAAATACGTACATTTTAATTAAATAGTATTACATAATAATATATATATTGAAATGAACATTTAAAGTTTCTATCATTAAAGAAAATGAAGAGTTGTAAAAATAATGGTCTGATTGTATTACATAATAATATATATTAAAATGAACAATTAAAGTTTCTATCATTAAAGAAAATGAAAGGTTGTAAAAATAATGATCAAGTTTTGTGGAGTGGATGTTTGGATTTTGTAGACTAATGAAGAGTTGTAAAAATAATGATTGGAGTGGATGTTTGGATTTTGTGAACTTAATTAAGGTTATACTGATTATTTATATTAATATTAACAAAATAATATAAGGATGATATATTAATTATTTACAATTGATTTAAAAAGATAATTACTATAATTATGAATTGATTTTAAATAGTTAATTGAATATTTTATCTTATATTATAAATTCAGAATTATAATTTTCTGTAATTAACATTAATATTTATATTTAATATTTATTAACATGGTGATATTAATCTATATATATATATATAATTTTTCATAAATTAATATATGAATTGTTTTTAAATTAATATACGTAATCAAAAAATCATAAATTAAGTAACATGTCTTTACTTTATTTATAATTAATATCATGAAAATTTTAAATACTTAAATTTTTAAATGATTATTTATTTAAATTTTATTTATAATAATTTATTTATATTTTATTTAAAATTAAAATCATTTAATAATAGGAGAGTTTAAAAAACAACATATTTATAGTTTTGAATTTATTCAAATAAATATTTATTATAATTAAGAAGTTTATAAATGTAAATAAATGAAATCAAATCGTATAAAACAAATGCTGAAATTAACAATTATAAATATTATTGCATAATTATTATTATTTCTTAATTAATATGTTACCTAGGACAATGTAATAATATTTGTTTGAATATTATTTCTTTAACGTAATATCTATAAAATCAAATCAAAGAATAAGAAAAATATAAATATTATTAATAATGTATTATTTATGAATTTAATATTTACTTAATAAATTAATTATAATTAAATATTAATAAATATTAGGTGTGAACAAAATTCTTAATCTAAGGATTATTATTTTTTAATAATGTGAACACAAATAATATTTTTTTAATAAGAGTGAATACAAATAAATCATTTTAGTTGAATTATATAGTATGAAGATTAAATACAAATACTTTTTTGGTAAGTTACAACTCAAATAAAATTAGAATAAAATTAAATAAAAATATTCTGAATTTTATTAAAATAATAATTGTGAGTTACATAAATTATTATAAATTACCGTAAATTATGTAAATTACATAATAAAATAAAAGAAAAATAAATTATTCTAAAATTATTAGGAAACATAATCAAAAGCTTGAAGCTTTATTCAATTTAAAACTTTTGCAATCCAATGTTTCGGTGATCTTTTTTCATGGAGTTTAAAAAAAAAAAGAGTAAGAAATACAAAAGGCTGCAAAAAAAGAATGTTAAAAAAAGTAAAAAATTCAAAAAGCTTGGAAAAGAATTACTAAAATTATTACCAAATAAATTGATATATTTACAATACAATTATAATCAATAAACAATAATATTAAAACTAAACAATAATATTAAAACTAAAATTCGAATTAGTAAAAAATATGGATGCACAAAAATAAAAATATTAATGATGAAACAATAATATTAAAACTCAAATTCAAATTAGTAAAAATATTTACATTGAAGGCTGCAAAAAATAAAAATATTAATTATTAAACGATAATATTAAAATTAAAATCGAATTAGTACAACAATGCTTAGAGATTGAATGTTGCAAAAACTACAAAAAAAACAATAAAACTTAAATATAACTCTGCAAAAAAAGTGTTAGCGTTAACAAATAAAAAAAACTTACATATAGCTCTGCAAAAAAAGTGTTAGCGTGAACAAATAATAAATATAAAATAGTGAGAGGTAGAGAGTGACTACTTACATAGAGATCTGCAAAAAAATTGTGAGCATAAACAAATAAAAAAAAATAGAATAATGAGAGTTAGAGAGTGAGTGAATATAATGTCTTTTATATAGACACAGATTTGAATTATTCATGATTATAGTAATATAAATAACAAATAATATCAAATTTATTTAGTTGCTTAAAATAATGCTTAGATTTACCTTAAATTCCAATATTATTGCTTATATAATATAAATTAATTAATTAATCTATTAAATATATTACTAAAAAAAATGCAGATTCTCTCCTGTTTATTCTATAAATAAATGGTAGTTTAATAGAATAAACAATAAATTTAATTAAAGGAGATAAATAAATAAAAGGTAGTATAATAGAATAAACAATAAATGTAATTAAAGGAGATAAATAAGGAATAAAGTTGGTATTTTGAATATTTCAAGTAAATATTTACTATAATTAAAGAGATTATAAATGTAAATTATATTATATAAAGAAATAAATTATAACGCTAATTAATTAAAAATAATTATGCTAATTAATTAAAATAATTACATAATTAATTATTAGTGTGAACACAAATTTAATCTAACGCTATTGTTTATTAATAGGCGTGAACACAACAAAATCTAACTGTTAAAACATATGACAATTGCTAGCTGAATTATATATTATAAGCATGGTAAAATAGAGATTTGATATTATTATTAATATATGCGTAGAAGTTTAGGATAACACATATTTTTAATTGGTGGAGTATTTTTTTTTCTCAAAAGAAAAATGAGTAAAATAAAGAAAATCAAATTAAATAATGTAAAAAGACAAAAATAGGCCTGAGGAAAAGGAGCCGTTACATAGTAAAAGCTCAATTAACTTGCGAAATAATAAGGGCATTTTTGTAAACCGCGCACTTTCCAATAGTATAAAAAAAACACATTTATTACACATGGAAGAAAGAAAAGGACTACACCTAGGGATGTCAATCCAACCCGAAAAGGTGGGTTAGCCCGAAGTCCGTCCGAAAAAATGTAAGGTTAGGGCCGAATATTTTCGACCCGAAAAATTTTCAGCCCGGTTAGCCCGAACCGAAGTAACCCGATAGCCCGAGTGGGCTAGCCCAATAAACCGTGAGCTAAGACAACCCGATTTATTTAAATATATTAGAATTTATTTTATTTATTTATACAAATATTTTATTTAAATAAAATAATATATTCAAATACAAGAAAATTGTCAACTAAAATTACAATTTTAAATATTATTGAATGAACATTTGATAATTTGAGCAATTTAAATATTAAATTTATAATAATAATTATTAAATATTAATATTATATTAATATAAATATAATTTGGTATTAAAAATGATTTTTTTATTATATAATATTATTTTTTCCGGCCCGAAGGGCTAGCCCGAGACCGAAGATTTTAGGGTTAGGGCTACAAATTTACAGCCCGAAAAAAGTTCAGCCCGATCAGCCCGAACCGAAGTAACTCGATAGCCCGAGTGAGCTGGACCGAAACCGAATGGGTTGGCCCTATTGACATCCCTAACTACACCCTTGACCCTTCTCCATTTATGGGATGTAAATTAATGCTATACTTCATAAAAAAATTGGTATATTTTAATAACTAATTACTAAATTTAATCAATAGGTTCATTTAATATTATTCATATTTTTTGTATTGTGATAAGAAGTATTTATAAAATTATGATTCTTTTTCAAATTACGTGTTTGTTTAGAATTAATTTGATTATTTAATTAATAAAAATAATTATTTCTTGTAACATGGTTTGTTTGAAATTTAGTGAGGACATAATAAATACAGTAAATAAAATGCACAAGAGAAAAAAAGTTCTATTTACAAAAGTAACAACACAATAAATATGACATCCAAATCTAAACATTTACTTTTACATTATCCATCATATAAAATGACATTAAAATACAGCTCACCAAGAAAAAAGTTTGAATAAAAGAGGAAAAAGATTGTGCTTTTTCGAAAAAAAAAATCCATCTTTGTGTTTGGCTTGCAAAAGTGGATTATTATATTATTATCAGGTGAATTATTTTCTTTCTTTTTTTCATTCCTTTTTCTGTACTTTTCTTTTTTCTTTTCCACCATTGCCCTTCACTCTCCCTCTCCCTGCTGGAAAAGATGAACTGATTGATGTGTAATTGTGCATTATGAAATCCCAATTTGATTCTTGAATCTTTAAAGGTTACTTTTTGTGTATAAATAAATATATATACAGTATATTATATATATAATTCGTGTAATTTCTAATATATTTGATTTCTTACTTTTAACCCTGTTTTTTGTTTTCAGGCGAAGGGTTTGGTGAAAGGGAAAGAAAGCAGTGATAATCACCATTAATTTCTTCTTCAATCATCTGCGTTTCTCTTCATTTTTCCAGTTTTTTTTTGTGCCTGTACTTTCATCAAACACCTTATCTGCAATGGGCATACCCAACTCAAAACCCCAGAAGAGCTCCGCCCTCAAACTCTGCAAAGAGAGGAAGAAACAAATCAAGCAAGCCATCGAGTCTCGGTACGCCCTCGCAGCCGCCCACGTCTCCTACGTCGGGTCTCTCCAGAGCGTCGGCACCGCCCTCCGGCGATACGCCGAGGCCCAGGTCCTCATCGAAAACTCCGACAAAACCCCCTCTCATTCTTCTTACCCTTCCCCTTCCCCTTCCCAACCGGGCATCATGGAATCCTCTCCGATTTCTCCGCTGCCTTCTGCCGCCAGGGTCAGCTACATGAAATCCGGCGGTGCTCGCCCCGTCACAGTCACAGTGACAAATCCGATCCCGAGAAACTCGCTCATAGAAGAGAATGATATCCCCATGCCTCCACCTCCGCCCCCGCGGGAGCCTCGTGGGATTATTTCGACCCGCCCGGTGAAAGTTTCAGGTTCGCGGGCCAAAACGGGTCGGGTCAAAACATGGAGGATGAAGATTTTGATCCGAATGGAAACAGTGGTGAAGAGGGTCCGACTACTCCTAAAATGGAGACGCCGAGAAATAGCTGGAAAGCAGTGAACGGGCAATCGAGCTTGAGGAAGAATAAGAGTTCAGTGGAGAAGGATAATAATAATAATAATAATATTAATAATAATGCTCGGGCGGAGAGGGAAGATCCCTCGGAGTTTGTTACACACAGGGCGAAAGACTTTTTATCGAGCATTAAGGATATTGTGAGTCGCTTCTTCAGAGCTTCAGAGTCTGGGAAGGAAGTCTCGAGGATGCTCGAGTCTAGCAAAATCCATGTCGGCTATGGCGAGGCCAGAGGTACTAATAACGGTGATTTCTTTTCTTGTTCTTGCTCTTGTTTTTGGGTGATGCGAATTTAGTTGTTTAGGTGCATCGTCGGGCTCGATTTGTTTGACGCCTTTCGGAGGAGCTTGTTGCCAAGGTGGAATTACGAATGTATCTGATGGTAAGAGTTGATTTTAACACACGAGAATATGCTTATTGGTGTTGATCTGTATTTGAATCTCTGTATGTTGTTCGTATGTGTATATCAGATCAACTTGTTACGAAGGTGATAACGTGGAAAAGGACGACTTCGTCAAAGTCTTCCTCGTCTAGAAATCCGCTTGCAACTAGGGATGATGTCAGCGAGAGTGGAAGTGATTTCATCGAAGAATTCTGCATGATTTCCGGTAGTCACTCTTCCACTCTCGATAGACTCTACGCATGGGAGAGAAAGCTATACGATGAAGTCAAGGTATATATATACACACATACCTTTTTTCTTACATGTTGTGACATCACTCTCTATTATTTGATTCAAGAGATTTGTGTAGGCTAGCGAGATTATACAGAAGGAATACGACCGTAAATGCGATCAGCTCCGCCACCAGTTTGCAAAGGATCTCAGCCCTCAAGTCATCGACAAAACCCGATCAGTCGTAAAAGATCTTCACTCCCGGATAAGAGTCGCACTTCACTCAGTCGACACAATCTCGAAAAGGATCGAGAAAATACGGGACGACGAGTTGCTCCCACAGCTCCTCGAGCTCATCAACGGGTACATGCTTTAATTTATCGTCTTTTTTAATTTAATTTAACGATGTAGTACTAATTTTTAAATACGCAGACTAACAAAAATGTGGAAAGCCATGCTCGAATGCCACCACTCCCAATACATCACGATATCGCTCGCTTACCACGCAAAGGGCTCTGCAGTGGGCGAGACTCAGAGGCAGATCCTGAGTCAACTCGAAGAAGAAGTCGAGTACTTCGGGCTGGGCTTTGCTGACTGGGTCAACAGCTACACATCCTACGTGGAGGCCCTCAACAGCTGGCTTCAGAATTGCATCCTTCAGCCACGCGAGCGCCACAAGGGCAGGCGGGCCCTCTCCCCTCGTCGCTACTTGGCCCCGTCTATCTTTGTTCTCTGTCGGGATTGGTCGGTTGGGATTAAGTCTCTTCCGTCGCAGGAAGTCAGCGATGCGGTCAACGGGTTCTTGTCTGACTTGCGAAGTTCGGTCAGACAGCAAAGACAGGGTGAGGGCGATGAGGTGGCAGAGAATAATAATATTAATAATAATAATAATAGTAGTAGTAATGATAATGGGGAAGATGGTGGTGATGGAAGGGGTTCTGTCGTGAGGTGCGTGCAGGGGAGTTTGAGTAGGGTGCTCGATAGGTTGACGAAATTCTCGGAGGGGTCGGTGAAGGTTTGCGAGGATGTTTTGCAGAAGTGTGAGTCGGCTCGGAATGCGTACGATAATTATAAGGCGCCGCCGAGGTCGTTTAGCATATGATATGATCATGTGGTTTTGAGTTTGATTGACTGGAATATTTGTAAAAATCTGAGTTTTTTTGGGAGAAGCTGTCAACTTTATGATGGTGATGATAGGTTAATTGGTGAGATTTATGAAGAATGAAGACAAGTGATTCAATCTTTATTTGAATAATGTTTTCCCGGGAAAATATTTCATTCTAGTCAGTAGACAGTATTAAAATGCAAATGGCCGCGAGCGGTTCGAATATATAATTTTCTAATTAAATATACTTTATATATGTATATATATCGAGTCAAGTTTTCGAGATGAGTCGAACTCGAGCAATACTAGTCGAGACACTCGAACAAATTAAAGTTGAAGTAAGCGAGCGAGCAAAAGTCGAGCAGCTCGATCGAGCCGAGCTCGAGCATGAAAAAAAATTCGCGAGTCGAGCTCGAGCACCTTCCCAGGAATTTGCTAATGTTTTTTCTAGCTAGCTCAATAAGCTCAAAGCTCCACTCGACTCGGTTTATTTCGAACCCTATTTGAGATAGTCAAGTTTGAGTGATTTTCTCGATTAAGATAGCCAAATGGCAAATGCAAAAACACTCAAACTTAGCCAAGTGTAATTATCTCATATTTGTATAACATTTTGATTATAAATTAAACTATATTGTACGGAGTGGCGAGTGCTAAGTAAATTAAACGTTTTAATTAGTTTAATTATTACTACTAAATATTAATTATATAATAAAATAAATTCCCGCTCAAATTTAGAAAATTAAAAGGTAAGCTGCAATTTCCCTCTCTCCAATTTTCCTATTCAGCGACGTCGTTTTACGTCACTCCGTAGATCTCCCTCCCCCGCTATTGCAGAAAATTCACCCCGGAGATTCGTCAAATGCAGGTCAGCAGTTTCCCTATCCTCCGACGTCGTTTTGCGATTTGTGTTCGTGTTATCGATTTACATTTGTTAGTCGCTAGGTTTTCTATTCACCTATTTTTTATTTAATTAAAATAAATTAATTTCGACTCGATTCCTTAGTGTGGCATTTGTCCCCAAAATAAATACTCCTATAAATTAACTTTTTATCGAGAAAAAAGAAAACGAAGAAGGTTTTGAAGAAAACCCTAGAAGAAATGGCGAAAAAAGAAATAAAGCCGAAGCCTTGGGAGCGGTTTTATGGAATGATGGAATACTTTAGAATGGCCACGGAGAGCGAGGTAATAATTGATCTCCATGTATTAATTTTGATAATTACATATTGATTGTATTGTGACTTATTATGAGTTTTGATGATGGAAAAAACGGGGTTCGACGTGTGTTCGGATGGAAAGTTTTTATCTGGAGGAATTGCACACATAATTGGTGATAAAAACGCCTTAGAAATGGCTGTTACGGCTGCTAAATTTGCGGTTGAGAAACATAATAAAGAGAATAATACAGATTTAGAGTTTGTGAGAATGGTGAATGCTAATAGACAGTCTGTGGGTGGCGGTTTGTACTACCTTACCATTGAGGTTCTTTCTCCCCCCCTCAATCAAACCAGCATCTATCAGACCCTGGTTTGGAGACATAAGGAATATGTTGTCAAAATCTTCCGTGAACGACCTCATGATTATGCATTATCTGGTGTGTCTGTGCAATTACACCTACACCTCTTCTTCATAATTTTTACTCTTTCTTCTGTTTCTAGGCCCTGAGGTATGGAGTAAACAAATACTAGTCCCAAAGGGCGCTTTTCTTGGCTTCATGTATGTTATTATGTTTTTCGTCATATATATATTCCACCTGAGGAACCGATGCTTTCGCATTATTTAAACGCTTTTCAATTTGCAGGAGTGACCTAAGGAAGCTTCCTCAGTTCGACAATGTGCGTCTAAGCCATGTTAGTATTGTTTCCGCTTTGTTTTAATTAAATGTGTTTATATCATCATCATCATCATCACAGAGTTATTCAAGTTCATGTTAACATGTATCAGGTTAGTGCTCTTGCTTCAAAAATGTGGAAGACCATGTCTACTCAAGTAAGTCTTTCGATATTGTCGATGAATTTGTTACTGTTTTCCCCGTTTACAACTTCTTTTGTCTAATCTTATAACCAAAAGTAAATATATCTGTTTCAATTTACCACGGTTTTCAAAACTGTTGCTATTTCCGGAGATTTCAATTACTTGAATATCTCTTTTCTCAGATTACCAACCTTTATTCCTTGTAGACGAATTAAATTAGTATGGGTGAAGCCGGTGAACAAGAAGACCAAAATTTTTGTCTTTCTTTTGTGCTATAGAAAAGTGATTCACCGTGATATCATGATTTTACAAATTTCCAAATTTCTAGTTTACTCACGGTTAAAATGAATTTATTAAAGTTAACGTTTAACTTGTTTTAATCAATTTTAATATCAATAATTTGGGTAAAATGGGTAACTTCAGAAATCCTAAAAATAAAACATAACCTTCCCAAGGTCAGTAGGTATACATTCAACGTAAAAAATATATGAAAAACCATTTTTACATATTTTATTTTGAGTTTACCAATTAATTAAATATACCGATTAACCGATATCATGATATTGCCAATTGTTATAACTACGGGGTAATGTACCATGTATTGTCTTACAGGAGAAAGTGGACTACTATAATGCAAGGGACTTGAAGTTTGAGTTTGGCTATTATCTCTTTCTTCTCATCATATCTTCATTATTTAAGTTGTACTTATAGTATTTTTCGGTAACTAGGCATACTTTTTATTTTATACAGGAGGTAACTCATTTTGTGGAGGAAGTGGATCTGAATAAAGTCTTATCTTCTCGGTGAGTATGTAGGATAAATTTTGATATCCTTGTGACAAATCTAATGTTTAGCTAAAATTATTAACAACTTTGAAGTTGCCACAGAAGATTTGTATAATTGTCTTATTCTTCCCTACCGGCCTACCCACGATCTTTCAATATAAAAGTGGGTGTTGTCCCAATATTCCTGGTTAGATTTAAGAATTTGTTTGCAAAAATGGCACACTCGTTGCCCTTAAAAAATAATTTGGGTAAAATGGCTAACTTCAGAAATCCTAAAAATAAAACATAACCTTCCCAAGGTCAGTAGGTATATGTGCAACTCAAAAAATATATGAAAAACCATTTTTACATATTTTATTTCGAGTTTACCAAATAATTAAATATACCGATTAACCGATATCATGATATTGCCATTGTTATAACTACGGGGTAATGTACATGTATTGTCTTACAGGAGAAAGCGGACTACTAAATGCCAGGGACCTTTTACCAAAATAAAGAAAATGCAAGGGACTTGAAATTTGAGGTTGGCTATTATCTCTTTCTTCTCTTTTTTTACATCATATTTTCATTATTTAAGTTGTACTTATAGTATTTTTCGGTGACTAGGCATACTTTTTATTTTATACAGAACAATTATACAAATCTTCTGGAATGTCTTGTGATGATCTGAGTCGTATACTTCTAGGGTAGAGGTATAGGATTAGTAAATAGTGAAATAGACATTAGCAACAGGAGAATCTAAGAGGTGATTTTTAATTTTAATTGAGTTAATACTCATTAGAAACTCGAAATGAAGTGTAAACCGGTAATTCAATTTTATTTTTTCTTTCTTTGGTGCTTGTGTTTTTATTTTGTGCTCCTCTTTATATAAAGATCGGTTCAATTGAATTGCAAGAACATGAAGTGGTCACAATAAGAAAGCTACCCTATGCTTGTACTTATGGCTATCTCTATGACTCTTATGTGTTGATGTTAAGTGGAATGCTATTGTTTTCTGGAGTAGTCTCCTAGTTTCCGTATATTATAAAACTTGTTGAACTGCTTTCTGATGCCTACGATTGTATTAAGTGCTTTCAGTTGTTTGCGTTTGTACTCTTGGCTTGCATGGCTTTCTTGCGTTCAATTTGTATCGGTATTACAAACGTCACGGAGGATATTGTTAATCTTTTCTTTACGTCCTCTTCTGTATCGCCAATTATGGCGTTTGTTTGGTTGGAGATGTTCTTTGAGTGGAAAACTAGTTTTGGTGTCACCTTGAATGATTGATCGTTAATTCGTTATACTATACGGGTGAACTATTTGTAAAAATCTGAGTTTTTTTGGGGAGAAGCTGTTAGCTTTTATGATGCTGATGATAGGTTAATTGGTGATCTATGAAGAATGAAGACAAGTGATTCAATCTTTATTTGTATAATGTTTTGCCGGTGTCCGGTCAAAACGAAAAAAAAGCCGATCGAATCGAACCAAAATTTATTCGGCAAAACGCAAATGTTTTAAACTAAAGATAATCGTTGGAGTGAGTTTCTCGATTAGATAGCGAAATGCAAAAACACTCAAACATTGAGTAGCAAAAGTGTAAGCTGCAAATTAAACATTTTAATTAGTTTAATTATTACTTAAAATATTACGTAATTACTAATAAAATAAAATCCCGCTCAAATTTAATACGAGTAATTCATAAGGTAAGCTTCAATTTCCCCCTCTCCAATTTTCCTATTCAGCGACGTCGTTTTACGCCACTCCGTAGATCTCCTTCCCCAGAAAATTCACGAGAAACTCGTCCCGGAGATTCGTTAAATGCAGGTCAGCAGTTTCCCTATCTTCCGACGTCATTTTGCGATTTCTGTTCGTGTTATCGATTACATTTGTTAGTCGCTAGGTTTTCTATTCACCTATTTTTTTATTTAATTAAAACAAATTAAAATTAATCCTGTATTTATATGTGTGTTGAGAAATTTTTGATTCTATAGGAGCATGTGACTTTTGTTGGTTTCTCAGATTTTTGAATATAAGCATTGACTGTGATTTTGGGCGATGGCCGAAGGGAGAAATTCTGGTGGGCAGAGGACAGTTGTAGGCACTGATATTAGTAATTTTGCGATTATTCTTGTGGTGAAGAAAACGATATGATCCCATTGTGCTTACATGTTGAGTTAGTCGAGATCCATTGATTGATTGCACAACGGAAAGATTGTTTCTTTTTGCAGAAAAGGTATGGGGGCTACATTTAGTTTTCGATGCTCTAGCGTGTGTGTTCTTTGTCGACATTTATCATACAAAGAACACAACACTATGATATTTCACTTTATATTTTTTCGTTTTTGAATCAGCTGCATATATGTTGCTGGACCTCGATTATCAGGACATGAAAGCTCGATTATCTCAGGTTTGTTAGTTTCACACTTTATGTTGCATTGGGTATTTCATACAGATATAAAATAAGGATTCCAATCGAGACAGTCTACTCGGTTTTGGTCAAGCCCACTTAGACAGTCGAAATCTTTCGGTTCAATTAAGTTGTTTCAAGATGAAATTTTACTGTTTGTAAAAGTATAAGAAACAAATTGTTAATGCCAAAGTGATTCCGTTGTTCACGCCTAAGTAATCGGGTTGAGACTTTAATATATAATATACTTTGCTGAGGCAATTAAATTGACATCCACATAACATATGCCTAACCATTTTTATACTGCCTAAAAAAGTGAATCATTGTTAGGGGTCATAATTAACATATAGTATCAGGTGTGATTATAAGTTTACAAATACGCCTGAATCTTACGAGAAAGTGGGTAGAGAATAATTTCAACTACAGCTAAGATGAATAAGTTTGTAGCTGGAAGCCTGGAATTTTCAGAAATTTTATTTTAGGGGAATCTCATTACACATGTTTTTGAAGCCATAGAATAAGAAATAATAATAGAAAGCATATATCTTATAACACATGTTCATGCTGATTTTTAATTGAATTTTGAGCGTTGATTGTACTTGAGATTTACTTGACTACTTCAACTAGTATTAATCTGTCTTGTGACATATATCTAACCGAGTTAGTGTCACGCAAATTACATGAATAAATAAAATATTTTTGTGTTTTAAAGTCATTTGCGTGACACTAAATTAGTTGAATAAACGTCACAAACGACAAAACGTTAGAGTAAATTGACACTATAAGTCTAAAGTGTGATCAACGTGCAAAATGCAAATAAAAATAAAATAAAAACGAGTATTAATTTTTTTTAAATTAAAAGACTAAATATAGAATTAACATATATATTTTATGATATTATCTTCATAAAATAATTTCAAAGAAAAGAGAGTGCATCACATGGTTGCAAAGGATATTATAAAACTAAAGTTAGAATAACAAAATAAATAATGATGTAAAACAAAGAATCAAAGTATTGGACACATGTTTTCGTGTAGGTGAACAAACTTTTCTAAATTTTTGAAGTCATTTTTTATCACAAGAAAACAAACCCAAAGTACTTATTTAGGCCTTTCTCAATCTTGTTTTGGACAATGCAATTTTGTAAGTGATTAAATATCACAAGAAAACAAACAAACCCACTTTAGCTACTTGATTAGGCCTTTCCCTGTCTTCCTTTATAAAACGAAACTTAATTTCTATGAAAGTTTTATAATGATACAAAAAAATGATGAAACTTTGTAATGGATATATTATTAAAGTGCAATAATTCTATTAAGTGGAAATGAACAATATTAATTAAACAAAGATATGTGAAATCTATTATTTTATTATCATATCGAATTTGATACAAAATTCAAAGGCTCGAATTAGACCGAATTTTATTAGTATTATTTTAAAAAAATTATTAATTTATCGAGTACTAATTTATATAAGTTACTGAATTTAATTAATTATAATCACTCAATTTTCCGGTCATTGTTCGTATTGTTGCAATAATTTTGATGATTAATTAACAATAAAACAATAAAATTAATATACTATATATCTTGGCATGATCATGAAGATGATCTCTAGGACCAGTTAGTTTGTAAAGATCCACTATTTGATACGATTAAATTGGAATCTTATACTTTATTTTTGTTAACAAAAAGACAAGTTTAGAATACCTTCTCTAATATAGTTTTTTTTTTCGAGCCTCGATAAGCTCAGAGCTCGACTCTAATAATTGTATTATATAGTACGTGAAAGCAAAAACAAGACGCTGTAAATATGTACAAGTGACAATTTACAATGATAGTTGCCTTGTTGACAATTTAGGTCCATTCTGACACTGTGAGGCTTCAAAAGTCAAAATTCGATTCCAAGAATCTATCTAAAATGTGGGTTGTGTATCATCACTTACTTTGATACTTGTGAAATTTGGCAGGAACCCACATCAATGTCATGTCCTTTTCATCGATTACTCGCATCGCTCGCGCGCACTAGAGAAAAAAAAATGGAGATCAACGACGAGTGTGGCCTTCTGTGATTCAATCGGTACTTGGATCACCACCTTTGCCATGAGTCGACTCAAATTTGTCGACTCTAGCTACTTGTGAACTTTATGGATGGAGCACCCAATACCGTCATATTTGAGCTAATAATATATACTTTCGTTCCAATTAGTTATGCATTTTTCCTTTGTATTACAAAGAAATAATGTATAATTAGTTGAGACGGATGTAATATATATATAATTTGTCGACCTGCTAACAGTTGTAGGGTCGACCTAGCCTCAAGGCCCTCATGCTTTTATTCGTCCCTTTGCAACTATAAATTAACAACCAAACTAACTCTAATTTCTCACACACACTTCTTACTACTCCTTCTTTCTTTGTTGTTCGCCGTTGTGTTCTATAATAATATTTGTAGTTTTTCTTTTGCTCGGCAAAGCTAAGATATCGATGGCGCAGCAAAACATGGTAGTTTCTTTCATGAACATCTCCGAGAAGAAGCTTCTCCAAAATCTTGACATCAACTCGTGGGTCGATTCCATGCGAGCTTCATCCCCAACCCATGCCAAAGCCGCCGCCCATGATCAAGATTCTTGGACCGTAAGTAAGCCCCATAATTAAGGAATTAATAAATCTTTTTTTTTAATACGTAGAATAAGAAAAATGATAGGTATTTTATATTTGTTGAAATCAAACAGATTAGCCATCCGTCGGCTATGGACATGTTCGACCAAATAACGAATGCTTCCAAAGGAAAGCAAATAGTCATGTTTTTGGACTATGATGGGACACTCTCTCCCATCGTGGACGACCCCGACCAAGCCTTTATGTCGGAGTCGGTCGGTATCAAAAATTATAAAATTATCGATAAATACAATATTTGTCGTAATTTTAAAATATTTTTTTACCGTTTTACAGATGAGAGCAACCGTAAGGAAAGTTGCTAGGTATTTTCCGACAGCCATAGTGAGCGGAAGGTGCAGGGACAAGGCACGTACCTACTCCCTCACAACGTCTCGTCTCAAAATAATATGATGAACACTTTTTTTGAAATCAATAATATATATAAATAAATATTTTTGAAATTAATTTGTTTACAGGTGTATAGTTTTGTGCGTTTGGCAGAATTGTATTATGCGGGAAGTCATGGCATGGACATAAAAGGCCCATCAAAACGTTCCAAATATATCAAAGTCAGTGTTACGTTTTTTTAAAAAAATTTACTCAAAAAATTATTTTTACCCTTTAACATATTTTATATTTCATTTATTTTCAAAAACAAATTATTGAAATTATTAACAGGGTACTGAAGCAATGAATTTTCAGCCGGCCAGTGAATTTATTCCCATGATCGACGAGGTAATTAATTATATAAACAATAATTAATTTTTATTTCATATTTTTTATTATTGAAAAATATGTTGAATTTTTCAGGTTTATAAAGCTCTGTTGGAGGTGACAAAATCTATTGCAGGTGCGAGAGTAGAGAACAACAAATTTTGTGCGTCTGTACATTTTCGCTGCGTGGATGAAAATGTAATATTATTATTATTATTATGTTATTTATTACATCATGTAAATTAAAAAAACACTATATACATAATGAATTTAAACTAAAAAATATCTATATATATACCTTGATTATATTGTAGGAATGGATTGAACTCGCTAAACAAGTTAGATCAGTGTTAGAAGGGTATCCGAATCTTCGACTGACCCAAGGAAGAAAGGTATTCACATTTTTTTTTTTGTATATTTATCGCACTGTCACTTGTATATTTCAGATGTAATTATTTATGCAGGTATTAGAGATTCGCCCTACTATTAAATGGGACAAAGGGAAAGCTCTTGAATTTTTGTTGGAATCACTTGGTGAGTTAATTCATTTATCAATTGATTCTAACATAAATTATTTTTGAGTTATTTTTTGAAAGAACCAGAAACAATATAGATTAATGTAACAATATATGTCTATTTGATAGGGTACGCGAATTGCACAGATGTCATCCCTGTTTACATCGGCGATGATCGAACGGACGAGGATGCTTTTAAGGTAACCAATGACTTATAATTTTGTGTATATTTAAACACTACTACTACTTTTATAGTACTAGTACTCCCTCTAATCCAAAGCACATGTCCTTTGTAATTTACAACAAAGGACATGTGACTGTTTAGTACGGGAGGAGAGAATATATGTTATGGTATGCTTTAAATTATTAAGTTAATTATAAATATATAAATACATAGTATGATTTAGAAAAGGTTGAGAACCTTTTAAAATCCAATCATTAATGTTTTTTTATTAATCAATAATTAGTGCTTTTTTTAAACTATATAAAAAAGTAGTCATTTCGTCTACAAAGAATTCCTCTTTCAGTTTTGTAAAAATAGTCACATTTTTAGTACAAATAAGAAGTAAAAATATATTTTCAAGCATTATTATAAAGTGAAAATAATTAAATAATACTTAGAACAATAAATTTATTTAGTTTTTATATGTTTTTTCATTATTATTATCTCAAGTTCTAATTAAGTAATTAACTAATATTAATAATTAGGTGTTAAGGGAGAGGGGTCAAGGATTTGGGATTCTGGTTTCTAAGACTCCAAAAGATACAAGTGCCTCTTACTCTTTGCAGGAACCATCTGAGGTACTTAGTACTCCTTATTATTCTAATCAGTCTCTCGTTAATTTTACAGATATATAAAATGAGTCAGAAAGAAAAGTTTTTTTTTTTAAATTCTTTATTAGTACGGAGTATCTATTATGCGTTTATTATTATTTCATGATCGTATTCGTATGGTACGTAGGTAATGGCATTCTTGAGGCGCTTGGTGTGTTGGAAACGAATGTCTCGATGACAATTCAGAATGAGTAGAAGACTTGAAGAAATCCAATTGTCTTTACCAAATGGATATATGATATATAATTATTAATTAAGTAAATAAGTAATTAGATTAGATACCACAAAACTAATATTCAAAATAAAAGGTGAATGCAACATAATGTTTTGAATATAAATAGTTATTATGAGGAGTTGTTTTTTCGTGAAAATTTAAATTATATTTGGATGTGCTACGTACTTTACGTAATGCATGCATATATAATATACACCGTGTAATACATTATATATATTGTAGTTTAATTAATTTAGAGAATACCAATTTTGGTCTTTCATGATTGTATTTTATGATGTATTTTTTACGACTATGTAATTGTTGGATCGAAATTTTGCGACCACGCACTAGTGTATAACTTCATGAACTGAATTGCTGTAAATTTATTTTTTCACAAAATTTTACTAGTACTCTCCACGTACAACTTTTTTAATCTGATGAAAAATAAACGGAGTAATTTCTAAAGAAATTGATTTAATAAAAGAATAATATATTAAAATGAGTTTTTATATTTAAAAAAATAGAAAGTGTAATTATCATGACCTAATTTTTAATTTTCTTAAGTAATTTACCCGATTGAAATTAACAAGTACATTCGTAAATATGGTCCCAAATTTTCATTTCTTTAGATTCGATAATTGCATTTGCGTCCCCATGCTGAGTCAAAAAGGACGTTTCGTGATTCAATTTTCACAAAAGAAAATAATTTTTTTTTTTAAAGTTGCATCTTTTTCACATTCACACATGATGTGTTTGCATGAATGTTAAATAATTTCTATCACCATCGAACAATACTCACTTCTCCATTCGGTTGAAATTAGAAAATTATAATTCTCAAAACTATCATATCTTATATATTATTTCCGAATTTTGAAAAGAAATGGTTAAAGAAATGTTTCTTTACCTCAAGGGGATCTAAACTATATATGCTAGTATTTTCTTTGTTGAGGAATATGTCTTGATATTATATTAAATCAATACTTCAATATTTTTGTACCAAATTTGAAAATATGGTTGTCTTAAATTATAATTTATAGATTCTCAATTTGTCTACATAGACCACAAGTTAGTTACGTTGTAGGTTCATCTTTCAATTTTCTCTTATGGGCATCTTATGTTTTTTTTTTTTTTGGCTTTGTGTATAGTTTTCTCATTAAACTCTTGTCTATGCATATCTATTCCAAAGTTTTTTGGAAAATAAAGAGATCGAATAGAGCTTCGATTCGGTATATCATTCGTTCAAATCAGAGAAAATGAATGAAAAATTAATTTTCAATGAACTAATAATATGAATGAGAAGACAAATCTAAAGGTAATAAAGTATTTCACATGTGAAAAATATGCAAAAGGAAGTGAATGTATATAAGGGAGTATCTTTGGAATTGTGTGTGCGGGCGCAATTTGCGTACACGAATGTAAGTGACGAATTTTGTTTTAAAAAAAATCGTTTGGGACTTAAATTTATATATATACTGACATTTATTTGCAAATTGCACAATTGTTTTAAAAATTACAAAAATAAAATAAAAAAAAATAGTGTACAAATATATAGTTGAGACAGCAAAAACAAATTCGTTGAAGAAATTTGAAACACATGCAATGCCCCCAAACATGACAACAACCTTCGGTAAGGAGACCTAAATTAAAATAGCTTTAAAAGAAGTATTCTTTCTTTGATCTCTCTTTTCATTGTTAGGTTATGAAAGTGAAACCCATCACCCACCCCACAAGCTGGTGTAGGTCTAATAAAGAATTGGGTTGGAATCCACTCAATAAGGTTTGCAAGGGTTTTGTTTGATATGAAGAAAACAAAAAACGGACGGATACTAATTGTACAATAACATGCATGCATGCGTCCGTTTTCGAATAGTACGTAGGCTTCAAGAAGTGATCGCTTCTCGTACGTCCCTAGCTTGGGGGAGTCGCTTGTTCAATAAGTTGTTCGTCAATAATTGTAATATCTATAATCTCAATTATAATGTCTCGTCAATGGTTATTTGTTCTGTTGGTTGAACAGTGTAATTGAACAACCGTATAAACTTGATCAAGAAATCAAAAAACTCGCGTTGAAAAAAAAGGCCCATGAAAAATGTCCCAAAGACTTTGGTGGGCTGACTAGGCCCAAATATTTGAGTTGGGCGATTGTGTTTGACGTAGGTTTGGGCCCAAGATTGTTTGAACTCAAATTTCTTGACTTGGGCGGTTCTACCTATTTCCTTGTTTCAATTGAATTTTAGTTATATTTATTTATTTGGTGTATAATTATTATCTATTAATATGTGTATGGATATTCATCATCTAATTACATCACTGAGGGAGCAAAATTACTAAGATATAATTTTCAAAGAGTTTAGAGTTTTTTTAAGAACAGGTGAATACTCGATTAATTAAATCTACTTTGTAACTTCATTTTATTCGACGTATATTAATATTCTTCTCCTTTGCACATTGACTTTTCGAATTTCAGTTTTCAAGTACATCTTGTGTTATTCCGTTAATCATATTTCTTTTATCTATGTTTTTATTAGTTGATATACCAAAATCCTATTGAGAGAATTTTGAGCCAGAAATCCTAATAAAGAGTATCAAGTTTCGGTTTCGATTTTTTTGTAATTCAATTCATTAGAGCATAAAAAAAAAAAATCTTAATTAGGTGTTGCTAGTGTGATTTTTTTGTAATTCAATTTTTAGTTCATTGTGAGAATGATAGAGCATAAAATTAAATCTTAATTAGGTATTGCTAGTGTTGTGAATTGGAGCCTCAATTTCACACATTACTCAATTATTTAACAAATGATCTGAATACATTTATATTATAAAATTTTAAAATAAGTAGAAAAAACACGAACAAAAAAAGATAAATTCTTTACGGTAATAACGAAGTTACAATAATATTCTTTTTATCAACATATGCATCAATTATGAAGAATCTCTATTTATAAATGGAGAAAACTCTTTAATTTAATTGACAAAGAATATAATATTTTTTTTCCAATATACAGTAACTATACTTGATCTCTAATATATACTGTATAACAGTAATTTAAATATTTTGGGTTTTCTTTTCTTTAAAATAACATTATTTCAATATGATGAAAAGAATAAAGAAAAATAAGTTTTAAAATGCAATTAATTTTATTTATCATTCTAGATGTTTCTCCAATAAATTAATACTACTACTAGTACAGTATAAGATAAGATTAATTAGAAATAATATTCAACCCAACATGTGCACCACACCACTGTGGGGTCCCCACCAATCAATAACACTACTAACTACATATACACAGAAACAGAAAACAGAGTGAGAGAAAATTGAATCGAAATCCATGGCGATGGCGGCCAACCACACCTTCTTCCTCCACATCCTCATCCTCTTCTCCGCATTCCTCATTTGCAGATCTGTAAGTATTAATCAATTTCTCATTTAATTTCTTATTTAATCAATTCCTCATTCGATCGGAAACGGAAACGCGCGCAGGACGATCCGGATTGCGTGTACTCGGTTTACGTCCGGACCGGTTCGATCATCAAGGGCGGGACCGACTCCGTCATCAGCCTGACCGTCTACGACGCCGCCGGCTACGGGATCCGGATCAACAACCTCGAGACGTGGGGCGGGCTTATGGGCTCGGGCTACAACTACTTCGAGCGGGGTAATCTCGACATTTTCAGCGGCCGCGGGCCGTGCTTGACCGGGCCGGTCTGCTCGATGAATCTCACCTCCGACGGAACGGGCTCGGGCCACGGCTGGTACGTCAACTACGTCGAGGTCACTTCCACCGGGGTTCACGAGAAGTGCGCTCAGCAGCAGTTCGAGGTCGAGCAGTGGCTCGCCACCGACACGTCACCATATGAGCTCACTGCAATCAGGAACTACTGCTCGTCGTCGTCGGATGAGAAGAAGAGGGCGGCGTTGGGCGGCGGATCGGAATCGTCTCTGCTGTCTGTGATATGATGAGAATTTGAGAAGTGGATTGTTCGGGTCGGGCCCGGCCCGTTTTGTTTCGGGCTTGTGGGTTTATGTGTTTTGTTGGGTGAGTAGATGAAATAAATTGAAAGATTTCGATTTGAGTGAGAATAATGAATGCTACTTTGAGTACGTTCTCAACATAGCAAGGTGATATGTGATTTATTTAGAGCATAGAATAAAATCGATTATTAGTGAAACAAAAATGCAATATATATTTTTAAAAAATAACACGACTCCGCTGGGGATCGAACCCAGAATCTCTGGTTTCGTAGACCAGCGCCTTATCCATTGGGCCACGGAGTCTTGTTGATAATAGCTGAGGAACGAACAATAAATACTATTGTGTATCTATATAGTTTTAGAAGTGATAGAAGCGGGCCGGTTTGTTGATTGCGAAACACGATTACAAGAAGAGCTTGTGACCAAGCGGTCGAACTCCACCAGCTGTTAGGAAGTCGCACTGGCTCGACGATAAGAACGAATGGGCCGGAGCGAGTGACGTAGTTTTCCATGGAGCAGCAGGTAATGCTTCTTCTTGTCGATTTGAAGGTTTTTTTTTCAGTATATGGGATATGGGACGGACGTATGAGATGCCCACCAGGTGTTTGACATAATGTATCGTTGGATTTTTGATGGTCTGGATGTTATCTGTTAGGATTAACATGGTTGGTTCTATTGAATTTTGTTCATTTTAGTCGGAAGTACGTTTGCTAATTCATTACAACACCCGACTAGACTCTTACTCTAAGCTTAGCTTAATTGTATCTCTCTGCTTAGGCCGGGGAAACTGATCTATTTCAGATCACCCATGGAATCACATTTATTTTTAGGATAGTGTTCGCCTTCTGGGTAAGTTACCCCTGCTGCTGTAGTCTGGTCTGTTATTGCATTCTTCAGTTGATTCTTCCTCGTCCACGTTAAAATTAAAAAGAGACGATTTTCTGATTTTCCGCCATCCGAGTGTCCAACCTGATCGCTTTCTTTGCTTAGTGTTTTGCTTTTGATACTCTTGTTGCAGCGCTAAGTGGTCCCTTTGCAGCTCGGCCATTTGCGCCTTCACTTTCTGAAGTTCTATTCCGAGGGCTTTAACCTCTCTGTTTGTCGATGACCAACTGCTTTCTTGATCTGAGTTCTCTACTATTCCTGTTTGAATTTTTCCTTGTATTTCAGCTCTTATTTTCACTTGCTCTGAGAATAAGACCTGCGATTATCATCTACTTTAGTTTGACACAGTTACAAATAATTGAAGGGTTATTTATTTATTTATTATTATAACTTTATTGTCGAGGGTGAGAAATGAACATCATAACCCTGGTTTGTTGCTGAAATCGATTGTAGAATACTATTACATACCTGAATCGTGGTTCTTAGTGGCAACCTGTCATTTTGTGCAGCATGTGCACATGCATCTTGCGAAAGCTTCCCATAGTTCATGACATTGCATAACCTCTTTCGGTCATGGTCGGATAGGGACGGATGAGCCTACGAATAATCACAATTATCACAATCATGCAAAAACCAGTTATCGGCCAAAATTACAAACATCCCGCTCACATTTGTTTCTCTTTCGTGAGCTTCACTCTCCCGGTGAAGTATTTGTTATATAAATAAAAAAAACATCAAGAGGGTGCTTGTAATACTTTAAGGATGCTTTCGTAATTTTGAAAGATAACTGGGTTCTTTTATAATTTTTGTTAGTACCCCTAGAACGAATGAATAGCAGATAACCTTAAGATAGGTGTCTATAGCTCTGTAGAGTCCATCATGGCTTGTCCTAGCATTTTCCGGCAGTGACTGAGCTAGATACTGGAACTTAGTGACTGGAAGCTGTTGGTCCCTTGCAATTTCTGCTAAATAGTTGTCGAGAAGTTTACTGATGGCCAATGGCTGAGATTGTTGCAGTTGTTTTTGCTGTTCATACAGCAAGAAATATTCCAAAATCCTTTGCACGACATCTACGTTGTGTGTATGGTCTTCCTCAATTAGCGAAGGATGTCTGTGGAATCGGTCATAACATTAATCTATGTTGTGACCATTACATAAAAACACCTTCAAAATTAGCATTGACTTACTTTCCCCTTTGTTCACTTGCCCTGCAGCTAGGAATGAGAAGATCACAAACATCCGCGCTTTCCAATACCAAACCGGCTCTCTTCTCGAGCCCAGACACCAAAGCTGGGGATGCGCCGTAAAACAATGCCATCCTTAACATCTTCAAAACGAACTTACACGAAACCGCTTCCTTCTGTGATGGCAGCAAGCTCACCAGACTTTCGACTATCATCCTCTGCTCCCTCGTGGGCCCGATACACTCTTCTTTCCTCTTCCCACTAATAATATTCCACTGCAACTGACTATCGTTTGTTCTTTCCCTCTCGAACTCTGTTGTGCCCGACAACCATATCTCCCCATAATGCGTGATGCAAGAACCCACAATCTCAGGAGCCACCCCTTTCGCCTTCAACGCCATTACTGTCCTCGTGAAATAATCTATTCTTAGAGTAGCGATTTCATCCCACCACCACTTTTCTCCTGTCATTGCTTTTCCACCTAAATTAGAGGTTTCTTGAGAAATCTTCCAGCCAATGGATTCGCAGCACCTCCGGACGATTTGCAGGTTCTCGGCCCATGGGGATAAGGTCTCGCACGATTTCAGGACGGAAATCGAGTCCCTCCATGAAGAGAGAGCTGCGAATGTGAAGAAGGCTTCGGATTTGGTGATGAGGTTACCATCTTCTAGTGCCTCTGTCATTTCGAGAAACTCGGATGCGCATCTTATGGATGCCACGTTGTTTGCATTCAGGCTTATAGGGAGGCCGTAACAGAATCTTAATATGGTTTCGAATGTCTCGGGCCCACCCGGTAAGTTGTCAAGCTTGAGGTCGGAACTTGAGTTTGGTTCTTCTATCCAGGTGAAGTAGCCACACTTTGATACCAGTGGGTACTGTTTTCAGGAAGCTATTATTGAGATTCTTAATTGCAATGAATTATTTCTCTAATGGAGTTTATATACGAACATGTTAGGTTTCATTAAGTTACCTTGTGAACGTAGAAAGTGATGTCTTCAACTTGAATCGATGTATCACTTGGAATCTGAGAATCTGAGAAGTGATGAACCTGCTCATGAGAAAGAGAAAAAAAAAACAGTACTAATGTTTCTTAGACATAATTTTGTTCGACTCTATGAATAAATAAATAAAATGTGTGATGAGATCTTTAGAGGTTTTACCATGACCGTCCTTTCTTCTCGAAACCATCTGCAGATGTAATGAATTTCGATATTGGAACAACTATCCTTTGCTCGTTTTCTGTGTGTATTTCATTTGAAAACTTCATGGTGTTCGTCTCGTGTTCTTGCATCTTACTATATTTCTGGGTTCTTTAGGACTACATTAAGTGGGACAAGTGTTTTGAGTGTTTTTAATGCTTGAGAAGTGAGTTTGTGGCTGAAGGGAAGGCTGCCATTTAAGAAGGTTGTTGAGTGTTTTTTATCTGCACATCATTTTCAGGTTCACAGTCATTGAATAAAAGAATGTTGCTTGTGATCAGTCACTGTTAATCCAATTTTGATGAATCATTTTATGATCATAATATGATCCAAAAATATTCGGCATCTAGAGCGTTCGGATCCATTCTTGTTTCTCAAACCTGAAACCAAGAAGCAAATACAAAGAAACATGTTGCAGCCAAAACTAACATTTACAGCTTCAGAAAGACATGCTCTTCAAGTGCTTGCCACAATGCCTCAAAGAGATCTTTCATAGTAAGTATTTCTCACTTCCTCAATTCAAATTTGAGCCACTTCAATTCATATATCTATATCTATATGTATAAAACAAGAAGAGAAATTTAAATAATCAACACATTCAATTTTTTTTTCTTTGCATTCACATTATTTCATCATTTACATTCAAATATGTGTTGCAACGGAATCAACACATCTAACTATTTTTAAATCCATCTATTTTTATTATGATGCAACTTTGTCCTTTGTAAAAATATTTAATAAATATTTTTATAATTTCGTGCACGTAAATCCTATTTATTTTAAAATTGACAGCTTTATAATTAACTTTTAAAATAGCTTATTTTAATAGATGCCCCGCTGGACTATTTTGTTTAAACCCACATGTAATCTTAAATTAAAATCTAACAAAAAAGACAATTGACTCTTTCTTTATCTTATCTTTCAAATGAATGCTAACTTATTTTAACATCCGGAATTCACAACTTGATTTAAACAACAAAAAACAACTTACATATATGTAAGTAACACCAAAACCAGGCAGTTCATTATATACTCACAGTTTGATTATTCCAAAAACCATGGCAGCTTATGCATCCTTGATTTCTTTGATGCGAGTCATTGATGATCTCGAACATCATCCTTCCCCACCGATTTCTCTCGACAAACAACTAGTCGAATCCATCACTCAACGCATCACATACTTTGAAGAATTTCTCCATTCCTACATTAGTAGTAGTCCTGTTGCCGACGATGATGAAGAAGTTGCAGATCCATTGGAGATGCGTATTGCAGGCGCAGCTTTCGCAGCCGAAGATGCTATTGAGTATCATATTGTGGACTGTATCAACCACAAAAAGAAGAAAAAAATGGCAAACGATGATGAAAAGGCCAAGTCCCTCAACCGATGCTACCGTATCCTGCGAAGTGTGATTGAAGAGATGGATTCGATCAAAAAAGTTGTGGAAGATACACAGAAGATAAAGAAGGTGCCGCTGGTCCATAATCAAGTGGGCACGACAAATGTCAATGCATCTGTTGCTGATCGAAGTGAAACCTTGGTGGGGTCCGATGGCATCTTGATCGAAATCATGGAAAAGCTCGTCGGAGGCCAACTTGATTTCCAGGTCATCCCGATCGTGGGAATGGGCGGTATAGGTTAGACCTTTCTTGCCAAAACTATTTACACAAAACCACTTATTAAGGAGCGTTTTGATATCTGTACTTGGGCTACGATTTCTCAAAACTATGACACGAAACAAATCCTCTGTGAGCTTCTCTTTCAAGCCAACAAGGAACAACAGAGTGTAGATGAATTGGGATTACAGCTCCATAAATATTTATTTGGCAGAAGGGTTTTTATTGTGATGGATGATATGTGGAGTATCGATTCGTGGGATCAGATACAACGCATTTGGCAAACAAGGCATTCTGAAATGTATTTTCGCACATCGGCTCTCATACCCTCCCAATGACAATTTGCGGCAGTAGGCATGATCGCCCAATGGTGAATCATGATACTCCGCCATTATTTTACACCTCAATGTTGTTGGAATGAGATCAGTTTCCCCCCTTAAAGGATACTCTGCAGGATGATTTGTTATGTTTTGTTTTAAGTTTAGTAATTCTGGATCAGCAAGATGAGCTTCTCTCAACTCCTGTAAAAACCCCGAACGGACAGTTGACATCCCCAAGTAAGAACCATGACAGCGTGATAGGGCATCAGCGACAATGTTCTCTTGACCCGGTTTGTAAGTAGTTATAGAAAAATCAAAGCCCATTAATTTTGTAAGCCATTTATGTTGCTTTGGTGTGTTGATTGTTTGTTCCATGAGAGCCTTCAAACTACAACGGTCCGTTCGAATGACGAAATGACATCCCAATAGGTATTGGCGCCATTTAGTTACTGATGCGGTAATTGCCATCATTTCTCTATGATAAGTAGACATACCTTGAGCATGAGCAGATAACTTTTGGCTACGGTACGCAATGAGTTTATTTTCATGGAGTAAGGCGACACCCAATCCAGTCTCGAACTCATCTGTTTCAATAACAAATGTCTTAGTAAAATCTGGCAAATCAATATCGGAGCTTTCACCAAGGCCTGCTGTAATCGCTGAAATAACGATTGTGCTATTTCGGTCCATTTAAATCCATTATTTATTAAAATATCAATTAAGGGACTACCAACCGAGGCATAACCCTTGATAAAACGACGATAATATCCAGATAATCCCAAAAACCGCATTTACTTTCTTCGGGTCCATTGATACGCCCTCTACTGAAATTATATTACCCAAATACTCCACAGTCTGTTGGGAAAAAAATGCACTTTGATAATTTTGCATAGAACTGATTCGCTCTTAATAAGTCCAAGACTTGCTCTAAATGCTCAAGGTGCTGTGCAAAATCCTTACTATAAATGAGGATATCATCGAAAAATACTAGGACTAATCAACGTAAATAAGGACGAAATAGATCATTCATAACCGCTTGAAACGTAGCTGGTGCATTTGTGAGCCCGAATGGCATGACAAGAAATTCGTAGTGGCCATTATGTGTTCGCAGTGATGTTTTGTGTATATCCTCTGGGCGATAACGAATTTGATGATATCCAGATCGCAAATCTAGTTTCGAAAAATATTGGGCGCCATGTATTTCATCCAAAGTAGGTATAGGGAACTTATCTTTAACGGTGACTGCATGTAATGCTCGGTAGTCCGAGTAAAATCTCCATGTACCATCCCTTTTTTTGCCAACAAGACCAGTGAAGAAAACGGGCTTGTACTAGGACGTAAAATACCCTCATAGTATTTCAGAAACTAATCGCTCAAATTAAAATACTCGAGATGAGGAAAATAAGACGCACCGAGAGATGGAAAGGCCTGAGTTGCAGCTAATGAAGCGACCAACGACAAAACGCAATAGGCCGGAAAGGGACATTTTTTGCAAAGGTTTTTACACTCATTTTTGTTTTTGTGATTTGATTTTGAGAATATTTTCTGCTCATGTTTATGAGTTACGAGAACAACTGCATTTTCAACTTTACCATTCGCACAAATTGAAGGAGTAGATATGAATTGAATCTATGGTTTCAGCTATGTGTAAGAGATCAAGATTTTGAGGGCTTGCGACAATGCCTCAAAGAGATCTTTCACAGTAAGTATTCCTCACTCCCTCAATTCAAATATGAGTGACTTCAATTCATATTCCCTCTCCTCCAGACTAATAGTCACACTTCCTTCACAAAATATAAAGGAAATGTGACTATTTCTAAGGTTGGAGAGAATATATAACAAGAATAGAAATTTAAATAATCAAAACATTCATATTTTTTTTCATTCAGTTTATTTCATCATTTACCTTCAAATATGTGATACTACGGAGTCAACACATCTAACTATTTTTATATATAAATAAATACGCCATACTCATATGTTTTATTGTGATATAACTTTGTCCTTTATAAAAATATTTAATATTTTTATAATTTCTTAAATCCTATTTATTTTAAAATTGACAGTCTTATAATTAACTTTTAAATTACAGTAGCTTATTTTAATACATCCTGCTGGACTATTTTGTATAAACCTAACAACTGACTTTTCTTTATTCTTTATCTTATCTTTCAATTGAATGGTCCGAAATTCACAACTTAATTTAAAAAACAAAAACAAAAAAACAACGTCCACATATATACTACACCAAAATCAAGCACTACAGAGTTTCATTATTCGAAAACCATGGCAGCTTATGCATCCTTGATTTCTCTGATGGAAGTCATTGATGATCTCGAACATCATCCTTCCCCTCCGATTTCTCTCGACAAACAACTAGTCGACTCCATCACTCAACGCATCACATACTTTCAAGAATTTCTCCATTCCTACAGTAGTAGTAGTCCTGTTGCCGATGATGACGAAGAAGTTGCAGATCCATTGGAGATGCGAATTGCAGGTGCAGCTTTCGCAGCCGAAGATGCTATTGAGTATCATATTGTGGACTGTATCAAAAAGAAAAAGAAGAAAAAAAAGGCAAACGATGATGAAAAGGCCAAGTCCCTCAACCAATGCTATGGTATCCTGCAAAGTGTGATTGAAGAGATGGATTCGATCAAAAAAATTGTGGAAGATACACAGAAGATAAAGAAGAAGGTGCCGCTGGTCCATGATCAAGTGGGCAAGACAAATGTCGCTGCATCCGTTGCTGATCGAAATGAAACCTTTGTGGGGTCCGATGGCGTCTTGAACGAAATCATGGAAAAGCTTGCCGGACACGGTACAGGTAAGACCCTTCAGGTCATCTCGATCGTGGGAATGGGCGGTATAGGTAAGACCTTTCTCGCCAAAACTATTTACGCTGAGCCACGTATTAAGGACCGTTTTGATATCTGTGCTTGGGCTACGATATCTCAAAACTATGACACCCGAGAAATACTCTCTGAGCTCCTCTTTCAAGCTACTAAAAGAAACAAGGAACAAATGAGTGGGAAGAGGGTCGATCAATTGGGGGTGGAGCTCCACAAGTACTTGTTCCCTAGAAGGTTTCTGATCGTGATGGATGATATGTGGAGTATCGATTCATGGAATAACATACGACACTACTTTCCTGACAACTATAACGGCAGTCGAGTGCTGGTGACGACCAGGCTATCCGAATTAATGACAACTGATTATAGTTTCAGTATGAATTTCCTAGATAAGGCTAGCAGTTGGGATCTGTTCTCCAAAACAGTATTCGGTGAAAAAAGTAGCTGCCCTCCTGAACTTGAGGAAATCGGAGAGAAGATTGTGGACAACTGCAAAGGCCTTCCTTTATCAATATCTGTGGTGGGAGGTCTTCTGAAAAATATGGACGGCACTCGTGCATCTTGGGAATCAATACGAGACAACTTCACCTCGGTGGTGAACATGAGGAACGATAAACATTGTTTGAGATTGTTGAAGCTGAGTTATAATCATTTGCCTGTATACTTGAAGCCATGTTTCTTATACATGGGAGTGTTTGAGGAGGACGAAAGGATTCGTGTCTCTACGCTTGTCCTGCAATGGGTTTCCGAAGGATTTCTTAAACCAACGAAAGGCGAAGCTTTGGAGATTACAGGTAGAGGTTTCGTACAGGACCTCGTCGGAAGAAATCTCATTTTAATTGATGAGTTGGGTTCTACAGGGAGCATAAAGTATTGCAAAATTCACGATTTGGTTAGGGACATGTGCTTGAAAGAAGCTCAGAAAGAAGGGTTTTATCATGTCATGGGGAAATGTAATCATCCTTCATCTCAGGGCATGAATGCCCAACGCCGGGTTATTATACCTGATTATAACACTTTTATCATGTACAATGTACGTGGTGACTTGAGATTGATGTCACACACTCGATCGATTATTTCCGAATATGGTAGGGTTCCATTATGCAAGAATCTGGTATTACTGAGGACATTACAGGTGTATGATGAAACGGACTTGAATTTTGTTGTGTCTCGATATGTCAACCTGCGACACCTTTATATGGAAGCTTCATGGATGCCGCCATTCCTTCCCTCTATTAGCCACCTTTGGAATTTGCGTACGCTTGTTGTTTCTTCTTCTTACAATTTTGAGCCCATGAACATCCTGGTCGTTGATTTCTGGGAAATGACTCAGCTTAGGCATATGAATTTTTCCCGTAATTATGCATGTCTCCCGGATCCTCCGAGCTGCGATGGACGAGATGGTGTTGCGGTGGTCATCATGGAAAATCTACAGACCCTTAAAAGAATAAGTAATTTCAAATTTAGAAATGGGGTGGTTAAGAGAATTCCCAATATCAAAAAATTGCATCTGAAGTATGATGATGGTGATGGTGATGGTGGTGGTGATGATGTGTATTTTTTGGGCAATATGAAATATCTGTGTGGATTAGAATCCCTATCCGTCAAATGTTTTTTGGCAAGTAGGCCGTTTAAGCCTTTGCAGAAGATTACTTATCCACACTCCCTTAAGAAGTTGGATCTTATGGTGTCCAGAGAGCATGAATGGGGCGACATGCTGGAAAAGATCGGTTCGTTGCCTCTTCTCGAGAAGCTCAGATTATGGGGGGGGCGCTTCGAAAAAGGGAAGTGGGAAATAGGCCAAGGACAATTCCCCTGCCTCAAGTACTTACAAGTGAGCAATTGTCAGGGTCTCGAAAACTGGAGTGCGGTGGAAGAGGATTCCTCCATCCTTCCACGACTTGAGCATCTTCGTCTTGACTTTTTGAAAGAGCTGAAGAAGATCCCTTTTGAGCTCTTAAACATAGATACACTCAAGAGCATAGTGTTGATCTACTGCGGAGAAGGAGCGGTGAAGTCTGTGAAAGAGTTACAAGGCGGGGAGGATCAACTAAGCTTTCACGTCAAAAAATTGGATCTGAAGTATGGTGATGATGATGATGATAATGATAATGATGATGTTGATTCGAATGATGAAGATAATGTTCATTCGGATGATGAAGACAATGTTGATTCGAATGATGAAGATAATGATGATATGTATTTTTTGGGCAATATGAAATATCTGTGTGGATTGGAATCCCTATCCGTCAATGGTTCTTTGCAGAAGATTACCTATCCACATTCCCTTAAGAAGTTGAGTCTTACTTTGATCATAAAGCAGGAATGGGGCGACGACATGCTGGAAAAGATCGGTTCATTGCCTCTTCTCGAGAATCTCATATTAATTGGGGGGTGCTTCGAGAAAGGGAAGTGGGAAATAGACCAAGGACAATTCCCCCGCCTCAAGTACTTACAAATGAGCGACTGTGGGGGTCTTGAAAACTGGGCTGCGGTGGAAGAGGATTCCTACATCCTTCCACGACTTGAACATCTTCATCTTGAAACGCTGTATGAGCTGAAGAAGATCCCTTTTGAGCTTGGAAACATTGATACGCTCAAGAGTATAAAGTTGAAATGGTGTGGAGAAGGAGTGGTGAAGTCTGTGAAAGAGATGTTCGATGAGCAAGTCGAGTTACAAGGCAGGGAGGATCAACTGAGTTTTCACGTTGAGGTTAAGGTTAGAGAGGAGCACCAACACCTCATGAGCTTAGCGAGTTCTAACTTTTATGTCAGCGCGTCGTGGTAAACGGATACTTCTCTCAAGTTTTACTTGGTACTGTACTTTTTTAAATTGATTTTATAATATTGCAGCACATGAAAGACTCGAATTCTCAACTTCATGTTATTTTTATTAAGTTGATAATTTATATTTGCTCAAAATTTATAGTTTTGAGCAAGTCGAGTTACAAGGCGGGGAGGATCAACTAACCTTTCACGTCAAGGTTTGGGTTACAAAGGAAGACCGACACCTCATGAGCTTAGCCAGTTCTAACTTTTATGTCAGCGTGTCGCCGTACGCATAGCTCTGTCAAGTTTTACTTGGTACTGTACTGTACTCAGTGTGTGTAGACGTATATTTTCTATTTTACGTTAGTTGTGACACAATAATTTCATACTCCGTATTGTACAAATTAAAATTGAAGGGGTAAAGTTTAGCGTTTGTTAATTAGGGATTATTGAATGAATAAAAAGTGAATTGATAGCTTGGAGGCTAATTGATCAAACGGTGTTCCTTTTGATTTTTCTCTCTTTTCTCTTACTTGTTTATCTGTTCCTTGTTTCTATCACCCCAGCTCTAGGAAGTATGCGCTTGATTTCATAACCAAAAAGTTCCTGCAGGATATAAACACCCTTCTCCGCCTAATTATCGTCTAGCGGACCATCAAACTTATCGAACGAATGCGCTAAGCAATACAATTAATTAAGCATGTAAGTGCTTATAATTAGTTCGATCGATCAATATATCAAACATGACTTCGATACAGTGGCTATGAAATCAAAATCATCCAAATCACCTTGAGAATCGGTGGGCTTGAGCATGACTTCGATACCGAAACGATTATTGGCTTGTTCAAAGTATTCGTCGAAGAGAGATCTCAAAACCATCTTTCCCAAGAACATGTTGTACGGTGATTCCAGAATTCTACGTACATAATACATAGGCGACTCCAAATTTTGGCAGAAAGTGAAAATAGTGGTAAAAAAGACTATATACCCCTCCCGTTCACTGATTATCTCAACAAAAATCTGTGTACTTTCTTCCCTTACACAATCCAATGATATTAATACAATGTACTCCTGCGGAGTATATATATACAAAATAAAAATGTTATACACTATTGCTGCCAACCATACTGCCCGTTTCTATGACCGCCGCTCTGCGAATAATTAGGAGGAAGTGCAGCTGCGTACCCACCTGGCAGTGGGCCCCGCCCCTGGGAAGGATACGACCCACTACTACTATAACCTCCTCCATCTTGATAATATCCACCTGGCAGTGGGCCCCGCGGCTTTCCGTACTGATGGTGAGTGGTGACACCTGGCATGGGCGGCTGAGGATTGCTGTTGATCGGATGATGGCTGGGATTGTTCCAGTGAGGAGGATGGGTTTGTCCTGGCTGTTGGATCGGGGGCAGGCGGGCGTGTTGCTGAGGGTGCTGCAGTTTCTGCCTCTTTGCGATTTCTTCGTTTTGTCGTTGCTGCTGTCTCTTTTTCTTCGTCTGGAACTCGTGCGATGCTTCGTATTTCGGTAAGCTGCCCAATGAATCAAGGAACGATAAGGTTTGGATGTAATAATATAATAATATTATATTGTTCGACTTACGTTTTTGGGTCACAAGGTAAGGGATCGTTCCAGAAATATTCTGCATCTAGAGCATCCTTCGCAGAGATTCTCTTTACAAATTGAGGTTTGGGCAAAGGAAAATAGTCAGGTGGAATTCACAAGAGACCATTCCAATGTAAAAACATTATTTACATAAACGAACTTAATATTCATAAATTTTCAAAAAGAAAAAGTACACATCATAAAATTTCACATAAGCTACATTGCTGAATGCCGAGTAGCTAACTACTAGAAACCAAGAATGATATTAATGAGCAATAAAGTATATTGAATAATAGAGATACCTTAGATGGATCAAGAACAAGCATTTTCTCCAGCAAATCCAAAGCATGTCGATCAAAACTGCACAGAAAGCCATCATTCAGCCACAGTAAATCAGGCACAGAGCAGTAGATATTATTAATGAATAATTCTATTATTTCAGCTGCATATGCTTAACCTCCTAAAAAGCTCCCGGATTCGCTTTTTCATCGGTCGTGAGGGCTTAAATTTGTTGTACCAAGGGATCTTGGAAACATCGGGCCACGTCACCTCATCAGGGGTTCCACAAAGCTCAAATATTTTAGTCAACTGTTCTGGCTGCGAGTACAAGAGTCGAGACAATATTTAGTTCAAAAATATTTATTACACACTACGTCTAGATAATAAACTAAGGTGTATAAATTCAAAATATTCAAGAAGAATGGTGAAATTAAGTTTACCAGCTTCAGAAAACAAAGGAAGATGACTAACCAATACACCAAAACTATGATATCCAAAGAAAATTACACATCCAATATACTAAATGAATATATACTACTTTTATGAGAACATTATAATATATTATTTTCATGTTGTTGCGTCATTGATATTAAGCCAATACTTGTACCATTGTTGTTGGCTGAATGCTAAAGCTCATTTACTCTGGATATTAACAAGGTTCGAGGAGCATAAAAAGGAAAACAGCTGTATTGTTTAGAATATAATATTATAATGTAATACGTTCAACATTAATTCATTTGATATCCAGTACCAAAGATAGCCCCTTTTCAAAAGTGTCACTCCCCCTAAATTCTGTCAACTATCAAATCCATGAATCATACCCATAGTTACCAGAAAGGCAATACATAAAAGGATACATATGTAATATGTTGGTGAGCTCCCTTCGTAAGCTAATAGGAATACACTGCGTGAGTTATCCATGTTTGGGAAGTTGATATTATACTATTTTAATAAAACTTGGGATATTTGGGAGTTGGAAATTTGTCTATTCGACGACTTTGTTTTCAAAATCTAAATGTATACACTAAATATATATATATATATATAGAACACTCAATCAATAATACAAGCTCAATAATAGCTTATTTTAAGGGCCTTGAGCCAAATTAATGTATAATATAAGAGCGAAACCCCACCCAAACATGAAAAGGAAAAACACAGACCCAAAATAGGCAGTTCTCTGCAATAAGTGTTTATCTTCTTTCATTAAATCATGATACACCAAATTCAGAGTTCCAGACTGCATTTTG
The DNA here is from genome assembly GCA_954870475.1 of Euphrasia confusa. Lineage (NCBI taxonomy): Eukaryota > Viridiplantae > Streptophyta > Magnoliopsida > Lamiales > Orobanchaceae > Euphrasia > Euphrasia confusa. Next base: position 28,291,466 of record OX940970.1, on the reverse strand, counting down.
CTAGAGAACTGCAAAATGGGATGTGCGACGGGGGAGGAGCAAATTATTTAACTATGAATACATATAACTTGTTGATGCCTGGTTCTGGGACAAGTTTTTAGTGGCTAAACTGGTTTTGATTTAACTAACTGCCAAAACTTTTTTTGGAGGTCTAAAAAATGATCAATGACCAGTTCGTGGTTGAAGAGGATGGTCCAGTTTATAAACATTGATATGAAAAATTATTTTTCGAGGAGATGTAAAATTTATGCTTTGTTTCATGAATATCCTGATATTCCTCACTCATCAAAAAAAACAGCAGCACAAAACATTATCTATTTCCTTTTTTTTTTTTTTGACCTAATTGAGAAGTTGCTGACACTCAATTCTCCTTGTCAACTTATTTCAGTTCTTCCGCTCAACAAAAGAAAAAAAAAATCAACTAATTACTACAAGTAAATTATGCTCTTGATATTAAAACAACTTCAATCAACACAGAAGTGACAGGCACAACTCTTTCAGACAAGACTTTTATAACCTTGGATGCACTTCATTTCAGTTTTAATCAAGTACAGTGTTTATCATAAAAATACACCTCTTCAACAGTGATGATGAGAAACCTCTTCAACAGTGTTGATGATGAGAATAGAAATGATCGAAGATATGAAAAAGTTTATCACAGAATGAAAATGGCATAAGCTAAGGGAGAAGAATCAACTCAGTCAACATTTCCTTTATTTATTTCTTAAATTAGTATTAAGCATTTATTTCATTTCTTAGTCAGTAAGTAAGTTAGACATGGGCTTATAAATTTGGATGTTAGGTTTTGAAGAGAGACATGAAAAAAAGTTATTTCTTTTGAAATATATTATCTAAGCGCATTTGCTGGTTGCTAGGATAATTCAAGACCTTTATCTTGGATTGCTAGAACTATAACTCTCTTTTGGTTTCATCAATTGGTAAGCCAGTTCTGACAGTTTTTATGAAATTGATGGTTTATATCCTTTGTCACTCCAACTGAGGTAAGCCAGTGTATATCGTTTCCTAATGCCCTTTCTTTATCATGTAATTCAAAATTCAGTCGCTGGTGGAGTATAGCCTATTCCCTTTAATAAAATCAGTTCTTCTCCCATCCAATAATTGCATCACAGCTCCTTTACAACCAGGATTAAAGGGCTCACCGTTTCAAACCAAGGCCAACCAAAAATCACATCAAAGTGCAACATGGAAAGTGCCTGAAAAGTCATTTGAAATTGTATTCCTTGTACCACTACGATGAGGCCATGAATGATGAATATAAAGAGCACAAAGCACCTGAACAGACCATAAATGAGTTTAACCACTTCAACGGAGAAAAAGAGGACGGGCTTTACGCCTTAGGGGCACAATCAACAAGCAGCCCGTGATCGTATTGGTCGGTAGCGGAGCCTCTCTAAATTTTATATCTACAAATCTTGCAAACTACTTACAATTGCCGGCCTCTCGAGGAGACCAAGGGGTAGAGGTAGTAACAGAAAACGAGCACAAAATGTGGTGCAATTCCTGGTATGAACATGTACCACTAGTGGTACAAGGAATACATTTTCAAATGACTTTTCACGCACTGTCCATGCTGCACCTTGATGTGATTTTTGGTTGGCCTTGGTTTGACAGGGTGAGCCCTTTAATCCTGGATGCAAAGGAGCTGTCATGCAATTTTTGGATGGGAGAAGAACTGATCTTATTAAAGGGAATAGACTATACTCCACCAGAGCCTGTAAATTTTCAATTACTTAATAAAGAAAGGGCATTGGGAAGCGATATATACTGGCTTACCTCAGTTGGAGTGACAAAGGATACAAACCAGAAATTTCATACAAACTGTCAGAACGACGACCTGCCATAACGTGAAACAGCTGTTAACCAAGTTCGATGTGGTCTTGAAACCACGCGAGACACTCCCACTGGCTCGACCGTTCAACCATCGAATTCGTCTCATTGACGAATCCAAACCGGTGAATGCTGCGCCATATCGGTATGTGCATTACCAAAAGGACGAAATCGAGAAACAAGTCAAAGAAATCATGGAATCAAGATTAATTCGCTACAGTACAAGTCCATTCTCTTCTCCCGTTTTATTGGTCAAGAAAAAAGATGTTACATGGAGGTTTTGAACGGATTATCGAGCTTTGAACTTGGCAACTATTAAAGATTGATTGATGACATGCTGGATGAGCTACATGGTGCTGCTTATTTTTCAAAGCTTGATTTGAGGGCAGGATATCACCAAATACGAGTACATCCGGATGACATAGTTCTAGCAATCCAAGATAAGAGTCTTGAATTATTCTAGCAACCAGCAAATGCGCCGTAGATAGTATTTTTCAAAAGAAATAGCTTTTGTTCATGTCTCTCTTCAAAATGTAACCTCCAAATTTATAAGGTCATGGCTAACTTACTGACTAAGAAATGAAATAAATGCTTAATACTAATTTAAGAAATAAATAAAGAAAATGTTGACTAAATTGATTCTCCTCCCTTGGCCATTTTCCCTCTGTGATAAACTTTTCCAAATCTTCTTTCATTTATTTCTATTCTCATCAGATGATAAGGTAAGACTTGGTAGTATAGTTCCGAAAATTTTAAATGGTCAATAATAGTAAACAAATACACAAAAACATAGTTTATGAGGCATGGATTGAGTTAGTGACACTTCCTAGGTACATTACATACCAATGTATTGTAACTTCCTAGTAATCAACTTCTTAATCTTGATTTCAAATAAAGTAATGGTTCCCCGTATAGAATGAAACTGCATGTTTATTATCATTTTTCACATTCCGTTTTTCAATTTTCTTTTAAAATTTGAACCAGCAAAAGTGCCAAAAGAGAAGCCATAACTTCTGAAATTCTATCGTTAAACTAAAACCAAAATCATACACGCTTAGCACAGATGAAATTCACTTCTATCTCAGTATTGTGCCCTAAATATTTGAGTTCAACATGAAGATATTAAACTATTGGAGTCAATTGGGTTTCCAAGGAAAATTTTACAGCTACCGGGTCTGAATGCAGGGTATAACATAATATAAAAAATGGTAACAATTAATGAAACGATAACAGTTAAAGGAAGACCCTTCTCTCATTTTAAGAGGGCTTCCACAAAACTATGAAAATAAGATTTTATTTGTTGATTTTTCCTAGGAAACAATTATCCTCATAATCTATGTGGGAGAGACAAGCAAAAATTCAATTAACAAATCACTTACGTACAGTGTGTATCTAACCCACACAATGTGCAATGTATTGGTAAACTTTAAATAACGTCACCTAAATGATTCCGAAAGTATTTTGACGTTTTCAAGACATTTGATAGCACCGGAGTAATTAATTTATTATGTTTTAATTAATTATTAATAATGGGCTCTCTTCTTGGGTTTTATTAGGGTTTAATTAATATTTATTTAAGGGTAGGTCTTTCATTAGGAGGATTTAATTAGAGTTTTGCAGCGTTGCTGTGGCTGCAGAGAGAATTAACTCTATGTGAAGTTGTGAACCTCTTAGAGGTTTTTTGTTGGTTTATTTTCATTAATATATCGTATTCCTTATTTTCCAATCTTCTTCACTCTATCAATTGGTGCGGTGAGCGTGGAAGATGACGGAAATCATTGAGATAGAGAAGAGGGTTGTGGACTTCGAAGAGCAAGTTTCCGGGCTGCAGAAATCTGTTGGAGACATTCAGAAGACGATGGTGGAGCACAAGGCGATGTTGTTGGAGTTGTGTACTTAATGTCTAGATTTAAGTAACGGAAACTCACGATCCATTGCCATTAATCTATTTAATTAAATAAACAATTATTTGCGTTTAATTATTTATAATTAAATACATGCAAATTATAGTCCTGGATTTTATACGTTGTAGTTAGTATGGTGTTGCATGGGCACACAGAAGATCATACTATCGGTTACTCGTATTTAATCGAACAGTTGCTCACGACCTAGATGGACACGGACCAATCCATCGGTATAGTCGTTGTGTGAGAGAGAAAATAATTTATCTTAATTATTTTATCACACTTGTACACTTGGTGTATTGAGCGGATCGCTTGAGACTTATCAATTAGGATTGCTCTGTGATAATTGATTTAAGTCTCGGAGTATTTTATTCTTAATCCCTGAAACAATTGCGGGTGTGTATATTTAATATAAGTGACTTTGATTTTCCAAATGAATTAACCGATTTAATTATTGGGTTAATTACCGGTTAAGTTGGGTCACTATATTTTATATATGGCATGCCGTGAATTCTTGAAGGGACAGTGTATCCCAGAAGGGTTGATAATATCCCCGAGATGAGCTCATAAGGATTTATTATGTAAACCTCGCGAGTGGATTTGTTCCGCATAATAAATAAGGTTGAATGGTACTATTCTCGGATATAAGAGATGAATAAATTTATTAAGCAATAAATAAATTTTATTCATGGATATTTAAATCTTAAATACACGGAATAAATAATACTAAGTTGGAGAAATATTATTTGATATAATATGGATAAATATTGGGAGTGCAATTTTATTTATATAGTGGAAAATAAATAAAATTAATATTGATAAAAATTAATAGATTTGGGTTGGACCCAATTTAATTTTCAATATTAGAAGCCCAATATTTAATCTCCTTTTGATCCCCTACGTAGCCTATAAAAGCACTACATGGTCTTCACTTTTCACAACCTAAGATACGTCAATCATAAAGTCTTGATCCCCTACCCCGCCGTGAAGGCAGGGGCCTCCTGGTGGCGGCGGGTCGCCGGACCCGCCGCGGGGGCTGCTGGGCAGCCCCACCCCGATCGATCGCCGGCGTGCGATCGATCCTTCGATCATATGGACCCCGGCTCGCGGGGGTTCGGGTGGGGGCGGATTGCGCGCCTTCGGGCGCGTGGTCTCCAAAGCCCGGACTCCGGCGGATGAGTCGACGTTCGTGTGATCTCCGGCGAAGGGTTCGTTCGGGTTATCGGTTCCGCAATTTTGATAACCCGGGATATCGAATTCCAACAATTGGTATCAGAGCGTGGTTTACGTTCGCGGTATTTTCGATAAATATTGTTCTACCTTGCAGGGTTCCGACTATTATGGCTTAATTTATTATTCGTTTAATTTATTTTGTCATGATTGTTGGTTTTATTAAACTCTCGGAAATGTCGAGATTCGTTTTGGTGGTGAATGCTTGTAATAGTAAAAATTCGGGGGTTGACCGAATTTAGAATTTATTATTATGTTCATTGTTTTTCCGGAAAATGTATAGGGTCGATTTCGTGTATAGAATCGATACCGGAATTGTAATTTAGATTTTTGTAAATTTATTTTGCGATTGGATCGACGAATCGAAGACCGCCGGAGAAGACGAAGTGACGAGAGGGACAAGGGCTTGGGATCGATTGGATCGATCCCATGGAGATGCCCGGATCGATGGCTATGGCCGAGGGGCTGGTTGCCCTAGCCGCGGCTGCCACCGGTTCGGTGGTTGGCGGCGTGGCTGGGCGGCGGCGCTCCTCCCCGTGGCTGGCCGGTCGGACGTGGTGGGGGTGGCTTGGGGTCTCCCAACCCGGGCTACTCCTACCGGAAATATACTTTCCTATTTAATTCGTTATTTCCTATTTTGATTATTTCTTTATGGAATATTCAAGAAATAGAAAAAGAATTAATTTAGTACTAAATTTATTTTTCCTATTTGATTATTCCTACTCATTAGAATATTCATGGATTAGGAATAAAATAAATTTGGAAAAGTATAATAGTCCTAATTATTTTATTTCTTTATTTCATTATGGATATCATCTAGAATATTCCAAGAATATCTTGGATAGATTATTCTGGAGATTTAATGAAGTGGAAAAAGAAAATAAAATAAATAAAATATTAATAATATTTAATTTTATTTTTGATATATTCAATTGACTTAATTTTCGAATTAAGTAACTTTTGGATTAATTGAAAATAAATAGATTTAAATATTGGAAATTAATATTCTCGTCACATGGAGCATTCAAGAAACGAAGACTGAAGACTAGAAGATGCGTACGGGGATGTGATGAAGCCATAATAGTCGGAAAATAATATTCTAGTATTATTTTGACTATGTGATAATACTATGTGCTTTATTACATGTATGCATGCTATATGTGTTTATTTTATGCACTAGATAGCGTATCCCTTTATTGTAAAAAGCTAAGTGGGAGAGGGTATGAAACATACCCATGGTCTCCATTGCTGCTCTCTTTGTGACTTTTATAAACTTTTGAAGTTTATATAGATAAGTCATTAGAGGAGAGTTCTTGTAATTCCTTTACAAGAAACATTGATTAAGTTTATCAAACAATGCCTAATTTGTCTTTCCAAAGCTGATTTCAAGTCGACTCATTCTCACCCCGGGGAGTGGAATGGAGCCAGAGCCACTTGGTCATGTAGAGGACACAAATTAGAGACTTTCGTACCATTTTTTGATAGATGGGTCGTTTGTCTGCTCGGCTCCCTCATTTATGAGAGATAGGGTTGTTCGCATGGTGAATCACTGGTTAGAAACTTCGAGTTTCACTTATGATTCTCCACGTCTTGATTTACAAGATTAAATGGATCAAGTAATTGGGAGTCAATTATAAAAGTCTCTTAGTGTAGTAAACGTCCACACCACGTGGCTTGCTATGCTGACGGATTTTGGATTAATTGATGTAGACAGTTGTAAGTAATTATGAAGAGTTGTGAAGTTATCGTAAACGTCCACACCACGTGGCTTGCGGTGATGTAGCGATTCCAAGTAATTTACTTTGGTACTGAGTAATGGTTTACACTTAGATACGCATTATAGTATTCCTCCCCACGAGGTTCCGCTATAAGTGATGTATGACCAAAGAAAATCTAATTGCTAAGTCGTTTGGGTGGGTAAACGTCCACACCACGTGGTTTGCCTTACCTGATGGGATTTTAGATGTGATTAGTGGTTTAATGATATTATTTGAGGGAGATAATATCGGAGATTAAATCGATTGTTTGTTGTTATATGTGCTCATAGATTAGGATATGGCTTTGAACCCACTTTATGTGATACTTAAGGATTTTAACTCACTGGTCCCTGATTGTATTGATTGGAATAGAGATCTGGACATTGCCCAGACTGTTAAAGAGTACAAGTTTGTACTCAAGTGAGCTTTGTTCTCCCGAGCCTACCAATGTCTTAACTGATGAGGAAGGGACTAATTTTAATATCATGTTCAAACTCAAGGAGATGTTTAGACATGACGTAGAGGCTAGACAAGAGGCGATGAGGATACTCATAAAGGCCAGTCGATTCGAGGAAACGCTTAAACACGTTTTCGAGATGATGAACCTTTTAGACGAGTTGAGACGGAAATCGCAAGCTCTTGTAGCCAATGCCAAAGGTTTCGAACCTAAGGGCAAAAACCGGGGGAAAGGAAAAGCAAGCAAAGAAACCCAGTGGTCCTAAGTTTCTTGGATCACGAGATGGGACGAGAAAGCCAATAGGCTAGTGTTCTCGATGCAAATAGTCTGGGTACTGGAAGTCTGATTATCCTCTCAAAGAAAGTACGAAATCTTCTTTAGTCGTAAAACATAGTCAGTGGTATTATCTACCGGAACCTGGTGTGTAGATATGGAACCATTGACGGTATGCGCATTCTAAATGCAAGGGTTCCAGGAAACCCGACGACTTGGAAAAGAAGAAATCGTAGTCTACATGGGCAATGTTGTTGAGGAGGCAGCTGTTGCAGTGGAGGACAATTATATAGGATTTCATTTTGAGTTATTGCTTTTATGTACCTTTTAGAAAAAACTTTGTTCTGGATTTCTAATGAATGGATATTTTATTTCTTTTAATCATTTGATGGTTATGAGAAGAAATAAGGATATTACCTATTCTGGTACATTAGCTAGCAATATATAAATGATAAACCCTAAGTCCACCACGATGCAACGAACCGTAGCACAAAACTCGTTTTACTTTTAAGAGATATTTCGGTAATTAATCATTTATACTTGTGGATTCTTATGCTAAGTCATGTTTATTCAAATAAGAAGTTCAAAGGTCGAAAATTGATATTTTGATCAATTAAGTTGAAGGAGTGGACCTTCCGACCCAAGAATCTAATTTGGAAGATAACATAACTGAGTAATCCTTTATGGATATAAGGTATAAGATCCGGACAAGTATTAGAATTGATTAACTCTAATGTATGCAGACCTTTGTCTACTCAGACAATAAGATACGAGTACTTCATTTTATGATTACTCGAAAAATGGGTTAGCATACCTGATGTGCCACAAAAGCAAAGTGTTTTGACAAGTCAATGGACACAAAGCTATTGTGGGGAACCATCATGGTATATCCATTGAAAGTCTGCGATCTAATCGCGGAGGCAAGTGCCTGTCTGAGGAATGCATGGCATACTGATCAGAGATTGGGATTTGATCCCAAATGACTACACCATACACTCTTGTGTAGGAATGGTGTGTCGAAAATTAAGAAATGGAACTCTTATAGAAATAGTAAAGGCATGAGTTATACGGAACTACCTATGTTCTATGGATATGTCTGGAAACAACGGCGCGTTCAAATGCGGTTGTAGAATATCCTAGAAGAACAAAAGATGTGTGTTCAAATAGTACTATGAACCAGAAGGACGTTATAAGTTCTAACGCCCGGCTCTTAGAGGAAGACTATTAGATGAACCACAAGCCCAAAGTGACGTAATACTTTGAAAGAGAGAGAACGATAAGGACTGGATACAGCCGAACCGAGTATAGATACACCACTAGAACCTGCACCTAATACTGTCACTGTTGATACACCGGAACGCCGTCGTAGTGGGAGGGTTGTTAAACAACCGGACAGATGGATTGAACTGGGTGAGTCTTCGGACTCGGCACCCGAAGTTCATGAAGTCGATCCCTGGACCTATGATGAGGCGGTACAAGATATAGATGCGCCTTCTTGGAAGAAAGCGATGAAATCCGAAATAGAATCTATGGATTCTAATAAAGTCTGGGATCTTGTAGAACCACCAAGCGGCGTAAAGCCAATTGGGTGTAAATGGGTCTACAAGAGAAAGAGAGGATCTGACGGAAAGGTTGAAACCTTTAAAGCTCGGCTTGTTGCGAAAGGATATACTCAGAAAGAGGGAATCGATTATGAGGAGACCTTCTCGCCGGTAGCCAAGATAAAGTCGATCCGGATTCTCTTATCCATAGCAGCTCATATGGATTATGAGGTGTGGCAAATGGATGTCAAGACAGCTTTCCTTAATGGAAGTCTTGACGAGACAAACAACCAAAAGGATTCATTGCTAAGGGGCGAGATCATCTAGTGTGCAAGCTTAATCGATCCATTTATGGATTGAAACAAGCCTCGAGTTCGTGGTACTTGCAAATTGATGAGATAGTCCATTTTATGGATTCATCAAAGCATAGACGAATCGTGTGTATGGGAAACGTGATGGAAACAAGGTGGTGTTTCTCGGGTTTTATGTAGATAACATTTTATCATTGGCAACAATGTAAAGATGTAATCAGACATGAAATGATGGTTGTCTGGATAAATCATTATGAAAGATAAAGGAAGAAGTTGGACCTGTTCTTGAGATCTTGGATCTCTAGGAGAGAACATTGTACTTCTCCTGGACATCTTACATATATATGATTGTGGTTCGTTTTAACATGCAAGATTCCCAGAAAGGTTCGTTACTTTTCAGATACGGAATGCATCTATCTAAGGATATGTGTTTTGGAACACAAAAGGAGATAGAAGCAATGAAAGCAGTTTCCTACACTTTAAGTGTGGAAAGCTCGATTAATGCATTGTTGAAAACAAGAACCTGATATCGGCTATGCGGTTAGCATAGTGGGAGGATATCAAGGTAATCCTGGAAAGGAATACTTGACTGCTGTAATGAACATTTTAAGTACTTTCGAAGTACTGGAAACTATGTTCTGGATTACGGAGCAGACAAACATTTCCTTTGGATTACATTCTCTTAGATTTCTAATCGAATAAGGACCGGTGTAAGTCGATATCAGGCTATGTGTTTCACTATTAAAGGAGAAGGAGTTTTAACATGGAAGAGTGATAAGCACGATGCTTTTCGGACTCTGCCATGGGTAACCAAATAAGCGGCCTCAGAGGCAGCGGAAGTTTTGGTATAGCTCCGGGATAATCTCTGGGACTTAGATGTGATTCTTAATTTGCCAAAGGCTATGTCAATAGCGGTGCAATGGCAAATGGTAAGAAATCACAAGTCCATAAGTGTAAGATAACACATAGAGCAAGTACCACCTGATACGAGTCATCGTCGAGGGAGACGACGCTGTAGTCACCAAGATAACTTCAGAGCGGCAACCTAGAGTGCTCATTCACAAAGTACTTCTTGGAAGTACAACTTAAGCACGTGATGAGTATGGGAGTCGGGAGTTTGGAGGAAATGACTAGACCTTAGTACAAGTGGGAGATTGTTGGAGTTGTGTACTTAATGTCTAGATTTAAGTAACGGAAACTCACGATCCATTGTCATTAATCTATTTAATTAAATAAACAATTATTTGCGTTTAATTATTTATAATTAAATACATGCAAATTATAGTCCTGGATTTTATACGTTGTAGTTAGTATGGTGTTGCATGGGCACACAGAAGATCATACTATCGGTTACTCGTATTTAATCGAACAGTTGCTCACGACCTAGATGGACACGGACCAATCCATCGGTATAGTCGTGTGAGAGAGAAAATAATTTATCTTAATTATTTTATCACACTTGTACACTTGGTGTATTGAGCGGATCGCTTGAGACTTATCAATTAGGATTGCTCTGTGATAATTGATTTAAGTCTCGGAGTATTTTATTCTTAATCCCTGAAACAATTGCGGGTGTGTATATTTAATATAAGTGACTTTGATTTTCCAAATGAATTAACCGATTTAATTATTGGGTTAATTACCGGTTAAGTTGGGTCACTATATTTTATATATGGCATGCCGTGAATTCTTGAAGGGACAGTGTATCCCGGAAGGGTTGATAATATCCCCGAGATGAGCTCATAAGGATTTATTATGTAAACCTCGCGAGTGGATTTGTTCCGCATAATAAATAAGGTTGAATGGTACTATTCTCGGATATAAGAGATGAATAAATTTATTAAGCAATAAATAAATTTTATTCATGGATATTTAAATCTTAAATACACGGAATAAATAATACTAAGTTGGAGAAATATTATTTGATATAATATGGATAAATATTGGGAGTGCAATTTTATTTATATAGTGGAAAATAAATAAAATTAATATTGATAAGAATTAATGGATTTGGGTTGGACCCAATTTAATTTTCAATATTAGAAGCCCAATATTTAATCTCCTTTTGATCCCCTACGTAGCCTATAAAAGCACTACATGGTCTTCACTTTTCACAACCTAAGATACGCCAATCATAAAGTCTTGAAGAGTGAAGAGGATCCATAGAGTTCGATAGCTCGTCGCCCACCCGACGTTCGAACGGAGTGCAAGGAATACGCGGGAAGATCACGAGGTCATCGATTTCGTTTCTCCGAACAACGAATCGTAGGTACAATTCTCACCCCCTTGATAATTGTTCGATTTTGTTTTTATTGAAAATACCGTAGGACGAAGATCCGAAGATCGAAGCCCGGATTAGACGAACGATCACGCGGTGGTGGCGAAGCCACCGGACCGCGGATCGCCCGGCTAGGGTTTCGGCCGTGGGGCGTGGGGGCGAACCCTCGGCTGGGCCGAGGGTGTGCGATCGATCCATGGGATCGATCGCTGGGCACGGGCTGGTGCCGTGCCCTACCCCGCCGTGAAGGCAGGGGCCTCCTGGTGGCGGCGGGTCGCCGGACCCGCCGCGGGGGCTGCTGGGCAGCCCCACCCCGATCGATCGCCGGCGTGCGATCGATCCTTCGATCATATGGACCCCGGCTCGCGGGGGTTCGGGTGGGGGGGGATTGCGCGCCTTCGGGCGCGTGGTCTCCAAAGCCCGGACTCCGGCGGATGAGTCGACGTTCGTGTGATCTCCGGCGAAGGGTTCGTTCGGGTTATCGGTTCCGCAATTTTGATAACCCGGGATATCGAATTCGAACAGATGTTCGAAGCGATTATGGAAAAAATATCGCTAATAGCGCCTGCCCAACCAACGACCACGAGCAACAACTTTATCAGGGCCGAAAACAACACTGAAGGGAACATGGCAGCAACTCCATCGACCACTGTATTGTCTCGAATGGAGTTGCCCTCGTTTGAAGGGTTTGATCCAATCGCATGGATTGCTCAGGACGAGCAATACTTTTTGGTCGACCGCACTCCAGTTGCCCTCGTTTGAAGGGTTTGATCCAATCGCATGGATTGCTCAGGACGAGCAATACTTTTTAGTCGACCGCACTCCGCTTGGGGATCGAGTCCAACTGGCCATCATCGCCATGTCAGGCAAGGCTATGTTTTGGGCGCAATGGGAACTTCGTAGGGCAGCCACCGTCACATGGGCTCAAATTACACAAGAATTGATTGAACGGTTCGGGGATAGTTCGGCCATTAATGCTTATGAGGCCATGCACATCACTCGGCAGACGAGGACTTTGGAGGATTACCTCACTCTTTGATGAGCGCGTCGCGCAATTGCCTGAGTTACCTGCAGCTCAATATTTGGGTATGTTTCTTGGGGGGTTACAAGATGTTGTTCGAGATCGCATTCCAAATTCGGAACTGAAAGATGTTTTCTCAGCAATTCGGTCGGACCGACGAATTATTCGTACTCATCGTCCCTCAGGAGCACCATCACGACCTATTTTGGTCGGAGGAAACCAGCGCTCTCCAAATTCCTTTCAAGGAGGGCAACATTATAGTGATAAATTCTCACAGCAAAGACCAATTCAAGATTCTCCAAATTCCTTTCAAGGGCTACATTCAGGAGGTGGATTTTCCCCGCAAAGTCCAAACCAGAATAGCTCGGCTGGTGATCAGTCTCAAAGCTTTGTAACCGGGCCGACAGGTGCACAACCTAACCGTAATGTTCGACACCTCACGGCAGAAGAAGCTCGAGAATACCGAGCGAAAGGAAAGTGTTATAGGTGCAGCCAACCGTATGGACCATTGCATAAATGCTCCACTAAATATTTGAATGTCATGATTCAGTGTGAGGAAGAGGAAAACGAGGAGCAATGCAACCTAGAGTAGAAGGACAATAACTATTCGGGCACAACGGGGACATCTTCTTGAGTTCAGCCTTGAGGACAAGGCTGTTTCACCGAGAGGAGTAATTGATAGCACTGGAGTAATTAATTTATTATGTTTTAGTTAATTATTAATAATGGGCTCTCTTCTTGGGCTTTATTAGGGTTTAATTAATATTTATTTAAGGGTAGGTCTGATAGAGTGAAGAAGATTGAAAAAGAAAGAATAGAAAATATAATGATAGAGTGAAGAAGATTGAAAAAGAAAGAATAGAAAATATAATATTGAAAATCAAATACCTCAAACGAGGTCCACAGAGAATACTCTGCTGTCACAGCTTAAGCTGCATAAACCCTAATAATTTTGATATGTCTCCCCTAATGAAAGACAAGACCTACGCTTATATAGATATTAATTAAACCCTAATTAAAGTCCAAGATTAAAGCCCACAAATTAATTAGAATAACTAAAACTAGAATAAACTAAATTAAATAATTAACTAGTCAATTCCAGCAGGCCCGATGCTATCAATTGCTCCTCTCGTTGAAACAGCCTTGTCCTCAAGGCTGAACTCATGAAATTGCCCTCGTAAAGTCGGGGCATCCATCCAAGTACTCTCATTTTCACCCAACTCACGCCTTTTGATCAACACTTGCTCTATTAATCCTCCATAACTGACAAAGTGTCGGCGCTTGTACTCTTTCTCTGAAAGAAAGGGAGGATCGACTACTAACAACTTCTTGGGCAACTCCGGTGACATTGACCCACCAATCCTCAGCTTTGAAAGTGATACATGAAGGATTTGATGTACTCGGGACGCAGCCGGTAACTTCAAATGGTAGGCTACTGCTCGAACGCAAGCAACCCCTATGAAGTTATCACCCACAGAAAAGAGGTAGGCTGCAGTTTTAAACACATCCCACCAGAATGAACTCGAAGAGAGGAGTTCTCGACCAGAATCTATTGAAGATGGCATTCTGAGTAATCGCACAATTCCCCGCGACAAGCTACAGTACGTCGGACCAGGCCTGCCTTCCTCGGGATCTCCAATAGTTTTGGAGAGCCTTGAATTCATTCGAACCTCCATATGCAGCTGACTCCAATCCATCCACCGAGGTGTTGATATGGCCGTCAACTCCAATTCCTCATCTTGTCGTAAAAGTGCAGCATCCAATTCCTTACCCTGTCGTGAAAGTCCAGCATCCGCCCAATTCCGTTTCGCTGGAGTGGTCAAGTCTCCTGTGAATGGCGGGTTATTTTCGGTGATGGTAGGGTTTTCGCATGTGGCCGTTAATGGTTGGGTAGGGGTTATCATTGCTAATTTTTCCATAATGGCTCCGAACATTGCCTTGTGTTCTACCATCGTTGGTTGGGCAGGTGCTATTGATGACAATTTCGCCATAATAGCTTCGAACATCGCCTTGTGCTCCACCATCGTCTTCTAAATCTCTCCAACAGATTTATGCAACCCGGAAAATTTCTCTTCGAAGTCGAGAACCCTCTTCTCTATCGCATCGATTTTCGTCATCATCCACGCTCACCGCACCAACTGATAGAGTGAAGATGAGTTGAAACTAGAATACGAAATATATGTATGAAAAACGAAATACCTCAAACGAGGTCCACAGAGATATTCTCTGCTGCCACAGCCTAAGCTGCATAAACCCTAATAATTTTGATATGTCTTCCCTAATGAAAGACCTACACTTACATAGATATTAATTAAACCCTAATTAAAGTCCAAGATTAAAGCCCACAAATTAATTAGAATAACTAAAACTAGAATAAACTAAATTAAATAATTAACTAGCCAATTCTAGCAGGCCCGATGCTATCAAGGTCTTTCATTAGGAGGACATCAGGAAATTTAATTAGGGTTTTGCAGCGTTGATGTGGCTGCAGAGAGAATTAACTCTATGTGAACCTCTTAGAGGTGTTTTGTTGGTTTCTTTTCATTAATATATCGTATTCCTTATTTTCCAATCTTCTTCACTCTATCAGCATTTTATAGTGCAAAGTACTAAAAAATATAAATATGTTTTTATTGAATGAATGACTTCGTTTCTTCGAGAAGTACAAAACAATTGACTGACAAAAAATGCAGAGAGATGCTTGCTCCTCTTAGTGTTATAAATTCTCACATGAATTTTGGACCTAATTAAATAGCTTCCTTGAAGCCTTCTGTGAACATGTACTCTGATTTCTCTTAAGTGGCCACATCATACTTCTTCAGCACACTATCAAATACCAATATCACGAGACAAATGATACTCTAACAAAAGCTTATTGTCAAAGTTAGAGAGGTTAATCCCTTCATCATCTAAGCTTGCTAGTCGTTTACCGTCAAACTTTTTTTACTGACTTGTTGACTAGTCAACGTGATAACAGTGAGACTAACATCTAGATCACCTCACAATGTCATAACATTATTAACCACATTCTCCCATGAACATTAGTTTAGCAATCCAAAACTATTTTGATAATCGAGTGAATCCCTACTCTTTGCCAAAATTCTACATTTGGATCTTTAATTGTCACATAATCCATGTCTCATCAGTCATCACATACCTTCCAATGACCCATTTATGGTGTTGGTCACATATTAGTAATTCAGTTATATTATATCATGGGATTTAGGAAATGGAACAAACGAAGATGGTGAAATTAGGGTTCCCGTGGGTAATTGTGATGAAAGAAGAAAAAAGGATCAAATTGCGGAATGGAAAATAATGCTGATGGTATTCTGGAACCAAATCCAGAGACATCAGACATGTATGAAAGATAGGATACAGTTGAGAATATTGTAATGAGAATCTAACTACATGCGTAAATAATTAGGATTGAATTAATTTTGTATTTATTTTATCATATTTTTGTCACAAGTGGTCCCAAGTGTAGTCATTTATCACATTGAAAAAGGGAACCAAGGAAGACATAATTGACACTAAGTATTTTTCTCTGCTCCCTAACTTTCTACCTCTAATTCATTATTCGCCCACTATAAAATAGAAATAAAAAATCTTTGAGCTTAACAGCGAAATGACATAGAAGACTCAAAGGCGACAAGCCCTGGCCTAGCAAAAGACAACTTAGGCTACAAAAGGCGATGCTGTTCATGCAAAACAACAACCAAAAAACATCTCCTATCTGGAAATTCCTAACAATACGACGACAATAAATCATTAGCTCTCGCCTAAGCTTGGCTAGGTAACACTTTAATAAAGACTAGTTGAGCAATAATTCACAAGTAGGAAAATATAATGCTTATTTTGGTACCTAGTAAGCATTTAGATTTTCATCTCCTAATATATTATTGTGTGTGTGTGAAATTACGGGTTTTATTTTTAACTTAGCTTCACTATTGTGTAGGTACATCATAGACAATTACTTCTCGTTAGAAACGTTAGACACTTATTTTTATGGTTAATTTAATCATTCAAGAAAACAAAAGGTGCACGCCAAGAGCAAAATAAACATAAGAAGCTCAGTCTACACTGTTGAGAGCATCTTAATACAACCCTAACCTCATTTTTTCCAGGTAAGATTGGCTTCCCATACAAGAGCTCGGCAAAGATGCAACCAACAGACCACATGTCAACGGCTGGACCATACTTTGTGGCTCCAAGAAGCAACTCCGGAGGTCTTTACAATCAACATATCATAAAATGGAGGCACGAAATTAGTCGGTGGTACTACTAGAAAACCAGAGAATTGAAACAACAGCAATCAATTCAACAATAGGGAGGATTTACCTGTACCACAACGTGATAACCCGATTCGTAAGATTAGCATTAACGTCGTTGGAAAACGAACGTGCAAGTCCAAAATCAGCAAGTTTCAGATTTCCCTCATTATCAATGAGAAGATTAGATCCTATAAAAAATCCTATCAAATTTTGTCCACTTATGCAATAATCAACAATTCAACAT
This sequence comes from Euphrasia confusa, assembly GCA_954870475.1. Taxonomy (NCBI): domain Eukaryota; kingdom Viridiplantae; phylum Streptophyta; class Magnoliopsida; order Lamiales; family Orobanchaceae; genus Euphrasia; species Euphrasia confusa. The sequence continues at coordinate 28,274,328 of OX940970.1, read as the reverse complement.
GTAACACACGAAAAAAATGAAAACCTTTTATATCCCTGTGAAGCACTTGGTTTACGTGACAATAATGATGACCCGTGAGCAGTTGCTTCATGTAACACTGCACATCAATATTTCAGTGAAATTCTACAGATAGTGAATTATTGATATTTATATTAATCGTGGTCGGAATGTTGAAGTACCTTTATTTGTGGAATTGTAAATCGCAATCCAGGACGATCGGAAAGCGCAGTCAAGTCATGGTCCATGTACTCAAAAACCATGTAGATATTCCCCTTGTACTTATTACCATCTGATTAATGTAATCGAAATCTTTTCTTTATGGTTGAGACTTGAGATTGAATCAGTTGGAGTTTCTAGAGTCTGATTATAAGGAAGGGACTAAGCCACATATAGAAGAAGACACTGACGGGGATGGGGCGCTTTCGATTTTCTCGATGGCCGGATTGTCACGGCCGCGAACTATGCGGATGAAAGGGGTAACGAATGGACGCACTATCACTGTTTTAGTAGATAGCGGTGCTAGTCATAATTTCATTTCGGCATCGTTGGTAGCATTAATGGAACTTAAACCGGAAAAAATTGGCTACTTTGGAGTACAGTTAGGAGATGGAAGACGACAAGAGTCGGAGGGCGTGTGCCGCGAGCTTACTATCACCTTGCCGAGTTGTGATGTTGTGGCAGATTGTTACGTGTTTGATTTGGGAGACGTTGATGTTATACTTGGAGTAGCATAGCTGGCGACGCTAGGAGATGTCCGAACCAACTGGGACACCATGATGATGTCCTTCGTCTGGAAGGGAAGTACAGTAGTTCTAAAGGGAGACCCGACATTATGCAGGGGACTAGTGAAGTTTGAGGTGGGCGAGTTTGAGCAAAAAACGGTGCAACAATTTTCAAGTTTCAACCTTGGGGACAAGGTTGTTTTGAAGGAGGATGGAGTTGTTAGAGAGCATAATAAGTTATGGGAACGAGCTCAGGCCTAATAGGCTATTAGGCCTGCTAGGCACTTGGACAATCTTTTATTAGTACTATTATTATTATTCCATATTATTAGGATCTTTTTAGTATTTAGGGTTATTTATTTTTGGTATTACTTAGACTATTATATAAGTTGTTAATTAGGGTTTAAGGTTATTCATTATTGGAATTATTTATTGGAAAAGCTGGTGCTTTTTTTTTTTGGGCAAACGGTTCTACCGTTTGATTGTGTTTTTCTGCTCCTAACAGTACATCATAGGCAATTACTTCTCTTTAGAAACGTTAGACACTTATTTTTATGGTTAATTTAATCATTCAAGAAAACAAAAGGCGCACGCCAAGAGCAAAATAAACATAAGAAGCTCAGTCTATACCGTTGAGAGCATCTCAATATAACCCTAACCTCATTTTTTCCAGGTAAGATTGGCTTCCCATACAAGAGCTCGGCAAAGATGCAACCAACAGACCACATGTCAACAGCTGGACCATACTTTGTGGCTCCAAGAAGCAACTCCGGAGGTCTTTACAATCAACATATCATAAAATGGAGGCACGAAATTAGTCGGTGGCACTACTAGAAAACCATAGAATTTGAAACAACAACAATAGGAAGGATTTACCTGTACCACAACGTGATAACCCGATTCGTAAGATTAGCATTGACGTCGTTGGAAAACGAACGTGCAAGTCCAAAATCAGCAAGCTTCAGATTTCCCTCATTGTCAATGAGAAGATTAGATCCTATAAAAAAAATCCTATCAAAATTTGTCCACTTATGCAATAATTAACAATTCAACATGTAACACACGAAAAAAAAATGTAAACCTTTTATATCCCTGTGAAGCACTTGGTTTACGTGACAATAATGAAGACCCGTGAGGAGTTGCTTCATGTAACACTGCACATCAATATTTCAGTGAAATTCTACAGATAGTGAATTATTGATATTTATATTAATTGTGGTTGGAATGTTGAAGTACCTTTATTTGTGGAATTGTAAATCGCAATCCAGGACGATCGGAAAGCCCAGTCAAGTCATGGTCCATGTACTCAAAAACCATGTAGATATTCCCCTTGTACTTATTACCATCTGATTAATGTAATCAAAATAATTTACCTCACTCGTGCAACTACTGATTTAATAGGAAATCAGGGGGCTTTATTTCATCGTAAAAAGAAAATATAGTTATTTAATACCTGGATCACCTTGATCATTCCCATCACGTCCTAATTAACATATTTTCACAGCACATTTCAAATAAGAGGTGGTATAATGAAGATATAGCTCAAACTCACAATACTAAATTTTGAAGCACTACCAGGAGATGTCACTATCTCTTTCAAGTTAATAACATTTTCATGCTGCAGCTTCTTGAGGATTTTAATTTCACGGATTGCAGTAATAGGAAACTGCAAAAACCAAAAGGCAAATAGTTTTAGATACATGACTGTGAGGGAGTGTGAAGATCCAGATAAAAGCAGCTATTAAGCAATAACATTTTCATACTAAAAGAGATGTACCCCTTCTTTCTCATTATCCATGCGTATCTTTTTCAAAGCAACAATTTCTCCAGTTTTCTTTTCTTTGGCCATATACACTTGACTGGAAGACAATATGAAATAGTGTAAGAAAAAAAAAACAATCATGCAAATCAGCACTTAAACATTGAACTAATCTAACTACTGAAAGTCTGAAAGAAATAGGATTGATTTGGTCACATAAACTTTAGGCTTGGAATTATAAGAGAATTTTAATACACACAAAAGACAGAAAACCATAGTGTTGGTTCAATTTTTTATATTTTTTGCATGTGATTCCAAACCGTTCATAAATGGTAGAACGTTGATTCAGATCTTCATAAGTAAAAAAATTCAGGTAAATCCATAGTCAAAGACATCACATATTTATGAGCCCGGAATCTAACCGTCGGAAAAGTCGGGATCCATCTATTGACTAGTAGCAAAAAAACAGAAAAAAAAAACACTACCAATGGTACTAGGACAGCATTATCAGTTATCACATATAAGGTAAACAAATTTAAAACGGAAATAATGATTCATAAAAGACATCGAATTCATGACCAAATACCAGGAAAAACAATCACATGGATTTCAAAGTTCTATTTTTGGAGCAATTAATTTTCAAAGAAAAATAACAATGGCATTCCATTCATACAGTTCATAGAGATATATCATCAATGAACCCGAAATGAGATTTAAGGCATCAACACAAAAATCCTACAAGCTCCATTAACAAACAGTTTTTTCCTAGCACAAATTCAAATCAACCTATGAAACATAACTTCGATTCTCAAACAAAAGTGCACAATGATAATCCAAAATTCAACCTTTACTTTCAATAGCCAGAAAAAAACTACACAATTAAATTAGAGAAACTGTTCAAAAATTTAAACAAATTATGCAATAAATAAAAACTAAAATTGGCTGACCCATAGGTTCCTTCCCCAATCTGCTCGAGAGTCTCGAAGCAATCGACACTTCGAGAACCCCACGACGGCCAGTCCTCGACATTCATTGTGTTAGTTGCCGCCGCCATTATCAGCCGTCGCTGCTGTGGGTTATGGAAGGATTGTATTATACTGTATCTAGAAAAAAAAATCAAATTTAAAAAGGAAAAAAATACTGTATGATGAGAAAAGAAGTAGAGTCAGGCCTAGCGCGAGGGCTGTGTTTGAAGAACATGGACAAAATTATTGATTTTTAAATTAAAAAAGAATACTGGTAGTCAGGTTCCTTCCCCTAAAATTGGCTGCCCGTAGGTTCCTTCCCCTAAAATTGGGGACGTTAATTTCATGTAATTTTAATTTTAAATTTTAAGTTATTGTATCGTAAGATTTTAATTTTAATTTGAGAGTTTAATATTGGATTATTTAATTTAGTTCTGTTAATATTCATCATGTACTATATATGTTCATACATTACAATTTCAATATTGTGAAGTGACATGATTAGGAGGTGTTTTATTACTCCAACACACTTTCACTATATAACTTATAATAATGTTAATTTATTTATAGTATTAAAGAGATAATATTAAAAAACTTTTTGTAAAATTGTTTGATTTCACATTTAGTCTTTTAAGTTTATAAAAAAAATAAATTTTGTCCTATTTAACATTTTTAATGGAATTTTAAACGTTAGTTATATTTAAAGTCTACTTGATAGCTTACTCTAGTGTTATTGTGTGAAGTCAATTCAATTAGGTGAGTGTCACTCTAGCGTTATTGTGTGACGCTTGATTAATTAAATAAATATCAAATAAGACAAAACACTACAGTATTGAGCCGAGATTCGGGTACAACTAATGTATGAGAATGAGTACCAATGAAAATATATCCAGTAAAAATTGAGACTCAACAAAACTGCTTTTCATGAGAATGAGTACCAATGAAAATATAGAGAAATTTGGGAGGGGTGACCCTCTGAAAACTGCATTTCAGAGAAATGCCCCTCCCCTATATTTTCCCTTTTTTTTTTAATTAAAATTGAATAAAAATAAATCAAAAATCATATATAAGTTTTAAAAATTACGAATTAACCTACAACTTTCTCTAAATTGCACACAAGTCCCTCCAGAATTTTAAACCCTAACCCGCTGCCCCTCTTCTCTTTTCTCTCTTTTCTCATTACAGAATCCAGAAAACGATTCCAGCGACTCCGACGAAGAAAAACCGAACGAACTCCGGCGAAGAAACGAACTCCGGCATCTCGCGCACCCGCCCCTCTACTCAATTCAGGTAAGTACTCCTCCCTCTCTCATCTCGTCCCTCTCTCTCTTAGTTCGATTTCTAGGTTTAAAAAAAAAAATCGAAATGCAGTTCGATTCCGGCGACCTACTCCTCTCCTCAACTGAAGATGTCTCACGACGCATCCTCATCAACTGGAAGGGGCTCCAAAAGGGCTCGTCGGCCGTCCCAGTCCCCTTCCCCGTCGGCCGGTAGCGGTGCGGCTGAGCCGAGAAGAAAGGCGGCGCAGGACCGCGAACCGCTCCTTGGATTGTCCCAAACACAGGCTGAGGCGAATTATCAGGTACCTCTCTTTAATTTGGTGTTGAATTGCGATTACATTTCTTTGAATTTGAGTTTGAAAAAATCTGGTTTTTTTGTGTTCTTGGGCGTAGGGCGTAGGCTGAAGCCTACGTCAACCATTTTTTGGGCGTAGGGCGTAGGCTTCAGCTTACGCCCTGCGTCAATTTTTTTTTGGACGCAGGCTGAAGCCTGCGTCAAATAATTTTTCTGCGAAATGTGGGCGTAGGGCGTAGGCTTCAGCTTACGCCCTGCGTCAATTTTTTTTTTGGGCGTAGGCTGAAGCCTACGCCCTGCGTCAAATTTTTTTTGGGCTTAGGCTGAAGCCTACGCCCTACGCCCAAGGCAGACCAGTTTTGAGTTTTTTAACTGGTTTTTTTGTACTGTGTTTTTCAGGATGAGTATCGCCCTGTTCCGGCTTCGGACATCGATGAGCTACCCCAGCGCAAGTACGGGGACGTGGTGATGAAGGGGAAGTTAACGACGCGCCACAGCTACACGAAAATCCCCAGTATAGCGGGACCTCTGCTGGCCGCCTTCCCGAACGTCGTGACCGATTACCCTCAACTGGGTAATTTCTTACTCTTGGACGGGCAAGGTGTAGTGCCCAATGCGGCCATCCATCAGTTGATGGCTCGAGTCTGCGTGTGGCCAGACCAGAAGAAGCAGCGATTCCGGTTGTTCGTGACGAACAACATGGTAGCTCGTCTGAGCCCGCTGGAGTTCAGCTTGATTACTGGCCTGCACTTTTCTGACTCCCGCTCCCAGGATGACGTGGACGGGGATGATGCGGACCTGAAGGAAAGAGCATTCCCGGCTCATGAACTAGCCAAGAAACAGGTGACGATAGACGAGCTGTTTAAGAAAATTGAGTCGCTGTTGGCCAAAAGGCGTCCGGAGAGGTACCCGGATGTAATCAACCTAACCTTTGTTTGGTTGATACAGACTCTGTTAGACTTACCTAACAGACAATCACATATCCCCGACGAGTACTTCGAGGTAATACGCGAATTAATTCTTTTTTTTTTTATTGTGTATTGAAATTTATTTCTAATTTTTTAATTTTTGTATTTATTACAGCTTTGCAGTAACCTCGATGTTTGCCAGAAGTATCCATGGGGACGGAGGGTGTACAAGGCAATCGTCGATGATTGCTTCGAGCAAATCGGTCCAATCGACGGGCCAGGGACGCGGTCATGGAATGCATATGGATTCATCCATTTTTTTGCGGTATGTTTATAACTAGTTTGTTGATAATTGAGTAGTTTTTGTAGTGTTTAATAATATATACTCTTCTTTTGGTTTTAGTTCTATATGATGGAGACATTCGAGGGTGCGGTTGTAAAACTGAACGCATCCCCCAGGAGAGACTACATTCATTCGTACCCCAGGATGCTCCGATATACTCTGAGTAACAACGCACCTCAGGGCGATGATATGAAGAACTTCTTTGCTAGCGGTGTTCAGGTAAATGTTTGAACAAGTTTATTGCGTGAATTCAATTTATTTAAATTATCCAGACTTATAAAATTTCAAAAACAAACATGCAGGTTGTGTATCCGCGCTTGAAGCCGGACGTTGAGGAGTTGATGTCTCCAGCTTTTTACGGGACCCTGTGCTGGTTCCAGCGGAACTATTATGGTCGCGAAGCAGACGCTCTACGACTCAACGACGACGGCATCTTCTGCACTGACTACGTGAAGTTCATTGCTCCAGCCCCAGCTCGAGCTCCACGACAGAGGACACCCCCACCTCCACCCCAGACGACGTACTCAGCTTTTCCTGAGACAGTCTTTGACCATGTCGGTCCGTCGTCTTCTCAGGCTCAGCCGTCCGGAGGTCCCCCGTATTGGTTTGCTGATTATATGCAGATGCATAGGGACGAGAGGGCAGCCGACAGTCGGCGAGACGAGGAGATGAGGGAGCGTGAGAGGCTGCGAGACGAGCGTGAGACGCAGCGAGACGAGCGTGAGAGGCTGCGAGACCAGCGTGAGACGGCTATGCTAGCAGAGCTGACGGAGCAGAAAAAGCTGGTTAGAGAGTTACTTGAACGGGTGGACAAGTACGGGGTGGAGCAGGGAAAGCAGGGAGAGATGATTGCTGAGGTCTGTACTCGGATCGACGCTCTTCAAGCGGCCCTTGACCGTTGCAACCTAGGAGATAGGGCAGATGAGGAGGTTCAGTAGCTGTCTTGTTGTTTGTATTTTTTTTTTTTTTTTGTATTTTTCAAAAACATGATTTTAAAAATTATATTACTATTAATATATTTTGAAAAAATTTGATTACTTCTTTCTTTGTTTGTTCTTTTTTATGTGTATCCTAAATTATGTTTTTGTTCAGTTTCCTCCAATGGAGTATTACTCTGCTCCAACTTGGGATAGTCCACAACCACAACCGCAAGCGATGATCGAGTATTATCCTACTCCTGCGCCACTCTCGCGCCATTTCGAGCAGCCTCAGGTCGAGCAGCCCCATTTCGAGGAGACGACCGTTGGCGATAGCTATCGCACACCGGCACAGACTCAGGCTGTCTGGGGAGATAGCGGTCATTCTTCGCCACCGAGGGTGCTGCGTGATTTTCAGGGTGTCTGCGGTCCCTTCCCTGCGATTCCCACCCACGGCATCTTCACTCCGACTACTGCTGATCGGCCAGAGTATGATCCTGGCTTTATTGTACCGAGGGGGGCTGATATACCGCAGGAGATCGTTGATGTCGAGACTTTTTTTCCGACTGGGACGCAGGTCCAGTTGTTCAAGATGACATCTCCCGTGGAAAATGAACACTTTAATGAGGTTGCATTGTCGGAAGAGGAGAAAGAACTTGGGGATGATGAGGAGGAGGAGGAGGATGTCGCCGAGAGTAGTCTCGGACCCCGTGTGAGGAGGCCCTCGGCAGCTCTTCGGAGCCCGTACGTCCAGCAGTTCGCACGGAGAGGCAGCAAGAAGCTTAGGGGGCTCTATTCGACCTTCCGTCGTCACGGGCATGGAATGAGTGTCTATATCCCTTTCAACGGAGTTACTCTGGACCAGGCCTACTTCGAGCGGATTGAGTCACTACATTTTTGGTACTCGGACATGGTAAGTTAATTTGTAGTTAAACTTTGAAATTTATAATGTTTATTAAATTGTGCTTAACTGTGATATGTATATTTTTCAGGAGATTGACATGTACATTACGTACCTGCGGGACAAGATAAAGGTGAAAAATGCCTTAAAAAATGATGAAGTCACTCCAAAGAAGACTATACTCTTGTGTACCGAGTTCTTCGTAAGATCCAATCATCCTATCAAATACAAGTTTTTTTTATCATTTTCCTAATTCTAATCGTTTAAATTTATTTTTAATTAACAGCACGCTATGAAGACCCAGTATGCTGGGATTTCGATCACGAACGCACATGCAAGGAGAACGAACTTGGAGAGGAAATATGAGTCCTGGGCACCGCCGGACTTCATGCTGAAATACATCACGGGGGACGATAGGCACGAGAGTTGGGAACACGCACGAGAGGTAATTTAAAGAATCGTACATTTTTATTTTTTTAATTCAATTTAATATTTTAATTTAATTGTAAATAACGTTTTATTTTATTTTTTATTTTTTTAGGTGATAACGGTCTGTAATACCGGGAACCATTGGGTCGTGATACGGATTGACCTGAACCTCTGGACTATACAGTTGTACGATTCGTTGTGGTGGCGTTGTCCGGAACTAACTGCCAAGTCTTGTGTACTATCTCTGGTGTTGGAGTTGTTGCCTCGTCTCTTGGTAGCTGCAGGATTCTGGGAGGGTACAAACTTTATTCGTCGAACCCACAAGAAGACTGGTATGCAGGTCGAAGCCCCGGTGGATCAGTTTGTCCAAGTCGACAACAACAACTGCGGCCCGTACGTGTGCATGTATCTGGATCGTCTAGTCAACAAGCACCTCAATCACAAGGATAAAGAAATCGACGACGGGTACTTGATGAAGTATCGCCGATATGTAGCTCGAAAAATCTTCAGTATGAGTCATCGAGTCTGATTTGTATTTTGGATGATTTTAGACTTTGTATTTGTGTTGTATTGAATTGTAAATATTAGAATTGTTTGAATGTGGTGTAAATGTGTTTTGGACAGGTTGGAATCACAAAAAACGGGGAAATCCATGAAAAAATTTATGAAAAATCGATCCTCGGGTTGATCCTCGGGTTCCACAGAAAAATCTGTTCTGTGGTGGGCGTAGGGCGTAGGCAATGGCCTACGCCCTACGCCCGCTCTGTCTCAGGCCAAAGCCTGCTTTTGGTGGGCGTAGGGCGTAGGCCATTGCCTGCGCCCTACGCCCGCTCTTTCGCAGGCCAAAGCCTGCTTTTGATGGGCGTAGGGCGTAGGCAGTGGCCTACGCCCTACGCCCAACCTGCCCTACGCCCGCTGCCTTACATTCGACTGACGCAGGGCGTAGGCCACTACCCTACGCCCTGCGCCCGTTCTGACGTACCCCCACCTGCGCCCTACGCCTTCACAGTTTGGATTTCACGCGGTTTTGGCAATTTATCGACTTACCCGTGGATAATTAAGGCGATCTGAACCGTTGGATGATCTTAAAATGTAGTTTTGCGTGTCCCGACCAATTTTCGTGGAAAAATAATGTCGGGAAGTGCTCGATCGGCTAATGTCGAGAATTTGTCGATTTTTGCGACATTAGCGGATCGAGCACTTCCCGACATTATTTTTTCACGAAAATTGGAAGGGACACGTAAAACTACATTTTAAGATCATCCAACGGTTCAAAATAACGAAATTACATTTTATTGTATGGTTATACCTTGAAGCTACTTAACTTCAACTCAAACTATAACATTTAAAGTTAAACTTAGAAGTAACTTAGAAGTAATATGTGATGAAAACACTAAATACTTATATTCGTGGATAATTAAGGCGATCTGAACCGTTTGATGATCTTAAAATGTAGTTTTACGTGTCCCTTCCAATTTTCGTAAAAAAATAATGTCGGGAAGTGCTCGATCCGCTAATGTCGCAAAAATCGACAAATTCTCGACATTAGCCGATCGAGCACTTCCCGACATTATTTTTCCACGAAAATTGGTCGGGACACGCAAAACTACATTTTAAGATCATCCAACGGTTCAGATCGCCTTAATTATCCACGGGTAAGTCGATAAATTGCCAAAACCGCGTGAAATCCAAACTGTGAAGGCGTAGGGCGCAGGTGGGGTGACGCTACCGTCGTGGAGTAGCGCAAAATAATATTTATAAGCCTAAACTATTCACTAGCACAAGTACTAGTAGCAAGTATAGGGTCGATCCCACGAGGAGGCGGTTTAGCTTATAGTTTTCCCGGCTTTGAATGCTCAATTGGGTTGTCACGTTTGAAAAGGTTTTGTTTTGGAGAGCAGTTGGGCACTGCCGAACCGTGGTCACCGTGTTTACTTGACTGGAAAATAACAATTAACTTAAACAAAAATAAAACTAGCATGCAACCTAATTAAACGATTGAGCAATTAACAGACTCGACTAAGTGAATAAGATAAAACAAATAAGACTAAAGTATCCAGGCATCGACTCCCCTGACTTCCCCCTTGACCTATGTGCTGCCGATCATCGGTACGTATATCATTTTGCTAACAGTTTTGTCTTCCAGTTATAGATCCCAAGTATTAACATCCCTATGATGTCACGCATATTAATACTCCGAACCCTTATTCGCTCTTATGTTTAAGTCCTGCCAGATCTCTCTCGACAGGTCTCCTGACGTTGACCAATTCGACACTATGTGACCGCATGAGTCTAAGTTGGTCAAGTCGCCTTCATCCTCCAAGCAAACCCGGAATGGCCAATAGCATGCCTGGACACACCCAAGTCATACGACCACATCTCCAGCAACATGTTGTACTTCGCGGACGCCCAGTCTCCCGGTCGCGTTGATCCACGTACTCCTGTGTTAGGCAAGTCGGGGTTCCCACTGGTCACTGTAGGATTGCCCAAGTCCCTAACATGCTTAAGTTACTACCCTGTTGAATCGGGAACAAAACTCAGCTAGTTGCTGTCATCAATAAGCCTCCCGGCACGATCACGTCTTAGGGTTGGTCAGGTTCTGTCTTTGCCCAGATACAAACAGATTAGCTACTTGACATGATTAAAACAGAAAATAAAACAAAGAAGTTAAGGCGAACTGAACTATGCATTGAAAACGGGAAATTGTTCAACAACGAAATAAAACTAAGTACTGAAATCAAAAGCATAAAACATAAAGAAATTGTTTTTGGCCCGAAGGCTTAACAGAAAATAAACGCCGGCGAGTGGTGTTGCTCACGCGGCCGCCTTCTTCGTCACTGGTCAGGTAGGGTTCCGATCCGGATTGCTCGCTGCTCATACGTCGTGCTTCTTCTTCATCAGTCACTCTCTTATATAGACGGGCTTTAATTGATGGGAGACGTGTGGGGGAATACCTCCAGGGTTGGACGAGAGTCCTCCTTTTCTTTATCTCTGAATCTGGTCATCTTTGAAGAGTCCACGATTTTCAGGATTCTGGGTACACCGAATGCCCAACGTTCCGCCTCCGTCAATGTTAGCGCTTGCCCATGTACTTCCTTCTCTGACTGACTGAGGTAGCGGACCATGTGCGGTACTTGGTCGAGCTCAAGTCTTGCTCCACCTGCTGACGTCCTGGTTGCTTGCTCAACTCTGCTGGACCCTTTTCGTCAGTCTGGCTTGCTTAACTAGTGCTCTTGACCATGGAAGGTGATTTCCTTGCCTCTTTCACACAGTGCGCTCCTCTTTTCACTCCTTTACCTGCCCACCTGCAAAACTTGCCCAAGTACCCAAACGTGCCCTCCCAGACACAAATAAAGTAAAAACAAACTAAGGACTCGATTTACTTGACTCTAAAAACCTAAAAATGAGCCAAAAAATATGGCTCATCACACGCACACACTTTACTTCGCTTGTCCTCAAGCGTGTACGGTGACTTGCCTGCTCAAGCAGAAAACAAACAGGGGGTAGAGAAAGAAAGAAAACAGAAGACTCAAGGACAGCATGCTTATCAAAATACAGAGGGTTGATCAAGTGAACAGATAGTCAAAATCATAGTCAATGGAATGCATAAAAAACGGTCAAGAGTTTGCAACAGGATTTTGGGATTCTCACTAAGTGTTTCTCTCTATGTAGTGGATGGGTAGTGTTTCGCTCAATGCTGTTTTAAAAGAAGTTCTGCTTTGGGCTTGACCAAGTTCTATCCTGTGACATTTTCAATTGAGTTGGGCAATATCATTAGGGCTTTCTCGGGTGACTGTATAGGCTAGCTTGGGCAATGCCCAGAATTGATCTTAGGTAGGACATGCATTTTACTTAGCAAATTTCCTCCTAATTTCTTCTCTCTATCTCACGGGCCTTAGCACACCCTTTTATTCGTGGATCTATTTTTTCTTTTTCTTTGTTTTTTTTCTCTTTTTTTTTTTCTTTTTTTTTTTTGAGAAGACTTTGCCCTGACTTGCTCTTTTTATGAACTTGAGCATATATGCAGGTTGGGTCAGGGCAGTAAGGGTTTTCCCCCAGGTGATCAAGAAATAATGGCTCGGCTCAAGGGGCTAACAAGGGTCTTCTTTTTATTTGCAGTACAGAAAGAAAATGCCTAAATCATTTACTACTCAACTCAATTTTCAAATAATCACAATGGTCAGAACTTGGGCAAGCTTCAGCATTACAAACTTTTTAAACAGCTACTCTCATGAAAGCATTATATCACACAGATGTAGGCTCAAATCCTCACAGCTTACCTAGTTGCAATTCCATCGTCCCTAATATTTTTCATGCATAGACTATTAATTTTGAAAACTGTTCAAATTGATCAAGGTATTTATCAAGCATGCGACTCGATCAAACTATGAGTTGCTCTTGACCTTCCCCCACTCACACACTTTGCCTCTGGCAAAGTGTGCAAACAGTAATAAGTTGGGCAAGCATCCCCCCTGACTCCGACTCCAACGATGTTGGCGCACCTTCCCACATACACACTTTGCCTTGGGCAAAGTGTGCAAATAAAGAGGTCGACCCCATCAGACATGAGCCGGGCAGACTCAAGACCAAATAAAAAAATAAAAAAATAAAAAAAACCTAAACTACTAAAACAAAGGGAGGGTACATTTAAGTTTTGGGTTCAGGTGGGTACCTGAATCCAACATGGACGAAGTATGCCATGAGGGCAGCGTGCAGCTCGTCCTGCCTTTCTCCAATCCGGTCCTGCTTCTCCTCGAGGACATCCAATTGCTCAAGGATCTCCTCCTTCTGCAACTCGACCCTCTCACTTGGTCGACTCACAGGCTCGGTCTTCACTTTCGCCTTGGCTGCCGTCGCCAAGGCTTTCACTTCCTCTGGGTTCGTGAACACCCAATCTTCTCCTACAACTCTGATATCAGCCATCCTATTCAAACACGCATGGTCAAACTTCTCCTCGGGCATCATCTCCATCAACTCAAAATCAAGCTTCAACTCCATCCTCTGGGCATAAATTCCTGGAAAGTGGGCAAGGGACAACCTCTGTGCTGGCTTGCTCAAGATGTTCTTCAGTTGTGCGCACAGGAAAGCTCCAAAGTTGACCTTGATCTTCTTGGTCATGCACCACAGTAGATCAAGCTCGGTCAGGGAGATAGTATTGCTGTTGTCCTTTTTTCCATAAAAATTATACGCCAGTATACGGTGGCAGATACGCAACGCATTGTCCTTGAGCTGGTGATTTTTGGCCTCCTGTGACTTGAACACTTTCTCCTTGCTCAAGGCCCTCCAGATCTCATTTCTCTCCTTCTGCGTGCGCTCTGGTGGCGTGGTCAACCTGTCCTGGTACTCCTTTGAAAACTTGTCTTTGAAACTGGCCGCTCCCATGGCCATGTTGATCTCGAAAATGCTCGCCTCATTATACGATCCCATCAATTTGAAAGAAATGCCCAGCGGCCCGCCATCCTTGCTCGTTCTCACCTCTAACTCTTCATAGAACTCCTTGACCAATTTCTCAGAGACTTGCCCTGGCCAGGTCAAGAAGTCTTCCCACCCTATAGCTGCAAAATAACCCTTAACTTGATCAAGTATATTCAAATCTTTAAGGGTTTCGAAACATACCGTCTTGGGCACGACAACTGCCCTTTTCTGAATGTTCGAGGGTGGGGGTACTGACTGCTTGCCCTTGCCACGGGTGACTCGGGTCGACGCCGGAGTTTATGAACTTCTCAGATGGGGTGACCGGGACAGAGTGCTCCGATTCCTCTTTTACTTCGGTTTCTTCTTCGCCGTCTTTTTCTCCCTCTTCGTCGCCGGCGGTTGACATGTCGTCGGCCTTCTCGTCAGATGACGACTCCATGGTGGCGGCCGGCGAAGCTTCGCGGGGCTTCTTGAACTTACCTTTCTCCTCCGCCGTAAACTTCCTCTTTTTCACGACGTCCTCACTCGGCCCAGCGCTGTGGCTCGCCGGGTTTGACTCCTCTGATGGCTTTGGGGTCGTGTCGAGGTCAGAAAGTTTCGGGGCTTCAATTTCTGCCGTCAGTTGGTCTACCAGTATGGTGTTGATTGGGGCCGGGCTTGCCTCGCGCGTCGGGCTCTGTTTGGCCGGCGAAGGGGTGGTTTCTTTCTCCGTGGGTGGTGGTGGTGGTGGTGTTTTTTCCTTCGCGGGCACAGATGCGGCGGCGGCGGCTTTCGACGATTTTCCTCCGGCCATCTTCTTCGACGGTTGTGATTGAGGGCTTGTGAGATCGATTTTGGTACCGTGAGGGATTTTGTTTAACTTGGTGTTTTTGGGGCGGGTGGATACCATAATCTTCGGAGTTAGGGTTATGGGGTAGTGGTGATGGTGGGGAAGTTGAGGAGTTGTGCGGTTTTTGAAATAGAGGTGGGGGTAGTGGTGTAGATTGATTAGGATTTTGAATTTGATAGGACTCTGCAAATTCAGGACTGATTGGACTCTTTTGCGGATTCCCGATAATTCCGCAATCATCATAACTGACCACCCCCACTCGTTGCTCAACTACCGCAGTTGCTCACTCAATTTTCCTGTTTCCTGCAAACAAAAACAGACCAAAACCCTTTCCTGCCCAAGGCTACTCCTTGGCGTGGTGAATTTATTAACATAAAATGAAATAAGGGAAAACATAATATACATACCGAGTTCGCCTTCGGTATTCGCCTCTATTTATTGTCATGGGCCTGACTTATTTTCCTTGCTTCACTTGGTCAAGCGGCGGGCTCAGGGGGTATCATCCCCTTGAGGTCCTCATTCCCATAGTAAGCCTTGACCCTCTGCCCATTCACTTTAAAGATCTGATCGTCACCTGGCTTAAATAGCTCAACCGAACCATTTGGGCAAACAGCATGGACGATGTATGGCCCTGCCCACTTGGTGGATAGCTTTTTAGCCTTGAATTTGAACTTGGTTTGGTAAACCAGAACCAGTTGACCAGGCTCGATCTTCTTTTTCTTGATGATTTTGTCATGGGCTCTTTTTGTCCGTTCCTTGTAATTGACCGCGTTATCATACGCTTCAATCCTTATCTCTTCCAGCTCAGTTAGGTCAAGTTTACGTCCTTCGCTGGCCGCATCCCAGTCGAAATTGACCTTGTTCACTGCCCAATGCGCCTTGTGTTCGATTTCTACGGGCAAGTGGCATGACTTGCCAAACACCATGCGGTAGGGAGAGATCCCTGAGGGTGTTTTGTAGGCGGTCCTGTAGGCCCAAAGTGCATCATCGAGCTTGTCGCTCCAATCCTTACCTTCTGGCTTGACCGTCTTCCTCAAGATGGTTTTGATGATGCGATTGGATAGCTCGGCTTGCCCATTGGCCTGGGGGTGATAAGCTGTGGAGATCCTGTGGTGCACTCCATACTTCCTGAGCAACCTTTCAATTATATAATTGCAAAAGTGTGTACCTTGGTCGCTGATCAATGCGCGGGGTACACCAAATCTGCTGAATATGTCGCCCTTGAGGAAGGTGGCTACCACTCTTGAATCATTGGTTGCTGTAGCCTTGGCCTCGACCCATTTAGATACATAGTCAACTGCCAAGAGTATGTACTCCTTTCCTCTGGAGTTGGGCAAGGGTCCCATAAAGTCGATGCCCCATACGTCGAAGACTTCTACAGGCATGATGGGCATCTCATCCCTCTTGGTCACGTTCCCCTCTCTTTGGCACTTGGCACAGCTCCTGCACCACTCAAAACAATCCCTCAAAAGAGTTGTCCAATAAAAACCACAGTCAAGTACCTTCCTTGCTGTGCGTCGGTGGCCAAAATGTCCTCCGCAGGCTTGCTCATGGCAGTGCTTCAGGATGTCTGCTTGCTCAACTTCAGGGATGCAACGTCTCAGCACTTGGTCTTCTCCCCTTTTCCACATGTAGGGGTCATCCCAAATGTACTTCTTGCTCTCCCGCTTGAGCTTGTTCTTACCGTAGAGGGTCATGTCTTCTCGTATATCTCCTGTGACTATGTAGTTGGCCAAGTCTGCGTACCATGGCTCTTCTGACTTGGTTGAAATCTGATACAAGTACTCATCTGGAAAAGTCTCCGTGATGGGCATGCCTTCTTCTCGCTGGATTATCCTGCTCAAGTGGTCAGCTACTAAATTTTGGTTACCTGATTTGTCTCTGATTTCGATGTCGAACTCTTGTAGCAACAAGATCCATCTAATCAGTCGTGGCTTGGTCTCCTTTTTGGCCATCAAGTACTTCAGCGCGGCATGATCAGTGTAAACTATGGTTTTGCTCCCGAGCAAGTAAGATCTGAACTTCTCGAATGCAAACACCACAGCCAGTAGTTCTTTCTCTGTGGTCGCGTAGTTGCATTGGGCAGGGTTCAAAGTCTTGGATGCATAGTAGATTACATGTCGTTCCTTGCCCTTCATCTGCCCAAGTACAGCTCCAACAGCATACCCACTCGCGTCGCACATAAGCTCAAATGGCATTCCCCATTCTGGTGGTTGGATGATGGGGGCGGTGACTAACCTTTCCTTGAGGTGGTTGAAAGCAGCTTGACAGTCATCATCAAAGTTCCAGTCAACCTCATTTTGCAACAGCCTGGTCAGAGGTTGGGCAATCTTTGCAAAGTCTCTCACGAACCTCCTATAGAACCCAGCGTGCCCAAGGAAGCCTCTAACTTGCTTGACATTCCTTGGATAAGGCAGCTTCGATATGGTCTCTATTTTGGCTCGGTCAACTTCGATTCCCTTGGCAGAGACTACGTGCCCAAGGACTATCCCTTCCTCCACCATAAAGTGACATTTCTCGTAGTTAAGTACCAAACTTTTCTCCACACATCTACTGAGGGCTAACTCCAGGTTGTTCAAGCATGTCTCGAACGAGCTGCCATATACAGTAAAGTCATCCATGAAGACTTCTATTCCTTGCTCGAGCAGATCGGCAAAGATGCTCATCATGCATCTCTGGAAAGTACCTGGGGCGTTGCATAGACCAAATGGCATGCGTCGATATGCAAAAGTACCGTATGGGCAAGTGAAAGTAGTCTTGTCCTGGTCTTCCGGGGCCACCCAAATTTGCATGTAGCCCGAGTATCCGTCAAGGAAACAGAAATGGGTCTTTCCAGCCAGCCTCTCGAGCATCTCGTCAATGAAGGGTAGGGGAAAGTGGTCTTTCTTCGTTACCTTGTTCAACTTTCTGTAGTCTATGCACACTCTCCATCCAGTTTGAAGTCGAGTGGCTATCTGCTCCTTTTTCTCATTCTCGATCACTTGAATTCCTGACTTCTTGGGCACCACATGAACTGGACTTACCCATTTGCTGTCTGAAACAGGGTAGATAATGCCCAAGTTGAGCAGCTTGAGTATCTCCTTGAGCACCACTTCTTTCATAGCGGGGTTCAGTTTTCTCTGTGGATCGCGCACTGGATTCGACTCTTCCTCGAGCAATATGTGGTGTTGGCATATGGTGGGGCTGATTCCTCGTATATCTGCTAAGGTCCATCCAATGGCTTGCTTATACTGGTCAAGGATGTTCCTTAGCTTACTTTCTTCCTCTTTTTTTAGTTTCGAACTGATGATCACGGGCAATGTATCATTCTGCCCAAGGAACATGTACTTGAGGTGTGCAGGGAGTTTCTTCAATTCTAACTCTGGCGGTTTCTCCAAAGATGGTACCATGATCGTGACTTCATGGGGTGGCAACTTGCTCATTCCCATGGGATGATTCTCCAGAGCTCCCAGTTGCTCAACTATCTGTTGAACTTCTAGTTGCTCATCCTCTGCATCTTCTCTGGTCAATCCCCTTTGTATCACCAGATCTACTTTGTCAGAAACTCCATATCCTAGAGCTTGCTCCTCGATCAATTCATCAATCTGATCAACATAATGCACTTGCTCGGTGTCTTCTGGGTGCTTCATTGACTTGAACAAGTCGAATGTGACTGTTTCTCCTTCAAACTTGCAGGTTAGCTTTCCAGTCTCGCAGTCAATGTGTGTCCTTGCTGTCTTCAAGAATGGCCTGCCCAAGATCATTACTGGCTGTTTGCTTGATCTCCCCATGTCCAGGACATAGAAATCGGCAGGAAAGATGAGTTCCTCCACCTTGACCAATACATCTTCCAGAATTCCCTCGGGGTACACATTTGATCTATCTGCCAACTGGATTACAACCCTTGTTGGTTTCATCGGCCCTATACCCAAGTCTTCATACATTGACTTAGGCATAACATTAATTGACGCTCCCAAGTCGAGCATGGCTTTTTCTATGTTCATGTTGCCGATTATGCAGGGAATATAGAACATTCCAGGGTCTGCACACTTTCTTGGTACATTCCTCTGGAGCACCGCTGAAACATTCTCTCCTACTTCGAACTTGACATCATCCTGGTATTTCACTTTTTTGGTGCACAGCTCCTTGAGGAATTTGGCGCACCTAGGCATGGATTTCAGGATGGTCAACAGAGGCATGTTGATTTCCACCTTCTTGAACATCTGGAACATCTCATTAGTGTCCTCCTTCTCTTTCTTCTTGCTCAATCTGCCTGGGAAAGGAGGGTAGATTTTTGGTGGTGTCACTGCTTGAGCAGGTACTGATGTTTCCTTCTGTTTGGATGGTGTCAGCTCAAGCTCTTCCTCTGACTCTTCTTCCTCGTTGACCTCTTCAACAGTTCCTTCCACTCGAGATGGTGGAGTGGGCTTCTTGGGTGCTTCAGCTAGGACCTTTCCATTTTTGAGATGGATAGCATTCAGTTGGGCGTTATTTAATTCAATTTGGGGAGGTAGGCCGTTGGTCTTCTTTTTCATCTCAGTCATTGCCTGGGTCAAGTGCGCCAGTTGGGCATTGATGTTCTGGAATTGCCCGCGCGACTCAAGCATTTGAGCATTGATATTCTGCAGTTGACCTCGAGTCTCAACCTTGTACTTCTCGTTGTCCTGTTTGTACCGGTCATTCTCCTGCTGGGCTTTGATATTTTCATTGACCAAGGTCTGCATCATGTCTGCCAAAGTTGGACCATTGCTCTGGTTCTGCTGGTTGTTGCCCTGGTTTTGGTAGTTATTCCTCTGATGATGGTTTTGGCCATGATATTGCTGGCCTTGATTGCCTTGGTTTCCTCCACCTTGGTAGTTGTTGTTTCCGTACCGGTTGTTCGAGTTGTACGCGTTCCCATTGGGCCTTTGTCCGTTCCCATTGTTCTGCATTATCACCTTGACCTCTTCGTCAAAAAGCTCAGGGCACTCGTCAGTGGCATGGTTACTTTCCTTGCAGATTTGGCACGCCTTGACTCCTCTCTTTAGCCCTGGGTTTTGGTTGAGCACCAGTTGCTCAACTATGTTGCACAATTTGTCCAGCTTGACTTCAGTTGCAGATGGTACGGGCAAGTTGTTCCTAGGTAGGTCACTGCCATCCTCCCTTGTTTCTTCAGCCATTTCCTTGAAGATTTTGAATGCTTCGTCGGCCCTCTTGTTTAGAATGGATCCTCCACAAGCTGCGTTGACCCATGTCCTCTCCGTCTCCCTTAGTCCAGAGATGAAGTACTGGACCAAGTCATGGTCAAGGATCTGATGCTGTGGGCACTTGGCCAACATCTGCTTGAACCTGACCCAGTAGTCATGGAAGTTCTCTCCTCCTCCCATCTTGATGCTGTTGATCTTCTTCCTCATCTGCTGGATGCGTGCAGCTGGGAAGTACTTCTCAAGGAACTTCTGCTGAAGCTGACTCCAGGTGGTCACTTCTCCAGCGGGTAGAGTGTATAGCCACTCTCGGGCACCTTCAGCCAGTGAGAAAGGGAAGGCTAGAAGCCTGATGTATTCCCCTAACCCTTCACTTGCTCGGATGGTGCCACATGCCAGCTCAAAGTCTTGGAGATGTCTCTGGGGGTCCTCCAATGGCATGTCACTGAACTTGGGCAAGATCTGGATGAAGCCGTGCCTCATCTCCCAAGTATTGTTTTCAACCGTGGGCAAAGTGATACCCAGCGGCTTTAGATTCAAGTTTTCTGGGAACATCGTGTCCCTCAACGTCTTGGCTCTCTCTTCTCCCATCCTTGATCGCGTAGGTGACCTGGATGTGTTCGGTGAATCTTCTCTCGATGTGTCCGAGATTGACTCTCCTGTCTCAGTTATGGTCAACTGAGTTACTTGAGCGGCACGTGCCAATGCTTGCTTTTGCTTTGTTGTTTTTCGATTCTTCCTCGCGGTTCGCTCGATTTCAGGATCAAATAGTAGTGGCCCTGTATCCTTGCTTCCCGATGATTCAGAGTCCTGCATACAAAAATAGGTCAAGCGTTAGCACGGAAAACTATTGGCTTGGAATATTGCCTCCCCGGCAACGACGCCAATTTTGACGCTACCGTCGTGGAGTAGCGCAAAATAATATTTATAAGCCTAAACTATTCACTAGCACAAGTACTAGTAGCAAGTATAGGGTCGATCCCACGAGGAGGCGGTTTAGCTTATAGTTTTCCCGGCTTTGAATGCTCAATTGGGTTGTCACGTTTGAAAAGGTTTTGTTTTGGAGAGCAGTTGGGCACTGCCGAACCGTGGTCACCGTGTTTACTTGACTGGAAAATAACAATTAACTTAAACAAAAATAAAACTAGCATGCAACCTAATTAAACGATTGAGCAATTAACAGACTCGACTAAGTGAATAAGATAAAACAAATAAGACTAAAGTATCCAGGCATCGACTCCCCTGACTTCCCCCTTGACCTATGTGCTGCCGATCATCGGTACGTATATCATTTTGCTAACAGTTTTGTCTTCCAGTTATAGATCCCAAGTATTAACATCCCTATGATGTCACGCATATTAATACTCCGAACCCTTATTCGCTCTTATGTTTAAGTCCTGCCAGATCTCTCTCGACAGGTCTCCTGACGTTGACCAATTCGACACTATGTGACCGCATGAGTCTAAGTTGGTCAAGTCGCCTTCATCCTCCAAGCAAACCCGGAATGGCCAATAGCATGCCTGGACACACCCAAGTCATACGACCACATCTCCAGCAACATGTTGTACTTCGCGGACGCCCAGTCTCCCGGTCGCGTTGATCCACGTACTCCTGTGTTAGGCAAGTCGGGGTTCCCACTGGTCACTGTAGGATTGCCCAAGTCCCTAACATGCTTAAGTTACTACCCTGTTGAATCGGGAACAAAACTCAGCTAGTTGCTGTCATCAATAAGCCTCCCGGCACGATCACGTCTTAGGGTTGGTCAGGTTCTGTCTTTGCCCAGATACAAACAGATTAGCTACTTGACATGATTAAAACAGAAAATAAAACAAAGAAGTTAAGGCGAACTGAACTATGCATTGAAAACGGGAAATTGTTCAACAACGAAATAAAACTAAGTACTGAAATCAAAAGCATAAAACATAAAGAAATTGTTTTTGGCCCGAAGGCTTAACAGAAAATAAACGCCGGCGAGTGGTGTTGCTCACGCGGCCGCCTTCTTCGTCACTGGTCAGGTAGGGTTCCGATCCGGATTGCTCGCTGCTCATACGTCGTGCTTCTTCTTCATCAGTCACTCTCTTATATAGACGGGCTTTAATTGATGGGAGACGTGTGGGGGAATACCTCCAGGGTTGGACGAGAGTCCTCCTTTTCTTTATCTCTGAATCTGGTCATCTTTGAAGAGTCCACGATTTTCAGGATTCTGGGTACACCGAATGCCCAACGTTCCGCCTCCGTCAATGTTAGCGCTTGCCCATGTACTTCCTTCTCTGACTGACTGAGGTAGCGGACCATGTGCGGTACTTGGTCGAGCTCAAGTCTTGCTCCACCTGCTGACGTCCTGGTTGCTTGCTCAACTCTGCTGGACCCTTTTCGTCAGTCTGGCTTGCTTAACTAGTGCTCTTGACCATGGAAGGTGATTTCCTTGCCTCTTTCACACAGTGCGCTCCTCTTTTCACTCCTTTACCTGCCCACCTGCAAAACTTGCCCAAGTACCCAAACGTGCCCTCCCAGACACAAATAAAGTAAAAACAAACTAAGGACTCGATTTACTTGACTCTAAAAACCTAAAAATGAGCCAAAAAATATGGCTCATCATGGGGGTACGTCAGAACGGGCGCAGGGCGTAGGGTAGTGGCCTACGCCCTGCGTCAGTCGAATGTAAGGCAGCGGGCGTAGGGCAGGTTGGGCGTAGGGCGTAGGCCACTACCCTACGCCCTACGCCCATCAAAAGCAGGCTTTGGCCTGCGAAAGAGCGGGCGTAGGGCGCAGGCAATGGCCTACGCCCTACGCCCACCACAGATTCTGTGGAACCCGAGGATCAACCCGAGGATCGATCCATACCCTTTGCACTAACCTCGGGTTGAGCGGGCGTAGGGCGTAGGCCATGACTTACGCCCTACGCCCGGGCGCAGGCAATGGCCTACGCCCTACGCCCACCACAGATAAGAATTTTTCATGGATTTCCCCGTTTTTTGTGATTCCAACCTGTCCAAAACACATTTACACCACATTCAAGCAATTCTAACAGTTTGTTGCACAATTAAAACACTTCTAACATGAAAGATTCATTACAATACAAAGTTTGTTGCGAAATTGTCTCAAAACACAAAATAATTGTAAAAAATCAAAGAGTTCTAGTCATGCCCTCTTCTTCGCTACACCCGGGCATCTACAACTTCCTCCTCTTGACATCACAACCTGCATAGAAAATATTTCACAAGTCAAATTACACAAAAATATATGAAAAAACACACACAACTACATAAACGTTCAACAGTGTTTACTCTGGTGGAATCGGACAAGTCTGTGCATTGTGACCCTCTCCTTGACATTTCCCACATCGATATGTTTTCTTCGAAAACCTCTCAATTCGACTCGTGTAGCGGTCCGTTCTCGGCCGTCCTGGAGTTCGTTTCACCTGTGGGGGCAACACTATCATGTTTTGGACATATTCGGGAATCTCCGTCCATTGATCTTCTGAAGGAACAGGTATAATGTTCTCCTTATATGCTTGCATCATATACTCACGGGTGAAATAAAGAGAAGTCATATCATAAGCATATTGTCCTGCCCGACTCGGGTCCTTGGCACACACTGCGGCAATGGCATGCTCACACGGCATCATGTCAATTTGAAACACACCACATTCACACGTCATTGCCTCCAAATCCACAACCCCACACCATCTAGTCGACTCCACAGCGTACATCCAAGTACTTATTTTTCTGGTAACCCATTTAGGAGCACGGTCATAACGCTCACGCAATTTTGTTTCCCTTCTCGGTGTCAATACACCGGTGAACGCACGAGCTTCTTCACGATGTCTGCAAAACCATTCAACCATCTTATCCACGATAAACTTGATCAAGGAACATATGGGATAGTCTTTAGCGTCTTTCATCACGGCATTTATCACTTCCACTGGGTTAGACGTCATCACCTCGTATCTATTCACACGGTGGTGGACTCTTGACCATTTCTCAAACGTGATATCTTCTAGCCACTTTGCACATTTCCCGCTCGCTGCTCTAAGCTCTGAAAAGTGTCGATTGAACTCGGGTACAGTGTACGAGCACGCAGCATTCTTAAAATGACCAACCAAGTCGTTTCTCCTGCTGTACTTGGACTTGATGTTTTGCATGATGTGCCAATAGCAGTGTCCATGTTCTGCCTTAGGGTAAACAGCAGCTACAGCATTTATTATTGGCTGACCTCTGTCAGACACGATTACCAGATCAGATTTATCTGGAATCAAAAACTGCAAGCACTCAAGGAACCAAATCCAGCAACTGGTGTCCTCTGCATCACCCACACCCCAAGCAAGTGGGTAACTGTGATGCTCACTGTCAGTAGCAGAAGCAATAAGAAGCGTTCCCTTGTATCTATTGGTCATGAAGGATGCATCAATGACGATAACGTCCTTCATGTACTGAAATCCCCGAATACACGCTCCGATAGCCATGAAGAAGTACTGAAATTCATTGTTGGCATCTGTCTGAATACGGGTGAACGTACCTGGATTCCTTTGTTCAAGCATGTAACAATACGAAGGAAGCTTCGAGAAATTATCTTCATAGGATCCGCGAACATTTTCCAGGCATCTCTGCCGCCCTCTCCATGCTTTGTCGTAACTGACAGTAATATTTTCCTCAGTACGCATGAACTGCTGAATTGCAGCTGGTGTCATAGGTTTCTTTGCGTTCAAGAACTGGTCCTGGAGTCGATTGCCGATAAGACTGCTAGAGGCCTGCCTGTGCACACCGCTTCTATCAATCAAAGAACAAGTGTGGATGTTGGTGTAGGTTTTAATCACAAACTCTTCGGTCGTCTTCTTCCTCGTTGCACGAATTTTCCATTTGCAATTTTTTTCAACACATTTCACCACCTTTCGATTGTGATCAGATTTGGCCACAACAAATTCAAACTTGCCCTGCAATGCTACCCGAGCGACAACGTAGTTGAAATCGTCTTTGTTCTTGAAGGTCTGACCAACTACCAAATCGGAACCATCATACCGGCCACCCCCGTCTCGATCACAAAGTCTGAAAGCAGGAACAACAACATCGTCCACAACAGGATTATTATAATAAGAACTACCGCCCTCATTATAACCGTCGTCACCACCTCCACCATTGTTATTATCATCGTCATCAACAACAACAACATCATCGTCGTTAGCATCGACCTCGACACCATCAAAACCATCATAATAATCACCACCCACACCACCATCATAATCACCAGAAACACCACCATACGAAGTATTGCATAAATCAATGCTATCCCAAATAGATACAGACTGATCATAAGTAGATGGAACTATTACTTGACTGTAATATTGTGATGTTTCACCTGAAATTCTTCGAGTTGGAAGTTTTTCTGGCCGAATTGGACTTTGACGTGCAGGACTTTCATGGGCAGGACTTTCACGGGCTGGACTTCTCGGTACAGAAGGACTGTAGGTCACAAACAACTCCATTTCATCAAGTTTTCTATGAATCCATACAGTCGTGGCCCAACTTTCTTCATCATTAATATATATCGGAGGAGACTTTTCCTTTGGGAATCGAGAGATTGCAACTCCATTACATGATAGATCGATGCCGATTTTTCCACACACTTTCTCAACAAGTGCATTAAACGAAATGCTCCTATCAATCAATATTGTTTTCGAGTGCTTCAAATCGTTCATTATCCATCTCCAATATTCCTCCACGAGCTTCCACTCTCCACTATAATGTATTGTGATTGATATCTTATCCATGCCTGTAATTACAATAAAACGGGAAGAATCAGAATTCAAAACTGGACTGGTAAGGGCGTAGGGCGCAGGCCATTGCCTACGCCCTACGCCCATCTGGAAGTATGCTGAAGGCTGCAAAGAGTTGGGCGTAGGGCGCAGGCCACTGCCTACGCCCTACGCCCATATGGAAGTAGATCACTGCCTACTTCCAGATGGGCGTAGGGCGTAGGCAGTGGCCTGCGCCCAACTTGTTACAGCCTTCAGCATACTTCCAGATGGGCGTAGGGCGTAGGCAGTGGCCTGCGCCCTACGCCCGCCTGCGATTCAAGAGCGATTTTCCAGAATTTTTTGGTTTCGAAAAGCACTCAAATCGCAAAATTCAAGCTCGATATTGACAACAACACACACACAAGTCATGTAGAAGTGAATGCTAACCTTTTTACGTCGAATTGTTGGTGGAAAATCGTCGATTTCGGAGCCGTTTTTTTTGGGCGATTTAGGGTTACGGGAGAGCAAAATTGGGGAAGAAGAAGAAATGAAAGTGGGGTTATAGTGTAAATATTTTTAGGGGTTAATGTGTAAATATTTTTATTTACATTTCTTTTACATTTATTTTTATAAGGGGAGGGGTAGATGTCCGATTTTTATTTTGTGAGGGGTAAATGTCTTGTACTTAATATTTGGAGGGGCACTTATCCAAAGGCCTCTGAAAATATATCCAGTAAAAAGATTCAACCCAGCAAATATTATCTAAGAAAATGAAAACCGTCAGAAAAAACATGGAGATTATAACATCCTAGTAAATGAAAAGGTGCGACTAACCTGCAGCATTTGTCACAGAAGAATTTGTCCTCAGCATTTAAAGTTTCCGTGGAGCTGAAGTTTTTCAGACCCTGCTGCTGCTGTAGTATGGTCTGTTATTGCATTCGTCAGTTGATCCTTCCTCGTCCACGTTAAAATTAAAAAGAGACGATTTTCTGATTTTTCGCCATCCAAGTTTCCAACCTGCAGATGCCTTTCTTTGCTTAGTGTTTTTCTTTTGATATTCTTGTTGCAGTGCTAAGTGGTCTCTTTGCAGCTCAGCCATTTGCGCCTTGACTTCCCGAAGCTCTATTCCGAGGGCTTTTACCTCACTGTTTGTCGATGACCAACTGCTTTCTTGATCTGAGTTCTCTACTATTCCTGTTTGAATTTTTCCTTGTATTTCAGCTCTTATTTTCACTTGCTCTGAGAATAAGACCTGCGATTATCATCTACTTTAGTTTGACACAGTTACAAATAATTGAAGGGTTATTTATTTATTTACAAATAATTGAAGGGTTAGTTATTTAGTTTGTTGCTGAAATCGATTATGGAATATTACTTACCTGAATCGTTGTTCTTAGTGGCAACCTGTCATTTTGTGCAGCATGTGCACATGCATCTTGTGAAAGCTTCCCATAGTTCATGACATTGCATAGCCTCTTTCGTTCATCGTCTGATAGGGACGGGTGAGTCTACGAATAATCACAATTATCATTAGTCAGTTTTTTTTTTTTTTTACATTTATTCCCTCCCTAATCATGCAAAAACCAGTTATCGGCCAAAATTACAAACATTCCTCTCACATTTGTTTCTCATTCGTGAGCTTCACTCTCCCGGTGAATTATTTGTTATATAAATAAAAAAACATCAAGAGGGTGCTTGAAATACTTTAAGGATGCTTTCGTAATTTTTAAAGATAACTGGATTTTTTTATAATTTTTGTGACTACCCCTAGAACGAATGAATAACAGATAATTTTTAAAGATAACTGGATTTCTGTAGAGTCCATCATGGCTTGTCCTAGCATTTTCCGGCAGTGATTGAGCTAGATACTGGAACTTAGTGACTGGAAGCTGTTGGTCCCTTGCAATTTCTGCTAAATAGTTGTCGAGAAGTTTACTGATGGCCAATGGCTGAGATTGTTGTAGTTGTTTTTGCTGTTCATACAGCAAGAAGTATTCCAAAATCCTTTGCACGACATCTACGTTGTGTGTATGGTCTTCCTCAATTAGCGAAGGACTTCTGTAGAATCGGTCATAACATTAATCTATGTTGTGACCATTACATTAAAAACACCTTCACAATTAGCATTGACTTACTTTCCCCTTTGTTCACTTGCACTGCAGCTAGGAATGAGAAGATCACTAACATCCGCGCTTTCCAATACCAAACCGGCTCGCTTCTCGAGCTCCGACACCAAAGCTGGGGATGCGCCGTAAAATATTGCCATCCTTAACATCTTCAAAATGAACTTACATGAAACCGCTTCCTTCTGTGGTGGCAGCAAGCTCACCAGACTTTCGACTATCATCCTCTGCTCCCTCGTGGGCCCGATACACTCTTCTTTCCTCTTCCCACTAATAATATTCCACTGCAACTGACTATCGTTTGTTCTTTCCCTCTCGAACTCTGTTGTGCCCGACAACCATATCTCCCCATAATGCGTGATGCAAGAACCCACAATCTCAGGAGCCACCCCTTTCGCCTTCAACGCCATTACTGTCCTCGTGAAATAATCTATTCTTAGAGTGGCCATTTCATCCCACCACCACTTTTCTCCTGTCATTGCTTTTTCACCTAAATTAGAGGTTTCTTGAGAAATCTTCCAGCCAATCGATTCGCAGCACCTCCGGACGATTTGAAGGTTCTCGGCCCAAGGGATAAGGTCTCGCACGATTTCAGGACGGCAATCGAGTCCCTCCATGAAGAGAGAGCTGCGAATGTGAAGAAGGCTTCGGATTTGGTGATGAGGTTACCATCTTCTAGTGCCTCTGTCATTTCGAGAAACTCGGATGCGCATCTTATGGATGCCACGTTGTTTGCATTCAGGCTTATAGGGAGGCCGTAACAGAATCTTAATATGGTTTCGAATGTCTCGGGCCCACCCGGTAAGTTGTCAAGCTTGAGGTCAGAACTTGAGTTTTGTTCTTCTATCCAGGTGAAGTAGCCACACTTTGATACCAGTGGGTACTGTTTTCAGGAAGCTATTATTGAGATTCTTAATTGCAATGAATTATTTCTCTAATGGAGTTTATATACGAACACGTTAGGTTTCATTAAGTTACCTTGTGAACGTAGAAAGTGATGTCTTCAACTTGAATCAATGTATCAGTTGGAATCCGAGACACGACGAACCTGCTCATGAGAATGGAAAAAAGAAAACAGGACTAATGTTTCTTAGACATAATTTTGTTCGGCTCTATGAATAAATAAATAAAATGTGTGATGAGATCTTTAGAGGTTTTACCATGACCGTCCTTTCTTCTCGAAACCATCTGCAGTTGTAATGAATTTCGATATTGGAACAACTATCCTTTGCTCGTTTTCTGTGTGTATTTCATTTGAAAACTTCATGGTGTTCGTCTCGTGTTCTTGCATCTTACTATATTTCTGGGTTCTTTAGGACTACATTAAGTGGGACAAGTGTTTTGAGTGTTTTTAATGCTTGAGAAGTGAGTTTGTGGCTGAAGGGAAGGCTGCCATTTAAGAAGGTTGTTGAGTGTTTTTTTTCTGCACATCATTTTCAGGTTCACAGTCATTGAATAAAAGAATGTTGCTTGTGATCAGTCACTGTTAATCCAATTTTGATGAATCATTTTAAGATCATAATATGATCCAACTTTTCATTCCGTTATAATCGACTTTTTCTAGGTTCAGTTTGATGACCGAATGAATCGAAACTCTTTCATATTTAGTCTCCTGAGTCCTGTCCCAGAAGAGTTGCAAATAAAATGTGTTATGTGTTCGAAAAGAAACTGGCACATTTGTGAGACGAAAAAAGTAAAATTATAATTTAATTTTATTATACAATTAGTCAATTGTATTTTTACCTATTTTTTAACTTACTATTTTTTTTCCATTCTAATAAATATACTATATTTTTTTAATCTTACTATTTTGACAAATAAAAAAAATACATACCAGAAGATTGTGTTATACTCTCTTACTATTTGGACAAATATAAAAAATACAGTTCCCAGGGGCATAGTCGAGTGGTAAGACCTGTGATGATGTGGGTGAGATATTCCCCGGCGACGCAGGTTCGAACCTCGGGTGGTGGGACAAATTTTCATTGAAATATTATGAAGGTTTGTTCTGGGGTTACATCCTACCCGATCGATCGAGGGACCTCCGATCGGGTATCGATCGGGTGGGGTGGAGTTTCTAGTGAAAATTATTTTATACTCTAGGAGTACTTAAAAATTTTCATACTACTACATTTTTATTACTCCATCGCGTTTGCATAGAAAAAAGGGATAATTGCACTTTGCTACCTGAGGTTTCAAGAAATTTGCACTTTGCTACCCAATCGGAGATTTTGAGCGCGGTGCTACCAGAGGTTTAAAGAAATTGCAGATTGCTACCTGCATAACGAATATTTCGAGGAATATTCGTTTATTAATTATTTTATGATTTCTGAAATTCATTTTTTTGGTTGATTACTTAATTACCCCCACTCCATTTATTTTGACTTTTAAATTGACATTGACCTTGACTATAAATCAGCTTATTTAATTGAAACCCTAATTGTTAAAAATTCAGTTCGCGTTTCTTCCCAAATCGAAACCCGCTCCCAGAACCCTAATCCCCCAAATTTTTCGATCCCGAAATCTGCTCTGAATAAGAACCCTAAATTTCAATCCCTCATAATTGGCGTCGTTTAGAGTGAAAAAAGTTCTTCTTCTCCAGTTATTAACTACGAACTCGCACCATGAATGGAGTGTGTCACTGTGGAAAACCTGCTGTGAAGCGCACTTCTTGGTCCGATGCAAACCCAGGAAGGAGTTATTTGTCATGTGCTAATTCCCGAGTACGTATTTCTACATCCTCCTTTTTTTTCTTTTTTTTTTTTTTTCTTTTTTTCTTTTTTTATTTCTAATTTCTGGGGTTTTCTTTTACCAGACTCTGGTGGGGTGTAATTATTTTTGCTGGGTCGATCAACCTGGATGTGCCCGTTGTACTAAAATCATACCAGGATTATTGAGAAATATGAATTCGAAGGATGCAGAAATTGATGAGTTGAAGAAGGACATAGCTGCTAATATGAATTCGAAGGATGCAGAAATTGATGAGTTGAAGAAGGACATAGCTGCTGTGAAAAGAAGCAATAAGAAGTTGATTGTTGTGATTTTAGTGTGTTTTGCCTTAATGTATCAGTTCAAGATGTAATCTTTTTCTTCTCATAGTTTGTAGTTGGTTTGTGTGTTAATGTAAGCTGTAATTTGGATATTTGATTTTAGTTGGTTGTGGATGTAATTTGGATGTTTCATGTTTCAACAATCACAACACCTGGAACAAAATAGTGAAGATAACTAAAAAGTAGACATTAATAAAACACCATCTGGATTTACTTACAAAATACCCAAAACAAAAGTCTGATGACTTATAAAAACACCACAATGTCTGATGACTTACAAACAAAATAACCAACAAACATACAAACTATTGTTCAAAAGACTACTGCTGACAGCAAGGGGGTGTGATTTCTTCTCCTCTGATCAATGTAAATTTTCTGAATGGAAGTGTGACATTACTGCTTGGAGCATTAGTGAATAAAGGCATGTAATCACTTCTTCGGCTAGCAAGTCCCAAATTTAATGGCAGTGTGGGCTGTGAAGAAGAGGGCTTGTCCATTTGAACAGGCTGTGAAGCAGAGGGCTTGTCCATTTGAACAGGCTGTGAAGCAGAGGGCTTATCCATTTGAATATGCTTTGAAGGAATTGGTGTGGGCTGTGAAGCAGATGGTGCAGTTGCCTTATTCTTCTTCCTAGGGCTCTTTCTTGTAGGCATTTGGGCAGAGGATTCATTTGCATTATTCCTCTTCCTAGGGCTCTTTCTTGTAGGCACTTGGACAGTGGATTCATTTGCATTATTCTTCTTCCTAGGGCTCTTTCTTGTAGGCACTTGGACAGTGGATTCATTTGCATTATTCTTCTTCCTAGGGCTCTTTCTTGTAGGCACTTGGACAGTGGACTGCAAAATTTACAAATGGTGTTGAGCAATTATGTTTTGAAAAAAAAAGTTGTTTTGAAAAATAAAAAAAAAAGCGCAATTACCTTTGAACTTGCTTCTGCCATCTTATTCTCATTATTTTGAACAGGCTCTACTTCAGGAGGGTTATCCAAGCTCTGAGTGGGCTGAAAAATCAATTGAGATGAGGAAAAAAGTTGTTTTGAAAAAAAAAAAAAAAAGCGCAATTACCTTTGAACTTGCTCTTGCCTTCTTCTTTTTCTGCTTTTGAACATGCTCTGATGCAGGAGGAATATCCAATCCTTCAGTGGGCTGAAGAATCAATGGAGATGAGTAAAATTATGTTATGAAAAAAAAAAAAAAAAGTGCAATTACCTTTGAACTTGCTCCTGCATTCTGTGGACATGTCCTGGAATTATGACCAATTTGTTTGCAAAGCTGGCAAGTGCTAATCAAGCCTGACCTCTTTAACTTTCCATTTTTCAGAGATCCTATCACTTCTCCTACTTCCAGCTTCCTCTTATGTTTTTTGGGTCTGCCAGGCATCTTCCCAATCTTTGGAGGCACAATATCCAATCTGTCTTCATCAATAACAGGCCACTCTTCCATGCCTTGCAGTGGACTCATGTAGTGATCATAAATGCTGAGGTAAGTATTTGTGCTATAACACTCATCCACATATGCTTCAGGTTTGTACCCCATGTAATTCATACATGAGATTGAATGTTGGCATGGAATTCCAGTTAGTTGCCATCTCCTACACCCACAAGTTCTGTTTCCCAGATGCACACAAAAAAACTGGCCATTTGGATCACAAACTTCAAATTCATCTTTGCCATTCCAGGAAGGAGCCCACCCAAAAGACTTCACTTTGTACATATCTAACAGCTTTTGAATGTTTGGACATAAATCTCCACTGTGCTTTAACATATCCCTTCTCCTTAATCCAATCCTTTTCATTAAGATTCTCCTAATGTCCTCCAACATTTTTAGTATAGGCTTGCCCCTGGCCCTCAAAATCATAGAATTGAAGCTTTCAGAAAGGTTGTTAACTATAAGGTCTGTGTTGTTAATGGTATTGAAGTGGGCTTTGGACCAGTGTTGAGGGTCTCTTTTTGAAATCCAGTCAAAGGCAGTTGGAGATCTAATTTTGACCTCATTCATGACTCTCTGTAAATCAACCTGTCTGGTTGCCCTGGCAGCTCTCCAAACTATGTCCCTCAGTCCCACACCCTTGTTACTAAGTTTAAAATTAGCATATAAATGCCTCACACAGAACCTGCTCTCACAGTTAGGCAACACCACACTTACAGCCTCAACAAGTCCCTTTTGCTTATCAGACATCACAGTCCAATTGAAACTATCTTGTTCTGAAATTCCTAAGTCTTTGACTACCAAATCCAAAAACCACAACCAAGATTTATAAGTTTCTTTCTCAACAACAGCATATGAAAATGGGTACATACCATTGTTAGAGTCAATGCCCACAGCAGTCAACAAGACACCTCCAGTTTGAGTTCTCAGATGGCAGCCATCAAGGCATATAAGCCTTCTACAACCAGCTAACATCCCATCCCTCAGAGCAGCCCAACAAATGTACATTCTTTTGAAGACTGCTTTGTCCCCTACAACTGTTGTCTTTATCTTGCAGGTACTGGTAGGATTGCTTCTGAATATCTCTTCAGCATATCTGTAGAGGCTGGCAAACTGTTGCAACTCATCCCCATCACCCATTTCTGCCACCTTATGTTTCACTCTATACATCTGCCACCTGCTGACACAACACTTCATTTCTGACTGAATTACCTCAATCATTGATTCCACTGGCCAATGTGGATCACTCTTCAATTTCTGCTTGTACCTGTCAGCAATATACCTTGCATCAGCTTGTATGATTTTCTCCTGCCTCACACAGGTGTGTGTATCATACAAGGTTTTGACTTGGACAGTATCATCATTTGGCACTCTGGATCCATAAATCTTCCATTCACACTTCTTATCTTTGCAATTGGCTTGTACCTTGGTTGGCCTGTTCAATGTAAATCTCAAGCTTCTACCATTTTGAACTGCATAAGCCTTGAGAGCCATTCTGAAAGTTGGAATGTCTAAAAATGACAGGCCAACATGGAAATCAATGTGATCCATATCTGTAGCTGGATTGAACAATTTGAAGCCTCTATGAACATTTGGAGCAGGTTTCTTCAATCTAGCCTCTTCCAGAATCCTTGATTTCTTCAATGCAGCATCTTTTTCTTTGAACATTTGACTTCTGGTCATTGGCCTCTTCCCCTTCTTGTCAACATTTTTTCCCAACTCCTCATCAGAATCAACATACCTCTGGAAGTCAGCCTCCTCATCATCATAGCATCCATCACTATCATCCAGGTAATCAGAATTTTCTGAATCCTCTCCACATGATACTTCTCCTTCACTGTCATCCTCATCAACTTGGTCACCAAACAACCTACTTAGACCTTCTGCCACTCTCTCATTTGCAGCTCCATTTCCCTCATCTGTAGCTCTATCATCTTCAACATCTGCAACTCTCTCATCTGCAGCTCCCTCATCTCCATTTCCCTCATCTGCAGCTCTATCATCTTCAACTATATCATCTGCAGCTCTCTCATCTTCAACTCTGTCATTTGCAGCTCCCTCATCTTCAACTCTCTCATTCTCTTTGGGTTGAGTAACATCATCATCAATATCAGGCAATTCATACTCCTTCATCAAATTCTGCATAGATGAACTTGAATCCTCACTAACATCATCATCAATATCAGGCAATGGAAAATCAGGGACACCATCGAAATCTATGGCCCTTTCATC
Source organism: Euphrasia confusa (assembly GCA_954870475.1). Taxonomy (NCBI): domain Eukaryota; kingdom Viridiplantae; phylum Streptophyta; class Magnoliopsida; order Lamiales; family Orobanchaceae; genus Euphrasia; species Euphrasia confusa. The sequence goes on along the minus strand of OX940970.1, from coordinate 28,239,837 downwards.
CCATCCCTCATGATCAACAAACACTGAAATTGAATTTGACTTTGAAATAAAGCAATCCAAACCATCTAGGCAATATAAACTTTTAAAGCGAACTAGGGTTTCACAGTCATCTGCACCACTGCAACTGTAATAGAACTGAAGGCTCTCAGCCAATCCAATTTGAGCCGCCATGAATGAAAAATCCTCCATGCCTAATTCAGACTTCTTGCAGTAATCAACATAATCCGTTCTCCCCTCAACATAAACTTTTTTACCGTCGCGAAGCCTAAATTTCCCCGAATGATGAAACTTTAGCGTAAATCTCTCACTGTCTGACATTCGTGCTACCTCCTCTTCGGGCGACAACCCATTTGCAGCTCTCAACTTCCATGGCATTTTGAATTCCCCAAATCGAGTAGCAAGAAATTAGGGTTCTTTGGTAGCGGGATTTTGAGTAGAGCAAAATTAGGGTTTTAATTTTGAAATGAATTGGGGATCGACGGGTTGAAGGGGAGAGAAATGAATTTCTTTTTTCATATAAATGATTTTTTAAATAATTTTTTTTAATTAAATGTGTAATTACTTACCTGCCCCTTAAACTCAGATGTGCAATTCACAAAATACCCTTCAGAAATCACGTGTTACGCACAAAAAACGAATATTCCTCGGAATATTCGCTTCTGGTCAACCGGCAGGTAGCAATCTGCAATTTCTTTAAACCTCTGGTAGCACCGCGCTCAAAATCTCCGATTGGGTAGCAAAGTGCAAATTTCTTGAAACTTCAGGTAGTAAAGTGCAATTATCCCTAGAAAAAATGATGTCAATTTTAAGCAAAAAAAAGTAATTAAATAAAATAACACAAAAAACTAAAGCCCGAGTGCTTGGCAGAACTAAGGTCACCTATCATATGATAAATTGGTGATTCGTTCATGTGCATTATCACAGATCATCTCAACCAAAAATATTCGGCGCCATCTAGAGCGTCCGGATCGCAAATCTAGCTTCGAAAAATATTGGGCGCCATGTATTTCATCCAAAGTAGGTATAGGGAACTTATCTTTAACTGTGATTGCATTTAATGCTCGGTAGTCCGAGCAAAATCTCCATGTACCATCCTTTTTTTTTTCCAACAAGACTGGTGAAGAAAACGGGCTTGTACTAGGACGTAAAATACCCTCGTAGTATTTCAGAAACTAATCGCTCAAATTAAAATACTCGAGATGAGGAAAATAAGATGCACCGGGAGATGGAAAGGCCTGAGTTGCAGCTAATGAAGCGACCAACAACAAAACGCAATAGGCCGGAAAGGGACATTTTTGCAAAGGTTTTTACACTCATTTTTGTTTTTGTGATTTAATTTTGAGAATATTTTCTGCTCATGTTTATGAGTTACGTGATCAAGATTTTGAGGGCTTGCGACAATGCCTCCAAGAGATCTTTCACAGTAAGTATTTCTCACTCCCTCAATTCAAATATGAGCCACTTCAATTCATATATAACAAGAATAGAAATTTAAATAAGTATTCCTCACTGCTGGACTATTTTGTCTAAACCTAACAACTGACTTTTCTTTACAACTTGATTTAAAAAACAAAAACAAAAAAACAACGCCCACAGATATACTACACCAAAATCAGCACTGCAGAGTTTCATTATTGAAAAACCATGGCAGCTTATGCATCCTTGATTTCTTTGATGCAAGTCATTGATGATCTCGAACATCATCCTTCCCCTCCGATTTCTCTCGACAAACAAATAGTCGACTCCATCACTCATCGCATCACATACTTTCAAAAATTTCTCCATTCCTACAGTTCTGTTGCCGACGATGATGAAGAAGTTGCAGATCCGTTGGAGATGCGTATTGCAGATTCAGCTTTCGCAGCCGAAGATGCTATTGAGTTTCATATTGTGGACTGTATCAACCACAAAAAGAAGAAAAAAAAGGCAAACGATGATGAAAAGGCCAAGTCCCTCAACGGATGCTACCGCATCCTGCGAAGTGTGATTGCAGAGATGGATTCGATCAAAAAAGTTGTGGACGATACACAGAAGAAAAAGAAGAAGGTGCCGCTGGTCCATAATCAAGTGGGCAAGACAAATGTCCGAAGTGAAACCTTGGTGGGGTCCGATGGTGTCTTGATCGAAATCATGGAAAAACTCGACGGAGGCCAACTTGATTTCCAGGTCATCCCGATCGTGGGAATGGGCGGTATAGGTAAGACTTTTCTTGCCAAAACTATTTACACTAAACCACTTATCAAGGAGCGTTTTGATATTTGTGCTTGGGCTACGATTTCTCAAAACTATGACACAAAACAAATCCTCTGTGAGCTTCTCTTTCAAGCCACTAACACCAACAAGGAACAACAGAGTGGGAAGAGTGTAGATGAATTGGGATTGGAGCTCCGTAAATATTTATTTGGTAGAAGGTTTTTTATTGTGATGGATGATATGTGGAGTATCGATTCGTGGGATAAGATACAACGCTTCTTTCCTAACAACTATAACGGCAGTCGAGTGCTGGTGACGACCAGGCTATCCCAATTGAGTTCGCAACTAACAACTAATTATAGTCTCAACATGAGTTTCTTAGATAAGGCTAGCAGTTGGGATCTGTTCTCCAAAACAGTATTCGGTGAAAAGAGTAGCTGTCCTCCCGAACTGGAGGAAATTGGAGAGAAGATTGTGGACAACTGCAGAGGTCTTCCTTTATCAATATCTGTGGTGGGAGGTCTTCTCAAAAATATGGACGGCACTCGTGCATCTTGGGAATCAATACGAGACAACTTCACATCGGTGGTGAACATGAAGAACGATAAACATTGTTTGAGATTGTTGAAGTTGAGCTATAATCATTTGCCAGTATACTTGAAGCCGTGTTTCTTATACATGGGAGTGTATGGGGAGGACGAAAAGATTATTGTCTCTAAGCTTGTCCTGCAATGGGTTTCCGAAGGGTTTCTTAAACCAACGAAAGGCGAAGCCTTGGAGATTACCGGTAGAGGTTTCTTACAGGAACTCGTCGGTAGAAATCTCATTCTAATTGATAAGTTGGGTTCTACAGGGAGCATAAAGTATTGCAAAATTCACGATTTGGTTAGGGACATGTGCTTGAAAGAAGGTCAGAAAGAAGGGTTTTATCATGTCATGGGGAAATCTAACCATCCTTCTCCTCAGGGCATGAATGCCCAACCCCGGGTTATTATACCTGAGAACACTTTGAAAGAGCATAATGTACGTGGTGACTTGAGATTTATGTCACACACTCGCTCGATTATTTCCAAATATGGTAGGGTTCCATTATGCAAGAATCTGGTATTACTGAGGACATTACATGTGTATGATGAAATGGACTTGAATTCTGTTGTGTCTCGCTATGTCAACCTGCGACACCTTGCTATTGCAGATTCATTGATGCGGCCATTCCTTCCCTCTATTAGGCACCTTTGGAATTTGCGTACACTTGTTGTTTATTATTATTCCAAGTTTAAGACCACCCTGCCCGTTGATTTCTGGGAAATGACTCAGCTTAGGCATATGAATTTCATCACGGGTTCTGCTTGTCTCCCGGATCCTCTGAGCTGCGATGGGCGAGAAGGTGATGAGGTGGTCATCATGGAAAATCTACACACCCTTAAAAGAATAAGGAATTTCAAATTTAGAGAAGGGGTGGTTAAGAGAATTCCCAATATCAAAAAATTGGATCTGAAGTATGGTTATTGTGATGTTGATTCGGATGATGATGATGTGTATTTTTTGGGCAATATGAAATATCTTTGTGGATTGAAATCCCTATCCGTCAGTTTTTCATCCACAAGTAGGTTGTTTACTCCTTTGCAGAAGATTACCTATCCTCACTCCCTTAAGAAGTTGAGTCTTATGTTGGGCTATGACTATGAATGGGACGGCATGGTGGAAAAGATCAGTTCGTTGCCTCTTCTCGAGAAGCTCAGATTAAAGTGGGGTTGCTTCGAGAAAGGGAAGTGGGAAATAGCCCAAGGACAATTTCCCTGCCTCAAGTACTTAAAAATGTACTACTGTCGGGGCCTCAAAAACTGGAGTGCGGTGGAAGAGGATTCCTCCATCCTTCCACGACTTGAACATCTTAAGCTTGAAAGATTAGTAGAGCTGAAGAAGATCCCTTTTGAGATTGGAAACATTGATACACTCAAGAGTATAAAGTTGTTCGAGTGCGGAGAAGGAGCAGTGAAGTCTGCGAAAGAGATGTTCGACGAGCAAGTCGAGTTACAAGGAGGGGAGGATCAACTAAGCTTTCACGTCAAGGTTTGGGTTAAAAAGGAAGACCGACACCTCATGAGCTTAGCGGCTTCTAACTTTAATGTGAGGGTGTGGTCGTTTACGGATAGCTAGCTCTCTCAAGTTTTAATTTGCTACTTTTTTTTTTTAATTGATTTTGTAATATTGCAGCACTGAAAGACTCCAATTCTCAACTTCTATGTTATTTTAATTAAGTTAATAAAATTATTGTAGTTATAAGGTTAAAGTTATAAAAATAAGTAAAAAAATATATGTATAATTGTATTTTAAAGTGAAAAATAAATCGTAGTTAGAAAAAATTCAAATATTTTAGTCTTTTGTAATCATGTTTGCATACAAGCCGGAATGATAGGGTAAGTTGGACTGATAGGGTAAGTTGCTGTACATAAATACAAGTAGAATTAAAGTTCAAAAATATTCAAAAAAACTAAAAAAACTAAAAAACTAAAAAACTAGATGTGATTAAAAATTTTGAGATTTACTTTAGTATGTGTAGATGTATATAATATTTTCAATTTAATTTTGTACTCCCTTTATTTTACATTAGTCATACCTCCTTTCTCCTTTGTTATTTTCAATTTAATTTTGTGCTCCCTCTATTTTACATTAGTTGTCATATTGTTACTTTCAATTTAATTTTGTACTCTCTATTTTACATTAGTTGTCACACACTAATTTCATATTAGTACATATTAGAAAGGCGGCGGTGATCTCTTCCGCCTCCTCCTAGCGAAAAGATGTGAAGCAATAAAGGGGTGCAAATAGTAAATTGATTTCCCGTTTAAAAGGGTATAATAAGAACTTTGAGTAGATATAATTAATTTAGAAATAGTCATGTGGATTTTCAAACACTTTTATAAGAAGTTTTCAAACACTTTTATAAGAAGTGTGAGTATTTTGACACACCCCAAAAAATTGTGAGTTTTTCATACAATTTCTACTTGAAATGTCTAACTTACCCTCAACTTTTAAATAAACAAAACAAAAGAATTAAAACACAAGAAAAAGACAAAAAGAGCATTAAAAAAATCGGTCTCCACTCCTCTTTTTTTTTTTCTCTCGACGGTCCCCCCCAAACACCATAACCGCGGCCGAAATCGAGAATCAAAGAAGTGAAATTCCGGCGACTCAATGGCTGACAACAACGACAACCAGGACGAGCCACAATGGCCGATTCAAGCCCCGGTAAGTGCCAAAACCCTACTTTTTTTATTTCGAAATTTTGAATTTTTTTCGATAATGTGTTGAATTAGATGTGTTAATTGCTAGCCATTGATTTAGATGTGTTAAATTGGTCTTTAAATCGCCTGAAATTTCTGGTTTTTGGTCGGTGTTTATGGCTACACGGTAGCGCTACACGGTAGCGTTTATAGAGCTGACCGTGTAGCGAGACCACCGTGTTACCGAGCAGCGATCAAGATTTTCTCGGTAACATGGTCAGATTTCTCGGTCACCGTGTTATCGGTTATCCGGTTACACGGTGACCGTGTTACCGGTAACACGGTACACGGTGACCGTGTTATGACCGTGTTACAGAATAAATTTTTTTTTTTTTTTTTTTGAATTTTGAGTTTTGTTATTTAATTGAATGTCATATTTATTTGTTTTAACTTCATTTTTGCAGGAGGGCTTCGATTGGAAGAGGCCAGAGTTCTTAAAGTTTTCGAAGAACCTCAATTTGTACGATCGGTTCGAATTACTAAAGGAAATTAGAGACACGCTGACGTCCGTCGACCCTACCCTAGCAGCTTTACGGACATTTAAGGAAAGTTGTTTCGGGTATTTGCTCTGGCTTAAGAGGGACGGAAGGTCCAATATGGCGATGCACCACCTTCTAGCTCGGGAGATCGTGAGTCCGACGATACCTCCATTCGAGCATTGGTTTTTCGTCGGGGGCCAGACTATTCGCTTTCGAGCACAGGAGTATGCCCTGATTACCGGATTTCGATTTGGTGGTCACGCATTTGATCCTTCGGCCACCACGCACACGATTTCTGAGGACTCTGTTTACTGGAGACACTTCAGACAGACGACGAGCCTTAAAGATCTTCGTACGAGATTCACCTCTCTGAGTATGGGTCAGGACCCGGCCGACTACTTGAAGGTGGCCAATTTGTTGATCTACTATTTTTTCTTGTTGGGTCAAGACGATGCCAAGATCGACACTTGGGCTTGGGCTTTTGTGGAGGACGTTGCCGGATGGGATTCGTTTCCCTGGGGATCCTACTCCTGGCAGATCATGTCGCACTACATCTCCATAGCTGCGACGATGCCCGGTCAGGTTCACTCGAGGGGATACCACGTTTACGGCCCAATTTGGGCCTTTCAGCTATGGTCGTACGAGGCGATACCGAGCTTGGGCCGTGTCTGCGGAGTGCAGATGGAGAAAACTGTGAGGCCTCGGTTTTTGAACTGGACATCTGTTGGATGCACCCTCAATTTCACTGATTTCTTCGAGGACGATGAGGTAAATTTTGTGAAATTAATGTTTTAAATTATTTATTTCCTTTAATTAATGCTTAATAAATTAATTTTCATTTTTTTTCAGCTTGTGGTCCTCTCGACTCTAGAGCCGACACGCAAGGAGGCGAGGACTGAGTACTACACTTCGTTCCTCAATAGAGGAGCAGACGAAGTGAGGTACGTTGCTCCTGCTAGGATTGGACATGCTCCGAGAGGAGCACAGGCTGCAGAACCGGTGAAGAAGAAGAAGTCGAGTTTGATAGCGCGTGTGGCCGGACGCGTGTCCAAGGCAATGGACAAGATGACGGGCGATGGCCAGACTAGTCGACGCACGCGTGATGACAGGACACCCGATTCATCTGCCGAGCGGCATGCATCTCAGCGTGCGTCTCACCGTGCCCGACGAGAGTCCTCTCCTGCAGCTGAGGCACATGAGGCACCTGAGGCACCTGAGGCTTCAGATGACAGTACTGATCGGCGCATTGATCGACGGCTCCACAAGATCCTCAACGATGAGTCTGAGACTGGATTTATGGGCCGATTGACTGCCCGGGTGAGGAGGATACAGAAGGAGGGCAACGACAGTCTTATGGAGCAGTTTCGGGGTTTTTCGGTCGCAGACGATACTCTCGGAGTCGCCCCTGTCCTTCTGATGCATCTCAGGGCGGTTTTACGGCTGCTCGGCATTCTATCAGCGCGCCTCCTCGCTTTCAGGACTCGGAGCCCGAGTTAGTGGACGTTGATGTCAGGGTTTCGTGTGGGGATTGGCCACATGATTATCACTTTCAGGATGGTTATCGCAGGTCGCCACTTGTCGAGCCGACCTATGCCGAGTCTTTCCATGCCGAGTCGACCCACGTCGAGCAGCAGCCTCAGGTCCAGCAGCAGGAGCCCCTGTACGAGCATGTGCCCCAGTACGAGCATGTGCCCCAGTACGAGCAGCAGGTCGTTGGCGATAGCTATCGCACACCGACCCAGATATTCTCGACCGTTGGAGATAGCGGTCAGTTTTCGCCACCGAGGGGGCTGCGTGATTTCCAGGCTGTCTTCGCTCCCTTCCCACCGATTCACACCGACAACATCTTCGGTCCGACTCCTGTTTATCGGCCAGAGTATGTTCGGCCAGAGGATGATCCTGGTTTTATTGTACCGAAGGGGGCTGATGAACCGCAGATTATCATTGATGCAGAGAGTTTTTTTCCTCCTGAGTCGCAGGTCCAGTTGTTCAAGCTGACATCTCCCGTGGAGGATGAACACGAAAAGGAGATTGCATTGTCGGAAGAGGAGGAAGAACTTGGGGCTGATGAGGAGGAGGATGATGTCGCCGAGAGTAGTAGTCTCGGACCCCGTGTGAGGAGGCCCTCAGCAGCTCTTCGGAGCCCGTACGTCGCGCAGTTCCGATGCACTGGCAGCAAGAAGGTTAGGGGGCTCTATTCGATGTTCCGTTGTGACGGGCATGGAATGAGTGTCAAAATCCCTTACAACGGACTCACTCTGGACCAGAACTATTTCGAAGCGATTGAGTCACTACATCATTGGTACTCGAACATGGTAAGTTAATTTGTAGTTAAACTTTGAAATTTATAATGTTTATTAATTTGTGCTTAACTGTGATATGTATATTTTTCAGGAGATTGACATGTACATCACGTACCTGCAAGACAAGATAAAGCAGAACAAGGCTTTAAAAGATGGAGTCACTCCAAGGAAGACTATACTCTTGTGTACCGAGTTCTTCGTAAGATCCAATCATCCTATCAAATACACGTTTTTTTTTCATTTTCCTAATACTAATCGTTTAAATTTATTTTTAATTAACAGAATGCTTTGAGGACCCAGTACGCTAGGATTAAGATTCCGGCACAACATGTAAAGAGAAAGAACTTGGAGAGAAAATATGAGACCTGGGCACCGCCGGACTACATGCTGAAGTACGTCACGGGAGACGATAGACACGAGAGTTGGGAACTCGCACGAGAGGTAATTTAAAGAACCGTACATTTTTTTTCGATTTTAATTCAACTTAATATTTTAATTTAATTGTAAATAACGTTTTTTTTTTGTTTTTTTTAAGGTGATAACGGTGTGTAATTCCGGGGAACATTGGATCGTGATACGGATTGACCTGGACCACTGGACTATACAGTTGTACGACTCGTTGTGGCACCGTTCTCCGGATCTATCTGTCAAGTCTGCTGTACTGTCTCCGTTGTTGGAGTTGTTGCCTCGTCTCTTGGTGGCTGCAGGATTTTGGGATGGTGTAAACCTTTTCCATCGAACCCACAAGAAGACTCCTCTTATGGTCGAAGCCCCGGTAGAGCAGTTTGTCCAAGTCGACAACAACAACTGCGGCCCTTACGTGTGCATGTACCTGGATCGTCTCGTCAACAAGTACCTCAATCACCGGAATAGAGACATCGACGACGGGTACTTGGTGAAGTATCGCCGATATATCGCTCGGAAAATCTTCAGTTTGAGTCATCGAGTCGATTGATTTGTATTTTGGATGATTTTAGACTTTTTCGTGTGCATGTGTTTGGACAGAGTGGTATGTGTATTGAGATTGATTTGCAGGTTTAGCTTTTATATTAACTAAATAAATCCCGTCAAAAATTTTTAAAATTATTTATAATATATTAACTTATTAATTTAATATAATTTGTAAAACAATTAAACTATTTTAGGTGTGTTTTGATTGATTTAGGTGAAATAGGTGTGTTTTGATTGATTTTGGTGTAATAGGTGTTTGTTTTGATTGATTTAGGTGGAAAGAAGGTGAAAAAACGGGTTCTGCCCTCTGCTACACGGTGGTACCGGTAACACGATCATGTGTACCGGTAACACGGTCACCGTAACACTGACCGTGTAGCCAAGAACTGCCCGGTCAGTTTTCTGGGCAATTACTCGGTAACACGGTGTTACCCGGCTACACGGTGGCCTACACGGTGGTGACCGTGTAGTGTAGAACAAGTTTTGATTTTTCATTGATTTTAAGGCATTTTTCGATTGTTAACTTGTTCTTGTAGTGTAAAACATCATTTTAATAATCAAAATGATTCAAAAAACATGATCAATTATTGAATTTGACGAATTAAGTGATTACGCATGAACAATTTATTACCTATGTTGATAAAATTGTGACAATATTAGTAGAAAGTTCGAAAAACGGTCAACATTCCAAGCATCTCATCTTTGTAGTCCTATATTGGTTGTTTTGTGATGTTTATTGGATGTATCTAGTGTTTAAAATGATGTTTCATGCTTAACGTAACAACAAAAATGCTCGAGAAATGCTTCAAATTCATAAAAAATCAAATATTTTCTAAGCTACACGGTAGGCTACACGGTGGACTACACGGTAGAAGGTCCAACACGGTAGAAGGCATTTCCTATTTGTAGTCCTATATTTGTTGTTTTACGATGTTTATTGGATGTATCTAGTGTTTAAAATGATGTTTCATGCTTAACGTAACAACAAAAATGCTCGAGAAATGCTTCAAATTCATAAAAAACCAAATCTTTTCTAAGCTACACGGTGGGCTACACGGTAGGCTACACGGTGGAAGGTCCTACACGGTAGAAGGCAATTGCTCGGTTTATTAAAAACATTTCTCGGTAACACGGCTAATACCGGTAACACGGCTAACCGGGTAACCGGGTTACCGTGTAACCGGTAAAAGCCGTGTAAAAAGATAATAAAATGGCGCTCAAAGAATTCGAACCCCTGACCTGTTGGTTTCAATTCGATTTTCCAAACGGGGCTAACCAGTTGATCTAGAACTCTTCACGATGGAGGTTTTTGTGGGCCCTCGTCCCAAATTTAGAGTTTCGCAGCTCTACGCATTTGGACATCATAGACAGGGTTATATCGATGCACGAAGCAAAACCCCTGGATACTTTTAGCATCTCCAATGTGGAGGGCAGCTCGTATCGACTGGAGACATTGATTATCCACGCCCTCAAGCGCAGCGTCCGAAATATGTACCTTAATTTCGATGATATAGACTACAAGGAGTATATCGCGTGCGGTTTGCCAAGAATTCTCTTCATGTGCAAGACCCTCGTCGACTTGAAGCTAAATAATTGTGGAGTGATCCCCTCTAGTGGGGAGGTGTTTTTGCCTTGCCTCAAGAAGCTTGATCTCAGTTGTTAGGCCCCATTTTCACTTTCCGTTATTTATTTACTTATTTTTTCATTTATTCATTTGTTTATCTTAATGTCATTATCCTAAAGAGTGAGATACATCCACTCAAGGCCGGGCATCAGGAATTGTGCCGACCGACCGGATGGGCTCGTCGGATATTAACAAGACAGTCAAGCAGTATGGGATTTGGAACCAGGATGCTCGCCCGGTCGGCGTCGAGACGATGTAGACGCCAAGAGGGAGCCCGAGTCGTGGCCTCCACGTTTGAGTAAAGGCGGCGCCATGAAGACTATTTTAGTCTTTTATCCCTTTCCATTTTAGGTTATGATTTTGATACATGTGAAAGGCCCAATAAGGAAAGGCCCAATTCCTTTTTTGTAAACCCTAATTGGATCCCTATAAATAGAGGGATCTTAAGAGGAAAGTGGATTCAATTCCTTTTTTCCCAAGATATTCCCCCTTTTTTATGCAAATACTTTTATTTCTATTTCCAGCTAACAAGAACAGTAAAAACTCCATAAAACTAGTCCTCAAAAACCAGGAATACGTTAACAAATTTTACACCTGTTAACAATTGGCGCTAGAAGGAGGGGGAAGCCTCGAGCGCTAGATTGGCGAGTTTTCTGTTTCTTACCATGGAGATCATCGGTTTTTCAGGAACTGCCGCTGCTGACCAGGCCGACGATGCTAGCCGTCACGCCCAAGACACCAGCAAAGCTCTAATGACGCCAAACGCCTCAGAAACCGGGCCAACCGAAAACCCGAAGGAGATCGACGCCCAGTTCGCGCTGATTGAAACCTTACGCGCAGAGCAGGCCGAACTGGCCGAGAGACAGAGGATCCTCCGAGATAAAGTGGCGGAAACCGAGAAGCGACTACCGCCAGTCACCGAAAAAGATCCAGATCTGGATCTGGATCATCTCCAGACCCCCGAAGAAATCAAGCGGACCATTCGCAGGCTCGAGGCGCGGTCTCGACACCTAGAGAAAAGGTCCACCGGCGAAGGGTCCCACCTCGACGCCCGACGACTCGAAGACGAGTTCGAAGAGGAAAAGCGTGAGGAAGCCCTCCGCCTCCTGACCCAGAAAAGAGAGGCGGCCCGCGCGCATTACCTGAGGCCAGAAATGAGAGAGCCAGCTAGAGTCGATCCCGGTCTCACACAAAGGCTGGAAGAGATAGAAAGAAGATTGGCCGAGCAGGATAAGGATCCAAAAAGAAAGTCCGCCCTCGCAGAACCTCTGAGCCTGAGGATCGAACAGGCGCGATCTCAGCCCGACATCGCCCCTTTGCTAACCTTCATCTATGACGGAGCCTCGGACCCCGACGTTCATTTGAACAAGTATAACATCTATATGGTGGGCCGGGGAGCCACCGAAGCGACCAAGTGTCGGCTGTTCCCTTTGACTCTCGGTGATATGGCTCACCGCTGGTACACGAGTTTGCCTCCGAGGTCGATCGACAGTTTCGAAGAGCTGGGTGACGGTTTTGTGTCTTACTTTGCATCTAAAGTAAAGTATTCGGAAGGTCGGCAAAGATTGATGGGAGTTAAGCAGAGGAAGGACGAGACGGATGAAAGCTACATTGACCGGGTAGAACAGATAGCCAAACAAGGAGACCGAGTGAGCGATGAGATCCTCGTCCACGCGGTGGTAGGCGGTTTACGGGCCAATTCTGGTTTATTCAGGCCAATGATGAAGGACTACCCAAAATCCTACACGGAGTTTAGAAGAAGAGCGGGCGAGGAGATTGCCCAGCAGCGGATATACGATCAACGGATTAAGGAATTAGAGCCAGACGCTGGAGAGTTTTCCCTTCTCGAGAAGAAGCCGGTCAAACAGGCAGACGTCGGTCGCCGAGCATCGCCCCCTCCAACGGTGAAATACCACGAAAGTGGAAAGAAGAGGCCTGCTTATAAGCCGTACCAGGGGCCCTTCCAGGGACCGAATAAGGTCAATATCGTAGAAGAATACCCCGAGGACGGGACCTTCCTGGGACAGACTCCTGCTCGGATACTTCAAATTTTCTATGAGAGAGATATCAACATACTCACACCACCTCAGACCATGAGAAGTCATCCCGACGACAGAAACCCGCGCAAATGGTGCACTTTCCATCAGGAAAATGGTCACACCACCGACGAATGCCGTGATTTGATAGCTCAGCTTCGGCAACTTTATGAAGACGGGAGTTTGGCAGATCTCCTTAGAACACCCAAGCGCGGTCGAATAACCACCGGCCGTGGAGGCACCGGCCGTGGAGGCACCGGACGTGGGGGCGGCGACAGGAGACAAGGAGGGAGAGGTCGAGGCCGAAGATATCAGGGCGATCGAAATAACCGGCCTCATCAGCAGCAGGGACGAGATCAGTACCAGGCCGGCCTGAACCCTTTAGCTTTACCACCACCCCCGGCCGGTGGACCTGAGGATGAAGACCCGCCCGTCCGAGGGGGAGCTCGAGTGAACATGATCAGCGGTCTAATACCGATCGTCCATAAATCGAAGAGGCAGAAGAAGGAAGAACTCCGCGAGTTTGAGGGGGTAAATGTGGTTATCCCCCATACCGAGTCGACCATCTCCAAAGGCGTCATCATTTCTTTCTCCGAAAAGGACAGGGAGGGGATAAGATATCCCAAGGAGGACGCTTTGGTCATCACTGCTCGGATACTCGGCATTGAGGTGGCCAGGGTTCTGATAGATAATGGGGCTCACTGCAATCTGATCTTCAAATCGGCTTTGGATCAACTTGGTGACCTGACAAGATATGTCCGACCATATGAAGGAGTTATGAAAGGGTTTGGAGATGTGGTGGTCCGACCGAGGGGGCGGATTAGAATGGCCGTGGAGCTGAAGGATTGGCAAGACCCTGACATCGCAATGACCAGGATGATAGAATTTGTAATCGTGGATGCTGAGAACATTTATAACGCTTTTTTCGGGAGGCCGTTCCTCGATGCCTTTGAGGCTGTGGCGTCCTCCCATTATTATTGTATTAAATTTCCCACCCTAAGTGGTGCGGTCGGAACCCTCCTAGGGGACCAATATATGGCTAAGAAGTGTTTTAATTACTTTTCGTGTCCATTTTTAGTCAAACGCTTGAATGATGTTAACACTGGGGCATTTGAGGGTGAGGACCCTCAAACGGCCGAGCAGCCACCCGCCCCGAGGAGTTTTGAGCTCCGAAGAGGGTCACCCAAGGACGACACCATCAGGGTAAAAGAAATTGACCCCTCGGGAGAGATGGCCATGGATTTGGACGATCAGGATTATTTAAACGCTCTGTGGGAAGAGGGCGAACTAGGGAATCCGGATGCTTTCGAGGAGACGACCCGTGGGGGCCAGGAGCCAGAGATCGGCCTGACCGACCTTGAGGCACAATTATTACATATCCTCATCGACGAATTACCGGGCGACCAGAACAGGAGTCCGGTCCAGACCGACTGCCCCCCAAAGAACGAAGATGTCGATCCCCGCATCGGTTTTGAACCTAGCGACATACCCGACCCGCGGGGACCGTCGATGTGCGCGACGGTGGACGAGGTCGAGAAGGTGAGCTTGGACCCGAGCAGGCCCGATTTGGAAGTCTTTATCGGGAGAAAGATTCCCGAACGACTGAGGAATGAGTTGGTCGATTTTTTGGCACAGAATACGGACGCTTTCGCTTGGTCCCATAAGGATATGGTCGGAATCGACCCAAAGCACGCTTGTCACCACCTCAAGATCGACCCGGGGAAGAAGCCCATCGCCCAAAAGAGGAGAAAAATGGGTCCCGAGAAGTACGCGGCGTTGGCGGTAGAGGTTAAGAAGTTATTGGATAACGACCTAGTGCGGGATGCCGAGGAGGAACCTCAGTGGATCGCGAATGTGGTGCTCGTGAAAAAGTCGAATGATGCCTGGCGTTTATGTATCGATTTCACGGACCTCAACAAAGCTTGCCCGAAATACCATTTCCCCCTACCCCACATCGACCACCTGGTCGACAGCGTCGCCGAATATGCGATTTTTTCTAACTGTGATGGTTTCGCAGGTTATCATCAAATACCGATGGCCGAGTAGGATATCGAGCACACCTCTTTTTATTCGGACAAAGGTGTGCTATGCTGGAAGAGGATGCCCTTCGGTTTAAAAAACGCCGGAGCCACTTACCAAAGGCTGGTAAATAAAATGTTCGCCAACCAAATCGGAGACACCATGGAGGTATATGTAGACGATATAATCATAAAGAGCAGATCCGAGGAGGATCACGTGAAGGATTTAAAGGTCGCATTCGATATTTTGAAATTTTACAATATGAAGCTCAATCCTAAGAAATGCCATTTCAGAGTTTACAGAACCAAATTCCTCGGTCATATCGTCAGTCTCAGGGGCATCGAGGTGAACCCAGAAAAAGTCAAGGCCATCCAGGACCTGAGAGAGCCCCGGAACCTAAAAGATGTGCAAAAGTTGACCGGCTGCTTGGCCGCCCTCAGTCGCTTCATTCCCCGACTAGGGGATAAAAGCCGACCTTTCTTCAAAGCGATTAAGGATCAGAAGTTCCGATGGGGCAAGGAAAGTCAGGAGGCTTTTCTGCGACTGAAGGAACACCTCGGGAATCCAGCCATCCTCTCCAAACCTCTAGCCGGAGAAAAATTGTTCCTTTACCTGGCCGCTTCAGAACATGCCATGAGCTCAGTTCTTGTCCGGGCAGACGGGCAAATGCACAAACCAATTTATTTCGTCAGCCAAGTCCTCCATGACGCCGAGACACGTTACACACCTCTAGAAAAGCTGGCTTACGCCCTCGTCATGAGCATACGAAAATTGAGATCCTATTTTTTCGACCACCCGGTGGAAGTTCTGACGACCATGCCACTACGACAAGTATTGCAGAGACCGGACACAAATGGCCGGTTATTGAAATGGAGCCTGGAAGTGGGACAGTACGACATTACCTATGCCCCCCGAACGGCAATCAAGGGACAGGCCTTGGCAGATTTCATAGTAGAGCTAACTTTTCCAAACTCCACGCCGTCCCCTTCGATCCCGCCATGGAAGCTATATGTAGATGGGTCATCGAATTCCTCCCATGCCGGGGCTGGAATAGTGTTGGTCGGGCCAGGTGGACAATCATTCACGCACGCAGTAAAGTTCGAGTTCGAAGCAACAAACAATGAGGCGGAGTACGAGGCGTTGATTGCCGGTTTGGACCTCGCCCTAGCAGTCGGCGCCGAACACTTGCAGATTTTTATGGACTCCTTATTGGTAGTCAACCAAATCAAAGGAACTTACGAGACACGCTGCGACCGTATGGCGAAATATTACGAACATGTGCTCTCCCTATGTGAGAAGATTCCAAAGGTACTCATCGAGCAGATTCCGAGGGAACTAAACTCCCAGGCCGACGCACTTTCCAAATTAGCATCCTCGGAAGGTACCGCCGACATGACCGATGTCGTCTTAACCAGTCAAGCTCGGTCGGCAATCTCGCGGGATGAGGGTTTGATCACGATCATCGACCGAGGAGAGACGTGGATGGACCCAATCCGCGCATACCTTGTGGATGAAACGCTACCTGAGGATAAGACAGACGCGAGGCAGCTTCGGATACGAGCGGCCAGATACACATTGATCGGGGATGTTTTGTACCGTAGAAGCCTATATTTGCCTCTTCTAAGGTGCATCACCCCGCTCGAAGGTCATAAGGTTTTCATCGAAATACATGATGGTGTTTGTGGGAACCACGCCGGCGGACAGTCTTTGGCCCATAAGACCGTACGCCAAGGATACTATTGGCCTACGTTGAGACGAGATGCAATCAACTATGCGCGAAAGTGCCACAGATGTCAGGTAACAGCACCCATCGTTCGATCGGCGCCGGAGTACCTAAACTCGATATACAGCCCCTGGCCTTTTGACTCATGGGGGATTGATTTGATCGGAACTCTGCCAACGGGGCCGGGAGGAGTAAAGTACGCTGTCGTGGCTGTAGATTATTTCACAAAGTGGGCGGAGGCCGAGCCACTGAAGGTCATCGACCAAAAGGCAATCATAAAGTTCATTTGGAAAAACATCATATGCCGTTTCGGGATCCCCTACACGGTCACGTCAGATAACGGAAAACAATTCGATGGGCAGGAGATCATGAATTTTTTCGACAAGTGGAAGATTAAGAAGGCTTTCTCCACCCCCTACCATCCTCAGACGAACGGACAAGTGGAAGCCATCAATAAAATTTTGAAACATACCATCAAGGCCAGACTGGAGGAAAGACAAGGGAGGTGGGCTGCCGAGCTGCCAGAGGTCTTATGGTCATACAGGACAACCAGCAAAACAGCCACCGGAGAAACACCGTTCGCTTTAGCTTTCGGTGCAGAAGCGGTCATACCCTCCGAGGTCGAAGTTTTCAGCCATAGGACCTCGCAAGGGCTAAATGAAAATAATGACAAGGCTTTGCGCCTTGAACTAGACTTTCTGGAGGAAAGAAGGCTGAACTCGGTTTTTCAGAATGCGGCGGCCAAGCAAAGGGCTGAACGTTTCTATAACTCCAAGGCCAGAATCAGAAGATTCAAGCCCGGAGATTTAGTCCTCAAACGCATACTCGGACCTAGCACTGGGGCATTGGGCCCAAATTGGGAAGGGCCAATGCGAGTAAAGAGGATCTTGGAGAAAGGATCGTACGAGTTGGAACATCTGAACGGCGTACCTGATCAGTATTTCTGGAACGCGCTACATCTGAAAAAGTATCACCAGTAACTTTTTGTACTTCATGAATCTGTCTGGAATAAAAGTTTTCTCGCATTGATCGCCCTCAGATCACTATTAAGTCCGAGGATCGGATAAGTCCCGTCCCCGGCCGTGTCCTTTGATCCGTCAAGGGACATGAACAATATACCGGGGATAGAGTCCGCTCTCCCCGGACCTGAGATGAACCGGGTGATACGTTGCCCGGCCGATCAAACAGGTCACTATTAAGTCCGAGGATCGGATAAGTCCCGTCCCCGGCCGTGTCCTTTGATCCGTCAAGGGACATGAACAATATACCGGGGATAGAGTCCGCTCTCCCCAGACCTGAGATGAACCGGGTGATACGTTGCCCGGCCGATCAAACAGGTCACTATTAAGTCCGAGGATCGGATAAGTCCCGTCCCCGGCCGTGTCCTTTGATCCGTCAAGGGACATGAACAATATACCGGGGATAGAGTCCGCTCTCCCCGGACCTGAGATGAACCGGGTGATACGTTGCCCGGCCGATCAAACAGGTCATTAATAAGTCCGAGGATCGGATAAGTCCCGTCCTCGGCCACGTCCTTTGATCCGTCAAGGGACATGAACAATCAGCAAGAGCCGAGATACGAACCGACACAAACCACACTTAAACACGAAAAGAGAGACGAACTCCATACATTACGTGAATTTCGCAAGTTACATGACTGGAATAAAATAAAAATAAGCGACGCGATAAACATCAAAGGCGGGACGTCAACAGATGAAGCGGCCCCATCGATCATGAGTCGGACGAGGGGGCCACGGACTGGTTCTGGATCCACGCACCGTACGATGATAAGACCACGATGGATCCCCGACAGGACGCACCATTGAATTACGGTCGCCATCAAGGATGTCAATAAAAAAGCCACTCCCAACAGCCCAAGAGACTCGAATAACCCAACCCTCTCGTATCACAAATCCGGCGACAAGCCTCTCCCATTCTGGCCCATGGATGGCGAGCTGATTGCGAAAACGAGTAAAAGAAACCCGCCATTCCTGACCCAGGCAGTCCGTCATACAAAGGCCGTCCGGCGTTTGATCCCTTAGTGGTCGTATGAACGCCGCGGGGACCGGAAACCTCTCCCTATGCCAGGAGCCGTTAAACGGGCGCTCGAACGATCGCGAGTCGTCGGAGAGATCGATTCGAGTTAACATGCTTTTTAGCCACAAAGATTTTGTTTCCGAAAAAGAGGATGGAGGGGGACTCGCTTATAAACAAGACTTTCCCTCGACCCAAGCGAAAATTAAATGCAACCCATTGATTATTGAAGTAGTTGGCAGTTTAAGAATTAAAGGAGTACATGCCAAATTAAAGTTCCAAACAGAAATCAAGGAAAACATAAGGCACCAGGGGCATCAGTCCGAGTAGGCGTGTCCAAGGGAATCAACTGCACCGCGCACCCGAGTCTGTTTTGGGAACGAAACGTTGAGCCCCTCTAGGTTGAAAAGGCTGACACGGAACCCGAAGCTGGGATTCCATATCAACCAGATCTCCCAACCCACCTGGATGCCCGCGTGCTGAACGAAATCCGCCCAACCGGGGCCTCCAAAAGCCACCTGCCTCCGGAGTTTCGTTTTCGTCGCAACCCACGCTTGTTCATTGGAATCATGAAATGGGATTTCCTCGCCCAGGAATTTCTCCAAAGGTTGTACGAAAGAATGGGGAAGAGGGAAGTTTTTACGATGCCACCGGCCGTCGAATTTCTGGCGCAGCCGACGCCAGCCATCGGAGTGGATGGTGATGTCATGATGACCCTCCGTGCATTCCGACGCGCCGTGGAAAACCTGTTTCCCTTTATTCTGGCTCATTTTCTCGCTAGAGCTCATGGTTTCTTTTCTTTTTTAAAAAAAACCGAAAAGACACCGATGTCCTTTATATAAGCTAAAGGATTAAAGGACATCCCGCCTAAAAACCGCCCCTTAGAGGGAATCTTGCCCGCCAAAAGGCATTGGGGCGGGAAACCCGCAGGGTCACCATACGTTACGAAAGTAAATAGCTAGCATAAAGGGCATTAAATAAATGTAGTAAACACAGGAGTACGGATTCCCTGAAACCGCAAAGGTCTCCCAAAACGCCTCAAGTACCAAAATGATACGAGGACGAGTACATGAAGTACAAACAAAATAACTGTTTAAGCCTCCCGGGCAATACTCAAAACAAGCTGTCCAAAAAGAAAACTACTAAATAAACGATAAAGGCATCCGGGAGAGAACCTCACTTCGGGTCTCCCTGAGCTGAATCACCATCATCATCCTTAAGCACTGATTCCGCGAACTGCACAGCTGGGTCGACATCTTTCACGCCGGAAGATTCGGCCGACCTAGGCATTTTGAGCTGCGACTTCAAAGGCCACCAGGAAAGGTCTAGCTTGAAGTCCTGCTCCAGGTCGAGCACATACAAAGAAAAGTGGGCATGAAGAGGGCTTTGCTCGGCGTATTGGCGGAGGAACTTCACCATGATATCAGCTGACTGACCTGCCTCAAGGAGTGCTCGAATACCGTCGAAGTAAGCACAGTAGTAGGAGTAGTTGCTGTACAAATCGATATCCTCCTCAGGATCCGCCAAACGGGCAGCCTCCGCAGCTTGCGTGTCCCCCAGCTCCTTCATCACCCTCCGGTTCACTTCTTCCAACTCATTGATCCTAACCTCGGCATGATCATAGGATTTTTTGAGATCAATAACCTTCTCTTCCAGTTGAGAAAGCTGCTTATCTTGCTCGGTCATCTTGTGGATCAGAGCCATCTTATCCTTTTTCTCCTCATCCAGCTCGGAGTACAAGGACGCTTTCAGTCCGGCCTCGAGGCCGAAATCCTCTTGTAATTTGTTATAGCGCTCACGAAGCTCGAGATACACATCTGGCAGGTTGGGCGGACACTTAGCAGCTTTGTCCTCTTGTTCGGCCCTCGCCATAGCCAAGCAATTCACCATGACCGGAATCCGGGCGGCGTGGACGCGCAATAGTTTCTCCAGGAAATCCACGCGAGAGGTCGCAGCCTCCATCTGATGCGACCAAGAGTGGACGACATCCTCAACCGCCTGATCCAAGTAGCTTGGGATAGGGTCGTCCTCATAAGGATTCTGGGCGGCACACAGGTGGGCCACGGACAAAGGGAGCCCAGGATCTTCTTTAAAAAGCCTGTCAAAAAGAATGTTAACAAAAAGCACGACGATAATATAACCCCGACATGAAAAACAGCCCTAAGCACTCTTACCTGGAGAACTCCTCATCATCAGAGCCAAAAATAGATGCATACTTAGATGGGAAAAGGCTGTCTTCTCCGTCCTTCGGCCGGGGACCTTTTTGCCTAGGAATCCGATCTTTTCTCGGGATGACCGGAGGCTTGCCGGAGGGTCCGGAGGCCCCAATTACACCTTTCCCGGACGTACTTGACCCATCAGCCTTCTTCGCCTTTTTGGTCGGCCGGTAGAGCCGATCTTCATCAGAAGACTCGTCGGCACTGATCCGGCTGATGGGGTCAGGCATGGGGGTAAAGATAGGAGAATTTATAGCGACGGACACCTTACCCGCCAGGTTCCGGCGTTTTGCCTCGATTTTCTCTTCCGCTGCCTCCCTTTTCCTACGATCACGAGGGGTTTCCACCTTAGGCATTTTGGACGGTGGACAAATTCGGAAATACCTGCGAGCTGGGAAAACATCGGGTCAGGTAAAGTTAAGTAAGTTGAGCTAGAAACGCTACATGACATCACTCACGCGGAAATAAATCCTCGGCGTCCCGAGGAACAGATAAGAACCGAGCACGAAGACGTCTCTCCTTGCTCGTCCAATTCTTGTGATTCCTTTGATCGAACGAAAGCATCTTAATCCTTTCTAGAATCACCAAGAAATCCCATCCCAGTTGCCCGGCATCCGGAGCTTTTGGGCCTAGAAAAGAGTCAGAAGAGGAGAAGCCCAAGAAGAGAGTGAGGATTGATTAAAAAGGGTTTCTCAAATGAAAAAAGACCAAGGTCTAGGGGACTAACGTTTGGCGGTAAGCCGATACTCGGCACTAAGGGGAAAACCTCTGGAATTCCACTCCCCGGCCACGAAAAACCATTTCTCTGTCCATTTAGCCTGCTTGCTCGGCAATTCGGTAACAATGATATCCCGCTGTTTCAAGTAATAGTCGCCTTTCCCGGCATCGCATATACCTACCAGGTATAACAGCTCGGGACCGGATAACCCCCGGTACAGGCCGAAAATGCCAAACATGACGTTCAAAACATACATGGTCGCCCACGCGTTCGGCACCAGTTGCATAGGGGCAACACCAAGGATTTGTACGAGGTGAGCAAAAGATTCGTGAATGGGGAAACGAAGCCCGCTTTTCATCATGGAGTAATTCACGGCAAGCATGTCCTCGGGAGGTTGATCGGCCCGTTCACCCTCAATAGGGGCATAAAGATGAACGTTAGAAGGGATCTCCCATTCATCCCTCTTTTTCTGCAGGGCCCTGTCTGTTATCTTGCTCGGCCTCCGGCTGGCCTCGAACGGCCCAGGCCGGTCCCCGACTATCCGGTATACGTCTCGCGGGATGTGGACATAAGGACGTTCTGAGATATATGCCTCGAACGTGTAGGGAGACGGGGGCCCCCTAGAATCAGCTATGATCTCGCATAATTTGCGGTACGATCTACTAACACCGCTCACCAACATCTCATTCTTTTCCGCATCTGAGAAGGGACACTTCTGTGAGCGACCGGGTGAACAAGACGTGCCCGGGGAGGAACCCGAACCCGGGGAGGAGGTAGAGGGTAATTTAGATGGGTCTATGGGGGTGTGCACAGGCGAAGGACCCGACACCTCACGACGAGGGGATCCTTCTTCGTTCATCGCCAGTTTTTTGGGTTCGAAAGAAGGCGCACCCACGGCCGGAAGTCAATAACAATCTAGCCCCTGAGAAATCGCCGGAAGAGACGACGATTTACCAGGAAACCCTAAGAACCTTAAAGATAAAATCCCCCCTCCCAGAAAACTCAGAGGCGAACCCGAGATGCAAACAAACCACACAGAGGGAGGAAGGCGTACCTGAGGGAGAACAGATATCGCCGGAGAAGGTCGCCGGAATTTTGATAAAGACCTTGCCGCCGTAGTAGTAGGGAGAAAAAAAGCAGAAAGTGAAGCGAAAGGGCAAAGAAAAAGAAAATAAACCTTTCGGGTGATATTTATTGAGACCCAAAAGAGGCGGCGGTTTCCCCTCTTTTAATTTTCGAATTTCAAAAATCGAAAGGACAGTTGAAAGGACAGCTGCAGGCGGGAGGTTGAGAGATCTTCTGACACATGTCCCTGACATGCGAGGGGTTTTTTAGGCTTTTTAACCACCCTCGCGTAGGGCGAAAATGGGACGATCCGGGCCGCGGAAGACCTGACCGGCTGTTGGTCGGCCAAATCCTCCGCGGGGGGCATTTGTTAGGCCCCATTTTCACTTTCCGTTATTTATTTACTTATTTTTTCATTTATTCATTTGTTTATCTTAATGTCATTATCCTAAAGAGTGAGATACATCCACTCAAGGCCGGGCATCAGGAATTGTGCCGACCGACCGGATGGGCTCGTCGGATATTAACAAGACAGTCAAGCAGTATGGGATTTGGAACCAGGATGCTCGCCCGGTCGGCGTCGAGACGATGTAGACGCCAAGAGGGAGCCCGAGTCGTGGCCTCCACGTTTGAGTAAATGCGGCGCCATGAAGACTATTTTAGTCTTTTATCCCTTTCCATTTTAGGTTATGATTTTGATACATGTGAAAGGCCCAATAAGGAAAGGCCCAATTCCTTTTTTGTAAACCCTAATTGGATCCCTATAAATAGAGGGATCTTAAGAGGAAAGTGGATTCAATTCCTTTTTTCCCAAGATATTCCCCCTTTTTTATGCAAATACTTTTATTTCCATTTCCAGCTAACAAGAACAGTATAAACTCCATAAAACTAGTCCTCAAAAACCAGGAATACGTTAACAAATTTTACACCTGTTAACATCAGTAATGTCGATTATGAGGATAAGGATTCCCTCCCTCACTTGCTTTCTGGTTGTCCTGTGATTGAGGAGCTGATCATCGATGATTTCTACAGGGAGGAAGAAACGAACTTGGGTTGCTTTATTATATCTTCACCCACAATAAAAATGCTAAACATTGATTTCTCCTCGAGTCGCGAAGTATACTATGATGATGAGATGTTGATAATAAATCTTCCCGCCCTCGTATATCTTAAGGTGAATGGTTGTTATTTGGAGTATGCCAAAAGTTCGAGGAAGACCATGTCCTCCTTAATTGAAGCGGATATTAAGTTGAATGGATATTGGCATGATTGTCACATTGATTGCATCGAGCATGACTGTTCGAGAGCATTTCTTAGTTCCCTTTGCCATGTGAGGTACCTAAACATCTCAAGCTATTTTCAAGGGAAGGTACGTTTTGATTTTTGAATTGTTCTAATTTTTTTTCTTACTTAATTATATACCATGCTTGTGGTTTTAAATATGATTTTTTTTGCAGCTGGTTGACATTGTAGGAACGAGTTCAATGCCAAAGTTTGTTAATTTAACCAAACTCGTACTTAATATGAACGCTCAGTGGCATTTTATTGCTAAGTTCCTCGAAGTTGCTGATAATCTTGAAGATCTTGTTGTGAGTGGAGTTAGCTTTTGCAATTTATCTTTTTACATATTTTGCAACTCTATATGTTTTTTATTTGTATCCTTGTTTTTTTCATCAGCTTCGCTCAACCTTGATGCCCTATAGAGAGCCGGAACGAGTGCCTTTGTGCATCTTATTACATCTAAGAACTGTTAGAATTGATAAATTCGGTTTTTGTGATGATAGCGGTTTTGAAATGGTGAGATATATTTTGAGGAATGCTTTTGTACTTGAGAGGATGGACATAGACGGATTCCCCCGTTATAGTTTATCTGAGCAGGAAAAGCTTGATGCGCACCAAAGAATCTCATTGTTTGAGCGAGGATCCAAGTCATGCCAGATTTCCTTCAACTAGTAGACCTTTGATTTGTATTTTGATTGATTTTGTACGTTTTTGGATTGATTTGGTATCTTTTCGGATTGATTTGGTTTCTATTTGACTTTATTTATGTGTGTTTTGATTGATTTTGGTGAAAAATGGTTTATTGGTGTGTGTTTTGATTGATTTAGGTGAAAAGCAGGTGAAAAAATGGGTTCTGCCGGACTGCTACACGGTGGTACCGGTAACACGGTCACGTGTATCGGTAACACGGTCACTGACCGTGTAGCTCTATATATTGAAAAAAATTTCGGTAACACGGCTTATACCGGTAACACGGTTAACCGGGTATCAGCCGTGTTACCGGGTAAAAAAAAAAAAAAAAGGGGGCTCTTAGGATTCGAACCCCTGACCTATTGATTTGAACCCGAATATTCAAATGGGGCACACCAGTTGGACTAGAACTCTTCACTTACCTTATTTAGCAAATTATTATATATTTACCTTACGAATATCTTTTAAAATCGACCCGCCCTTCCCCCGAGAACCTATTTCCAACCTGTTTTTTCACACATTTCACATTCACGAGATAAACAAACTCCAAAAACAAGTACAATAATCTAAAACAAGCACAAACACCTAAAACACACCAAATATCCAAAATCCAACGAGAGTAGACGAAAATAAAACAACCCAAGTCTCAAATAATTCTAAAACTCCGATAAATCAACCAAACCCAATTTAGATCTCTGCCTCCATGCTCATTGGAAATTTTGTTCTCGTGTGTCCCTCGTTTCTGCAGATGCTGCACTTCTTCTTCTGTCTTCTTCGGCTCGACTCTTCTGCAGGGACATTTAAATCAACAGCCCCCCCAGGTGGGATAAAGACCGTGCACTTCCGTCTGTTGTGACCCACGCCCTGACATCTCGAACACACCTGCACACGACGACACAATATTAGAGGTTTAAGCCACGACATACATACGATGTTCCTTCTGGATGAACAAACCTGATCACGTCGTGCAGAGCTCTCAACTGATGAACGAGCACGACTCATCCTCGGACGTCCAGCCTGGCTAACCGCTACTGGAGGATAAACTACGTACGATGCTACATCCGGCGGGACCACCCAATCATCATAATGTGGCACCGGCACAATAGGCGTCGCATACATCTCGACATGGCTGCTCGTCTTGAACCAGGGGCTCACGAAATCGTACGCTGAAAATCTGGCTCGTCTACATAATAACAACAAACAAGTTAGTGGAATGAGCACTTTAAAATTAATTTTAAAGGCAAAATGATATCATACCTTAAAGCGGCACAAGCATGACGACACGGTATTAGGTCCAAGTCGAACTCCCGACAATCACACGTGCGATTCGCGATATCCACAAGATAAGATCTGTCATCCTCCTCAACTCTGTAAAGGGTATCCGCACTGACCTCCCGAATGGTAAAATAACGGCTCAACATATCTTGATTAGACAACTTGAGGACTGCCTCCTCGGTCAGCTCATGGTCATTCTATCTCTCGTTAGCTTTCCTTCGTTTCTCGTCAAACCATCTCTCAATCATCGCACGAATGGCCTCGAGCATCGCACAGACAGGTAATCGCCGTGGCCATTTGATAGCAGCGTTGAAGACTTCGGCCGCATTCGATGTCATGAAACCGTATCGTCGTGCAGCACACTTTGACCTCGCCCAATGCTCAACCCCGATATCAGTAAGGCGCCTATAAGCACCCTCTCTACTAAGAGTCTCCACATTCGAAAAATGCCTTTCAAACTCATCCACCCGATAACTATAGGCAGCACAGTATACAGCTTCGACCACCTTATGGCCGTACCGTGCTAGATTCTACGAGAGGTGGTGATAGCACAACGCACGGGTCGCGTGGGGATAAATGATGGGATTCGATGTCCCGGGCTATCAAAATTGCGGAACCGATAACCCGATCAAAAACCCTCGATCACCGAAGATTGGATCCCCGACTCATCCGCAGGAGTCCGACCTTTGGAGACTACGCGCCCGAAGACACGCAGCCCACCCCCAGCCGATTTTCTCCCACGAGTCGGATCCACGAACGCGAACCACCTCACGAGCCGGGGCCCGACCGAACGCCAACGAGACCCGAAGGCCCCGTGTGCCCAGCCGAACCCCCGCGAGGGGTTCGCGATCGTCTACGGACGATCGCTGGGGATGCGCGAGGCATCCCCGGGGCTGCTCGTAGCAGCCCGCAGCGAGTCGCGATGACTCGCTGCTCGCACGGGGTCAGCCCCGTGCGCATCCGCTACGGGAATCCCCGTAGCGCGCACGAGACGGCTGCGGGTTATCCCCGCAGCGACCCGCGATCGAGCTCACGGGCTCGATCGCCCCTCGGCTCCAGCCGAGGGCTTCGCGTCACGCGCCTCCGACGAGGGGGCCGGCGGATCCATCTGCCGTGGCACCAGCCCACGGCGGATCCCCGACGATCGAACCCTAGGTTCGATCGTGTGCCCCGGCGTCCAGCCGGGGTTCCCTCCTCGTCGCACGATGGGGCGGTCCGAACCCTAGGGTTCGACCGCCTCCCTCGATCCTCGCCGGGGATCTCGAATCCCCGTCCCCGAGGTTCGTCGTTTTTCCCGGATCGCGTCGTTCATGTATATATCACAATTATTCAACGCACAAATAATCATAGAAGGGGGTTTCTCGATTATTACCTCGAATCGTTGTACGGAGAAACGAATTCGGTTGACGACCTTGTGATCTTCCCGCGTATTCCTTGCACCTCGTCCGAACGTCGTGTGGGCGACGATCTATCGGATTCTTATGGATCTTCCTCACTCTCAGAACTTTATGATTGGCGTAACTTAGGTTTTCTTAGTTATGAAAAGTGAAGACCATGTAGTGCTTATATAGGCTACGAAGGGGATCATAAGGAGAATAAATATTGGGCTTCAATATTGAAAATTAAATTGGGTCCAACCCAAATCTATTAATTCTTATCAATATTAATTTTATTTATTTTCCACTATATAAATAAAATTGCACTCCCAATATTATTCCATATTATATCAAATAATATTTCTCCATCTTAGTATTATTTATTCCGTGTATTTAAGATTTAAATATCCATGAATAAATTTATTTATTGCTTAATAAATTATATTCATCTCTTGAATCCGAGACTAGTACCATTCAACCTTAATTATTGTGCGGAACGAATCCACTCATGAGGTTTACACAATAATTCCTTATGAACTCATCTCGGGGATATTATCAACCCTTCCGGGATACACTGCTCCTTCAAGAATTCACGGCATGCCATATATAAAATATAGTGACCCAACTTAACCGGTAATTAACCCAATAATTAAATCGGTTAATTCCTTTGGTAAATCAAAGTCACTTATATTAAATATACACACCCTCAATTGTTTCAGGGATTAAGAATAAAATACTCCGAGTCTCAAATCAATTATCGCCGAGCAATCCTAATTGATGAGTCTCGATCGATCCGCCCAATACACCATGTGTACAAGTGTGATAAAATAATTAAGATAAATTATTTTCTCTCTCACACAACGACTATACCGATGGATTAGTTCGTATCCATCTAGGTCGTGAGCAACTGTTCGATTAAATACGAGTAACCGATAGTATGATCTTCTGTGCGCCCATGCAGCACCATACTAACTACAACGTATAAAATCCAGAACTATGATTTGCATATAATTAAATGCAAATAATTGTTTATTAATTAAATAGATTAAATGCTATGATCGGGAGTTTACCGTTACTTAAATCTAGACATTAAGTACACAACTCCAACAATCTCCCACTTGTACTAAGGTCTAGTCGTTTCCTCCAAACTCCCGGTTCCCATACTCATCACGTGCTTTAAAGTGTACTTCCGAGAAGTACTATGTGAGTGAGCAATCTAGGTTGCCGCTCTGAAGTTATCTTGGTGACTACTACGTCGTCTCCCTGACGATGACTCGTATCAGGTGGTACTTGCTCTATGTGTTAACATCACTTTTGACTTATGACCTCTTCTAGTTCACCGTGCACCGCTATCTAATAGCCTTTGGTAAACTAAGAGTCATATCCAAGTCAAGAGGTTATCCCGGAACCTAACCAAAACTTCCGCTGCCTCTGAGGCTGCTATTCGGTTATTAGAGTCTCTGAGAAGCGTCCCGCTTATCACTCTTTTACTTCATGGTTCCACCTCTTTCTAAAAGTGAACACATAGCCTGATATCGACTTTCACTGGTCCTTTTCTGATTCTTGGATCTGAGAATCTGTAATCTAAGAAGATTTCGTCTTGCTCAAGCCAGTACTATGAAAGTACTCTTGCAGCATTCGAACATTCCTTATCCAGATTACTTTGATATCCTCCCACTACGCAAACCGCATAGTTGATATCAGGTTCTTGTTTTACAACATTGCATCTATAGAGCTTTCCATACTTGAAGTATAGGAAACTGCTCTGTCCTCATCTATCTCCTTCATGTGTTCAAACACATACCCTTTAGATAGATGTATGTTCTGTCTCTGAAAGGCAATAACCTTTCTCAGAAGTATGCATGTTTAAAACAAACCTTAATCACATAAGATGTCTAGGAGAAGTACAACGTTCTTATCTTTAGATCATAAGATCTTAAGAACATGCTCTAACTTCTTATCAATCTTATATCTCGATTTATTTAGACAACCTCTATTTTATGTCTGACAACACCTTTACATTGTCGCCAATGATAAAATGTTATCTACACAAAATTCCGAGAAAACACCACCTTTGTTTCCATTACGTCTCTAACACACCTTCTTTGCTAAACCCTATGCAGACCTAGGGATCGATTTCATGTATACTGGATCCAGAGTTCAAAACTCCTCCAGTCTTATGAACATCTCTGGTTGCTTAGCAACCTCCCACTGCAATGGCGTCCCGGTGTGTAACAGTAACAACATTAGGTGCAGTTAGTGGTGTACTACTACTCGGTCAGGCTGGTTCTCAGTCTTTCCCTTTCCTCATTTTAAAATATTTTGTCAATTAGGGCATTGTAGTTCATCTAATAGTTTTTCCTCTATGAACCGGACGAGACGTCCCTCTGGTTCATAGTACTATAGAACACACAATACTAGGATATCCTACAACCATATTAAATATGTTGTTGTTTCCAGAAATATCCATAGAACATAGGTAGTTCCGAACAACTTGTTCTCTTACTATTAGATTTCTATTTCTTTACAACGCACCATCTCTACACGTAAGTGCATGGCGTGTCTCTTTGGGAATTAATCCCAATCTTTGATTATGCTATGTGTTATCTAGATAGGTGATGGCCTCCGCGACCGAGTCGCAGGCTTCTAATGGATGTACTTTGATGGTTCCTCATAATAGCTTTGTGTCCATTGACAAGTCAAAACACTTTGCTTTTATGGCACATCAAGCATTCTAATCCATCACCGAGTATTCTTTGAAAGAATTACTCATACCTCTCTAATATACACATATGTCTGCATATCTAATCATTTCCAATACTCTTCTGAATTCTATCCTTTTTCCAGAAAGGTTTGCTTAGACGTATTATCCTTCAAATTCAATCCTTAGGTCGGAAGGTCCATTCCTTCAACTATAATTGATCAAATCAATTTCGACCATATGAATTTTATTTGAAAATACTACTAAGTATAAGATTTCATAAGTATAATGATAAAGAAATATCTAATAAGTAAAACAAGTTATATATAACGGTTTTGTTGCATCGTGGTAGACTAAGGATTCATCATTCATATATTGCCATCTAATGTACCATAATAGATATCACCATTATTTCTTATCCAAACCATCCAATGATTAAAGAAATAAAATATCCATAAAGAAAACCAGAACGAAGTTCTTTTTCAAAATAAAGGGGTACATAAGCAATAACTGAAATGAAAACTTAAAACAGATAAATGTCTTCCACTGCAACCGCTGCTACCCCAACAGCTTCGCCCATGTAGACTCGAATTCTTCTTCTCTAAGTCGCCGGGTTTTCTGGAACCCCTGCATTCAAAAATGCACATACCGTCAGTGGTTCCATATCTACACACCAGAATTCTGGTAGATAATACCGCTGACTATGTTTTTACGACTAAAGAAAGATTCGTACCTTTGAGAGGACATTCAGACTTCCAGTGTCCCATCTTGTTGCATCGGAAGCACTTACCCTTTGGCTTTGCAGCCCCCACTTGTGGTGCAGTCCTCTTGCCACCACTGGGTTTCCAGGCTTGCTTCCTTTTCTTGCCCCTACCTCCACCAGGCTTAAAGCCTTTGGACTTGGTAGCTACAAGCGCTTGAGACTTGCCCTTCTTGTAGATCCCCTCTGCCGCCTTTAGTTCAGTCAGGAGTTGCGCAAGAGTATAAGATAGTTTACCCATATTATAGCTCATACGAAACTGCTCAAAACTAGGGGTCAGAGACTAGAGTATGATGTCGACTTGCGTCTCACCATCAATAGAAGCTCCTAGGACCTCAAGTTCATTCAACAAACTCATCATCTTAAGAACGTGATCCCCTACGGGCGTTCCTTCAGACTGAGTAGTCGACATAAGGACTCTCATGGCTTCTTGCCTAGCCGCACGATCTTGCTCCCCAAACATCTCCTTGAGGTTAAACATCATATCATAGGCAGTGTCCATTGGCTCATGTTGGGTTTGGAGTACATTCGACATGGAAGCCAAAATATAACACCTAGCCATTTCATCAGCCTTTTTCCACTTCCGATATGCCAGTTTTTCCTCATCAGTTGAGGCAGCCGTGGGCTCGGCAGGGCACACTTCATGGAGTACATACTTGTACTCTTCCGAAGTTAGGACAATGTCTAAATTTCTCTTCCAATCAATATAGTTGGTGCCAGTGAGCTTATGCTCCTTGAGTATCATAGAAAGTGGGTTCATAGCTATTCTCTAAACCTATAAGCACATTTAAACAAACAATTAATTTAATATCCGATATTATCTCCCTCAAATAATATCATTAAATTACTAATCACATCTAAAATCCCATCAGGTAAGGCAAGCCACGTGGTGTGGACGTTTACCCACCCAAATGATTTAGTAATTAGATTTTCTTTGGTCATACATCGCTTATAGCGGAACCTCGTGGGGAGGAATACTACAAGGCGTATCTAAGTGTAAACCATTACTCAGCACCAAAGTGAATCGCTTGGAATTGCTACATTACCGCAAGCCACGTGGTGTGGACGTTTACGACAATTTCACAACTCTTCACAATTCCTTACAACTGTCTACATCAATTAATCCAAAATCCGTCAGTGCAGCAAGCCACGTGGTGTGGACGTTTACTTCACTAAGAGACTTTTATAATTGACTCCCAATTACCAGATCCATTCGATTTTCGTAAATCAAGACGCGGAGAATCATAAGTGAAACTCGAAGTTTCTAACCAGTGATTCACCATGCGAACGACCCTATCTCTCATAAATGAGGGAGCCGAGCAGACAAGCGACCCATCTATCAAAGAATGGCACGGAAGTCTCTAATTTGTGTCCTCCACATGACCAAGTGGCTCTGGCTCCATTCCACTCCCCGGGGTGAGAATGAGTCGACTTGAAGTCAGTTTCAGAAAGACAAATTAGGCATTGTTTGATAAACTTGATCAATGTTTCTTGTAAGAGGAATTACAAGAATTCTCCTCCAATGACACATCTATACGAACTTCAAAAGTTCATAAGAGTCACCAAGAGAACAGTAATGGAGACCATGGGAATGTTTCCATCCCCTCTCCCACTTAGCTTTTTATAATAAAGGGATACGCTATCTAATGCATAATTAAACACATAAGCATGCATGAAAGCAATAAAGCACATAGCACATAGTCAAAAATAATGCTAGAGAAATTATTTTTCCCCGACTATCATGGCTTTATCTTCATATGCATCTTCTAGTCTTTAGTCTTCGTTTCTTGAATGCTCCATGTGACGAGAATATTAATCTCTAATATTTAAATCTATTTATTTTCAATTAATCCAAAAGTTACTTAATTCGAAAATTAAGTCAATTGAATATATCAAAAATAAAATTAAATATCATTAATATTTTTATTTATTTATTTTTCCTATCTAGTTCTTATTAAATCTTTAGAATAATCTATCCAAGTAAAACTTGGAATATTCTAGAAGATATCTATAATAGAACAAGGAAATAAAATAAATAAATTAGGACTACTACTTTTCAAATTTATTTTTTATTCCTAATCCATGAATATTCCCATGAGTAGGAATAATCAAATAGGAAAAAATAAATTTAGTACTAAATTAATTAAATTTCTAATCTATGAATAATTCCATGAAGGAAATAAATCAATAGAAAATAAAATTAATTTAAATTAATTCTTTTCCTAATCCATGAGAGTTTCCAAAAAGGAAAGTACTCAAATAGGAAAAATCTGAATTAATTGGGAAAGTAGATTTTTGTAGGAATAGCACGGGATTAGGAGATCCCATGCCATCCCCACGATGATGGATCGGCCGGCCACTCGGGAGGAGCGCCGCCGCCGCCTAGCCACCGCCGGCTAGGCCATGGGTCGATCACCATCATGTGATCGATCCCAAGCCCTTGTCTTCTCGTCACTTCTTCGTCTTCCGGCGATCGTCTCGAATCGAACCAACGTAATTAAAATTACAAAATTTAAATTACAATTCCGGTATCGATTCTATACATGAAATCGACCCTATACATTTTCCGGAAAATAAAGTACGTAATAATAAATCCTAAATTCGGTCAACCCCCGAATTTTTACTATTACAAACATTCAACCACACAAAACGAATCTCGACATGTCCGAGAGTTTAATAATCATGATAATTAATTAAAAAACAATTAATTAAATCCAACCATGATAGCCGGAAATCCTGCAAGGTAGAACAATAATCGAACATATACATGAACACGAAACCAAACGCTCTGATACCATTTGATGGGATTCGATGTCCCGGGCTATCAAAATTGCGGAACCGATAACCCGATCAAAAACCCTCGATCACCGAAGATTGGATCCCCGACTCATCCGCAGGAGTCCGACCTTTGGAGACTACGCGCCCGAAGACACGCAGCCCACCCCCAGCCGATTTTCTCCCACGAGTCGGATCCACGAACGCGAACCACCTCACGAGCCGGGGCCCGACCGAACGCCAACGAGACCCGAAGGCCCCGTGTGCCCAGCCGAACCCCCGCGAGGGGTTCGCGATCGTCTACGGACGATCGCTGGGGATGCGCGAGGCATCCCCGGGGCTGCTCGTAGCAGCCCGCAGCGAGTCGCGATGACTCGCTGCTCGCACGGGGTCAGCCCCGTGCGCATCCGCTACGGGAATCCCCGTAGCGCGCACGAGACGGCTGCGGGTTATCCCCGCAGCGACCCGCGATCGAGCTCACGGGCTCGATCGCCCCTCGGCTCCAGCCGAGGGCTTCGCGTCACGCGCCTCTGACGAGGGGGCCGGCGGATCCATCTGCCGTGGCACCAGCCCACGGCGGATCCCCGACGATCGAACCCTAGGTTCGATCGTGTGCCCCGGCGTCCAGCCGGGGTTCCCTCCTCGTCGCACGATGGGGCGGTCCGAACCCTAGGGTTCGACCGCCTCCCTCGATCCTCGCCGGGGATCTCGAATCCCCGTCCCCGAGGTTCGTCGTTTTTCCCGGATCGCGTCGTTCATGTATATATCACAATTATTCAACGCACAAATAATCATAGAAGGGGGTTTCTCGATTATTACCTCGAATCGTTGTACGGAGAAACGAATTCGGTTGACGACCTTGTGATCTTCCCGCGTATTCCTTGCACCTCGTCCGAACGTCGTGTGGGCGACGATCTATCGGATTCTTATGGATCTTCCTCACTCTCAGAACTTTATGATTGGCGTAACTTAGGTTTTCTTAGTTATGAAAAGTGAAGACCATGTAGTGCTTATATAGGCTACGAAGGGGATCATAAGGAGAATAAATATTGGGCTTCAATATTGAAAATTAAATTGGGTCCAACCCAAATCTATTAATTCTTATCAATATTAATTTTATTTATTTTCCACTATATAAATAAAATTGCACTCCCAATATTATTCCATATTATATCAAATAATATTTCTCCATCTTAGTATTATTTATTCCGTGTATTTAAGATTTAAATATCCATGAATAAATTTATTTATTGCTTAATAAATTATATTCATCTCTTGAATCCGAGACTAGTACCATTCAACCTTAATTATTGTGCGGAACGAATCCACTCATGAGGTTTACACAATAATTCCTTATGAACTCATCTCGGGGATATTATCAACCCTTCCGGGATACACTGCTCCTTCAAGAATTCACGGCATGCCATATATAAAATATAGTGACCCAACTTAACCGGTAATTAACCCAATAATTAAATCGGTTAATTCCTTTGGTAAATCAAAGTCACTTATATTAAATATACACACCCTCAATTGTTTCAGGGATTAAGAATAAAATACTCCGAGTCTCAAATCAATTATCGCCGAGCAATCCTAATTGATGAGTCTCGATCGATCCGCCCAATACACCATGTGTACAAGTGTGATAAAATAATTAAGATAAATTATTTTCTCTCTCACACAACGACTATACCGATGGATTAGTTCGTATCCATCTAGGTCGTGAGCAACTGTTCGATTAAATACGAGTAACCGATAGTATGATCTTCTGTGCGCCCATGCAGCACCATACTAACTACAACGTATAAAATCCAGAACTATGATTTGCATATAATTAAATGCAAATAATTGTTTATTAATTAAATAGATTAAATGCTATGATCGGGAGTTTACCGTTACTTAAATCTAGACATTAAGTACACAACTCCAACAATAAACACTCCGAATAGCATTTGCTATGCTCTTATGCTGGTCGGACACAATGAGGAGATCATCGTCGTCTGTATCGTAGCATTGCCTGAGGTGCTGTAGAAACCACAAGCACTCCTCGTCATTCTCTATCGGACCGATACCAATGGCAAGCGGGAAAATATTTTCATTCCCGTCTTTTGTGACTGCGACAAACATCACACCAGTGTTTTTCCCTTTCAAATGGGTGGCGTCGACTACTATCACAGGCCTTAGAGTGCGATGCTGAAATGCACTAATGCACTGCCCAAGTGCAACAAACATGTGGCAAAACACGCCCTCGCTGGTCGTCTGAATATCATACCGAGTCCCGGGATTATGTTCTCTCAGCATGTACAGATATGACGGGAGCCTCCGATACGATTCATGGTAGTTGCCGTATGCTATCTCAAGCGCCAAGTTCCTCGTCCGTAGGGCGAAGCTGTAGTCGATGTGAACTCCGTACAATCTCCTCAAATCCTCAACCATATCTTTCGGCTTCAGTTCCCGATTGCCGACTAACTGGCGTGCAAAGAAAGTAGCTGCAACCTTGCTAGACACCTGTCGATCAGTAGTCCGCCCCAAATTGTTATGACACTCGTGATTCAAGTTCAGCTTCGTAATCCTCCAAAAGGTGTCATCGGAACCCGTGGAACACAATTTGAACGGGCAATTTTCACTCCCCTGCTTGCACTCGTACGTCACCCGACCAGAGCTAGACCGAGTAGTTTTGCACTCCACTCTATTCTCCATGTGATACATCCCCACCGACACCTTCAAATCTGATTTCTTTCGGAACGTGGCCCCGACTACCATCTGACCATAAATCGGTTGGGGTTCGATGGAACGCAACGGAACAGCGGGATCAAAGCTCGGCAGTGGAATGATCCAATTGCGCAGCGGATGATTCTGTGCATTCTGAGCGCCTTCAGTTTGCTCGCCTCCGCCCGCATTAGAACTCGAGGACATATTACGGCGTGACATAATATTTCTAACCACGCCCGGCTGTCTAATCCATTCGGTCCACTCCGTGGTCAGCGAAGCCAAGAGATCGGTGTGACGGGCTTCTTCTTCGTCCTCGGAAGTCTCGACTGCCTCGCGGTCTGACGGTACACCTTGATCCCGATTCTCTGCTCCAATATTCACCTCCGGCGCAGCTTGTTGTGCCTCTGTTTCGACGACGAACACAAAGCACTCGTGTATTTGCTCGTCTAACATGCGGGATACATCTTCGTCGCGAATCAAAGGAGCCCGCACGCTTCTCGCGTCAATGCCTCGTGTGAAGAAAGACAACATGTACTCGATATTGGGCGGAGGGCGCAAAGCTGTACGAATCCGGCTCACAAGAGTGTCGAGCGTAATTTCATCCCTATTAAAGAAGAGGCACAAATCTACTCCATCGACGTAGCCCACTCGATCCCAACGACCACCGTAACGTACCGTGATTCGTCGATCCGACATCTACGATAAATAAACACGATTGAATTAAGTTAGGGAACCCAAAATATCCATCCAAACGTGTAAAAACAATCCATAATTCGAAAATTAAAAAAAAAAATGGTCATTGTACACGGTCACTACACGGTCACCTGACCGTGTAGTGTGTCACCGTGTTACCGAGAGACACTTCTCGGAACACGGTGACCGGGATTACCGTGTAGTGCCCTGCTGTGTTACCGGGCAGTGACCGGATAATCTTCATAGCTACACGGTGGCTACACGGTCGAAGCTGCCCACCGTGTAGCTACCGTGTAGCTATGAACTCGAACAGAAAATCGAAAAAAATAAATAAAAACGGCGATTTTCGACGTACCTTTCGGCCGGCGAACCCAGCTCTTCCAACGTAGATTCGGACGGAGCTTTCTTGTAGAAGTGTGTTGTGTGAGGATTTTAGAGAGATTGAGTGGGATTTTGTGTTTTGAAAAAAAATGTTGGGTGATAGGGTTTTTAGGGGTTGTATGCATGATTAATGCATGGATTCACTTCTTCAACAACCAAATTTCCGATTTTGGTATTTATGTGGGGCCCACGATTTTCTTATTTATGTTTTGAAATTGATTTTGAATTTTTAATTGAATTGTTTGGTTGAAAATAAAAGTAAGGGTGTTTTTGAGATTTCAAATGAAGTTTGTACAAAATACTCATGTTTTTTTGGGAGGGGTCAAAATTCTCATCCTTTTTATTTTTGTGCATGAAAAGTCATATTCCCACATTTAGAAAGTGTACAAATTAAAATTGAAGGTGTAAAGTTTAGCATTTGTTAATTAGGGATTATTGAATGAATAAAAAGTGAATTGATAGTCTGGATGCTAATTGGGCAAACTGTGTTCCGTTTGATTTTTCTCTCTTTTCTCTTCCTTGTTTCTCTGTTCCTTGTTTATATCACCCCAGCTCTAGGAAGTATGCGCTTGATTTCATAACCAAAAAGTTTCTGCAAGATATAAAACCGAAAGCCTATACCCGGCTCAACATTCTTGGAAAACAATCAATTGAGGGTTCGGAGGAGAATTGACCATTCAATCTTGTGAACTCATCAAGACCAAAATTGAAAAAATATTTTTAATAATTTTAATATTAATTTATTATAGTATTATTTTTTGAAAATTTTATTTTATTTTTTATTTTTATCTTTGTCATGTTTTCTAATTTTATTATTAATTTTACTATGTTTTTATATATATTTTTATGTTTTATTATTTTTTATAATAACTTAATCAATTAAAATAGAAGTCCATATAAATCTATTTAAGAGAGATTTCTGATGGAATTCTTTTGTATTTTGGAAATGAAATCAATTAAAATCCATTGAATTTTAAAATTAATTAACTTTTAAAGACTTTTTAAAATCTGTATTGAATACCTCAATATAAATTTTTAAAGACTTTAAAATTGGTATTGAATACAATTTTAATGGACTTTTAAAAATCCGTATTGAATATCCTTCCATAAAAATCATACAGAGTCTTGATTCAATACACCTCCAAGACTCAGACTCAGACTCAGACTCAGGTGGGTTCCTAGGAATGATACAAACTCTCCGTGGGCTTCAAAAAATACATGCTCTTTAAGTGTTTGTAGAAAGACATGCATTCCTGGTAGTCATGAATAAAAGACATGCTCTTCAACTTCAAGTGCCAGCAACAGCCGACAATGCCTCAAAGAGATCTTTCACAGTAAGTATTTCTTACTTCCTCAATTCAAATATGAGCCACTTCAATTCATATATCAAAACATTCACATTAGTTTATCATTTACATTCAAATACTATGTGTTACTACGAAATCAACACATCTAACTATTTCTAAATATAAATAAATACGCCTTCTATTTTATTATGACAGAACTTTGTCCTTTGTAAAATATTTAATAAATATTTTTATAATTTCGTGCACGTAAATTCTATTTATTTTAAATTGAAAGCTTAATAATTAACTTTTAAAATAGCTTATTTTAATAGATGCCCTGCTGGACTATTTTGTTTAAACCCACATGTAATCTTAAATTAAAATCTAACAAAAA
The DNA here is from genome assembly GCA_954870475.1 of Euphrasia confusa. NCBI lineage: Eukaryota > Viridiplantae > Streptophyta > Magnoliopsida > Lamiales > Orobanchaceae > Euphrasia > Euphrasia confusa. The sequence goes on along the minus strand of OX940970.1, from coordinate 28,200,865 downwards.
AGTCAATGACTCTTTCTTTATCTTATCTTTCAATTGAATGCTAACTCTTTTTAACATCCGAAATTCACAACTTGATTTAAAAAACAAAAACAAAAAACAACTTACATATATGTAAGTAACACCAAAACCAGGTACTGCATCATATACTCACAATTTGATTATTCCAAAAACCATGGCAGCTTATGCATCCTTGATTTCTCTGATGCGAGTCATTCATGATCTCGAACATCATCCTCCCCCTCCGATTTCTCTCGACAAACAACTAGCCGAATCCATCACTCAACGCATCACATACTTTGAAGAATTTCTCCATTCCTACAGTAGTAGTGGTCCTGTTGCCGACGATGATGAAGAAGACGCCGATCCATTGGAGATGCGTATTGCAGATTCAGCTTTCGCAGCCGAAGATGCTATTGAGTATCATATTGTGGACTGTATCAACCACAAAAAGAATAAAAAAAAGGCAAACGATGATGAAAAGGCCAAATCCCTCAAGCGATGCTATGGTATCCTGCAAAGTGTGATTGCAGAGATGGATTCAATCAAAAAAGTTGTGGAAGATACACAGAAGATAAAGAAGGTGCCGATGGTCCATGATCAAGTGGGCACGACAAATGTCACTGATCGAAGTGAAACCTTGGTGGGGTCCGATGGCGTCTTGATCGAAATCATGGAAAAGCTCGACGGAGGCCAACTTGATTTCCAGGTCATCTCGATCGTGGGAATGGGCGGTATAGGTAAGACCTTTCTTTCCAAAACTATTTACACTAAACCACTTATTAAGGAGCGTTTTGATATCCGTGCTTGGGCTACGATTTCTCAAAACTACGACACCCGAGAAATACTCTGTGAGCTTCTCTCTCAAGCCACTAACACCAACAAGGAACAACAGAGTGGAAAGAGTGTAGATGAATTGGGATTAGAGCTCCATAAATATTTATTTGGCAGAAGGTTTTTGATCGTGATGGATGATATGTGGAGTATCGATTCGTGGGATCAGATACAACGCTTCTTTCCTAACAACGGTAACGGTAGTCGAGTGCTGGTGACGACCAGGCTATCCCAATTGAGTTCGCAACTAACAACTAATTATAGTCTCAACATGAGTTTCTTAGATAAGGCTAGCAGTTGGGATCTGTTCTCCAAGACAGTATTCGGTGAGAACAGTAGCTGCCCTCATGAACTGGAGGAAATCGGAGAGAAGATTGTGGACAACTGCAGAGGTCTTCCTTTATCAATATCTGTGGTGGGAGGTCTTCTGAAAACTATGGAATGCACTCGTGCATCTTGGGAATCAATACGAGACAACTTCACCTCGGTGGTGAATATGAGGAACGACAAACATTGTTTGAGGTTGTTGAAGTTGAGCTATAATCACTTGCCGGTATACTTAAAGCCGTGTTTTTTATACATGGGAGTATATGAGGAGGACGAAGAAATTTGTGTCTCTAGGCTTGTCCTGCAATGGGCTTCCGAAGGGTTTCTTAAACCAACGAAAGGCGAAGCCTTGGAGATTAGCGGTAGAGGTTTCTTACAGGAACTCGTCGGTAGAAATCTGATTCTAATTGATAAGTTGGGTTCTACAGGGAGCATAAAGTATTGCAAAATTCACGATTTGGTTAGGGACATGTGCTTGAAAGAAGGTCAGAAAGAAGGGTTTTATCATGTCATGGGGAAATCTAACCATCCTTCTCCTCCGGGCATGAATGCCCAACGCCGGGTTATTATACCTGATCATAACACTTTGAAAGAGTACAACGTGCGTGGTGACTTGAGATTGATGCCACACACTCGCTCGATTATTTCCAAATATGGTAGTAGGGTTCCATTATGCAAGAATCTGGTATTACTGAGAACATTAGAAGTGCATGATGAAATCGGCTTTAATTCTGTTGTGTCTCACTATGTAAACCTGCGATACCTTGCTATGGGAACTTCATTGTTGCCGCCATTCCTTCCCTCTATTAGTCACCTTTGGAATTTGCGTACACTTGTTGTTTCTTCTTTCAATTTTGAGCCACCTTTGGTCGTTGATTTCTGGGAAATGACTCAGCTTAGGCATATGAATTTCATCGGTTATGCATGTCTCCCGGATCCTCCAAGCTGCGATGGGCGAGATGGTGATGAGGTGGTCATAATGGAAAATCTACACACCCTTAAAAGAATAAGGAATTTCAAATTTACAAATGGGGTGGTTAAGAGAATTCCCAATATCAAAAAATTGGATCTGGAGTATAGTTATTATGATGTTGATTCGGATGATGATGATGTGTATTTTTTGGGCAATATGAAATATCTGTGTGGATTGGAATCCCTATCCGTCAATGGTTCTTTGCAGAAGATTACCTATCCACACTCCCTTAAGAAGTTGCGTCTTTGGGTGGCCAGAGAGCATGAATGGGACGACATGCTGGAAAAGATCCTCGGTTCGTTGCCTCTTCTCGAGAAGCTCATATTAACGTGGGGTTGCTTCGAGAAAGGAAAGTGGGAAATATCCCAAGGACAATTCCCCTGCCTCAAGTACTTACATATGGACGGATGTCGGGGTCTCGAAAACTGGAGTGCGGTGGAAGAGGATTCCTCCATCCTTCCACGACTTGAACATCTTCATCTTGATATATTACTAGATCTGAAGAAGATCCCTTTAGAGCTTGGAAACATTGATACGCTCAAGAGTATAAGGTTGTTCAAGTGCGGAGAAGGAGCGGTGAAGTCTGCGAAAGAGATGTTCGATGAGCAAGTCGAGTTACAAGGCGGGGAGGATCAACTGAGTTTTCACGTCCAGGTTAAGGTTAGAGAGGAGCAACAACACCTCATGAGCTTAGCGAGTTCTAACTTTTATGTCAGCTGGGTAAACGGATAGCTTTCTCAAGTTTTACTTTGCTACTTTTTTTTTAATTGATTTTGTAATATTGCAGCACACATGAAAGACTCCAATTCTCAACTTCTATGTTATTTTAATTAAGTTAATAAAATTATTGTAGTTATACGATTAAAATTATAAAAATAAGTGAAAAAATATATGTATAATTGTATTTTAAAATAAAAAATAAATCAACGTGGTTAAAAAAAAAAATCGAATATTTTAGTCTTTTGTAATTATGCCGAATATATTCTCCAATAGTAATCGTGTTTGTATACAAGTCGGAATGAAGTGCAAAAATATTAAAAAAAAAACTAAAAAACTAGATGTGATTAAATTTTTTGAGATTTACTTTAGTATGTGTAGACGTATATTTGGTTTACTGAACTTCAATCCAAAAAACATATAAAAAAATATTAATGTATTAATGCCAACTATTTTTAATCATAAATTTAAAATTTGATGCAATAACCGGAATGTAACTACTGAAAAATGATTAAAACAAATCAAATGCTTTTTTTTTCTTGTAATAGGAGTATCTTTTTAATCAAACAAATAATAGTGTATTACGGTTGATTATTTTTTTTTTATTTATTGCTTTTCTTCCACATTGATCATTGTTCAGAGAAATCTTATATCTGGTACCATTTTTGTGTAGGTCTGAGAAGGCAGGAAAATTGCTCGAAGTATTATTGAAGGTATACCTACAAATAAAGTAAATTAATAAAAAAAAATATATAAGTCCTACTCTTTCTGTCCCACACCAATGGTTAAACTTCATTTACAAATTACAAAGGAGAGAGACCATTAGTTTGAGACCAGAAGAGGTAGTATTCAATTCCACTCCAAAACATTGAGGTTCTGCGAAATCTTCTATGTTAATTCACTCCGTGATTTTCTCAGGCCTGTAACTCTTGTAGGTTTTTCACTTGGAGCAAAGGATGATTTATAGGTGACTCCAAATTTTGGCCAAAAGTGAAAATAATGGTAAAAAGACCATATACCCTCTCCCGTTCACTGATCATCTCAACAAAAATCTGTCTACTTTCTTCCCTTGGACACAATCCAATGATATAATACACTGTAAATATATATATATATATATATACAAAATAAAAATGTTATACACTATTGCTGCCAACCATACTGCCCGTTTCTATGACCGCCGCCCGGGGGGTTCTGACCCCTTCCGCCAGAAGCTCCATACTGCGAATAGTTCGGAGGAGGTGCAGCTCCGTACCCGCCCGCATTCACGCGGGGCCCGCTACTCGAAGGAGCGTTATTCCCGGGGTAGGGTGGCGGCGGTGGGCCCCGCCCCTGGGAAGGATAACCTCCTCCGCGATCTTGATAATTAGCGGAAGGAGGGTACCTACCACCAGGCGGGCCCCGTGGCTTTCCGTACTGATGGTGAGTGGTGACAGCTGGCATGGGCAGCTGAGGATTGCTGTTGATCGGATTGTTCCAGTGAGGAGGGTGGGTTTGTCCTGGCTGTTGGATCGGAGGCAGCCGGGCGTGTTGCTGAGGGTGCTGCAGTTTCTGCCTCTTGGCGATTTCTTCGTTTTGCCGTTGCTGCTGTCTCTTTTTCTTCGTCTGGAACTCGTGGGATGCTTCGTATTTCGGTAAGCTGCCCAATGAATCAAGGAACGATAAGGTTTGGATGTAATAATATAATAATATTATGTTGTTCGACTTACGTTTTTGGGTCACAAGGTAAGGGATCGTTCCAGAAATATTCTGCATCTAGAGCGTCCTTTGCAGAGATTCTCTTTACAAATTGAGGTTTGGGCAAAGGAAAATAGTCAGGCGAAATGAGCAATAAAGTATATTGAATAATAGAGATACCTTAGATGGATCGAGAACAAGCATTTTCTCCAGCAAATCCAAAGCGTGTCGATCAAAACTGCACAGCAAGTCATCATTCAGCCACAGTAAATCAGGCACAGAGCAGTAGATATTTTTAATGAATAATTCTATTATTTCAGCTTCATATGCTTAACCTCCTAAAAAGCTCCCGAACTCGCTTTTTCATTGGTCGTGAGGGCTTAAATTTGTTGTACCAAGGGATCTTGGAAACACCGGGCCACGTCACCTCATCAGGGGTTCCACAAAGCTCAAATATTTTTAGTCAACTGCTCTGGCTGCGAGTACAAGAGTCGAGACAATATTTAGTTCAAGATATTTATGACAACAATACGTCTAGATAATAAAATAAGGTGTATAAATTCAAAATATTCAAGAAGAATGGTGAAATTAAGTTTACCAGCTTCAGAAAACAAGGGAAGATGACTAACCAATACACACCAAAACTATGATATCCAAAGAAAAATACACATCCAATATACTAAATGAATATATACTACTTTTATGAGAACATTATAATGTATTGTTTTCATGTTGTTGCGTCATTGATATTAAGCCAATACGTGTTCCATTGTTGTTGGCTGAATGCTAAAGCTCATTTACTCTGGATAGTAACAAGGTTCGAGGAGCATAAAAAGGAAATCAGCTGTATTGTTTAGAATAGAATGTAATACTTTCAACATTAATTCATTTGATATCCAGTACCAAAGATAGCCATTTTCAAAAGTGTCACTCCCCCAAAATTCTGTCAACAATCAAATCCATGAATCATACCCATAGTTACCAGAAAGACAATACATAAAAGGATACATATGTTGATGGGCTCACTTTGTAAGCTAATAGGAAATTAGGAATACACTGCGTGAGTTATCCATGTTTGGGATGTTAATATTATATTTAATAAAAACATCAGTTATACATTATAGTATACTAAGGAATCTCAAGTTATATTTTAATAAAACTTGGGATATTTGGGAGTTGAAAATTTGTCTCTTCGACGACTTTGTTTTGAAAATCTAAATGTATCCACTAAGAAAAAATATATATATAGAACGCTCAATCAATCATACAAGCTCAATAATAACTTATTTTAAGGGCCTCGAGCCAAATTAATGTATAATATAAGAGCGAAACCCTGCCCAAAAGGAAAAACACATTACCCAAAATATTCAGCACTCTGACATAAGTGTTTATCTTCTTTCATTAAAACATGATACACCAAATTCAGAGTTCCAGGCTGCATTTTGCTAGAGAACTGCAAAATGGGATGTGCGACGGGGGAGGAGTAAATTATTTAACTATGAATACATAACCCCATTATACAACTTGTTGATGCCTGGTTCTGGGACAATTTTTTAGTGGTTAAACTGGTTTTGATTTAACTAACTGCCAAAACGTTTTTTGGAGGTTAAAAAATGATAAATGACCAGTTCGTGGTTGAAGAGGATGGTCCGGTTTATAAACATGGATATGACAAATTACTTTTCGAGGAGATGTAAAATTTATGCTTTGCTTCATGAATATCCTGATATTCCTCACTCATCAAAAGAAAAAAAGCAGCACAAAACATTATCTATTTCCTTGTTTTTTTCAGTTCTTCCGCTCAACAAAAGATAAAAAAATCTACTAATTACTGCAAGTAAATTATGCTCTTGATATTAAAACAACTTCAATCAACACAGAAGTGACAGGCATAACTCTTTCAGACAAGACTTTTATAACCTTGTATACACTTCATTTCAGTTTTAATCAAGTACAGTGTTTATCATACAAATACACCTCTTCAAGAGTGATGATGATGAGAATATAAATGACCGAAGATTTGGAAAAGTTTATCACAAAAGCAAAATGGCATAAGCTAAGGGTGGTGAATCAATTTAGTCAACATTTCCTTTATTTATTTCTTAAATTAGTATTAAGCATTTATTTCATTTCTTAGTTAAGTTAGACATGGACTTATAAATTTGGATGTTAGGTTTTGAAGAGAGACGTGAAAAAATGATAGCAACATGCCCGCTGGAATTGGCTAATTAATTATCTAATTTAGTTTATTATATTTGAAGTTATTATATTTAATTAATGGACTTTGTTCTTGGGCTTTAGTTAGGGTTTAATTAATATTTATATAAGCCTAGGTCTTTCACTAGGAGAGTGATATCAGAATTATTAGGGTTTATGCAGCTTAGGCTGTGACAGCATAGAATATCTCTATGGACCTCGTTTGAGGTATTTCGTTTTTTTCATAAATATATTTTTTATTCTCCTTTCAACTCATCTTCACTCTATCTATCAATTGGTGCGGTGAGCGTGGAAGATGACGAGAATCGATGCGATAGAGAAGAGGGTTGTCGACTCGGAAGAGAAATTTTCCGGGATGCAATAATCTGTTGGAGGCATTCAGAAGACGATGATGGAGCACAAGGCGATGTTCGAAGCGATTATGGGAAAATATCGACAATAGCGCCTGCCTAAGTTACTCGGACTCTTCACATAGGTGCCGTGTCGCGTGTCGGACACTCCGACACTCCGACACGACGCGTGACACGCGTCGGACACTGCCGATATGGACACGACACCCGACACGCCCAAAATAAAAAAAAAAAATCGCATAAAACTTACCTGGCGGAGAAGACGACTACAGAATCTGTCTTTTGACCTTTTCTAGCGGTGGTAGTATATTTTTAGGGTTAGTGAAAATTTTAATTTACCTTTTTATCCTTAAATAACTTAATTGTGAATATTTTTAGTGCTGGATAGGGATGGGAAAAAATACCGAATTATCGAAATACCGAACTTACCGTACCGAAAAATGCCGAAAAAAATCAAATTTTCGGTATATTGAATTTTTCGGTACGGTATGATACCGTATCGATAATTTTCGGTACGATATCGGTATGAAAGTTTTTAAAATTTCGGTATTTCGGTATATACCGATATACCGTAAATAATCGGTATAGTTCGATATTTCGATATATATATCTTTCGGTATGTAAAAAACAATCGGTATAATTCGATATTTCGGTATATATATACTTCGGTATGCAAAAAAAAGTCGGTATGATTCGGTATATCGATATTTTCGGTATAATTCGATAATAAAAATTTCGATATGGTTCGATATATCGATATTTTTAGTATACCGAAAGTTCGGTACGGTATCGGTATAGATTTTTTCGATATCGAAATTTCGGTATATCGATATTCGGTATACCGAACTTTTCGGTACGGTATCGGTATAGATTTTTTCGGATACCGAATTTTTCGGTATGGTATCGATATGACCAATTCGGTACGGTACGGTACGGTATCCCATCCCTAGTGCTGGATTAGTTTTAATCAGTATTAAATTATAATATTAATTACTATATTAATTATGTGCATCTTTCTAGGATTATACTAACATTAATAAATTAAAAAGTTAATACATTTACTGGAAGTTATATGTTTTTAAATTTATTTTTATGTATAAAAAAAGTAAGGGTTACTTATATATTTTTGTGCCGTGTCGTGTCCACTAGGTCGGTCAAGACACTCCGTTGACCATGTCGTGCGTGTCTTAAAAATCTAAAAATGTCGTGTCCGACACTCCGACACGTGTCCGTGTCCGACACGTGTCGGTGAGTCCGAGTAACCTAGGCGCCTGCCTAACCAACGACCACGAGCAACAACTTTATCAGGGCCGAAAATAGCACCCCATTCCCAGGAAACCAGACCGCAACTTTATTAACAACCCCAGCAGAACAGAATTTGGCAACTCCATTGATCACTCCAGCAGAGCAGAATTGGGCGGATGCTGCACTTTCACGACATGATGAGAAATTGGATGCTGCACTTTCACGAGAGGATGAGGAATTGAAGTTGGCAGCCGTATCAATACCTCGATGGATGGATCGGAGTCGGCTGCAAAAAGAGGTTGGAATGAATTCAGGACTAGCCAAAATTATTGGCCTTCTCGAGGAAGGCAGGCCGGATCCGAAGCACTATAGCTTGATGCGAGGAATTGTGCGATTACACGGGATAGTGTCGTCGATAGATTCTGGTCGAGATCTCCTCTTCTCGAGTTCATTCTGGTGGGACCTTTTTAAAACCGCAGGCACAACACTGTTTGAGATGGTTTATAGTCCACCACATCCCCTTCTAGTTCCCTTTTCACCAGGAGAAGGGAGGGTGCGGGCCATCGCAGAACAGGATGAAATTTTGGGCCACTTCAGGTTCCATTTAGAGCGTGGCCAATTTTTTGAGTTCAACCTTGAGGACAAGGTTGTTTCACCGAGAGGAGCAATTGATAGCAACATGACCGTTGGAATTGGCTAATTAATTATCTAATTTAGTTTATTATATTTGAAGTTATTATATTTAATTAATGAACTTTGTTCTTGAGCTTTAGTTAGGGTTTAATTAATATCTATATAAGCCTAGGTCTTTCACTAGGAGAGGGATATCAGAATTATTAGGGTTTATGCAGCTTAGGCTGTGACAGCAGAGAATATCTCTGTGGACCTCGTTTGAGGTATTTCGTTTTTTTCATAAATATATTTCTTATTCTCCTTTCAACTCATCTTCACTCTATCAAAAAAAAAGTTATTTCTTTTGAAATATATTATCTACAGCGCCTTGCTAGGATAATTCAAGACCCTTATCATGGATTGCTAGAACTATACCTCTCTTGAGGTTTCATCAATTGGTAAGCCAGTTCTGACAGTTTTTATCAAATTGCTGGTTTGTATCCTTTGTCACTCCAACCGAGATAAGCCAGTATATATCGTTTCCCAATGCCCTTTCTTTATCATGCAATTGAAAATTTACATGCTCTAGTGGAGTATAGCCTATTCCCTTTAGTAAGATCAGTTCTTGTCCCATCCAAAAGTTGCATCACAGCTCCTTTGCATCCAAGATTAAAGGGCTCACCGTGTTAAACCAAGGTTAACCAAAAATCACATCAAAGTGCGGGGCATGGACAATGCCTGAAAAGTCAATTGAAATTGTATTCCTTGTACCACTATGGCCATGGATGATGAATATAAAAAGCACGAAGCACCTAAACAGACCCTAAATGAGTTTAACCACTTCAACGGCGAACAAAGGGGACGGGCTTTGCGCCTTAAGGGCACAATCAACAAGCAGCCAGTGATCGTATTGGTTGATAGCGGAGCCTCTCTAAATTTTATATCTACAAATCTTGCAAACTACTTACAATTGCCGACCACTCGAGGAGACTAAGGGGTAGAGGTAGTAACAGGAAACAGACACAAAATGTGGTGCAATTCTTGTAGTGGTACAAGGAATACATTTTTAAATGACTTTTCACGCACTGTCCATCCTGCACCTTGGTGTGATTTTTGGTTTGCCTTGGTTTGACACGGTGAGCCCTTTAATCCTGGATGCAAAGGAGGTGTCATGCAATTTTTGGAAGGGAAAATAACTGATCTTATTAAAGGGAATAGGCTACACTCCATGATAGCAACATGTCCGCTGAAATTGGCTAGTTAATTATTTAATTTAGTTTATTATAGTTTTAACTATTCTAATTAATTTGTGAGCTTTTTCTTGGGCTTTAATTAAGGTTTAATTAATATCTATATAAGCTCAGATTTAATAGGGTTTTTGCAGCGTAGGCTGTGACAGCAGAGAATATTCTCTGTGGACGTCATTTGAGGTATTTGACTTTTCAATATTATATTTTCTATTCTTTCTTTTCCAATCTTCTCCACTCTATCAATTGGTGAGGTGAGCGTGGAAGATGACGAAAATCGATGCGATAGAGAAGAGGGTTGTGGACTTCGAAGAGAAATTTTCCGGGCTCCAGAAATCTGTTGGAGACATTCAAAAGACGATGTGGGAGCACAAGTTGATGTTTGAAGCCATTATGGAAAAATTAGAATTGATAGCACCTACCCAACCTTTAACAGCCACATGCAAAAACATTACCATGACCGAAAACAACACTCCCTTCACAGGAAACCAGACCGCAACTCCATTGACCACTCCAGCAGAACAGAATTGGGCGGATGTTGCACTTTCACGGCAGAACGAGGAATTGGATGATGCACTTTCACGACAAAATGTGGAATTGGATGCTGCACTTTCTCGACAAGAGGAGGAATTGAAGTTGGTAGCCGTATCAATACCTCGGTGGATGGATTGGAGTCAGCTGCATATGGAGTTTCGAATGAATTCAAGGCTCTCCAAAATTATTGGAGATCCCGAGGAAAGCAGGCTTGGTCCGACGCACTATAGTTTGTCGTGGGGAATTGTGCGATTACTCAGAATGCCATCTTCAATAGATTCTGGTCGAGAAATCCTCTCTTTGAGTTCATTCTGGTGGGACCTTTTTAAACCCGCAGGCACAACACTGTTTGAGGTGGTTTATAGTCCACCACACCCCCTTTTAGTTCCCTTTTCACCAGGAGAAGAGAGGTTCCATTTAGAGCGGGGGCAATTTTCTAAGTTCAGCCTTGAGGACAAGGCTGTTTCACCGAGAGGAGCAATTGAAAGCAACATGCCCGCTGGAGTTGGCTATTTAATTATTTAATTTAGTTTATTAAAGTTTTAGTTATTCTAATTAATTTGTGGGCTTTGTTCTTGGGCTTTAATTAGGATTTAATTAATATCTATATAAGTCTAGGTCTTTCATTAGGGGAGGGATATCGGCTGTGACAGCAGAGATATTCTCTGTGGACCTCGTTTGAGGTATTTGGCTTTTCAATATTATATTTTCTATTCTTTCTTTTCCAATCTTCTTCACTCTATCTGTCTATCACTCCACCAGAGCCCGTGAATTTTCAATTACTTGATAAAGAAAAGGCATTGGGAAGCGATATATATTGATTTTACCTCAGTTGGAGTGACAAAGGATACAAACAAGCAATTTCATACAAATTGTCAGAACGACGACCTGCCAACCGACGAAAAACAGCTATTAACCGAGTTCGATGTGGTCTCGAAACCACGCGAGACACACCCACCGGCTCGACCGTTCGACCATCGAATTCGTCTCATTAACGAATCCAAACCGTTGAATGTTGCGCCATATCGGTATGTGCATTATCCAAAGGACAAGATCGAGAAACAAGTCGAAGAGATGATGGAATTAAGATTAATTCGCCACAGCACAAGTCCATTCTCTTCTCCCGTTTCATTGGTCAAGAAAAAAGATGCTGCATGTAGGTTTTGTACGGATTATCGAGCTTTGAACTTGACAACTATTAAAGATCGATTTCCAATTCCTACCATTGATGACATGCTGGATGAGCTACATGGTGCTGCTTATTTTTCAAAGCTTGATTTGAGGGCAGGATATCACCAAATAGGAGTACATCCGGATGACATAGTTCTAGCAATCCAAGATAAGAGTCTTGAATTATTTTAGCAACCAGCGCATTCGCTGTAGATAATATATTTCAAAAGAAATAACTTTTGTTCATGTCTCTCTTCAAAATCTAACCTCCAAATTTATAAGCACATGGCTAACTTACTGTCACACTAAGAAATGAAATAAATGCTTAATACATGTAAGAAATAAATAAAGGAAATGTTGACTAAATTGATTCTCCTCCCTTGGCTTATGCCATTTTCCTTATGTGATAAACTTTTTCAGATCTTCTTTCATTTATTTCTATTCTCATCAGATGATAAGGTAAGACTTGGTAGTATAGTTCCGAAAATTTTAAATGGTCAATAATAGTAAACAAATACACAAAAACATAGTTTATGAGGCATGGATTGAGTTAGTGACACTTCCTAGGTACATTACATACCAATGTATTGTAACTTCCCAGTAATCAACTTCTTAATCTTGATTTCATATAAAGTAATGGTTCCCCGTATAGAATGAAACTGCATGTTTATTATCATTTTTCACATTCCGTTTTTCAATTTTCTTTTAAAACTTGAACCAGCAAAACTGCCAAAAGAGAAGCCATAACTTATGAAATTCTATCGTTAAACTGAAACCAAAATCGTACACGCTTAGCACAGATGAAATTCACTTCTATCTCAGTATTGTGCCCTAAATATTTGAGTTCAACATGAAGATATTAAACTATTGGAGTCAATTGAGTTTCCAAGGAGAATTTTACAGCTATCGGGTCTGAATGCAGGGTATAACATAATATAAAAAATGGTAACAATTAATGAAACGATAACAGTTAAAGGAAGATCCTTCTCTCATTTTAAGAGGGCTTCCACAAAACTATGAAAAAAAAAATTATTTGTTGATTTTTCCTAGGAAACAATTATCCTCATACTCTATGTGGGAGAGACAAGCAAAACTTCAATAAACAAATCACTTACGTACAGTGTGTATCTAACCCACACAATGTGCAATGTATTGGTAAACTTTAAATAACGTCACCTAAATGATTCCGAAAGTATTTTGACGTTTTCAAGACATTTTATAGTGCAAAGTACTAAAAAATATCAATGTGTTTTTATTGAATGAATGACTTGGTTTCTTCAAGAAGTACAAACAATTGACTGACAAAAAATGCAGAGAGATGCTTGCTCATCTTAGTGTTATAAGTTCTCACATGAATTTTGGACCTAATTAAATAGCTTCCTTGAAGCCTTCCGTGAACATGTACTCTGATTTCTCTTAAGTGGTCACATCATACTTCTTCAGCACACTATCAAATACCAATATCACGAGACAAATGATACACTAACAAAAGCTTATTGTCAAAGTTAGAGAGGTTAATCATGGCAAAATTTTGCTATGCTCCAATATCATGAGACAAATGATACTCTAACAAAAGCTTATTGTCAAAGTTAGAGAGGTTAATCCCTTCATCATCTAAGCTTGCTAGTCGTTTACCGTCAAACTTTTTTTACCGACTTGTTGACTAGTCAACGTGATAACAGTGAGACTAACATCTAGGTCACCTCACAATGTCATAACATTATTAACCACATTCTCCCATGAACATTAGTTTAGCAATCCAAAACTATTTTGATAATCGAGTGAATCCCTACTCTTTGCCAAAATTCTACATTTGGATCTTTAATTGTCACATAATCCATGTCTCATCAGTCATCACATACCTTCCAATGACCCATTTATGGTGTTGGTCACAGATTACTGATTCAGTTATATTATATCGTGGGATTTAGAGTATGGAACAAACGAAGATGGTGAAATTAGGGTTCCCGTGGGTAATTGTGATGAAAGAAGAAAAAAGGACCAAATTGCGGAATGGAAAATAATGCTGATGGTATTCTGGAACCAAATCCAGAGACATCAGACATGTATGAAAGATAGGATACAGTTGAGAATATTGTAATGAGAATCTAACTACATCCGTAATTAATTAGGAATTTAGGATTGAACTAATGAGAATCTAACTACATGCTGGTCATGCAAAATAACAACTAAAAAACATCTCCTATCTTGCAATTCCTCAAAACACGACGACAATAAATCATCAGCCCTCGCCTAGGCTTGGCTAGGTAACACTTTAATAAAGACTAGTTGAGCAATAATTCACAAGTAGGAAAATACAATGCTTATTTTGTTGGTACCTAGTAAGCATTTAGATTTTCATTTCCTAATATATTATTGTGTGTGTGTGAAATTACGGGTTTTATTTTTAACTTAGCTTCACAATTGTGTAGGTACATCATAGACAATTCCTTCTCGTTAGAAACGTTAGACACTTATGTTTATGGTTAATTTAATCATTCAAGAAAACAAAAGGCGCACGCCAAGAGCAAAATAAACATAAGAAACTCAGTCTACACTGTTGAAAGCATCTCAATACAACCCTAACCTCATTTTTTCCAGGTAAGATTGGCTTCCCATACAAGAGCTCGGCAAAGATGCAACCAACAGACCACATGTCAACAGCTGGACCATACTTTGTGGCTCCAAGAAGCAACTCCGGAGGTCTTTACAATCAACATATCATAAAATGGAGGCACGAAATTAGTCGGTGGCACTACTAGAAAACCATAGAATTTGAAACAACGATCAATTCAACAATAGGGAGGATTTACCTGTACCACAACGTGATAACCCGATTCGTAAGATTAGCATTGACGTCGTTGGAAAACGAACGTGCAAGTCCAAAATCAGCAAGTTTCAGATTTCCCTCATTGTCAATGAGAAGATTAGATCCTATAAAAAAAATCCTATCAAATTTTGTCCACTTATGCAATAATCAACAATTCAACAATGTAACACTCGAAAAAAAATGAAAACCTTTTATATCCCTGTGAAGCACTTGGTTTACGTGACAATAATGAAGACCCGTGAGCAGTTGCTTCATGTAACACTGCACGTCAATATTTCAGTGAAATTCTACAGATAGTGAATTATTGATATTTATATTAATCATGATCGGAATATTGAAGTACCTTTATTTGTGGAATTGTAAATCGCAATCCAGGACGATCGGAAAGCCCAGTCAAGTCATGGTCCATGTACTCAAAAACCATGTAGATATTCCCCTTGTACTTATTACCATCTGATTAATGTAATCAAAATAATTTACCTCACTCGTGAAACTACTGATTTAATAGGAAATCAGGGGGCTTTATTTCATCGTAAAAAGAAAATATAGTTATTTAATACCTGGATCACCTTGATCATTCCCATCACGTCCTAGTTAACATATTTTCATAACACATTTCAAATAAGAGATGGTATACTTAAGATATAGCTCAAACTCACAATACTAAAATTTGAAGCACTACCAGGAGATGTCACTATCTCTTTCAAGTTAATAACATTTTCATGCTGCAGCTTCTTGAGGATTTTAATTTCACGGATTGCAGTAATAGGAAACTGCAAAAACCAAAAGGCAAATAGTTCTAGATACACGACTGTGAGGGAGTGTGAAGATCCAAATAAAAGCAGCTATTAAGCAATAACATTTTCATACTAAAAGAGATGTACCCCTTCTTTCTCATTATCCATGCGTATCTTTTTCAAAGCAACAATTTCTCCAGTTTTCTTTTCTTTGGCCATATACACTTGACTGGAAGACAATATGAAATAGTGTAAGAAAAAAAAACAATCATGCAAATCAGCACTTAAACATTGAACTAATCTAACTACTGAAAGTCTGACAGAAATAGGATTGATTTGGTCACATAAACTGTAAGCTTGGAATTATACGAGAATTTTAATACACACAAAAGACAGAAAACCATATATTTTAAGTGTTGGTTCAATTTTTTATATTTTTTGCATATGATTCCAAACCGTTCATAAATGGTAGAACGTTGGTTCAGATCTCCATAAGTAACATTTTTCAGGTAAATCCATAGTCAAAGACATCACATATTTATGAGCCCGGAATCTAACCGTCGGAAAATCGGGATCCATCTATTGACTAGTAGGAAAAAAACAGAAAAAAAAACTACCAATGGTATTAGGACAGCATTATCAGTTATCACATATAAGGTAAACAAATTTAAAACGGAAATAATGATTCATAAAAGACATCGAATTCATGACCAAATACCAGGATAAACAATCACATGGATTTCAAAGTTCTATTTTTGGAGCAATTAATTTCAAAGAAAAATAACAATGGCATTCCATTCATACAGTTCATAGAGATATATCACCGATGAACCCGAAATGAGATTTAAGGCATCAAAACAAAAATCCTACAAGCTCCATTAACAAACAGTTTTTTCCTAGCACAAATTCAAATCAACCTATGAAACATAACTTCGATTCTCAAACAAAAGTGCACAATGATTATCCAAAATTCAACCTTTACTTTCAGTAGCCAGAAAAAACTACACAATTAAATTAGAGAAACTGTTCAAAAATTAATACAAAGTATGCAATAAATAAAAACTAAAATTGGCTGACCCGTAGGTTCCTTCCCCAATCTGCTCGAGTTTCTCGAAGCAATCGACACTTCGAGAACCCCACGACGGCCACTCCTCGACATTCATTGAGTTAGTTGCCGCCGCCATTATCAGCCGTCGCTGCTGTGGGTTATGGAAGGATTGTATTATACTGTATCTAGAAATAAATAAAAAAATCGAATTTAAAAAGGAAAAAAATACTGTATGATGAGAAAAGAAGTTGAGTCAGGCCTAGCGCGAGGGCTGTGTTTGAAGAACATGGACAAAATTATTGATTTAATTAAAAAGAATATTGGTAGTCAGGTTCCTTCCCCTAAAATTGGCTGACCCGTAGGTTCCTTCCCCTAAAATTGGGGACGTTAACTTCATGTAATTTTAATTTTAAATTTTAAGTTATTGTATTGTAAGATTTTAATTTTAATTTGAGAGTTTAATACTGAATTATTTAATTTAGTTATGTTAATATTTGGTTCTGTTAATATTAATCATTACAATTTCAATATTGTGAGGTGACATGAGGAGGTGTTCATACACCTCCTATAACACACATTCACTCTATAACTTATAATATTGTTAATTTGTTCATATATTAAAGAGATAATATCACAAAACGTTATCTAAAATTGTTCAATTCCACATAAGTTTATAAAAAATCAAATTTTGTCATATTTGACGATTTTTAATGGAATTTCGAACCATGGTTATATTTAAAGTGTACTTGATAGTTCACTCTAACGTTCTGTCTGGTGTGAAGTCAATTCAATTAGGTGAGTGTCACGAAACATGACTTTAAAATATAAGATATATTCAATCTTTTCGTATTTGCGTGACACTTGCTTAGTTGAATAAATATCAAATAAAACAAAACCGTAGAGTAAGGTTGAATAAATATCAAATAAAACAAAACCGTAAAGTAAGGAGCCAAGTAAGCTTCGGGTACAACTAATGTATGAAATTCTACTAAGAAGAAGAATTGCCATATGAAATTCTACTAAGAAGAAGAATTGCCAAATATGACGAAATTTGATTTTTTAAAAAGTTAAATGTAAAATCGCTATTTTACAATAAATTTTATGATATTTTCTCTATATTAAAATTTCAATATAGTGAAGTGACAGACTAGGAGGTATGTCATTTATCAAGATTTCTTTTCTACCTTTAACAATGACAGTCCTATAGAATTTCTTGTGGATGGTCTCATACTTAGATGATCTGGCGCATTGCACACTTATCAACTGTATATGACTAGTAGGGCCGGAACTTCGGTTAACCAAAACCGAACCGAACCGAATGACCGGTTAACCGAACCGAAAAACAACAAAAATAACTAACCAAAACCGAACCGAATAATTTATTGGATAACCAATAATCGAACCGATTTTTTCGGTTCGGTTATCGGTTAACCAAAAAACCGATTAGACAAAAAGTAAACTGATTTTAAAAAGAATATCGTGGAAAAAAAGAAAAAAAAAATCAAATATAAACAAATTTAAACTAAAATCCAACATATTCAACCTAACATGCATAAATCCAACAAAATACCAAAAATCCGAAATAAGTAAGAGAATGTTTTCATACAATCGTTCTTAAGAATATATATATAAATATGTAATATATATAATATATTTCGGTTATTCGGTTTTTAACAATCGGTTATCGGGTTAACCGATAAACGAATATATAAAAAATTTCTTACCGATAACCAAATCGAAAACCGAATTTTTTATATTTGGTTAACCAAAAACCGAAATTTTCGGTTCGATTTCGATTTTAACCGATAACTAAAACCGGAATTCCCACCCCTAATGACTACCATGAAATATTCAACAACAAAAATCCGAAAACACCAGCCAAATACATGTAGTTCCGAATCAGAATAAGTTACACAATCCTTGTATAGTACAGAAATACAGAATCATATATATCACACATCTTCCACCTTTTTATTGTTGAAAATTAGAAAAAAGGACAGTGAGCTTTCAACCATCCCCCTTACAAGGTTAAATAACCTAAGTATGTATACTCTCCACACTTCATATCAATGCCAGAAATGTGGGTCAAAATTTGAAATGAATAAAATCCCTCACTCTCAGCTCGTGATTCCAGAGACGAGTCTTTCGTAGAACAAGATGTACCCGTGGTCAGTATTGCTTGAATATTCTTGGGCTGACCCGAAAAAAGTCTGGACAGCGGATTCATCAATCATCTCCACATTCTCGTCGTCAAAGAACAACCAATGGTTGTGGCTTTTCACGAGGCTGATGTAGTGGCCGTGGTTGGGCCCACTCCCGACATGGACCACCACGGCAAATAAGGAATACTCTGCATCTGCATCTTCGACTGTGTTGCTTAGTTTGAGCTCGAGCGGGAAAACTACGCGGTATGACAGCTTCTTGTATCGGCCCAGTTGTTCAATGTACTTGAATCGCTTAAGGTGGATGACCAGGATTTGAGGTGGTTTTTTTATCTTCATTCTCTTTTGAGCTTCTTGTAAGCTGTAAAAAGCGCAAAAAGATTAATTTCATAGTTGATAGAGGAACTGGAAATACGAGTAGTTTGGCCATCCAAAACTTCTCAAATAACTGGAATCTTCTTCCGAGTCGCATTAGTTTAGTTCGAGTAAAACATATATGGACAAAAAATTGAGGCTCAACAAAATTGTTTTTCATCAGAATGAGTACCAATGAAAATATATATCCAGTAAAAAGATTCAACCCAGCAAATATTATCTAAGAAAATAAAACCCGTCATGGTGATAATAATATTCTAGTAAATGAAAAGGTGTGACTAACCTGCAGCATTTGTCACAGAAGAATTTGTCCTCAGCATTTAAGGTTTCCGTGGAGCTGAAGTTTTTCAGACAGCTAGTTATTGAGCTATTTTGTTCTATATCAATGCTCAAGTCAAGAAAAGTTTCATCCCTTGCCGTTACTGTCTCACAACACAAGCACCTTGTTTCATTTGTCAATATACCCTGATAAAGGATAATTATAAATGAGGGGGGAAAAAAGAGACCACACTACATTCAAAGCAATCAAAATGGATAGGGGTTGGGAAAATTTTAGAATAATTGGGCACAAATTTTGGAACCTTAATTGGATTCCCTTAAATTATACTCCTAATTGATATTCCTTCTGTCCCAAAATAATTGCATATTTTCTTTCTCGGTTCATCTCTCAAAAGTTTGCACAACTCAAAATGAAAATAAATCTCACAACCTTCATCCTCGCAATATACACTTATTTACACTACTTGTAATTACTTATTTCAATAACACTCATAATCCCTCATTACCATATAGTTGATTTACCAATTTTGCCTTCACTTTGCTAACTCATAAAGCAAAAATGTCATTTTTCTTAAATTCTGAGTCAAATATTTCCCACATACTTATCTCCGAGGGAATATTTATTTTCATGCCATTTTTTGTTCTTTTTAGTTATTACCAATTGTATTTGTGATTCACTGATTTGTGATAAATACTTTAATACACAATATAAGGTGATCAATAGGATGAGTGTGCAGATATTTATGATATTTTACAAGGCTATTGGGAAAGTTACGGAGGTTATTGGGCAAGCTATGCACCGAATTATGATCTTATTTCTTATTAGCTCATTGGTCAAGTTATGTTCTTGTTGCCATGCTGGAGAAGCTAAACTTCTAGTTCCGTACTTTTTCTATCCTGAATAATTTACCCTAAAAGGTCAAGTGAAATCAATGGTAACAAAAACTGAGATGTAATCACATACACGTTCAGCTGCATTTCAATACCAATTCATTTTAAGATTTTGTTTTTTAAGAATAAAAAAATACTGTTCATTCACTTTCAAAATTTTCCTCTCACCAATCACTTCAACTTGATTTCATATTATTAAAAAGTCATCAAATCAGTAATCTAATTTATAAATTTCTCCATAAATTTCACCATTCCTGTTAGAGAGCAGAATATGAGTCGGGAACGGGCTTAGGCCTATTAATAGGCCTACTGGATACTTGGGCAATATTTTTATTAGTATTATTATTATTTATTATTATTCTAGATTTTTAGTATCTTTTTAATATTTAGAGTTATTTATTTTTGGTATTACTCAGAGTCTTAGACTATTATATAAGTTGTTAATTAGGGTTTAAGATTATTCATTATTGAAATTATTTATTGGAAAAGCTGGTGCTTTTTGGGCAAACGGTTCTGCCGTCTGATTGTGTTTTTCTGCTCCTAACAATTCCCTTCTCACACATTCCCACACATTCATTTATTACTCTCAAAACAAAACATTTTTTCTTATTAAAAAAATCATTACAATTCTATATATCCCAAAATATCCCCAAATGAAATGGTACCCAATCACAGCCTTATTTGTCACCAGAGGTGCAAACAAAAACTAGCAAAAAGAAAATATAACAAATCAACGAGGAAACGATTGCATTGTGTCAATTTTTAAACAGCAAGAGACAGAGGACAATACCTGAAAATTCTTGTGAACCCAGGTGGTCACAGGCTCCTTTGGAGGACTATTTGAAGATATACTTGTCGTCCCATTAGCAATCTTATGGGGAACTTCTTTGTCACTCTTACTACTAGCTCGAGCCTCTTTCTCCACTATGTCAACCAGTTCATTCAGCAAATAGTTTAAAAACTCATGGGCATCCTACATATATATATAAATATAATTATTCTACTACATTAGCAGATTCAGATTGAAGAAAGATATTCTGAACCTTGTAAAACATCATCATAAAAGAATTGATAAGGTGAAACAAATGGACTGCAACATGGACAAGCTCCTTTGCAAGTTTGCATTTCCTCTACACTAAAATATAGCAGTAAGAGACGACAGTATATACTTTACATCTGCTTTCCAGTAAATCATAAGATTTAAAAAAATAGAATACTAAATGCAATTATTGTCATACCTGGTGCATGTAACTGCGAAAAATCTCATTTTGCTTCTTGAGTCGCTGTACAAAACGCTTTGGAGCCAAAACACCAGTTTTTTTCTTTTGGGAGGTTATCTAAATGTAAAATCAAGCACCGGTATTCAGAGAAATTGGCAGAAATATAACTAAAGACTGTCACCGAAAAATTGCAGTTTTGACTCCATAAACCACGACTGCATGATAACTCGTGAACACACACATGCACACAAATAAAAAAAAACATGCAAACCCCTATGCCATGGAATCCTTAAAACATCAACCTTTTGAAAAATAAATTTACACCTCTTTTCCAAAACAAAATGAACTTCAACCATCAGCCCATTTTTCCTAGGCACTCAATCTGGGGATCAACATAAAATTACTATATATATATGAATTTTTGGTTTCATAATAACTTCTGAGTTTCTTGGACAAAAAGTTCCGTATAGCAAATAGATCCAGACAAGCATTTTGTCGATTACTATGCACTTCCTCGCCTCTGGGTTGTTAGGTATCCACCGTAAGCCTTTCCTCGTTTGAATTCCAAATAATATAGTGCATTGAATTAAGGTTCGGAAACAATTCTACTACTTAAGACCTATCATAAATTAACAACGTTGTTAGAGAAAGTTTAACTCTCATCTCTTCTTAAGTCTACTGTCCACTGTTCGCACTAGAATTGAACATAAATCCCCAATTTCAATGAGAAAGGAACTTCAAATAGAACTAGTTATCCATTCTATCCACAAAATCACATTTTCGACACGAGTTTACACACTCATATTTCACAACACTGAGTTTTTTACAACAAAAAACCCCAGTTGTCGTCTTCCTACAGTCACCTCATATACTAAGTCATTCAAATGCTATCTACATAAATTTGGAGTAAATGAAGAGGCCATTTCAATTAATATTATCAAAAACAGCACATCCTTGATCCATGTTATTAGTCCTATACTCCTATCTATTCTAGGTAATCTTTGAACAAGATTTTATTCTGAAATGACTCCTTCGTACTAAAAAAAATAATGTTTTATTTCAATTTCTGATATTTTAGTTTATGGCATCATTTATCTTCCATATAACTTCATAGAATATTTAGATTTACTGTTGTAAAGTAAAAGTAAAGAAATTACATTTCTACTTACAAATCTCAAGAAAAATCAACTGAGGAAGCAGTGTCATCACATCTAAAATGTCATTTCCTGCCCCACAGTGTTCACAAAAGAGCAAAAAAAATCACATATATTTTCTCCTATTTTTTCAGTTACACGACATGCAAGTATGCAACATACCGAAATCTTGCATATGTCTAAAAACACATATAAGCATATTGTGCCAATATCCAATCAATTACTTGGACAGTTGGACTTATATCGATGTCTAAGAAAAATCTGATCAATAACTGAAATCTACTATTCCACATCTATCTAAACCTCCATTTATTGAGACAAAAAATTATTTAAGTTCCACATATGAGAAAATATATCCACCCAATTGATATATATTCTTGAAGCACAAAAGATAAGCTACCTGCAAAAACAAATCTGCTAGGCATGTTAGGAGATTTTCTTCTGCATCAGCAAGAGCTTTGTTATTGGAATAATATTCCAGCAGTTGCTCACGGAACGGAACACAGAAATAAAGAGCCTGCACGCAAAGGGGAAAGAATTAAAAGTAACATCAACATAAATTTCCATTATTCTATTGTCTTGGCTTCCACTTAAAAAGATCCAATCCAATGGCGCCTGCATAAAATTGTACCTTGCTTCACCCACCAACTAAAACAACATAATTACTTCGATGAAAGGGAAAAAGAAAGACCAAAATCATCCTTATGCTAACAGCGAAAATATCACTTACAGGGTTTCCTTGAAACCGAACTTTACCATATATATACTTCAATTAATTGGGCAAGAACCAAATTTGACCATAAATATATTACATCGCATCCAAACGCGGACTCAATATCAATTTCTGACGATCTACGGATATAAAACAGCGCCAATTTATCCACACAAAGCAAATGAAGGTCCACAATTTCCATACTTGCTCATATCTAACCCCCAAAATATAAAATTGACGATGACGAAAATCCACAACTCAAAAAATCCCCCAGAATATTCGCACGAACCTGAAGCACGCTATTGCAATAGCAGGTGTTGCCGAAATTCTCCAGTCCAAAATACCGTTCGCCTTCAGGAAATTGGTCTCCCAACGCTTTCTCCAGCTTCGAACCCGCTGCTCCCATTCTCGCCTCACTTCATCCGGAACTCCTCCACGCGTACACGCTCTCTCTCTCTATATATATAAATATATATATATACGTGTGCGTTTATCTATCTATAAGCGTATGACTATGATTCTGATTCTGTGGAACTAAACTGTCTGGTGCGTACGATTGGGATTTGTGATTTCTAGGGTTTGATTGAAATCGGAATTGAAAATGGGGAAGAGAAGAGGTACGAGGTGAGCGGTTTTCTTTTCAGTGGGAAAGATTGAATATTGAGATGAAGAAGAAGGTCATGGAAATTGATTTGGGAATTAAAACGCTGTGTGCACTCCAAATCCAAATTCTTCCTATTTCCACACCCTCGGCAGAATTACTGGAGCAGTATTTTATTTATTTATTTAAAATTGATATTTTTTTTAATGAATTTTGACGTAGTATAATTTTTTCTTTTGTGAATATGTATCACATAGTAGAAGTGTAAACCCGTAAATTTTGATACACAGAAGTTTATTATTTTGAGGTTAATTCGAATATAGAGATTTGAAAAACGTATTTTTTTTATTATGAGAAAAGAATTATACTATAATTTTAAATCAAAACAATTAAAAATAGTTAGAGTAAAGTTTAAAAAATATTTGAAAATAAAAAATATATAATTATACTTTAAATAGTAAATATAATTATTATGTTTTAATCATAAAATCATACCCGCATCACAAAAAAAAAAGTGTAAGAATACAATTAAGATAGAAAGAATAATTGTTTTTCGTATAATTATTGGGAGCTTGTTGTGTTTGACTATATATGTAATAACCCAATTTTTTTAGAATAAAAATTAATTACTTAAAATGGCCTTTTTATTCACGTGTTAGTCGATTTAGTATTATTTTAATTGGGCTTAAACATTTTATAAATTGGGCGTTTAGTTTAATTTAGTTTTATAAAATGAATTTATTGTTAATCGGCTGTACTAAAATATTATGGGCTAATCGAATTATTGTTTTTAGTTGGGCTGGTACGTTATTCAATTTTAACTAATGGGCTTTCAAACCTTTTTACTTTAAAGGGCTCCTTAAACCAACTCAAGACATTTATTTTATATATTTAACCCTAATGAATTATAAACCGAATGATAATAAAACATAAAGTGAAAAGAAGGGGAGACGGTCGACGGGAGAAGAAGAGAAAAGAGAGAGGGGCTGCGGGCGAACGAGGAGAAAGGGGGAGAGAACGACTTCGAGAAAGAAAGAGAAGAAGAACGAGACTTTCAACGTGTTCACGACGAACTTAATCCTTCAATCTCGATTCCATAATTATAAGGCAAGTGGGTTTGAGATTCATGTACGTATTAGGTTATATTTTGAATTTAGGGTTCATGGTTATAATTTAATTTAATATAATTTACGCGGGATCATGTGTTTAACTGGTTTGTTTCTATGCAATGCGTTGTTGAATCTATTTGTAACATGTGAATCTATATATATGTGCAGATCGATATGGGTACGTAGTACACCTAATTGGTATGCGTGGATGTATAATCTAATATGTGCAAATGTCTGTGTATATACATAAATATATGCAATCTGTATGGGAAATGTATATATACAAAGTGAGTTGATGATGATGTTGTCAGTATATATATTGTATACTGTATATCGGGATACGTATGTGTATGGGTAGGGTAGGGTATATATGAATAACCTATTTGAGCAGTAGGTATGAAATCGATTTGTATATGTCTATATATGTATGTGTATGTGTCTAGGTTAATGTGATATTGAAGTGGTTGTCAAGCATATCACTAAACATGCATCTAAATGTATAATACATGTGTATGTACATCGATATCTATACCTATATATGTGTAAGTTGGCATTCCTTTTTCTGTTTAATAGTTGGATACCAATTAAGGTGTTTCAGTTGTATATCTATAGTTATTCAAGTGTTGTTTATGTATTGTACTATGTGTTACTATTATTTATTTCTATATTCATGTTGATTATTCTAAATGCTAAATCATCTATATCATTACTTCATTCATACACTTTAAGATGCATCTGTATTAGAGGTCAAGTTCACGGTCAACATATTAAAGAAAGAAACTTAATGTTAAAGTAAACAAATGTTGGGCATCGTAAGGAACTACCTTAAGCAGGGTGACACTAACAAACGAATGGCCTCAATGGCTAGAGCGTCGAAAGGGCCTCTAGACAGGGTGTGCAACTAACTTTAATGGCCGCAATGGCTAGAGCGTCGAAAGGGCCTCTAGACAGGGTGTGCAACTAACGAACGAATGGCCTCAATGGACTGGGGTAGCCCTTACGATGTCAAGTGAGCTCGCGTCTAAACGTGAAAGAAATGTTATGAACGAATGTTAATGTTAAGGAAAAGATACGTAAACGTTTCAAGTTAAAGTTAAAGTTTATGTCCTACGTCTAAGTTAAGTACGTCGTTGCATTGCATTAAATATCAACGTTGAAAATACAAACTAAGACGACAAGCGATAATATTAAAGCATATAGAATGCATGCCTACTTGCCAGTCAGTAGACTGACCCTTGCTATTATAAACGTTTTCAGGTGATACTATTCGATAAACTGGAGTAGTCGAGGATGCTGCGTCGTGATTCGTACAATGTTAAATAAGTGAAACTATTTTTAGTATTTATCGCACGTGTTTTACAACTTTAACTATTTCCGCTGCATTTACTATTATTTAAAGCTTTTTACCGTTAAGTTTTCAAATGTCGACGTGGACGTCTAAGATTTCAAATTCTCCGCCCTCGGTTTCTTTACAAATTAATAGTTATATTTTATTTATTTAATAAAATAAAACGGGGCGTGACAATATATTATCACAATACTTTGTATGTATAATATAGAGAGAATAATTGTTTTTCGTATAATTATTGGGAGCTTGTTGTGTTTGATTATATATTATCACAATACTTGGTATGTCTCTTATTAATAGCCAACATTAAAAAAATGCACATGTACACCACAAAATTTAAAAAAATATTGATTTTTTTATCAAAACATTATAATTAAAAATGTATTTTTAAGTTAATAAAATTAATAATTTTAATTAAAATTTAAATAAAATTGGTGAAAATGTAAAAGTATAATAATTATTTTTTAAATAAAAGTAAATTTTGAATGAGTATTAGATATTATTCTACATAAATTTGATAAAGAAATTTGAAATTAATAAGACATATTTAAAGATGTTATTGACTAAAATAAGTTATAAGAAGAGATGGGCATCTTCACCATGAATGTGATGGCCCTCCAATGAACATACAAACAAAAACCAGGTTCAACATCTTTTTATACTGCGATTCTCCTAAGAAACACAGTCACACGGTCGCGATTTCTTTACCATATGTTTATGTTCGACCTAAAATCCACAAAGACGAAGAAAAATCACCTCCCCTGATCTACATTGCACGGACAAAGCTAACCTTTACGAAAAGCGATTGGTTTTTCTCGCCTTTGACGAACTCGCATATGCACTTATCATCTTCTATCACCAAGTTCATTCTGCACAAGCTTCTCCACCCTCCCGAGATCACCACCCTTCCATCCTTCCACGTCCTGCACTTCCCCAGAAACTTCCGCCCCTTAGGATCGACTAGCTTAATCTCTTTCTCGAGGCGAAGGTCAAAATCTTTGATCAAGTCCATCGGAACAAACTAACAAAGAAAATTTTGCATTACTTACCAAGTTTGGTCAATAATAACACTTTAAAGTACTCTACTGCATTACTATGGACACATACTCTTTCTTTTTCACTTTTTTCGACTGATAGTTAGATATCTCACTTCGATCAAAAGAAAAACAATTGAATAACATATAAGTTGTAACTTGATCTTTTAAAGTGTCATTATTTACCAAACTTTGATATGATCTCTTTTCGATCAAGTTCATTCGGCACAGGTCATAAGGGAATTGTTAACTTTACCAAGTCAGCCTTTCGCTTCTGCATTACTTTGGTCACAAAGTAAGGATTTCTCGGCTGTGGGACAAGTCCTGTTTTGAAGATGTCGAACCCATAGCAATCATGCTTCTCGTTTATTCGGTTAGCATTTCGACTTCCACCTAAAAAATAAAACGAACAATTAATCCACTCTTTTCAAGAATACTGACAATATGATTATCTAAATGAATAAAATATACCATCTGCATTAACTTGTTCGTAATCCTCATCACAATCAGATCCCATATCGAGGGCAGGGGCATTATCGTCCAATTCGGTTTGGTTATCAGCAACTGAGAGAGGAGCGATGTTCTTCTCAGTCGAGGTTGTCCCAAAGATGACGACGTAAAAGGAGGTGTCGGAGCAGTATTCGAAGGCCATGATGTCACCAGTGACGAGGGAATTTTCAGTCGAGAACTTAACCCAACCGTCAAGAAAATGCCAACGGGCTCCGATTCTTCCCACGGACACTGTCCACTCTTTGTCGTGCCGATCCCTCAACTGTACTTTGTCGGGCAGAGGTCGATTTAGGGATTGAGTAAACGACAAAGGGATTTCCTGTACAAATGAGCATTCATGAAAATCAAAACAGAAACATACAGTATTTGTTGTGTTCAACCAAACATATTTATGAAATATTAAAAATTTCATAAAATCTTCAATTTATTAAAAATTTAATTCTTAAAATATTCATAAATTAAAAAAAAAAAAAAAAGCAGATCTGAACAGTTTTCAAAGTAACAAAAGTTGATTTCAACATATACAAATAAACAACTTTATATGCAGAATAATAAAATATTTACAAAATGAAAAGGAAATCATAGATAAAGAAGCGTACCAAATCTTTGTCGGAGAATTCAGCTATGAAGACCTTGAAGAAAGCTGGTGGACTCATTCTTCTACAAATCACACTCAGGAAATGGAAATGAAATATATCATTTAATCAAGAAAATTAGGGATGAAAAATTAAAATGGAAATGAGGGCGATTTACATAGATTTATTTTTGGAAAATAGGGTTTGATTTGGAGATTCAAGTTTGTAACTAAATTTAGAAATTAGAATTATGTGAAAATTAAATATGATTTGAAATATTAAACAATGGTAGTAATTGTTATTTTTAAAGGCTTTTTATTAATTTAATCTTAGTTTAAATTTTAATTATTTATATATTTCTGATTATATTGTTTTATTGTCTCAATAGAAATGAAAAATATACTAATTTTGGAGAAAACAAAAATGAAAATTTCTATATTGAAAATTATTGCATATACATAACCACAATTATAAATATATAAGTGTGTGAAAGGAGCATATTAATTTCAAATTAGAGTGTCTAAAATTAATTTTTTAAGAATAAATAATTTATAAAACTAATTATATTGTTTGCATACAAATATAAAATAACACTATTTTTTTTAATTTAATTTTAATTCAATTCAATTCCTTTTTTTAAAATTTAATATCAATTCAATTTAATTAATTTTATTTCAATTCATTCATAATTTAATAAAAATAACATATGTTTTCAATTCATTCATTCATAACATAAGAATATACTACAACAAGTCATATGTTTTCAATCAATTAGAAATGACAAGTAATTATTTACCTGCACATCCTCCATCATCTTCACTTTCACACAATAAACAAAACACTAATGAAATTTTACAAACAAGAAACAAAACAAACACAAACATACACATATCACATCACCATCATCATCATCACAAAATGTTCAATATATATAACAATATACAATAACATAATTATTTTTAATTCAATTTTAATTCATTTTAATATAATTCATTCATATTTTCTCAAAAATAAAAAATTATATGTTTTCAATCAATGAGAAATGACAAGTAATTATTTACCTGCGCATCCTCATCTTCACTTCACACAATTACACACAAACAAACACTAATGAAATTTTACAAACAAGAAACAAAAGAAACACAAACATACACAAATCAAATCTTCATTAATCTCACCATCATCATCATCTTCCTCCCGACAATTCAATGGCATTCTGATTATAAACCGAGTCTTCTCCCCAGACATCGAACCTCCTCTGTAACCTCTCGTACTCTTGTCTTCTCGACACCTCATCATGCTCCCACTCTTCCCACCTCTCGGCAAGCCCTTCCCCTTCCAACATCCTAACCACCTCCGACATCGCTGGTCGATCCTCCGGCGATGATTGGGTACAGAGCAGTGCCACCTGCATCATCATCTCCACCTCCTGAATGTTGTAGTCTCGATTCAGATTCCGGTCAACAATAGCATCGAGCTTTTTCTCCCGTTGCAGTTTCTTCACCTACAAGGTAGTATAAATTAACTATGTCCTAATCGGTCGATGATTATTTTATTTTTCTTACATGATCAAGCAGCAAGACATCGTCTTCTTCTTCCAATCGCGAGAAGTCAATAGCTCGTTGACCAGTCACGAGCTCCAGAAGCATGATCCCATATCCGAAAACATCTGTTTTTTCCGACGATTTCCCAGTGGACAGATACTCGGGTGCAATGTGGCCCATGGTCCCACGAACTTGGGTCGTCACATTCGTTCTCCTCACGTCAACCAACTTCGCCAGACCGAAATCTCCCACAACAGCTTCGAAATCTTCATCCAGTAATACGTTTGCTGCTTTCACATCTCGGTGAATGATTTTAGGGTTACAATGCTCATGGAGGTACTCCAAACCACGAGCTGTCCCGAGTGCGACCCGTTTTCTCGTGGGCCAATCTAAAACGGGCTCGCCCGGTTTGAGGTCTGTTTGAATAATCCAAAATAAATCAACAGAATAATAAAATAAATAAAATGAAGAATAAATGATATACTTACCTCGTAAACAAGAGGCCACACTCAAGTTCTGCATGAAAGGGTAAACAAGAAGGCGTTCGGTTGGTGTGGTGCAAAAGCCGATGAGGCGTAACAGATTTCTGTGAACAGCCACGCTTATCATCTCCACTTCGCGCTGGAACGCCGTATCACCACCTGGACTTTCGAAATCGGTCAAACGTTTGACTGCGATCTTCGTGCTATCGCCGAGCACTCCTTTATAAACCTTCCCGAAACCTCCCTGCCCGAGGACGTTTTTCTCACTGAAACTGTCGGTGGCCAGCTGCAATTCTCTCCACGCAAATCTCTTTAGCTGCCCGAATTCAATTCTTCTGTCTACTTCACCTGAGTATGAAATTGTTCTCACATAAGTGATAGTAAATACGAGTACTATTCTTGGTTTAAAATTATAATCTGAAACAAACCTTGAACATCGACAAAAACTTCACGCCTGTATCCTTTAAGTTTACCCTTCCAAATGAATAACATGAGAAAACCTCCAAGAAGAAGAAGAACTACGACTGCCCCAACTATCCCAATCACCATGCCCGTCTTCGATTTACTCGAGTGACCTGTAATAACGTGACAACAAAAGTGAGTATACGCTCGAGATTTATAAATCTCAGTGATAGTTTTTTTTTTACCATTCTTATACCTCCATTAACAGACGCGCAAATGTGGGCATAATTCGCGCCACAATTCAGTTGGTTTCCTGAAAAACTAAGAAGTAACTTAAGCTCAATCCATGAAGGTGGGGGTTTATTCATACGTAAGCATATGCATATAAAGAACCTATAATCCATACTTATATTTGGAAATCTGGAATAGCTGTTCGGGTATTTTTCCACTCAGACTGTTAGAGGCAACCTGTCTGAAGAAAGAAGTCTAATTAAATGCCGAAGTAAACTAAATAAGCTGATACTTGATAGTATAACCTCCTACCACTTACAAGTTAACCAAGCTTGGGAGACTCGAAAGTGAATCGGGAATTGTTCCGGATAAGTTGTTTTGATTTAATATCCTGCCCAAGCAAACCGAAACATATTAGCTTTGAAAGCATGAAATTAAAAAACATTAAACGCAACTGAAGTCATTAGAGAATGTGCTTACAAGAAATTGAGACTCTTGAGATTGCCGAGTGAAGACGGTATTTCTCCAGTTAAATGATTATTTTCCAGATCCAACATAGTCAAGCTTGTTAGGTTTCCAAGCTCTTCAGGAATTTTACCGGTTATGCCATTACCTTGTAACTGGCTGCATGATTGATAATCTCGGTTAAAATTTTCCGAGTTATACATGTCAAAAGTATCCCAATCAATCATACATATTTGAATTCTCAATACGTACAGTGTGTTCAAAGTCTTCAAGGTCCCTATTCTTGGCGATAAGGTTCCCGAAAATCCCATATTCGATAATGTTCTGTTTTAAACATATAACCACGTGAGAATTCTTGCTAGGAATAAATATAAACTCAGAATTGTCGTAGATAAGATAATATTTGCTTACACTGTGGTGACATTGCTACCATCACATAAGACTTTGGACCAAGTGCACGGGTTGACTTGATTCTGATTCCAATCTGTAAGCTGACTGCTAGAAGCATTAAGAGATACCTTCAAAGCATAAAGCGCGTCCCCTAAAAAACAAAAACATAACAAAAATCATTAAGAGATAAACACTTATAGAAGATCAAACAGAGGAAATTAAAATGATAAAAATAGATAACATAATGAGCAACAGTGCTATTAGATGAAGTGCAAAAGCAGTAAGCAAAATAGTACCTTGTGCATCAGGAGAGACGAATGAACATAAACATGCTAAAGCTATGACTCGGATAAGCAGGTCCATCTCCAGAATTAGAAGTAATCACATCAAATTATGAGAGCTATAATCGAACATAACCAACATCGCCTTGTCTACGTGGACGAACTTCCTGGAAAGTAGGCCAGTAAACAAAACATGAAATCGCTACAATGCCCTGAAATCCACGACGAAAACTAGATCTTTAATGGACTCAGTCCTAACCATAATAAGCTACAGAGTTTCTCAAGGAAGATCAATGCTGTCAGTTTTGATTACCTTCACTAAGCAATTTGAGATCATTACAACGATTTTCGACATTAATTTCCCTGAAACTATATCCATAAGACAATAAACAGTGGGGAAAAACTTGCCACTTGAATAGCAAGACCTACATATTCAGAGATTAACAATCCAACTACCCAACAGTTCCCAGTGATATAAATGAACAAAAGTTTTAATAAGAAAGCCTGTATTAAATATTCCCCCAAAATCGAAAATCAATACTCACTTAAATTCACAAATATTTATGGCGATAAAAAGGAGTAGTATAATATTCTCATGGTCACAAATTCAAGAAAACCCACATAAGTTCAAGAACTGTTTCTTTCGAAAAGCTTCGGAATTTAATGGAGAAAATACCTGAACAATCGGAATTCGGAAATGGTTTTTTTTTTTTTTTTTTTTTTTTTTTTTTTTTTTTGTGTGTGTGTGTGAGAAGAAAATAGGTGAAAAACGGAAGAATCGGTGAAGCACGAAAAGGTTGAGCTTCGGGAAAAAGGTTCTTTTCCGTTAATGGCTTTTTTGACTGCGACCCACTGTAAATGCGTGTTCTGTGTGCGTGTTTAGTGTGTGAAATCTCTCTCTCCCTCTCTACCTCTCTCTGCAATAATTGGAAACAAGAAAAATATTAGTAAAAGAAATAGCTGTGCTTGTGCGGGACCTGCTTTGGCGTTTTCCGATTTTTAACTTAAGTTGTTAGACAACGTAATCCTTAGTTTTAAATTAATTAATTCGTTTAATATTCGGTAAGTAAGCAAATTTACCATGAACAAAATCAAACTTCATGATTTCACTGGAATAAAGCTCGATCAAGGGATGCTTGTTGATCCGTGATACTGAAACTCGAACTCTAGATACAAAGAGAGTGGACTTACTGTACAATTCTTCTATCTTAATTTGAATGTTCATAGAGAGTGGGGGTTAATATTGACTTTGACTCTACATTGCCGGTCAACGTTTTCAACTTCTTTTCATTACTAACAAGAGTTAATATCACAAATGGTCCTGATCTCTACAGCCGAGTCCATTAATAGTCCTTTTGTTTGTTAAATTTTCAATTTTAGTCTTTTTGCTCCAAAATTTTGTCATGAAAGCTTGTGTGGCACCTAGTCATATTTTCCACCACAAAAAAACAGCTTGTATAGCTTATGAATGAAACTTTTTTAAATATGTATTCTATAATAAAAATTAATTATTTTATTATTATATGAAAAAAATTAATTTAAAAAATATTATTAAAAATTTATTTAACAAAATAATAAATTATTAAAAATACATCTAGTAATTACTTTTAAAAATAATATTTTATATTTTATAATATTTTTTATGTTAAATTCTTAAAATTTAAAAATATTAATCATAAAACATCAAAATAAAATATTAATTAATTTACATACAAATTAATACTCATTTTGTTTCAAAATTTAATTAATTCAAATACATTTTTTTTCTTGAATAAATGTTTGACATGAAAATAATTAATTATTTTGTTGATTACTAGATAATTAATTATGTAGTAAGTACTTATATAATTTAATTATAAAATAATTTAAATTATCTAAATATTAAATTAGGTGAAAATAATAATATTATAAATGTAAATAGATGTTATTTGAAAAAATAAAATGTACAAAAATAATTCAATTTATGAATGAGCAAATTTGAAAAGAAATGAAAAAAAGCAAATAACGTTTTTTAGACAAAATGAGTATTAATAAATTAGTATTTGAATTAATTAATTTTTATTTTGATGTTATATCAATTAATGGGGTTATTTGATAGTCTTTTTGTGAGGTTGTAGGATCGATCCTTCTTTTTTCAGTAACATTTTTTAATTTTTGATTTTAGAAAATATGACGTGGCGTGTATAGGTTCAATGTTGGGACATGATCATAATGACTAGGTGCCACATAAGATGTCATGTCAAAATTTTGGAGCAAAGAGACCAAAATTAAAAAAATTCAAAATAAAAAGACTACTAATGGACTCGACTATGGAGATCAGGACCATTTGTGATATTAACTCTTACTAACAATATGGGACCATTTGTGATATTAACTCTTACTAACAATATGGGCTATGGCTGGCATTAATTACTAATTAGACACTACTTATCAATGGTTTAAAATATATTTTTAAATTAAATATTTAGTAAGTGTAAATAGTATTTAAAAAAATAATAATTTTTTTAGAATATATATATTTTTTAAAATAAAAAAATAAAAATAATTATTTCTTTAAATAGGGTGAGACTTGTGCCAACCCGACTTAGCCCCGAGCACCTATCACTATTCTAGATCCGGTCCGGCCCGAGAATTTCATGTTAGAAAATTTGGCCGATTTGGCTCGTGAGCCCATCGGATTTGGCTCGTGAGCCCATCGGGCCGTGCAAAAAAAAAAAAATTGGAACTTTTATAGGCTTGCAAATATTTAGCCTAACCCGGTACATTGGTTGGCCTGGCTAGGCTGATCCATCGGGTCGGGGCTGAAAGTCCCAGCTATAGTGTTTATTGATATGAGACAATTAGACGTATTACATTATAATATTAAAATTAATGTCACAAAACAAAATGATAAACGAGAATAACACGACTCTTGTTTTTGCATCAAGCCATGGATCGTCGGGGAGGGCTTTCTTAGGTGAACTCTCCTACAAATTTTGGGCTTCTTGCCCTTTGGCGGGCGTTACTCTTGTTATTGTGTGATTTTTCTATTTGCTTGTTCATTTGATATGGCATTTGGATTCAAGTTACATTATAGTAACATCAATTTGACCTTATCATAAATCTCATGTTATCTAACAACTTCAAGTCACTTATGGTTTAACATTGCAGCTACAATGATATCACTCCCTTTTTTTCTCTACCATTATCACCACACAAGCAAGACTGATCACGTCCAAAACTCAACCTCCACATGAGTGCGATAATTAACCTTCTCATCAAGGCTACTACGAAAAATAATTAAGGTTCATCCACAAATAAGAAACATGTCTCTCACATTCTCAAGAGTTCGGTTACCCCACACATTTTGATTTGGATCATCCACGTGTCATGATATGGCACACCATCTCATCAAGTATATGTATCACAATTGGTATTCTTCTTAAGTTAATTGAACTAAAATCGATTAAATTACTGATTTTTAATTCCAAATCTTTTATTAGTTGATTGCAATAGCTTATAAGTGTTTTAGTTTGTAATTCGACATCGATGTTGGGTTTGGTGTAGCCAAACCAAACCGACGAAGCCACGACGAAAACGAGCGCGGATGGAGAGTTTCTCAAAACTCAGGAACTGGCACGTTCGTGCCAGAATGTGCCATTCTTCCAAAACTTCAGAGGCAGTAGCACGTTCGTGCCAAAACTGGCACGTTCGTGCCACTTCCAGGAATGTTATGGGCCAACTCGTTTTTGAGGGTTTTTTGGGGCTTTTTAAGGCCTTTTTTGGGCTTTGACTAGGTCTTGACCATACTACTATATATACAACCTCCCCCCTCACATGTATCTTATCCAACACCATTTGCTAGCCACCAAAGTAGATCTACATCTAGATCTTGAAGAGAGAAGAGAGAAATTGAGTTAGGGTTAGAATTTTGGGGAAAATTCTTGTAAGCTCTTGGAAGCTCGGTTATATTTCTTGTTCTTCTCGTGGGGTGGGCTAGAGTGTGAGGATCCTAGAGAGAGTCGTGAGAGTTAGAATTCGAGAGAGAATTCTTGTAAAGCTCGGTGTAACGATTCGGTTTATCTAGTGAAAATCGTGGCGGCAAAGTGGATGTAGCCTATTTAAAGGTGAACCACTATAATTCTCGGTGTCGTGTTTGTTTGCTTTCTCGTTTCGTATTGTGTTGATTGCTTCGATTGTGGATAGCTCTATTATTGCTTGAATATGTATATTGTGTATGCTTGGGTGCATTGAAGATATATATGTATTGCTTGTGATTGGTTGGTGTCGTTGTTGGTTGGTCGGGAATTCGGTACACTCGGGTTGAGTGGATTCCCGATAACGGTTGGAAGTCATTTGTTCTCGGGGGATTGGTGATCGAGTACAGGGTGGATTCGTTTGGAGATCGATCGGAGTTTCCGTCACGCATTGGGCGTGTCCGGTCGATCGGGTATCGACGAGTCAAGGAAAAATTCCTCGTGCTCTAGGAGCGGGTCTCGGTGGTCCGACGTGTAGTCGGTGGTCTCGTTGACGTAAAGCACCGCCCGCCTTCCCGGTGTGTATACAATCCTAACAATCGACAATCGCAATAATTAGACGGCTAGTCATCTATAATTGAGCAATAAGGGAGATTGTGTTGCCTTTCCAAATGTACATTGGATGTGGCATGGTGGATAAGTTTTTTGTTTTTACATTTGTCTAAATTTTGTTTTAAATTAACAATAATCTATGTAACACGACTAAGGGATTAGACATCAAACTAACCCAACCTAAGAATCAATATGACATCAAATAGGAGCATGTAATATGTTTATTTATTAGTAAAGTTATGTGTATTAATAATAAAAGCAATTGGGAGTATGTAAGATTTATTTATTAAGTAAAGTTATTTGTATTACTAAAAGCAATTGCACATGAGAGTTCCACCCAAACACATGCTGCGAGACAAATGCATTGCACATGTGAACACGCGCGCCCCAAAACAAATCATGATGACTCCAAACATACGCACTATTACACCCGTATGTTTGTTTGGACCCATCGTAATGATTTTAGACAACATGCATTATACAATTTTCAACAATTTAGTGATTCATCATTTAACACATAATTTGTAACTATGATGTAAGATGAAATTATTCACTTTCGGGCATGTGGAATCTACCCAAAAAGACACAATACACTTAGTATCTAATATTTGATACTTTTTTATTTGTACATCATCTCCCAATGGTGTACTTAAATACAATTCTTGCCACATGTAAATTGTTATTACCATTAAAAATGCTCTTAGGAAGCTTGTTGTCCGATGGACTCCAAATGTCGGATGAAAATGTAGTTTAGCTAGGGTACACTTTGTTAATCCAGACTAAAAATATCAATTTAATTACAATTTCAATATTTTTCGATATGATATAATATGATTTGATATTTTGGTATTTATATAATCCAGTTAGCTCAGTTGTTTGTCCACGGGCTTGTTTGTTTTGATCTCTCTATCTACGTACACCTCCCTAAAAGTTTGCATGATTTTCTCTTTTTGTTGTCATTTAAAAAATTTCACACTCAAAATTAAAAGTTTTTTCATAATTTTATCTTTTCAATACTACTTAATTTACATTAATATCATTACTAATACTGCACATATAAAAAAACTCTCTTAATTTGATGAAAATTTCTCTAAACAACATCTTTTGGGATGGAAAAAGAATTGTTTAAGATGCAACAAATTCAACAAAAAATACATTACTTTAATTTATTTTTGAAATAAGCTAGTACTACTACATTGTATCTTCACTCTAGAAAAAAACAATAGAATATATAAAGTCTAACAATGACAACAAACTCAAATTTAATGGAACTATACAATAAAGTACTACAAGACAATAGAAAACGCCAAATTAACACGATTACACGAATCAATCAAATATACTCCATATTACCAAGATTCGTTGTGCTATAGTACAATATTAAAAAAAAAAAAAAAAAAAAAAACATGTGGAAATGTTTTAGTTTCACCGCCACCAAAGACTCCTGCTACCGTCTCTCCTTCTCCGCGGCGGGCCTCAAATCCACCACCACCCACCTCAGCGATGGGTCCGTCATCCACTGTTGGGCCCCCAAAACCCCCAGGCCCAACAGGCCCACTCTCCTCCTAATCCACGGCTTCGGCGCCAACGCCATGTGGCAGTGGAACGGCGTCGTATCCTCCCTCGCCCCCACCTTCAACCTCTACGTGCCGGACCTCCTCTTCTTCGGGGGCTCGCACACGGCCCGGCCCGAACGGACCGAGTCCTTCCAGGCCCGCTGCCTGATGTCGGCCATGGTCGCGATGGGGGTGCGGGCCGGCCTGAGGGTGGTCGGGCTGAGCTACGGCGGGTTTGTGGCGTATAGCATGGCGGAGCAGTTTCCGGCGGCGGTGGAGAGGGTGGTGGTGGGCGGGGCCGGAGTTTGCATGGAGGAGAGAGATGTGGAGGAGGGTTTGTTTCGGAAGAGGAGTTTGGAGGAGGCGATAGAAGTGCTTCTTGCTCGGACGCCGGAGAAGTTGAGGGAGCTGATGAGGTTGTCATTCTACAAGCCGGTGAAGAACGTACCGTCTTGCCTTCTCGCGGACTATATCAGTGTAAGACCTTAACTGCTTAATATCGTGTCAAAATATGATATTAAACATACTTTTATTTTTGTCTCACAAGCCGAGCTACATAAACAAAAGTTCATTTTTCTTCTCTTACACTTTTGAGTCATATTTTTACATGATTGAGTCATATTTTAACACTAACAAATTATGAAATGTATGTTGAAATTAATAAATATGTAAACTTGAATATATGTTCTTAGAATAATATGAAATGTTATGTATATAGAAATAAAAGGTTATGTGTTATAGTTTTTTTTTTTTTTTTGATAAAGGTCAATCATATAAAATATATATATATATATATATATATATATATAATACAATACTGCGCATATAGAATGCAATCCCCACCGCATCACGAGCTAACATACTAGCTCTTCAATAAACCAAACTAACCATATAGCACTAAAGAATACAAACACAATCACCAGACTATATGTCATACCCTCTTCAGTGCACGTGCCTGAAGAGAATCCGGGAGTCGTAATGAGCGAATCCTCTCCTGTATGATAGAAATCGCCTGAGAGGCCACTACTCTAGGAACCACCGAACGATCCTCATGAATCCTCGTGTTCCTCTCGAGCCAGATAAAGTATATCAACGCAGCGAGAAATTCCCGATAAGCACAAGAAATCAAGTGTTTCCCACGCCATCGACTAGAAGCCCGTAACACAGCACTATGCCAACTACCTCGTGGCCATAGAAATCCCATCTCCACCTTCAGTCTCCGCAAGCACTCCCGTGAGAAGGGGCAATCAAAGAAAAGGTGAGGGTGTGTCTCCTCACTCTGCCCACCACATAGCACGGTCATCCCCCCGACCAATCCAATGCTTATCCTTAGTCGGCAGCCGACCTCGGATAGCAATCCAGAGAATAAAACAATGTCGTGGGATGCGTCCCGGACCAGTCAAAAGAGCAGCCCAAGGCACTCTAGGACCTTCTGGGCGAAAAAGGGTATATGATGATTCTGAGGTGTAAGTCCCTGATCGATGCAATGTCCACCGCACTGTATCTATCCTCCCATCTATACTCGTCAAGCCATCCATAAGATCAACGAATTCCGTCGCAAAGTCTGCTGGCCACCTCCACTCCCCATCAACTATGACCATACTCAACGACGCAGCCCTAGGAAGCCTCCTGAGCCACGGTCCTAGTTGGCACACCTCCTCCAGACGACCTAGTGGATGCCACGGGTCCCTCCAAAGGTAAAACTACGATCCATCCCCAATCCGCATCTGTATAGCTGGTAGCACAGCGGGGCGTAACTTTAGAAGTTGACGCCAACTCCAGGAGCAAGCCCTTGGCATCTTAGCACTCCAAAAGGAATGTCTCCTCAGTCGATTCTTCTGAATCCAACTGACCCAAACCGATTCTGGATCTTGACTCAGAATAACCCAAATGTGTCTGGTCATAAGGGCTCGATTCTGAGCAGTGAGATCACGGATACCCAGTCCCCCCTGACTAGCAGGCCGACAAATATCAACCCATCGGACCTTAGCGTACCCCTTGTTGCCCAGCCCAAACCAAAGAAAACGTCTCAGCCTCTTCTCAATCTCCTCGATAATCCCCTGGGGTAGTATGAACACACTGGACCAATAGATATGTAATGTACCAAGAACCGATCGGATCAGCTGTAAACGCCCTGCATAAGATAGGGTACGAGAGGTCCAAGAGCCCAGTCTAGCATCAATCCTCCCTCAGCCTCAACTGAGAAGAGGTCAAATTAAAGGAACTCCCAGATAACGCACCGGAAGGTACCCGATCGGGAAGTTAAACACTGGCTGGAGTATCGAAACATCATCCTGCGCCTGAACGGAGAGATAGATATTACTCTTATCTATATTCTCATGTAGACCCGAGTAAGTCGAGAAAAGCTGTACTCCCCGTCTGAGTGTAGCGATAGACACAGGATCGGCATGACAGGCAAGTAGAAGGTCATCAGCAAAACTCAGCATATATGTCTGGGTCCTCTCACATCTCCAGTGATACTGGAATTCCGGCTCAGCCTGGATATGCCACTCCAAGATCCCATGTAAGACCTTCATCACAAGGACAAACAGAAAGGGTGACATCGGGTCCCCCTGCCGCAATCCCCGAGCACCTCTGAAATACCCCTCAGCCGAACCATTGATGTTCACCGAGTAGGCCGGAGTAGTGAGGCACTCCATAATTCAACCGATGAACACCTGATGGAATCCCATATGTGTTATAGTTGAAGAATCATACATGACATTATAAATAGTCGTGCGGAATAAGAACTCTTTAGAAGTGTCATTCGACACTCGAGTCTATATCTTATATATAATGGCTTACCCCTAAATTACTATGAATTTATAAATTTGCACAACAAGGTCTAATCAACCGAATAAATCCGATCAAATTAGACTTTCATAAACCACACAACTAGAATAATTCAAAATCGAACGATTATGATTTGACTCTCCAGCTCACAATCACTCATGGTATATATGAACTCACAAGAATATAAAAGCACGATAAACAACACACACAAGACAAAATTTTACGAGCTTCGGTATCGCGCTTATGGTGAGACAACCTCTATCTACGTGCTCGAGGAGAGGGGTGTTTCTTCTTTATTAAACGTAAACGAGATTACAATCACTCTTGATAATCCTGAGCCAACAAGGCGTAAGCAATTATCGATCTAACCTCACGTCTAATAACAAGTATTAAAACCCTAATACTTTCGGCCGACTCTCATCGAACGACCGATGTCCCTGCCTCTCTTTCACGTCCTCGCTGCTTTAGCATAGACGTGATTATATAGGCGACCGGGAGACTACTTTATGGTAGGAATAGGTTCCTTGTCCTCCAAGGTCTCTTACCAAAAATAGGAGATACTGCCTAAATCTTGCCCCCTGTCAGGGAACCAATTTATGCGCCTGCGGCAGTGCTCTGCCCAAGCCACTCTGCGGCAGTACTCTGCTTTAGAGTCTAATTTAAAATTTCGAACATATTTTTACATAAAGAATTACTATATGGGTCATTCCCTAAATTTCGACAATGTATACATTGTATGAAATGTATATTTAGGTAATGTGCTTGAAAAACTACGAAGAAAGAAAAGAGTTGATCTACGCGTTACACAAGAACAGAAGGCTCTCCCATCTTCCTAAAATCACTCAGGTCATTCTCGATTGATCTCTATTTTGAATATCGTACTTATTACTTCTGTTTCACACAAACATACATAATTATTATTCAAAATTTAATTGATGTTGTGTTTTGGACACTATATATATGCAGCCCACACTCATAATTTGGGGCGAGCACGATCAAATATTCCCACTCCAATTGGCTCATAGGTTTGTGAGGTAATTAATCAAATTTAAGAGAATTTTTTTATATTTAAATTTGTGTTACAATTGAGTAGAGTCGAGTCGAGTGGAATATTATTACTTGCAAGTTCAAAATT
Organism: Euphrasia confusa; assembly: GCA_954870475.1. NCBI lineage: Eukaryota > Viridiplantae > Streptophyta > Magnoliopsida > Lamiales > Orobanchaceae > Euphrasia > Euphrasia confusa. The sequence goes on along the minus strand of OX940970.1, from coordinate 28,158,533 downwards.
TAGATATTATTGATCATTTAAAATTGTTATATTACTACTCATTGCCATTGGGATGAGAAAATTTAGAAAATATATTTATGAAATAAAAAATTTATTACAAATGACTCATTCTTGTTCTTTTCAATAAAATTTAAAATCATATAAATTCGGTTCAATTCGATTCAATTTAATTTTGTTTAAATTTATTCAGTTCAATTCGATATTATTATCAAGATTCGTTTTCCTGCTCGTCGTGACACATGTGATCCAAACACACGTAGATGTGATGTGATATATTCAGTATTTTTTTTCTCTACATATCTTGTGGTGTTATATTTTTCAAGCTCTTGGTCAGTTTTTGGTTTTATTCATACTACTTACATTGCAGACACAGTAACTTGACTAACTTTTGCCTAAAAAATATGTGAAATATTTTAACTTAGATTATACTCGCCCCATTGAAAAAAATTATATTCTTCTTCTCAATGACACCATTTTGTTAAGACATCTTCAAAGTTGTCAAAAGTCACACGAAACTTTGTGCACCTCACAGTATTTTGTTAAATTCATTAGAATTTGAATTCACCACTACCATTGGTTCTCAATGCTTGAATTTCATATCAACTTTATATTTCCATTTTCAGGCATTTGGAAAACAATGCACAACTTGTGGTGATAAAGAAGGCAGGCCATGCAATCAATATGGAGAAGACAAAGGAATTGTGCAAGTACTTGAAGGCATTTCTTACTCTTCCTACTGATATTTAATTAAGAAGGCCTAACGAACGGTGGAACCCAGTAAAAAAAAATAAAGAATGATCATGTAATTAATTATGTTCCCTATATTTATTCTTTTTTCTTTTGTGGGAATGTAACTTTTCATGCACAAAAATAATAAACATGAGAATTTTGACACACCAAATAAAAACATGAGTATTTTATACAAACTACACTTGAAATCTCTTAAACACCCTTACTTTTTATTTTCACTCAAAAAATTCAATAAAAATTCTAAAATAAATCACAAAACATTAAAAAAAAAAAGTGGGGCCCACGTCTAACAAAAAATCAGATTTTTTGGTTGGTGAAAGAGTAAATCCATGCATTAACTCATGCATATCACCCTCTCAAACCTCAAACCCTACATTTTTTTCAAAACACAAACACCCAATTTCTCTAAAATTCTCTCACAAAAACAACTCTACAAGAAAGCTCCGTCCGAATCTACGTTGGAAGAGTTGGGTTCGCCGGCCGAAAGGTACGTCGAAAATCGCCGTTTTTTTTTTCTTTCGATTTTCTGTTCGAGTTCATAGCTACACGGTGGCTACACGGTGGGCAGCTTCGACCGTGTAGCCACCGTGTAGCTATGAAGATTATCCGGTCACTGCCCGGTAACACAGCAGGGCACTACACGGTAATCCCGGTCACCGTGTTCCGAGAAGTGTCTCTCGGTAACACGGTGACACACTACACGGTCAGGTGACCGTGTAGTGACCGTGTACAGTGAGCATTTTTTTTTTTTTTTTTAATTTTCGAATTATGGATTGTTTTTACACGTTTGGATGGATATTTTGGGTTCCCTAACTTAATTCAATCGTGTTTATTTATCGTAGATGTCGGATCGACGAATCACGGTACGTTACGGTGGTCGTTGGGATCGAGCGGGCTACGTCGATGGGGTAGATATGTGCCTCTTCTTTAATAGGGATGAAATTACGCTCGACACTCTTGTGAGCCGGATTCGTACAGCTTTGCGCCCTCCGCCCAATATCGAGTACATGTTGTCTTTCTTCACACGAGGCATTGACGCGAGAAGCGTGCGGGCTCCTTTGATTCGCGACGAAGATGTATCCCGCATGTTAGACGAGCAAATACACGAGTGCTTTGTGTTCGTCGTCGAAACAGAGGCACAACAAGCTGCGCCGGAGGTGAATATTGGAGCAGAGAATCGGGATCAAGGTGTACCGTCAGACCGCGAGGCAGTCGAGACTTCCGAGGACGAAGAAGAAGCCCGTCACACCGATCTCTTGGCTTCGCTGACCACGGAGTGGACCGAATGGATTAGACAGCCGGGCGTGGTTAGAAATATTATGTCACGCCGTAATATGTCCTCGAGTTCTAATGCGGGCGGTGGCGAGCAAACTGAAGGCGCTCAGAATGCACAGAATCATCCGCTACGCAATTGGATCATTCCACTGCCGAGCTTTGATCCCGCTGTTCCGTTGCGTTCCATCGAACCCCAACCGATTTATGGTCAGATGGTAGTCGGGGCCACGTTCCGAAAGAAATCTGATTTGAAGGTGTCGGTGGGGATGTATCACATGGAGAATAGAGTGGAGTGCAAAACTACTCGGTCTAGCTCTGGTCGCGATATACTCCTTGTAGTCTATATCATCGAAATTAAGGTACATATTTCGGACGCTGCGCTTGAGGGCGTGGATAATCAATGTCTCCAGTCGATACGAGCTGCCCTCCACATTGGAGATGCTAAAAGTATCCAGGGGTTTTGCTTCGTGCATCGATATAACCCTGTCTATGATGTCCAAATGCGTAGAGCTGCGAAACTCTAAATTTGGGACGAGGGCCCACAAAAACCTCCATCGTCTCGCGAGAACGCTGGTGCGCACGGAGAGGTTGGTCGGTAGGAAAGAGAGGACATGATGCAGGATCTCATCTGGTAATCCGCTTAGCATATCCATGTTTATTCTTCTCAACTTGAAGCCCTCCTGCAAAAATGAATAACAAAACTCAAAATTAAAAAATAAAAAAAAATAATAAAAAAATTTAGGCTTCTGTCCGGTAACACGGTCACCGTGTTACCGGATAACCGGGACCGTGTTACCGGATAACTAGGACCGTGTTACCGGATAGAAGCCCAGCATTTTTTGGTCACTGCCCGGTAACACGGTAGGCAAGCAACACGGTGACCGAGAAAATCACCACCGTGTAGCGCCACCGTGTTGCCAAGAACAGCGACCCAAACCCAGATTTTTCAGAATTTTCACGAGCAATTTAACACTGAATTTCGATTCTAAATCAACTAAAACACAATAAGGAACTCTAATACACTCAAATCTTAGCAATTAACGCATCAAATTGAACACATTATTGAAAAAAAATCAAATTTTCGAAATTGAAAAACTAGGGTTCGGCCACACTAATCGGAGCTTGAATCGGCCGTTGTTGCTCTTCTTGTTGTTCGTTGTTGTCTGCCATTGAGATTCACCGGAATTGAAGTGGCCGGATTTTTCTTGATTCTCAAAAACGGCCGGCGGTAGGGGTGGCGAAGAGAGAGAGAGAAAAAATGTACGATTTTTTGTTTTTTTTTTACATTTTATTGTGTTTTGAAAAAGGTTTAGGTTAAGTGTATAGAATATTTGTCAGGTATATATATAAACTTCTTCTAATTATATTCAGTGAAGAGTTCTAGATCAACTGGTTAGCCCCATTTGAAAAATCGAATTAAATCCATTAGGTCAGGGGTTCGAATTCTTTGAGCCCCATTTTGTTTTCTTTTTACACGGCTTTTACCGGTAACCCGGTTAGCCGTGTTACCGGTATTAGCCGTGTTACCGAGTAATTTTAAATAAACCGAGCAATTGAAAACTACCGTGTAGGACCTTCCACCGTGTAGCCTACCGGGTAGCCCACCGTGTAGCTTAGAAAAGATTTGGTTTTTTATGAATTTGAAGCATTTCTAGAGCATTTTTTTTGTTACGTTAAGCATGAAACATCATTTTAAACACTAGATACATCCAATAAACATCGTAAAACAACAAATATAGGACTACAAATAGAAAATGCCTTCTACCGTGTTGGACCTTCCACCGTGTAGCCTACCGTGTAGCCCACCGTGTAGCTTAGAAAAGATTTGATTTTTTATGAATTTGAAGCATTTCCAGAGCATTTTTGTTGTTACGTTAAGCATGAAACATCATTTTAAACACTAGATACATCCAATGAACATCACAAAACAACCAATATAGGACTACAAAGATGAGATGCTTTGAATGTTGACCGTTTTTCGAACTTTCTACTAATATTGTCACAATCTTATCAACATAGGTAATAAATTGTTCATGCGTAATCACTTAATTCGTCAAATTCAATAATTGATCATGTTTTTTGAATCATTTTGATTATTAAAATGATGTTTTACACTACAAGAACAAGTTAACAATCGAAAAATGCCTTAAAATCAATGAAAAATCAAAACTTGTTCTACACTACACGGTCACCACCGTGTAGGCCACCGTGTAGCCGGGTAACACCGTGTTACCGAGTAATTGCCCAGAAAACTGACCGGGCAGTTCTTGGCTACACGGTCAGTGATACGGTGACCGTGTTACCGGTACACATGACCGTGTTACCGGTACCACCGTGTAGCAGAGGCAGAAATCGTTTTTTCACCTTCTTTCCACCTAAATCAATCAAAACAAACACCTATTACACCAAAATCAATCAAAACACACCTATTTCACCTAAATCAATCAAAACACACCTAAAATAGTTTAATTGTTTTACAAATTATATTAAATTAATAAGTTAATATATTATAAATAATTTTAAAAAATTTTGACGGGATTTATTTAGTTAATATAAAAGCTAAACCTGCAAATCATTCTCAATACACATACCACTCTGTCCAAACACATGCACACGAAAAAGTCTAAAATCATCCAAAATACAAATCAATCGACTCGATGACTCAAACTGAAGATTTTCCGAGCGACATATCGGCGATACTTCACCAAGTACCCGTCGTCGATGTCTCTATCCCGGTGATTGAGGTGCTTGTTGACGAGACGATCCAGATACATGCACACGTAAGGGCCGCAGTTGTTGTTGTCGACTTGGACAAACTGATCTACCGGGGCTTCGACTTGGATAGGAGTCTTCTTGTGGGTTCGATGGAAAAGGTTTATACCGTCCCAAAATCCTGCAGCCACCAAGAGACGAGGCAACAACTCCAACAACGGAGACAGTACAAGAGACTTGACAGATAGATCCGGAGAACGGTGCCACAACGAGTCGTACAACTGTACAGTCCAGTGGTCCAGGTCAATCCGTATCACTGACGCTACCGTCGTGGAGTAGCGCAAAATAATATTTAATGTTCCTAAACTATTCACTAGCACAAGTACTAGTAGCAAGTATAGGGTCGATCCCACGAGGAGGCGATTTAGCTTATAGTTTTCCCGGCTTTGAATGCTCAATTGGGTTGTCACGTTTGAAAAGGTTTTGTTTTGGAGAGCAGTTGGGCACTGCCGAACCGTGGTCACCGTGTTTACTTGACTGAAAATAACAAATAACTTAAACAGAAATAAAACTAGCATGCAACCTAATTAATAGGCTGAGCAATTAACAAACTCGACTAAGCAAATAAGTTGAACCAAATAAAGAATAAAGTATCCAGGCATTGACTCCCCTGACTTCCCCCTTGACCTATGTAATGCCGATCATCGGTACGTATATCATTTTGCTAACAGTTTTGTCTTCCAGTTACAGATCCCAAGTATTAACATCCCTATGATGTCACGCATATTAATACCCCGAACCCTTATTCGCTCTTATGTTTAAGTCCTGCCAGATCTCTCTCGACAGGTCTCCTGACGTTGACCAATTCGACACTATGTGACCGCATGAGTCTAAGTTGGTCAAGTCGCCTTTATCCTCCAAGCAAACCCGGAACGGCCAATAGCATGCCTGGACAGACCCAAGTCATACGACCACATCTCCAGCAGCATGTTGTACTTCGCGGACGCCCAGTCTCCCGGTCGCGTTGATCCACGTACTCCTGTGTTAGGCAAGTCGGGGTTCCCACTGGTCACTGTAGGATTGCCCAAGTCCCTAACATGCTTAAGTTACTACCCTGTTGAATCGGGAACAAAACTCAGCTAGTTGCTGTCATCATTAAGCCTCCCGGCATGGTCACGTCTTAGGGTTGGTCAGGTTCTGTCTTTGCCCAGATACAAACAGATTAGCTACTTGACATAATTAAAACAGAAAATAAAACGAAAGAAATTGGACGAACTGAATTATGCATTGAAAACGGGAAATTGTTCAACAAAGGAAATAAACTAAGTACGGGAATTGAAAACATAAAACATAAAGATTGTTTTTGGCCCGAGGGCTTAACAAGAAATAAACGCCGGCGAGTTGATGTGCTCACGCGGCTGCCTTCTTCGCTGCTGGTCAGGTAGGGTTCCGATCCTTCTTTCTCGCTCATGTGTTGTAGGGTTTCTTCGTCAGTCGCTCTCCTTATATAGACGGGCTTCAGTTGATGAGAGACGTGTGGGGGAAAGTACCTCCAAGCGCGGACGAGAGTCCTACTTGGGTTGGAGTTTGAATCTGGCCGCCTTTGAAGACTCCGCAAATTCCAGGACTCCTGGTACACCGACTGCCCAACGTTCCGTCTCCGTCAATGTTAGTGCTTGCCCATGTGCTTCCTTCTCTGACTGATTGAGGTAGCGGACCATGTGCGGTACTTGGTCGGACTCAAGTCTTGCTCCACCTGCTGACATCCTGGTTGCTTGCTCAACTCTGCTGGATCCTTTTCGTCAGTCTGGCTTGCTCAACGAGTGCTCTTGACCATGGAAGGTGATTTCCTTGCCTCTTTCACACAGTGCGCTCCTCTTTTCCCTCCTTTACCTGCCCACCTGCAAAACTTGCCCAAGTACCCAAACGTGCCCTCCCAGACACAAACAAAGTAAAAACAAACTAAAGACTCGATATACTTGACTCTAAAAACCTAAAAATGAGCCAAAAAATATGGCTCATCACACGCACACACTTTACTTCGCTTGTCCTCAAGCGTGCACGGTGACTTGCCTGCTCAAGCAGAAAACAAACAGGGGGTAGAGATAGAAAGAAAATAGAAGACTCAAGGACAGCATGCTTATCAAAATACAGAGAGTTGATCAAGTGAACAGATAGTCAAAATCATAGTCAAGGGAATGCATAAAAAACGGTCAAGAGTTTGCAACAGGATTTTGGGATTCTCACTAAGTGTTTCTCTCTATGTAGTGGATGGGTAGTGTTTCGCTCAATGCTGTTTTAAAAGAAGTTCTGCTTTGGGCTTGACCAAGTTCTATCCTGTGACATTTTCAATTGAGTTGGGCAATATCATTAGGGCTTTCTAGGGTGACTGTATAGGCTAGCTTGGGCAATGCCCAGAATTGATCTTAGGTAGGACATGCATTTTACTTAGCAAATTTCCTCCTAATTTCTTCTCTTTCTTACGGGCCTTAGCACACCCTTTTATTGGTGGATCTATTCTTTTTTTTTTTGTTTTTTGTTGTTTTTTTTTTTTTTTTTTTTTTTTTTTTTTTTTTTTAGAGAAGACTTTACCCTGACTTGCTCTTTTTATGTAATTGAGCATATTTGCAGGTTGGTCAGGGCAGTGGGAGTTTTCCCCCAGGTGATCAAGAAATTTTGGCTCGGCTCAAGGGGCTAACAAGGGTCTTCTTTTATTTTTAGTGCAGAAAGAAAATGCCTAAGTCATTTACTACTCAACTCAATTTTCAAATAATCACAATGGTCAGAACTTGGGCAAGCTTCAGCATCACAAACATTTTAAACAGCTACTCTCAAGAAAGAAATATATCACACAGATGTAGGCTCAAGTCCTCACAGCTTACCTAGTTGCAATTCCATCGTCCCTAATATTTTTCATGCATAGACTATTAATTTTGAAAACTGTTCAAGTTGATCAAGGTATTTATCAAGCATGCGACTCGATCAAACTATGGGGTTGCTCTTGACCTTCCCCCACTCACACACTTTGCCTCTGGCAAAGTGTGCAAACAGTAATAAGTTGGGCAAGCATCCCCCCTGACTCCGACTCCAACGATGTTGGCGCACCTTCCCACATACACACTTTGCCTTTGGCAAAGTGTGCAAATAAAGAGGTCGACCCCATCAGACATGAGTCGGGCAGACTCAAGACCAAATAAATAAAAAAAATAAAAAAATTAAAATAAAAACCTAAACTACTAAAACAAAGGGAGGGTACATTTAAGTTTTGGGTTCAGGTGGGTACCTGAATCCAACATGGACGAAGTATGCCATGAGGGCAGCGTGCAGCTCGTCCTGCCTCTCTCCAATCCGGTCCTGCTTCTCCTCGAGGACATCCAATTGCTCAAGGATCTCCTCCTTCTGCAACTCGACCCTTTCACTTGGTCGACTCACAGGCTCGGTCTTCACTTTCGCCTTGGCTGCCGTCGCCAAGGCCTTCACTTCCTCTGGGTTTGTGAACACCCAATCCTCTCCTACAACTCTGATATCAGCCATCCTATTCAAACACGCATGGTCAAACTTTTCCTCGGGCATCATCTCCATCAACTCAAAATCAAGCTTCAACTCCATCCTCTGGGCATAAATTCCTGGAAAGTGGGCAAGGGACAACCTCTGTGCTGGCTTGCTCAAGATGTTCTTCAGTTGTGCGCACATGAAAGCTCCAAAGTTGACCTTGATCTTCTTGGTCATGCACCACAGTAGATCAAGCTCGGTCAGGGAGATAGTATTGCTGTTGTCCTTTTTTCCATAAAAATTATACGCCAGTATACGGTGGCAGATACGCAACGCATTGTCCTTGAGCTGGTGATTTTTGGCCTCCTGTGATTTGAACACTTTCTCCTTGCTCAAGGCCCTCCAGATCTCGTTTCTCTCCTTCTGTGTGCGCTCTGGTGGCGTGGTCAACCTGTCCTGGTACTCCTTTGAAAACTTGTCCTTGAAACTGGCCGCTCCCATGGCCATGTTGATCTCGAAGATGCTCGCCTCATTATACGATCCCATCAATTTGAAAGAAATGCCCAACGGCCCGCCATCCTTGCTCGTTCTCACCTCTAACTCCTCATAGAACTCCTTGACCAATTTCTCAGAGACTTGCCCTGGCCAGGTCAAGAAGTCCTCCCATCCTATAGCTGCAAAATAACCCTTAACTTGATCAAGGATATCCAAATCTTTAAGGGTTTCAAAACATACCGTCTTGGGCACCACAACTGCCCTTTTCTGAATGTTGGATGGTGGGGGTACTGATTGCTTGCCCTTGCCGCGAGTAATTCGGGTCGACGATGGGGTCTTGAATTTTTCAACTGGAGTTGCCGGAATCGACTTCTCCGTTTCATCCTCTTTCTCTTCCGTCTCATCCTCTTCCATCTCCTCGCCGCCGGCGGTAGACATGTCGTCGCACTTCTCGTCAGATGACGACTCCATGGTGGCTGGTGGCGGGTGGCGTGGCTTCGCGGGGCTTCTTAACTGTTTTGCCTTTCTCTTCAGCCGTGAACTTCCTCTTTTTCCCGGCGTCTTCACTTGGCTCGCCACTCTGGCTCGCCGGCGCCGATTCGGTTGACGGTTTAGGGGTCACATCAAGGTCAGAAAGTTTTGGGGCTTCGATTTCAGCCGTCAGTTGGTCCACCAAGTCGGTGTTGAGGGGTGGTGGGCTTTCTTCGCGCACCGGGCTCTGTTTGACCAGCGAAGGGGTGTTTCCTTTTTCCGGTGGTGGTGGTGTCTTCTCCTTCGCGGGTACAGAGGCGGCGGCGGCGGTTTTTGACGACTTGGCTCCGGCCATCTTCTTTGACGGTTGTGATTGAGGACTTGTGAGATCAATTTTGGTACCGTGGGGGATTTTGTTTAACTTGGTGTTTTTGGGGCGGGTGGATACCATGATTTTCGGAGTTAGGGTTATGGGGGTGGTAGAGGTAGTGGGGAAGTTGAGGAGTTGTGTGCAGTTTTTGAAGTAGAGGGGTAGTGGTAGAGGTGAATTAGGATTTTGAATTTATTTAGGACTCTGCAAATTCAGAGTCGATGGGACTCTTTTGTGGATTCCCGATAATTCCGCAATCATCACAACTGCCCTCCTCTATTCATTGCTCAATCTCCGCACTTGCTCGCTCCAATTTTATGTTTCCTGAAAACAAAGACAGACCAAAACCCTTTCCTGCCCAAGGCTACTCCTTGGCGTGGTAAATTTATAAATAAAAAAGAAATAATGGAAAAGCATAGTATACATACCGAGTTCGCCTTCGGTATTTGCCTCTATTTATTGTCATGGGCCTGACTTATTTTTCTTGCTTTACTTGGTCAAGTGGCTGGCTCAGGGGGTATCATCCCCTTGAGATCCTCATTCCCATAGTAAGCCTTGACTCTCTGCCCATTCACTTTAAAGATCTGATCGTCACCTGGTTTAAATAGCTCTACCGAACCATTTGGGCAAACAGCATGGACTATGAATGGTCCTGCCCATTTGGTGGATAGCTTTTTAGCCTTGAACTTAAACTTGGTTTGGTAAACCAGAACCAGTTGACCAGGCTCGATCTTCTTTTTCTTGATGATTTTGTCGTGGGCTCTCTTTGTTCGCTCCTTGTAATTGACCGCGTTATCATACGCTTCAATTCTTATCTCCTCCAGCTCAGTTAGGTCAAGCTTACGTCCTTCGCTGGCTGCATCCCAGTCGAAATTGACCTTGTTAACTGCCCAATGCGCCTTGTGTTCAATTTCCACGGGCAAGTGGCATGACTTGCCAAACACCATACGGTAGGGAGAGATCCCTGAAGGTGTTTTGTAGGCGGTTCTGTAGGCCCAAAGTGCATCATCGAGCTTGTCACTCCAATCCTTACCTTCTGGCTTGACCGTCTTCCTCAAGATGGTTTTAATGATACGATTGGATAGCTCGGCTTGCCCATTGGCCTGGGGGTGATACGCTGTGGAGATTCTGTGGTGCACTCCATATTTCCTGAGCAACCTTTCAATTATATAGTTGCAAAAATGTGTACCTTGATCACTGATCAGTGCGCGGGGTACCCCAAATCTGCTGAATATGTCGCCCTTGAGGAAGGTGGCTACCACTCTAGAATCATTAGTTGCTGTAGCCTTTGCCTCGACCCATTTGGATACATAGTCAACTGCCAAGAGTATATACTCCTTTCCTCTGGAGTTGGGCAGTGGTCCCATGAAGTCAATACCCCATACGTCGAAGACCTCCACGGGCATGATGGGCATCATGGGCATCTCATCTCTCTTGGTCACGTTCCCCTCTCTCTGGCACTTGTCACAGCTCCTGCACCACTCAAAACAATCTCTCAAGAGAGTTGTCCAATAAAAACCACAGTCAAGTACCTTTCTTGCTGTACGTCGGTGGCCGAAATGTCCTCCGCAGGCTTGCTCATGGCAGTGCCTTAGAATATCTGCTTGCTCAACTTCAGGGATGCAACGCCTAAGTACTTGGTCTTCTCCCCTCTTCCACATGTAGGGGTCGTCCCAAATGTACTTCTTGCTTTCCCGCTTGAGTTTGTTTTTACCGTAAAGGGTCATGTCTTCCCTTATATCCCCTGTGACTATGTAGTTGGCCAAGTCTGCATACCATGGCTCCCCCGAGTGGGTTGAAATTTGATATAAGTACTCATCTGGAAAAGTCTCTGTGATGGGCATGCCTTCTTCTCGCTGGATTATCCTGCTCAAGTGGTCAGCCACTAAGTTTTGGTTGCCTGATTTGTCTCTGATTTCGATGTCGAACTCTTGTAGCAACAAGATCCATCTTATCAGCCGTGGCTTGGTCTCCTTTTTGGCCATCAAATACTTCAGCGCGGCATGGTCAGTGTAAACTATGGTTTTACTCCCGAGCAAGTAAGATCTGAACTTCTCGAATGCAAACACCACAGCCAGTAGCTCTTTCTCTGTGGTCGCGTAGTTGCATTGGGCAGGGTTCAAGGTCTTGGATGCATAGTAGATTACATGTCGTTCCTTGCCCTTCATCTGCCCAAGTACAGCTCCAACAGCATACCCGCTCGCGTCGCACATAAGCTCAAATGGCATTCCCCATTCTGGTGGTTGGATGATGGGGGCAGTGACTAACCTTTCCTTGAGGTGGTTGAAGGCAGCTTGACAGTCATCATCAAAATTCCAGTCAACCTCATTTTGCAACAGCCTGGTCAAAGGTTGGGCAATCTTTGCAAAGTCTCTCACGAACCTCCTGTAGAACCCAGCGTGCCCAAGGAAACCTCTAACTTGCTTGACATTCCTTGGATAAGGCAGCTTCGATATGGTCTCTATTTTGGCTCGGTCAACTTCGATTCCCTTGGCAGAGACTACGTGCCCAAGGACTATCCCTTCCTCTACCATAAAGTGACATTTCTCGTAGTTAAGTACTAAGCTTTTCTCCACACATCTACTGAGGGCCAACTCCAGGTTGTTCAAGCATGTCTCGAACGAGCTGCCATATACAGTAAAGTCATCCATGAAGACTTCTATTCCTTGCTCGAGCAGATCGGCAAAGATGCTCATCATGCATCTCTGGAAAGTCCCTGGGGCGTTGCATAGACCAAATGGCATGCGTCGATATGCAAAGGTACCGTATGGGCAAGTGAAAGTAGTCTTGTCCTGGTCTTCCGGGGCCACCCAAATTTGCATGTAGCCCGAGTATCCGTCAAGGAAACAGAAGTGGGTTTTCCCAGCCAGCCTTTCGAGCATCTCGTCAATGAAGGGTAGGGGAAAGTGGTCTTTCTTTGTTACCTTGTTCAACTTCCTGTAGTCTATGCACACCCTCCATCCAGTTTGCAGTCGAGTGGCTATCTGCTCCTTTTTCTCGTTCTCGATCACTTGAATCCCTGACTTCTTGGGCACCACATGGACTGGACTGACCCATTTGCTATCTGAAACAGGGTAGATAATGCCCAAGTTAAGTAGCTTGAGTATCTCCTTGAGCACCACCTCCTTCATGGCAGGGTTCAGTTTTCTCTGTGGATCGCGTACTGGACTTGACTCTTCCTCGAGCAATATGTGATGTTGGCATATATTGTGGGGCTGATTCCCTTGATGTCGGCTAGAGTCCATCCAATGGCTTGCTTGTACTGGTCAAGGATGTATCTCAGCCTGCTCTCCTCTTCCTTCTTCAATTTTGAACTAATGATCACGGGCAACGTATCATTTTGCCCAAGAAACATGTACTTGAGATGTGCAGGGAGTTTCTTCAGTTCCAATTCTGGTGGTTTTTCCAGGGATGGCACCATGATCGTGATTTCCTGGGGTGGCAGCTTGCTCATGCCCATAGGATGATTTTCCAAAGCTCCCAGTTGCTCAACTATCTGTTGGACTTCAAGTTGCTCATCAACTGCATCTTCTATGGTCAATCCTCTTTGTATCACCAGATCTACTTTGTCAGAGACTCCATATCCCAGAGCCTGCTCCTCGATCAATTCGTCAATCTGGTCAACATAATGCACTTGCTCAGTGTCTTCTGGGTGCTTCATCGACTTGAACAAGTCGAATGTGACCGTTTCTCCTTCAAACTTGCAGGTTAGCTTTCCAGTCTCACAGTCAATGTGTGTCCTTGCTGTCTTCAAGAATGGTCTGCCCAAGATCATCACTGGCTGCTTACTTGATCTCCCCATGTCCAGGACATAGAAATCGGCAGGGAAAATGAGCTCCTCCACCTTGACCAATACATCTTCCAGGATTCCCTCGGGATACACGTTTGATCTGTCTGCCAACTGGATAACTACCCTTGTTGGTTTCATCGGCCCTATACCCAAGTCTTCGTACATTGACTTAGGCATAACATTGATAGATGCTCCCAAGTCGAGCATGGCTTTTTCTATGTTCATGTTGCCGATTATGCAGGGAATATAGAACATTCCAGGGTCTGCACACTTCCTTGGCACATTCCTCTGGAGTACCGCTGAAACATTCTCTCCTACTTCGAACTTGGCATCATCTTGGTATTTCACTTTTTTTGTGCACAGCTCCTTGAGGAATTTGGCGCACCTGGGCATGGATTTCAGGATGGTCAACAGAGGCATGTTGATTTCCACCTTTTTGAACATCTGGAACATCTCATTAGTGTCCTCCTTCTCTTTCTTCTTGCTCAATCTGCCTGGGAAAGGAGGGTAGATTTTTGGTGGTGTTACTGCTTGAGTGGGTACTGATGTTTCCTTCTGTTTGGGTGGTGTCAGCTCAAGCTCTTCCTCTGACTCTTCTTCCTCGTTGACCTCTTCAACAATTCCTTCCACTCGAGATGGTGGAGTGGGCTTCTTGGGTGCTTCGGCCAGGACCTTTCCACTCTTGAGGTGGATTGCATTCAGTTGGGCGTTATTGAGTTCAATTTGGGGAGGTAGACCGTTGGTCTTCTTCTTCATTTCGGTCATAGCCTGGGTCAAGTGTGCCAGTTGGGCATTGATGTTCTGAAATTGCCCACGTGACTCAAGCATTTGAGCATTGATATTCTGAAGTTGACCTCTAGTCTCGACCTTGTACTTCTCATTGTCCTGTTTGTACCGGTCATTCTCCTGTTGGGCTTTGATATTTTCATTGACCAAGGTCTGCATCATATCTGCCAAAGTCGGGCCATTGCTCTGGTTCTGCTGGTTGCCCTGATTTTGGTAGTTGTTCCTCTGATGATTGTTCTGGTCGTGGTATTGCTGGCCTTGATTTCCTTGGTTCCCTCCGCCCTGGTAGTTGTTGTTTCCATACCGGTTGTTGTCATGATTTTTCCAGTTGTTCGAGTTGTACGTGTTTCCATTGGGCCTTTGTCCGTTCCCATTGTTCTGCATTATCACCTTGACCTCTTCGTCAAAAAGCTCAGGGCACTCGTCAGTAGCATGGTTACTTTCCTTGCAGATTTGGCATGCCTTGACTCCTCTCTTTAGCCCTGGGTTTTGGTTGAGCACCAGTTGCTCAACTATGTTGCACAGCTTGTCCAATTTGACTTCAGTTGCAGATGGTACGGGCAAGTTGTTCCTGGGTAGGTCACTGCCATCCTCCCTTGTCTCTTCGGCCATTTCCTTGAAGATTTTGAATGCTTCGTCGGCCCTTTTGTTTAGAATAGATCCTCCACAAGCTGCATTGATCCATGTCCTCTCCGTTTCTCTTAGTCCAGAGATGAAGTACTGGACCAAGTCATGGTCAAGGATCTGATGCTGTGGGCACTTGGCCAACATCTGCTTGAACCTGACCCAGTAGTCATGGAAATTCTCTCCTCCTCCCATTTTGATGCTGTTGATCTTCTTCCTCATCTGCTGGATGCGTGCAGCTGGGAAGTACTTCTCAAGGAACTTCTGCTGAAGCTGACTCCAGGTGGTCACTTCTCCAGCAGGTAGAGTGTAAAGCCATTCTCGGGCACCTTCGGCTAGTGAGAAAGGGAAGGCTAGGAGCCTGATGTATTCCCCTAGCCTTTCGCTTGCTCGGATGGTGCCACATGCCAATTCAAAATCTTGGAGGTGTCTCTGGGGATCCTCCAGGGGCATGTCACTGAACTTGGGCAAGATCTGGATGAAGCCGTGCTTCATCTCCCAAGAATTGTTTTCAACCGTGGGCAAGGTGATGCCCAGTGGTTTCAGATTCAAGTTCTCTGGGAACATTGTGTCCCTCAACGTCTTGGCTCTCTCTTCTCCCATCCTTGATCGCGTAGGTGACCTGGATGTGTTCGGTGAATCTTCTCTCGCTGTGTCCGAGATCGACTCTCCTGTCTCAGTTATGGTCAACTGAGTTACTTGAGCGGCACGTGCTAATGCTTGCTTTTGTCTTGCTGCTTTTCGATTCTTCCTTGCGGTTCGCTCGATTTCAGGATCAAATAGTAGCCCTGTATCCTTGCTTCCCGATGAGTCAGAATCCTGCATACAAAAATAGGTCAAGCGTTAGCACGGAAAACTATTGGCTTGGAATATTGCCTCCCCGGCAACGGCGCCAATTTTGACGCTACCGTCGTGGAGTAGCGCAAAATAATATTTAATGTTCCTAAACTATTCACTAGCACAAGTACTAGTAGCAAGTATAGGGTCGATCCCACGAGGAGGCGATTTAGCTTATAGTTTTCCCGGCTTTGAATGCTCAATTGGGTTGTCACGTTTGAAAAGGTTTTGTTTTGGAGAGCAGTTGGGCACTGCCGAACCGTGGTCACCGTGTTTACTTGACTGAAAATAACAAATAACTTAAACAGAAATAAAACTAGCATGCAACCTAATTAATAGGCTGAGCAATTAACAAACTCGACTAAGCAAATAAGTTGAACCAAATAAAGAATAAAGTATCCAGGCATTGACTCCCCTGACTTCCCCCTTGACCTATGTAATGCCGATCATCGGTACGTATATCATTTTGCTAACAGTTTTGTCTTCCAGTTATAGATCCCAAGTATTAACATCCCTATGATGTCACGCATATTAATACCCCGAACCCTTATTCGCTCTTATGTTTAAGTCCTGCCAGATCTCTCTCGACAGGTCTCCTGACGTTGACCAATTCGACACTATGTGACCGCATGAGTCTAAGTTGGTCAAGTCGCCTTTATCCTCCAAGCAAACCCGGAACGGCCAATAGCATGCCTGGACAGACCCAAGTCATACGACCACATCTCCAGCAGCATGTTGTACTTCGCGGACGCCCAGTCTCCCGGTCGCGTTGATCCACGTACTCCTGTGTTAGGCAAGTCGGGGTTCCCACTGGTCACTGTAGGATTGCCCAAGTCCCTAACATGCTTAAGTTACTACCCTGTTGAATCGGGAACAAAACTCAGCTAGTTGCTGTCATCATTAAGCCTCCCGGCATGGTCACGTCTTAGGGTTGGTCAGGTTCTGTCTTTGCCCAGATACAAACAGATTAGCTACTTGACATAATTAAAACAGAAAATAAAACGAAAGAAATTGGACGAACTGAATTATGCATTGAAAACGGGAAATTGTTCAACAAAGGAAATAAACTAAGTACGGGAATTGAAAACATAAAACATAAAGATTGTTTTTGGCCCGAGGGCTTAACAAGAAATAAACGCCGGCGAGTTGATGTGCTCACGCGGCTGCCTTCTTCGCTGCTGGTCAGGTAGGGTTCCGATCCTTCTTTCTCGCTCATGTGTTGTAGGGTTTCTTCGTCAGTCGCTCTCCTTATATATACGGGCTTCAGTTGATGAGAGACGTGTGGGGGAAAGTACCTCCAAGCGCGGACGAGAGTCCTACTTGGGTTGGAGTTTGAATCTGGCCGCCTTTGAAGACTCCGCAAATTCCAGGACTCCTGGTACACCGACTGCCCAACGTTCCGTCTCCGTCAATGTTAGTGCTTGCCCATGTGCTTCCTTCTCTGACTGATTGAGGTAGCGGACCATGTGCGGTACTTGGTCGGACTCAAGTCTTGCTCCACCTGCTGACATCCTGGTTGCTTGCTCAACTCTGCTGGATCCTTTTCGTCAGTCTGGCTTGCTCAACGAGTGCTCTTGACCATGGAAGGTGATTTCCTTGCCTCTTTCACACAGTGCGCTCCTCTTTTCCCTCCTTTACCTGCCCACCTGCAAAACTTGCCCAAGTACCCAAACGTGCCCTCCCAGACACAAACAAAGTAAAAACAAACTAAAGACTCGATATACTTGACTCTAAAAACCTAAAAATGAGCCAAAAAATATGGCTCATCAATCACGATCCAATGTTCCCCGGAATTACACACCGTTATCACCTTAAAAAAAACAAAAAAAAAACGTTATTTACAATTAAATTAAAATATTAAGTTGAATTAAAATCGAATAAAAATGTACGGTTCTTTAAATTACCTCTCGTGCGAGTTCCCAACTCTCGTGTCTCTCGTCTCCCGTGATGTATTTCAGCATGTAGTCCGGCGGTGCCCAGGTCTCATATTTCCTCTCCAAGTTCTTTCTCTTTACGTGTTGTGCCGGAATCTTAACCCTAGCGTACTGGGTCCTCAAAGCGTTCTGTTAATTAAAAATAAATTTAAACGATTAGTATTAGGAAAATGAAAAAAAAAAACGTGTATTTGATAGGATGATTGGAACTTACGAAGAACTCGGTACACAAGAGTATAGTCTTCTTTGGAGAGACTCCATCTTTTAAAGCCCTGTTATGTTTTATCTTGTCTTGCAGGTACAAAATGTACATGTCAATCTCCTGAAAAATATACATATTAGAGTTAAGCACAATTTAATAAACATTATAAATTTCAAAGTTTAAATACAAATTAACTTACCATGCTCGTGTACCAATGATGTAGTGACTCAATCCGGTCGAAGTAGTCCTGGTCCAGAGTGAGTCCGTTGTAAGGGATTTTGACACTCATTCCATGCCCGTCACGACGGAACATCGAATAGAGCCCCCTAACCTTCTTGCTGCCAGTGCGTCGGAACTGCTGGACGTACGGGCTCCGAAGAGCTGCCGAGGGCCTCCTCACACGGGGTCCGAGACTACTACTCTCGGCGACATCATCCTCCTCCTCATCAGCCCCAAGTTCTTCCTCCTCTTCCGACAATGCAATCTCATTTTCGTGTTCATCCTCCACGGGAGATGTCAGCTTGAACAACTGGACCTGCGACTCAGGAGGAAAATAAGTCTCTTCATCAACGATAATCTGCGGTTCATCAGCCCCCTTCGGTACAATAAAACCAGGATCATCCTCTGGCCGAACATACTCTGGCCGATAAACAGGAGTCGGATCGAAGATGTTGTCGGTGTGAATCGGTGGGAAGGGAGCGAAGACAGCCTGGAAATCACGCAGCCCCCTCGGTGGCGAAAACTGACCGCTATCTCCAACGGTCGAGAATATATGGGTCGGTGTGCGATAGCTATCGCCAACGACCTGCTGCTCGTACTGGGGCACATGCTCGTACTGGGGCACATGCTCGTACAGGGGCTCCTGCTGCTCGACCTGAGGCTGCTGCTCGACGTGGGTCGACTCGGCATTTAAAGACTCGGCATGGGTCGGCTCGACAAGTGGCGACCTGCGATAACCATCCTGAAAGTGATAATCATGTGGTCAATCCCCACACGAAACCCTGACATCAACGTCCACTAACTCGGGCTCCGAGTCCTGAAAGCGAGGAGGCGCGCTGATAGAATGCCGAGCAGCCGGAAAACCGCCCTGAGATGCATCAGAAGGGCAGGGGCGAGGCCGGGAGTATCGCCTGCGACCGAAAAAGCCCCGAATCTGCTCCATAAGACTATCGTTGCCCTCCTTATGTACCCTCCTCACCCGGGCAGTCAATCGGCCCATAAATCCAGTCTCAGACTCATCGCTGAGCATCTTGTGGAGCCGTCGATCAATGCGCCGATCAGTACTGTCATCTGAACCCTCGGGTGCCTCGGGTGCCTCAGGTGCCTCAGGTGCCTCAGCTGCAGGAGAGGACTCTCGTCGGGCACGGTGAGACGCACGCTCAGCTGCATGCCGCTCGGCAGATGAATCGGGTGTCCTGTCATCACGCGTGCGTCGACTAGTCTGAGGGTCAGCGCCCGTCATCTTGGACACGCGTCCGGCCACGCGTTCCATCAAGCTCGGCTTCTTCTTCTTCACCGGTACTGCAGCCGGTGCTCCTCTCGGAGCATGTCCAATCCTAGCAGGAGCAACGTACCTCACTTCGTCTGCTCCTCTGTTGAGGAACAAAGTGTAGTACTCAGTCCTCGCCTCCTTGCGTGTCGGCTCTAGAGTCGAGAGGACCACAAGCTGAAAAAAAATGAAAATTAATTTATTAAGCATTAATTAAAGGAAATAAATAATTTAAAACATTAATTTCACAAAATTTACCTCATAGTCCTCGAAGAAATCAGTGAAATTGAGGGTGCATCCAACCGATTTCCAGTTCAAAAACCGAGGCCTCACAGTTTTCTCCATCTGCACTCCGCAGACACGGCCCAGGCTCGGTATCGCCTCGTACGACCATAGCTGAAAGGCCCAAATTGGGCCGTAAACGTGGTATCCCCTCGAGTGAACCTGACCGGGCATCGTCGCAGCAATGGAGATGTAGTGCGACATGATCTGCCAGGAGTAGGTCCCCAGGGAAACGAATCCCATCCGGCAACGTCCTCCACAAAAGCCCAAGCCCAAGTGTTGATCTTGGCATCGTCTCGGCCCAACAAGAAAAAATAGTAGATCAACAAGTTGGCCACCTTCAAGTAGTCGGCCGGGTCCTGACCCATACTAAGAGAGGTGAATCTCGTACGAAGATCTTTAAGGCTCGTCGTCTGTCTGAAGTGTCTCCAGTAAACAGAGTCCTCAGAAATCGTGTGCGTGGTGGCTGAAGGATCAAATGCGTGACCACCAAATCGAAATCCGGTAATCAGGGCATACTCCTGTGCTCGAAAGCGAATAGTCTGGCCCCCGACGAAAAACCAATGCTCGAATGGAGGTATCGTCGGACTCACGATCTCCCGATCTAGAAGGTGGTGCATCGCCATATTGGACCTTCCGTCCCTCTTAAGCCAGAGCAAATACCCGAAACAACTTTCCTTAAATGTCCGTAAAGCTGCTAGGGTAGGGTCGACGGACGTCAGCGTGTCTCTAATTTCCTTTAGTAATTCGAACCGATCGTACAAATTGAGGTTCTTCGACAACTTTATGAACTCTGGCCTCTTCCAATCGAAGCCCTCCTGCAAAAATGAAGTTAAAAAAAATAAATATGACATTCAATTAAATAACAAAACTCAAAATTCAAAAAAAAAAAAAAAAAAAAAATTTATTCTGTAACACGGTCATAACACGGTCACCGTGTACCGTGTTCCCGGTAACACGGTCACCGTGTAACCGGATAACCGATAACACGGTGACCGAGAAATCTGACCATGTTACCGAGAAAATCTCGGTCGCTGCTCGGTAACACGGTAGCCAAGCAACACTGTCAGCTCTATAAACGCTACCGTGTAGCGCTACCGTGTAGCCATAAACACCGACCAAAAACCAGAAATTTCAGGCGATTCAGAGACCAATTTAACACAGAATTTCAATTCTAAATCAACTAAAACGCAATAAGGAACTTAAATACACTCAATGGCTAGCAATTAACACATCCAATTCAACACATTATCGAAAAAAATTCAAATTTCCGAAATTCAAAAAGCTAGGGTTCGACCACTTACCGGGGCTTGAATCGGCCATTGTGGCTCGTCCTGCTGTGCTTCGTTGTTTGCCATTGCGATTCGCCGGAATTGATGCCGGAATTATACTAATTTGATGCTCGATTTTCGGCGGCGGTTTTTTGTGTTTTGGGTGGGGGGGACGACGAGAGAGAGAAAAGAAAGTGGGGACCAAAATTTTTAATTCTTTTTTGTCTTTTTTTGTGTTTTTTAATTGTTTTTGTTGGGTTTTTTAAAAGTTGAGGGCAAAGTGGACTTTTCCTATACAAAGTGTACACAATACTCATATGTTTTTAGGGTTGTACAAAATACTCATGTTTGTTATATTTCTTCCCAAAAATCCACAGCTCTTTTTTTTTTCCTTCAAAATGTAACAAATCTTAAAAGAGTCCTGTGGATTTTCAAGCACTTTTATAAGAAGTGTGAGAATTATATACAACCCTAAAAACATACGAGTATTTTGTACACTTTGTATAGGAAAAGCCTACTTTGCCCTCAACTTTTAAAAAAACCAACAAAAACAATTAAAACAATAGAAAAAAGACAAAAAGAGCAATTAAAAAAATCGGTCCCCACATTCATTCTTTTCTCTCTCCCGTTCGGTCCCCCCAAACATCAAAACCGCCGCATTTTTTCTGAGAATCGAAAGCTAAAATTCCGGCCACCTAATTTCCGGCTACTCAATGGCAGACAACGAACAGCAGGAGGAGCATCAATGGCCGATTCAAGCACCGGTAAGTTGGCCGAAACCCTAGCTTTTTTATTTCGAAAATTTGATTTTTTTTTTCAATAATGTGTTCAATTGGATATGTTAATTGCTAGTATTTGAGTGTATTTGAGTTCCTTATTGCGTTTTAGTTGATTTAGAATTGAAATTCTGTGCTAAATTGCTCTTGAAATCGACTGAAATTCTGGGTTTTTGGTGTTGTTCTTGGCAACACGGTGGCGCTACACGGTGGGGATTTTCTCGGTCACCGTGTTGCTTGGCTACCGTGTTACCGGGTAGTGACCGAGAAAATCTCGGTAACATGGTCAGATTTCTCGGTCACCGTGTTATCGGTTATCCGGTTACACGGTGACCGTGTTACCGGTAACACGGTACACGGTGACCGTGTTATGACCGTGTTACAGAATAAATTTTTTTTTTTTTTTTGAATTTTGAGTTTTGTTATTTAATTGAATGTCATATTTATTTTTTTTAACTTCATTTTTGCAGGAGGGCTTCGATTGGAAGAGGCCAGAGTTCATAAAGTTGTCGAAGAACCTCAATTTGTACGATCGGTTCGAATTACTAAAGGAAATCAGAGACACGCTGACGTCCGTCGACCCTACCCTAGCAGCTTTACGGACATTTAAGGAAAGTTGTTTCGGGTATTTGCTCTGGCTTAAGAGGGACGGAAGGTCCAATATGGCGATGCACCACCTTCTAGCTCGGGAGATCGTGAGTCCGACGATACCTCCATTCGAGCATTGGTTTTTCGTCGGGGGCCAGACTATTCGCTTTCGAGCACAGGAGTATGCCCTGATTACCGGATTTCGATTTGGTGGTCACGCATTTGATCCTTCGGCCACCACGCACACGATTTCTGAGGACTCTGTTTACTGGAGACACTTCAGACAGACGACGAGCCTTAAAGATCTTCGTACGAGATTCACCTCTCTGAGTATGGGTCAGGACCCGGCCGACTACTTGAAGGTGGCCAACTTGTTGATCTACTATTTTTTCTTGTTGGGCCGAGACGATGCCAAGATCGACACTTGGGCTTGGGCTTTTGTGTAGGACGTTGCCGGATGGGATTCGTTTCCCTGGGGATCCTACTCCTGGCAGATCATGTCGCACTACATCTCCATAGCTGCGACGATGCCCGGTCAGGTTCACTCGAGGGGATACCACGTTTACGGCCCAATTTGGGCCTTTCAGCTATGGTCGTACGAGGCGATACCGAGCCTGGGCCGTGTCTGCGGAGTGCAGATGGAGAAAACTGTGAGGCCTCGGTTTTTGAACTGGAAATCGGTTGGATGCACCCTCAATTTCACTGATTTCTTCGAGGACGATGAGGTAAATTTTGTGAAATTAATGTTTTAAATTATTTATATCCTTTAATTAATGCTTAATAAATTAATTTTCATTTTTTTTCAGCTTGTGGTCCTCTCGACTCTAGAGCCGACACGCAAGGAGGCGAGGACTGAGTACTACACTTCGTTCCTCAACAGAGGAGCAGACGAAGTGAGGTACGTTGCTCCTGCTAGGATTGGACATGCTCCGAGAGGAGCACCGGCTGCAGTACCGGTGAAGAAGAAGAAGCCGAGCTTGATGGAACGCGTGGCCGGACGCGTGTCCAAGATGACGGGCGCTGACCCTCAGACTAGTCGACGCACGCGTGATGACAGGACACCCGATTCATCTACCGAGCGGCATGCAGCTGAGCATGCGTCTCACCGTGCCCGACGAGAGTCCTCTCCTGCAGCTGAGGCACCTGAGGCACCTGAGGCACCTGAGGCACCCTGATGAGCCATATTTTTTGGCTCATTTTTAGGTTTTTAGAGTCAAGTATATCGAGTCTTTAGTTTGTTTTTACTTTGTTTGTGTCTGGGAGGGCACGTTTGGGTACTTGGGCAAGTTTTGCAGGTGGGCAGGTAAAGGAGGGAAAAGAGGAGCGCACTGTGTGAAAGAGGCAAGGAAATCACCTTCCATGGTCAAGAGCACTCGTTGAGCAAGCCAGACTGACGAAAAGGATCCAGCAGAGTTGAGCAAGCAACCAGGATGTCAGCAGGTGGAGCAAGACTTGAGTCCGACCAAGTACCGCACATGGTCCGCTACCTCAATCAGTCAGAGAAGGAAGCACATGGGCAAGCACTAACATTGACGGAGACGGAACGTTGGGCAGTCGGTGTACCAGGAGTCCTGGAATTTGCGGAGTCTTCAAAGGCGGCCAGATTCAAACTCCAACCCAAGTAGGACTCTCGTCCGCGCTTGGAGGTACTTTCCCCCACACGTCTCTCATCAACTGAAGCCCGTCTATATAAGGAGAGCGACTGACGAAGAAACCCTACAACACATGAGCGAGAAAGAAGGATCGGAACCCTACCTGACCAGCAGCGAAGAAGGCAGCCGCGTGAGCACATCAACTCGCC
Organism: Euphrasia confusa; assembly: GCA_954870475.1. Taxonomy (NCBI): domain Eukaryota; kingdom Viridiplantae; phylum Streptophyta; class Magnoliopsida; order Lamiales; family Orobanchaceae; genus Euphrasia; species Euphrasia confusa. The sequence continues at coordinate 28,134,588 of OX940970.1, read as the reverse complement.
GGCGTTTATTTCTTGTTAAGCCCTCGGGCCAAAAACAATCTTTATGTTTTATGTTTTCAATTCCCGTACTTAGTTTATTTCCTTTGTTGAACAATTTCCCGTTTTCAATGCATAATTCAGTTCGTCCAATTTCTTTCGTTTTATTTTCTGTTTTAATTATGTCAAGTAGCTAATCTGTTTGTATCTGGGCAAAGACAGAACCTGACCAACCCTAAGACGTGACCATGCCGGGAGGCTTAATGATGACAGCAACTAGCTGAGTTTTGTTCCCGATTCAACAGGGTAGTAACTTAAGCATGTTAGGGACTTGGGCAATCCTACAGTGACCAGTGGGAACCCCGACTTGCCTAACACAGGAGTACGTGGATCAACGCGACCGGGAGACTGGGCGTCCGCGAAGTACAACATGCTGCTGGAGATGTGGTCGTATGACTTGGGTCTGTCCAGGCATGCTATTGGCCGTTCCGGGTTTGCTTGGAGGATAAAGGCGACTTGACCAACTTAGACTCATGCGGTCACATAGTGTCGAATTGGTCAACGTCAGGAGACCTGTCGAGAGAGATCTGGCAGGACTTAAACATAAGAGCGAATAAGGGTTCGGGGTATTAATATGCGTGACATCATAGGGATGTTAATACTTGGGATCTATAACTGGAAGACAAAACTGTTAGCAAAATGATATACGTACCGATGATCGGCATTACATAGGTCAAGGGGGAAGTCAGGGGAGTCAATGCCTGGATACTTTATTCTTTATTTGGTTCAACTTATTTGCTTAGTCGAGTTTGTTAATTGCTCAGCCTATTAATTAGGTTGCATGCTAGTTTTATTTCTGTTTAAGTTATTTGTTATTTTCAGTCAAGTAAACACGGTGACCACGGTTCGGCAGTGCCCAACTGCTCTCCAAAACAAAACCTTTTCAAACGTGACAACCCAATTGAGCATTCAAAGCCGGGAAAACTATAAGCTAAATCGCCTCCTCGTGGGATCGACCCTATACTTGCTACTAGTACTTGTGCTAGTGAATAGTTTAGGAACATTAAATATTATTTTGCGCTACTCCACGACGGTAGTGTCAAAATTGGCGCCGTTGCCGGGGAGGCAATATTCCAAGCCAATAGTTTTCCGTGCTAACGCTTGACCTATTTTTGTATGCAGGATTCTGACTCATCGGGAAGCAAGGATACAGGGCTACTATTTGATCCTGAAATCGAGCGAACCGCAAGGAAGAATCGAAAAGCAGCAAGACAAAAGCAAGCATTAGCACGTGCCGCTCAAGTAACTCAGTTGACCATAACTGAGACAGGAGAGTCGATCTCGGACACAGCGAGAGAAGATTCACCGAACACATCCAGGTCACCTACGCGATCAAGGATGGGAGAAGAGAGAGCCAAGACGTTGAGGGACACAATGTTCCCAGAGAACTTGAATCTGAAACCACTGGGCATCACCTTGCCCACGGTTGAAAACAATTCTTGGGAGATGAAGCACGGCTTCATCCAGATCTTGCCCAAGTTCAGTGACATGCCCCTGGAGGATCCCCAGAGACACCTCCAAGATTTTGAATTGGCATGTGGCACCATCCGAGCAAGCGAAAGGCTAGGGGAATACATCAGGCTCCTAGCCTTCCCTTTCTCACTAGCCGAAGGTGCCCGAGAATGGCTTTACACTCTACCTGCTGGAGAAGTGACCACCTGGAGTCAGCTTCAGCAGAAGTTCCTTGAGAAGTACTTCCCAGCTGCACGCATCCAGCAGATGAGGAAGAAGATCAACAGCATCAAAATGGGAGGAGGAGAGAATTTCCATGACTACTGGGTCAGGTTCAAGCAGATGTTGGCCAAGTGCCCACAGCATCAGATCCTTGACCATGACTTGGTCCAGTACTTCATCTCTGGACTAAGAGAAACGGAGAGGACATGGATCAATGCAGCTTGTGGAGGATCTATTCTAAACAAAAGGGCCGACGAAGCATTCAAAATCTTCAAGGAAATGGCCGAAGAGACAAGGGAGGATGGCAGTGACCTACCCAGGAACAACTTGCCCGTACCATCTGCAACTGAAGTCAAATTGGACAAGCTGTGCAACATAGTTGAGCAACTGGTGCTCAACCAAAACCCAGGGCTAAAGAGAGGAGTCAAGGCATGCCAAATCTGCAAGGAAAGTAACCATGCTACTGACGAGTGCCCTGAGCTTTTTGACGAAGAGGTCAAGGTGATAATGCAGAACAATGGGAACGGACAAAGGCCCAATGGAAACACGTACAACTCGAACAACTGGAAAAATCATGACAACAACCGGTATGGAAACAACAACTACCAGGGCGGAGGGAACCAAGGAAATCAAGGCCATCAATACCACGGCCAGAACAATCATCAGAGGAACAACTACCAAAATCAGGGCAACCAGCAGAACCAGAGCAATGGCCCGACTTTGGCAGATATGATGCAGACCTTGGTCAATGAAAATATCAAAGCCCAACAGGAGAATGACCGGTACAAACAGGACAATGAGAAGTACAAGGTCGAGACTAGAGGTCAACTTCAGAATATCAATGCTCAAATGCTTGAGTCACGTGGGCAATTTCAGAACATCAATGCCCAACTGGCACACTTGACCCAGGCTATGACCGAAATGAAGAAGAAGACCAACGGTCTACCTCCCCAAATTGAACTCAATAACGCCCAACTGAATGCAATCCACCTCAAGAGTGGAAAGGTCCTGGCCGAAGCACCCAAGAAGCCCACTCCACCATCTCGAGTGGAAGGAATTGTTGAAGAGGTCAACGAGGAAGAAGAGTCAGAGGAAGAGCTTGAGCTGACACCACCCAAACAGAAGGAAACATCAGTACCCACTCAAGCAGTAACACCACCAAAAATCTACCCTCCTTTCCCAGGCAGATTGAGCAAGAAGAAAGAGAAGGAGGACACTAATGAGATGTTCCAGATGTTCAAAAAGGTGGAAATCAACATGCCTCTGTTGACCATCCTGAAATCCATGCCCAGGTGCGCCAAATTCCTCAAGGAGCTGTGCACAAAAAAAGTGAAATACCAAGATGATGCCAAGTTCGAAGTAGGAGAGAATGTTTCAGCGGTACTCCAGAGGAATGTGCCAAGGAAGTGTGCAGACCCTGGAATGTTCTATATTCCCTGCATAATCGGCAACATGAACATAGAAAAAGCCATGCTCGACTTGGGAGCATCTATCAATGTTATGCCTAAGTCAATGTACGAAGACTTGGGTATAGGGCCGATGAAACCAACAAGGGTAGTTATCCAGTTGGCAGACAGATCAAACGTGTATCCCGAGGGAATCCTGGAAGATGTATTGGTCAAGGTGGAGGAGCTCATTTTCCCTGCCGATTTCTATGTCCTGGACATGGGGAGATCAAGTAAGCAGCCAGTGATGATCTTGGGCAGACCATTCTTGAAGACAGCAAGGACACACATTGACTGTGAGACTGGAAAGCTAACCTGCAAGTTTGAAGGAGAAACGGTCACATTCGACTTGTTCAAGTCGATGAAGCACCCAGAAGACACTGAGCAAGTGCATTATGTTGACCAGATTGACGAATTGATCGAGGAGCAGGCTCTGGGATATGGAGTCTCTGACAAAGTAGATCTGGTGATACAAAGAGGATTGACCATAGAAGATGCAGTTGATGAGCAACTTGAAGTCCAACAGATAGTTGAGCAACTGGGAGCTTTGGAAAATCATCCTATGGGCATGAGCAAGCTGCCACCCCAGGAAATCACGATCATGGTGCCATCCCTGGAAAAACCACCAGAATTGGAACTGAAGAAACTCCCTGCACATCTCAAGTACATGTTTCTTGGGCAAAATGATACGTTGCCCGTGATCATTAGTTCAAAATTGAAGAAGGAAGAGGAGAGCAGGCTGAGATACATCCTTGACCAGTACAAGCAAGCCATTGGATGGACTCTAGCCGACATCAAGGGAATCAGCCCCACAATATATGCCAACATCACATATTGCTCGAGGAAGAGTCAAGTCCAGTACGCGATCCACAGAGAAAACTGAACCCTGCCATGAAGGAGGTGGTGCTCAAGGAGATACTCAAGCTACTTAACTTGGGCATTATCTACCCTGTTTCAGATAGCAAATGGGTCAGTCCAGTCCATGTGGTGCCCAAGAAGTCAGGGATTCAAGTGATCGAGAACGAGAAAAAGGAGCAGATAGCCACTCGACTGCAAACTGGATGGAGGGTGTGCATAGACTACAGGAAGTTGAACAAGGTAACAAAGAAAGACCACTTTCCCCTACCCTTCATTGACGAGATGCTCGAAAGGCTGGCTGGGAAAACCCACTTCTGTTTCCTTGACGGATACTCGGGCTACATGCAAATTTGGGTGGCCCCGGAAGACCAGGACAAGACTACTTTCACTTGCCCATACGGTACCTTTGCATATCGACGCATGCCATTTGGTCTATGCAACGCCCCAGGGACTTTCCAGAGATGCATGATGAGCATCTTTGCCGATCTGCTCGAGCAAGGAATAGAAGTCTTCATGGATGACTTTACTGTATATGGCAGCTCGTTCGAGACATGCTTGAACAACCTGGAGTTGGCCCTCAGTAGATGTGTGGAGAAAAGCTTAGTACTTAACTACGAGAAATGTCACTTTATGGTAGAGGAAGGGATAGTCCTTGGGCACGTAGTCTCTGCCAAGGGAATCGAAGTTGACCGAGCCAAAATAGAGACCATATCGAAGCTGCCTTATCCAAGGAATGTCAAGCAAGTTAGAGGTTTCCTTGGGCACGCTGGGTTCTACAGGAGGTTCGTGAGAGACTTTGCAAAGATTGCCCAACCTCTGACCAGGCTGTTGCAAAATGAGGTTGACTGGAATTTTGATGATGACTGTCAAGCTGCCTTCAACCACCTCAAGGAAAGGTTAGTCACTGCCCCCATCATCCAACCACCAGAATGGGGAATGCCATTTGAGCTTATGTGCGACGCGAGCGGGTATGCTGTTGGAGCTGTACTTGGGCAGATGAAGGGCAAGGAACGACATGTAATCTACTATGCATCCAAGACCTTGAACCCTGCCCAATGCAACTACGCGACCACAGAGAAAGAGCTACTGGCTGTGGTGTTTGCATTCGAGAAGTTCAGATCTTACTTGCTCGGGAGTAAAACCATAGTTTACACTGACCATGCCGCGCTGAAGTATTTGATGGCCAAAAAGGAGACCAAGCCACGGCTGATAAGATGGATCTTGTTGCTACAAGAGTTCGACATCGAAATCAGAGACAAATCAGGCAACCAAAACTTAGTGGCTGACCACTTGAGCAGGATAATCCAGCGAGAAGAAGGCATGCCCATCACAGAGACTTTTCCAGATGAGTACTTATATCAAATTTCAACCCACTCGGGGGAGCCATGGTATGCAGACTTGGCCAACTACATAGTCACAGGGGATATAAGGGAAGACATGACCCTTTACGGTAAAAACAAACTCAAGCGGGAAAGCAAGAAGTACATTTGGGACGACCCCTACATGTGGAAGAGGGGAGAAGACCAAGTACTTAGGCGTTGCATCCCTGAAGTTGAGCAAGCAGATATTCTAAGGCACTGCCATGAGCAAGCCTGCGGAGGACATTTCGGCCACCGACGTACAGCAAGAAAGGTACTTGACTGTGGTTTTTATTGGACAACTCTCTTGAGAGATTGTTTTGAGTGGTGCAGGAGCTGTGACAAGTGCCAGAGAGAGGGGAACGTGACCAAGAGAGATGAGATGCCCATGATGCCCATCATGCCCGTGGAGGTCTTCGACGTATGGGGTATTGACTTCATGGGACCACTGCCCAACTCCAGAGGAAAGGAGTATATACTCTTGGCAGTTGACTATGTATCCAAATGGGTCGAGGCAAAGGCTACAGCAACTAATGATTCTAGAGTGGTAGCCACCTTCCTCAAGGGCGACATATTCAGCAGATTTGGGGTACCCCGCGCACTGATCAGTGATCAAGGTACACATTTTTGCAACTATATAATTGAAAGGTTGCTCAGGAAATATGGAGTGCACCACAGAATCTCCACAACGTATCACCCCCAGGCCAATGGGCAAGCCGAGCTATCCAATCGTATCATTAAAACCATCTTGAGGAAGACGGTCAAGCCAGAAGGTAAGGATTGGAGTGACAAGCTCGATGATGCACTTTGGGCCTACAGAACCGCCTACAAAACACCTTCAGGGATCTCTCCCTACCGTATGGTGTTTGGCAAGTCATGCCACTTGCCCGTGGAAATTGAACACAAGGCGCATTGGGCAGTTAACAAGGTCAATTTCGACTGGGATGCAGCCAGCGAAGGACGTAAGCTTGACCTAACTGAGCTGGAGGAGATAAGAATTGAAGCGTATGATAACGCGGTCAATTACAAGGAGCGAACAAAGAGAGCCCACGACAAAATCATCAAGAAAAAGAAGATCGAGCCTGGTCAACTGGTTCTGGTTTACCAAACCAAGTTTAAGTTCAAGGCTAAAAAGCTATCCACCAAATGGGCAGGACCATTCATAGTCCATGCTGTTTGCCCAAATGGTTCGGTAGAGCTATTTAAACCAGGTGACGATCAGATCTTTAAAGTGAATGGGCAGAGAGTCAAGGCTTACTATGGGAATGAGGATCTCAAGGGGATGATACCCCCTGAGCCAGCCACTTGACCAAGTAAAGCAAGAAAAATAAGTCAGGCCCATGACAATAAATAGAGGCAAATACCGAAGGCGAACTCGGTATGTATACTATGCTTTTCCATTATTTCTTTTTTATTTATAAATTTACCACGCCAAGGAGTAGCCTTGGGCAGGAAAGGGTTTTGGTCTGTCTTTGTTTTCAGGAAACATAAAATTGGAGCGAGCAAGTGCGGAGATTGAGCAATGAATAGAGGAGGGCAGTTGTGATGATTGCGGAATTATCGGGAATCCACAAAAGAGTCCCATCGACTCTGAATTTGCAGAGTCCTAAATAAATTCAAAATCCTAATTCACCTCTACCACTACCCCTCTACTTCAAAAACCGCACACAACTCCTCAACTTCCCCACTACCTCTACCACCCCCATAACCCTAACTCCGAAAATCATGGTATCCACCCGCCCCAAAAACACCAAGTTAAACAAAATCCCCCACGGTACCAAAATTGATCTCACAAGTCCTCAATCACAACCGTCAAAGAAGATGGCCGGAGCCAAGTCGTCAAAAACCGCCGCCGCCGCCTATGTACCCGCGAAGGAGAAGACACCACCACCACCGGAAAAAGGAAACACCCCTTCGCCGGTCAAACAGAGCCCGGTGCGCGAAGAAAGCCCACCACCCCTCAACACCGACTTGGTGGACCAACTGACGGCTGAAATCGAAGCCCCAAAACTTTCTGACCTTGATGTGACCCCTAAACCGTCAACCGAATCGGCGCCGGCGAGCCAGAGTGGCGAGCCAAGTGAAGACGCCGGGAAAAAGAGGAAGTTCACGGCTGAAGAGAAAGGCAAAACAGTTAAGAAGCCCCGCGAAGCCACGCCACCCGCCACCATGGAGTCGTCATCTGACGAGAAGTGCGACGACATGTCTACCGCCGGCGGCGAGGAGATGGAAGAGGATGAGACGGAAGAGAAAGAGGATGAAACGGAGAAGTCGATTCCGGCAACTCCAGTTGAAAAATTCAAGACCCCATCGTCGACCCGAATTACTCGCGGCAAGGGCAAGCAATCAGTACCCCCACCATCCAACATTCAGAAAAGGGCAGTTGTGGTGCCCAAGACGGTATGTTTTGAAACCCTTAAAGATTTGGATATCCTTGATCAAGTTAAGGGTTATTTTGCAGCTATAGGATGGGAGGACTTCTTGACCTGGCCAGGGCAAGTCTCTGAGAAATTGGTCAAGGAGTTCTATGAGGAGTTAGAGGTGAGAACGAGCAAGGATGGCGGGCCGTTGGGCATTTCTTTCAAATTGATGGGATCGTATAATGAGGCGAGCATCTTCGAGATCAACATGGCCATGGGAGCGGCCAGTTTCAAGGACAAGTTTTCAAAGGAGTACCAGGACAGGTTGACCACGCCACCAGAGCGCACACAGAAGGAGAGAAACGAGATCTGGAGGGCCTTGAGCAAGGAGAAAGTGTTCAAGTCACAGGAGGCCAAAAATCACCAGCTCAAGGACAATGCGTTGCGTATCTGCCACCGTATACTGGCGTATAATTTTTATGGAAAAAAGGACAACAGCAATACTATCTCCCTGACCGAGCTTGATCTACTGTGGTGCATGACCAAGAAGATCAAGGTCAACTTTGGAGCTTTCATGTGCGCACAACTGAAGAACATCTTGAGCAAGCCAGCACAGAGGTTGTCCCTTGCCCACTTTCCAGGAATTTATGCCCAGAGGATGGAGTTGAAGCTTGATTTTGAGTTGATGGAGATGATGCCCGAGGAAAAGTTTGACCATGCGTGTTTGAATAGGATGGCTGATATCAGAGTTGTAGGAGAGGATTGGGTGTTCACAAACCCAGAGGAAGTGAAGGCCTTGGCGACGGCAGCCAAGGCGAAAGTGAAGACCGAGCCTGTGAGTCGACCAAGTGAAAGGGTCGAGTTGCAGAAGGAGGAGATCCTTGAGCAATTGGATGTCCTCGAGGAGAAGCAGGACCGGATTGGAGAGAGGCAGGACGAGCTGCACGCTGCCATCATGGCATACTTCGTCCATGTTGGATTCAGGTACCCACCTGAACCCAAAACTTAAATGTACCCTCCCTTTGTTTTAGTAGTTTAGGTTTTTATTTTAATTTTTTTTTTTTTTATTTATTTGGTCTTGAGTCTGCCCGACTCATGTCTGATGGGGTCGACCTCTTTATTTGCACACTTTGCCAAAGGCAAAGTGTGTATGTGGGAAGGTGCGCCAACATCGTTGGAGTCGGAGTCAGGGGGGATGCTTGCCCAACTTATTACTGTTTGCACACTTTGCCAGAGGCAAAGTGTGTGAGTGGGGGAAGGTCAAGAGCAACCCCATAGTTTGATCGAGTCGCATGCTTGATAAATACCTTGATCAACTTGAACAGTTTTCAAAATTAATAGTCTATGCATGAAAAATATTAGGGACGATGGAATTGCAACTAGGTAAGCTGTGAGGACTTGAGCCTACATCTGTGTGATATATTTCTTTCTTGAGAGTAGCTGTTTAAAATGTTTGTGATGCTGAAGCTTGCCCAAGTTCTGACCATTGTGATTATTTGAAAATTGAGTTGAGTAGTAAATGACTTAGGCATTTTCTTTCTGCACTAAAAATAAAAGAAGACCCTTGTTAGCCCCTTGAGCCGAGCCAAAATTTCTTGATCACCTGGGGGAAAACTCCCACTGCCCTGACCAACCTGCAAATATGCTCAATTACATAAAAAGAGCAAGTCAGGGTAAAGTCTTCTCTAAAAAAAAAATAAAAAAAAAAAAAAAAAAAAAAAAAAAAAAAAAAGAATAGATCCACCAATAAAAGGGTGTGCTAAGGCCCGTAAGAAAGAGAAGAAATTAGGAGGAAATTTGCTAAGTAAAATGCATGTCCTACCTAAGATCAATTCTAGGCATTGCCCAAGCTAGCCTATACAGTCACCCTAGAAAGCCCTAATGATATTGCCCAACTCAATTGAAAATGTCACAGGATAGAACTTGGTCAAGCCCAAAGCAGAACTTCTTTTAAAACAGCATTGAGCGAAACACTACCCATCCACTACATAGAGAGAAACACTTAGTGAGAATCCCAAAATCCTGTTGCAAACTCTTGACCGTTTTTTATGCATTCCCTTGACTATGATTTTGACTATCTGTTCACTTGATCAACTCTCTGTATTTTGATAAGCATGCTGTCCTTGAGTCTTCTATTTTCTTTCTATCTCTACCCCCTGTTTGTTTTCTGCTTGAGCAGGCAAGTCACCGTGCACGCTTGAGGACAAGCGAAGTAAAGTGTGTGCGTGTGATGAGCCATATTTTTTGGCTCATTTTTAGGTTTTTAGAGTCAAGTATATCGAGTCTTTAGTTTATTTTTACTTTGTTTGTGTCTGGGAGGGCACGTTTGGGTACTTGGGCAAGTTTTGCAGGTGGGCAGGTAAAGGAGGGAAAAGAGGAGCGCACTGTGTGAAAGAGGCAAGGAAATCACCTTCCATGGTCAAGAGCACTCGTTGAGCAAGCCAGACTGACGAAAAGGATCCAGCAGAGTTGAGCAAGCAACCAGGATGTCAGCAGGTGGAGCAAGACTTGAGTCCGACCAAGTACCGCACATGGTCCGCTACCTCAATCAGTCAGAGAAGGAAGCACATGGGCAAGCACTAACATTGACGGAGACGGAACGTTGGGCAGTCGGTGTACCAGGAGTCCTGGAATTTGCGGAGTCTTCAAAGGCGGCCAGATTCAAACTCCAACCCAAGTAGGACTCTCGTCCGCGCTTGGAGGTACTTTCCCCCACACGTCTCTCATCAACTGAAGCCCGTCTATATAAGGAGAGCGACTGACGAAGAAACCCTACAACACATGAGCGAGAAAGAAGGATCGGAACCCTACCTGACCAGCAGCGAAGAAGGCAGCCGCGTGAGCACATCAACTCGCCGGCGTTTATTTCTTGTTAAGCCCTCGGGCCAAAAACAATCTTTATGTTTTATGTTTTCAATTCCCGTACTTAGTTTATTTCCTTTGTTGAACAATTTCCCGTTTTCAATGCATAATTCAGTTCGTCCAATTTCTTTCGTTTTATTTTCTGTTTTAATTATGTCAAGTAGCTAATCTGTTTGTATCTGGGCAAAGACAGAACCTGACCAACCCTAAGACGTGACCATGCCGGGAGGCTTAATGATGACAGCAACTAGCTGAGTTTTGTTCCCGATTCAACAGGGTAGTAACTTAAGCATGTTAGGGACTTGGGCAATCCTACAGTGACCAGTGGGAACCCCGACTTGCCTAACACAGGAGTACGTGGATCAACGCGACCGGGAGACTGGGCGTCCGCGAAGTACAACATGTTGCTGGAGATGTGGTCGTATGACTTGGGTCTGTCCAGGCATGCTATTGGCCGTTCCGGGTTTGCTTGGAGGATAAAGGCGACTTGACCAACTTAGACTCATGCGGTCACATAGTGTCGAATTTGTCAACGTCAGGAGACCTGTCGAGAGAGATCTGGCAGGACTTAAACATAAGAGCGAATAAGGGTTCGGGGTATTAATATGCGTGACATCATAGGGATGTTAATACTTGGGATCTATAACTGGAAGACAAAACTGTTAGCAAAATGATATACGTACCGATGATCGGCATTACATAGGTCAAGGGGGAAGTCAGGGGAGTCAATGCCTGGATACTTTATTCTTTATTTGGTTCAACTTATTTGCTTAGTCGAGTTTGTTAATTGCTCAGCCTATTAATTAGGTTGCATGCTAGTTTTATTTCTGTTTAAGTTATTTGTTATTTTCAGTCAAGTAAACACGGTGACCACGGTTCGGCAGTGCCCAACTGCTCTCCAAAACAAAACCTTTTCAAACGTGACAACCCAATTGAGCATTCAAAGCCGGGAAAACTATAAGCTAAATCGCCTCCTCGTGGGATCGACCCTATACTTGCTACTAGTACTTGTGCTAGTGAATAGTTTAGGAACATTAAATATTATTTTGCGCTACTCCACGACGGTAGCGTCACACCCGAGGGTTCAGATGACAGTACTGATCGGCGCATTGATCGACGGCTCCACAAGATGCTCAGCGATGAGTCTGAGACTGGATTTATGGGCCGATTGACTGCCCGGGTGAGGAGGGTACATAAGGAGGGCAACGATAGTCTTATGGAGCAGATTCGGGGCTTTTTCGGTCGCAGGCGATACTCCCGGCCTCGCCCCTGCCCTTCTGATGCATCTCAGGGCGGTTTTCCGGCTGCTCGGCATTCTATCAGCGCGCCTCCTCGCTTTCAGGACTCGGAGCCCGAGTTAGTGGACGTTGATGTCAGGGTTTCGTGTGGGGATTGACCACATGATTATCACTTTCAGGATGGTTATCGCAGGTCGCCACTTGTCGAGCCGACCCATGCCGAGTCTTTAAATGCCGAGTCGACCCACGTCGAGCAGCAGCCTCAGGTCGAGCAGCAGGAGCCCCTGTACGAGCATGTGCCCCAGTACGAGCATGTGCCCCAGTACGAGCAGCAGGTCGTTGGCGATAGCTATCGCACACCGACCCAGATATTCTCGACCGTTGGAGATAGCGGTCAGTTTTCGCCACCGAGGGGGCTGCGTGATTTCCAGGCTGTCTTCGCTCCCTTCCCACCGATTCACACCGACAGCATCTTCGGTCCGACTCCTGTTTATCGGCCAGAGTATGTTCGGCCAGAGGATGATCCTGGTTTTATTGTACCGAAGGGGGCTGATGAACCGCAGATTATCGTTGATGAAGAGACTTATTTTCCTCCTGAGTCGCAGGTCCAGTTGTTCAAGCTGACATCTCCCGTGGAGGATGAACACGAAAATGAGATTGCATTGTCGGAAGAGGAGGAAGAACTTGGGGCTGATGAGGAGGAGGATGATGTCGCCGAGAGTAGTAGTCTCGGACCCCGTGTGAGGAGGCCCTCGGCAGCTCTTCGGAGCCCGTACGTCCAGCAGTTCCGACGCACTGGCAGCAAGAAGGTTAGGGGGCTCTATTCGATGTTCCGTCGTGACGGGCATGGAATGAGTGTCAAAATCCCTTACAACGGACTCACTCTGGACCAGAACTACTTCGACCGGATTGAGTCACTACATCATTGGTACACGAGCATGGTAAGTTAATTTGTATTTAAACTTTGAAATTTATAATGTTTATTAAATTGTGCTTAACTCTAATATGTATATTTTTCAGGAGATTGACATGTACATTTTGTACCTGCAAGACAAGATAAAACATAACAGGGCTTTAAAAGATGGAGTCTCTCCAAAGAAGACTATACTCTTGTGTACCGAGTTCTTCGTAAGTTCCAATCATCCTATCAAATACACGTTTTTTTTTTTCATTTTCCTAATACTAATCGTTTAAATTTATTTTTAATTAACAGAACGCTTTGAGGACCCAGTACGCTAGGGTTAAGATTCCGGCACAACACGTAAAGAGAAAGAACTTGGAGAGGAAATATGAGACCTGGGCACCGCCGGACTACATGCTGAAATACATCACGGGAGACGAGAGACACGAGAGTTGGGAACTCGCACGAGAGGTAATTTAAAGAACCGTACATTTTTATTCGATTTTAATTCTGATGGAGTTATATTCTAAATGTCTAGTTTAGTGACAATATGGAACTCCTTATCTGTGTTTTTCACTATCTATTAATCAAACTGTCGGCATTTTGTCTATCTTGTACTTGAATGCAATAGTCCTAGATATATACGTTGTAGACAGTATGGCGTGAGGAGACACGCGGAAGATCATACTGTCGGTTACTCGTATACTATCGAACAGAAGCTCACGACTTAGATGGACAGGGACAATCCATCGGTACGTCGTAGTGTGACTGGGTAATAGTTGGTCTTGGCTATTATGTTACACTAGTACACTTGGTGTATTGAGCAGGACCACGGGAGGGCGTTCGATTTATACTAATCGACGTAATCGAACCAGACCTCAGAATTACGGATATACGAATTCTTAATCCCTATATAATTATAGGTGCGTATGTCCAATTCTCGGTTCTTTAACTTGCCAATGAGTGAGACTATTTGATTAGTCGAGATACTCGGTAAATTGGGAATCGGAATTGTACGCACGGCATGCTGTAGATTATAGACAGGAAACCGTGTCCCGTTTATCGGGTTGATAACGTCCCCGAGATGAGCTCATAAAGTTTATCATGTAAACCCTGCAGGTGGATTTGTTCCACATGATAAAAAGGATGAGTGGTACTAGTCTCGGATAATAAGAAACGAATTAATTTAATTATTAGTAATTAAATAAATTCGTGGACGTTCGATATCTTAAACACGGGGAAAGTCGTATATGTAATTTCGGCGGATTTATTATTGTTGAAATAATATTAAAATTAATTTCGGGAATTCAATTATTATTTTATAGTGGAGTTAATAATAATTAAAATTGGAATTGATTAATTAAGGAATTGCGTTTACGTATTCCAAGTTAATTAATATTTCAATTTAGCCCTTAATTAATTTATCCTTAGGTCCCTAATGTAACTCTATAAAAAAAAACCCCTTGCCCTCTCCTAAAACCTACAGAACGCCGCAACAATTATTTCAGCAGAGAAAAATTATTCTGCTTAGCGCAAATAAAAGTTTTCTCTGTTAAAATAAAAATTAACGCAAATATAATTATTTTCTCTCACAGAGAATAATCATACGGTGGTTTGAGAAAGGAGAGAGCAGACAAGGAATTTCCAGCGGATCGTTGCCCACACAACGGCTGGAATCGGGAAGAGTCATACATTAGAAGCTCTAAGGTCTCAACAATCGACCGAGAAGGTATGAGATCGGATCTCTATATTCCGCAATTTATTCGATCTAATTCCTCGTTGATCATACATGAACGTAGATCGGGTTCCGGGGTTGTGGGTTGTATTCCTCGACTACTGGGGGTTCTAGGACCTCCGGAACGGTAGTCGGATGAGGAAAAACGACCCGGAAACGAGCCCGGAACAGCAACGTCGCGTTGCTGTTCGCGGACAAACGGCGGTCGCCAAAGGGCAAACGGCGGTCGCCGTTTGCAGTCCCTTTCAGCGACCGCTGGACTGCTTTCGGCGGTCGCCGAATTGATGCAGTCCAGTCCCGTTTCGCGCGGTTGTCCTTCGGGGCGATGGCTGGGCGTGAATCGGGTCAAGGCTTGTCGGGTGAACGAAGTAGCGACACCGGGGGTCGACTGGGAGTGTTCGGATGTTCGAGCGATAGAACGAACGCATCCCGGGTAGTCGATTTCCAACAATTGGTATCAGAGCCGGTTATGCGTTCTTTGTATTGTTTGCGAGTTTTGTTTTGCAGGATAACCCGATTATTATGGTCATATGTTTATGTACTGTATGTTGTGGTTTGTTAAACTCTCGGGGTTGTCGAGATCTTTTGTTTTTAACGTTGCTTGTTTGTAATAGATTAAAACGACGGGTTGAGTCGTTTAGGGTTTTTCGTTTTTTCGTTTTATCCGGGTGTATAGGATCGATCATTCCTGTATAGGATCGATGCCGGAAGTAGTTAGTTTACATATGTAATGTTGCTGCTGCTTGGTGGATCGAGACGAGATCGAGGGCCGGACGAACGAGGGTCGAGAAGTCGAACCCGCGGCTGCTGAAGGGCAAAACGGCGGTCGCCGTTTCGCTGGATTTCGGGCAGCAGCTCCGCGGGGTTCGACGGACATCACGGATCGCTTGTCGAGGGCCCGGGATGATACTCCAGTGGGAGGAGTTCGTCTCTTGGTCCTTAGACGAGTCGGTGGTGGATCGAGACCTAGACGAGCAACGAGACGAAGATCCGAGAAGACGTGCATCGAAGATTTTAAAGGCCATAATAATCGGGCCACGTTAAATGCTTTCTATGCGTTTACGTGTTTATTATGCTTTAATTTCTATATGCATGTGCTTGTATATCCCTAAATCGTAAAATACTAAGTGGGAGAGGGATTGGAAACAATCCCGCGGTCTCCATTCTCTGTTTCGAGAGTGATGTGTATTGACTTACGAGTTGGCTTTAGTGTCATCCTCCCTATCGGATAAAGTCGATACACGGAAATCACTTTGATCGAAATTCGAATGAAATTCCAATTTTAAAATTGAACAATTAAGTTTTTCAAAGCAATGCCTAATCTGTCTTTCAAAGACTAATTTCAACTCGACTCATTCTCACCCCGGGGAGTGGAATGGAGCCAAAGCGCTTGGTTATGTCGATGACGCAGATTAGAGACATTCGAGTCATTTGATGGCTAGATCGATTGTCTGGTTGGCTCCCTCACTTTGTGAGAGATAGGGCTCAATTGCATGATTGATCGCTGGTTAGAAACTTCGAGTTTCACTTACGAGATATCAAGCTTTGATTAATGAGATTGTGAAATTTAATAAATGTAAGAGTCAATTGACAAAGTTGTTTGTTTTAGTAAACGTCCACACTATCGTGGCTTGCTAAATGGAAACGGTACTTTGGGTTAATTGAGACTCTATGACATTTAGATAAATGGAATTCAATTAACAAGGTTGTTTGTTTAGTAAACGTCCACACTATCGTGGCTTACTAGACGGAAACGGAACTTTGGGTTAATTGAGGCTCGACAGTTATAGGAAATCGTAAAGGGACCGCATGTCAACGTAAACGTCCACACTAACGTGGCTTGCGGTGGGCGTGTAGTTTCCGAGCGGTTAACTTAGTACTGAGAAATGGTATACACTTAGGTACGCTTTACAGTATCCTCCCCATCGGAGTCACTGCTGTAATGATGTACGACCGAAGTAAAAGTCCAGTTATAAAATCATTTGGACTAGTATACGTCCACATGAACGTGGCATGCTAGTCTGATGGGATTTTAGGATTGATTGGTAAATTTAATGATATTAATTAAGGGAGTTAATATCGAATTAAATTTGACAGTTTGATTTGTCTCTTTTATAGATATGGCACTTAACCCGCTGTCTATACTAAAAGAAAACAAGCTCACTGGTCCGAATGATAATGATTGGAATGGAAACTTGGACATTGTCCAGACTATTAAAACTTCTACTCCCACTGAAGTCTTAACTAATGAGGACATTAAGGATGAACTCAGGAAGATGTTAAGACATAGTGCGGAAGCCGGACAAGAGGTGATTAATTTACTCAAGAAATTCGGTCCTCTTATGGAATTACTTAAAAATGATTCCAAAAGAATGGAATTTGTGAGTAAGTTAAGAAAATCACAAGTGCTTGCGGCTATGAAGTTGGATCTTTCTAGGCCTCCGGGCGGCAAAAGAAAGAAGAGGCAGCAACGGAAACCCAGTGGACCCAGAAATGGTGGACCACAGAATGGAGTGAACAAGCCCAAGGGCAAGTATTTCCGTTGCAAGCAGTCTGGACATTGGAAGTCTAATTGTCCTCTCAGACAAGGAGGTATGAACTTTTCCTTAGTCACTGAAACATGTTTAGCGGTGTTATCCACCGGTACCTGGTGTGTGGATACGGGAGCCACTGATCATGTCTGCAATTCTTTGCAGGGGTTCCAGGAAACCCGGCGGCTTAGAGAGGGAGAGATCACTATCTACATGGGCAACGCTACGAAAGTGGCGGCAGTTGCAGTGGGAGATATTTATTTGTCTTTTAATAACAAAGTTTTGGTATTGAATAATTGTCTTTATGTACCGAATTTTAGAAAGAACCTTGTTTCGGTTTCTAAATTGGTTTTGAATAAATATTCTGTTTCTTTTGATAGTTCTGTTATTATCAAAAAGAATGGTGAGTATATATGTTCTGGTACATTGATAGGCAACTTATATATACTGAATCCTGATTATTCCACGATGCAACGAGTAGAGTCGAATAATACATCTAGTACCAATAAGAGAAAGGAGCCTTCTAGGATGAATCAAAAGTACTTATGGCATCTTAGGCTAGGTCATATTAACTTGGGTAGGATTCAAAGGTTGATAACTGATGGAATACTCAGTGGTGTGAAAGATGAGGACTTTCCAACCTGCGAATCATGCCTGGAAGGAAAAATGACCAAGCGACCCTTTAGTGATAAGGGGTATAGATCCAAGGAAGTACTGGAATTGATTCACTCTGATTTGTGCGGGCCTTTATCTGTCCAAGCGAGAGGAGGTTATGAATATTTCGTAACCTTCACTGATGATTACTCAAGGTATGGTTTTATATACCTGATGCGCCGCAAGAGCGAGTGCTTTGACAAGTTCAAGGAGTACAAAGCTCTTGTGGAGAACCTTCAAGGTAAAACCATAAAGACTCTACGATCTGATCGTGGAGGAGAGTACCTCTCGGGAGAGTTTAAGGCGTACTTATTAGAGAATGGGATTGACTCCCAGATGACTGCACCATACACGCCCCAACAGAATGGTGTAGCAGAAAGAAGGAATAGGACTCTTATGGAAATGGTAAGATCTATGATGAGTTATTCAGAACTACCACTTTCGTTCTGGGGATATGCCTTGGAAACAGCGGCGTATATCCTGAACTTAGTTCCTTCTAAATCAGTCCCTAAGACGCCCTCGGAATTGTGGACCGGGCGAAAGCCAAATTTGAAACACATTCGGGTCTGGGGTTGTCCAGCACATGTGCTGAATAATGGGGCTGATAAGTTGGAATCTCGTTCAGATATTCGGTTGTTTATAGGATATCCTAGAGGAACGAAAGGTGGTCTATTCTATAGTCCTAAGGACCAGAAGATTGTTGTTAGCACCAACGCTCGGTTCTTGGAAGAGGATTATATAATGGATCACAAGCCCAAGAGTGAGATAATACTAAAAACGAACTGAGAGGGGACGATCAAGGCTTAGATCCAACCGAACCGGGTGATACGCCACCACAGTCTGCACCTGTAGTTACTGAGGTTACACCGGAGCCTCGTCGTAGTGGGAGGGTTGTTCGACAACCCGATAGGTTCATGTTTATAGGTGAGTCTTCGGACTTGTTACCTGGAGAACATGAAGCCGATCCCTGGACCTATGGCGAGGCGCTTAAAGATCAAGATGCTCAGTCTTGGCAAAAAGCGATGAAATCTGAGATTGAATCAATGGATTCAAATCAGGTCTGGAATCTTGTAGCACCGCCCAAAGGTGTAAAAGCCATTGGTTGCAAGTGGGTGTACAAGAGGAAAAGAGGGTCTGACGGGAAGGTTGAAACCTTCAAGGCTAGGCTTGTTGCGAAAGGGTATACTCAGAAAGAAGGGATCGATTATGAGGAAACTTTTTCGCCGGTAGCTATGCTAAAGTCGATCCGGATTCTTTTGTCTATAGCATCTTATATGGATTATGAGGTGTGGCAAATGGACGTCAAGACAGCATTCTTGAATGGGAATCTTGACGAGACCATTTACATGAGACAGCCAGAAGGTTTCATTAAGAAAGGCCAAGAGCATCTAGTGTGTAAGCTAAACCGATCCATTTATGGATTGAAGCAAGCTTCTAGATCTTGGAACATGCGGTTTGATGAGGTTATCCAGTCTTATGGATTCATTCAAAGCATGGACGAGTCGTGTGTATACCGGAGATGTGACGGAAACAGTGTGGCGTTTCTCGTGCTTTATGTAGACGACATCCTTCTAATTGGCAACAATGTGAAGATGTTGTCGGACATAAAGGGATGGTTGTCCAAGCAATTCGATATGAAAGACTTAGGACAAGTTGGGCATGTTCTTGGGATCAAGGTTATAAGGGATCGCCGGAAAAGAACATTAAGCTTGTCCCAGGCTTCATATATTGATACGATTCTGGCTCGTTTCAACATGCAGAATTCCAAGAGAGGTGCTCAACCTTTCTGCCATGGAATTCATCTATCTAAAGACATGTGTCCAAAAACACAAAAGGAGATAGATTACATGAAGAAGGTTCCTTATGCTTCGGCAGTAGGAAGTCTAATGTATGCCATGTTGTGCACGAGACCTGATATCTGCTATGCCGTGGGCATGGTAGCTAGATATCAGAGTAACCCTGGACAGGGTCACTGGACTGCTGTAAAGAACATTCTTAAGTACCTGCGAAGGACTAGGAATTATGTTCTGAGTTACAAAGCGTCCGAGTTGATTCCTATTGGTTACACAGACTCGGATTTCCAATCTGATAAGGATCAGCGAAAGTCTACATCAGGCTATGTGTTCACATTGGGGGGTGGAGCAGTCTCATGGAAGAGTGTTAAGCAGAAATGCATTTCGGACTCTACCATGGAAGCCGAATATGTAGCAGCCTCTGAGGCAGCTAAAGAATCGGTGTGGCTCCGGAACTTCCTTATGGACTTGGATGTGGTTCCTAAAATGCCTAAAGCTATCACAATTTATTGTGACAATAGCGGTGCAGTGGCTAATGCAAAGGAACCACGAGCCCACAATGCGAGTAAACACATAGATCGCAAGTACCACCTGATTAGAGACATCGTCAGGAGAGGCGATGCGGTTGTCACCAAGATTGCATCAGCGGATAACCTGGCTGACCCCTTTACGAAGGCACTTCCAGCGGAAGCGTTCAAGAGACACGTGAAGGGGATGGGTATCGGATGTATGGTAGAGGGCAACTAGAGATTTAGTATAAGTGGGAGATTGATGGAGTTATATTCTAAATGTCTAGTTTAGTGACAATATGGAACTCCTTATCTGTGTTTTTCACTATCTATTAATCAAACTGTCGGCATTTTGTCTATCTTGTACTTGAATGCAATAGTCCTAGATATATACGTTGTAGACAGTATGGCGTGAGGAGACACGCGGAAGATCATACTGTCGGTTACTCGTATACTATCGAACAGAAGCTCACGACTTAGATGGACAGGGACAATCCATCGGTACGTCGTAGTGTGACTGGGTAATAGTTGGTCTTGGCTATTATGTTACACTAGTACACTTGGTGTATTGAGCAGGACCACGGGAGGGCGTTCGATTTATACTAATCGACGTAATCGAACCAGACCTCAGAATTACGGATATACGAATTCTTAATCCCTATATAATTATAGGTGCGTATGTCCAATTCTCGGTTCTTTAACTTGCCAATGAGTGAGACTATTTGATTAGTCGAGATACTCGGTAAATTGGGAATCGGAATTGTACACACGGCATGCTGTAGATTATAGACAGGAAACCGTGTCCCGTTTATCGGGTTGATAACGTCCCCGAGATGAGCTCATAAAGTTTATCATGTAAACCCTGCAGGTGGATTTGTTCCACATGATAAAAAGGATGAGTGGTACTAGTCTCGGATAATAAGAAACGAATTAATTTAATTATTAGTAATTAAATAAATTCGTGGACGTTCGATATCTTAAACACGGGGAAAGTCGTATATGTAATTTCGGCGGATTTATTATTGTTGAAATAATATTAAAATTAATTTCGGGAATTCAATTATTATTTTATAGTGGAGTTAATAATAATTAAAATTGGAATTGATTAATTAAGGAATTGCGTTTACGTATTCCAAGTTAATTAATATTTCAATTTAGCCCTTAATTAATTTATCCTTAGGTCCCTAATGTAACTCTATAAAAAAAAACCCCTTGCCCTCTCCTAAAACCTACAGAACGCCGCAACAATTATTTCAGCAGAGAAAAATTATTCTGCTTAGCGCAAATAAAAGTTTTCTCTGTTAAAATAAAAGTTAACGCAAATATAATTATTTTCTCTCACAGAGAATAATCATACGGTGGTTTGAGAAAGGAGAGAGCAGACAAGGAATTTCCAGCGGATCGTTGCCCACACAACGGCTGGAATCGGGAAGAGTCATACATTAGAAGCTCTAAGGTCTCAACAATCGACCGAGAAGGTATGAGATCGGATCTCTATATTCCGCAATTTATTCGATCTAATTCCTCGTTGATCATACATGAACGTAGATCGGGTTCCGGGGTTGTGGGTTGTATTCCTCGACTACTGGGGGTTCTAGGACCTCCGGAACGGTAGTCGGATGAGGAAAAACGACCCGGAAACGAGCCCGGAACAGCAACGTCGCGTTGCTGTTCGCGGACAAACGGCGGTCGCCAAAGGGCAAACGGCGGTCGCCGTTTGCAGTCCCTTTCAGCGACCGCTGGACTGCTTTCGGCGGTCGCCGAATTGATGCAGTCCAGTCCCGTTTCGCGCGGTTGTCCTTCGGGGCGATGGCTGGGCGTGAATCGGGTCAAGGCTTGTCGGGTGAACGAAGTAGCGACACCGGGGGTCGATTGGGAGTGTTCGGATGTTCGAGCGATAGAACGAACGCATCCCGGGTAGTCGATTTCCAACAAATTCAACTTAATATTTTAATTTAATTGTAAATAACGTTTTTGTTTTTGTTTTTTTTAAGGTGATAACGGTGTGTAATTCCGGGGAACATTGGATCGTGATACGGATTGACCTGGACCACTGGACTGTACAGTTGTACGACTCGTTGTGGCACCGTTCTCCGGATCTATCTGTCAAGTCTCTTGTACTGTCTCCGTTGTTGGAGTTGTTGCCTCGTCTCTTGGTGGCTGCAGGATTTTGGGACGGTATAAACCTTTTCCATCGAACCCACAAGAAGACTCCTATCCAAGTCGAAGCCCCGGTAGATCAGTTTGTCCAAGTCGACAACAACAACTGCGGCCCTTACGTGTGCATGTACCTGGATCGTCTCATCAACAAGCACCTCAATCACCGGGATAGAGACATCGACGACGGGTACTTGGTGAAGTATCGCCGATATGTCGCTCGGAAAATCTTCAGTTTGAGTCATCGAGTCGATTGATTTGTATTTTGGATAATTTTAGACTTTTTCGTGTGCATGTGTTTGGACAGAGTGGTATGTGTATTGAGATTGATTTGCAGGTTTAGCTTTTATATTAACTAAATAAATCCCGTCAAAATTTTTTAAAATTATTTATAATATATTAACTTATTAATTTAATATAATTTGTAAAACAATTAAACTATTTTAGGTGTGTTTTGATTGATTTAGGTGAAATAAGTGTGTTTTGATTGATTTTGGTGTAATAGGTGTTTGTTTTGATTGATTTAGGTGGAAAGAAGGTGAAAAAACGATTTCTGCCTCTGCTACACGGTGGTACCGGTAACACGGTCATGTGTACCGGTAACACGGTCAGCGTATCACTGACCGTGTAGCCAAGAACTGCCCGGTCAGTTTTCTGGGCAATTACTCGGTAACACGGTGTTACCCGACTACACGGTGGCCTACACGGTGGTGACCGTGTAGCGTAGAACAAGTTTTGATTTTTCATTGATTTTAAGGCATTTTTCGATTGTTAACTTGTTCTTGTAGTGTAAAACATCATTTTAATAATCAAAATGATTCAAAAAACATGATCAATTATTGAATTTGACGAATTAAGTGATTACGCATGAACAATTTATTACCTATGTTGATAAGATTGTGACAATATTAGTAGAAAGTTCGAAAAACGGTCAACATTCAAAGCATCTCATCTTTGTAGTCCTATATTGGTTGTTTTGTGATGTTTATTGGATGTATCTAGTGTTTAAAATGATGTTTCATGCTTAACGTAACAACAAAAATGCTCTAGAAATGCTTCAAATTCATAAAAAACCAAATCTTTTCTAAGCTACACGGTGGGCTACACGGTAGGCTACACGGTGGAAGGTCCAACACGGTAGAAGGCATTTTCTATTTGTAGTCCTATATTTGTTGTTTTACGATGTTTATTGGATGTATCTAGTGTTTAAAATGATGTTTCATGCTTAACGTAACAAAAAAAATGCTCTAGAAATGCTTCAAATTCATAAAAAACCAAATCTTTTCTAAGCTACACGGTGGGCTACACGGTAGGCTACACGGTGGAAGGTCCTACACGGTAGTTTTCAATTGCTCGGTTTATTTAAAATTACTCGGTAACACGGCTAATACCGGTAAAACGGCTAACCGGGTTACCGTAAAACCGGTAAAAGCCGTGTAAAAAGAAAACAAAATGGGGCTCAAAGAATTCGAACCCCTGACCTAATGGATTTAATTCGATTTTTCAAATAGGGCTAACCAGTTGATCTAGAACTCTTCACTGAATATAATTAGAAGAAGTTTATATATATACCTGACAAATATTCTATACACTTAACCTAAACCTTTTTCAAAACACAATAAAATGTAAAAAAAAACAAAAAATTGTACATTTTTTCTCTCTCTCTCTTCGCCACCCCTACCGCCGGCCGTTTTTGAGAATCAAGAAAAATCTGGCCACTTCAATTCCGGTGAATCTCAATGGCAGACAACAACGAACAACAAGAAGAGCAACAACGGCCGATTCAAGCTCCGGTTAGTGTGGCCGAACCCTAGTTTTTCATTTTCGAAAATTTGATTTTTTTTTTCAATAATGTGTTCAATTTGATGCGTTAATTGCTAAGATTTGAGTGTATTAGAGTTCCTTATTGTGTTTTAGTTGATTTAGAATCGAAATTCAGTGTTAAATTGCTCGTGAAAATTCTGAAAAATCTGGGTTTGGGTCGCTGTTCTTGGCAACACGGTGGCGCTACACGGTGGTGATTTTCTCGGTCACCGTGTTGCTTACCTACCGTGTTACCGGGCAGTGACCAAAAAATGCTGGGCTTCTATCCGGTAACACGGTCCTAGTTATCCGGTAACACGGTCCCGGTTATCCGGTAACACGGTGACCGTGTTACCGGACAGAAGCCTAAATTTTTATTTTATTTTATTTTTTTAATTTTGAGTTTTGTTATTCATTTTTGCAGGAGGGCTTCAAGTTGAGAAGAATAAACATGGATATGCTAAGCGGATTACCAGATGAGATCCTGCATCATGTCCTCTCTTTCCTACCGACCAACCTCTCCGTGCGCACCAGCGTTCTCGCGAGACGATGGAGGTTTTTGTGGGCCCTCGTCCCAAATTTAGAGTTTCGCAGCTCTACGCATTTGGACATCATAGACAGGGTTATATCGATGCACGAAGCAAAACCCCTGGATACTTTTAGCATATCCAATGTGGAGGGCAGCTCGTATCGACTGGAGACATTGATTATCCACGCCCTCAAGCGCAGCGTCCGAAATATGTACCTTAATTTCGATGATATAGACTACAAGGAGTATATCGCGTGCGGTTTGCCAAGAATTCTCTACATGTGCAAGACCCTCGTCGACTTGAAGCTAAATAATTGTGGAGTGATCCCCTCTAGTGGGGAGGTGTTTTTGCCTTGCCTCAAGAAGCTTGATCTCAGTAATGTCGATTATGAGGATAAGGATTCCCTCCCTCACTTGCTTTCTGGTTGTCCTGTGATTGAGGAGCTGATCATCGATGATTTCTACAGGGAGGAAGAAACGAACTTGGATTGCTTTATTATATCTTCACCCACAATAAAAATGCTGAACATTGATTTCTCCTCGAGTCGCGAAGTATACTATGATGATGAGATGTTGATAATAAATCTTCCCGCCCTCGTATATCTTAAGGTGAATGGTTGTTATTTGGAGTATGCCAAAAGTTCGAGGAAGACCATGCTCTCCTTAATTGAAGCGGATATTAAGTTGAATGGATGTTGGCATGACTGTCACATTGATTGCATCGAGCATGACTGTTCGAGAGCATTTCTTAGTTCTCTTTGCCATGTGAGGTACCTAAACATCTCAAGCTATTTTCAAGAGAAGGTACGTTTTGATTTTTGAATTGTTCTAATTTTTTTTCTTACTTAATTATATACCCTGCTTGTGGTTTTAAATATAATTTTTTTTGCAGCTGGTTGACATTGTAGGAACGAGTTCAATGCCAAAGTTTGTTAATTTAACCAAACTCGTACTTAATATGAACGCTCAGTGGCATTTTATTGCTAAGTTCCTCGAAGTTGCTGATAATCTTGAAGATCTTGTTGTGAGTGAAGTTAGCTTTTGCAATTTATCTTTTTACATATTTTGCAACTCTATATGTTTTTTATTTGTATCCTTGTTTTTTTCATCAGCTTCGCTCAACCTTGATGCCCTATAGAGAGCCGGAACGAGTGCCTTTGTGCATCTTATTACATCTAAGAACTGTTAGAATTGATAAATTCGGTTTTCGTGATGATAGCGGTTTTGACATGGTGAGATATATTTTGAGGAATGCTTTTGTACTTGAGAGGATGGACATAGACGGATTCCCCCGTTATAGTTTATCTGAGCAGGAAAAGCTTGATGCGCACCAAAGAATCTCATTGTTTGAGCGAGGATCCAAGTCATGCCAGATTTCCTTCAACTAGTAGACCTTTGATTTGTATTTTGATTGATTTTGTACGTTTTTGGATTGATTTGGTATCTTTTCGGATTGATTTGGTTTCTATTTGACTTTATTTATGTGTGTTTTGATTGATTTTGGTGAAAAATGGTTTATTGGTGTGTGTTTTGATTGATTTAGGTGAAAAACAGGTGAAAAAAGGGTTCTGCCGGACTGCTACACGGTGGTACCGGTAACACGGTCACGTGTACCGGTAACACGGTCACTGACCGTGTAGCACTATTTATTGAAAAAATATTCGGTAACACGGCTTATACCGGTAACACGGTTAACCGGGTATCAGCCGTGTTACCGGGTAAAAAAAAAAAAACGGGCTCTTAGGATTCAAGCCCCTGACCTATTGATTTCAACCCGATTATTCAAATGGGGCACACCAGTTGGACTAGAACTCTTAACTGATGTTATTTGGCAAATTATTATATATTTACCTTACGAATATCTTTTAAAATCGACCCGCCCTTCCCCCGAGAACCTATTTCCAACCTGTTTTTTCACACATTTCACATTCAAGAGATAAACAAACTCCAAAAACACGTACAATAATCTAAAACAAGCACAAACACCTAAAACACACCAAATATCCAAAATCCAACGAGAGTAGACGAAAATAAAACAACCCAGGTCTCAAATAATTCTAAAACTCCGATAAATCAACCAAACCCAATTTAGATCTCTGCCTCCGTGCTCATTGGACATTTTGTTCTCGTGTGTCCCTCGTTTCTGCAGATGCTGCACTTCTTCTTCTGTCTTCTTCGGGTCGACTCTTCTGCAGGGACATTTAAATCAACAGCCCCCCCAGGTGGGATAAAGACCGTGCACTTCCGTCTGTTGTGACCCACGCCCTGACATCTCGAACACACCTGCACACGACGACACAATATTAGAGGTTTAAGCCACGACATACATACGATGTTCCTTCTGGATGAACAAACCTGATCACGTCGTGCAGAGCTCTCAACTGCGGAACGAGCACGACTCATCCTCGGACGTCCAGCCTGGCTAACCGCTACTGGAGGATAAACTACGTACGATGCTACATCCGGCGGGACCACCCAATCATCATAATGTGGCACCGGCACAATAGGCGTCGCATACATCTCGACATGGCTGCTCGTCTTGAACCAGGGGCTCACGAAATCGTACGCTGAAAATCTGGCTCGTCTACATAATATCAACAAACAAGTTAGTGGAATGAGCACTTTAAAATTAATTTTAAAGGCAAAATGATATCATACCTTAAAGCGGCACAAGCATGACGACACGGTATTAGGTCCAAGTCGAACTCCCGACAATCACACGTGCGATTCGCGATATCCACAAGATAAGATCTGTCATCCTCCTCAACTCTGTAAAGGGTATCCGCACTGACCTCCCGAATGGTAAAATAACGGCTCAACATATCTTGATTAGACAACTTGAGGACTGCCTCCTCGGTCAGCTCATGGTCATTCTGTCTCTCGTTAGCTTTCCTTCGTTTCTCGTCAAACCATCTCTCAATCATCGCACGAATGGCCTCGAGCATCGCACAGACAGGTAATCGCCGTGGCCATTTGATAGCAGCGTTGAAGACTTCGGCCGCATTCGATGTCATGAAACCGTATCGTCGTGCAGCACACTTTGACCTCGCCCAATGCTCAACCCCGATATCAGTAAGGCGCCTATAAGCACCCTCTCTACTAAGAGTCTCCACATTCGAAAAATGCCTTTCAAACTCATCCACCCGATAACTATAGGCAGCACAGTATACAGCTTCGACCACCTTATGGCCGTACCGTGCTAGATTCTTCGAGAGGTGGTGATAGCACAACGCACGGGTCGCGTGGGGATAAACACTCCGAATAGCATTTGCTATGCTCTTATGCTGGTCGGACACAATGAGGAGATCGTCGTCGTCTGTATCGTAGCATTGCCTGAGGTGCTGTAGAAACCACAACCACTCCTCGTCATTCTCTATCGGACCGATACCAATGGCAAGCGGGAAAATATTTTCATTCCCGTCTTTTGTGACTGCGACAAACATCACACCAGTGTTTTTCCCTTTCAAATGGGTGGCGTCGACTACTATCACAGGCCTCAGAGTGCGATGCTGAAATGCACTAATGCACTGCCCAAGTGCAACAAACATGTGGCAAAACACGCCCTCGCTGGTCGTCTGAATATCATACCGAGTCTCGGGATTATGTTCTCTCAGCATGTACAGATATGACGGGAGCCTCTGATACGATTCATGGTAGTTGTCGTATGCTATCTCAAGCGCCAAATTCCTCGTCCGTAGGGCGAAGCTGTAGTCGATGTGAACTCCGTACAATCTCCTCAAATCCTCAACCATATCTTTCGGCTTCAGTTCCCGATTGCCGACTAACTGGCGTGCAAAGAAAGTAGCTGCAACCTTGCTAGACACCTGTCGATCAGTAGTCCGCCCCAAATTGTTATGACACTCGTGATTCAAGTTCAGCTTCGTAATCCTCCAAAAGGTGTCATCGGAACCCGTGGAACACAATTTGAACGGGCAATTTTCACTCCCCTGCTTGCACTCGTACGTCACCCGACCAGAGCTAGACCGAGTAGTTTTGCACTCCACCCTATTCTCCATGTGATACATCCCCACCGACACCTTCAAATCTGATTTCTTTCGGAACGTGGCCCCGACTACCATCTGACCATAAATTGGTTGGGGTTCGATGGAACGCAACGGAACAGCGAGATCAAAGCTCGGTAGTGGAATGATCCAATTGCGCAGCGGATGATTCTGTGCATTCTGAGCAGCTTCGGGTTGCTCGCTGGCTCCCGCAGTAGAACTCGAGGACAGATTACGGCGTGACATAATATTTGTAATGACGCGCGGCTGTCTAATCCATTTTGTCCATTCAGTGGTCAACGACTCCAATAGATCGGCCTGACAAGCTTCTTCGTCGTCCTCGGAAGTCTCGACTGCCTCGTGCTCCGACGGTACACCTTGATCACGATTTTCTCCTCCAATATTCACCTCCGGCGCAGCTTATTGTGCCTCTGTTTCGACGACAAACACAAAGCACTCATGTATTTGCTCATCTAACATACGGGATACATCTTCGTCTCGAAGCAAAGGAGCACGCACGCTTCTCGCGTCAATGCCTCGTGTGAAGAAAGACAACATGTACTCGATATTGGGCGGAGGGCGCAAAGCAGTACGAATCCGGCTCACAAGAGTGTCGAGCGTAATTTCATCCCTATTAAAGAAGAGGCACATATCTACTCCGTCGACGTAGCCCGCTCGATCCCAACGACCGCCGTAACGTACCGTGATTCGTCGATCCGACATCTACGATAAATAAACACGATTGAATTAAGTTAGGGAACCCAAAATATCCATCCAAACGTGCAAAACGATCCATAATTCGAAATTTAAAAAAAAAAAAAAAAAAAACTGGTCACTGTACACGGTCACTACACGGTCACTTGACCGTGTAGTGTGTCACCGTGTTACCGAGACACCTCTCGGAACACGGTGACCGGGATTACCGTGTAGTGCCCTGCTGTGTTACCGGGCAGTGACCGGATAATCTTCATAGCTACACGGTGGCTACACGGTGGAAGCTGCCCACCGTGTAGCCACCGTGTAGCTATGAACTCGAACAGAAAATCGAAAAAAAAAACACAGAAACGGCGATTTTCGACGTACCTTTCGGCCGGCGAACCCAGCTCTTCCCACGTATATTCGGACGGAGCTTTCTTGTAGAAGTGTGTTGTGTGAGGATTTTAGAGAAATTGGGTTTTTGTGTTTTGAAAAAAATGTAGGTTTTCAGGGTTTGAGAGGGTTGATATGCATGAATTAATGCATGTATTTACATCTTCACCAACTCAAAAATCTGATTTTTGTTAGATGTGGGCCCCACTTATTTTTTATTTATGTTTTGTTATTTATTTTGAATTTTTTGAGTGGAAATAAAAAGTAAGGGTGTTTAAGAGATTTCAAGTGTAGTTTGTATAGAATACTCATGTTTTTATTTGGTGTGTCAAAATTCTCATGTTTATTATTTTTGTGCATGAAAAGTTACATTCCCACATCTTAAAAGCTATCTTATCAATAACTAAAAGGCTCGAACTATATTGTTTTTTCCTTCAATTATGTTCCCTATATTCTTTTTATATATAAAAATTATAATGGGGTGAGAGAGGCTCGAACTCTCGACCTCAGGATAACTCAGAAGCTATGAGACCTACGCGCTAGCCAACTGCGCCACCACCCCTTGGTTGAAATTTAAATGTTTTAAGTTGTAATAACCAAACAATACTAGTGGTACTATTCAGTACTTTGTCAATAAATTTGTTTCTTGTTCTAATAGTTAATTTATTTTTCAAAATTCAAATCTAGTAGAAGTGTTCCTCCCTAAATTTACTATTCAAGATCTCACATATTTTAAAAAACATATAGTAGAAGCGTTCTAATAATTATTATGTGGAAGTAGTAGTTAAATAATTTGGGAAGTAATTGTATATCTATGATGTATATCAATATATTATAAAATAATATATCCATTTAAACAGTTAAAAATTGTTTTCGTGTTTTACAAAAATCACAAATGTACCATCATTTACATCTCTCATAGGATATGCTCATGCCCATGGGCCATGCCATGTCCACGACTGAATTGTTACAACATATGTATTGTTGAAGTTATCCTCAACACCTTATCAATTTACTTTAAAGGCAGCTCAACAACAACCTCATTCATCCGCCTGATCGATAGGATAAATGGGTTCTTATCGATTATGCATGTTATCGAAAGAATTTATCCTGTGGCAACATCGTTTTTAAGCAAGGCTTCTAAGTCTGCCAATCTGCACACACATGTCCAACAGCAGGAACAGAGACGAAAAAAAAATAAAAAATGATGAAACGAAACTGAAAGCAAGTGTTATTAGCTGTTAGTTTTAAAGATTCAAGACTATCAACATTACCTGACATTGCTCAAGTCAGGGTATATGGCTGCAGCTGCTTTAAAATCCTATTTACAATATAACACAGTAAGTGTATCGAGTCAAAAAAGTTTAATTATTGTGTGTACGCGGATCGAGCCACAACAAGGAACGTCACCTGGTTAGCAGTTGACGGAGTATAAGAAATTACACACGACATTCCTGCTCCAGTTGCTGCCTGCAACAATAATTAACACAGATCACTGATCTATTTTTAACGTCTCGAGATCCATCTGTCATGGAGAACCAAATTTTAAACTGGTATGAATTACAGAATGAACCTGTAGCCCAATGACACTGTCTTCGACCACCAAGCAATCTTTTTCCGACACACCCAGTCCCTGTGAAGCAATAAAATTTCACAAGGCACAAGAATGAGAATCGATGCTAATTGATTTACCTTTGCAGCTGTAACGTATATAGAGGGATCAGGCTTTTTCTCCTTAACATCATCTCCTACAACAGCAAAGACACGGGAAAATAGAATCGTTTTCATGTGATAAATATCTTTACGTAGCCAAAACATTGTACTATGTGTTTTGGATTTATTTATTTTATATTTTCAATTTCTAAGAAACGGACCTGCAAGAAAGCAATCAAGGCTTTGGAAACGCTCCTGTAACAAGACCAGAAATAAAATATAATTAAACTTTATTTTTACAATGTTAATAATTTTACAAGGTGGTTTAGCATATAACATATGCAGTTACTAGACTGGGGTTGGACACACTGACTAATGACAGAAAATATTCGAAACGAGATGAGATGTTATAGTTTTATTTTTTCACCATTCCGATGAGATTTTCCAGACACAGGATAACTGAACTTTTAGTTGCAGCCGAACAAACCGCTAGCTTCCTTCCCTACAATAGGAGAGAGGAACGAGAGAATAAAGATAAAATGCAAAAGAATATTTCCAGAGGGAGTCTTATCGTATTTATGAAGCTGGAATCAAGAGACCTGTGATGAGAAATGCTCAATGACTATTTAAATTGAAATTTGTTTGATCAAAATCTATATACAGTATGTATATCTTACAGAAGCTTTTGCCTCATCCATCAAACTCAAAACTCCAGGTCTAGGCTCAACCTGCTCAATACATAGGAATATCAGAAACAGAATAAGAATAAAGGAATCGACTATTTGTGCTTCAAAATCCTTCAATGGTCATGTCACTTACGGTTCCGGATTTAATTATATCTTTGTACCTCTCTGTTTTCCAGTCCTGCAGCAAAGGATAGAAACCTATTAACTTGTTACCGATTGAGACATTCAAACTAGCTAGGACTTGAATCTTGATATATGTTCCATATACGCAACAAAAAAACGATGTTGTAAGAAAAATACTGATAAGGTACTATAGTCGTCGACAAGATATCAAACCATTTTGAACATTTTAGCTATTTCAAATTGTACCCTTCAAAAAGATAACAATGATATTTAAACTCAAGCCTATTTTATGTACATTCGTACGATTTGATTATTTATAATAAAAAATCGTGTTTCTATTTCTACTGTTTCACGCCTACCGCACAAAGACAAGGAAAGGGAATATGGTGTGATACGAGGAGTAGCTCCTAGACTTATAAAATGGGCTGTTTTCCATACAAATTCAACGAGGAACAACTCTCATGTGATTATCGACAATACAACTTTAATACGATCATCGTGTCATTTTAATGTCAAGTGTGTGTGTGTTTGTCAATAGTGTAATTCTTCTACAAATTGACACCTGAAGAATATCAATCAGCTTGGCTCTATCTTCATCATTCTCAGGAGACCCATCGAAAATTGTCGAAGTCGGCCAACCGTGCTCCTTAAAATACCTTTTAATCCAAGGATGAGTAATTTAATTTAACAATACAGTAGATTAAAATTAGATCAATTGCAGTCACAATTTTGAATAATAATAATAATAATAAAAACAAATTGAAATGTGAAATGCAGGGAGCGTGGAACGAAAAGACGAACCATCGCATTTTAGGTTTTCCGCCCCCAATTTGATTTTGCAACTCGTCGTAAAATTCCTCGCTCCAATTGAGCGGCTGAGAGGAGGAAGACGAGCACCGGACGTCGAAATGTTGGAAGGCGTCATTATAAGCTTGGCGGTGAAGGTGTTCGGACTCGAGAATCACGCCGTCGCAATCGAATATCAGAGCTTGAAGCGCGCGGGATGAGGCGGAGACGGCAACAGCCAGAGGTCTGCTGCAGCTGGAAGAGAAGGTGGATTGGGTTTTAGAGAGAGGGAAGAGAGACGGAGTGCGAGCGGAGAGAGAAAAAGAAGTGGAGAGATTGGGTGGGAGGAGGAGCACGCCGGAGGAAGACATGGATAGTGGCTGTGTTCACGTATGTAACCACCCTAAAATTGTGAATGGAATATTTTGGAAAATTATCCAAATTCTATTTACAAATATCAAACACAATTAAACTTGGGTTTACCTCTTATTTTCCACAAGAAAAAGAATAGTCACACATTTTTTATTATTATAAAAAAAAATGTATGACAAATAAAATATAATATTCGATGCAATTCCAATATGATACTACTAAAATCTTGAAAAAAATAATAGAATAATGTGCTTTCAAATCAAGAGTGTGTGTTTTAAAGTAAGAATTCTGGTGAAAATTCTTAAACTATTACTTCTACAATCTCGAGTTTTAGTTATTTATTGGAATGCTCAGTGAAAAGTAGATCTAGGCTAATGAGAGGTCAACTATGTATTGTTTGTTGAATTGCATATACTCCCTCCTCCTTCTCCTTCTGGTAAAAATTGCAATATTTTTATTTTTTGTCTAGTAATAATTAATACACACTCTTAAAAGAAATAATATTTTTACTTTTCTATTGTAAAATACAATTTACTCTTGTTTTATTCAACTTTATTTTTAAACTTCATTTATACCAATTTTAATTTTTAATTTTAAAATAAATTAAACTCCTTACTTTTTTATCAAAAGTCAAAAAAATAACATTTTTATTTTTTTTATTGTGATTAGTTGCTGTCGAGGTCCACTGAAACAAATCCAATTTCATGCAATGCTGTTAATGACTAAAAAGCCCCTCACTCAACTTCTTAAACTGCGTACGTACACGAGGAATTGTCGAGGGCCTTACGGTAACTTCCACTGACGAATGGGGAATATTGTTAAAGCAAGAAATGACAACCACATAGGACACGAGAGAGAAGATCGTGAAAATCCCGAGATGATAAGAAAGGACACAATATTATTATTATATAGTAAAATATATTCTATATTATTATTTTTTAAAAATACAGTATATAGAAAAACATTTATTGCAAATGAATTAAAACATCAACCACCAAACTGCTTTCAGTACGAGATCTACGATCAGTAATAACTCATGTACAATTTCGATTCCTTTAATAATGATAACAATAACAATAATAACTTACATTAAATTACACGTCTCGTCTCTCAAATCAAAATCCCATAATTCCCCCTACAAAAAATACAAAACATTCCCAATAAAAATTAGTGGTAACAAATTAAAAATTTATCATCAATTAACTCAGCATTTTCTTACAGGTAAATTCGTCGAAATCGATGTTTCGCATCGTGATGGGATTGATGTTTTTTTTTCTGGCTCTGTCGAGAGTGTGTAATAAAAATCAGGGGTTGTAGAAATGTCCGTTGCACCTGCATTTCCACCCGAGTGGCTTGTAATTGGAGTACCTGTTTCCGACCGCCGACGACGAGGGCGGCGAGTCGGAGTAATCGAGCGGCGCGGCTGCCGAGTCGACTCGGTTGTGACTCGGCAGCGTGGGCACCTGCACCGCCATGCAGGGGTGGCACTGGTTGCACTTGTTGTGGCAGCTCGGCGGCGTCGAGCCCAGCCTCGTTTTCTCCGGCGCCGCCACCAAACCCTACACACACACAAATTAAGGATTTTTTTTTTTAGAATATTTAATCATATATATATATATATACACATAATACATACATACCCTGTAAGTGTCTGGGGGATGTTTACTATGACTGCAACAACAGGAAGAGGAGGATAATAGGAAGAGAATGGCTAAGAAAAGTGACGTCATAGCATTTTCTTGAATTTCTGCATCTTCAGATCGGGCCGATGATGATAATAAATGATAACAGGGGTTTTGTTTTGTTTATTCAGGTGAATAGATGGAAATGTAGCTCAGTTTGGTAGAGAGTAAGTGTAGCGTAGAAGATAACTTAACATAATTAATAAATAACGGTGCAAAATGCTAATGCAAAATACAGTGGGTGTATGGGGGTGGGGTGGGGGTGAAAATAACAAGACATGAAAAAGAAGGGGTGGGGAGGGAGAAAATGGGCCTGAGAATGTAAGGAGGTGGGGGCCCGAGAGAGAGAGGGGCAAAGATGTATTATTAGTAGGTGTGTGACTGTGTGTGTTTGTGTGTGTGTGAAGAAAGGGGATAGTGATGGTTGTGGGTGGGGACTTAAAAACCATTGACATTTAATGATGTTTGCAGTTGGCTTTTTTGCTTAGTATTCATAATTTAACATTTCATGAGCTTTGACTGCTGATTCATTGACTGAGATATGAAATTTATAACAAGATCCATAGATATAAATTGGAGAAAGACTTTTTCTAAACAGAAAAACACACAATCGAACATGTAGCTAGCTCAAAAGTCCGATGATTGATTGATTCGAGCCTTGATCATGAGGGATAATTAGGTATTTCAAGATAGTCCGATTATAAACTAAATTCGACGAGTCATTCTGCGCGCATGAGCTGACAAATAAACAAAATAACACTTGAAGTAACTGAATTTCATTGAGAAGTTGAGTGGTTCTGCTGAGGAAGACCGTGAAATGATGCCGTATATATAGGGCGGAATGATATTGTTTCGTGCTTGGCGCGTCAAATTCAAATTTAAGTTGAATGACAAATTTGCACATGCATGATGAAGCTCTAATTAAGTATATATATATATATATATATATATATATATATATAAAATACTCGTTCAAATCAAAAATTTTGTACATTATATATCAACAAATTGTTGGAAATCGAGCATGGATATGCAGCAAAAAACTAGTATTTTTCAGGCATTACATAGTATGATCACATAATCGGATTTCCAACTATCAAATTGACAACTCAATTAATTTTGTTCTACTCAATTTCATATACCCATGATATGCACAAATTGATAAACAAATTAATTAATTTTCAATTAATCATGGTTTCATTCAATTTCACATATTCATATAATAATAACATGTATATATATCAAATAACCACAATTATAAATTTAGGAAATATCGAATTTAGGGTTATTTCATAAATCATATATGTTTAAACGCCCCGATCATAAAAGTATATGTGTTTAGATCATTTGTGACAGATGTGTATTTATGTCGATTGGCCTAGAAAAAACATATATTCTTATGGGAGAGTTTAAAAAAAGATATATCTTGTTATGCTTTGTGCGGCGAATAGGAGCAGATGAACGGAGGAGCTCAACGTCGCTCGATCGATCGAACACGGAGGGGCTCGGGTTCGATCGTTGCTGGACCAGACGGCCGGCTCAATCGCTATAATATATTATACAATAAATAAAATAATGATGGGCCTTTTTATTTTGTGAGTTTGGCATTGAAAACAGTCCATTTGCAGAGTTTATTGCATCTCTTA
The DNA here is from genome assembly GCA_954870475.1 of Euphrasia confusa. NCBI lineage: Eukaryota > Viridiplantae > Streptophyta > Magnoliopsida > Lamiales > Orobanchaceae > Euphrasia > Euphrasia confusa. The sequence goes on along the minus strand of OX940970.1, from coordinate 28,098,107 downwards.
GCTTAAAGTAGGTAAACATAAAAGGAGCAGCTTCAGTTCCCTTATTTGCACCAAGCATGGTGACGAGAGAGATAAGCCCTATCTATCTATGTGAATTGCTTTTCTTTTGTGTCTTATAGTAGCTTTCGAGTTTCATCAACAAGTTGAGACATGTAGTTATAATAGTGATAAGTATTTTATTTTTTAATGTTTCATTAATTATAAGTGGTGCATTTTTTTAAATGATAAAAAGTAACACTAGGCCTATTATTTTGGATTAAATTGAATTGAATTAAACATATTTTTTTTATTATAAATAAAAAATTGAATTGATTTTTTTAATTAAAATCATTCATTCTAAAAAAATCAAGGTTTCCCAAAAAGATAACTTAATTTTTATCATTTCAAAAAGTCTTGAAATTAATTTTTGAGTTAAAATGAATTTAACTAAAATTAATTTCAAGATAATAGAATTTTCATTTGTTTAGTCCAGATAAAAAAAATCTAGCAATTATAATTATTGTGAATTTAGTTCATAAAAAGAAGTTAATTATTACACACTTCCTATCCAGTAATAATAGGCACATGTGATCAACGTTGATTTTTTTGTTTGTCCAATACATATGAGAAACACTATATAAAAATTATGAAAAAAATAACTATTCAAAGTAATTATGAAAAAAATAACTATTCAAAGTCAACGTTGAGCACATGTGCCTATTATTAGTGGATAGAAAGTGTATTCAAAGTCTTTAGATTTTGTCAAGGTTGTTAGCTCAGTTGTTGAGCACTTGAATTGGGGACTTGAGGTCTTTGGTTCGAATCCCAAGACATTCCAATTGACATATACCCAAAAAAAAAGTCTTTAGATTTTGAAATTATAAAATTCTATTTAATTGAACGAAAAAAAAGTCTTTAGATTTTGAAATTATAAAATTCTATTTAATTGAACGGTAACTAAAAATAAAGTGTAAATTTAAAATAAATTAATATAACAACATTTAATGGTTGATATATCAAATGAATCTAATGCTCCCAAACTAGCATTTATAACACTTTAATATGGAAGTAAAAATAATTAAAACATCAAAGTATATTCAATTTAAAATATGTAGTACAATGTCATAATCGTAAATTTAACACATATATTCGTAGGGGTGACCCATACGGCTCTCCAAATGACTCCCCTACGGCTCTCCAAAAGCCGTAGGGAACGGATGACCCCTACGGCTCTCCAAAACGCCGTAGGGAACGGATTTCTTATCAGCCTAGTCCCTACGGTGTGAAGTCGTAGAGAATCCGATTCCCTACGAATTTCACTTACTAAAAATAAAGTGTAAATTTAAAATAAATTAATATAACAACATTTAATGGTTGATATATCAAATGAATCTAATGCTCCCAAACTAGCATTTATAACACTTTAATATGGAAGTAAAAATAATTAAAACATCAAAGTATATTCAATTTAAAATATGTAGTACAATGTCATAATCGTAAATTTAACACATATATTCGTAGGGGTGACCCATACGGCTCTCCAAATGACTCCCCTACAGATGACCCCTACGGCTCTCCAAAAGCCGTAGGGAACGGATGACCCCTACGGCTCTCCAAAACGCCGTAAGGAACGGATTTCTTATCAGCCTAGTCCCTACGGTGTGAAGTCGTAGAGAATCCGATTCCCTACGAATTTCCTTAAGTGAACTTGTGTATGTCTCTCACGTGATAATTGAATCTTTTGTAACTATATAAATGCTCTCACCAATTTCTATTGTCCAAATGTTAATTTGATCTACTACTATATAAAAACACCGTACCATATGATCTATATATATATATATATATATATATATATATATATATATATATATATATATATATATATATATATATATATATAAATATAAATCTTGAATTTACTTTCTTCCGCATCCAATAAAAACACCGAATTTTCACCACATCCAATAAAAACACCGAATTTTGCTGCGTCAATTTAACTGACCAATTAAAACTCTTAATTTAACTTACGTTCACACTATACACGACAATCTTTTTAAAAAAAATTTATAAAATTAAAATATATATTAAGAACTGAAATATATTCGTGCGCTTTAAAACTCTGAATTTTGCTACGTGATTAAAAAAATATCATTGCGCTACATTTAGATTAATTAAAAGAAAAACTTATTCCTGCGTTTCATTTATTAATTTTAATATTTTTTTATTTTACAAAAATTATGAACTTTTAGATTAATTAAAAGAAAAACTTATTCCTACTTTTCATTTATTAATTTTAATATTTTTTTATTTTTATTAATTACAAAAATCATGAACTGAAACATAATTTTCCTGCGCTACATTTTTTAAATAAAAAAATATTATAATTTTATTAATTAAAAAAAAAATTATTAACTCAAACATAATATTTTTGCGCTTCTTTTAATAATAAAAAATGATCAGTAATTAATAAATATATTTTTGCCCTTCATTTGAAACATATTGCTAAATTTATTAATAAAATAAAATAAATTAATATTTTTCTGTATAAAAAAAAACATATTTTTAATTAAAAAACATATTTTTAATTAATATCATTGCGCTACATTTAGATTAATTAAAAAAAAAACTTATTCCTGCGTTTCATTTATTAATTTTTAAAATATTTTATTTTTATTAATTAAAAAGAAAAACTTATTCCTGCGTTTCATTTATTAATTTTAATATTTTTTTATTTTTATTAATTACAAAAATCATGAACTGAAACATAATTTTCCTGCGCTACATTTTTTAAATAAAAAAATATTATAATTTTATTAATTAAAAAAAATCATTAACTCAAACATAATATTTTTGCGCTTCTTTTAATAATAAAAAATGATCAGTAATTAATAAATATATTTTTGCCCTTCATTTGAAACATATTGCTAAATTTATTAATAAAATAAAATAAATTAATATTTTTCTGTATAAAAAAAACATATTTTTAATTAAAAAAATATATTTTCAATTAATATCGTTGCGCTACATTTATATTTATTAAAAGAAAAACTTATTCCTGCGTTTCATTTATTAATTTTTAAAATATTTTATTTTTATTAATTAAAAAAATCATGAACTGAAATATAAAAACACCGAATTTTCATAGGCATCCAATAAAAACACTGCGTCAATTTAATTGACCAATTAAAACTCTTAATTTAACTTGCGTTCACACTATACACGCAATCTTTTTAAAATTTTTTTATAAAATAAAATTAATATATATATATATATATTGAGAACTGAAACATATTCGTGCGCTTTAAAAATCTGAATTTTGCTACGTTAGATTAAAAAAATATCATTGCGCTACATTTAGATTAATTAAAAGAAAAACTTATTTCTGCGTTTCATTTATTAATTTTAATATTTTTTTTTTATTAATTACAAAAATCATGAACTGAAACATAATTTTCCTGCCCTACAAAATCTGAATTTTGCTACGTCAGATTAAAAAAATATCATTGCGCTACATTTAAATTAATTAAAAGAAAAACTTATTTCTGCATTTCATTTATTAATTTTAATTTTTTTTTTATTAATTACAAAAATCATGAACTGAAACATAATTTTCCTGCGCTACATTTTTTAAATAAAAAAAATATTATAATTTTATTAATTAAAAAAAAATCATTAACTCAAACATAATATTTTTGCGCTTCTTTTAATAATAAAAAATGATCAGTAATTAATAAATATATTTTTGCCCTTCATTTGAAACATATTGCTAAATTTATTAATAAAATAAAATAAATTAATATTTTTCTGTATAAAAAAAACATATTTTTAATTAAAAAAACATATTTTTAATTAATATCATTGTGCTACATTTAGATTAATTAAAAGAAAAACTTATTCTTGCGTTTCATTTATTAATTTTTAAAATATTTTATTTTTATTAATGCGTTTCATTTATTAATTTTTAAAATATTTTATTTTTATTAATTAAAAAAATAATGAACTGAAACATAATTTTTTTGCGCTACATTTTTTAAATAAAAAAAATATTATAATTTTATTAATTAAAAAAAATCATTAACTAAAATAGTGAGAATAATAAATAAAAATATATTTAACTTAGTGGAGTTCAGTACATATCTTTATTTATAGATACACGATTTTTGGGTCCACTTTACAACTCTTTATATACAATAGTCTTCTATAGAAGACACCATTCAACTTTTTTCCATACAGTTTCATTTTCTTATTCACAGCGATGGTTAAGTTATACTTCAATCTCTCCAAAATCAAACCTTCAACAAAAGATCCAATTTTGTGTGTTAAAATATGCCGGAAATGGGAAACTTTTGGGCCCGATATGATTGCAGTAAACTTGAACGTTGTTTTCATGGATGTTAATGTAAGTTTGAGGGTTTTTTTTGGTTCAATTTTTTTCCTGTTCGTTATTCAAGCGTATTTTTAGGTCTACATAATGTTATAAAATTTTAGATGTTAACTTTTTCTTTGTGTTTTTAGGGCTGTAGAATTCAAGCGACGGTTGAACAGTCCCATATCAGCTATTTCCATGATGTTTTGATTTAGGGTCGTCTCTATAATGTTCGCAATTTTAAGGTTGTTATTAGGCCAAATCAATATCAGTGAAGAATAATAACTACATGACCATCTTCCGAGAGAAAACTTTCATTAGGGAATCCAATTACCCTTTCTTCCCGCCTTCACTGTTCAGAGATGCTATTTAAAGTTGGAATTGAGGAGCATCATATATGTACACCGATACCACGCGATTATTGCGTTTACAAGTGTTGCATGATGCTTAGTTGTTGAAAAAGATTAAGATAAAATTGCTATCTCAACAAGTTGCCGTAAAATCTGATCCAGCATGTCCATTTTATTTCTCTACAGAATCATGTCCATTTTATTTCTCAGAATCATCAAGTGGACAAAGCTCTGGGCTATCTAGCAATGATAGCCAAACATGTTTGTAATATGATTCTGATCAGCCCTAATATCCTCTGTTATTAGAATGAATACTTTGACTTACATTTCAAAATGTTCAGACTACAATGTTTTTTTTGTTGCTACTTTTTGAACTCTGAATTTTAATGTTATCAGTTATCTTAATGATTATTATTATTTTTGTTTATCTTATTTAGTATAACAGTTGTTTTTTTTGCTGCGTATTTTTGAAATCTGAATTTTAATATTATCATTTATTTTAATGATTATTATTATTTTTGTTTATCTTATTTAGTATAACAGTCAGTTTCATTAATGGAAACAAATTTTATCCATACACATTTAAAATTAATGTTTCTCAAAATTGGTCTCAACTAATTTATTCTTCAGAGAGAGAAGATTCAATCTAATTATATTTTTATTCAAATGTCATCTATTAAAAATAAATATTTTTAAACTTCCCATGTCACGTTCCATATGGTACAGTTCATGATTTACTGGGTTACAACTTCCAATCCTACAATCTAATTCAATATTATTGACAATTTTATTCTTTAAATCTTATTAAAAATATAATTTATATATGTTATCATAAATAAATCATTATATTAATTTAATACCTTTGAATTATTTTTATTTAGGCTTTTTGCTCTGTAATACTCCCTCCAATCTTTTTTAATTGTCGTTCTACCATTTTCACAGTTTTTAAGAAATATTTTTTTTACCTAATATAACCCTATTTAATGATATTAATTTATTATTATTTATTTGATTTTATCTCTATATCTTCTCATTCTTTTTTTAATTTATATAATATAAATATAAATAATTAATGAGATAATGATTAATGAGGGGTATAAATGGATAAAAACACTAGAACGACAATTAAAATGAAAATTTACAAAAACACATAACGTCAATTAAAAAAAATAGGAGGGAGTATAAAATAGACTATTACTATTAATCATATTTTATGCTATGACTATTAACAAAAGTCAAGGGCAATCTTTATCAAAGGTGGGAATTCTTTTAAGAAGGTCAATATTCACGCACGGAAAATTGTATGTTGCAGTTTCAAGGGTTAGAGCGGGATTGAAAATTTTATGTTGTGATGAAAATGGTAACCTCACAAATAAGACTACTAATGTAGTTTATAAAGAAGTGTTTAGAAATTTGCAATGACACTGTTACTTTGTTGTAGTTGTACATTGTATATTAATTTAAGTTAGTCTTTTCCAGTTATTCATATACTTTTTACAGGTGAAGCTCTTTCAAATTTTTAATAATTTTTTTTATAAATTTTTATATGTAAAAAAATATAAACATATCTATTATCTCAATAAAAAATATTTCTTTTCATAAAGATAAATCAAATAGAAAAGAGAGTGTATCATACATTACATTACATAGCGATGAAAACCCCACCGCATTACCGAGCTTACATACTAGCTCTCCAACCAGCCAAACTAAACATTTAGCAAAAAAGAAATCCAATACAAAAATTTGATATGTACATCTTTGTATATACATTCATAAAAATATATTTCTCAAAAAACAACTAAAATACTGGAATAAACTACAGTTAATTATCCCGTCAAAGCAATTTACTAGTGAATTACAAAAAGGAAATAATACGAGCCTTACCGAACAAGTTCTCAATTCTCATTGTCTCTTTTCAAATTTAAAGTTCACGTTAATGACAAAAAGTACTCAAAAATTATTTGTACAAGTGCATTTTAATATAATATAATAGTTATATATAAAATCATTTATTTATAGATTTACGTACATTTTGATTCATTTTTATTGTTAAGTTCATTTTTAGATTTTTGCAAAATTACTTATTTTCATTATATATTTTTGTTTTTTTTTGAAAATTGACCCACTTATAAACAAGGAGGCCTTAAATTTATAGCTCAATTTTAATATATTCGCCATTTTATAAAAAAATAATCTTCTATCCTTAAATATAAGAAAACTTCTTTTGTAAAACACAATTGAGGGTATTTTATTATAATCTTCTATCCTTAAATATAAGAAAACTTCTTTTGTAAAACACAATTGAGAGTATTTTATTTCTTAAGGACAAATGAAATAACATTTTGTTTTGCTAAAAAAACATTTCAACTTTTATGAGATATACTGAGTATTATTTCAGACCAATTTGATATTTATATTTATTGTTTAGAGCACTTAAAATTAGAGTTGGCGTGGAGATTGTAGAGTCGAGCCTAAAAATCATAGACTCGACCAAAATTTGTGTTTTATGATCAATTGCTAAGTTGCTCGACATTAAAGTTGGAGCAATGACATTAATAAAAGTCTTGACAAAGTGATATTATTCAACTTTTATTTGAGCGACATTAAAGTTGGAGCAATGACATTAATAAAAGTCTTGACAAAGTGATATTATTCGACTTTTATTTGAGTTCAATGTTATTTATTAAGCGATTAAAGATATTTAACAAAAATAAAAAAATACAAACACATTTAGTTTATGTTTTTAGGTACACCACAAATTAACATTTAACGACTGTTTATTTTAAAAATATTATGAAAATCTTTATTTTGTAAGTATATATATGAAAATAATATTATAAATAGAACGACATTTAGTGACGTTCTATATTTTGAAGTACACCACCAATTCATATTTAGCGTCCGTTTACTTTAAAAATATTATGAAAATCTTGATTTTGTAAGTATATACGTATCAAAATAATATTATAAACATTCGTAAAAATAATGAAGAACTAAAAAATAGTGATTTTTTAAAACTTTTATACTTTAATAATCTATTTGTTTCATTGAAAAATATAAAAAAAAATTATTATGTTTTTAAAATGTTTCATACCAAAATTGCAAATCTTAATATTATATTTTTTGGGTCTAGAAAAAGTTGGAAGACCTTGTTAGTACGAAAATCAAGAAATATATATTATTTTTTGTCATACATTTTTGTTGACAAAAAATAAAGAGTAAAAATATCTATTTAAGTTGAAAATTAAATCAGTTGTGATTGCTGATTCATGAGTGGAGTTTACAAATAAGTAAATAAAGTAAAATATTAGTTTTATTTTTTAAGTAAATTATAAAAATATATTTTTAAATTGAAAAATAAAGTAGTTATAAGTAAAATTTACAAATAATTAATTAATTAAAATACAAGTAAAATTTTATTTTAAAATTAAAAAATTAAAAAAATTATATATTTTTAAGGTATGTTAGTAGGCAATTTTTACCGTGCTACTATGTGTACGGAGTATTGTACACATAGTAATATTGTAGTGTATTTTTAATGAAAATTATTTTGATATATAATAAATATTTTAGTATATGATAATTTATATTTTATGCAATAATAATTATAAGAATAATGATTTGTTATTGTTCAATGATAATTATTTATTTTTATAATAAATATCTTTTATATTTTAATTGAAATTTGGTGTACAATATATCATGCTGTATCATAAAGGAATTGATGTTAGTGTGATATTATGAAATAAAATAAATAATGTTTTTAACCGATTACATTCACTTTGACCAATACACACAACTTTAATCTCTTTACACATATCAAAATACAATACAGTAATACATTATTAGTTAATTATTGTGTAAAATAAAACTCATAAAACCTACAGAGTATCAAATTGGCAAGTACTGCGAAATAGATTAACCTTCAAGTGGGAATATTAAAGAAAAGAAAAAACGTTGGCATTTTTTTTGACATGGAAGTAGAAAAATCATATTTTTACTCGAAATTTAAAAAACAAACTTTCACATGCTTTGACAATTTCTTCCAAAAAATAAATTCCAAATGCACACTTTAAAATCTCATCCACGAAAATGAAAGTGGTGGTGTGTGTTCCTGTGTGCAGGAAAAAATATAGAAGAAAAAGAAGGATCTTGATATCATTAATCAGTGTGAAAACTCACACACAATATACGGTATTACTTTTCGCCTCTCATTCTTGTTTCTTCTGTTTTAAAACCCTTTTTACATTTCTCATCTCTCTCTCTCTCTCACACAGTGACAGAAAAAAAAAAGAATGTGTTTTTATTTCTCGAGGGCCCTTCAATTCAGGCGGATAAACCGGTCCGTGTTTTCATAGATCCAAGAGGGTAAAAAAGGTGACTTTTACTGTCCCTTTTCTTCTTCAAATGGAAATGGGCTCTGTTTCTTGAACAATTTCTTGAATTAGGTTGTCATAGAAGATCTCTGTTTTTTTCTCTGTTTCTGGGATTTGGTTTATAGCTGTCTGTGTTGCTACCTGGGCATGGCTTGATCTGTACATTTCTAGCTAATCTTTTCTGTATAATGATGTGGGCCCACCTCCTTAATCTGCTGCTAATTCCACCTGATTCTGATTTATTAATTTTCTGGTTGGGTGCCTTAGTTTGTGGTAGCTCGTTCTGTTTGAAAGAATTGTTCTTTTGATTAATAGCATACTTAAATTTGAGACTAAAGATGCCATTTTTATTAGGTAGAGGAAAATGGAAGAGTGTGTCGATTTTCGAAAATGGGACGAACTAATACCCGATGCGCTCGGATTGATATTCAAGAATCTTCCGCTACTTGAGTTACTAACTGTAGTGCCAAGAGTTTGCAAGTCATGGGGAAAAACTGTTGCCGGGCCTTATTGCTGGCAAGAGATAGACATCGAGGAATGGAGCAGGAATAGAAAGCCCGAAACCCTCGACCGAATGATCCAACTTCTTATCACAAGAAGCTGTGGTTCACTCCGGAAGCTCGTTGTGTCGGGTCTCGCCAGTGATCAAACCTTCTTGTTCATAGCAAATCAGTAAGAATTTAAAGTTCAAATGTTATTTTATGACATGTTTATTTTATCTAATGTTTTGTAATTTCTATCATGATATAAAGTGCTCAATCCCTAAGAACCCTCCGCCTCCCTAGAAGCGAAATAAGCGACATGGCCATTGGAAAAGGTTTCGGAATGTTATCCGCCCTAACTTCCCTGGATTTGAGCTATTCCATCCAAATAGGAGCTCAAGCCCTCGAGATCATAGGGAGAAATTGCAAATCACTCGCTAGCTTGCGTCGAATAATGCACCCATTGGAAGTGGTCGACAAGCTCTCCCAATCCGACGAGGCCCTCGCGATTGCCTCGACTATGCCTCGTCTCAAGCATCTCGAGATTGCCTATTTACTCGTGGACACTTTCAGTGTGGTAGAGATTATCAAGAACTGCACGTGCTTAGAGCTACTCGATGTTCGGGGGTGTTGGAACGTGACTTTGGACGAGGGGTTCGTGAAGGGGTTCCCGAGGTTGAGAGTCATGGGCCCACTTGTGGTCGATTGTTACGACATGAATGCTTGGGATAATTGCTCGGATTATTCAGGGTCTTCAGGTTACTTGGCGTGGGACTTTGTTGCAGGTGATGTTGATGATGGTGATGATGATTATGATCCGGAGATGATGGATGGGTTTTGGGAGGATGAGAACTCGATTGAGGATGTGGAGATGTGGTTTTACGATGATGTGAATGCGGTGGATGCAGGGTATGATTGGCCGCAGTCGCCTTAAGGTGTGGCTGCGTGTAATGTATATCGCAGAGTGTTGTTGTGAGGTTTATGGAGATGAATACTTGTAAGTTGTATGTGTAACATATACAAGTGTTGTTGTGTTTGAAAGTTAATGTAATAAGGTTTTTACTTGCTGAATTCCTACATGTATCGGCTATCAATGAGGCAAATGTTATCGTATATTCACGGATCACGACCCGTAAGTTGAAACAAAGTCGAAGAATCGTATACAACATCACACATTCTCTCCCGATGAATCGATACCCCCCAAGGCCTCAATATCTAACCAAACATCATCCACCATTCCAAATTCTTGCAAAATCTATATGTATCTCTACTAAAGACAAATGTAGTTGAAACTTCCAAACTAAAAGTTGTGCAAAAATCACATGTTTCTGATTGACTGCACACACAAAAGGTGGTACCTTGTGGCTTGTACCTTTCTCAACAATAATATCTCTACTAAATAAAAATATTAATTAGGCCAACCCACACCTCATAAATGCAAAAACACTGCACATTTTGTGATTCAAAAACAACAGTCACACATTTATGAAAAAAATAGATAAATTTGAAGTGTTGTTGTTATGTTGTGCATTTGTCTTACCTTCTCTTGTAGCTTCTTCAGAGCCGTTGGTTTGTTTTCTTTATACTGAATGTTTGAAACACATGCTGTACTAATAAATTAACAGTACAAATTAATAAAAATATAATTTCAAAACGTCTGAACATTATTAACTTTTGTTGTGTTAATACTCGATTCAAAGGGCAAAACCGGGACATCATATTTTCACTAGCTCAGTCAATGGGAGACAAAATAATCAGAGGGGTGTCTAGGTGTGGTAGTTACACATGGTGGATAATTTTTCGGGCTGGGCTCAATCCCATCTTACCAAACTAGGGAAATGGCTTCATCATCATAAAACCTGCAATCTTTTATCCTACATAGAAATTCAACCCTCGAGCGCAAACATCAGTTCACTTAAATTCAGTTGCATCAAGGGGAAAGAACACTATCTTTCGAATTGGTTTGCTTCCAAAATTTCTACACCATCCACTTTGGGCAAACTAGAAGAAGAAGCATGATCAGATGATGATGCTTTCTGATCTTGATGTTTTACAGCTTTGGTTTCCCACAGCTTCCCAGCTTTTGCGATTGCAAGAATAAGCTCGAGCTGCTTTTGCTGTTGCTCCTATTATTCACAAGACAAGTCAGTCACGCTATCCGTACAATAAAACATTTTAGCCTTGAAATAGAAAAAAAAAATCCACAAGAAAATGATATCAAACATTAAAACTTTACTTGGCACATCAACAGCTATACCATTTTACAAGGAAAAAAGGTGTTCAAATAAATAGCAAAAGGTTTTTATGGAAGTTCCATGTCAGCAGATAAGCGATTATTTTAAACACAATTAAAGGTTACTAAATGTTATAATTTCCTTTAAAAATTACCACTCTTGTTTTCCTAGAATTTTTCTTTTAATTTTTTTTCATATTAGTGTTTTACAGCCTGCAACAACAGTTATCACATTTTTTCAATTAAATTATAATAAGGCCGTGTTCGAAGAGTGAGTTCATTAAAAGATCAAATGAGCAAAAAACTCCTACCTGCATAGCCATCAGAACCTTTTGAATCTCACCCAGCTCCTTCTCTAAACGCTCTTCTTGTGCTGCCAGCTCACGGGTGGCTTCTGAATTTTTCTGAACCAATGCTGCAGTCTGAAAAGCAACATTACAATACAAAATGTTTTCGTTTTTCTCACAAGTATGTAAGCTAAGCAGGCGGACTTTGCCCAGAGACAACTAATGTTAAGGAAGATACTTTGGTTGATTCCCGTGCCCGTGATTATATAATGTAACTTACTCCACGACAACTTACCCTAATGTAAAACTCCAATTATACACCGCAAGAACAATAACAATTTCACAAGGAGGCAATCCTGTGTTGGACCAAGCCCACTGATACTAAATAAAAGAAAGCTAAAAGAGAAACTCTTAAAACGAAGAATAAATAGAATCAAAATACTGTAAAACAGTAAATATTAAAAAAAAAAAAAAAAGATCCCCATGACATGAATAGTAGCTCAGACCTCAGTGTTACCGAAAGCATATATCCATCACATGATCTAAAACAAGTTCTTACTTTTCACAATTAGGGTGCTAAGTGATTCTAGTTGAACACAGTGGTGCCGAAGCTTGCTTGATCTTGTTTGATTGATAAACAAATCGAGCTTTAATTGATCTGAGAAATTGATACTGTTACATGTATTTTGTTTTTGTGCCTCAAACTGAATTGTAACGGAAAAGCGTGTTTCAGCTTGATTTCTAATGTTCAGAATTTGAAATCAAACGAGTTTTACACAAACAATCGAGTCAAGTACTGAGTAGCTTGGTTCGATTTTACAGTCCTGTACACAATTGCTACATATCATAATTCCCCATAGTTATCAGTGACTACACACACCACCATACCCACCATCTTAATTTCCCATAGTTTATTAGCTTTATACTCCGTATGTACCACGATTTCCCTTTTCAAATCAAATAACGATTTCAACTAAGGCTTCTCAAGACACTCACGATATAAGCCAGAAGCCAGATCCCCAAAAAAAAAACTTTCTTTCTAGTAAGCAGCTTCGAATTCTACTTCAAGCATTCATCATCCATTTCTACATGCATTAACATAATAGCATGCCGCCAACAAATGAAAATCGTACCTCAGCAATGGGTTCCTTGAGAGCCTTTCGGGTCACCCTAAACCGAATCCCGAGCTTCTCGAGCTGCCTAGCCAGAGCCTGAACAATCGTAGCCGAGTAGCGAAAATCCTCCTCCAATTTCTCGACCCTCTCCAACAAATTAGTCGGCCCGCCATAAGAAGCCGGGCCTCTCGAGATCCCAACACCGCCACTACAAATCCTCCTCCACTGCCGCCTCCGTATAGCCGCCCCAGCCGCCAAACCGCTCACCAACACCACGCACTGCCACGCAATAATCTTGCCGCCCAACAACCCCAGACCTCCACCCTTCTGAACCCCGCATCTCACGGCGACGTAAACGGAAACCGCCGCCGAGGAAGCGAGGCTGAGAAACTCAAGCGTAGATAGGAAAGCGTCGAGATTCGCGCCGCCGATTCCGGTATCCTGGCCACGAGAGGCTCCGTAGGGTTCTTCGAAGGAGGCCCGGATTTTCGCGGCGGATGGACGGCGGCGTCGGGCGGTGAGGAATCTTATTCCGTTTCGGAAAGGGGTTTTTGAATCTGGATGCGGGAAAGGGTATTTGCCAGGAGATTTCAAGGAATTGGGTGCGTAGAGAAAGAGATTTTTGGTGAGGAAGATGGAATCGAGTGTGAGCGCCATTGAAGCTGGATTAATTAACAGTGATTGAAATTAGGGTGCAGGATCCTGCATCGTCTCGAATTTAGGACTCAAGGTTTTTCAGTGAACTGTGTGTGTATTTGAAAGAGAGTAAATGGAGGAACCTGAAATCAGAGGAGGGACTAATGCGATACGTCCAATGGCCGTCGCCGGGAAGCAGAGACTACACCGCTCATATTAGCCTGACACTGCGGGATGCGCTTACTCATGTAAGCATAACTAAATTTTCTACAATTAAAAAAGTACGGGTTTGGTTACCAATTACTAATTGATTTAGAAATTTATATTTTGATTTAGAAATAAATTGGTTTAGATTTATAAATTTAGAAATTTAGAAATTAATATTTTGATTTAGAAATAAATTGGTTTAGAAATGAATTGCATCCAACTCAGTTGAACTAAATCGTGAAATTGAACTTAAATAAAAATAATACTAAGATTTATTAAAACTAAAAATACTTAAAAAGCAATCATCCAATGTTTAACTAAAATATTTTTTTCTCAAATATTAGCACAATTTATTTAAATATATACTCCGTTCATTTCATTCTTTGTTAGAGTAATTGTGCACAATTTATCTAAACATATACAGTCCCTAGGGACATAACAAGTGTCTATTACTCGGACAAATCCCTCGATTTAACAAGTGTCTTTTACTCGGACACATCCCTCGATTTACATTTTATCGGACTACCCGAGTTTGTCGTTTCTCATTAAAAAAAATTATCTAAACATATACTCTTTTTGTTTAACCTTTGTAAAAAAATAAGTCGTGTTGTTATGAAAGGAGAAAGCATGTAATAAATGTACTACAGTTAAAAATAATTTATACAATTGTTACTTGTTAGAATGAAAAAATATAAACTAAATGTTAGAAAAAAAACACCTAAAGAAAGTTGAATTGATTGATACGAAAGTATAAGCTAAACACGTCGCATAAATACTTGTAATAAATGTCAATTTTCTAAGCAAATAGGAATAAATATTGGAACAATCTCCTGCTAAACTGATGGATTATCTAATGGATTATTTTTTCCATCAACTGCTGGAATTGACTGGTAGGCCTTACTCTGATCGGCATCCTCTGTCGATAAGAGCATGGACAGCCTTCCCATAAGCTCTTCACAGTCGATTGCTGTGACCATAACAGCTACATTAGTTCGACCTCTCCAACACCCAATAGCAATAGGCGCAGCAACATCATCTCGCGGAGCATCTGATGATGATGGGGCGTGATTTTCTGTAGAAAGGACGAAAGTATATTTACTTGGATCAATCCTACTATAAACACCATACGGAATGATAAAAAAAAAAGAGTATTTATTTAACACACCTGTAGATAGGAACACCACGCAACAACCTAACATTAGCTGTGAAGCCTTCTCTCCTACTTTGGGATTAACAAAATCCGAGAATTTGACTGTTTTGTGCTGCAAAATATGCTTAAAATCTAATGGGGGTGCATATAAGATCTGCTTAGTGACGAATGGAAGAAGTAAGGGCAATCCTTCAGACGATATTCTGAATAAGCAGGGTGCAGATGTACCCTCTTTCGACGTCTGCCGTTCCTGAAATGAAAAAGTAACAAAATTATCAGATATAAAAAAATAAAGGAAATAAAAACTACAGAAAAATGGCAAATTTGAAAAAATACAGACATTTTAAGAAATACCAATACAAGTGCACCCTTAAATATAAGGCATCAATTTATTCATCTAAATAAACATACTAGCTTTCACAATCAAAACGTTCATCAAAGAGAACAAAACCTATATAAATTCTTTCACAATAAACACATTAGAACCATGTAAAAAAAGATGGGTGGGGGTGTGTTGGTTATGGAAATAGTTTAAAGAGTAAATAACTTACAAACATCTTTAGCCCCACTGAAGCTATCTTAAGCTGCTGTCCTGCAAGAAAGTTCAACTCGAGAACTTCCTTCACAGAACTAGATAAGTAATAAATTCTCTTGACATGGCTCATGTCCTCGTTTCTTGTAACAAGATGACCTTTGAAAGGGAATGAATCCTTGATTCCGTAAAACTCCATTATACTGCCAACAACAGTATCATCATTATAGAAGATAACGGGGTCCACTCCTCTCCATCTCCCCTGAATTTGTAGCTTCCTTTTCACTATTACCATTTTCGCATCAGGTGAATGTTCAGTTTCCTCTTTCTCATTTTCTTGGTTCATATTATTCTGGTCAGCCTCCAAAGGAGCTTCGTAAATCCCCGTATCAAGTAATTCAGCCTCAGGAGTTGGTTCGGAAATTTGAACATTAGCCAAACCATTTAAATCAAAATCATCTCCATCTGGATTTTCTTTGACCTCATTCAGTTGTGTTTGAAGTTGAGTGGCAGTTGACTTTGTTTCTTCTGGAAGGCTCTTACATTTATTCTCAATGGCTGAAGGGGTAGAGTAACATTACATAATTTACATAAACTTCAAATTGAAGAATCAAATAAAATATAGACAAGAAAATAAAATTTAAAATCAAAAGGCTACTCTGTAAAGAGCTTGTGTTTCTAAAATACAAACAAGGGTCATCTACAAATTTAAAAGTTACCCCCCAGTCCCGCACACATAGTCATGTGCCCAGGCACGGAGATTATTTTTTTGACTTTCTGACCAAAAAATAAAGGGTAATGATGTATTTTTTTAATGACGGAGTAAAGTAGTTTTGTGGAAAGTTTACAAAAGTAGGTGAAACTGTGAAAGTAATTTAAAATTAATGTATTTTTTGGGGTGTGACTATATGTATTGGGCATACCGAAATGGAAAGTGGGACTATAGTTACGGGATGGAGGGAGTATATATTCTATAATAAAACTACAATATCCCATACTGTTTCTGTCTTACTAATAGGATCTACTGACCAGTATTAATAAAACAAAAAAATAAAAGGATGAATATGTAATTTTGATGGAAAACAGAAGTTTTATTTATTGGTAATAACTAATAAGACAACCTCCGGATTATTTTTGGTAACATTACACTAAACAAAGCTCAAGATCCTGAATACTTAATTGGAACTTACCAGGCAGGGATGAAACCTTGTGAAAAACGGCAATAAAGAAAGCCCCCGAGTTTTGATCTTGAGGCACTATCCTCATACAACGTTCTAAAGGTAGATCCGAGACTTCAGCCTCCAAACTCTTTGATGGGACCACAGAGGCATCAGTTGAGTGGTTTCCATTTTCAGAACTGACATCGGGATTCTCAGAAAGTTGTCCAGATTCTATTTCATGTTCAGATGTCAGATCGTGAGAGTTCCCAGAAGGAAACATGCCTGGAGTTATCACAGTTCTACGGTATTTAGGAACATCTTTATAAGATACCAGACACAGTCCTTTATCCCAAACCTGCAAAAGCAAACCAAAACAAATCAATTACATTAAAATTGGTAGATGAAGTTCAATCCACAGAGTATGAACTGTATTTCCTATTGGGATGATAACAAAAAGTATCCTTGAAAATTGAAAACATATGGGGCAAACTGTAATATTTTTTTATAAATGTGAAGAGGGTCTTAAAATGGTAGTATTTGCTTATGAAGAAACCAGGAGGTAATAAGAAGCAAAGTAAAATCTTAGGCATATTCTTTAAAATTTGAAAATTGGTTGTTTTTTTGCAAAATGGTCGAATATCAAGGGTATATTTTGGAATATCATTTCGTTGTTAACAATGTAAGAATGGAAAGAGGAGTCAGCTGAAGAATTGATGAGAATACTAACTTTCCATTTCTTAACACCGGGTCTGCGAACAAGATGAGGAAGCTCGGTGGAGACATCTACAAGCTCAATTGCTCCTCCGCATCTCCTCATAATCTGAGGGAAACAAGATATTTAGGGTTCATGATAATAAAACAGTATATGAGACAATGCATGCAACACATTTAGATCCCATATTACTTAAATCAACTCTGTATAATCCATTCATAGGAAAATCTCTACTTAGGTCCAATATTATTTAAATAAACTCTGTATTGTCCATTCATATACAAATCTCTATGTTTCTAAAAAAAAAAAAACTGCAAATGATTAATTTGAGGATATTGTGCTCCATGCTCACTCTGCCCTTCCCCTCTATTATCGTTTGTCATAAATGAGCATTAGTTACCATCTGAATTCGTAAAAGTGATTCCTGAAAATATTCCTAAAAATACCTCGGCAACAACAGCCTCATTCTCCACTGGATTCATTGAGCAAGTAGAATATACTATCCGTCCACCAACTTTGAGCAAAGCTACGCCTGAAATTTATGTCGGGATAAAAGTCTGATTGTTAAAACCGCATTTTTTTTTATTACATTTGGTTGTAAATTCATAATACATGCAATTACAGTTTGAATAATATGGTGGATTAATAAAAACCATTGTTAAATAATGTAGTACAGTACTATTTATATTTTGCATAAGTTTAGATTAATTAGAATTTCTACCCATGAAGTTTAGACTAATTACAAAAAAACACTTATCTTTTGAAGTTACAAACAGCCCTCTTTTAGTATTTGACATACTTATCTGTTTTTACAAATGGAACCCTATTTAAGGTGTTTATAATACATTAGAGGGTTATTTGTAATTTCAAAAGTTGGACTGGTTTTATTGAGTGAGCTAAAAGCTGGCATTTAAAATGAAAACGTAAAAGTAGTTGTGTCTAAAAGTAGAAAAGTAGGTGAAAAGTTAATGGTATACTTGTATTTTAAAGTGAAAAAGTATGTAAAAAAAATTTGGGGTGTGAAGATATATGTTGGGACAACCAAAAAAGGAAAGTGTATATATATATATATATATATATATATATATATATATGAGACAGAGTGAGTATAAAAGTGGAAATTATTATTAACTTAAAAGAGTATATTAGGAAATAATTTAAAATTTCCCTTCCTCAACATCAATAATCAATGTTCTCTTAAATTGTGTGAAAACGTAAACACGCTAGTCACCATGTTTATGGGACGGATATAGTAATAATTAAAATAAAAATTAAAAAACAATAAAATTGATAGTACTAATGAAAACTCCTAGATGCATTCCAAACAATTAATGAATTCGTCTTTACTGATTGAGGGGTGTAGACAGACTAACAGCAATACAATACATTAAAATCACAACAAAACATGTAATGAAGTCGAAATGCAACTCATAGAAAACAGTACCTCTCATCTATGTTACCTGGACGCGGGTACGGGTGTCGGATACGGGTACGTATCCGAGTGTCGGGTACTTGAAAGTTATAAACTAAGGATACGAGGATACGTACCCATATATGGACACGGGTACGGGGATACGACGGAAGACGCTACATTAACACCAGGTGTAGAGAGTATCTCTACACCGCCAATAATTTTTTGACACGTGGAATTTTGTAATGTATTATATATATATTATTAATTTTTTATAAGATTCATATATAGGTAAAAAATCTCAGCAATACTTATGTAATTATTTACTATAATTAAATTTGGTAAATAAATATAGAGAATATGAATCAATATATTATACCAAAAATTATAGGAAGAAAGAAATCATATTTTTATGTAGTGAATATAAGAATATCTTTTTGTTAAAATATAGTTTAATAATTAATATAAAAATATTTTTATTGTAATATATTATTATTTTAATAAAAAATTTAGACAACGTTAATTTATTTTATGAAAATTTAGTTATTTTATAAAAAATTTAGAGAGCGTTAATTTAGGAAGACGTTACATTAATCAAAATAATAATAATAAAATTAACACGGTATTTTTTGAGAGTTTCATCGAACAGGTGGTGGGCGTGTTGAGTCGCCAAAAGGAGACAGAGCACAGATGGTAGGATCGTTAGTCAAGCCCCGACGGATGACTTAGGCGTGGAGAATTTGGCGCATGGATGAGTATCTTCAAATAAGAAATGGAGTGTCGTGTCTAATGCTGTAAACAAGAATTGGGGTTTTGGGATGAAAAACATGCTCCAACATAAAAATTAAATATTATCTTTATTAAAGAACAAATATATTATAATGTAAAAAAGAAACACTTAAAATTTTGATTTTCGACAAAAAAAAATTGAATTTTGATTTCATTCCAACAAAAATTAGTGCCAAATTTTCAAAAAATGTGAGACCCACAAAAATATAATTAATTTATTTAAATTTAATTTAATTTTGTTCAAATTTTAAAATAAATCTAAAAATATAATTAATTTATTTAAATTTAATTTAATTTTGTTCAAATTTTAAAATAAATCAATGTAGTCGAAAAATGTGGTTCAAACTCGATGATTGATATATTTGTCGAGCTATTGATCTCGAGATAAATAATTTGAACTGACTTGAATGTGAGCTATTGATCTCGAGATAAATAATTTGAACTGACTTGAATGTTTTAAAAATATATTTTTACTTACCAATACGAAATTTAATAAGAAAATATCATGTGAATAAATAAATATATTAGAAACAAGCATTTCGATTCACGTGTTAAATGTTTAGTGGTATCTAACTTTACCAATTAAACATTTCAACACTATAATTGAAATCACTTGTTTATACTGTACTATATTTATTTATTTATGTGAAATTTGAAAAATGTGAACCGTTAGATGTTATTAAAACATAATTTTACTTATAAAAACCAAATTTCATGAAAATCAAATATTCGCAGGTGCTCGATCCAACGTTTATTCAATTTAGATGTTTTTTAAATCAAGTATTTTCACATAATATTTTCCAACTGTTCGAATTATTGATAAAAACTGGAAAAAAATATATCTTTATTATTTATATTTTTATAATTTTTAATAAAAAATTATCTTTTTTTATATAATGTACTCCTATAATTTTTATGTTGCAATTCTATATTTAGTAGACTTATTTTTTTAATGATATATTATAATATTCAAATGTATATATTAGTACAAGTATGAATAAAATTTAAAATTTGAATATTATTTGAATAGGAATAGTTGAATATCATTAATAATAAAATTTAATATTAAAATTTTATTTGTTGAAAATGGATAGAAATAATGATAAGCTTTAAGGATAAATTAAAAAAAATGTAATTTTTTTGCGAAATTACAAAAAAAAAATTAAATATCATCGATGTTAAATTTATTTTACATAACGATAACCCATGACTTATATGTATATTTTGTGAATTGGAAAAAGACTATCAAAATTAAGGTGCACAATTTGTTTTATCGTGGTAACTTTTTAAACATTAGAGGCCAATTTTGCAATAAACACATTTTTCAATATATGAATTGTTGCGTAACAGTACAAACATCATACTGCGAAACTGAAGAAAAAAATAATGAAGCTTTATATTAAAAACACCATGAAATTGCAACATTGTTGTTGAACATTAGCAATGTATTTTTTAAAGCAAAATTTTTTTATATGTATTTTATTTTTCATTTAATTAATTCTTTAAAATCATTTTTAAATAATAAAATTCACGTTTTTTTACGTAGGTACATAATGTATAATAGAAATAAATTAAATTAATTTTTAAGTAAATGAATTAATGAATTTTTTTAATATTAAAAAGTAGAATTGAAACATACAATATTTATCCAAATATAATTAAATTTATATAAATTTAATTTTTTAAGATTGTTTTTTTTACCAAATATTATTATAGTAAAGAATTATCATAAGTATCCGTAAAGATTTTTTACATATATAAGAATTTTATATAACTTTAATAATATATATATAATACATTAAAAAAATCCACATGTCAAAAAATTATTGGTGGTGTAGAGAAGTTCTCTACACCTGGTGTTAATGTAGCCTTTTCCCGGATACGACAAACAAAATTATTTTCATAAATTTTTAAATATTGAATAATTTTATATAAACCTATAATAGTAATAAAACTGATGTAGTATATTTGAAAATACTGATTACATTAATTATTTATATATTAATCACTCAAATATATATAAAAATTCTTTTAGTAAGTCAAAAGTCAAAAACCCTAATTATCTAATTATTTGTTCGCCGCCATCTCTCTTCTTTTTCTCATTTTCTTCTTTTTCCTTTCTGCGTCTTCTTTCCCTACTTTTCTGCATCTTCTCAATTCTCATGGGAAATTTAAGAATTCAATTATTCATCAAGATTTCCGGTTCTACAACTGAGAAGAATTTTACGGCAGCCTTTTTTTTTCTTCAATTTATTTTTTTGGACAGATCCGGTCCGGTCAACGTATCCGGTCATTTTGACCGGATCTGACACGGATCCCACACCCGTGTCAGTGTCGTGTCGTGTCGACACGGGTACGTTGCCGGTTTCCGGCGAGTCCGGGTAACACAGCCTCTCATTGCTATTTGAACCTGTAAGCCATGGACACCATTACCCATCCCTGTACTCCTGAAATAAAGAAGGCACTGAATCATTAATAATGCAAAGCTAAATGTTGACGGAAAAAGTTAGGACTTAAAAAACATTCAAAGTAGCAATTAAAAACCAATTACCACTTCCTCCAGATATCAGGAGCCTTACGCAAAGTCCCATCACCACTACAAGGGACATCGCACAAGACACGATCAAACTGTAGCTGGTTAATACCAGGCTCTTTAATATTCCCATTCTCGGAATCACCAAAGTGCTTCCTATGTAAATGGCAGCTTGGAAAATGTTGAGCTTCATGATTTGTTACTATCAAGTTCGCAGTGCACATTCTCTTTGTTTGGTGAATCAGAAGATTACATCTTTGGACATCCAGATCATTTGCTATCACCTACATCAATCAAAGGCATATGATGTCAAAATCAGGGTGCAAAAAGTGTTTTATAAAATGACAGAATATTAATTCAAAAATAGTCCTTTTCTGCACACCATCTCTGTGAGCAGACTATTATGATTAAAAGAGAAAAGGAGAGAAAGAAAGAATACCATTCCAGTGGGTAGAGTTCCTGGTTCTGCCAGCTTGTAAATCATCTCAAGTAACTGAAATGTTTTTGAACCCGGAGCCGCACACACTACATTATGCATGAGTAATTCATAGTGTACAGAAATTAGTCATTAAATAAAGTTTGGTAAAGTATTTTTCGCATTACAATTTCAGGTGGAGAACACTAGAATATTAGCACTGTTTTTAAAATCGAGACTCTTAATCGAAGCATTTCGCTCCAGAGGCGTAGCCTCAACTTTTTCAAAAAAAAAAAAATATAAAATATATATATATATATATATAAACATCAAAACCAACTCATGTTTCATTATTTTTGGGCTCGTTTAGGATTAAGTTGTGATTAATGCATTATAATATTTTATTAAAATATTAATTTATACCCCACTTAGTTATTTTATCAGAAAAAACTTGTAAACAGTAAATAGCTACCTTAAAAATTCACTTGTAAATAAAAATAATAATTAAAACTAAAGTCATTTATTTGAAAAGTCCCAATTGATAAATTGTTTGCCAAGTCCAGCCTAGTATTGATAAAATCTTCTAAACCCTAAACTCGCTGCAGTGTGTCACTAATTCTCATTCTCATTTTTCAGCCATTGCTTCATCTTCTATCTTTTCCTCTATTTTTCTCAATTTTTGTTTGTTTTTTGTTGACTCTGGTTCAAGAACTACAATTATATAAAAATGCTAAAATTAAAAATGGGAAAAAGAATCAGAAAGGAGTTCTTCATAGATCCGTACGCCTCTTGCGAGTCAACTCGGATCCGAGTTGACTTTTGCGCCTCACTTACAATAGGCGCACGTTCCTGAATTCCTAGATGACTCATCCACCTCGATACATCTCATCGCCGAGGCAATACGTCTCGTGAGTCAAGGCGTACGCCTCGTGAATTTTTAGAGCATTGAATTGTAGGACGCCAGATATCAAAATAATAAAATTCATGAATGGTATGAAGAGGCGAAAATATAGCTTACTGTCAAGAACAAAATGATCTGGACGTACATCGAGGAATAGTGGAGGAACCTGAAGTTATAATGTAAATAGTAAAAATATAGAATGATGCACCCAAACTAATATCAATATCTGACTACCAGCAATTCAAAAGGGAAAAAAAAATGAGATGAAACAACTGGCTCACCATGCTTACAGCTTCCTGTCTGGTAATGTTCCCAATCTCATTTTCTAGCTTCAAAAATCCATGAAACCTAATAAGGGGGATCATGTAGAAATGCTCATTCAGCCATCAGCAGATTAACATGTGTAGAAAATCACTGAATCAATTCAACTATAGCTGAAAGCTCAATCACTAAATCCATTCAACTAAAGCTATACTGCTGTCAACTGGAATACAAACTTCTGAACGAAGGCCTGAAAAAATATTCTCATTGAGAAACAGATTAGCCCTAATAAAATAGGTCTACAAAATTGAAGCATGTCTATGCTTCTTTCAGTCTAAATAAAAGGTCACACTTTTATTATGGACACTTTATGTAGAATAGAGCCTCCACATTGATCGACATTATACCATAGTTGTTACGTCGACGACTAATCGACGATTAGTCGCCGACTAATCTATAAGTCGGTTTTTTGGGTTCTACGGTGGGCGACTTATGAGATTGTACGATGGGTTTTCTAATCCGGGCCCAGACCCGAAATCCGACCCAAATCCGGCCCAAATTTTTAATCTATATATTAAAAAAAAAAAACTCCTTATCCCTTTTGCGTACCCAACAAAAACCCTAAATCTTAACCTTACGCGTCAAAATTGGCGACATCAATGGCGGCGAAATCGGGAGGCGACTCCGCCGACGAAGAACACCAGTGATTTTGAGGCAAAGTCGGCAGCGCGTACTCGCGTAGCTCTTTCTCCTACTTTCTGCTGCTTTTATTTCTTTTCATTTTCTTTAATTAATGTGAAAGTTTGAGGCTATGAGATTTGGGCTGTCGACTTGTTGCGGATTTGGTGTATTTTATGCTGAATTGATGACTTTTTTTTTTTAATTTTATATTTGTTTAATTGTTTTATCTATTAAGAGGTAGGAAATTAATTTTATTAGGGAAGTGACTATTTATACATACTATATATTAAATTTAATATATAAAATGTAGTGTCGACTAACTACGATTAGTCAGAGCGACTAATCGACTAATCTATTCCACGGTACTCACTCGACTTATCTCGACTTGGCGACGTAACAACTATGCATTATACACTGAAATATCCAGCATGTATGAAGTTAAATCCTTGGCTTATATAGAATGTTAAGTTTATGCCACAATATCTACATGTAAAATAATGTTTTCTTTCAATACATTAAGTTACAGAAAGAATGCAGTCACTTTGAAGACAAAGTTTTCCCAAACTAACATAACATAACATGTGATGATTTCTGGTCCTGGAATATATAAACATCTATGACATAATTCCAAAAATATTACATCAGTGACATAACACCATAAAAAGGGAAAATAATATCTACATATCAATTAAGCATGCAGATTATGTCTCCATTATTTAGAGGTTGGTATCAGTTGAGATTTTTAAATACTTTTGAATCCTTTCAAAGTTCTTAGGTATTCATCTTGCAGTTTTATAAATTCTAGGTGTAACTGAGAGTTTTAAAGGCAATTTAAAAGTTTCAAGGTAAACTTACAATTTCTAATTTTTTAAAAGCATAAAAAGTTGGAAGGAGAGGGAAAAATAATTCTTCATGATTTATTTTTACTTAAAAATTATTTGAATATATATATATATATATATATATATATATATATATATATATATATATATATATATATATATATATATATACAAAAAAAAATGTTTACTACTTCATATATTGTATATTACACACTTTCCATTTTGATACATCTCATTCTTATAGTCACACCCCTAAAAAAGAAATAATTATACTTAATTTTTCATTTCAATCAAATTTATATTCCTGTCGTGACTACTAATTTCCCTTTATGTTTTGTTTTCATCTCCCCTAAGACACTACATTTTTCCATAGTTTTCCTGTTAAACGTGAGCCACAAAATGTGAGATTGACTATTGTGTTTTGACATTTCAGTCGGGTTCGTGACTTTCAACTAGAGAAATGTTTTTACCTTCATACAAAACAAAATAATTAGTTTAACGAATGTTGTTAACAAAACACTAACCTCTCAAGTGTCTGATTCTTTCGCAATTCATTCCGAGAAAAGTTTGACTGCCAAGCAAGATTATCTGGGTACCATGGTAATGGTTTAATTGCTTCCACTTCATTTCCATCAGCATCCTGCATAATTGTAAGCACAAGAAAGATCAATATATATTTTTCCATAAGACCAGTGGCTCTTTAACCACAGAAAAATAATGATGAACAGGTGAAATTAATCTACCTCTGCCTTAAGTGATTTCATGAAATCATTCTCCAACTGGGATCGAATATCCTCATAAAACTGACCACTGCAAAAATTGGATACAGAGAGAACATGTAAGTTCAACAAGTCAGATATCTTTTCACTGTACCAGGTTAGAAAGAGCTGGGTCGGGAAATTTTGTGTTAATAATAGATCAAGAGTAGATAATCACTTAAACAAGAGCATGTGTGTGGATTTTGTTGTTGTAAAAAAATATATTGAGGGAGTGAAAGAGAGTGACTGAAGTCACGTCAACCACTGTCTACAATAATTTTTTGAAGTTGAAAAAGCGTAATTAATCTCCTAAACGAAATAGTGTGTGAGTTTTGTTGTTGTAAAAACTATCTCAACTCTCAAAGAAATAAAAGATAGTGATTGGAGTCACATCTCCACTTTCATAAAGCCATTACATCTGCTTCGGGAGTTAGGGCATTGCTCTGGCAAGCTTTGACTTAGTGAGAAATGTCATTATAAAACCTAATTTACCTTTCTTTGGAAGTAAGCATACAAATTTGTGTAGTTTTAGTATACTAAAATAAATTGGTTTATGGGAGTATACCTATACAATGTATCATGAAATGGAAATAAATTATCTGTTAAAAGAAACAATTAAGCTTTAAAAATAGTTGCATTATAATAACTGAAATGGGCCAGACACAATTAAGTTTCAAAATGAACGAGTGTAATTAAAATATAAGAAAGAAGTTCTGCCTTTTTTTTAAAGGTTGCAAGTTACAAGTGGATCAATCAGGTTTACTTGTGGTACTTGAATTTACAATAGATAGAACAATTTTTCGAAAACACAAGTTGAAACTGTTTTAGAGTAATTACACATCTCATGTTAATCCATCCATTTGACTCTAAATAGCACATAAGCCAGAATCTAATTCAAGAAAGCTACATACACACCGAATTCGTCAGTTATTTGCTCTTCGAATTTCTGACTATGTTCAGATATCACAAACAACCAAAATCATCCCTAACGTCTCATCTTTGAGGTAGTCGATTAACAATCGAAAAGGCAATACATGAATTCCAGACTGGCTTTACCAAAGTCCTAACGAATCAATTTGTACTGATTACTGAATAAACATTTCAACTAGCCGCAATCATCGCATATACAACTACAATTACAGAATCCATTGAGATGTGAATACAAACAAAAAAAAGGTGAATATGAACCTGGAATTAATTCTGAAAGCAGCAGGTAACGGTCTCCTCAGATACTCCATGAAAGTATCCCATTCATCAGCCGACACAATCCCTTGGTCCTGCACGCATTACAAAATATTAAAAATAAATATGAATTCCAGCACTTAATTTCGCCATGGATTTATCTTCCTTACTTTGTAATACTCGACGAAGGCGGGGTTCTGGGTGGCGAAGGGCTCCCACCCATTGCTTCTGCTATCGCCGGAATTTCCGTCCGGCGTGGCCTTAGCAGAATCGGGTTTCCAGACGTTTTCTCTGCCCTGCCGGAAGTGCTTTCGCTGCGTGCGAGATCTCCCTCTCCCTCCCATTTTTCTCTACTTTGAATTCTCACACTTTTCGGCTGCTGATGTTGAAGGTGGTTTTTGGGTGAGGAGAAACCGTAGAGACTTAATACGTCGGCCCATTTGAGTTTCTAATGGGCCTTTCGAGATGTTTCTCAATTTCAACGTCTTTAAATTCATAGAGTGTACATTTTTTTTTTTTAAATAACATTCTTAAAAGAGTAATTTAGAGAAAAAATTAGAATGAGTTTATGATTTATAAATAAGTAACATAGTTTACATTCCTAATAAAAAAGGTAATCAATTTATTGTATATATATAATTTAAGGTATTTATATTAAATGTATTCATAATTTAGGTAGGGTAAATAAATTTGATTTGTCTATTTTAACCTTGTATTTTATTAATGATATTTTCCATTTAATTTTTACGTTTTACGTTTTAGTTTTTTTTTTTTTTTTGAAAATTCAAAAACCAATCCTAGTATTTGTAGATCATCGAAAACACTACCAAATACTGCTTTTTTAGTTTTTGTATTAATCGGTCTAGCAGACGGCTCCCAGGTAAGTGCTTTTCTATTGTCGATTTTTTCTCCAGGTCGATCGTATTTGGTTGTAATGTTGTTACAATCTAGGGATCTATGAGTCGAGGGTTACTAGCGTAGTTTATTAATTGTGGGTTAAGATTCTTTTGTATCCTTCAGTTTTATAAATATGGTCCGAAAATGACTTCTTTGTCTACTCTTATGATTGGTACATAACATTGGTTCTAGGTTAACAAAGATCTTTTTTGTTGTATCGTTTGGATCCAACTTCTCCTACAACGAACTATGCGAAAATATTCGTTACCAATTCCCAGTTTTTATTAACAAGGCTTTACAACTCAAATTCTCGGTTCCCAGAAAGTCGAGGAAGGAAAGTTATCAGGAACAATCGAAGACAATATTTTGATGGCTGTATTGTTGTAGCCCATGTTGCAAAGAAATAAGATGTAATCGATTGTTTCTGTCTCATACACGAGCCCTGGGCACAATGGGCCAAAAATATTTATTTCCCCATCACCAATGTCGTAAGGGGTAGCTCTCGACCCTGATATATTCGTGATTGGAGCATTGAGGTTGTTGTTTTGTATTGCTGCACATGAATTCGAACGAGTTTGAAAATAATTCAGTCCGTGTGTACGAATGAGAATTTCTTTTGTATGAAAATGTTACATGTTGTCATTATGGCTGATTTGATAGCAGATGGAGTCAATTTTGGATACCAGGACTTTACGATTGCAGCTTGACCGGAAACATTTGGGCATGACATGGATGTGCCCGATGCTAAGTTGAAGAGAGGCGGTTCACGACTTCACGGTGATGCTCGGGTCGAGGGGGATAACCAAGAAGATCAGTTTATTGTGGATGGGTAATGTTGCAATACTCAAGAAGTAGGTTGCTTGTACTATAGTTGTACAGATGCTAAATTAGTATATACATTACTATACACTATATGTCTTGCCTATATTTTTTTGTTGAAACTGCGACTGAATAATGATTTCCGAGTGTTGGTACAACCGAAAGATCTCATACTTGTTATTCAAAAAGATTCAACACTAGGTTTCATGACTTGTGTTGCTCAGTTTTCCTTCTTAGAATCTTCAATGTTCAATCAATGGGGAGATGAATAGTTTTCTTCGTTAAGATACAGAGTTACCGTCAGCTGCAAATTTCTGTATAAAACTTGTTGTTCGAAAGGGCTCTGATACAATGCAGGTCAAGCTTTGGGTTTCGTTCTTATGAGAATTTTCGACTATTTTGTAATTTTATAGTTTTAGTTTGTGTTGACATTATATGCTTCTACAGAAAACTAGGTATATCGTTGGTAATCGAAAATATACGCCTTATTATTGTCAACAGAGTAGACTTAATCTTCTACTAGTATATAGTTTGATCATTTCATTACTATTAAGAGTTTGATGTGTACATATTGTTTTGACTTGATAAATTCTTACCAACCTTGATTCGTAAGAACATGTCACTTCCATTAAATTGTTCAGTTCAAAAGCACAGTAGATCACTTCTCAATAGCATATGTTCACAAACGACAGATTTCAATTATTCACAAAGATAATATAACCACGTCCAATTTCCGATTCTCATAAAAAAATCATGAACAATCTTCTTACAACCGGACTGATTCAAGTATACATCCAACATGAGACTCTGCTACTAGTTGACATATAACTCACTATAATAAAAAAGATGTGTTATATAGATTGTCGTCTGCTAAGCCACATCACTACATTGAAGAGATAAATGCATAAAATACTTTCATCTCGATATTTTCAAAAAAGATACTAAAGCATTATCTTATATTACCGAGAGTCAAATATTCTCAAGCGTAATATGATATTTATCAAAAACTTAGAACAAAACTTGTTCCCATCATTTTAGCAGCTTAATCAATTTTCAGGCATCTATGATTCTTTGGCCCCACTCCTGCTTTTCCAGCTCTAATAATGTTCCAAGTGCATTGCAAGCTTCAACAAGATCATCCTCCTTGATGAGAGAGTCTGTTTTGAGGGTAAATTTTACTTCATTTACATCTTCCTCTAGCTGGAGGGAGAAGAGGTTGCTAAATACCTGCAACATATACATTATCAAACACTACTAGTTACACAACATGATTGACTTATTCATAGATTTATGCAAAGAAACACTTACAATGTACTATTAGGATACAAACAAGTGACTTAATAGATGTACTATTAGGATACTTGTTCATAAGCTAATGTACTGGTATCTAGTTTAACTTTTGTGCACTAATATACTATTATGAACAGTGTTATTATGAGAGACTTTGAAAGTGTGTTTGGTAGTGTCCATGCACAAGGTTCAGGCATTACAACTACTTAACACACTGCCAAGTAATGGGCAGTGTTCGCAATAGATTTATCAAACACTACTAGTTACACCCCAAGATTGGCTAATTACTAGATTTATGCAAAGAAACACTTACAATGCACTATTAGGATACAAATAGGTGACTTAATAGATGTACTATTATGAAACGACTTAATATTTAGCTAAAGGTGTTTCATATATGAAACAACTCACGGACATTTCGGTGTTTGGAAAATATACTATTAAATTGTTCTTCTAAACTACTACATCTGTTGTGTTTTGATGAAATAACAGTGTATTGAATCATGTCTTATAACATACAGTGAAAATATACGTTTAATGTACGTAACAGATTACGACTTTTATTAAACAACACACGGTAACGGATTACGACATTTATGAAACCTTCTTCTTATGGGATCACTACTGACACTAATAGGTATTATGCTATGACAGATTTGTAGTAAGAGTATCTATTACTGTATATTGAACTAATCATCCAAAAGCGATTAAACATCTTTATGCAACAAATACTATCATATACACTGAGCATGGTTTGTAATAAATACTTAGGGTTGACAACTGAAAAAAATGTATACTTGTTAGTTAGCTACTGTAATGGTCTCTAGTTTTGTGCAATAATATACTGGTATACACAATGTTATGATGATACACTCTGTAAGTGTACTTGGTAGTGTCTATTCACATAACCGGTGTTCAATAATTGGTAGTGTTTGAAATAGATAAAGTCGGCTACGTGGTTCATCAGACACTACCAGTTACACCACATGATTGTCTTATTCATAAATTTATGCAAATAAACACTTACAATGTACTATTATGATACAAAGAAGTGACTTACTATAATAAAAGTTACTCTTATTGGAAGTTGAATTATTAAATTAGTGGATAAGTCCTACTACCAGAATGCATGCTGACTTTCACACAATACCACGTATTGACTCAATTCAAACTACTCTGGATAAAGTCATCAATTTTACGTATCATATTCAAATGTTCGGCAAGTAGTTAAATTGTAGTCAAAAGTATTGAAACATCGTAAACACTATGGGTTCACCACCCGCAATTTAGATTAGCATGCAGTACAAAATAATAGACTTATTATACAAACCATTTTGACAGCCAAAGTTTCTCGAGGAAACTTTCCAAGACCGATCCCAATTTTGAGGTTGGGGCTCAGATGTAGTTGCCTCAAAGTCGTTTTCCAGACTCCGTTTGGCGTTTCTCGAATATGCCTCGCGATTAAGAACCTTCTTTTTCAGAGACTCTGATCGAGTTGTTGGAGACATTTTCTCAAAATACTGTTTCAAAATGGAAATTCATCAGAAATTAGATAACACAATAAAACATCACCAACGTGTTGAGATCTACCTATATCGTACGCTATTATCCAAGAAATGGCTTGTTAATTCAAAAGCTATTACACGCTGACTTAGAACCAAATAACAACGATTAAGATAGAAAGTACACATTATAGTTTGCTGCAAGCTTTTAAAATCAAAACTTTTTGAATTCGAATTCTGTGCACTCAAATTATTTGATGCTACAGGTATCTGCTCAAAACAAAGTGAACTATGGATACAAGACAAATCTGTCAATCCAAAGATTCTCAAAAGAATATACATGCAAACTATTAGCTGTGTAAATACTAAATGGCGAAGTGTAATCACCCTTGTGGGAAAATACTAAATGGCGAAGTGTAACAATGAAATATAAATATTAGTGTAGTATATCTCTTTCTCTTTTCTTTATCTAGAGATACCTGCAACACATTTTTACTAATTACTAATCGAAGGCTGTACACATAGATTTAAGAATCCAATATAGAAGTGAAGTGTTCAACATGAAAGAAATTCGGTTTTTTGTAGCTGTTATAGAACAAACTAGTTGTTAACATACTAGGATTAATCATTCATTAAAACTATCTACAATCATGTCACACTTGTTCCTAAACTATTAGTCTACTTTTTCCTCTTAAAAATTCAAATAAACTGGATGCCCATGTGTTTGAAAAAAAAAATATTTAGACCTCAACATTAAAAGCTTGACAAATTCACCATAAACTTGTTAGCACACTCCCATAACAAAATCGAGCAGCTACCGCAAAAAAACTAACAAAAAATTGGAATACACGGACCTATGTTAACAGATTGGAATAAATTGGAATATCAGCAGTATAACTCTCCACTGCTGTGACACCCTCCTACAAAGAGCACATTACAACAATCAATATTGTTTAAGAAACAAAAAAGAATGGCAAGCAAAGAGTTGAACAAGTTTCTAGACACTTGCAGAAATATGTTCCTCCTATTTAATCTAATAGTGTAGTTGCTAAGAGACCTCTCTTGGAGTAGGGGTGGAGGGTGGGTGGTTGATTTCATGTTTCACGATAAGCGCATTTCATTTTCTGTTCAAGTTAAATATTCAAGGGGAACACTTTATATGCTTCAATTTATATGACACTAAAAACTATTCACCAGCATGATTCGGTTTTTGGTTTTTCCTATTCAAATTGTCAACATTGTACAATTTAATGTCATTTGTCAATTCTAGATCCATCTCCAAGAAGACAAGCTAAATTCACTACAATACAACGTACAAACTACAGTACTCAATTTGGAATAAAAAATGTGGAATTAAAACTCAAGATTTAGCACCCAAAAAAGTGGACAACGTACAACATACAAACTACACTACAAAATTCACTACCATAAACTGGACAACATGCATTTAGTTTTTTAGACAAGAGATACGATATCGAAAAAGGCTAAAACAAAGTGTGGAATTAAAACCCAAGATCTAGCACCCAAAAAAATCCGACACTGTAAACACAGGAAAACTATGAAATTCAAGAGCGGTAGAATCATAACTTAACCTAGCTTCGCCGTTTCGAAATCGTTAAGAATTTTTCCTCTTTGCAACTTACAGAATTTTTTTGGTGGTCCGTCTGTCTTATTGATCACCAAAGAGGCCTTGCTGAAGGGACGACGGAAAGATTATATCAGTCAATTGAGATTGTTTGGGTAGAATTAAACACTATATTCAAGAACCCTAAATCTAGTATGCAATCTATTCACCCAATAATTTAAATTCAGTAATAATGAATTGAGAAAACTTACCTTCATACGAGTACGCTTGAAAGTTTGAGAGGAGAAACTACGACGACTACACTAGCGGAGGAATCACAAACAAACAAGAAAGTGAGTTTTACGTTAGTTTGGCAATTGTGATATACCCAGTGGGTTGTTAGTATATTTGAGTTATATAAAAAGTTAATATTTAATACGTTTTTGTTTTTTTATAGTGTATTGTCCTATATGGAAAGTGTTATTTAATAGCTTAGATATCACATAATTTGTGAATAATGAAATATATTTGTTTTCAATAATTAAAAGGGTAAATTGGGTAAATCTGGTTTTTTTATAAATAGTGTAAAGATTGATCTTAATATATAATTGAAAGTAAGATAATTACCCTTTTTAAAAATACCCCTTCTTAAAATACTTTAAAGTTTACTTTTACAATTATAAATTTCCTTTTTATGATAAATTTTATAATTTAGGGAAAATGAGATCAATTTTAATCTTTTTTTTAACAATTAAGAATAATTTATAATAAATTTATAATTTAGGGAAAAATGAGATCAATTTTAATTTTTTTTAACAATTAAAAGTAATTTCAAATAATTGATCAATTCACATTAAAAATACACAAACTACCCTTCAACCTCACTCACATTTTTTAGGCGATTAAAAATACACAAACTACCCTTTCACATTTTTTAGGCGATTAGAAATACACAAACTACCATTCAATTCTGCAACTGCCGCCGTTGAATCGAAAGAGAGATCGAGCTAAGGGAAACTTGATCGGAATTCCGATTCCGCCGCGTTCAATCGAAGGAGGATGAAGGACGCCGCCGGTGACCACCGTTCATTGAGATATGCATCGATCGATTTCTTCGTCGCCGCCGTTCCTGACACAGTCCAAATGTCAGCTTCGTCGTCTTCCTCGCCGATTTCGAATCCAGGTACGTGATTTTACTAGGTGAGACTGTGGACGAACTAAAATTCGTTTCCCCCAAAACAGAAAACAAAATCCTAATAATGGTGGGCGACAAAGAAGAAGGGTCGCCGCCGCTCAACGAAACCCTACCGGCCGCTGACAAAGACGCAGAGAGCCGAGAATGGAGTCTACAGGAAGATCTAACGAAGCTGATCCTAGTCAGATTACCTGCGAATGAGCTCATCGGCTGCAAGCTCGTATCCAAGCCTTGGTGTTCCTTAGTCTCATCGCCCGAATTCATCTCCGACCATATAAAGTTCTCCAAGTCCGATCCGTCGAATCATCTCCTCCTATTTCATTATAATCCTCCTTACAATCCATTAAAACATCCGCCATATCCCTTCAGATCTGTTGTGTACTTTGCGTGTACGAAGGTGTCCGTCGTCGGCTCAGCCAACGGATTGATATGCATCGTCGGCAGATCTCTCGACAGGAAATTCACAGCTGATGATATCTGGATATTGAACCCTGTCACCGGACATATCATGAAACTCCCTCTCCCCCCTAAATATCCTCATGAATTTTACCGAGCTAAAGATGCATCTTTTGTGTTTTGGTGGGATTCGATTACTGGTGATGGTGATGATGATGGTGAATATAAGCTGGCCAGGATTGTTCCCATAAGTGACTACAATATAAGCAGAACTGTAGCTTCTGTGTGGGTTTCCAGTTCTCCTGAAACCTGGAGTGAGATTCCTGTTGGTTTCGACGGGGCTTTTTTTCACTCCGCTGATTATGCAAGTAGATGTGATATTGTTGTTGGGGATTTTGCTTATTGGATTGTCTTTAAAATTGTCCAGGGCCTGAGTGTTGAGGATATGTTTGTATTGTCACTTAATTTGAAAACCTTATCCCTATCGCTGAGCAGAAGTCCATTTCCCCTACACCCAAACTTGCATCACTCGACAGCCAGTTCTATTTTTCATAAACGCAGCCATGGTGATAATTACGTCATGTTTGCTGCAAACTGGAAAGGGGAGTTTGCTTTGGCAGAAAGAGTGGGTGGATCCAAAATGTACGATGTGTGGACTATGGATGATGTAGAAGGTTGGAGTAAGAAATGCTCGTTTGATTTTGGTATCCTGAAATGTATGGGTGATGTAAATGGGAAAACAGTTATAATGAAAACTGTGGAACCATCAGAAAGCGGAATAGTGTTGTTTGACATTGGAACCGGAGAAGCTGAGCAGGTAGAAGATTTCCTATTAGGTCATCTTATGGCTTCAGCTCATGACTTTGTAGGAACCTTGGTGTCCGTGAAGGGGTTTAAACCCCTTGAAGCATCTGATGACTTGAGCCCGCATCTTGGGGTCATTTTTCCTGTGAGTGTAAATATCAGTTTTTTAATCAGCTTGTTTTTGTAAATGCTAACAGACTACGCAATATTTTGTGGATTAATCAGTTTTACAGGAATTAATTGAACCTATGAAATGAAGTTTAGTCTTTAGAAAATGACTATTTACAATTAATTGGTTTCTTTGTTCCAGGAAATTGGAGATGCAGAAGTACATTATGCTTTAGATAACTGTCAACAACTTCTGCTTTCTTGAATGTGAATGTCTAATAAATTTGCATATTTTTCCATCCATTAATTCTGGACATTGATTATTTTCACAGAACAAGTTGAAGAAGAAGACGAAGAGGAAGAGATTTGAAGCTAAAAAGGACATAGTGCGTTGTGGTGAGAAGTCATATTAGTCGTTTTGGGTTATGTCATATAATTATATGGGAGCATGCGTTTGAATAGATGATGTACAAAGATTTGATCTTAAAAATAGTGTATATCCAAAAAATGAATAAATAATCAATGAAAAGGAGATGAAGAAAATAGCATGTGTTCTTATCAGCTTCCCATTATACTCCTAACTAAGTCGATTGACTGAAGAAATATGTTATAAAATGGTGTGTGAAGATTTAGAATGAAGGAAATTACATGTTACCGAATGAATGTTATGAACTTGTGTTAATGTTACTTGATCCAAAATCTAAGAAACACCAAATGATCCCAAAATAAATTAAAAATCTAGATCTATATCTACAAATCTCAAGATGAAAATAAAGTCTAGAGCTGGAAAAACATATAAACTTCATATCTAATGTAGCCATATTTCTCTCAAAAATAGCACTTAAAGGGTCTCTTTATAGACAAAAAGATGAAAAAAAATCCACAAATGATGTCAAAAATTCATGTCGAGAAGCGACTGATTATCAACAGGCACTGGACCAACTCTCTAAAGTTTGAGGTCAGTGCGCGCCGCACCCAACGCCCTCTAGGATGTTTGTTGTTTCGCTTGCTTTTCTTTTTTTTGCAATTTTTCTTTCATTTTGTATGCGTTGCGCGAGTGTTTGTGTTTGAGTCACGGTTCTAAAAATCCCCGCCTAGCTCCGATTAATCCCCGCCTAGGCTCTAGGCTGTACTCGACCGCCTCGATTTTAGGCTCTAGGCCCTTAACCCGCCTAAGCGCCGCCTAAACTCACCCAGACCCGCCTAAATCCGATTTGGACCGCCTAAGTTCAATTAATTTCGTCTTTACTAGACAGATTTATGATAAATTAAATTAGATGATGTTATATTAGATGATAAATTAAGCGTCTCGAGATTTAACTGAACAATTAAATTTGAACAATTAAATTAGATGCAAATCTTGATAAATCAAATAAAATAGATGATGTTATGATAAATTTTGAGGTACGACATCAAAATTTGAAAAAAATATATTAAATATATAATGAAAATAATCTAAAATTTTAAAAATATATTAAATATATAATGAAAATAATCTAAAATTTTAAATTTACAAACTATTTTGATTATTTTACTATATTAAACTTGTGATTAATACTATGTTTAGATTATTTATTGATTATTTTGTTCAAAATATTGATTTATTATGTATAAAAATATTTTTAAAATATTATATTAATTAATTATTTATAAAAAAGTAAAACGATTAATCCCGCCTAGTCCCCGATTAATCCCTCTAGGCGCTAGGCCCTAGTCACCGCCCGACTAGCGCCTAGCGCCTTTTAGAACCTTGGTTTGAGTGTGTTGATGCTTTGAGCTTACATTTTGGTTTTGGGCGAGTCAGTTAGTACCCGATCAAAGTTAGAACATTGCTTGCAAAAAAGGGTACAAAAAGGTGAAAAAGCAGCTCAATTTTGATTGAGCATAACTCACGTGTTTCTCAATGAATTTTAATGCTTTCAAGTGCTTTTAGATATTAGTCAGCTCACAGCTCACGCTCATGCTCGGCATGTAACGTTCATTTATGTTAAAATAAGATAAATTGAACTTGCCTAATTCAGATTGTTCATTTATGTTATAATAAGATAAATTGAATTTGCCTAATTCAGATTGATAGTAGGGTTCATATGCCTTCGAATTCCAGAAAAAATAGCGTGCGTATCAATTCAAGTTTCATTTAAAATTGTATTGTAACGTATTTTGATCGCCTTGAGAGCATGTATGTAGATCAAAGTTTCTTCCGATCGAACCACGTAAAATTTTTGATTATATATGTGGTTCAATTGCATTTTTGTTGGAGCTTGAAGCTCGGTTGTGATCTTGTTAGAATCCTCAACACTACGTATATACTAGTTTCAAAACTTAAAAACTCTTTATTCAATCCAAATAACTTGGGCTTTATTAAACTAAACTACTTCAATGATAAGGACAAAATCAAATCTCCATACAAAGACAAATAGACTAGTAATTAACAATCTGATACACTAGATTATATAAACACACTTGTGAATAATTTCTTATAACTCCCAGCATGAAAATCCATGATTTTCCTGTAAATAATTTGTCTGGTTCGATCATGTTTGAATTGGAAAGTGAGACAATGAACAACACGGTGCTGTTTTTACGAAAACAAATCTTTATACATCATCTATTCAAATGCATATTCCCGTCTTTTATACTCCATTGTAAAGCAGTAACAATAATTGGAACATATGGAATAAGCCACATGCATGACAAAAAACGACTGATATTACTTACTACCACAACAGACTAGCTAGTTGTTTTTTTCAGCTTCAAATCTATTCTTCTTTATCTTCGTCAACACATCCTGCGAAAAGAATCAATGCCCAGAATTAATAGGTCGAAAAAGATGCAAATTTATTAGACATTCACATTCAAGAAAACTAAAGACAACATAAGCTTTTTGCAGACATCTCCAATTTTCTGGATCAAAGTAAGCAATGCTGCGAAAAAAAGAAAATATTTACACCCAACCAGACGAAACTTACCGGAAAAGAATTTTAGGAAAGATATGCCTGAATTTCTCCTGCCCCTCCTGTCTTCATTTTATAGTTTCCACTCATTCCTGGAAACACAAAATATTGTGTAGTGTGTTGTTAGCTTTTACACCATAAAAAGCTAATCAAAAAACAGGAAATTACACTAATTAGACTCACTGGAAGTAACAGGGGGATAAGGCCAAATAACCCTATACCGTGGGCTCAAGTCATCTGGGGCTTCAATGGGTTTAAACCCCTTAATGGAGACCAATCTTCCTACAAAATCGTGAGCAGACGCCAAATGATGGCCTAACATGAAATCTTTTATCGTCTCAGCTTTTCCTGTTTCAATGTCAAATAAGGCAATCCCACATTCCGACTTCGACGGATCGACCCTAGTCATGAAAACTGTTTTCCCATTTACATCATTTATCCATTTCAGGACATTACAATCGAAGGAACACATCTCAAACCAAGTTTCTGTAAAATCCATATTTTGCGCAAAATAAAATTCCTGTCCACCCGCTAGTACCGCCAAAACAAATTTCCCTTTCCAGTTTGCAGCAAACATGCGGCTATTAGATCTAGACGCAAGCTTTTGAAACATAGAATCGAGCTCCCTTTGGTTTGGATGTAGGGATGACGGATTGGCGCCCACAGATAGTGATAGGGTTTTCAAACCGAGCGACAATACGAACATATCCTTAACGTGCAAAGGATCAGTAATACTGAATACAATCCAATATGCAAAATCCCCCACAACAATATCACATCCCCTATCAAACAGAGAGGGACGGTGAAACGCACCATTGAAACCGACAGAAATCGGACTCCAGGTTTCAGGAGAACTGGAAACCCACACAGAAGCTGCAGTTGTTTTGGAGTTGTCCCGTTTTGGAGCAATCCTGGCCAGCTTATATTCACCTTCACCAGCTCCGGTACTCGAATCTACCCACCAAAACACGAAATATGCATGACCAAAACCGTGTTTATCAGGAAAAATATCTACATCAGTAGGAGATTTAGGAGGGGGAGGGAGTTTCATGATATGCCCGGTGAGGGGGTTCAATATCCAGATATCATCGGCTGTGATTCTCGGGTGGAAGGATTTGCCGACGATGCAGATCAACCCGTTGGCTGAGCCAACGACGGACACGTACGGAGACAGGAAGAACGCGATAGATCTGAAGGGATCCGGCGGAGATTCTAGAGTACTGTAACGAGGTTGAGGTTCGTAATGAAAGAGGAGGAGATGGTTCGACGGATCGGACTTGGAGCGCTTGATGTGGTCGGAGATGAAATCCGGCGATGAGATTAAGGAACACCAAGGCTTGGATACGAGCTTGAGCCCGATGAGCTCGTTCACATGTAGTCTGACTAGGATCAGCTTCGTTAGTTCGTCCGGTAGACTCCATTCTCGGATCTCTGCTTCGTTGAGCGGCTGCTGCGGCGTCTCTTCTTCTTTCACCATTTTTAGGGTTTTGATTTCGTATGGTTTCCGATTTTGAGATCTCACTGGGGGTTAGGGGTGTGTAAACAAAAAAAAAAAAACAATTCCAATTCCCCCAAAATCACATTCCGGTAACTATGAGTGAGCTCATTTCGAATAACCCCTTATTTTGTTGAAACCAAGTTAAAATTTATCGATCAAAATCGGTCATCGAATCGTCCGAAAAGAATTAACGTAACCGCGCAAAATTCAAATTATTATTTTTTATATTATTATTTTCAAGAGTACTCAGTTTTGTTGAACACTATCCGATCACAATGAGACTGTGTGAATTTAGACTTGTAATATACATTTGGAGTTGATTACATTTTAAACAAGTACTCAATGACTACATCTTCCCACACCCTGCTAAAATATTTGTCACTCTAGATTTCATATCCCGGAAATCGAGAATCCTCAGGGGCAATCAAATCGAACCATAGACAAGCTGACCCAGCTACTCCCTCGAAAAGTGAATACGCAAGCTCCAATCCACCGGAAATTCTATGGACGGTCGTGATTTTCTGGGAAACGTGATACAGGTAGCTTGCAAACACCTTTGCTCTCTCTTCATAAATAGGATCTCCGGTCAGCCGGAGGAGGGACAAGAATGCATAGGCATTACCAGCTGTGCCGTCAGCTAATCCCACCTCCTTCGACAAACCACTCTTCCAAACTAGTTCTCCAGCTTCGATGGCTGCATCTCGAAACTCTCTATCATTCGGAAATACCTTTAAAAACAAATGGGATATATCAACTGGCATTACTCGAGTATCAGCATCCATGTTATTAATACTATTTTGCATAGAGTACTTTAAAATCAATTATAATGCTTCTTTGATCTTCCAAATCCCTTTTACGCATTATCAGGAAAAAAAAAAAAAAAGGCAAAACATGAAATCCAAACACTAACCTCAGATGCTTTGCACAAGGTAACGGCCATTCCACCAGCTCCGTGGGACCACTGGACCAGCTTGTCCCTAGGGTTCCCTTCACTCACAGGATAATTACCGCTGTGTGGTAACCTGTTACTCATCATGTACCTCAAAGTCGACTTGACATCCTCAGAATCTTGTCCAGACAATGGGAAGTGAAGCAACACGTGTATTATACCAGCAAGTCCGTGAGCCGCACCCCAGTATCTAGTTCCATGCCACCTGTACATCAAGGGACATGCTATGTTGTCTGAAGCTCCGGCTCTTCCACCTGCTAGAACTGCCTCGACAACCGGAGCAAGGAGATGGTTGGGGATTGTTTGGTCTCCAAAATGTTTGTTCACTAACAAAGCAGCCCAGAGAAATCCTGCTCGTC
The DNA here is from genome assembly GCA_954870475.1 of Euphrasia confusa. Classification (NCBI taxonomy): domain Eukaryota; kingdom Viridiplantae; phylum Streptophyta; class Magnoliopsida; order Lamiales; family Orobanchaceae; genus Euphrasia; species Euphrasia confusa. The sequence goes on along the minus strand of OX940970.1, from coordinate 28,056,411 downwards.
CGTAGAGAAGATCGTACGACATCCCGAAGCCACCTTCTTCGGGTCCCACAGGGAGTGCCCTCTCTTGGGCCATCTAATAAATGAAAGATCACAAGTAAGAGAGTTTCACATACTTCTTGAATAGGTAATCATCTGTATGTTCGACCATGATCAGAAATCATTGAGGAAATATCCTAAGCTTGTACATATTATATGCAATTATTTTATACATATATCGATCACTGCGAGTATTTGCAGACAATCAGCAAGTAATATGATAGTACCTCCAGAAAACGACCCAAATAGAAGTCACGCTTCTTTAGGTCCCCAGTGTAATTAGCAGCAATGGCACCAACAGCATAAACCCCTCCTCTACCGCAGAGAAATGTAACATGTCTGGATGAAGCCAAAAATCGAGGGAAATTATTGATTAAAACCATAAGACATGTATGATGATCCTTACAAACATATCTAGCTTTTCCAGTAAAAAATGGAGATAACGAACACATTATGAATGCAGTATATTATATAACCGCGTAACCTATTAAGAGTTGAGCATTATGTTCACATTTTCTAACTAAAATTACACAAATGAACTCTGCATTAATCAAACAATTTTTTTTTTAAATGTCTGAAAGAGATCTACTATCTGCATCGATCAACAATTGATTAAATGAAGAACTTAATCGATTCAACTGTGACCACATGGAAAATGCTGGACACTCTTAAATTAATTTAAAAAATGCTGCAAGGGCAATTGCGACTTTTCACCTATTGGAGGTATGAGCAGCCGTAGCGCAGGCGTCAGCGATTTCAGCGCACAGTTCCAGGTCGCGGCGGTTCCCGGTGGCCTCGTAGCTCCGCAAGCACGTCAAAGCTGTACCCATCACGCCCGTGTAAACCGTCGGGTCCAATTTCCCCTCATTCCCTCCGTTACTCCACGTCATCTCCACCACCTGTTAATTACATTCACCCGTTCCTTGAAATCAGCCTCCGTCGAAAATCAACCGGAGCAAATTACTGAGAGATGTTAAATAAATTAAATAATTATGCGGAGACCTGATCTTTGAGGGAGACGGCGGCGGTGAGAAAAGCATCGGGCGACAGTGGAAGGTTAGACGCCGCCGGATCGCCGGCCGAATGAAGCGAATCCAACCGTTCGTCCTCGTCTTCAACGCTGCTGCTGTTGCTGCTGGTTTTGTTACTTTCCGGCGAAGAAGCATACTCCACCACCCATGGCGACATTCTTTCTCTCTCTCTAGAATATTAATAATGGAGAGTTAGCGATTTTATGAATTATTATGGATGGATAAATCATGTGCTGAGAACTGCAAATTATTTATACCAGATATGCTCTGGAAATTTTCACTGTAAAATGGAGAGGGTGGAGGCAGTGATTGTCTGTGTGCGGGTGCACGGTGGGCTAATTGGGCGACGCGTACGAGAGTGTCACGTCGTTCTAATGATCGAATGAATAGTAAGAGGTGAGATGCACGTGGTTTTTTGTTTCATGGATATCATTTTCAATTTTTCGAATCTCATTTTTCAATAGTACTCTCTCTTGATCGGGTATTAAGAACATTTCTCTGATGCCAAAGCATTTTTCTCACTTTGTGTCAAACTTGTTATCTCATCTCAAAGTAATCAAATAAAAAAAGTGTCAAATTTAACAGCATTTTCAATTGTGCTCATTTAAGTACATTGAACCATTGAAATGAACTTAACACATAAAAAATAAAAATAAAATAGCATTGAAGTGAAGAATAAAAAAGTGAGCTCAACGTAATCAAATAAAAAAAAGTGTCAAATTTAATAGCTTTTTCAATTGTGCTCATTTAAGTACATTGAACCATTGAAATGAACTTAACACGTAAAAAATAAAAATAAAATAGCATTGAAGTGAAGAATAAAAAAGTGAGCATGTCCGACCAAGTTAGCCAAAACTACTTCTTTTATGTAGATCATATTTAATAATTTTATTACTTTTTTTATGTTGTATTAATATTTAATTAATAAAATTGATAATTAAAAATTGTGGTAATACTTCAAAAATTATTACATTTATAGTATATATATAAATATTATTTTATATTACTATGTTTAGCATTTACGTCTATTAAACTTAGCATAAAGGTAAACTGTTTACCGGACGATTTACTTATCGTTTTGGCGATTAATGTTTGACAATTTTTTAGTAGTGTTTGACTTAGCACATCAAACTTTCAGTTTATCAAAGTCCTTCTACTTGGCCAATCTTAATATTATATTAGTAAGTGGTGTTCTATATGTTTTTGTAATTTTGAGGATCATGTACGCAATGATGTGTAATAGGTCTTATATGGCTTATGAAATGTTTAACCTAAAAATGTTATTATTCTAAATTTATTTATCGTCTCAAACTTTAAAAATTGTTAATTGAATTTTTCGTTCTAAACAACTTAACTTCTTCTAGTACTTTTTTTTTTTTGGTACAAATTTTTTTCTCTCTTTTTCTCATTTATATATTTCTTTATTTCAACAACTTATATTTTTTATCATAATCGTTATTCTCTATTGTTTTTTTCCAAGTTTATATATTGATTTTCAAAATAATTGAGTGTCAACGAAAATATTTAAATTTGAATTATTTACCATTGAATTTGGACAATTCATTTAAATAACACTTAATTTATTATTAATAAATTAAATGTCATTTTATAATTGTAATATAATTGATTTTTTCTAATAATTTTATAATTTTATTGTTTTAATTTGAGGCGCCTCACGCCTCGAGTGAAAAACGCCTCAAATACGAAGCGCATTTTTTAAAACATTACTGCACAATTTCAAGATATATGTTTAATTCAGGTAGAGTTCGTTGGGATGCAGTGAAGTGGCTACTCAGGTACATCAAAGTTATTTTGAGACATGATTTGTTATTCACGAACACTAATTTAAAAGAGATGTTTTGATCAGATAGATAGATTCAGATTTTGGAAGTAATCAAGGTGTTGTTACTTTGAGTACAACTAGTAGTGAGTACATGGCTCGGACGCTGAGCCTATCGGAATTCACTAATTGTTTTGATTTAACTTCATAAATTATAGTAAAAAGAATTGTTTTATATTTGCAATACAGTTAAATTTTTATAAATTAATATTTAATAAAATAATAAATTCTTTAAAATAATAAATTCTTCCAATTTTGACTTGATTTTTTGAATTTATAAAAATATTTATTAAATTAATAATCTTTCTAAAATAATAGTAAAATTTATAGATTCTATTCTAAGAGTATTGGTAATTTATACATGTTTTACTCTAGAGCTAATTACACTTGGTCACTCCAGATTTGGGTTTTTTTACACTTTCCAATTTAACTAGAATCTTTTTACTCATACCTCATAAATGAGGCTTTTACAATTTGCAAAATGCGGGTAGCCGGATCAGAATATTTCAATGAATATTCCGTTTTAAAAGATTTTTTTGTAAATTTCAAACAAAACAAATATTGATTACAGTTTTACCCATCACTTAAATATCAGCATTTATTTTTTATTTAAAAAAATTGTGAAATTATGTTTACAAATACAGAATATGCAGAATCATAATTTCTTCCTATGCGACTCAACACATAGAAGCAAGAAAGAAGATGAAAGAATTTTGCCGATGCGGGAAGGCAGTGTTGATGCACTCACAAGCTGAATTTGTTAAGAAGAGGCTAACAACCGGCAGAGGTGCAGAATCAGGCCGCAATTTCCAACATATTTTGCTACTCCGCTTTAAGAGAATTTGGGGGTTTTTTAATTAGGGTTTTTGACGATCAAGAATTCAGATAGGGTATTTGGGGTTTTTTGAGAATTGGGGATTGATAAATTAGAGCTCTTGACAATTAGTTTCGAGATTTTGAGGATTGAAGATTCTCAGCTTAGGGATCTTTGAATTGGGGATCGGTGAATTGAGAATCGATTGTAATAATCGGGCAAAAATCATTTACCATTAATTTATTTTTTAATTAATGTTACGTGTAAGTACAAAAATACCCTCCAACTCAAATGTTAAAATTAATCACACACGCTTCACTGGAGCATGAATCTCAATTACACGAAATATTCCTTAGAATATTCCGATCCTGCTACAGCCTACAGCAATTACAAATTGTAAAAGCCATTTCTGAGGTACTCAACGGTAAAAAAAACAAATTCCGATTAAATTACAAAATGCAAAAATCTCAAATTCTGAAGTGGCAAAATGTAATTAGCCTTTTTACTCTCTCTGTCTCCTAAATTCTAAATAGAGTGGACGGTGATCGACTAAAAATGGGCGCACCATATTGGCAAGGCAAGTAGGCGGGCCACCCAACCAAAATCACCTACCGACAAAACATTTAAATAAAAATTCACGTGACCAAATTCACCACTTTATACACTTCAATCAAATTTTCGGATAAGGATGGATAACAATCACTTTGCTTCACCTAAACGTCTAGAAAAGCTTTCAATAATTGTCATCTTTTAAATATAACACTTAATTAACAAACAAACATAGAAAAATATAAAACTACCATACTATTAGACCTGTAAATGGGGCGGATCTGGAGCGGATCAGTGTCGATCCGTACCCGTTTAATAATTTAAATTTTAGATCCGTACCCGCTACGTGACCCGCCGGATCATCGAAAACTCAATCCAAATCCGTATCCGACGGATCAACGGGTATCCAACGGGTTTTTTCGACCCGTTCTAAAATTGAAAAAAAAAGACATTCCTAATTCTTAGTCTCTTACTTATCGGATGAGGAGATTGAATGGAAAATATTTGTTCTTTCTTTACTTTATATGAGAGTGATATGGTGTGAGTTGTGTTGGTATTGATAATTATTTGCCTTAATAAAAATTGGGAAAACAAACGTCCTCTTAATTGTTTAGGTTATAAAAATATAATTAATTTATTAATATATATATAAATTTTTTAGAGGGTCGGGTCATTAACGGATCGGGTCGGCCTTGATCCGTATCCGATCCGTTTATAAAATGGGTAAACGGGTCGGGTCGTAAAACGGGTAAACGGATCAAATATTGCGATCCATATCCGTTAAAAGGTCACGGATTTGGAGCGGATCTGGATAAAATCCGCTCCATTTACAGGTCTACATACTATAATATTAGAAAATTAACGTCTGAATCTAACTTGAAAAGCAACAAAGACACGATAAAAAATAGCACGAAAATAAACGACACAAAAATTATAATGATTCACTCGTTAACGATGATTATATCCAATACTTTCACTAGAACAATTGTAAAACTCAATTACAAGCCTTGTAATGTTTATAATATCAATTCAATATTTCCGAAAGTGTTAACTCTATTTTTAAATCACGTAGGGTATTAATAAAAAAAATTGACCAAAAAAAAATCTGAATTTTGAGATTTTTTGATGTAACGCCCCCTACAAGGGGTGCCCTGGACGTTCTGCATAGAATTCCTGAAGGGCCAGGGCCCGCTACTTCATGTTCAACTCATGTCTTCTTTGTCCTTCCATTCACGCACAATTCACGCACAACTATTAAAAAAATTATAGCTTTAAATTATTAAGTTAAATTCTTAGAGTGTAATTTATAAATTCCAAACTAATTTACTCTAAATTCAAAAGGTTAAGAGATACAAATATTTGGGTATTTGGGTTGAGTAATTGTATTGGGCTTTTGTATAGCAGTTAGGTAGTCTAGGTTTATTATTTGTTGTTTTATTGCTGGCCCAACCCAATTAGTATTATTAGATCATTTTGTTAGGTTATTGTTTTTAGGGTTCATTTTCATTAGAGGAATCCATTAATGTTTCTTTACCATTAAATAATTTTTTTTTTAATTATATGTTTTGGTTAAATGTCTGTCACATGAAAAAAATAAGGAGATACATCACATAGGGAAAAAATTCTACCGCATCAATGAACTAAAAAACTAGCTCTCTGGACCACCAACAGTAATAAAAAGTACAAAATTTTTTTTATCATTAATTAGATAAAAGGTATATAGAACATTTGAATTTTTAAATGTTACTCTAATATATAATTATTAATATATAATTACCCTAAATAATGTAAAACGATTAACATTATACAGTATCACTTAATTAAAAACTTTAAAACATGTAGAGTTTATTATAATTATGAAGTATAAAAAACCTTAAAACCTAATATATTCTTGTTTTTAAATCGTTAGCTGAGCGCATCTTGTGCAAAATTATAGAGATCAAATATATAATTACTGTATTTGTAAAATTTTGATGAAGTAATTTTATATAATTAGAAGTATTAGTTTATTTTAATTATAAAATTTTAAATTTAACTTTCTTAATATATAGATATTCCATCCCTAAAAAATAAGCGTGCACGGTTTTTAAGAAAAGTGTTTTAAAAACATTTTTATAGTTTTTATGAAGGGTATAAATGTATTTTCAGTATGTAAAGTGTGTAAGTGAAAGTGGTATGACTAATGTAAGTGTGTAAGTGAAAGTAATACGTGACATTTTCTAAACACAAAGGAAGTAAAGTATATATACTAATACTGTTGTACCCTGTCTTTAGCAAGACCCAATAAACCAGCCCTGAACTTAGAGCATCTCCAATATATATGCCCACTTCTCATATTTTGTGGGCCCGATTATTGACATGTCATCACAAAGTGGGCACAAGAAAAAAAAATGGAAAATTTCATACAATGCTATGGCCGCTTTCTACATTTGAAACACCAATTAAAAAATGAAAAAAATTAGTTAAATATTCATAATAAATAAAATAATGAAAAAGTATGATGAATAGTGTTAATGGGTTTGGCCTCTATGGTGGCATGCCCACTTTTTATTATTTTGCTCCAATGATGTTTTGCCCACTTTTGAGTGCTCATGTCCATTTCAATTGGCCCAATGGGCACTCAAATGAGCATCATTGGAGATTCTCTTATGTCCAAATAACAATTAAGGTCTTTAAGGCCCATCAAGCATGTTTCTCACAACACAAGCAACAAGTGAGATATATACAGTATACTTGCTTAGTTGTAAAAAAAAAATGTGTAAATAAAGCATGGATAAAAATTGTACGGAGTAGTATTTTAAAGAGCAAAGTAAAAAAAAATGTGTAAATAAAGTATGAATAAAAATTGTAGTATTTTAAATTGATAAAGTAAGAGTATTGTTGTAGAAGGTTTTATTATATTAAAATTGCTCTTGCTATTATTGAATGAAGGGTGTAATAATTTTTCAAAGTAAAATAAATTTATTTTCTTAATTAAATGACTAGTCAAGTTGAGAGAAAAAGCAAACCAAAAAAGTAAAAAGAAAAAAAGAAAGTGAGAAGCAGCAATTATTATAAATTTAAAAAGTCCACAGAATCCAAAGCTCGCCGATCACCTAGTTTTCATCTCTCTCTCTCACTCTCTCAAATCATTTTTCTCTCTCTTCAAACAAACCACGCAAATCTGAATGGCGACCCCACGCGAGGAGAACGTGTACATGGCCAAGCTGGCCGAGCAGGCCGAGCGCTACGAGGAGATGGTTGAGTTCATGGAGAAGGTCGTCGGCGCCATCGACGGCGACGAGCTCTCCGTCGAGGAGCGCAACCTCCTCTCCGTCGCCTACAAAAACGTCATCGGCGCTCGCCGCGCCTCCTGGCGGATCATCTCCTCCATCGAGCAGAAGGAGGAGAGCCGCGGCAACGAAAGCCACGTCTCCTCCATCAAAACCTACAGATCCAAGATCGAGACCGAGCTTTCCTCCATTTGCGACGGCATCCTCAAGCTCCTCGATTCCAAGCTCATCGGATCCGCCTCCAACGGCGACTCTAAGGTCTTTTACTTGAAGATGAAGGGCGATTATTTCCGCTACCTGGCCGAGTTTAAGACTGCGGCTGAGCGCAAGGAAGCCGCTGAGAACACGCTCTCCGCTTACAAAGCCGCTCAGGTTTGGGCTTTCGTTTTTTGTTTCTTAGATGAATTTATGATCGGATCTAAGATGTTTTACCTATAATTTCTTATGATTAATTGGGATTTGTTGCCGATCTGAACTAACAATTGGATCTGTAAATCCCTTTTGAATTAATTCGATTTGTGCTTTCTATACATGGTATAATTCAGATCCTATGAGCCTATAATTTGCTTCTGTAAGTTTTGTGTATATATAAATGATACATACAATCGAGGTTTACAGAATATAAATGGATAGTCTCCTTTTATAGTATTGGCAATGAATGAATAAGTTGCAGCTTGAAGCCAATACTAGTGTGTGTTATTCACTTTTTCTACAAAGCTTTTCGCGATATGCTTCCGACGGATTTTTTGTTTTGTTCTGTGTTTGTAGGACATTGCCAACACAGAGTTGGCCCCTACACATCCAATCCGGCTTGGATTAGCTCTCAACTTCTCGGTCTTTTACTATGAGATTTTGAACTCCCCCGACCGAGCTTGTAATCTTGCCAAACAGGTCTGATTGAGAGAAACAAACTTTGTCTATTGTTTTTCATTATTATTTATGACTACGAATTGGAGACTTATCTCCTTGTTATCTTAGGAAGACCTGCATCTATTTAATTTGAGTTCACGAGGGAAAGAAAGAAAACATATTTACTTGGTGTTTTGCGAATTCCACTTATACTTTATATATTGAAAAGCATGGGGAGGAATGTCTTAGATTTTTTTTACCCTAAACCCACCAAATACTCTCCGTTAACTTGATAAATCTTACTTTTGATCTGCAACTATTGTTAACCACTTCCACTAATACCTGAAGTGTTTGCTTGTCCTGTTTTTTTTTCGTTTGCTCGTACCACTTTAGGCTTTTGACGAGGCCATTGCTGAGTTGGACACTCTGGGGGAGGAATCATACAAGGATAGCACCCTGATCATGCAGCTTCTCCGCGACAACCTTACTTTGTGGACTTCAGACATGCAGGTTTGTGTTTCTTTTCTCGCTTTCTTTTTCTTTTTTCGTGAGCATGTGTAGTAACTAGTATTTGTTTTTGTTTTTTGGCTAATACAGGATGATATTTCTGAAGAGACCAAGGAAGCACCAAAGCCTGACGAGTAACTCCTTTTTTATCGAATTAATATTTGTGTGTTCTTCTATTGTCTCTATAGTGCGTCTGATTTCTATAAGACGAAGGGCAAGAAACTGCTGCGTGTAGCAAGTACTGTGTTGTTGATGATTTCTCAACGTTGATCACTTTATCGAAAACTGATAATGCATGTGTCAAATTTGCCGTGAAATCCTGTATGGATGGATGTGTTTGCGTTTGTTCATTTTGAGTTGTTTGGTGATATTACTTGAGTAGTGGTAATTAGAGTCCTGTCCTCTGGATTACTTTTGTTTGGGTCCTCACTCGAGCATAAGGATTTTTTTTATGTTTAAGAACTTACCTTGCTATGTATGACATGAAATAAATTACCAAGTCCTTACCTTGGAAAGGATTGTTATGTTAGAACAACACTTTCGTTAGAATATAAACTGCATTAGGTATGCCTCATGCTATATTTGAGCATGTTCAGACAATCAAGTGAGCTTTCTTATTGTTTTGGCTCACAACATTCACAAAAAAGGTTACTCGTATTATTTGCACGATTGTGTTCAGAACTGAAACATGATTGTATTAAGATGGAATTTTATTTATATAAAAAAATGTTCACAAAATGTTTATGCTCAACAACCCATTAGTGAGTCTACTTATTTGTATATATATAATATTCCATCATAATATAATAAAACATTTTCCGCAGTAATATAATGATTCATGATGAAAGATTTTCTTAGAAATGTTAATTCTAACCAAACATTGAAAAAACGAACAAAATTCTTTTCTAACAGACATAATAAAACATTTTCTTTTGTAAGGCAATTTTGTGAAGTAAGATGAAATTGTACAAAACACTGTGAAGTAAGATGAAATTGTACAAAACACGAAAATGACTCTAAAATTTAGAAAATTCTTTATAACAAGCCTGCAGCAGTAGTATAATGATTCATGATGAAAGATTTTCTTATAAATGTTAATTCTAACCAAACATTGAAAAAAAGAACAAAATTCTTTTGTAACAGTCGGGCAAAAACATACATTTCAAGAACCGTTCACATAAACATGAACACAATTGCCCACACAAAAGAGAATCAATATTTGGCGATTAAAGAAACAAACCAACAGTCTGAAAACCATAGATCCTAAATCAGCAAACCCAATACTTCTATTACTAGGGATCTTTTATATCTACGAAAATTACTGACATAAGAAACCAAAACAACACACAAGACATGTGTTTTCTAAGCACGTTCGCCTCTGATCCTGCGAGCTAGCTGAATGTCCTTCGGCATTATGGTCACACGCTTGGCGTGGATAGCACACAAGTTTGTGTCCTCGAATAGTCCAACAAGATAAGCCTCAGCAGCCTCCTGAAGTGCCAAAACAGCATGGCTCTGGAAACGCAGATCAGTCTGCCACCAAAATCAAACATGAAATTCAATATCAATTTCCAACGTGAAAGGAACGGAAGAAAAGGTAACAGATCAATTTCATATCCCCACCTTAAAGTCCTGAGCAATTTCACGAACCAGCCTCTGGAAAGGCAACTTCCTGATCAAGAGCTCGGTACTCTTCTGGTACTTGCGAATCTCACTGCATAATTGAAGATAAAAATGAGAAATTGCAATTATGTAACAGATTCAAGAAAGCAAATAACTACTCACCGGAGAGCAACAGTACCAGGCCTGTAACGATGAGGCTTTTTTACTCCACCAGTGGTTGGGGCAGACTTACGGGCAGCCTATGATAAACAAACAACAACAGGATATTAGAACACAACAATAGAAATTCAAAAGTCAGCAAACAAAATTCATAAGGGTTAAATCAGTCAAATACCTTGGTAGCAAGTTGCTTCCTAGGAGCCTTTCCTCCAGTGGACTTACGAGCAGTTTGCTTGGTACGGGCCATAACTGCATATTTCAAAAATTGCGATTAACTACAAGAGAACACAACACCATCATTGGATGCTTCAAAGTTCTACCATAGACCGAACTCATACAGATTCAGATAACATGGATACCAACCCACACCATCAAAACACAATTTATCCAAGAATCTAGAATCACAATTACTTCCGAACTAGATGAAACCTTAGTACAGAAAAATGAAAATAATCGCAACCCGAAAGAGCTGCGAGGGTGAATGCATACAAACAGGGTAAAGAGATGCATAATTGAATTGAAGAGTTTCACAATTCGCTGAATCAAATTTCGAAACATAAAAATAAACATTCGGAAACCCAATTTTCTCAACTCAATGTCGTCACTGAAACCCTAATTTTGAAAAATAAACATTGAAAACCCAAAATTTTCGGCTGAATTTCATCACAGATTTAAAATAAATCAGGCACAAAAGATTCGATGAACACAGAAACACAGTCAATCATAAACCCTAATTTGGAAATAACACATAATCAATGAACACAGAAAATTTAAAGATCAGAGAGTTTGAACCTTCTTCACCAAAAACTTCTTATTCTCCCTTGATTATCGAGAAGCAACAAAGTTTGATAAGGTTGGAGGCTCTCTCGTATATATAGAAAGTGTGGGGCGGTTTTCAGAAGAAGCATCTGACGGTCAGGATTTAGTAACATTGTGTGTTTTGATGTCTTAATCGGACGGCCATCGATGGGGTGAGGTGTGTTTTTTTCTCATTAAATATACGGCCCAGATGAGAAGTTGAATGAGTGACGCGGATCGCGATGGGCCGACCTTGGAAATAATACGTTGGATTTTTTTCTAATTTTTTTTCTATTATTTTTTCTAATCTATCACAAAGTTACATACAACATTCTTTCTTTCTTTATTTATTTATTAATTAACGTACCAAAAAATATTACTAATATTTTAAAACATAATTTTATTTTTACTTTATTCAGATATATTTTAAATTTTGTTCACAATTTATTTATTATTTATTATTTTAAAATACATTTTCACTTTTTTATTTATTTTGAAATAAATTTTAAATTATTTAAATATTTTTTGACGTGTTTGACATTTTGTTTTATAGAATAATAGGTATATATAATAAAAGGTGAAGTTGGTTTATTTGGTTTATGTATTTATAATTTACAACCCACTAATTATAAAATTTGAAATTGTTAATTAATTAAGGTAGTTTACTTTTAATCTTAATTATAATAGTTATGTGCTCTTATTTAAAATAAAATACTTGTCCTATATCAAAATTACCCCCTAAATAATAAGAGTATCGATAATAAAATATTTTTGTACAATTATATTTAAAATAATTAAAAGAAATACTAGTAAAAGAAAAGGGGCCTTCATCATCAATCGAAACTCAAAAGTCCCCTTTAGATTTCTTGGCGGTGGGGCCCAGCCGCAGCAGCAGCTTATCCCAGAACCGTCCTCTCTTCTTCTTCTTCTTCTGATTGTGAAGATTAACAAAATTATCCATGGATATACTCCTTTTCAATTTGAACCATGCACCGTTGTTTTTCGAATCTATGACGTCAGAAGCGATCCGTCTCTCCGGCGGCGAATCGGAGTACTTGTAAGAAACCGCACGAGAACTATAATTCGAGTAACGATTTCTGGCTACTACTAATTCGGACAGCCTCTCGCTCAGACAATACGGGCAAACCCCCGGGTTTTGATTCCGGTGTTTCTTGCAATTCGATTCGGGTCGACCCATATCGCACATGCAATTTTTGATTGGTTTGTGCGTGTGTGTATATATATACTACTAGACCAAGTACTTGGGACGAGAGGAGTAGGAGACAAACAAACGTGTTTGGTTTTGGAAATAATCCTATTGTGAGTTTCAATTTAGGCAAAAGTCTTTTGGGATGTTATGTAAACGAGTAACCGACCTTTTTTTATAGAGTTCTGTTTGGGTGGATTGGATGGTTTACCACCGACTTTTATTTTTATTTTTTGTGTTTTTTTTCTACTCTCTCAACAAATCTAAATTCTACAATAAGAAGAGTAAGCTAAAGTTGATAGGTAGTGCCCTAGTCCAAATCCAAATCAAAATAAAATAATGAAAAGAATTAAAGTATTTAAGACTTGTTCTTTTGAACTTAATTTTAGTATAGTTCACAGATTTCAGTTCAATTCGATTCATTTCATTAAGTTCGTTTCAAAATAAATTTAATTAAAATAAATAAAAAAATAATTTCAATCTATAATTTTAAATATACAATCTAATTACTATCGTAATATTATTAATATTTTAAAAAATATATTTAAAAATTTATAATAATAATTATTATTTTTATAAAAAAATCAATATATTTTAGTTCAGATCGGTTCAGTTCAAATCGCTTTATTTCAGTTCAGCCGCCGATTTAAGTCCAAAAGAACATGTCAACATGTAAATTTATGTATGGAATTAGACTTTGCCCTAATTTACTACTATTTTATCCACTTAATAAACTTTACTCATAAGTATTTTATTTTTCAACATAAAAATACACTTTTAACCTTTATTTTTTGATAAAAAATTAAAAAACAACATTTTTTTTTAATCTTCTGCCCAAAAAAGTCTATGATGTATTGTGGTAATATAGTAAAACCATCAAATTATCATAAACACATTAAGACCCTAAACTGTTTCTGTTTGTTGGATCTGGACCCTTCTTTCAAGGGACCACAAGTCCACAACCACTATCACTTGCAATTGGTCCTTCCAAATGCGAAAACGAGAGCCATTGCCAACCGTGCATACGAAGCAAGAAATGATCAAAACCTAAGATTGAGTAGTTGACTCCAACTCCAAAAGCATCAACTTAATGCTCTGACCGAACGGACTCAGGCCAAAGTTTGTTTTTAAGAACTTTCATGTCATAAGATTTTATTGGTGTATATATATAGACGTGAGAGATTCCATTGAACGTATAAACAAAATATCAACAAAATAAATTCACATTTTTCTCATAAACCAAGTAAAACAAATTAAATCCTTCGGCCAAGAGAATCAAAATGTACAATTAATTAAATGTACTCTAATTCAAGACTTCATTTGCTTCATTTTCTTTGAATCTGATCAATAAAGTCCGAGAATCTTCCACCACGCAGCTCCAGCTAATCCCCATATCACTAGGTTTATTACACTCATTGTTATACCCAACAAGAACACATGACCAAGTTCCACGTATCCAGCTGCCAATACACACCAAACAGTTAGTTTATAAACATTCAATTTTGATGGAAAAAAATTATACTAGTAACTAAAATAAAATGAAATGAAATTATATGTACCTCCGTAATAAACTGCAGCTTGGCCACTGCTGTAATGCGTTATCGCTCCGAAAAGGTTCGTGTTGTACCCCAAAGTCAACGCAGCGAATAATCCGGGGACCTTAGCCTCCAAGTGCATTCCCAGGAAGGCAGAGTAGAGGGCCCCGACGTGAGCTGTTTGACCTGCGAACAAGTAGTGGATGAAGAAATATGACAGCTGGAGGATGCAAAAAGCCCCGAACTTGCCGAGCGAAAGCGACTTGAGAAAACGGGCCACAGATTTAGACATCCAGGGGACAACTCCGAGGGTTGTTAGCTGCGTTGCCATCCCGATTAGGACAGCGAACCATGCGAGAGTGTCCCATGCTGTCTTCTCGCTCAGGCAATCGTCCCATGTTAGAACTCCGAACAGGAGGAGAAGGGATAGGCCTATCATCGCGGCGACTACGCTCGGAATGTTGAGAAATTCCCTGCACACGAGGTTTGGAAGGATCGATATTGATCAAGAATCGAAGGGGCTAAATTGTAATAAAGTCAAATCTCAAGGGTGTTTTTTGTAATGATATTTTACTAAATGGGGTCATGTGAGGGAGTGTTTTGAGATGTTTCACATTATGAAGGATTCGAATGTATGACAATAAAACTCGGGGGGGGGGGCTGTTTTTTTAATTTTGACAAAAATCAGGGGTGCTTTTTGTAATTAATCATACATGTTTTTTGTGATTTTAAGAGTTACGAAGGATTCCGGGTGTTTTTTTGTGATTTTAGAAGTTCTATAGTTTTGAGATGTTTTACATTATGAAGGATTCAAATGTATGACCATAATAAAACTCAGGGGCTAAATTGTAAGAAAGTCAAATCTCAGGGGTGCTTTTGTCATTTTAAAAGTTGTAAACTTTTTCAAAATGTGAGGGAGTGGTTTGACTTTTGAGATGTTTCACATTATGAAGGACTCGAGTGTATGACAATAAGACTATGGGGTGGTATATATATTTCAAGAGTAGCAGGGCTGTTTTTCAATTTTGTCAAAGATCAGGGGTGGTTTTTGTAATTAATCTTAAATTCAAATGGGAGTACTGAATGTTTGCGGGGGATTTCTGTAATTAAACGAACCTCGTGGGGATTTCTGATATGATCAAGACTCAAAGGGGCTAAATTGTAATAAAGTCAAATCTTGGGGTGTTTTTTGCAATTTTAAAAGTTTTATGGTTTTGAGATGTTTCACATTATGAAGGATTCAAATGTATGACCATAAAAAAAAGTCTGGGGACTGTTTTTTCAATTTTGACAAAAATCAGGGGTGGTTTTTGTAATTAATCATAAATTCAAATGGCAGAGCAGTACTTCCTTAAGAAAGTTCACAATTTGGAAAGATTGATGATCAAGAAACAAAGGGACTAAATTGTAATAAAATCAAATCTCGGGGTGTTTTTTGTAATTTTAAGAGTGATATTTTTCATAAATGTGAGGGAGTGTTTTGAGATGTTTCAGATTATGGCAATAAAACTCTGGGGTATATATCAAGAAATTTCAAGAGTAGCAGGGCTGGTTTTTCAATTATGTCAAAAATCAGGGGTGTTTTTGTAATAATTTGTGAATGTTGGCGGGGGGTTTTCTGTAATTAAACGATCCTCGTAGGAGTACTTTTGAATATAAATCAAACTAGGAAATGATATTCATACCCTGAGATCCACAAAGCAATAAAGTAAAATCACGGGGTGTTTTTGTAATTTGAAATGTTTTATAGTTTCGAGATGTTTCACATTATTAAGGACTCAAATGCATGACCATAATAACACTCTGCGGTATGTGCCTAGTAATTTCAAATTTTCAAGAGTAGCAGGCTGTTTTTTCAATAATGTCAAAAATCAGGGGTGTTTTTGCAATAGTTTGTGAATGTTTTCGGGGTGTTTATGTAATTAAACGAACCTCGTGGGGGGTACTTTTGAATATAAATCAAACTAGAAAATGATGATATTCACATGTATAGTTCATACCCTGCGATCCACAAAGCGACGGTGAAGAGCAAGGTTGCGATCATGAGCCATTCGTCCCGTTTGACGGGCCCCATCTCCTCCAGCTTCCTCTTGGCAATTGCCGGAGCATCTGGGGTTGACTTCATTTCCGGAGGGTACAGCTTGTACAGTATAACCGGAGTCACCAGCCAGGAAGTCAACGCCGGGACACACGAAGCCTTGACCCAAGTCAACCATCGGTTGGGAACACTAACTCCGAGCCCCTCGGCTAATTTTATGCACAGAAGGTTCTGAGCTGCCGCTGTCAGGAAAAGACAGCTCGTGCTGTTGTTGCACTAACAAAAAGAAGAAACATCATCACGACACACACACACACACACACACCACGTATATAAATGAGAACACACTCTTTTTTCTAGTATAAGAACTACAAATATAATTAAAACACGATATTCATGGACCCCGATCGATCAATCCGAGTTGATCTTCTGAAACATGATATTCTTTTACGAACTGAATTAATACGAAAAAATCAAACGATCAGTCGCTCTCAATATGTCTCGTGGTAACAAAATACTCTCTAGTCTATATATAGTCACTACTACTCCATCCAACTTTCTAAAGATCCTATATTTTTTTGGGTCGCAGATAAATAAAAAAATGTTATTTTTTGACTTTTTGACCGAAAAAAGAATGGATTTATTGTATTTTTAAATTGAAAAGTAAAGTAGTTGTGAGTGGAGTTTAAAAAGTATGTAAATTATAAATAAATTGTATTTTAAAATGAAAATACGATGACACCTCTATAAATTAATACTCGATTGATTAATAACCTCTTTAAATTAATAGAATTTTTCGGTCCCAACTTGATCTCTTGATTGGAAAAAAATACTCGATAAATTAATAACCTCTTTAAATTAATAAAATTTCACGTACCCTATTAATTTACAGAGGTTTAACTGTATAAGAATATTTATTAATTTTTTAGATAGTATATCAGACACTTAAAAAAAATATTGTAAATTTTATGAGAATATTATTTTTTTTTTCACTTGATTTTTTTCCATATCAACTCACTTAATCACAATTAGTTGTCTAGTCCTAAAATAAAATCATCAATTGTATCAAAATTCATTACATTTGTATCAAACTATATACTCTTTTCCTCTCATAATAGTTGAGATACTGCTTTAAAACTAAATTTTTAAAGTAATTATGACGTAATTAAAAGTTGGGATTATAACCTGATTTTGGGATTGAATCAAAAAGGCTCCGAGCTTCCTCGACGAAGCCGGATCCTTGGGCTTACTATCCACCCCGAGCGCCAACGACTTGATGATCGGCAAGAAAATCCCGCCGGCCCTGGCGGTGGAGCTCGGCATCCCCGGCGAGATCGCCAGCTCGCCGAGGGCCAGCCCGTACGACAGCCCGAGCGTGCTCCGGCCGAGCCACCGCACGAAGAACATCGCCACCCTGTCGCCGAGCCCGGTCTTCACGAACCCCCTCGACAGGAAGAACGCCGCCACGATCAGCCATATCACCTCGTTCGTGAACGCCGAGAACGCCGCCGCGAAACTCAGCGTCCGGCTGACAACCGTCACCGTCAGGCACACGAACGCCCACGCGCCGACCGGGAGCGGCTCCAGGATCAGCCCGCCGACGGTCGCGATGAAGATCGAGAGGAGGGACCACCCCTCCGGCCCGACGGAGGACGGCCGGGGGACGGCGAACCGGAGGAGGAGGCCCACGGCGGCGCAGGCGAGGAGGGGGAGCGGTTTCACGCCGTTCCAATTGAGGCGGCGGAAGGCGGCGAGGAGGGAGGGGGGTGCCATCGCCGGCGAGGGTGTTTTCGGGAGAGGGAAAAAGAAATATTGTAGAATGCATGGTTGAATCTGTGGGTATAAATGTATAATCACAACTTTATTGGGAGAGATAATAAATTTTATTTATTATTGCATTATTTTATGCAGATTTTTAATAGGTCAACTAGTCAATGTGTTGACTATTTTTGTGGGATTTGAGAATCTACTTATTTTGTACAACAGTTTATACTGAATCTCAGGTGCTTTTGAATAATTGGATATTTATTTGTATTCAGAATTATCAATAAAATAAAGTTGGAATAAACTACGCATTTATTGTTATTTTCCGTTTGAATATATAACGCCAATTTAACGTGTGTGGTTTTCCTTTTTTTCAAAAGATCTATCTCCATTTATATCGTTTTATTTATCTGTTTCATTATGGAATTTAATAAAAATTTTGAATACTTATAATAGTTGAAAAAATCACAAGCACACATTTTCGTGTCCAGAAGAAATTATATGCAAATTTCATCGGTCTAAAAAATATTTACAATGAAACACAGACACACATATTTCGCTCAGAATGTGTTCATTAATTTAGGATAGTTTTTATTACTACTACTACTAAGTAGTAGTACGTATACTCTTTCTATTCAATATTAATATGCCTTGGACAAATATTTATACATAAAAAAAATTCAGCAGTGATCAGAATGAATGGTCCCGAGAGAATTGATTAATCGTCAATTTCGAAAATGCAGTTGGGCATTATACAGTGTCGTCTGTGTGGGACGACTGTGGGTGGTGTTATTGCGATGCAAAAGAAATAATTATACTGTACTAGAGTATTAGCCTCTCTTTTTTGTGCTTGGTGTATTTTAATGTTAATAATTTAAGTGTTTTTTTTTTTAAATTTAATTTCAAGTAATAACTTTATTTGAAAATTGATAACTTTAGTTAATTAGATTATTTCAAACGAATTAATGTAGTGTAACTCCTTTTATAAAACTGAACTAAAAAAATTATAATCTCTTGTTTTATTATAATATAACTCTATTCTTTTATTTAAAAAAATCTTATTATAATGAAAGTAGTACTATTTACATCTCAATTTATTTTTGCATTGATTGATGAACAAGTAAACTAAGAAAAATGTAATTTTTTGATTTAAAAAAAAAAACAAGGTAAAAGTATATTTTAAGTTAAAAATAAAAATAGTTTTTAATAAAAAATTTAAAAAATTATGTTTATAGTATTTAAAATTTAAAGTGATTCATCATTTCATTTTTAAGTGTGGTTTAAGTGTGTGCTTACTAGTTAGACATTCAAAAAATGGGTGTATATAAAAATTGAGAACACACGAAATTATAATTTATATAGGATAATATTGAAACATAACAATATTAATATAAAAATGACAATAATTTTCATAAAATTGTATATAATACAAAAAATATTAAACTATTAACACTATTACTGATAAATTTTCAATACATGCATTAAATTGTTATCTTAAATTTAATTTCAAAATTTGGTACATTCAATTCTCATTCATGTCTAAAATTTGCATAATATCCAAAAATGTTTTTAATTTTTTCAATTATATAATTTTATTCGTATCAAATTATTATAATAATACACAAACAATTTTTTAATTAAAATTTGCATGCTGAATAAAATCAAAATATTTATATAAGAAAAATTAATATTATACAAAAAAATAATTCATTATCATATTTAATTATATATTTATTTTTTTATTTATTTTTATAAAGAGGAGAGACGAGAAACTTATTCTCACTCGATCGAAAATTCCTCAGTCAGGGTAAAGTGTAAATCGAATGATGTGCCCGAATAGCTTGTGGAAGATAGGAGTATTCATAAAATGGTTCGGATCGGTTGGTCTGGACCGGTAAAATTACGGACCGATTTCCAGTTCAACCAATAATAAGATTTCGACTTCCGGTCCGGTTTCAATTAAAAATCGGTTTCGATCTGATTTACGGACCAGTTTCTATTTCAATCAAATTACTCAATCCAATCAGTTCCACATAAATAGTCACATGTGGTCAATATTGACTTTTTTTCCGTCCAATACATATGATAAATAGTGTAAAAAAATTATGAAAAAATAACTAAAATAAATTTAACTATTAAATTTTATTTTAATAATTTTTTAATAATTTTTGTACATTATTTATCATATTTATTGGATCGACAAAAAATAATAAACGTTGACTACAAGTACTATTTTTGTGGGACGGAGGAATTATTTATTTATAAGAAGTATACGATTTTTATTTAAAAATTTAACATATAAAGTTGTCTAAAGAAGAATCTTTAGTTAGTTGATTGACAAGAGTCCACTTTATAAAGCAAGTTTTCACTTTGGATTCCATTATTTGAATTGAATGTAGTTAAACTAATCAAACAATTCGGTTTTAATTTGGTTTTGTTGGTTAATCGAACTAGTTTTATTTCCTCTTTATATTTCTATATATAAGGAGAGATCTAATAAACTATTCAAAAATTACAAACGTGTATTTTCTTCGTAATTTTGATATTTACTTAACTTAGTTAGTTAATTTTCGTAATTTTTTTTTCGATATTTGATAAATTTTGATATAATTCATAGAGATATTTCAAGATTGAGAATATTTTTTTTATTGCTATATTTTTGTTGACTAATTATATTACAAATTACGTAACGTTTATTTCATAATTGAATGTATTTTTTGTTTACATTCATCGTAAATCCCAGATAATTGCAATAAATTATAAAGTGAATAATTGAAATTTTAACTATAATATTGAATTTGTATTTAAGAACAACTTATTTTAAACAAAACAATTGTATAAGATGGATGGTCTCAATGTTTGTTGCTCAAAGCATACTTATGTTAAATACTATTAAAAAAAATGGAAAAAAATCTTAACAATTTAGAATTTTAATCTAGAAAAAAATGAATTATAAAAAAAATAAAATCAGATTTGATATTTTAGTTTAAAATAAAATCAGATTGTGTATTTTGACTTTACGAATTTGGACTACTATGTTTTACTAGTAATTAATTTGAGATTGTTATAAATATTGTAACTAAATTAATTTATTGATTAATAAGACGTAAATTCTATTTCATATGAATCAAACAATAATTTTATTCTTTCTCTCATGTTCTATCATATTCTATGCAATTGATAGCTGGTCCCACCAAATTACGTAACGTTTATTTCATAATTCAATGTATTTTTGTTTACATTCATCCTCGGTAAATCCCGAATAATTGCAATAAATTATAGAGTGAATAATTGAAATTTTAACTATAATATTGAATTTGTATTTAAGAACAACTTATTTTAAACCAAACAATTTGTATAGATGGTCTCAATGTTTGTTGCTCAAATAATATTATAAAAATGAAAAAAATCTAAACAATTTAGAATTTTAATCTAGAAAAAAATGAATTATAAAAAAAATAAAATAAAATTTGATATTTTAATTTAAATGTAAAATTTTGATTTGAGAAAATAAATTAATAAAAATATGAATAGTTTTTTTTGGTGGGACTAGCTATCAATTGCATAGAATATGATAGAATATGAGAGAAAGAATCACATTATTGTTTGATTAATATGGAATAGAGTTTATGTCTTATTAATCAATAAATTAATTTAGTTACAATATTTATAACAATCTCAAATTAATTAGTAGTAAAACCTAGTAGTCCTAATTTGTAAAGTCGAAATACACAACACTATTAATTCTTCAGATTTACAATTTTCGTTTTTTCACCGACCCTTCAGTAAAATCCTAGTTCACTGTGCAATGTACAAACAGAGCAGTCCCGCCTCCGGCGGCCGCCTTCAGCCGCCGTCGGAAACCCACCCCCACCGCGGTTCCCTCCCGTTTCGCCAGCCTCCGAACCCACAACACCGTTGGAAATCGCAGTTCTCTCATCCCTACCGCGATCGAGCCCCGCGCCCGCCCCCGGCCCGGCCAAACTTCATCATCCAGCTACGATCCGACGCCCAGCGCGCGGTGACTCACGCGGAGACCGAGTCCGTCGTCGATAAACTCAAGTTCCAGCCCCATAAATCAAACATAGTCGCGTCTAACCACATCGCCGGCACGCTTTTCTACGAGCAGTGGAGCGAGGCCCTGGAGACAGTGGTTCAGTTGTGGAAGATGAAATTGGACGATAGTAGGCTCTGTATTTGGCCTCGGGTTATCTTTAACGTCGAGGTCCCCTCAGATAAGCTGGAATTGAACGAGCGATTGAAGTCGCTGTTCATGGGGAAACTGGAGGAGTTGAAAAGGGGGGATGTTTTGGAGAGGTGGCGTCGGAAATTACGGAGTGTGGATAGTGAAATTCAGACTGTTTCTTATCAATTGGGACGGCGGCAGAGGTTGATGGATTCTCAAAATCTGTTAAGGAGAAGGGAAGGTTTGCAGGCTGAGAGGGGTTTAGTCTCGGACAGGGTAGATGAGTTCGAGAACGCGGTTAACTGTATCCAGAACTACTTGGAGAATGGGGAAAGTAGTGAAGTAGGGGTAGTACCGGTTTTTCGTTTCAAGGATGAAGAGATTGACTGGTGGAGAATTTTCAGGCTGATGAAGAGGGAATGCAGGAGGCTTGATGATGGGCTGCCGATTTACGCCCATCGGAGGGAGATCTTGAATCAGATATATTGCCAGCAGGTTAACTTATTTACTTTTTCAGATTTTTCTTTGACGATTGATCATACACATGAACCATCATTTTGTTATCGCTGAAGAGCAAAATCGAACTTTACAGATATTAGAAAAAATGGACTTGGGAATTTCTTTTCTCACTATTATTTTTGTTACCCTTCATATATCCCTGGTAGTTTGTTAAGCAATAGAAGGTGTTCATTCCATCGTTTTAGTACCTTGGAGTTTGGATCTTGGAATGTAACATAGGTGTGCTTTAATTTTCTGGTTCTATCTGAAATTAATTAGGTAAATAATTTGAAATATTTTTCTGTTCTGTTAATAATGGAGTACTAGTTAGTGAAAAAGATCATCAACCAGAATTTTTTTGATGCAGCCTCCTGGTTTATCTTTTCCCCCTTTTTTCCATGATATAAGAATCTATAATTTATATATGTCCCTGGTCATATATTATCGCTTAAAAGCAAGCTTATTATTAAAAGACCATGTTTTTACGTCTTCAGCTATGAACCATGCTGTAAAAATCATGATTCGATAGACCATATGTGGTATGGAGCCATGGTTCTACAGGGTACATCATATTCTAAGTAAATATCCCTTTAATACTACTTTGAATTAAGTTTCCCGATAACAACTTTTTAAAGGCTTGTAGTTTTCTATAAAATAAACTGGACAAACAAGTTCCTTGTAAAGGCCAATCATAGAAACTCCCCAATATGTTAGTACTTGATGAACGCGTGATCTGTTTTAGTTATTTGTATGATATACGTTCTCCACGCTAAAATATACTAGGATAGGATATTAGTAAAAAATGTCGGCATCTCTTTATTTGTGCCTCTGACCCAGTGGTGATTTCTTCAGTCATACTAGACTAGAGATTTCAGATTATTTATTGAAAAGTAGAACAAAAACATTTAATTGTATATTAATTGTGCTTTGACTTGAACATGCTTATTTAATATCCGTATCAGATAGGCTAAGGAGTTTTATACTCTTAAACTGACATGATGTCTTATCTTCCATTTCAAGACAAATAGCGTGACATTCTGCTCAGTGGCTTTCCTTGATATAGAAAAGTAGTAAATAAGGTAATACTGTTAGATTATTAGTCTGATGATATTCATACGTTATTTTAAAACAAATCCCAAAATCATCAGTTTGAAGTTTTCCATGGACAACGTACACCCAAAGTTCCTGGATTATTTTTGCATCACGAGATTGCAAAAAGGATACTCACTTTCAAAATAAATCCTTCTCTTTTGTATTGTCCTTGTACATTTTTATTTGTTTTGTTTTGTTTCACACTTGGTTACATACTCTATCCTTGGGCTGCATCTGATATAAAAATTTCTTATTTTAATGTTTTCTTGGATTTGCCTTTTGTGGTAAAGGTGCATATGAATTGATATGGTTAGTCATCTGTGAGTGTTTCTTATGAGCTGTACCTTTGATTGACATGAACTTTTTCGTTTCAAGCATGTGTCATCTGTTTAACGATTAAGATGGTTATATGGACAGGTTACAGTACTGATAGGTGAGACTGGTTCAGGAAAGAGCACACAATTGGTCCAGTTTCTTGCCGACTCTGGGTTCTCAGATTACGAGTCTATTGTTTGTACTCAGCCACGTAAACTTGCGGCCATCTCATTGTCAGAAAGGGTTAAAGACGAATGCTGTGGCTGTTATGATGACACATCGGTTGCCTTTTATCCAACATATTCATCTCTTCAGGAGTTAGACTCCAAGGTGGCGTTCATGACAGATCACTGCCTGTTGCACTACTATATGAGTGATAAGCAGTTATCCAGACTATCATGCATCATTATTGACGAGGCTCATGAAAGAAGCTTAAACACCGATCTCCTTCTTGCTTTGATCAAGAATGCACTCTGCCAGAGGCCCTGTCTTAGGCTTATTATTATGTCTGCAACTGTGGATGCAGATCGATTCTCGGACTACTTTTTTGGTTGCAGAGCTTTGCATGTGACTGGCAGGAACTTCCCTGTTGATATTAAATATGTGCCTTGTGAGTTTGAAAAAACTCAAACTCCTAAATTTATGCCTTCGTACGTTCTTGATATTTTGAGGATAGTGGAAGAGATCAACAACACTGAGGGGGAAGGCACTATCTTGGCATTCTTGACCTCTCAGGGTGAAGTGGAGTGGGCTTGTGAGAATTTTCAGGATTTATCTGTTATCTGTTTGCCCTTACATGGCAAACTTTCTTATGAGGACCAACATCGAATTTTTCAAACCTTTCCGGGAAAGAGAAAAGTCATATTTGCCACTAATGTTGCCGAGACATCATTGACTATTCCAGGTGTGAAGTACGTGGTTGACTCAGGAATGGTGAAAGAGAGTAGATTTGAGCCTGCCACCGGCATGAATGTTCTCCGGGTTTGCAGGGTCAGCCAGAGCTCGGCAAATCAACGGGCTGGTCGTGCTGGAAGAACAGAGCCTGGGGTATGTTATCGACTCTACACGAAAAATGAGTTTGAGCTCATGCCAGCTCATCCTGAACCGGAAATCCGTAGATCCAATCTTGGTGTAGCAGTATTGAAAATTCTTGCCTTGGGCATCAAAGATGTGCAGACCTTTGACTTTGTTGATGCACCTTGTGTCAAAGCGATAGAAATGGCTGTCTCAAGTCTTATTCAGCTAGGAGCCATTTATGTACAAAACGATGCTTACGACTTGACAGCAGAAGGGCGTCAGATGGTCAAGTTGGGTATAGAGCCTCGGCTTGGTAAAATAATTTTACAGTGCTTTGGGCGACGCTTGGGTAGAGAGGGTCTTGTACTTGCTGCGGTAATGGCGAATTCCAGTAGCATATTCTGCAGAGTTGGTACAGAGGTGGATAAGTCGAAATCTGATTGCCTTAAGGTACAATTCTGCCATCCTAATGGTGATCTCTTCACGTTGCTTGCAGTTTATAAAGAGTGGGATTCTGTGCCGCGGGAAAAGAAAAACGCCTGGTGTTGGGAAAATAGCATTAATGCAAGGTCCCTGAGGAGATGCCAAGACACCGTGCTAGAGATGGAAACATGCCTTAAGAATGAACTTAACATCATTGTGCCGAATTATTGGTACTGGAATCCACAAGTAGGTACTGAGCATGATTTGAATTTGAAGAACATAATACTATCTGCGTTGGCAGATAATGTGGCTATGTATTCTGGGTATGATCCTCTTGGTTATGAAGTGGCATTAACAAGGAAACACGTCCAACTGCATCCGTCGTGCTCTCTGTTGAATTTTGGTCAGAGACCAGCCTGGGTGGTTTTTGGAGAGATACTCTCGATATCCAATGAGTATTTGGTGTGTGTTACTGCATGTGACTTTGAGAACTTGTCAGTACTTTCTCCTCTCAGTTTTGATGTCTTGAGCATGGATAGTCAGAAGTTGGAAAAGAAGATTTTGTCAGGGTTTGGGAGCTTATTGCTAAAAAGGTTTTGTGGGAAAGCTAATAATAATTTGCGCGATCTTGTTACAAGTCTCAGAGCAACATGTGCAGATGAACGGATAGGTGTTGAAGTCAATTTTGATCAGAATGTGATACATCTGTATGCCAAATCACAAGATATGGAGAAAGTTTGTGGTTTAGTGAATGAAGGATTGAACCATGAAAAGAAGTTGTTGCAAAACGAATGCGAGGAGAAATGTTTGTATAGTGGAGGTTCCAATGTATTACCCTCGATTGCTCTCTTTGGGTCTGGTGCAGAAATAAAGCACTTGGAACTTGAGAAGAGATACTTGACCGTTGACATATATCATTCAAACGGTTATGCTCTTGGTGATAGGGAGCTCCTGGGATTCCTGGAGGAAAAAACTTCTGGTCATGTATGTGCCATCAGCAACAGAGAAGATAAGGAGAAGTGGGGAAGGGTGACATTTCTCACGCCCGACGCTGCCAACAAGGCTGTTGACCTAAATGAGTCATTCTGTGGTGGGTTATTGAAAGTAGTTCCTTCTAGAAACGTAAGTGCTGGCAATTACAGAATGAACTCATTTCCTTCTGTTAGAGCCAAAATCTCATGGCCTCGTAGGTACAGCAAAGGGATTGCAATTATCAAGTGTGACCCAAAGGAAGTTGCTTCTCTGGTTGATGATTTCTCAAATCTGGTAATTCAAGGCAGGCTTGTTCACTGTGTAGCAAGTGAGAAGTTTGTGGATAGTGTTGTAATTACTAGACTTGATAGGAATCTGTCAGAACGTGAAATATTTCAGGAGCTACGTACAGTGACAAATAGGGAGATATTGGACTGCTTTCTCCTGAGAGGAAATGCAATAGATGATCGTCCACTTGTGGCTTGTGAAGAAGCAATTCAGCGCGAAATTTCTCCATTTATGCCTAGAAGGAACATGCAGGGTTTTGTCCGAGTTCAGGTTTTCCAGCCGGAACCAAAACACGCCTTTATGAGGGCCTCGATAACTTTTGATGGGAGTTTACACTTGGAGGCGGCTAAGGCCCTTGAACAAATTGATGGCAAAGCACTACCTGGATGTCTGCCATGGCAGAAAGTACAGTGTGAACAGTTATTTCATAGCTTTGTCTGCTGTCCTGCGCCTGTGTATAATGTTATCAGGAATGAGTTGGATTCTTTGATCACACGTCTCCGGCAACAAAATGGTAATTTTTCTATGTTAGTTCAAAGTTTTTTTTTTTTTTTTTTTTTTTTATTTTTTATTATTTTTTTTATTTCACTTCTTTGCCATTAATTGAACATGTTTGCTGATGATGAATCTGTTGATTGGTTAAAGATTAAAAAAAAAAATCTCTTCAACATATTCTGTGATTGTATACCTAATTGACTATTAGGCTATATATGGTACGTGAGTACTGAGTAGATATTCTTTTATAATATGAGAGCTGCTGCTTCTAACGTTTATTATTAAATAAATTCAATATTGTTTTTAAAACTTTTGCTGTGATGATTTCTGAGGAATAATGTTCTTGTGTAATTTTCTCGGTCTGTTTGGATTCACCTGAATATTACTTTTTATTTTTGGATAAATCTGAAATTAATGTAATCACTGGAGGAATCTCCGCTGGAGATGAATTTTTTAACTTACTCAAATTGTATCATAGAGAAGAAACTTATTCAGATTGTTTAAACTTTAAATAGAAGTGTAGTTAACTCAAATTGTATCTTTTATTATTTAATTTACCGCCTAGTCTTTCATTATTATTATTTGTGCTGATCTCGATTATATACTTTCTCAGGCGTCGAATGCAGTTTGGACAAAAACCTCAACGGTTCCTACAGAGTAAAGATTTCTGCCGGCGCCACCAAAATCGTGGCTGAGCTAAGAAAACCCCTCGAACACCTCATGAAAGGCCAAACAATACATCACCCTGACATCACCCCCTCCGTCCTCCAGATACTCTTCTCACGAGACGGTATCTCCCTCATGAGCGACATCCAGAAAAACACTGGGACCCACGTGATATTCGACAAGCGCAGCATGGCCATACGAGTCTTCGGCTCCCCTGGAAATATCGAAATCGCCCAGCAGCGCCTAGTCAAAGACATCCTCGCCCTTCACAACAGCAAGCAGCTCGAGATCAAACTATGCGATGGGATCTTACCTCCCGACATGATGAAGACAGTCGTCAAACATTTTGGGCCCGACCTTCATGGGCTCAAGGAGAAAGTACCCGAAGCTGAATTCATACTGAGAACAAGGCGCCACTCTATATACATCGTCGGGAATAAAGAGCTAAAGCAGAAAGTCGAGGACATTATTCTCGACCTCGCCCAAACCACTCCACGAATCCCCTTGGACACTCCATGCCCTGTCTGTCTCTGCGAATTGGAAAACCCGTACATGCTCGAGAACTGCTGCCACAAATTCTGCCGCCCATGCTTGGTCGAGCAGCTCGACTCTGCTGTCAAGAACACAGACAGTTTCCCATTGCGGTGTGCGAGTGAAGGATGTGGGTCCCACATCCTCTTCTCTGATCTCAAGTCCTTGCTATTGCCCGAGAAGCTGGAAGAGCTCTTCAGAGCCTCCTTAGCTGCTTACGTTGCTGCCAGCAACGGCATGTACAGGTTCTGCCCGTCTCCGGATTGTCCTTCGGTTTATCGGGTGGCGGAAAGTAGTGGGCCCGGGGTGCCCTTCTCGTGCGGGGCCTGCTTTGCCGAGACGTGCACGAAGTGCCACCTGGAGTACCACCCGTATATGTCTTGCGAGCTGTACAAGGAGTTTAAGGAAGATCCAGATTTGTCTCTAAAGGAGTGGTGTCGAGGAAAAGAGCATGTGAAGATGTGCCCTTCGTGTGGGTTCACGATCGAGAAGGTGGAAGGGTGTAATCATGTGGAGTGCAGGTGCGGGAAGCATGTGTGCTGGGTCTGCCTCGATGTGTTCGGGTTGGGCGAGGATTGCTATGCCCATTTGAGGACGATACACGGCTCGATTTCTTGAGTTGTAAGTACAGTGTGTTCTTGTGAGTTGTGATAGTTATAGAGACTGTTAAGTAGTAGTTACTAGAATTAGCCATCATAATTATCTGTAGATATATGCACTTAAATTATCTTTATCTGTGATTTGCTTTATTTGCGTATAAATATGTCAGCGGTACTGTACTGAAGTCTGAAATTGAATAATGAAGAAGTTAACCAGAGAAAAAAAATAGGTGTAACTGTTAAAAATGAAGAATAACCATAGAGAAAAAAAACTGAGAAGTGTATGATGAGATTACTAAGTGTGCAACAATATTTTTAGGCAAATTATTACATGGATTTGATTATAGGCAAATTGCCAAATGTTGGGGGATTTTTCTGTTCAATCATGTTCAACAGTATATATTATGATCGACATAACATAAATTATTTGCGTATGATTGGAAATCATGAACGACAAGGATCTCTGGGTTCTGGAAATGATACTCTTGTCTACAGAGGCAGATATATTCTTAATAAAAAACAAATTAAAGCGAAATAAAGTTAAGGCAGAGAATGCAACACACATTTCTTTCTGTTCCAAAGGAGGAGAATGAATCAAATATACTCTATAAAAATATACACAAAAACAAGATGAAAAAGACAACTGCATTCTGATTACATGTGTTTTTTGGTTTGTCAAATTTAGGCTCTGTTATGTATTTTTTGGTTTTTGGTTTGTGCAAATTTAGGCTATGTTGTTTTGAACTTAATTTCAATTTTTTTTTATAAGAGAATCGATTTAGTAATCTTTCAATTTATTTCAAATCTATTCAATTCAGTTCATAACCATTCATGTCCATTAAATCAATATCTAGTTTTTTAAAATCTTTTAAAATATTTGAAATTGAAGCATAAATCATAAATTTATATTCATGCAATTTTTATTTTTATTTCAATTTTATAAATATTTCTTTTGTATCACAGGTAATTACTATGTTTTGTAGCACTCGTCTTAAACTGATAAAAGAATTAATTATAAATATTGAAATAATAATTAAATATTTTTTCAAATTTAAAACCAGTAAAGTTTTCTATTAATTAAAAAAAGATCTCAATTAACAAGAAAAAAAAACCCAGCTATTATTTGGTTATAATATTCTAAACGTATAGTAATCAAAATTGAGAAAAAAACAAGTGTAGTGGAATCACACAACCCCACCATTTATTTCTTTTGTTTCCTTTACCATTTTCCAGCCAAAAAGGTCATCCAATTATTTGCAAGTAAAAGAAAACTAATTAATTAATTGCACATATATAATCTCACTCTATATATAAATATGTAATCTCTCTTATAACAATACCATCCATCATGTTATACCCAACCGTCCACGGCGGCAACACCACCGGCATAACCACCACCGTCGACTGCCACAAACAAGTTCGATCGTGGCGGCTCCTCCTCTCCATCGCCAAATTCCTCATCCCCACATGCAATTGCATCATCACTCCTCAAGAGATCAATAGCAAAGAACTAACAACATTAACACTCTTCGGATATCGACGAGGGAAAGTAACCCTATGCATCCAACCAAACCCTAAGTCAACATCTCCGATCCTCTTGCTCGAACTATCGATCCCTACAAACGTTCTCGCCAGGGAAATGAAAGGAGGGTCTATACGGTTTGGCTTCGAATGCAAAGGGAGGAGTCGAGGTGTTGATTCGAGCCCGCTCCTGTCGATGCAGTTATGGACGATGTATTGTAATGGGAGAATAGTAGGGTTTGCTCATGCGAAGAAGAAAGCGTCGATTTGCATGGAGGTGCTCCGGCGAATAGAGACGGTGGTCGTCGGAGCTGGGATCACGAGGGTCAATGATGGTCAACAAGAAGAAGATGTGATGTATTTGAGAGGGAAGTTTGAGAGGTTTCATGGATCGGCTAATTCGGAGTCTTTTCATTTGGTGGATCAAGATGGGAGTAATTGTGGGCAAGAGCTAAGTTTTTATTTCCTAAGATCACGTTGAGTTTTTTTATTTTGTTTTATTTGTTAATAATAAGCCATGCATATACTATGCATGGTTTAATCATAATTTAGTTGATGTATATATATTTAATTGGTACTTTATTTTATGAAATGTTTGGTACTACCCTACTAGATATATTGAACTTATAGAACTTAGATAATCCCTTTTGATTAAAAGGATGTGGACTACGTGAGAGTGGCTTTTGGAGATCTCTAGATCTTTATTGAATTAATGAGCAAGATTGTAAGAAACGGAAATGACAAAAATCAAATGGCAGAACAATTTCGAACGTTATCGTCCACTTACTTTTAATAGGTTTGATTGTCCAATTGAAGAATGGTTTCGAGCACTTGAAATAAATTTTCGTGTGCTGAACTTAAATGATGCTCATAAAATGTCTTGTGCCACCTTTCGGTTGTTTGAAGACGCCGATCACTAGTGAGAAGGATTTTCGCATACCTTAGAGAAATTCCTACACATGATATGATTTTAAGATAATTGTTATGGATATCTACTTCCCACAATCATAGTAACCAGAAAGAAATTGAGTTTCTTAACCTTACGATTAATGAGAGGAAGTTTAACGAATATAACAAATTCGTCCCTCATCTCTAGCTAGTACGTGGATGATGATCTTATAAAGTCATCAATATTCAAAAAGGAACTGAGGCCATTGTTAGCTGCAAGAGCGGAGGATCAGCGTGGCTGGGGTGGGCTGTAGCCCACCCTGACTTTAAATTAATAAGGTATATATATAATATATTTGATGTACAATATATGTAAATTAGGTAGTTCAGTTGGTAAATCCTGGGTTTTAGCCCCCCAGGTCCAGAGTTCGAATCCCCTTCCTCCCTCCCAACAAAACTTTCTGGCTCCGCCCTTGGTTAGCTGTGATATTATCGACACAAAAAGAGACTTGAGTTTTACCAAGACAATAAAGATAGATGTGAAAACAAGCTTAAAAGAATATATGCAATCTTATCATTAAAGCTTATATACGAAATCTTAAAATGTAATCATTACAATGTCAAATAACTTAAAATTTTACAAAATTTAAATATTCTAAAAGTTTTTCAAATCACTTAAAAACATTTGTAAATTATTTTAAAATATTTACAATGTATTTCAAGACACCTAAAATTAGTTTAAGATATTTTTAAAATATAAATAAAAATTATTACAAATAACTTCAAAATTATTTAAAGCATTTCAAATTATTTTAAAACTATATGAAGACATTTTAAAATTTTAAATTGAATTTCAAATCATATGATATGTATTAAAATTTATTGTACAACTCTTTAAAATGTTTAAAATGTATTTCAAATTACTTAAAAAATTATTTTAAGACATTTAAACATATTTAACATTTATTTCAAATAAAAAAAATTATTTTAAAACATTTTGAAATGTGTAAAAGGTATTTCAAATCTATATTTTTACAATTTTTTGAATAACTCAATATTTTTAAATTAAATTACAAATTATTTTAACATGGAATTAAATTGGTATATTTTGTGCAACACACGGTATGAAACTCTCAATTTTAATTTATAGTAATATATTTTTAAATTTAATGATTAATTAATATTAAAATCATAATTAATTATTATAAATTATGATATAATAATTTTGTTAAGATTTGTTCTACCTTAATCATAATATATTTTAAATAATTTACTTAATATAATTGTTTATTTTATTTTT
The DNA here is from genome assembly GCA_954870475.1 of Euphrasia confusa. NCBI lineage: Eukaryota > Viridiplantae > Streptophyta > Magnoliopsida > Lamiales > Orobanchaceae > Euphrasia > Euphrasia confusa. The sequence continues at coordinate 28,023,598 of OX940970.1, read as the reverse complement.
AATAAAGTGTAACATTTTCTATTAAATGTCCAAAAAAAAAGTACCCATTTCAATAATATATAGAAAATGAGACAAAAAATGTTAAAGTTTTTAGGAGATTAAAACTCAGTTCTTTTGAATTGAATTCGTCTGAATTGAACTTAACTTTAATTGAATTGACTTGAACCGAATTGAACTAAACCAAACTTAATCGAATTGAACTCATTTATTTTTATAAAATGAATAATAATTTCTATATATTATTTAATATTTTTTATATTTTAATATGAATGATTTACATGTTTTTGTGCTACTTTTCCTATGATGTTTTGTGTCGTCTCATGCCATTTTGTGTCATTCTCGTGCATCATTCTCATGATTCTCGGTAGATTTGATGTTTTGTGGAGTGTGTAGGTGTATGATCATGTTCAATGTGAAAACGAGCAAAAACGAGTTGAAAAACGGTAAAGTGATTTGACCGACCACCTATCGTGATTGCGCTGCACTTTGGTTCTCCCAGCTCCGACCACCTAAAAATACGATCCATACATTGTCGGAAAGATCTTGAAATCCTCTACATGGACCTACCAGTTTGTTGTCATGGTTCCCTATCATAAAGCCGGAATTCACGAGTTTCCATCCCAGTATGCAGCTGCCCCGGGGTGTATGTGCAGCAAACTTGGAGAGCTTGGTCCATACCTTGTCGGAAAGCTCTCGAAGAGTTGTACGAGGCCCTGCCATTTTATTATCATATATCCCCGTAAAATAGTCGCCGTACTTGAGTTTACATCCCAGTACGCAGCTGACCCGGAGTGTATGCGCAGCGAACTTGGAGAGCTTGGGTCTCTCAACTCAGATCACCTATACCAATGATCTATATCTCTATGGAAAGCCCTTGGAATGCTCTACATGGCCCAGCCATCCAGACGCCTGCTCGCGATCACCACCAGGCGAGCGCTCGACGACCAAGCGCCCGCTTGCCCCTTTGTCCAGAATCTGCTAATTCCGAGCAGGCGCTCGCTCCCCCACCTGCGCCCGCCCGAGACTTCTACCAGGCGCCCGCCTGACGGATTTCCCAGCCTTGACCGCGTTTGACCTTCGATTTTCTTGTACTATAAATAGGGTTTCGACCCGAAGAAAATAAAACGTCTTTTTCACTTTGTTCCGGCATATTGGGGAACACATTAGACTGGTTTTCTCTAGGTTTTCAACATCAATTTTCCTTGCTTTGATTCGTGGATATTCGATCGGGGTGACACCCGACTTTGGTTTATTTCTCGAACAAGTAATTTAGTAAGTTGTTTTCTTTTCATCTTAATTAGTTTTTAATTTTATTGCTTTGTTCTTTTTGTCCAAATTGCTTGCTTGATTCTTTTGTCTCGTTTATGAATTCTTTCAACGTTCATAGTTTCCAAACCCTAGTTATGTGTAGCTAATTTTCTCGCTAAGGTTAGGAGAATTCAAACATGAATTAGGGCTAAAGATTTACGATTGCATCCAAGGGGTTCGCTTAAATGCCAACTTGATTTTTAATGCTTGTATGAGGCTTAGGAGCAATTACAAGACTTAGGTAATCGAATATCCTAAAATCTACCGGAGACAGACGTTTTAGTTTTGAATTGCATCTCGTAACTTGACAATCCAATATTTGTGTTTGATGAACCCGAAACCTTAGTCTCTCTCTTTATTAATTAAATCTTTATTAATTAAATCTAGTTAATTATTTCTTGATTATTTTTAGCTTTTTATTTCTTAGATAATTTAGTTTAAAACAAAAACTCAAACTTTGCATTATGCTATATCCATTTCTTTCTTCTCGTTGCAAACAAATAAACAAGAATACGTGCCGATAGTAGTGTTCCTCGTGAGATCGACTCGGACGAATTGCTTCGGCAATAAGTTCGATTTATTTTTATTTGATTGTTGACGCACTACAACGTCTTGTCAATGAACTATATTGTACGTTTGAAAGTATTTATCGTTGAATTGAATTAAATTGAATTTAATCGTATTAAAATTAAATTCAAAAGAAAAAAAAAATCTAAAAATATTACTCTAGTCATTTTGTAAAATGATTTACATTTTGATTGAATTGTTGTACGATAATATGCATATACTAAAAAATATATATATGATTATTGTAAAATACTACAATTTTATTATACATTTTCATTTTTCAAATTTTTTACTTATATTTATTTAGTTATTTTATTATAAAATATATTTTTATTTTTTATTTTTTAATAAAAAAATTAAAAAACAACATTTTCTAAAATCTTGTGTCAAATAAAATATTAATAAAATTTCGAGGCCGAAATAACATTTAATTAATTACAACAAGTTCAAGTAATATGAGAAAAACATAATTAATTAACTTTACAAAATGAAAAAAATATTGTTTTATTGTACTAGTAAATAATAATAATAAATTACAAGTATTTGAATAGAAACAAAAAAACCAAAATCAACAAGCTCAAGTAATATGAGAAAAACATAATAATTAATTAACTTTACAAAATGAAAAAAATAATGTTTTATTGTACTAGTAAATAATAATAATAAAATACAAGTATTTGAATAGAAACAAAAAAACCAAAATCAAAGAGAAAGCAACTCGGAGCATTTCCAGTCTTGTCGAGTCCTCCGCTGCATCTTCCCTTTCAATTAACACACACTGTCACACACACATATCACTTGCTCAATTAATGGACGCGCTTTCGCCGGCGATCAAATCACTCTTGTTTTTGCCGCAGAGGACCGCTCGCTCCGATCATGCTCTGCTCTCCATCGGGTCCTACGAGAGCTCCGGTTCGAAGCGGAACTGGAAGAGGATCGAGTTGAAAGCGCAATCGGGGAAGCAGGCGAGCATTGACTTCAGCGATCCGGATTGGAAGTCAAAGTATCAGAACGACTTCGAGACCCGTTTTCGCATCCCGCATATCACCGATGTCCTCCACGACGCCGTTTCGTACCCCTCCACTTTCTGCCTCAAAATGAGGTATCCGCTGAGACTTTAATTGGGAATTGCAGTTCAATTGATTCTGATTTTGAATTTTTTTTGAATTGTATTCTTATTTCCTGAAGTGGTTCTTGTTCGTGTCGTGAGTTCAATATGGTTCTGGTTTTATTTTGAATTCCATTAGCAGGATCATGTACTTGGCTCAAAAATGAGGAAAGAAAACAAAATAATTGGGAATGTGATGTATGGATTGAGAATGTTTCATTAACAAATTGCACATTTCATTTCAATTTTCAGAATTAATTCATTTGAGATTATGTTTCAGGACTCCCGTGAGTCCCGAATTTGCCGAAGGTTATCCATCAGATGAGGAATGGCATGGTTACATTAACAACAATGATAGAGTACTTCTTAAGGTACATGGTCGGTTTACTGCAGTATGTTTCAAGTGATATTATGTGATTTTATTTTTTTATCGAAATGTAAATATATATTAAGAGATCAATAAGGTTAGGTACCCATGTGATCCCACAAAAGCCTAGAAACAAAACTAAATGTTGCCCCTAGCTCAAGTCTCAATCTCGGTTAAGACTGTTGGAAACACAGCGAACATGGCCTTGTATACATTTGTCTTGATCTTTGCAATGATTCCGTCCTTGTGTGTGGTTGTCCCTTCGAGAAATATGGATGGTTTATTTATCATTGATCAACTGAACATATGTTATTCATATTGATAGGTTGTTGAAGTCTATTGTTTTTCTCTTCTCTTCATACTTGTTCTAGATTTTTGCCAAGTCCCTTTAATTTTCAACTTCACAAGATACTCACATTTAAGACAAACTGGACAGTCCGGGAAATAGATATATAATTGGCACTATGTGGAGTTATTATTCATAGAAATTTCAAATTTGTCTGAAAAATTTCTCTATTTTGAGTACCGACGTTTTTTTTAAACTCTCTCTGAAAAAGTTTATATCCAATTTTGGGTTTCAGGTGATACATTATTCTTCTCCAACATCTGCAGGTGCTGAATGCATTGATCCAGGCTGTACATGGGTAGAGCAATGGTAAAAAAAAATGTGTTGATCAATTCTACATTTGTGGATTCATAAATATAGAAATAGGATCATCCAAGGGATATGCATTTTTTAGTATGTTGATTCAATACAGAATCGATAATGAAGGAATATTTCCTCATTGTATCTAACAGTTAGTTATCTACATCACAATACTTCAGGGTTCACCGTGCCGGGCCCCGAGAAAAAATATACTTCAAACCAGAAGATGTAAAAGCAGCAATTGTTACTTGTGGTGGCCTTTGTCCTGGTCTCAATGATGTCATTAGACAGGTATTTCATACACAAACTAGTGAGTTTTACAGTCGCATTTGAAAAATGTTTTACATGCTCTATTTCAAACTAAACTGCAGTAAATAACTATAGGTGACCAACATGGATCTTCCAAATGTTTTCCTTACGTTCATAGGCTTTGCCGCTTTGGGCTTATATAATTTCTCTTAGGATACTAAAATTATTGTTGTCTTTCTTATAACCTTGGATATTTATTCTTGTGTGATAGCAATCTCTATGGAGGCTAAAATGCTGTTTAAATTCTAATCTCTATTTGTGTTCGTCATCACTGCAGATAGTGATCACCCTTGAGATATATGGCGTGACAAAGATTGTTGGAATCCCCTTTGGTTATCGTGGATTTTCTGACACTAGTTTGAGCGAGATTCCTGTGAGTATAATAATCCAGTTTTGTTAAGGTTATAGTGTATATTATTATGTTGTGCAAAGTTAATCACATATTAGCATTTAGAATGTCAATCTGAAACTTGTGGCCCAAATGGCAGTTTTTTTGGTGTGGAAATTTGCCTAAAAAATTCCTAAGAACTTAAAAAATGTACAGAAGCTCCTCATATGATCAATTAATCATCAAATAATATTATCATGGCCCGATAGATAATTTTTAAGAACAACATTATACATTGTGCATTTGTGCTTCATTTCCGTCCCTATATATATCTGGCAACAAGACAAATAATAGAATATGCTCTCTGCTTAGTATATTTATTAATAATGTACCATGTATCCCTTAATCCCTTATTAGCTATTATCTCTATTTGACCAGTATAGATTTTTCCTTGCCAAGTTGATTCTGAATACATTGTCATTCTCTGGGGCGGAGTTAGAAGCCTATAAGAAACGAGTCGTAGGGGCTGAACTATTTTATTATTACATACAGTAAATACACACATATATTAGTAGGGGGCAGGGGCTAAACATAAAATAAATAGTACTCCATTTTGCATAAAAAATAAGAACAAAAATGAAAGAAAAAAAATGTCAGTGGTGGCTTAAGCCCCCAGAAAGCCTCAAGTGGCTCCACCACTGGTCATGCTTATGCAAATTTTTATTGATACTGAACTTAATATTCAAAATTTGGGTTCCTGGTAAGAAAAAAGTCCATAGTTTGGCCTTTGCAGTACTAAAACCCTTGCCAATTCTTTTCATTGTCATTATTAAATAAAATATAAAAGTCATAATACTTTTCCATCATCAGGTGATGATTAAATAATCATACGAGACTAGAGAGTAGAGTATAGTCAGTTGAGGGTTGAGGGATATTTTAGTCATAAAGTTGAGGTTTTTGTATAATCAAGTGAGGAAAATGATGATTGAATTTGTGTTTGTTACCTTCTAAATTTTCGGTAGGTGCTTATGACCCATGGTCCCATAGCCCTCATACACTATACGTCATTTTCAGCTATCCAGGAAAGTGGTCCAAAATATCCATCTCTCTGGAGGAAGTTTGCTAGGAGTCTCACGTGGGGGACCAACAGTTAGTGATATTGTTGACAGTCTGGAGGTATGTTGTTAATACTTTCACCTTGTTTGTTTGACATGATTGTTTTGATGCTTATTTAAGAGTGATGGCGCAGGAAAGAGGGATAAATATGCTCTTTGTTCTGGGCGGAAATGGTACACATGCTGGTGCCAACGCCATACACGAAGAGGTTTTAGACTACTATTAGTTTTATACTTTAGTTTAGTTCATTGCTTGACACACATTCTTAAAGTTACTTTTTTTTTGTAAAGGAGCAGATTACTCGATTATAATACATAATGTTCATTACAAATTTTGAAGAAATATAAATCCATATATTTTTTTTTCAAAAAAAAATTTTTGTCCACCATTTTATAACTAAAACTGTTTTATTGAAGGAAATTGACGTGTCATTACTATTCTAATATATCATGTAAATATGTTTTGAGTTCTTTAGCGCGATAGTGCCTTCCATCTAGTTTGTTAAAAGATATTTACATACTTTATGTTCACTATCAGTGCCGCAAAAGACGATTGAAGATTGCTGTAGTTGGTGTGCCAAAAACCATTGACAATGATATCTTACACATGGATAAAACATTTGGTTTTGATACTGCTGTTGAAGAGGCCCAAAGAGCAATTTATTCTGCATATATAGAGGTTCAAGTTCGTACTTCTCTTTGTATTATTCCCTGTCCCAAAATATATGTGGTCTTACGTTTTCAAGGCATAGTTGCTTATAAGAATACAGGTAAAGATATAATACTTATAAAAGTATATAACATAATGTTTAGACTTAAATGGAGGCATATAGGTCATTTTATAATATTTATGAATACTTCTGAAGTTTTCTTACTCTACTTTATTATTGGACGGATGTAGTTTTATGTTTATCATTAATAAGGATTTGGTTTTTCAGAATTCATGTTTTTTTTGCAATGATTATCTCATAAATATGGCAGGCACACAGTGCTTATCGCGGCATTGGGATCGTGAAGTTGATGGGTCGTAGTAGTGGGTTTATAGCCATGCAGGCGTCCCTTGCTAGTGGACAGATTGATGTATGCTTGATTCCGGAGGTACTCCTCTAACACAACCTACCTGAAAATTGTATTGTGAGGCCGTATTGACCTGGTCAATGCTTATTTTCTCTGGATTCCATCAGTTACAATTTAATCTGCATGGACCTCATGGTGTTTTGAATCACCTAAAGTACCTGCTTGAGAGAAAGGGCTCTGCTGTTGTATGTGTGGCAGAGGGAGCTGGGCAGGTTAGTGTGAGAGCAGAGCATGGTTTCCCTTTTACAATGTCAAGAATAATACAGTATAATGCAAATACCAGGATGTGTAAAATTATATTTTTCAAATGACTGTTAACATAAAATAAAATAAAATAAAAATGTGGATTAATGTGGTTTTTTTAATCCCCCAGCCATATTGTCTTTGTCCTAACAATGTTAAAAAAAATATTATTACAAAATAGTGAATTCATGATTTGTATTTCTTAAATATCTCTGTCGTAGAAAATGGCACAAGATGTTTAGATACTGCGATTATACTATGTAACTATGTAGATAACTACTGTGTAAACTATGTGCCTCTATTTCAAAATGCTCCAAAAAAAAAACTCCTGCCCACCCCCTACCTTGTCCTTTCAATTGCTCAGTCTTTCTGGAAGAAAACTGCTCCTGCATCCATTGTATTGGAATTTAGCCATATCACATTTCTTGGTCCTGTTTTTCTGTTCAGGATCTTCTTCAGAAAACCAATGCGACAGATGCATCAGGAAACATTGTACTAGGAGATATCGGCGTCTATGTCCAACAAGAGGTTCTTGTTAACCCTTCACACACACACGCACGCACACACACACACACACATATAGTTTTGTTTTCTTTACGATGATCAACTATTTAATTTGGTTTTCGCCAGTAACACTTGTTCTATACTTTTCAGACAAAAAAGTTTTTTAAAGGTCTGGGATTTCCAGCAGATGTAAAATACATTGACCCCACATACATGATCCGTGCATGCCGTGCGAATGCATCAGACGGGATTCTCTGCACAGTTCTTGGTCAAAATGCCGTAAGCCCTTATACTAACTAGTCACTTTTTATAATAATAATAATAATGATGATGATGATGATGATGATACATGTATGTATATTGTTAGGTTCATGGTGCATTTGCTGGGTATAGTGGGATCACGGTTGGAACATGCAATACTCACTACGTCTATTTACCCATTACTCAAGTAATTACTCAGCCAAAGGTTGTTGACCCTAACAGCCGCATGTGGCACCGTTGCTTAACTTCAACAGGACAGCCCGATTTCATCTAAATATAGAAACCATTACCAAAGGTAATTTATTAATTTATGCACTTAGGGAATCGGATGGCCAGTTTCGTAATTTTCCTTATATCTCTTTTAAAGTGTACATCATTGGCATGTCCATTCAGCAATGGTATGCATGTCGGTAAATAAGCTTTTGCTTCAAGATACGAATACATTTTATTTTTTGTGATTTTATCTGTGAGAAAATCACCTCATGAAACAAAACCCTTTCCCTACGGATTGGTTTATGGTTAAAGCTGTTGTACTACTAAAATAAAAAGGTTGACACCTTAAATAAATAAATCATGATTTCTTTGGATGATCATACAATCATCACATCTGTATTAGATTTTTTATATAGTATAGTTTTTTTTTTTGCCATTTTCTCTGGGGAAGTTTTTTTGTGATAAGGGTTTTATCAACAAATGCATAAATCTGGCTTCAGGATTATTTTACTCCGAAACGTTTTGGTAATTGTAATATGTCCTAATACTCCCCCACAAGTTGGAGCATGATATTCGACCTCTGAGGATGAACTAGAAATTGTAGCTTGTTTCTTTGTTTTCCAAGAGATTGGAGAGTGGCCGAGGAGAACAAAATAAGAAAGTCCAGTAAAAGGGCATGCGGCTAAATCTGAATCAAAGTACACAAACACAACTATACATAATTATGACTTGCAAACAACCTTTCACGGCAAAAAAATATAAAAACAACTTATTTTTTGAGAAATGTAATTACAATTACTTAAATTTTCAATTTAAAATATATTTTTTACTTTTTATTTTTTTGAAAAAAATAAATTAAAATAACAATTTTTTTTTTTCATAATAAGATTTTCAAATTTTTGAAACGGAAGTAGTACTGCACTACTGTTATTTTAAAAAAATGATTTCTTAATTTCTTTGGTAAACTGATGTGTTCGTTTATTAGAAAAGGTAAAATAACAAAAGCAAAATACAGTAATGGGTCACGAGTCACGACTCAAGAGGCAAGAGACACGAGTGTCTCCCATTTTCATTGAAAACCGGAGTGAACATACAAAAGCCGAACCGGCCATCTCCGTTAAACCCTAGCATTTGCCCTTTCCACTCTCAGTATATATATTCACACTCAAAACCCTTCATCTTCATCAATTGGGAGAGTATGGAGAATTGCATAGCTAGAGGCATCTGGAACCTCTCTTCAATCCAGCCGCGAGATCTCTTTCCCAAGCACATTCGATCCATCCATGGCGAAACCTTGATCTCTCAATTCACCAACTCTGGTAATTTCAATTTCTTTTCGATTTTTGATTTCCATTGTATAAAGATTTAGGATTCCATTTTCTGAAAGTCTTTTTTTTTTGTTGAGCTTAGGAATATTAATTGGGTATGAATGTGCAGCTATTTTCAAATCTTCGATGATAAAAAGTATACACAAAATTAATGTTTCAATTAATTGTTTTTATATTTATCGATTTGGGTTTCAAGGACAGGGTTGAGTTTCCGCCACCACCCATCTTTGAGGTTCGCTAATTGTCGGGCAATTTCTTCCAGGAGAAATCCGTATGACAAAGACGAACGTGAACCCGAAACGATTGTGGAAGATGGATCCCCCGAAGAGGGTTCTTTTGTTGACAATACACTGCAACTGCTTAAGTTCTTGGAGGAGTTGGATATAAAGGTAATTTCCCTAGCACTTTTAAAATTTTCTTATGCTGTCTTGGTATTTGATTTGATAGTTTGATGTTGAATTCATCTAATTGGAGATTAATAGAAAGGTGTGGTTTCTGTGATGAGTATATTCAACTTTTTTAGAGCATACCAATGCTCGATGCAACGTCGACCATTGTGTCGACCCTGAGCGGTTAGCTGAGCAACCACATTTTCTATTTAGAAGTTTGCCTTTTTAATTTTATTTTAAAATATCTATGTGAGTCTTGATGTTTCAAACTCATGTTTCAACTAATTCAAAAATGATTTTTGGTTGCTGTGATGAGTACATTCAACTTTTTGAGAGCGTAGCTCGATGAAACCGTCAACTATCATGTTGATGCTGAGCGGTTAACTGAGCAACCTTAACGTCTTTTCTAATCAAATGGGATGATGTTAAGTTCATGTCTTGATGTTTAAATTTAAATTGTTTTTTTTACAATGAGTATAATATCCACTCACAAACTTAATACATTAATGAGTCCACATATTTTGTAATGGGCTTGGAACCTCATGTATCAACTAATTCAAAAAGGTTTTGGTTGCTGTGATGAGTATATTCAACTTTTTGAGAGTATACCAATGCTCGATGAAACGTCAACTGTCATGTTGATCTGAGCGGTTAACTGAGCAACCTTTATATTATATTTTTTAATATGTTTTGTCTGATACCTTATTTTATATTTTTTTATTATGTTTTGGCTGATACTGTATTCTTCATGTAATTTTGTTGTGGATTTATTATTTGAACTATAGGATTTTTTTGAAGTCAAATATTGAATATCAGAATTCACAATTGAATTATGACATTTTAAACTCATGAAAGTTGTATATCATATTTTCAGTTTGATTTTGAAGAAACATATCCACTTCTTGTGTTTGGTGGTGGGGCTGCTGTAGCACTTTGGTTTGCCGTTTCAATCCTTGGAGCTATAGATTCTATTCCTCTGGTGTGTACTTTTCTTTTCGTGCATTTGTGTGCCTGCAATTCTTTTACTAACTGATTCGGTTTCAATTTGATTGATTTTAGTTGCCAAAATTGTTGGAACTCGTCGGCCTTGGTTACACAGTGTGGTTCAGCTCACGCTATTTGATCCTCAAGGTTTGCACCCCAAACTACATTTAATTAATTATCATCAACATCCTAGAAGTCATCATATCTTACTCAAAATAAATAAAATTTTCAATTTTACATACTTTTATCGAGTAATGATTCAAAGAGTCGATTTTTTTTAAATTAAAAAGTGTACAAATATTGCTTGAAAATATATGAATTTAATTGTTTTTGTGTTTTTAATGTTGCATGTGGATTTTTTAGGAAAATAGGGATGCGTTGTTTGCTCAAGTTGAACAGGTAAAGCTTGAGGTGCTTGGTTCAAAACATGATTAGCTGCTCAAATTAGATTTTGTTCAAAGTGTATCTATGTACAAAATAAATAAATAAAATGGTTGCACAGAAGTATGAGGTTTGTTGGCGTTAAGTTGATGTGTTGTAACAAAGTATCTCGTGACTATTGTAAATAGAGTTCACTAACAACTTATATTTCATCTTGATTTTCTTCCTATTCTCTTGCGTATTTTTTTTTTAAAGTGTTGGAGTCAAATAAACGAGCGAATCATATGGGAGGAAAAGAAACGGGTGTTGTCATCTACTTTTGAGGGCATGTTAGGGGTTGATATAAACATATAAGCCTTTCTTTGAAACTTGTTGTTTCACTCAAAAGTATTATCTCGTTTTATAATCTCGTGAGTCGTTATCAAGAGGAATAATACTATTGGCGAGGGTAGTAAGTTGGGATTGAATATAAAGTGTATAAATCAAATAAGTAGACAAGTAGTAGTAGTAGCCAATGGGGTTTCAAGATTTGAGAATTAAAGTAGCAACAAGAATTAAACAAGCAATTAAAAAGGTGAGTAAATTAAACAAGCAATTAAAAAGGTGAGTAAAGAAGTTCTTTTCAAAGGGTAAGAGTAGTTAGGGGTGGGGTAATATCAATTGAAGTGGGGCCGAGACTCTTGCATGAAGGCTTGTTGAGATAAGCCCTTCGGTCTAGCAGCGAGATTCTCACGGCTTATCCAACAACGGGCCCTATTGATTGCTTGAGGCAAAACAGCAACGAGATTCCCACGGCTTATCCAACAACGGGCCCTATTGATTGCTTGAGGCAAAACAATAGAGCCGGCCATGCACGACCGTGATTAGGCCTAGGGATAATCGACTTGGCCAAACAAGTAAAAACGATAAATGAATCTACCGAGTAAGAGGGACTTGGTCCGTCTTCTCTTCAAATAAAATCTCGATTACCCCCGATTTTCATGCAAAAATCTCAATCCCACGACTATTAATATTCATCAATCCTTAACATGATATCTAGCTAACAAACATCATTACAAACACATAAATATCAAAAGATAAAAACATGTTCAAGCCAAATAAAAACATAGAATCAAAAGTGATCGGATTAGAAAATAGATTGTATCACAACGATCTCCTAATCCACACGAACATCGTTTCTACTTGGCTCGAATAGAGATTCTCGATGCAAGATGAAGAGCTAAATATCAAGTACAATAAAACTTTTCAAAAATCTTAAGAACAAAAGAAAGAAAATAAAAATGGTGATTTTTTTGTTTCTTGTCTCGAATAGAGATTCTTGATGCAAGATGGAGAGCTAAATATCAAGTACAATAAAACCCTTTCAAAAATCTTAAGAACAAGGAGAGAAAATAAAATTGATGTTTTTGTTTCTTGGTAAGGTAGAAGTCTAAGCATGAAATGTGTGTGTGTTTTCTTGTAGTCTTGTGCCAACATCCTCAAGTCCCTCTAAAAATGTAGCTTGGAAATGCCCAAAACGTCCTTCAAAATATCTCCAATATGGTGGTCAAAGGTGGAGTCAACGCGGGTCAACTAAATCCAGATTCTGAAAATTCAAACAACGCGTCGGCGGAGCGGTCGCGCGCGCGTTGAGTCTTCAACAACGCCACGACGGGCCGCCCGCTCGCGCCTTGGGCTCTTTTCTTCTCGGCTCTTCGGCTTCGTCGGTTCTTTGCTCGTCTTTCGTCCGTTTTCGCTCGTTTATGCTCGTTTCCACTTCTCTCTTCTTGTCTAAGCCTGTTCGGACAATAAAACACCCAAACAAAATGAAAATAAACACAAACGACACTACTACTAACACTAAAATAACCGGAATACATAGAAACGAACGACACAATAACGGATGAATCACTTGTTAAGCTCTTGCTCTGAATGCAATGTTTGATGTAAGTCAAATTTTGTATTTGAAATGTTGTGTTCTTAAATTTGAAACAACATAGGAGTACTGTATATCAAGTGATGAATTTAAACAACTTATTAACAGATATACTGGGCTCAGCCCTTTTTAACATATTAGGCCCACAGTACATATTAATATTGGGCTCCCTCTTATGGTAGTGTTTATATTTGGTATAGATTATACTGATTTTACTAGGTTTACCTTACTTAGTCCGGCCCATTTGTATATTTATATGTTACATTGTACTGTAAAATAATTATCAGTTCAGAAATTAATAATATCGATTTCTTTCTCCTTTATCCCTTTCCTGTTTATTCACATGGTATCAGAGATAAGCTAGGGTTCTAACACTCCCGATCCCTAATTTTTTTATTTTTTTTTAATTTCTCTCCTTCGATCCCTAAAATCCAAATCCTCCCTCTACTATCAATGACGATCCCTGATGATTCTGCATCTTCTGGGTCATTGTCCTCTGGATCCACTGGATCTAAAACCTCCTCACCGAATGAAGATCCCAATTCTCCCTTCTATCTCCACGCCTCTGATCACGCCGGCGTCAAAGTTATCTATGAGACCTTTACCGGCGAAAACTACGGCGCCTGGAAGAAATCCGTGGAGATGTCCCTTGCCATCAAGAACAAGCTCAGCTTCTTGGACGGATCAACTCAAGCTCCTAGCCCACTGGATCCTATTGCCTTCACTGCATGGTACCGGGTCAACGCCCTTCTCCTCTCATGGCTCCTGTACTCAGTCACCCCTGAGATCCGGTCCACACTGTTATCCTTCACCAATGCTAAAGAACTCTGGGATGAGATCAAACTCAGGTATGCAAAGAGTGATGGACCGAGAGTTTTCTCTTTAGAGAAAAATCTCAGCACCATCTCTCAAGGATCACAGAACCTCACCACTTACTACAACATGTTCAAAAGCCTCTGGGATGAATACTCCAACTTCAGGTCGATTCTTTCCTGTTCTTGTGGCTTATGTACCTGTAATATTGGAAGAGCCTTCTTAGAACTCCAACAAAGAGACTCTGTTCTCAAATTTTTGGTTGGTTTAAATGAATCCTACTCCCACATCCGAAGCCAAATTCTCATGAGCCAACCTCTCCCTGCTCTCTCTAAAGTATACTCACTGTTAAGACAGGAAGAGAGTCAAAGATCCCTTCAACATGACTCTCTTTCTGTGGGACTCTATAGCAGTACTCCTATTGATAACAATGCTGTTGCTAACTTGGTTAAGTATGCAGGAAAAGATAAACCCAAGTATACGGGCAAATGTGATTTTTGTGGCTATACAGGACATCCTGCAGACAGATGCTTCCAGCAGAAAGGATATCCAAGTCACTGGAAGGGCATAAGAGCTGCAAGAATAGCACCTGGCCATGTGCCCCCTTCCAAATTACATCCCAGCATCCAACCTTCTGCTAACCTCACTTCTGTTATTGCCCCTAACACAGACTTGGATTTTTGTGATCCAGCTCTTTATGATAAGTTCCTGCATTTCATGAAGAATCAGGATCACTCCTCCAATGAAGCCACTGGCCCTCCAGTCCATGCTGCCATGGCACTAGGTTTTTCTCCACACAATGATTCTGGCACCTCTTCAAACTCTACAGAGGTTTCAGGTACCTCACAAACTTTCTCTGTTCTACATTCAACTACTTGGATATTAGACACTGGTGCCTCAGACCATATGGTCAACTCTATGGATTTTTTCTGTGACTTTCCTACTAAAACAAATATCAAAGTTCAATTACCAACTGGTCACTGCATATCAGCTACTCACAAAGGAACCATCATCTTAACTGATTCTTTGATATTGCATGATGTCCTTTTTGTGCCAAGTTTTCATTTTAACCTAATATCTATTTCCAAATTAACTACTAAAGGGAACATTTCTGTGAGTTTTGCTTCTACTCATTGTCTTTTACAGGATCTTACAAGCAACAAAATACTTGGTTATGCTGAGTCCTCTAATGGACTTTATCACCTCAAGATGCATTCTCCTTCTGCCTCTGTAAAGCAGAATTCAGTGGCTTATGCTACTGAGTCCTTTTTAAATAATTCTTTACTTTGGCACTACAGACTTGGGCACATGCCTTTTCAAAAACTCAATGCTATTTCTTCTTTACATATTTCTGATAAACATATTGAACCTTGTGATATTTGCCATTTTGCTAAACAAAAGAAAATCCATTTATCTGATAGCCTCTCTTATGCTCCTGCATGTTTTGATTTGATTCATATGGATATATGGGGACCATTTAGGGTTGAATCTTATTCTGGATACAAGTATTTCCTAACAATCCTTGATGATCATTCTAGATGTACATGGATTTATTTGATGAAAACCAAATCTGAAACTAGAACTCACATGAAATCTTTTTATACTATGATAGAAACTCAATTTGAAAAAAGGATTAAATGTATAAGAACTGACAATGGCATGGAATTTATTTTTCCTGAATTTTATCTTTCAAAGGGAATTATACATCAGACTTCTTGTGTTGAAACTCCTCAACAAAATGGGAGAGTTGAAAGAAAGCATCAACATATTTTACAAGTTGCTAGAGCTTTACTTTTTCAATCTTGCTTACCCCTGACTTTTTGGGCTGATTCTGTACAGGCTGCTGCCCATCTCATTAATAGGACACCTTCTGTTTTACTACAAAATAAATCTCCTTTTGAGATTCTTTATAAAAAACCTCCTGACTACTCTTATTTAAAAGTTTTTGGTTGTTTATGCTATGCTTCAACTTTAAATGCTGACAGGCACAAATTTGAAAGTAGAGCTTCCAAATGTGTTTTTATTGGCTATGTTTTTGGCACAAAAGGTTACAAATTATATAACCTCTCTACTCATCAAATTTTGGTTTCTACTCATGTTAAATTCTTTGAACTCACATTTCCTTTTAAGAGAGATCATGATGACAAAGTTTTTCAAAACTCAAACACTTTTCAAAACTTTTCTGAATCTCTCATGCAAAAGGAAGCCATTTCTTCTTCTATCTTACAGGATCATACCACTCTCCACAGCCTTGACAAGATGCCTGATCCACCATCAACTACCACTGCTCCTCACTCTACTGCCCCTGTCTTTTCTCCCACTACTGTTCCACCAACAGGAGCAACTCCATCATCACCTCCTGCTACAAGGAAATCCTCCAGAATCAAGAAACTTCCCAGTCACTTGGCAAACTATGAACTGGATTCTGCACCTTCCACTTCAATGCTCTCCAACACCAAGGTAGTACCTTTACACTCTCCTGTCAGGTATCCTATTCAGAATTACATTAGCCATCATAACATCCCTGATAACTATAAAAGCTATGTTGCCTCTGTTTCAATTCTTTCTGAACCAAAAACTTACTCCCAAGCTATTAAATTTCCTGAATGGCAACAAGCCATTTCATCAGAACTGAAAGCCTTAGAACAAAATAAAACTTGGGAGTTAACTGATTTACCTCAAGGTATGCATACAATTGGTTGCAAATGGGTTTTTAAAACTAAATTAAAATCAGATGGAAGCCTTGAAAGATACAAAGCTAGATTAGTAGCTAAAGGCTATACCCAGGAAGAAGGCATTGACTATTTTGAAACCTTCTCTCCTGTTGTTAAACTTACAACTGTTAGAGTTTTACTTTCTCTTGCTGCTTCTAAAGGTTGGTTTCTAAAACAACTTGATGTTAATAATGCTTTCTTACATGGAGAATTAACTGAGACCATTTACATGACTCCCCCTCCTGGTTATTGTCAATCCACTGATACTAGAGTTTGCAGGTTACTCAAAAGCTTGTATGGGCTTAAACAAGCCTCTAGACAATGGTTCTGTAAGCTTTCTGATTCTCTTCTTACTTTTGGCTACACCAAATCCATTGCTGATCCATCACTTTTTATCAAAACCCCTGGCACTAATATTACAACTTTATTAGTTTATGTGGATGATATAATCCTAGGTGGCAATGACTTAGAAGAGATTAATGCTGTTACACTTTTCTTAAATGATAAGTTTACCATCAAAGATTTGGGTGATTTAAAATACATTTTGGGTATTGAAATCATTAGAGACTCTACTGGTATTTATCTTTCTCAAAAACAATTTTGCCTTGACATTTTATCCACACATGGCTATTTAAACTGTAAACCAATCCAAAGTCCTATGGATTCTAATATCAAGATTTCCAAAACCACTGGTACTGCCCTTTCTGATCCTAAACAATATAGAACACTTATAGGTAAATTACTTTACTTAACTGTCACAAGACCTGACATTGCTTTCTGTGTTCAATCTCTAAGTCAATTTCTCTCTTGTCCCACTGACTTTCATCTAACCACAGCACATAGGGTGCTCAGGTACCTTAAACAATCAGTAGGACTAGGCTTATACTATAGCTCTACTTCTAACTCTGTTTTGACAGGATACACTGACTCTGATTGGGGAGGTTGCATTGACACTAGAAGAAGTGTCTCTGGTTACTGCTTCTTTCTGGGAAATTCTTTAATCTCCTGGCAGTCAAA
Organism: Euphrasia confusa; assembly: GCA_954870475.1. NCBI lineage: Eukaryota > Viridiplantae > Streptophyta > Magnoliopsida > Lamiales > Orobanchaceae > Euphrasia > Euphrasia confusa. The sequence goes on along the minus strand of OX940970.1, from coordinate 28,006,011 downwards.
GAAACAACCTGTTGTGAGCAGATCTTCAACAGAAGCTGAATATAGAGCAGCAGCTAACACCATATGTGAAGGCCAATGGTTACTATATTTGCTTAAAGACTTTAACATTTCCTCTTCTCCTGTACAGGTTTATACTGATAATCTTTCAACATACTACCTTGTCCACAACCCTGTCCAACATCAAAGAACAAAGCACATTGAACTGGATTGCCACCTCATCAGAGAAAAAATAGAGACATGACTGTTCAAGCTTCATCACATTTCCAATGAACATCAACTGGCCGACATCTTCACCAAACCCTTACCTTCTTTTCAGTACCCTCTTTTCCATTCCAAGTTACACATGAAGAATCTCCATGCTCCACTTGCGGGGGGTATTAACAGATATACTGGGCTCAGCCCTTTTTAACATATTAGGCCCACAGTACATATTAATATTGGGCTCCCTCTTATGGTAGTGTTTATATTTGGTATAGATTATACTGATTTTATTACCTTACTTAGTCCGGCCCATTTGTATATTTATATGTTACATTGTACTGTAAAATAATTATCAGTTCAGAAATTAATAATATCGATTTCTTTCTCCTTTATCCCTTTCCTGTTTATTCACACAACTAAAGTCCAAAAATCAAAAATTGATCGACTTCGTTGCGTTAGGACAAGTGGAGTTAAAAGTAAAGAAAGGCAACAAAAGATCACATCAACGTCTATTATTAATAGTACTACATTATTATTAGGTTATGGACTACGTAGTAGAAAAATAAAATTAAAAATAATATATATATTTATATGGGAAACGACAGAAGAAAAATCCAAGCGTGCATCCAATTTCAATGTACGTGATATATTCGATTTCCTAGACCAGTCAATATCTTCCTACCTACTTCTCCATAGTTACTATAATTCATATTTTCTGTGCCCTTGCTTCAAACATTTGTTTTAAACAGTAGTACAGTAGTCCATAATAATATTACTCTCGCCTCTATTTAAGAAAATACTACTACTACTTATTTATTTATTTTTATTTAAAAAGATATATATATATATATATATATATATATATATATATATATTTTTTTTTTTTTTTTTACTTTTTTACCTATTTTTTAAACAATACTCTCAACTATTTATTTTATTAATTTAAAAAATAAATTTTTACTTCTATTAGAGATATACTACCTCTATTCCAAACGAATGATAATTTCATTTGTAATTTACAAAGGAGTAATACCATTGGTTTGATACAGAAGTACTATATCACATCAATTCGATAAAAAAAAATTTGGACTCACATATATTTGTTGGACAACATTATCATATTAACAAAATATTTTAAAATGTTATTGATCCAATTTTAACTTGACATTTATAGTGAGTAGAATATATTATCCAATTAATAACCTCAACATTTTTGTCAAAAAGATCAATAATTTTACCTCAAGCAATTTTTTTTTTCTCCATGTCCGATCACACAACCATTGTTGCAGACTATAAGACAGAGGGAGTATGAGTTTAATAATAAAAAGTATGTTAAGTACAATATGTAAGTAAATAAAAATATTAATTGAAAAAATAGTAATGTAAATATAAATAAATGTTTATTGATATTATAAAATTTTCAAAAAAAATCATTTAAAGAAAATAAAATATATAATTCGGAGTAATAATTATTTAAGGAGTAATATATAATATGTTTGCAAGTTTTTTAGAAAAATTCATTGCGAAATAATTGAAATTATATTTTATTATGTAAAATGAGTTTATGTTGTTATAATTATTTGATACAATTATTTTACATAATTGTAAAAAAAAACTTATCCTTTCAATTGATTTATAAAAAAAATGAGGTCTTTAACCAAACACATTTTAATTTAAATAATAATAAATTTTATTTTTTTCAAACCATATTTTATTTACTTTTAAAAACATTTTTTATATTTTATATTTTTGAAATTATTTGAGCTTAAACATAAATAACAATTAATTCGAGATAATATATATATATATATATATATATATAAAGGATAAATCAAATTACACAAAAGGGGTGCCACCCCCAAATGTGAAGTTGCAAAATTAACTACCAAATTCTTGCTACTAGATAGTCCTTGAAAAGGGATGAAAAAAGAAGTGTTGGGGTGAATGAAATGAATACATATCTTCATCAAAATAACACAACATTTATTCCATTCCCCAAAAGTCAAAATGGAGCCGAAAAAGTTCGATGATGAGGCTTCCTCTTTGGATGTTGATGAGCATCTACAGCTCTACATAACTGCATGCCAAATATAACAACAATGTGTGTGTGTTTAAATATGGCAAATAAAACAAATTATATCATGTCTCAAGATCACAATCAAAACAATTATTCGATAAATACACGAATATTTATCATACCAATTAATTATGTCTTTCTCTGTCACATAAAAATAGTCAATATCACCTTAAAGTTGAAAAAAATGTTAAATTTTAATTTTCTGACAATAATTAAGAGAGGTAAAATTTATGACTATTTAATTTAACATAAACCCTAATCCACAGTAGACACACACACACCTGTCGATGCTTCTCCTTGAGCTTGGCATTCTCTTCAAGCAAGTGTGCAACTTCTAACTCTAGCTCATTTGTATAGGCCTGCTGCATATATATCAATAATTATAAATTAACAAAATACTGTGATAAAAAGTACAAGTAAAAGCAAATAGTATTGTTTCAAATTCAAAATTCATAACAATACTATTCTCAACCAATGAATAGTAGTATAAGTTTGACCAAGTCAAAATTAGCAAATGGTTGACCGGGTCAAACTCCAATTTCACTACTTAAAATGAAAAACAGAGAGGAGAGTGTTGTTGCAAGGGAAATATACTTTCCTGCTTTCTAGCTCTTGAGCGAGCGGCGGACTCCCGGTTCTTGATCATGCGCTTGTGCCGCCGTTCTCCGCCGCCTCCGCCGCCGCCGGGGTTCATTTCGACGTCCTCCGCCGGGAGCCTCTTCTTGAGAGAGGAGGAGCAGGGGACGTGGGGGTGCTGCTGCGGCGGCGGCTGCCTGAGGACCATCGAGCTCAGGTGGTGCGCGGAGGAGTTGAGGGTGAGCACCGTCGGCGGCGGAGTCGGGGATGCCGGCGGCGGCGACGGGTCGCCGGAGAGGAAGTCCTGGAGGATGACCCCTCGGGAGGAGGCAGAGGAGGGGTGGAGGTGGGGGGTGAGAGTGCTGATCTCCCTCCAAACTTCGTCCATTGTCTTGCCGGCGGCGGCGGCGGCGGCAATGGGCGCGTACGGCGGGGCGGAGGAGGAAGGAGAGGATGACCACATTTGGAAGGGTTTGTTTAGTTTCTATATTTGTTGTGGTGAATATAAATGTATAATAATAATAATAATAATAGTAACAAACACACACTGAGAGTGTGTTGTGTGTGTTAATTTTATCTCGAGAAATGAATGAAAGAAGACTGGAGAGGTGTACGGGGAGAATAGCTTTGTCAATTATGTGCATTGTCATGTCCCAGTGATAGATTGAATCATACACACAGTAGAATTAGTACTACGTACTGTACTATATATATATATATATATTTTTTTTTTTTTATTATTATTATTATTATTTGTAACACTTATATGTATCCCACTCCCACCGCACCGAGACCAGCTTGCTTGTCTGCTTCTGGTAATATTTTTCCAATTACTATTTGCATCTAAATTGTACATGCAACTACTACTACTACTAGCCACTGGCTAGTCTCTAGAGAGGTTATTAATTAAAGAACTAAAATCAAATATTTTTGTGTTGATTATTTTCAGAATGATTCTTTTCTATTCGAGTTTTCGCGTAACTTCTTGAGTGGTTATTTAGGGAAGTCTTCGGAATCCGCGTCTAAATTACACTTTAGAAAAATAATTAAACATTGAGCGAAATAAAATAAAATTTATCGAAGAGTTTACAAAATGCAATTGCGCGTTCTCGTTTTTTATTCCTCTAGAACAAAAAACTCACAAACTATTCTCTTCATTTTTTGACTCACAAAACAGTAAAATGTTTTTAAAATTCTTAGATATAAAAAAAAAAATTTGACTCTGTTTATAGGGTAGCAAATTAACAAACGGAAAGCCGCTATTTGCACCCTTAAAAACACTAAGTAAACCAATTTTTTAATATTTACCATTATACCATTAATTTAAAAGCCATTATACCATTAATTTAAAAATCAATAATATCCTTACTCATATAAATAAATATTTAATCCCCTAATACACCCCATTTTTACTTAAATTTTCACCGTTATTTTAATGTTTCATTTTTTTCTTAAAAAATTAATTTTCTTTAATTTGTACGCGAATATGAAACCATAGATAATTTGTCAAGTTTAATAATATAAGTTTGTACGCATACACAATCATCTTGTTCGTAATGATTTTAAATGTAAAAATTGTGTACTGTATATTTATGGTGCACATAGTCGAGTTACAATTACTGTGTGCGTATATATACGGTTTTGACATGGTTTTCTGTGTTTGAGTGCAACAAACTTTTGGTTTTTTCCATGCTACCCTTATGGGGTAGTACCCTAATCCATGGATGATTGCCATGTGGCTTTATTAAAATGTTAAAAATAAATCATGTGGTTAAGATTAAAAGTACTTTACACATGTCTAAACATGTATGGACTTAGGTTAGTACCCGTAGGTTAGCATAGAATGAACCCAAACTTTTGCCAAAAAATATCTTATGAGATGGCGCTTTGGAGTTTGGTGGGTTAATTCTATGCTAACCAAAGGGTATACTACCCTAATTCCATACACATATTTACATGTGTACACACTTTAATTAATTTTTTTATTTTTTTCATTGGTTAATTATTTTTGTAGTGGCCACGTGTTAAATTTGGTGTAGATAAATGTAGAGTAGGATAGATGCTCCAACCGATACCAAAACATAAACCTATTATAGGTTTTATGGTGGTACCACCAAAAAAATACTTAAATTTACGTCTACCGTAAACACAAACCAAAAACTATTCATTATTTATAAAATGATCTTTTTTTTATAAATTAATAAAAATGACTCATTAATCTTTTTTGTTTCTTATTTAATATTTTTTTGTAACGTAATATTTTTAAATAATCATATCATTAATAATTAAAACAAATTATTTTATAAAAAAATAAATACAATATGAAATATAATTAAATATTAAATATTTAATTGATAAAAAAAATAAAATAAAATAAGATACTTAAAATAAAATGCTACAAATTACAAAAATAAATAAACTATGAATCATAACAACAAAATTGATCGATAAGCAGATAAATTGAAAATAATATTTATTAAATTTTTTTGATGTCAAAAAGTTTATGTGGTTAAATAGTAAATTTATAAAGATGATGGTTATTTATAAAAATAATATAAATAATTGTATAAAAAAATATTTAAAGAATATTCTTTTAAGTTTGAATATTGGTTTTTCGGTTGGAGTCAAATTACTATAAACATAAACTTAAACTTATTTTGAGTTTAAGTTTTGGTTTCTCGGTTGGAGATGGCCTAACTCATTAGGATAGTATAGAAAAAACCTTGGTCGCGTAAGTAGCCAAAAAAATATTGGATGAAAATTATATGTTAGATAATATATTAGAGGGTGTGATTTTTTTAAGGGTATAATAGGTAGATTATGATGGTGTATTAAGTAAAAATAATAAAACAAATATAATTTAAATAGGTGTATTTAGTAAAGTAGTGTATTTAACGTTTTTAGGGGTGCAAATAGCATTGCCCTCAACAAATATGGTAAACTCTAAACATAAAATAGATATGAGTTTAAATCACAAAATAACTTATCCTGACACTAAAATAGAAATAGATACGAGTTTCTCTATAAAAATACCAGGTTCGTATCATTTTTAATTGTCAACTCTTGTTTGCTCGATTTTTTAGTTCACATTGAATTTTTCTAGACTTGAAACCCTTCGATTGGTCTTCAATATTTCCACCGGTTGATCATCTTTTTAGGTCTCGTCTACTTAAAACATCTCTCAAATCATTTCTTAAATTATTCACTTCTCTCTAGATCACCGAGAATCCAAACTTTTTCTTCTTCTCGGAAACCAAACTTCTCACTTCTCTCTAAATCACTGAGAATCCAACCTTTTTCTTCTTCTCGGAAACCAAACTTCTCACTTCTCTCTAAATCACTGAGAATCCAACCTTCTTCTTCTTCTCGGAAACCAAACTTCAATTTATATGAAGTTCACCTAAACTCACCTTTGATTGCAACTTTCTTTCTATCACGCGACCTTATATGCAATGCCTCAGCTCACTGGTGTCGAATATCACAACCTCTTGTTGTAATGTGTAGGGTGCACAATTCGAGCAACTATCATTACAAACTTGAGAATGACTTAACGTTTCGGCGTGGTTCGAATTTATATTTCAAGTAACAAAATGAACAAAAGCAAATGTTGACATATACTTGTAGTACCAAAACCAAAATTAACACAATATTGTAATACCGTACCATTTAAGAGATGATAAAAAAAAGTAGCTAATCGTATATGCTAATGCCTAACAATTTGTGGTATGTCGCCTTCTTTAACTTTCATTCGACTATACGAGTTATTATTATGATTACTCAACTCGTATTGAGCTTAGAAGCCTTGGAGTCAAAGGATAAGCAAAACAGAACGAAGCAGCCACCGCCTGCACAACACAATAAAATGCAGTATTTTGAATAGGAAAAATGAAACATGTATGATAATAGTGTTTTGAGTTATAAAAATGTTTATGTATATATATATATATATATGTATGTATAAGTACCCGTATCTTAAGCCGGTGTACATTGAAGATTTTCTTCAAAGGGTGCGAAATATAATCTAGAAGATAAGACCTGTAGGCATCTTTAGCCAACTTGTACAAATCACGGTTGCTCAAGACCAGATTTACCTGTAATCACATGAATATTCACAGTTATTAATTAATCGTATTTCGTAATTCAACATCAAAAAGCAATCACGGGTTGCGGTAGATGAACTACAACAAAAAAATGCAATCACAAGATGCTACCATGTGAGATCGAATGTTTGCTATCTTCCTCTCATCAAACTCGTATTCTTTAACGCGCACTTTTGCGGACTGCAGATTTCAAGTGAATCACAAAATTTAGGGAGCATCAAGAAGGAAGTCTGTAAGCATTTATTTAACGAAATATAAATATTAAAAATATATTAAAAACCCAAAAAATAAATGTCTCGACTTTTGCTATGAAACTACCCCAAAATCATAAATCGTTTTCTAAATTTAGGAATAATAAAAGATATTTACTGCAAAGTCGAGACTCTGTAATATATTATTTCCTAAGGAGAAAAGAAAAATGGATGTACCTTAAGGTACTGAAGATACTGCAACTCTTCTGGAGTCAAGAAAAGCAGAGTATTTGCTTTAGTGCCCTCCTCACTGGCTGTGTCACGGAGTTTACAAATATATCGCTGATCAAATTTCGCGACAAAAACACAAGGTTAGGGGGACTCATAAAAGAGTGTTACAAATAAATACCCAATAAAATATATCCGAAGCGAGTGTATGAAGAGGTGAAGTATTGAGTGTTTTATGGTAATTGAGTTCTCGGAAAAAGGATATACAGTAAACAAGTTCGTAGTTAGATACTCACCTCAGCTTCGTAAGGTGGATCATATTGCAAAACCCAATCCTAGAAAGAAAGCAAAGAGAAAAATCAATCACTGAAAGCATTATACGACATAAAAATGTACGTATGGGTAATTGCCGAATTTTGAAAAATAAATGTAAGGTAAGTCCACTGAAGGTAAAGCATGTATACCACTGAAGGCATACGAAGACCACGTGCAGCCACATCTGTACACAACAAAATACCCTTTTCCGCTTTACAGAACTCAGAGAGGATTTTGGCTCTCCTCTCATGCGTTTTCTTGCCATTGATATCATGACAATAAATGTCACTGTGCCTAAGAAGCTCCGAATGGAACACGACGGAATTGCAGGAGGAGAAGTAAACTATCACTTTTTTCTTCTTCACATTCCTCTTCAGGAAGGCGTATAGGAAAGCAAACCTCTTGGCACTTGGAACCACACAGTAGCCTTGCTCGAGCTGTTCATTAGGGACCTACACAAGCTCAAAAGGATAAGGGAATCGGCGGTATAAAAATAGTGGGACCCAAACATTATCAAGACATATCAGCTGTAGGATAAAAGTAAAAATGATGGAAGAGGGTTTTGCTTACGTTTTCCCTTCCTTCATCCACGTCAATAGAGACGTGACTTGTCTGCAATGACAACCGCACAAGATCCTCAACCTGGAATTCGTAAATATAACTTTATTATTTAGTTCAATTCATAGGTTATTATTTGGTACAAATATCACAGTATACTGTCTTTCACTTTAGAAACTACAAATACCTTTGTTGTTAGTGTGGAGTAGAATATAGCTGTTTGCCTCACCTGCATGGTAGATAGTATATCAGATAATTCACAAAGTATAATATATGTATGTACATATACAAATTATATATAGTGTACAAACAATGAGTTAATTGTGTTTCTAAAAGGAAAACAAATAATACAACATAAGTCCAGTGAAACAACATTTAATTTGTTAAAAAGTTGACACGATAACCAAAACACGAGCATTATCGGTGAATCGATCCAAACACATTTGTCTAAGCTTTGGGTTTAAGTACCTTAGGCAAGATTTCAATGATTTGCTTCATTTTCTCCTCATAATTAGCTGCCAAAATCCTGTCAGCTGCATCAATAATCAAGCACTGCATGCCCCAAAGTGAACATAATAGTTAACATAATAGACAATAATAGAAAAATGAGTTTAACTCTGAGATGAAAATGAAAAAATACTCTAAATAAATTGAAAGTTTCTCACAAACTCACCAAAAATCATTCAAAATTAAAATTGAAAAACAAAATACGAGCAAGCATAGGCTGACGATACATGCTTATAGCAGCAGTTGATCATTTTCGTCAGGGTAAATACTACTTCCTCCGATTCTAAAGAGTTTGCAAACTTTCCTTTTTTGGTTCTTTTAAAAGTTTGCACACCCATAAATAGAAATTTTTTCACAACTTTATCCTTTCAATAATCATTATTTACATCAATACCATTACTTTTTCACCTAATTCAATTATTATTTAAGTAACAATACCTATTATACCCCTGCTTTATACTATTCAACACATAAAAATATTTTTTTTCTTAATATTTGTGCCCATTTCTCTGTGCAAAGTCTTAAGAATCGGAGGTAGTAGTATTTAAATAAGGACTCCCATAAAAATTATATTAAAAACCATACCTTTAGGTTCTCATATACAAAGCCTTTGGTGTTTTGAAGATGGTGAAGAAGCCCACCAGGCGTTGCCACTAAGAGATCAACTCCTTTGGTGATTCTCTTAGTCTCAGCTTCTATTATATGGGTCGAGCCGCCGATTACAAGCCCCAGTGTTTGTGAATGATACTTCAGAAGCTCTTGTGCAACATAATGTGTCTGTTATATACATTAAAAGATCAAGAAAAGTTGGTCTCAAGAACAAACAAATTATGATGCTTAAAATAATATTATTATAATGGATGGTCTCAACTCTCAACACACGGCTCACAATAAACGTAGTTTTCGACTTATGCATGAAAATCAAGGAGTGAAACAATACAAGCATGTTACCCTTTCAAACGATGTCTTTTTTTCTTAAATGTGCTAAAACATATGGAAAATCAAGTTGAAGTGAACAAAGATAGTTTGTTTGTTTTGATTTACCCGTAAGGTCAACTCTCTTGTCGGGCAAATGACAATAATGCCCATCCCATTCCTTGAAGCAATATTGCCGCCACGGGACAATAATTCCACAGCGGGAATCAGAAAAGCGAGGGTTTTTCCGGAACACGCCCTTGAAGCTCCAAGAACATCTTTGCCTTCAAGTAGTGGCGGAATAGATCTAGCTTGGATCTTTGTAACATAAAAATAAAAACACAGCATAAATTTATTGCTAACTAAAAAGTTGAGTAACTATCTATCATTTAGTATAATGTAGTAAAAAGTTGAGTAACTAACTCGATGCAGTCAAACGAAATACACTAGAAGAGGTTGGAGACACAAATCACAACATCGACTGAATTTGATTACATATCCTTTTTCATTAACAAATATAGTGTGAATCAAATTACGGCCCGGCCCGAGTTACAGAGAAATCAAGAAAACCATACAATGACAGAGAAAGAGAGTACCCTATAATTAACTTCGACTGAGTTCGATTACATATCCTTTTTCGATAACATATACAGTGTGATTCAAATTACAGCCCACCCCGAGTTACAGAGAACTCAAAAAAACCATACAATGACAGAGAAAGAGATATTATAACCCTATTGAACACTGTAATTCAAATTACGGCACACCCAGTGTTTCTATTACGAATATAACGTGATGTAAGTTACCAAAATCAATAAAAGCATACGTACAATGAAGAAACATATTGAATAGTGAAATCAAAATTAGATAAAGACATGAATTTTATATATACCTTGGTCATGTACTCAAAGTTCATGTCTTTGATGGCGTTCAAAGTGGGCTCGGATATGGGAAGCGCAGAAAAGGGTTCGGTACTCATAATCCCGGGCCCACTTTCCTCCTTAACAATAACAGTCGTCTCCATCTTCAAACCTTCAAAATCCTTAATAAGATTCTCGGTGGCGTTGTTTTCCATCGCGGTCATTTAGGTGGTTGCGCCGGCGGCGGGTAAAGAGGAATTGTGTTCGTGCTCTGTAAGCGGCGGCTGATTCGTCAAGATTTTATAAAGGATCCGACTGGGCCGGACACTGCGATCGAGCCGACTCTTTTTTTTTTCAATATTTAAATAATTTTAAATAAGGTAGGAGTAGTATTTACAGATTTATTTATGGTATTTTTATTTATAAATCTTTTGGTAATTAGATACCAAAAAAAGCTCTTAAAATTCATTTATCACGCCGTGATTAACACTTTAGTTAATGAATTTGCTCATTGAGAGTCGTCGATTGTCGCCAAAGCAGAAAAAAATAATAATGATGAATTTGCATAAAAAAAAAAAAATCGTCGCCTGAGAGATTCGAACTCTCGCGGGGAAACCCCATGTACTTAGCAGGCACACGCCTTAACCACTCGGCCAAAGCGACTTATTGATTGTGTATCGAAACGTAATTTATAACTTCTGTATATAAATATCCTAAATCAGGATACATAGTTTTCTTATTTTTATATCAAAATTTAAACTAATTAAATTAATATAAATAGTTTTATTCATCTTGATTGATCATGAATCAAGATCACCTGCAGGTACATTTATTTATTACATGAACATATATATAGAATAATTTATTTAATTCTTGGTTGTTTGTGCTTTGGCTTTGGCTTTGGCTTGTTGATGAGTGCTATGTTTGTATGCTTTGGCTTCGGCAAAAGTTCCGCAGCAAGTGCAGCCGTAGTAGCCACCACCCTTATGGCTATACCCGTACGATTTACTGCAACAACCGAATTTACAAACTTTCCCTCCTCCATAAACTCCACCATGACTAAACCCCCCTGAATGTCCTCCCGCTCCTCCACCGCTAGATCCACCACCGCCGGATCCACCACCACCAGCTCCACCGCTGGCTCCACCACCGCCGGATCCACCACCGCCGGATCCACCACCAGCTCCACCGCTGTGTCCTCCTAATCCTCCGCCCGAACCAAAAGTGTTTGTGTGCTTTGTTTCATCACCTATATATATGTGTGCGGACAATATAATATTAAGAAAACGTCAAAGTTATTAGAAGCCTCATCGTTAAAAAACTCGAACTGTTAAAGAAGTTGAACAATTTATTAGTTGGTCGAATATATATATTCTTCACTGCTCTCTTGTAGGCCGATTACCCAAGAACTCAACATTAGCTTAACGCTATGATATCATGCATGTTAGAAGTCACACATCTTTTAAAAAATTGAATTGTTAGAAAAGTTTGATCATCACAACTTGACATTTACCGTATATATTAGTAGCTAGGTTAAATATATTCTTCAATAAAATTGAACTAGCTTGCATGAAGCTACGTTTTAACATATTCACTTTCTCAAGACATCAAAATATTATGTTTATAATGAAAACTCCATTTTCGTACGTGTTTAATCATAATCACAATGCTTGGCACGTACGCTCATAATTAGATAAATGTTGTTAGCGTACATATTATAATTATAACATGTAATTAGAACTTACGTTTTATTTCATCACGAGACACTTCTTCTTCAGCGAGAACTGAACAAAGCAAAACAAGGGCAACGACGATGAAAACTTTAGACTTCATTTTTTTTCTCTTTTTACTCGGAATTTTGATTATGAAAATTTTATGATATGGAAATGAATGGCGATGGGCCCTTATTTATAGGCATCAAGAGGTTGATCGACCTATCGATCTCATGAGTCCCGAGGGAACAACATTGATGGCGAATTCTCGGCTTGTTCCGCCGATTGCAGAAAAGCTGGTGAGATTGTTTGAAGCTTTTCTTCAACGTTTGTATGTCAGCATGCAGCTGTTGGTGAAGGTGACATTAATTTTCTTGATAACAAGTGGGAAAACAACAAAGTTTTGTTTCAATATTATTAATGTGCGGATACAAAGTGTATTAATTTCTTACCTAAATCATTTATTTCATGTTTATGTAAACACTTATTTATATAAATGAAGCTTTTACGTGGGACACAAAGGTGAGTAATTTTTTTTTATTTTCTATGTGTGATTCAAATCAATAATCATATATTTGTCTTGAATCAATGGTTATATTCATTAAAAAAAATTAATCTTTTTTTTAATTCAAAAAAATTACCTTTATTTTTCATTTTTTTAATTTTATTTAACTATTGATTTTATTAATTTGTAAGTACATTTACCCTTATTTTTTTCTATAAAATGGGTAAAAGAAGTACTCCATAATACCTACAGTATATCTCATTGTGATACTACCTTTATAGTAAATTATAAAAGATATACGACGACAATCAATTATGAGACAAATATAGTACTACTAGTACCTAGGGCTGGGCGTTTCGGCCCGAAAACCCGAAAACCCGGACCGAAAACCCGAAAAAAGCCCGTCACGGGCCGGTTCCAATTTTTTTTGGGACCGGCCCGACAAGGGCCCTGACCGAAAATTAAAAAGCCGGTTCGGGCCCGGTCCCAAAAAAAATTGGGACCGAAAGCCCGGACCGGCCCGTTTTTTTATTTTTATATAAATTTTTAATAAATATTAAATATATTTTATATAATTCTTTAATTTTTTAATTAATAATTCAATTTAAAAAATTTTAATTATAAATATTTTATATAATAATATTATTTAAAATTTAAAATTTTATTTTTTCATAAAATATATTAATAAAAAATTATTTTTAATAATTAAAAATATATTTTTAAAATTAAAAAATCGGGCCCGAAAAGCCCGAAAACCCGGCTCGGACCGTCGGGCCCGGTCTCAAGCCGGGCCTTCATTTTAAAAAAACCCGGATCGGCCCGGACCGAAAAATCGGGTTTTGGGCCGGTCCCTAAAAATTTTGGGACCGGCCCGGCCCGCGCCCAGCCCTACTAGTACCTATCTACCCGCATCTTTTTAATTTTCTTTTTTTTTTTTTTTTTTTTTGGTAAATGTCAATCACATAAATAAGAAAATGTGTAAGATACAAAAAAAGCGCATAGGTAAAGAAACCCACCGCATCACTGAGCTAAGACTAGCTCTCCAACACACCAAACTAAACATATAGCGCTAAAAATACATACACAGTCACCAGACTATATGCCATACCCTCTTCAGAGCACGTGCCTGAAGAGAATCTGGAAGTCGTAATGATCGGATCCTCTCCTGTATGATAGAAATCGCCTGAGAGGCAACTACTCCAGATGACACCGAACGAGCCTCATGAATTCTCGTGTTCCTCTCGAGCCAGATAAAGTAGATTAGAGCAGCGAGAAGTCCACGGTACGCACAAGATATCAAGTGCTTCCCACGCCATCGACTAGAAGCTCGTAAAACAGCACTCTGCCAACTACCACGTGGCCATAGAAATTTCACCTCCACCTTTAGTCTCCGCAAGCAATCCCGTGAGTAGGGACACTCAAAGAAAAGGTGAGAGTGTGTCTCCGCGCTTTCACCACCACATAGCACACACGAGTCATCTTTTTAATTTTCGTGGTACGTGTTAATATAATTTTAGTCTTCGAAGCTGTTAGAGATAAATGATGTGTTTTGAGTACGAAAATTTAAAAATATATATTTTATTTATTTATTGACAAATAGATATAGGTTTTTTTAATTAATAAATTATATAAGCCGTGAATAATCAATTAATCATGAATGTTAGAAAGTAAAATTTATCACTCTAAAAAAATATAATAAAAACTAAAAATAAATGAGATAATAATAAATTTATCAATTTAAATATATACTCTTTCGTTCCAGTAATAATAGGCACAAGTGCTAAGGTTAATTTTTTTTTCTTTCCAATACATATGATAAACAGTATAAAAAAATTATGAAAAAATAACTAAAATAAAATTTAACAGTATACAAAAAAATTATGAAAAAATAACTAAAATAAAATTTAACTACTATTTTTTTTGTCAGTCAATAAAGCAAGCAGTATACTAAAATAAAATTTAACTACTATTTTTTTGTCAATCAATAAAGCAAGCAGTATATTTATTGAGATAGTACTGTTTTATGTTTTTTAAATACTCACTTAATATTAATATTATGTTTTTTAAACATACTAGTACTCTTGCCCATGCGATGCACCGCTAATAAATTTCAAATTTTTGTTACTCGAAATAAGCTCTTTCTGTTTATATTTGATGTTAACCTAACAAATAATTCGATATAGACATTGATAATGTATAAATAAACATTAAGTTTGTGATCTAATTGTAATATCCGATACAAAATTACAATGAAATTACAAATTTTGGAATACTTCTTTATAAACTACAATTGTTGTTCTATTCGTAAGACGGCCACGATCATCACAAAGCAGAAGTTTCAACCCGGTCGTGTTGGTTACTCTAGACAGCGCAACGTATAATTGACCTGGTCTCTTAAAAAATATTCCAACATTTCTCAACGACTGACTTTGACTCTTATTAATCGTCATGACATAAGATATCATAATCGGAAATTGTTTTCGTTGAAAAGAAAACGGGAATTTGGTATCTGATGGCGTCAGAGCAATTCGAGGAATAAAAACCAATTCCCCAGAAGTATTTCCTCCTAATACTTTCGCCTGAATAACATAATTACCAAGGTGTGTTACAACCATCATAGTAATATTGCATAGTCCCAAGGTGCATCCATATTCCGTAGCAACATAACGGGCACACCAACCTAATAAAAAACAATTCATGTATCAAAAATATGTAACATCTCACAAAATTGAATTAATTCATTTAATTAATTATTTAATGAATACAATACATAGAATATAGCTGTATAAATAGTTGCATAAAAAAACCAAAGTTACAATTTGAATACATATATACATATATATATATATATATATATATATATATATATATATATATATATATATATATATATATATATATATATATATATATATATATATATATATATATATATACACGTAATATTTGTATGGATATAAATATTAGGAATAATCAAAAGTGATTTATTATTCTTCAATAATTAATATATATATATATATATATATATATATATATATATATTAGATAATATTTGAATGTCTATATTAACTACTATATTAATTAATTAATAGAAATAGATTTGAAAAAAAAGTTATAATAATACTAACCTTCAACTTCAGCTCATGGTTTGGCAGTCCGGAACACTTGATGGTATTTAAAAACTCAACAGTAGGGACAATACTATCCGAACTCAAGTAAATTCGTTCGTCAGTATTATGCATTGCAACCAAGTAATCGTTGATTTCATTAACGTCATCCAGGGTCGGCGCCAGAATCGCCCGTCCGTCTAGAAAATTGATATCACCAATGTGGTCATGGAAATTCGGATATGTGGCTTGAACAATAGATTCAATATGATTATCCGAATGAGTTATCAAATATTCATCCGGGATCTCTATATCCACCTCTCCGTCGTTATCGTCACCAATAGTACCATCCCCTATAGAAGACAGTCAATCAGAGAACTCGCGCAACTTACGACCATCATTTCCGTCACCGATATTTTGTAGCCTCATATTCTTGGTCAAGCGCAAAACTTTGCAATTTATCCATATGTTGGAAGAATTAATAGTGGCGTGAACTATATCTTGCCTCGTACCTTAAGGTATGACCGGTAAAATTTGTCGAAAATCTCCTCCGAACACAACAACCTTGCCTCCGAAAGGCAGATGCTGAGTTTCAGGTCGATGGGAGCTCATGATATCACGCATTGTTCGATCTAGTGCTTCAAAACAATTCCTACAAAAATCAAAACCAAAATAGAATAAATATGATTATGTTGTATTAATAATTATATAATAAACACAAAAATATAAGATAGCAAGACAAAAAAATCTGATTAATTATTGTTAATATCTGTGCATCATAGGAGGCTCATCCCATATAATGAGTTTCGTCTTAACAATCAATTTACCCAGATTGCTTTGCTGTTTGATGTTACACGTAGAGCTTTCGTGCAAAGATATCGGAATCTTTAACCTTGAATGGGCTGTTCTACCTCCTGGTAAAAGAAGAGAAGTTATACCGCTTGAAGCAACATTTATAACAATGTCGCCCCTAGATCGGACGACAGCAGATAGAGTCTTCCAAACAAAAGTTTTGTCGGTTCCACCATAACCATACAAAAAGAAAACCTGTCCGTTTGGATCGTCGTGAGTTCGAATGATTGTCTTATAAGCCTTCCGCTGATCATCATTCAACATGGCCACTAAATGTTCGTACTCGACTCGGAGAGCATTTCTGTCATAGGCAAGCTCGGCTGCTAAGAGGCTGTTTTGTCCAACAGTAACATCAACGAATTTTGGATAAGGCATTTTTGGAATATCTTTCAGCGTTTTTCCTTGGCGCTTCATCATCTCTTCAATGAATTGCAAGCACAAATTATAAATTTCATCTTGCGTGAGAGTTAAATCTGAGGATAATATGAAAAAATACGTTAATAATTAGCGGTCCATTATCAAAAATATCAATGGATTATATTGCATGCAGACACTGTAAGTAAGAACTCACAATTAATAACAGATATGTATATGCCAAATAAAATTAATCCAATAATAATAATACTATTAAAATATACTAAAACTTTATAATATAAATTTATAACAATTTCGCTAAAATAATAATCTTATGTTGATTGCAATTTAAGTAAGATATAGTACCATTATATTTATATTATTAACATAGAATAGTCACTTACTTATTAACATACAATATACAGTACATAAAGTATTTTATGTGAGTTCTGCACACTTTCATTTTGTAGAAGAAAAATATAAAAAACAATTTTTTTTAAATTTTAGAATTTAACAAAAAATCGACATTCACATTCTTTAATGTTTACAAAAGAAGAATCAAAGTCCATTGAATTTTAATCAACTGTAACTCTAACGCAAATTCGTTAACAAAAGAATAGGTAAATTTCATTATTCTGTAGAGGCCATTTAATGTGAATTAATATAAAAAACACTCACCCAAAAAAATTAGCAGATAAAATAATTCAAATAATAATAATAATTATAATATTAACATACACTAAAACTTTAAATATAAAAATACCTTGATTATTGATGGTGTTGCGATATATTTGCAGCACGTCAACCGACAAATATTTTTTGCATTCTTCCCTAACGTTTTCTGGGTTGGTCAAGGCTGAACACGTAAGCATGTTGACGAAAAGCGTTCACACCATGAAATGTGTATCCCATTTTGAAGCCTCTTTTATTGCATCGATGTATTCTTTATCGTCGTCCAACAATCCACGTGCATAACATGCCTCTTTAAAGGTTTGGTATGTTCTTCCATCGTACGATTTAACATCATCAAAGTATGTGCAGCCACGAACGATATTGAGAAGAATTCTCAAATAATACACCTCTCCGGCTCCTGGATACATATTATTTAATCTTCCCATAGCTATTCCTCTTTGCCTCGGTCGCCATTCCATTTGTTGCTCATTCCATACGAATTTTTGGGGAAATTCAGCATAAGTCAAGCTCCTGGCTTCGGGATATTTAGAATTGGCCATCATCCAAGCTGTGAACATTGTTTCTTTAGAAGAATGCTTCGACACAACAGTTTTTGTAGACTCTTTGCCTCTGTAAATAATATTTTGTTGTTTGTGACAATGGTAACCAAGTCTAATGACGTTTGGTTCTCTGAAATGCATTTCGTATGCAAACAACCTCCACGCAACTTCTGAAGATGATATATATTTGCAATCAAAGTACTGTTTAATTTCATCGAATACCTTTTTTCCTTCATTTGGATCATAAGACTGATAAAATACAGCTGTCATGCGATTATTCCCTTTGTGCACATATTTAAACAAATATTTGATGGAGCGTGATCTGTTGCACCATTCAACGTTAACATGTCCGCCATGCTTCTTAAGCAGGTAAGGGTTGTGGGGGACGACAAACCTGCATTACGTTAGAACATATAATCAGAATTACATTTGAGTTGTGGTTGATATATATATATATATATTAATAAACGGAAATAAGTATCTTACTTGTTGGTTCTTGTGATAAGTATGAAAAAAGATTAATAATTATCTTGAACTAAAATAACACGATTGTATAGTGATGTATAGTGAATTATATATTATACTGTTTTCAATTATAATATATTAGATTTAAATAGTTTTTGAATGATATTAAATAGATATCATGATGTAAAAATTATAAAATAGAAATTTGATAATAATAAGTTGATAATAAAAAAAATATATAAATTAACAAAAAGTACAGAAAAGTAAAAATTAAGTTAAAATGGTATCATGATACAAAGTTCTGAAAAAAAAAAGTACAAAAATAGATAATAGTACTAAAAGGTAAAAAAATAAGTTCAAAAGATGTCATGATTCTTTATCGCTTCAAAGGACATCATCATCGGATAATCGGAGGAATCATCGTTCGACTTCTTAATTAATTCGGAGACCCCATAAGGTAGGACGAATTACGGATTAATCTTTCCTTGTGCAGCCATAATAATATAGAATCCAAATTTCGCATATCTACAATGCAACGACATAATCTTCCTAAAAGATTGTCTCCGTCAACCATGATCTTAAACATAAACTCGTTTTCATTAAGAGATGATACAACCGCAGGAGTTACTTTGTTTATACTTTCAGTCGAGGATGTTACAATATGATCGTCGGCATTATCCTTGTATACATAAAGATACATTGCATTATTAATTAATTAATTAATATAATAAAAAATACAGTTATAAAATGACAGAAATAAAATTACATAAAATAAATTGATATATATATGTAATAGAGAAATAAATACCGAGAGAATTGAAAGAACCAATCGATCAGCTGATTTTTGATTTAGAAATAATGCAACTTCATTCATCAATACAAAATTCGCGAAGTGCTTTGCGTCATGAACTTTGAGATGAATTTTAAACTTGGTGTGACAAATAAGATCACGATGACAAAAATAGCACACAAAATTGCAATAATTGACATTATGTGAATTATTGCATGTGG
Source organism: Euphrasia confusa (assembly GCA_954870475.1). Taxonomy (NCBI): domain Eukaryota; kingdom Viridiplantae; phylum Streptophyta; class Magnoliopsida; order Lamiales; family Orobanchaceae; genus Euphrasia; species Euphrasia confusa. Next base: position 27,986,245 of record OX940970.1, on the reverse strand, counting down.
GTCAAATTATGTAATACCACAGTTTTTCATGGATTTTAAAAGTTGTGCAAATTTTAATCAGTAAATATATTAACAATTATAAATCACTTATTTATTACACATATATAATAAAAAAAATGTATTTATGTATATACACATTAAATTCAATAATATACCTTTAGTAAAACTAACGGAAGTCTTTTTGGAGGGATTGACATCAGAAAAAGAAGAATATACCAAGACATAGATTTTTACGAAAATGATTAGTAAAGAGTTGAAAAAAAAATGAAATTATTATAAAAAGATCTTTAGACAATTAGAGAATTGGAGGAATGAGAAAGAATGAACAGAATACAATTAAAGAATCACAAATTAATTTAGTACTATAAATAAATAGTAGTATAATAGAAGAGATGAGAAAGAATGAATGGAATACAATTAAAGAATCACAAATTAATTTAGTACTATAAATAAATAGTAGTATAATAGAATAAGAGTAATTAAAGAAGATAAATAAGAAATAAATGTGATATTCTGAATATTCCTTATTTAAATAAATCAAAATATATTAATTTAGTTTTGATTGAATAATGAATTGTTTTTGAATTTATTAATTTATAGTAAATTAATTACTTTGACTTTTAAATTTATTTAGTTGCTTAAATGAATAAATTTACGATACTCATAATTAATAATATTATTATATATAATTTTAGTTGCCTTTTAATCTATCTAATTGCTTAAAATAAGGAATAGATTACCATAATCATAATTGATAATATAATTGATATATAATTTATAATCAGAGATAATAAAATTTTTATTTGATTTCTCTAATTAAGGATATAATTTTATTTTATAAATTTATAATATTATTTATACATCAAATATGGTTGGATGATAATTGATATAATAATTATTTTTGTAATTTATTACTTTAATTATTTTTAATTTCTATAATTAAAATATATAAATTAATTAAATCACAATAATTATTATTATTATTATAATTATTATTATTATTATTATTATTATATATATAAAAAGATCAACTAAAATACATAAATTATTTTTAAATTTATTTCGGTAAATAAAAAAAATTTAAAAATCTAATAATATTATTCAATAATTATTAAATACGATTTTATTTCATTAACTCAATCAATGATTTTAATTATGTTTTAGTGATATTTGTAATTAATACAAATAAAGATACTGTTGCGTAACTTACAACATAAACAAAATTTGAATAAAATTAAATAGAATTATTGTAAATTGCGTAAATTTTATAAATTAAAATAAATAGATAAAATACATCATAAATATAATGAAAACAAACTACTCTTTACAGTAAATTAAGTAAATTACATCATATATTAAATTAACACAAACTACTCTAATTTTATTAGCAACATAAACAAAAACATGGAATTAATTTAAAATTTGTGCAATACAATGTTTACATCTTTCTTCATGGACTTCTAATTGTTCGATTCGCAGAGTATTTTACTTATAATGAAACCTACCAAATAAATAGTTATAAAGAAACCTACAAAATAAACAAAAAAGAGTAAGAAATCTAAAAATTCTGCAAAAAATAAATTATCAAAAAGAATAAAAAATTCAAAAAACTTGAAAAAAAATACAAAAATCATTACCAAATAAGTTGTTATATTTACAATACAATTATAATCAACAAACGCTAATATTAATTAGTAAAAAATACTTACATTGAAACCTGCAAAAAATAAAAATATTAATCATTAAGCAATAATATTAAAACTAAAATTCAAATTAGTAAAAAAAAATTACGCCTGCAAAAAATACAAATATTAAAACAATAATATTAAAATTAAAATTTGAGTAAAGATATACTTACATTTGAACTACAAAAAATAAAAAAATTAATTATCAAACAATCAAATTTAAATTAAAATGGAATTAGTAAAAGAATACTAAGTGCAAAAAATACAAAAAAAAACAAAAAAACAACAAAACTTACATAGAGCACTAAAAAAATGTGAGCATGAACGAATAAAAAAAAAGCTGAAATGAAAAGACGACAAAAATAAAAAAAACAAAAAAAACAACAAAACTTACATAAAATTTTGCAAAAAAAATAAATAAATGTGAGGATAAACAAAAAAAATAGCTGAAATAAAAAGTATACAAAAACAAAAAACAACAACAAAAACTTACCTAAAGCTTTGCAAAAACATCAATAAATATGAGCATGAATAAAAAAAAATAGTTCAAATGAGAAGTGAGAGGTAGAGAATGCGTGAAGATGACGTCTTTATATAGATACGGATTTGAATTAGAGTTTGATAATAATTATTATTTTTTAAATATAATTAATTTGAATTACCTTAAATTTCGATATTATTATTTATATAATATAAATTAATTAATTAATCGATTAAATATATTAATAAAAAAGGCAGATTCTCTCCCATCATTTTTTAATTACAATAATTAATTTTATTAGTATAATAGAATAAACTTAATTAAAGGAAATAAATAAGTAATAAAAGTGATATTTTGAATATTTCAAGTCAATATTTATTACAATTAAAGAGTATATTAAGGAGATTATAAAAAACTAAATTATATTATATAAAGAAATAAATAATTATGCTAATTAATTACGTTAAAAATAATAATTAAAAATGATTAGTGTGAACACAAATTTAATTTAACTGTAATTATTTATTAATAAGTGTGAACACAAAAAAATCAAACGAAAATCAAACGGTTAAAATATATGAAACACAATTGCTAGCTTAATTATATATTATAAGAATAATTCATATAATGCTTAAAATACTTTTTTTTTTGTTGAAAATTAATTTATTTGGTAAATGAGTTTTGCCACTTTAATATTAATATTATGTTTTTAAACATATAATTCATAAAATACTTTAAATACTTTTTATTTTGTTGAAAATTAATTTACTTGGTAAATGAGTTTTGTGACCGAATATTTAAGCCGGGACATAATATGCCGGGACATAATATGTTGTTCGGGTAGCGAATAACCGGAGAACGAAAAGGCGGAAATATTGTCTGAGATAAAAAATGAAGCCGGAAACTGAAAAAAATGAGTACCGAATAATTTATGTGGGAATGTGACTTTTTAGTCACAATTGATAAAGAGATGAGTTTAAAGTCCCCATCTATAAAAGTGTGAGTTTTTTACACCAATTGAACATAAAATGTCTCTTATACCCTTACTATTTAAATAAATCCAAAATAAACAAAAACAATCTCAAATAAAATAAAAACAAAATCAAAATAACTTGTGGGGCCCACGAGATCAGATTTTTTGTTGAGTTGAGGGTTTGGTGTAGGTTTAATTGTGCATTCATATCCCCCATATTCATCATCCAAACCTACCAAAAAAATTTCAAAACTCTCTCAAAATTCTCTCAAAAAAATTCCATCATGTTGCCCCGTTAAATTCTGGAAGAAGCCGTCGGATATACGCGTGCCTCAACGAGCGAAAACGAGAGGTACGTGTTCAAGTTTTTTTTATTTTTATTTTCTGCGTCTGTTGCTCGATGGGTTGCTCGATGGTACGCTCCATCGAGTAACCCATCGAGTAACTATGAATTTATGAAGCGAAACATTACTCGAAATGAGGTTAATCGAACTGAGGTTACCCGAAATGCCTTCGAGTAGTTTTTCGATTAACCCTAATTTCAGTAACATGTTTCGACTAACCTCATTCCAGGAACACTGATTCGAGTAATGTGAGATTACTCGAACTGATGAGGTTACTCGAATGGAGGTTACTCGAATGGAGGTTACTCGAATGACCATCCTGTTACTCGAATAAAACTGTCCATCCTGTTACTCGATGGAACAGTCCATTCGAGTAACATGGCCTGTTTTTTGCCAAAAAATGCATTTTTCGTATTTTTTGGTTTGTTTCGTCGATTTATATGGATATGTTTTATTAGTTAACCTAATTCAATAATGTTTTTTGTGAATGTAGATGTCGAATCAACGAATCACGATACGTTACGGTGGTCGTTGGGAACGAGCGGTCTACGTCGACGGGATAGATATGTGCCTTTTCTTCAGGAGGGATCAACTTACCCTCGATGGTCTTGTGAGACAGATTCGTGCCGTTTTGCGCCCTCCGCCGAATATCGAGTACATGTTGTTCATCTTAACACGAGGCATTGATTTTAGGAGCGTGCGGTGTCCTTTGCTTAGCGACGACGATGTATCCCGCATGCTAGACGAGCAAAAGGACGATTGTTTCATTTTCGTCACCGAGATGCTAGAGGAGGCACAACCAAATGCCCCCGAGGTGAATATTCCAGAAGTGGATCCGGATGTACCGACCGAGGGCGAGAGGCATGCTGAGAATTCCGAGGACGACGAAGAAGCTCGTCAGACCGATCTGTTGCAGTCGTTGACCACTGAATGGACAGAATGGATTAGACAGCCGCGGGTCATCACAAATATTCTGTCACGCCGTAATCTGTCCTCGAGTTCTAGTGTGGGAGCCGGCGAGCATCCCGAAGCAGCTCAGAATGCTCAGAATAATCCAATGCGCAACTGGATCATTCCACTGCCGGAGTTTGACCCCGCGGTTCCATTGCGATCGGTCGAGCCTCCCGAACTGGTGTATGGTCACATTGCAGTCGGCTCGACATTCCGAACGAAATCGGATCTGAAGATAGCGGTGGGGATGTATCACATGGAGCATATGGTGGAGTGTGCCACTAAACGCTCGACCACTGAACGGGTAGCGTTCGTCTGCAAGCAAGGTTCTGAGAAGTGCCCGTTCAAATTGTGTGCTACTGGGAATGACGAAACACTCTGGAAGATTACGAGGCTGAACTTGAATCACGAGTGTGTCAATGATTTGAGTCGGACTGCCGATCGTCACGTGTCGAGCAAGGTTGCCGCTACTTACTTTGCACGTCAGCTAGTCGACGATGAGATCACACTGAAGCCGAAGACGATGATTTTTGATCTGAGGAGATTGTACGGAGTAGTGATCGATTACAGCTTCGCCCTGCGGACGAGGAACCTGGCCGTTGAAATGAGGTACGGCAACTATCAGGATTCATATCAGATGCTCCCGTCATATCTGCACGTGCTGAAAGAATGCAATCCAGGGACTCGGTATGAGATTCAGACGACCAGTGAGGGCGTGTTCTGTCACATGTTTGTTGCACTTGGGCAGTGCATTAGTGCATTTCAGCAGCGCACTCTGCGTCCCATCATAGTAGTCGACGCCACTCATTTGAAGGGGAAAAACAGTGGTGTGTTATTTGTTGCCGTCACGAAGGACGGAAACGAGCAGATTTTCCCGCTTGCCTTTGGTATCGGTCCGATTGAGAATGACCTGGAGTGGACGTGGTTTCTAGAGAACCTCAGGCTTTGCTACGATGGAGACGATCTGCTCATTGTGTCCGACCAGCACAAGAGCATCGCGAATGCCATTCGGAGTGCCTATCCCCACGCAACCCGTGCGTTGTGCTGTCACCACCTCGAGAAGAATCTAGCAATGTACCGCTCTCATGTGGTCACAATTGTACACAAAGCTGCCTACTGTTATCGAGAGGATGAGTTTGAAAAGTATTTATCTGATTTGGAGAAAGCCAGTGGAGACGGTGCTTATAGGCGCCTCGTTGGACTCGGTGTTGAGACCTGGGCAAGGTCGAAATGTGCTGCACGACGATATGGTTTCATGACATCGAATGCGGCCGAAGTCTTCAACGCTGCTATCAGATGGCCACGACGATTGCCTGTTTGTGCTATGCTCGAGTCGATTCGTGCGATGATTGAGAGATGGTTTGACGAGAAACGAAGGAAGGCTAACGAGAGAGAGGATGAGCTGACCGAAGAGGCATTCGCAAAGGTGTCTAATCAGAATCAGTTGAGTCATCATTTTCCTGTTCGGGAGGTCAGTGCGGGGACCGTGTTCAGAGTTGAGGAAAACGGCAGGTCCTATCTCGTAGATATCGCGAGACGCACGTGTGACTGTCGGGAGTTCGACTTAGACCTTATTCCGTGTCGTCATGCCGCTGCCGCTATACGGTATGGTATCGGTTTCCTTACATCTTCTTTTTTAATTTTAAACATTCAATTAATTAATGCCACTAACCTGATACTTTGTGTAGACGGGCTAGATTTTCATTGTACGATTTCGTCGGCCCCTATTTCAAGCAAAGCAGCTTGAGAGAGATGTATGCGACTCCTATTGTGCCAGTACCACACGTTGATGATTGGGTTGTCCCTCCAGAAGTAGCTTCGTACGTGTGTCTTCCACCGGAAGTGGTTAGTCAGGCTGGACGTCCGCGGATGAGTCGGGTTCGTTCTGCAGTTGAGGGATCTGGGTCTGCTCGTCGTGTTCAGGTTTGTTCTTCGTACCTAATATTGTGTCGTCATTAGTTTGAGTAAAGACCTAATACCGCGTCTTTGTGTGCAGGTGTGTACGAAATGTAAGGGCGTAGGACATAACATACGCAACTGCAAGGCTTACATCCCTCCTGCAGGCGTTGATTTGAATGTCCCTCCGGAAGCCTCAGGAACGCAAGAATCGGGTCGAAGAAGGCAGAAGAAAAAGTGCAGCATTTGCAGAATCGAGGGACACACAAAAACAAAATGTCCGATGCGTGTGGATTGAGGGCTCTTCTTGTGTTTGGTTGATTTGTTATCGTGTTTCTCGTTACATCGTATAACTAGGATTGATTTGTTATCTTGTTTCTGGATATATGCAGTGTGTTTCTTTGGATATTTGCGGTTGTTGTTATACCTGTGATTTGCAGGTTAGGGGATGTAAAAAAACAGAAAAGGCATTCTGCATATTCTGTACACCATCGAGTAACCTAATTCGATTAACCCCATCGATTAACCTAATTCGAGTAACCCAATCCTGTAACCAATTCGATTAACCCCATCTTGTAACACCATCGATTAACCTATTCGAGTAACCCCATCTTGTAACCCATTCGAGTAACCCCATCTTGCAACCTATTCGAGTAACCCCATCCTGTAACCAATTCGATTAACCCCATCTTGTAACACCATCGATTAACCTCATCTTGTAACCCCATCGATTAACCAATTCGAGTAACCCTATCTTGTAACCCTGCATTCGATTAACCCTTCATTCGATTAACCCTTTCGAGTACATTAGGGTTTCCATCGAGTACATTAGGGTTACCATCGAGTAACCATCGAGTAACCATCGAGTAACTAAGAACAGTACCCTTTTTTTTCAATTTTAAGGCCGTTCTTTAATTTCTAATTGTGTTTTTGAGTATGTAACTTCATTTTAATGATAAAAAACACTTATTAAACATGTTTTGATGATCAATTTCGGAGTTCTAATCCATAACATGTCAACATTGAACTAATATCATAGTTTGTTTGTTGTAAACTTACTTAAGATATTTAGAAAAGTATGACTAATGTTCCACGTTTCACTTGTTTTCACTCTAAACGAATCGATTGATAATCTAAACTGTTTTATTAATGTTTTATGGCTCTAAATTGAACTTATTAGTGCAAATAACAACTTAATTATCTAAAAAAAGGTCCAAAAATACTAATTTTAGGAGGTTAGTCGATGGTTAGTCGATGGTTGATCGAGTAACATACCATCGACCAACCTTGGAGATTTATGATTACAGGATGATGTCCATTCGAGTAACCCCATCCTGTAACCAATTCGATTAACCCCATCTTGTAACACCATCGATTAACCTCATCTTGTAACACCATCGATTAACCTATTTCGAGTAACCGTTTTAGAGTACTCTTGCAGATTCAGGCCTGATTATACGTTAATCGATGGACCTGTTCTTGATTACTCGATGGTTACTCGATGGAACAGTACATTCGAGTAACCTCTGGGCAGAATGAAAAATGACGTTTTTACACATTTTTAAACCCAAACCTGCAACATTCTAACCAAACATTCAATATACCAAACATCCAAGACAAAAATACCAACAATACTAAACAATATTTCATCCAAAACAAGTCTAATACCAAACAATACTAAACAAGTCTCTAAATAAATAATCCTAACGATACTCTTCATTTGTTACCCCTTCCCGAGCTAACCAAAAAATCATCCTAGCAATATATGCACGGTACTTTGTGATGTAACCAATGTCAATAGTCTTATTCTCGTGAGTCATTTTCTTGTTGACTAAGCGATCCAGGTACATGCAACAGATCGGCCCACACGAGCTCCCGTCCTCTTGCGATATTTGTTGCTCCGTGGGCATTAGCTCAACTTTGAAAGCACATGTCTTACGCTCCCTGAAAAATAAAAGATTGAAAGCACACGTCAATATCATATAAGAAAAAAGATAAAACTACGAAATGAATTAAATGATTGAATCATACCTCATCGAATTTTGTTGCCACCAGTTTGCGCTTTTCAACAGTCGAGGCAACAAATCTGTGATTGGCTTCAGCTGTTTAACCCTGATCTTGGGATTCGGGAGAGTATGCAACAAGGAATCATACACTTCGACAGTCCAGGTGTCGAAATCAATGACCGCCACGATCCAGTGAATGTTATCCAAGTTGCAAATCAAGGCCGCCTTACATACAAACAATGAAAATATAAGAAATCAGAGAAACCGAAGTTTATTAAAATTCATTTAACATACCTTACAGATATTGTACCAACTACGTTGTCCACCACCCGGACCCGATACAGTTTGTCTCAAATCCAGAGGTGGTATCCAATTCTTGTATCTCTGCTCGAAATTATCCGACTTCCCTGTATGCCTCAGTTTCCCGTATTCACGACACATAGTTTGCTTTGGAAAGGACATAAATTATGTCAGTAAAAACATAATAAAAATATAAAATATAACAAACATAGATAAAAGAAATTCACTTACAAAGAAGTCGGGACCAAAGATCTGGTGCGTAAAGTCGTGCACGTGCGCCTTCACCCCTTCTTTGTTTCTGAGTTTTTGTCTCAGAAAAGCAACATACAAGTCGAGTACCTGAATATTAACAGGTTGTTAAGATTTAAACATAAATTAATAAAGTTAAAATTTATAATATTACCTGAGAGGTGAACCAAACGGAGGGACTTTCGACATCGTCGAAGAATTTCTGATCAAGGATCAAATCATCACAGCACCTCACCTTCACGCAGGAATCGGGCCCCGACTGTCTGTACACCTTGTACATCTGCGCGCTTCTTAAACTGCGATCCTTACTAAAATCTTGGATGAAAGGGCTACGCAAGTACTTGGAAGGCATAACAACACGAGGTCCGAGGCTGCTCTCCCCGTCACCCTGCTCGTCATCATCCTGCTCGTCGCCCTCATCCTCGTCAGTGAAGCACATCTCATCCTCGCCACCCTCCTCGTCATAAGCAGCTGGCTCTGAGAAGATATCAAAGTTCCTCTCAGGATAGCTCTCGACATCGACCACAACAGCTGGTCTCGGCGTGCTGGACATCCCTAGATCAAAAGGAACAATCGACGGAGGCGTGCGGTAGCTGGAGGACTCAAATGGATAGGCCGGTGGCGGCATCTGGGGTCCCTGAAATCCATAGGCCGGTGGAGGCATCTGATAACCCTGGAACCACGTGTCAAATGGCCATACCGGAGGCACCGGGGGCTGCTGCCTGCAGTAACGCATCCATGCCTCAGCGTCTGCATATGAATACCGAGGGTCAGGCATCGCCGACGTCGAGAATCGAGCTGGTGCTCTGCGCGAAGAAGTCTCCTGAATGTCCTCGCAGTGGTAGGAATGACGAGGAGGTGAACTCCGAGGGGGAGAGGAAGGCTCTTCGTACACTGGCCTCGAGGGATAAGGTCGTGGCTGAGAGTGTCGTCTCATACCGAAGAAGGCCTTCATCTTCGAGAACAAGTTCTCCGAGACGCTCTCCGTGACATGCCTCACGATGTGGGTCGTGAATCCCTTCTCGGATGTGTCGAACAATATCCTCTCGAAGTCACTCCGACGATAAATAGGTGGATCATCGTCCACCACTCTCTCAGATGCAGGTCCAGCTCGATACTCAGGAGGAGTGGCATGTCGAGGAGGCGGAGAATCATGTCGAGGAGGAGAAGCATGTCGAGGAGGCGGAGAAGCATGTCGAGGAGGCGGAGAAGCATGTCGAGCTCTCCGAGATGTACGTCTCTCTGCTGAAGAGCTGGGCGTGACATCGTCACGCGTGCGGATACCTGTCGTCGCCTTCTTGAATGTCTTGGCCACGCCTTCGGCCACACGGTTCACAAACTTCTTCTTCTTCTTCTCCATCTGCTTCTTCGGTGCCGGTGCTCGTGCCGGCGCCGCTGCCGCTGCGTGAGTTAAGCGGAGGGGAGGCTGGTACGGGACGGCATAAAGCTCACCGGCCTCCGTCAAACTCCGGTAATACATCATCTCCTCCTCCTCCGGTGTCGGTGTGAGGGTCTCGTGAACTTCAAGCTAAAAGAAAACAATTAAAAAAAAAATTATTAGATAATCGAAAAAATTATTAATTCAAAATTATTAACAAAAACAGATTGACGGTTACCTGCTCATCCTCGAAATAATCCGTGAAATCGAAGTTCGTCTTCCTCTGCGTCCAATGCAAAAACCGGGGCCTTCGCGTCTCTCGGCTCCGAGTACCGCACTGTCTCCCTAAAGCAGGAAAGGCCTCGAAGGCCCAACACTGGAAGGCCCAAACTGGACCGTAAAAGTGATAAGCCGCTTTCTCGGCCTGATCAGCTGCCATCCCAGTAATGCTGATGTAGTGGGAGAAGTTCTGGAACGTGTAAGAACCCCAAGGAAACCACTCCCAGCCATCGTGATCCTCCACCAGTGTCCAGACCCAGTTCTCGACATCCAGTTTCTCTCGACCAATCAGAACGAAGTAGAGAATCAGGATGTTGGCAACCTTGAAATAATCACCTAGCTCGTGGCCCATCCGCAGACCATTGAACGAACTCAGCAGTGCTTCAATCTTCATCACTCTGCAACGGAATAACCTCCGATGGATGCCTGTAATGGGAGCTTCATGGCCTTTGTCTGTGGGATCGAAGTTACTATCCCCGAAGCGCAGGCCGGTGATCAGGGCGTATTCTTGTGCTCGGAACTTCACAATACGATCCCCGATAGCAAACCAGTGCTCAAAGTCTGGTATTCTGCTCTTGCTAACGATCTCTCTCGATAGCAGTTTGTGCAGAGGTTTGTTCGATCGGTCTGCACTGGGCATGGAAAGGAACTGACTGAAGAGATACGTCTGTTCGTACTCCGCGAGGCCCTCGTCTCCACCAACCTCCCTAAGAGTATCTCGTACGTTTTTCAGAACGCCGCGTCGATCGCCGCAATTTATCGCCCTCGAAATGTCGACGAAATCCGGTCTCCTCCATCGGAAACCAGCCTGCACAAATGGAGAACCGAATCGATTAAACACAGATTAATAGGATCAAAACAAAAAAAAAAAAAAAAGTTTCTGCCTCCATCGACCAACCTATTTCGAGTAACCCCATCGACCAACCCTTCGATTAACCCCATCGACCAACCCTTCGATTAACCCCATCGCCCAAACCATTCGATTAACAGAGCTGACTACTCGAAGGGTTAATCGAAGGCGTTAGTCGATCGGGTTAATCGATTAACCCCATCGACCAACCAATTCGATTAACCCCATCGACAAACCAATTCGAGTAACAGGGCTGACTACTCGAAGAGGTTAATCGAAGGGGTTAATCGACGGGGTTAGTCGATCGGGTTAATCGACTGCCATCGAGCAGTCATGAACAGAAATCAAAAACTCAAATTTCAGAACAATTCAACTCACATTTACAGTTCTAAATGAAGTATAACACAATAAAGAACTTAAACAAGCATCGAAACACCATATAATCCATCAAATTACTCAAAATTTCGAGATAAAAATCGAAAAAATAGGGTTTCGGATTCGGGAATTACCGGAGGTTGGAGACTCGGTTCTTCTTGTTGTTGTTGTTCTTCCTCATGCTCGGAATCCGATGGCGTCGCCGACGATGACATTGCTCCGTTTGAATTCGAAATCGAAAAAAAAAAAATGGTGGTGTGTAGCGGCGGTTTACGGGGAGAGAGAAGAGAAAAATAAAGTGGGGACCTAATGTTTTTTTTATTTCTTGTCTTTTTCTTTTACTTTCGAGGGTATAATAGGTACTTCAAATGCAATTGGTGTAAAAAACTCATGCTCTTATAATTGAGCACAAAAAACTCACAATTCTTATAAATGTGACCAAAAATCCACAGGACTCATAATTTATTCGGTGGACAATCTCTTGCATTTTCGCTCCCCCTAGACCCTTGGAGAATTTTGCTTGGGGTTCTATAATTTTCTGCTACGATTCATTGCTTACAGAACTGCGCATATGAGCTTAGCAAAGGTGAGTGCATTTTCAGCTATTAAATCATCGTTCAAACCGAAACCCTTTTCAAGAACAACTATAACTTGCTCAGATTTGGACACCCTTCTCTCCCAATGCCGAACCCTAAACCCCTTCAATCAGATTCTATGTCAAATGATCTCTACCGGGCTGATCAAGGACACTTACGCCGCGAGCAGAATCCTCACTTTTTCCTGCGGCTCCCCTTTCGTTCGCATCGACTATTCTCTCAAAATCTTTTCGAACATTCAGAGCCCAAATGGGTTCATCTGGAACACGATGATGAGGGCCTTCGTGCAAGGGAACAGGCCACGTGATTCGCTCATCCTCTACAAATCAATGTTAAAGAACAGTTTTTTGCACATCGATAGCTACACTTACCCCATCTTGATTAATGGGTGCTCTCTCGGCTTCTTGAATTTCGAGGGGAGGGAAGTTCACGGTCACGTGGTGAAGATGGGTTTCGAGGGCGATGTGTATGTGACGAACAATTTGATAAATATGTATAGTGTTTGTGGGCAGGTGGGTGATGCACGAGAGGTGTTTGATGGAAGTCCTCGGGTCGATTCGGTTTCCTGGAACTCGATGCTGGCTGGGTATGTTCAAATGGGAAACGTTGAAGAGGCAAAATTGTTCTATGCTCGAATGCCGGATAGAAATGTCATTGCGTCGAATTCTATGATCGTGTTGTTGGGTAAGAGTGGGAGAGTGGGCGAAGCGTGTCGATTGTTTGATGGGATGGAGAAGAAAGATTTGGTTTCGTGGACTGCACTGTTATCTTGTTACGAGCAGAACATGATGTATAGAGAGGCTCTAGACCTGTTTTCGACTATGTATAAGAATAAAATCAGGTTGGATGAGGTGGTTATAGTGGCTGTAATTTCCGTTTGTTCGCATTTATTGAGTTTAAGAACAGGAGAATTGATTCACGGTTTGGTTTTGAAATCCGGTTTGGAATCTTATGTTAATCTCCGAAATGCTTTGATTCACATGTACTCCACGTGTGGTGAGGTGTGGACTGCCCAAAAATTATTTGACACTGGTAGTTTCTTGGACTTAATATCTTGGAATTCGATGATATCTGGATACATTAAGTGTGGATCGGTTGAGAAGGCTAGAGAATTATTCGATAGCATGCCCGAGAAGGATGTTGTGTCTTGGAGTTCGATGATATCAGGGTATGCCCAATTCGATAAGTTTTCCGAGACTTTAACATTATTTCATGATATGCTTCGTGAAGGTGTTAAGCCTGATGAGACAACTCTGGTCAGCGTCGTTTCAGCGTGTACACAACTCGCAGCACTCGACCAAGGCATGTGGTTAGATGCTTACATACGGAAAAATGGGCTGAAGGTGAACATTATACTCGGTACAACTCTTATAAACATGTACATGAAATGTGGAACGGTAGAGAATGCTATGGAAATCTTCCATGGGATGGAAGAAAAAGGCGTTTCTTCATGGAATGCTTTAATACTCGGCTTGGCTATGAATGGTGAGGTCGAGAAGTCACTCAATATGTTTGAAGAGATGAAAGAACAGAAAGTAGCTCCGAATGAAATAACTTTTGTGGCAGTTCTTGGTGCCTGTCGACATATGGGTCTTGTACATGAGGGCCGTCGATTTTTCGATTCTATGGTGAAGGAATACGAAGTGGAACCCAACATTAAACATTACGGATGCTTAGTTGACCTTCTCGGACGTGCAGGGCTGTTGACAGAAGCAGTTGAACTAATCGACACTATGCCTATGGAGCCAGATGTTGCCACTTGGGGCGCTCTTCTTGGAGCTTGCAAGAAACATGGAGACAAGGAAATGGGAGAGAAAATAGGAAGAAAACTCATTGAGCTTCAGCCTGAGCATGATGGGTTTCATGTTTTGTTGTCAAATATATATGCTTCTAAAGGGAACTGGTCGAATGTCCAGGAGATCAGAGAGATCATGACCAGGCAAGGCGTGGTTAAAACTCCTGGATGCAGTATAATAGAAGCGGATGGGGTTGTGCATGAATTCTTTGCTGGAGATATATCACATCCGGAGATTGAAAAAATAGAGGGAATGTTGGAGGAAATGGTTAGGAGACTAAAGAGATTGGGTTACTCACCTGGTACGAGTGAGGTTTTACTTGATATAGATGAAGAGGAGAAGGAGACAAACCTGTTCTTACATAGCGAGAAGCTTGCGATTGCATTTGGACTTGTTTCAACGGTTGCACCAACACCGATTAGGATAATTAAGAACTTGAGAATATGTAGTGATTGTCACGTTGCAGCGAAATTGGTATCTGAAGCGTTTGATCGTGAAATCGTAATTAGGGATCGCCACCGGTTTCACCATTTTAAAAATGGCACTTGTTCTTGCATGGAATATTGGTAGCAGAATCAGTTCTTTATTCATCCTCGTGGGACTCCAGAAACATGTTCTCAATGCCGCAAGGTTACGTGGGCGGTGAATGCTGTGTGAGACAAATGTACAGGTTCGTTCACATATGTTTTAGTTATATTTTAGGTTAAGTAGACGACGCTTGTTTTTTTTGGTTCAATTATTTGTTTCTGATAAAAAAGAACCCTCTATGATTAACCTATTTATGAAAAAACGAGCTAACTTGCTAACTTGAAGTTACAGAAAACACGAGTAGTTAATTTCTCAAGGATGACTGCTGTTTTTCATTTTTCCTGAAATAAAGTTATTTTTGAGTGTGTTCAGGCTATGCCTTTGATGTGTATATTTTGTAGTTTGTACAAAGTTACGTTGGAATGTATACGAGCATGTTGGTTTCATTTTTCATCATTTCGTAGTTTGTACATATGCATAATGTGTGCATCGTAAAATGTGGATCATGCCAATTGATAAATTTATCAGTTGAAAAGGATCCCGATTAATGGACTAATGGCGATCCAATTTTGTACTTTTAGAAGTCTAAATAGTGAAACACTATTAGGCCCGATTTCACACGGTGTAACTTCATCGTGACTGTCTTGATGCGTGCACTACCTTCAATGCATGAAATTTGCATCTATATTTGACTATAGATTCGTGAATAAATTACACTGAGGGACTTGGAAAATTTCAGGTATGAAAAAGAAATCATGCATCCAATCTCAAGCCTTATGGGTGGAGAACTTGTTCGTTGATTTTACTGCTTGTTATCTATCTACTGGAGGTTTGTCCCTTATGATTGATTTTTATAAACAGAGAAATGATCAGATCCTGAGGGAAGAAAATGAGATCGACTTTGCTATTGTAGCTGCTTGCTAGCACTCTTTCTCTCCCTCATTCTAGCCATGCTTGTGAGATCTAAAGGAAGCATTTCGAAATCGAGACGAAGAAATTCAATATCTGAAACAAGAACTATAAAAGGACGCCAAGAAATCCAACATGAATGCTCAACAGTACATGTCAAGAACAGGAAGAAGAAGAAGAAGAAGAAGAATTAATGCTCAATTTTTATGTGTAATTTTTTTAATGCGCTACTTTCCATATTTTTTAGAATTTTTTTTATGATAAATTTCTTTTTTATGCACTATAATTTCACTGTTATCATATTTTTTTTATGGTTATTTCATGTAAGAATCCACTATATCAACATTTTTTTTATAAAATATGTTATATATACATACATTTTGATCAGTAACATTTTAAAATTTTCGACATAGCTCGGTTCCTCTTACTCCGACTTGGAGGATTTCAAATCTGGACCTGATCATTCCATTTGTCGTCTATAGCCTCATTATCATCGTCATCTGCAACGATCACCGAATTACCTCCCTCACTTTCTTGAACCCGTGCACTCTATTTTTTGTTTTTTTTTTGTTTTTATGCACTATTTTTTCATGTTTTTGTTTTTATGCTCTATTTTTAGCTCAGAAATCTTAAAAAAATGAAAGAGGAATACACACATGGTATGAATTACAATTTTTATTTACCAAATGTATTTTTATACACGATATAATTGAAAATAAAATAAAAAATATTTTTAATGTATGTAATTATTGATATTAATTTAATGTGTAATATTTTTAATTAATAAATTCAGTATTAAATAAAATATAAATTGTAATCCTATTAATATTTCTACATTACATACAACCTATTAATTATAGCTCTATTAATTATAACTTCAATACAAATCTCCAACAAATTCTGATAATTTAATTGAAACTTTACTATACTTGGATTGATTCTTAGGCTCAAACATTGGAAAAAAATTCAACATTTTAGTGCAAAAGTCATAGCTCACAAATGCTACTTTTTTTGATATTTTATTTTCCCTCTTTTCTACTGCTTTTTAGTCAAAATTGCTTTCGGCCTCACGTCGGTGACTTCAATAATTTTAATTATATTACCTTTATAATCTCATTTTTATAAACTTTATTATTGTATTAAAAATATCAAAACCATATTTCTAATTAATATCTAATTGCTATAATATAATTTGGTAAATTATCGGATTTTCGAATATAAATACAGTAGAAACTCCCTATAGTCATATCGTTGGGACCGGGAAAAAATATTACTATAGGGAGTTATTCTTATATAGGGTTTTACAAAATAAAAATAATTTTTTCGTATAAAAACATAATATAAATATAAAAATAAAATGCATTGTATTTATCTATTTTAAAGTTCACATAACAAATTTAATAGTATTTAATAGTGTTGACTATGAATATTTGACCATAAATATGTAAAAATTATGTTTAATGTATATATTAAATAAAATACTAATGAATCTAAGGATTATAAATCTTGATCATATACTATATTTTATTGATTTTAATAAATATTGTAAGTCATTTTAAACATATTGTTGATTTTGATAAATAAAAGTATTATTAATAAATATTTTTATTATATATTAATCATTTATTCCTATATAGAGGTATAAATCCTTAAGGCGGGACTTGAAAAATATATGAATTATGACAATGTGGAGTTTATTCCTATTTATAACTGGTCCCAAGTCGGGACCTGGATTTTTTATTATTATAGGGAGTTTATTCCTATATAGAGTATTACTATATAGAGTTTGTACTGTACCAGATTTTGGTCTAATCAAATACTATATAGGGGGTGAGACAAATAAAAATTTACAATTGCAAACAAAGCTAAATCATGGCCATATGCAAAATTGAGAAGACAGAAGTCGAGGATGAAACTTTGGATTAATCGGTGTTAAACAAAAAACAATTTCGAGCTTCCTCGATTTGAAGCGGTAAGTATATTTTGTTAATTTATTTAAAATAAAGCGAATAATATAGTTTCAGTGAGTTTAAATCAAACATTTTTGTATTTGTAAATTGCTCAATAAAAGGAAATTTGTTTAGAATTCTCATGTTTTGCTTAAACATTATAATGTGACTTCTTTGTACTCATAGACCAGATTAAGAATATAATTTTAATATTTTATTTTCTTTGAAAATATCTCATTATTTGAAAATACTATGTTCATTATTTGACATACAATCAAAAAAGAAATACCTTTTTTTATTTATAGTCATTTTAGTTTTTCTAACCGTTACAAATTAGATGTCCGTATACTACCTCATCCCAACTATATATGAGACTATATAAGTAATCAATTATCAAACAAGAGAGCAATTGACCACCCGTGCATATAAAAGTAGTAAAAGTTTTATTCTCAATCCGTCATTATTTATCATTTTTGTAACAGTGATTTTCTTTAAAATGTAATTTTAAAAATATTTATGTAATTTAATTTTTTATTAATTATAAATTTGAATAATATTCCAAAATTATCATTTTTATTATAACATGGTGGGTAGTTATTTACTAATCATAAAGATATTTTAACAATTATTTTACTTTTTTTTTAAATTATAAAATTAACAATATTCAAATTAATAAAAAAAGTTAAAAAAATACACATTTGAAAGTGTATTTTATGCAATTTAAAATATAAAGCAATAAAATAAACTATTTTTTTAATTATTTTTTTAATTATATTTTTAATACAATTATTTTTTTTTTTTCAAATAATGTGTTAAAGGTTCAAAGCACATTTATTATGAATAAGAGGACTTAAAAGAAAAGAGACATTCTCAGATCTTATATGGAACATTTATTATAAATAAGAGGACTTAAAAGAAAAGAGACATTCTCAGATCTTATATGGAGTATAATCGTATATTCGTAAAATTAGACATTTATTATAAATAAGAGGACTTAAAAGAAAAGAGACATTCTGAGATCTTATATGGATTATGGAGTATATTAGTAAAATTAGAAGATTATGATCATTAAGTAATTATTAATAATCCAATAATAACACTTTTATGTAAAGTATGTGCAATTAATAATTGTAATATATTTATGTTATTTATGCAAAGAAGGCAAAACCAGAAAAAGAAAAACGTGACAGCTCCGTTGATCCGTTGATGGCGAGTTGACGCCACGTTCATATTATTTCTTCAGAATAAAATTAACAATAACCGATCCTTTACTTGTTGAATTCAATTGATTTGATTTTGATTTTGTAGCGAAAAAAAAAACCACCGATTATCTCGTCGGGCCGGGTCGGGCCGGGTTTTTTTGATTGATTCTTAGTGAAGAAGACGACGGAGAAGAAGAAGAAGATGTTGCAGAGAGCTGCAAGCAATGCGTATTCATGGTGGTGGGCCAGCCATGTTCGTACAAAGCAATCCAAGTGGCTCGAACAGTGCCTCCACGGTAGAATTTCATTTTATTTTTATTTTTTTTGGGATTAATTAAATTTTTTTGGGGATTGGAAAAACCATAAACCCTAATTGAAAATCAAATCTCGTAGATATGGAAGAGAAAGTGCAGAGCATGCTGAAGCTTCTAGAAGAGGACGGAGACTCGTTCATGAAGCGGGCCGAGATGTACTACAAGCGGCGGCCGGAGCTCATCGCCACCATCGAAGAATCGTTCAAGTCCTTCCGGGCCCTCGCCGACCGCTACGACCTCCTCTCCCGAGAGTTCCAGAACGCGAATCACGCTATCGCCGCCGTCTTCCCCGACCAAGTCCAGTTCGAGATCCCGGACTCCGACGAGGACGAAGGCCCGCCCGACGAAATCCATAAAGCCCGACAATCGGCCCACGCCCCGCAGGTCCCCAAGGCCCCGAAGAAAAAGCTGAAAACAGTAATCCATAAAGGGTCGAACTCGAACTCGAACTCGAAGCAGTCGAGGATTAAGAAATCGATCAAGCCCGAAGTGAAATCGGGCTTGACGGAAAACGAGGCGGTGGAGGAAGTGAAGAAGACCCAGAAAGAGATCCTGGCCTTGCAAACAGTGAAGGAATTCGTCAAGAGCTCGTACGAGATCGGAGTCGACAAGTACTGGGGGTTAGAAAACCAGATCACGGATCTGCAGAAGAGAGTGTCGAGTCTTCAGGACGAGTTCGAGATGAACACGGTTATCGAGGATGACGAGGCTCGAGCTCTGATGGCCGAGGCCGCACTTAAATCCTGCTTAGAAACCCTGTCTATGCTGCAAGAGAAGCTGGAGAAATCGAAGAGTGAAGCGAATGTGGAGGACGGTAGAATCGAAGCCATCTGCCTGAGGGTCCAGTCGATCAGGGAAAGATATCTGGCGAACGAAGGAGGAGGATTTGATGGGTCGGAATTTTCTCGGGATTTGGAGGAGAGTGAGGTGTTGCTGGATTGGGGTTCGGTGGAGAATCTCACGGTGACTCAGATGGCCGAGAAGGTTGACCAGCTGGTCAACAAGGTGATCGGGTTGGAGACTAAAGTGTCGACTCAGACAGTGCTCGTGAACACGCTGAGAACAGAAACAGACGAGTTGAATAATCAAATACGGGATTTGGAAGAAGAGAAGGAGGATTTGATAGACGGCTCGAAGATTTTGGGTGATAGGGTGAAAGAAACGGAACGAATGCTGAACAAGATCCAGGGTTTGAACAAGGATGTCGAGAGGCAGAACAGAAACCTCCAGAGGAACTTTGATGAGGCTCGTTCAAAGCTCGAATGTCTGTCGGAGAAACTAAGTAGTGTGAAGCCGGATGAAGAAAACCCGACAGATGATCAGGAGATCAACGGTCAGAAAGAGATGCCGAGTACAGAAGAAAAGGAGGATGTGAAAGAAGTTCGTGTAGATGAAATTCGGGTTCCTGATCAACCATTAATATTCCGAGGAGGAGAAGGTAATAATAGTCCAGTTATGAAAATGAACCATACACCAAGGGAAGTAAATACTCGCGTCGATGAGGAAAATTGTCACGCGAAAGGCGAGACGGAGTTAAAGACAAAGGAGGATGAGGAAGACGAAGACCTGAACTGGCAGGAGATGCTGTTGAGTGGGATGGAGGATCGGGAGAAGATTCTTCTAAAAGAGTACACTACGATTCTAAGGAACTATAAGGACGTCAAGAAGAAGCTTGGCGAGAAGGAGAAGGCCGAAAGTGACAGCCAGATTGACACTGTTCTTCAAATTAGAAATCTGAAGGAAGTAATCCAAAATCGAGACGAAGAGATTCGATATCTGAAACAAGAACTAGAAAAGGACTCCAAGAAAGAAAACACAGAGGCCCAAGTTGAAGAAGAAGAAAAAGAAGAAGAAGAAGAGAAAGAAGATGAGATCAAATTGAAGAACTCTGTCGACCGGCCCATCTCGAAAGTCGAGGAGAAGCTAAGGACGGATATAGATGCTATATTAGACGAGAACCTTGATTTCTGGATGAGGTTCAGCACCGAGTTCCAACAGATCGGGAAGTTCGAGACAGAGGTGCAAGACCTACAGGATGAAGTATCGAAAATCAAGGATAAAAGGAAGCCCGACGGAAGCTTCACAGCCCAGATGAAGTCAGATGCCCGGCCCATCTACAAGCATCTGAGGGAGATCCAGAGAGAGCTTTTGGTGTGGCTTGATCAAAGTGGGTCCCTCGAAGATGAGCTCAATCGCCGGTTATCATCTCTGTGTCTCCTTCAGGAGGATATCATGAAAGCTCTCCGAGAAGGTGTGGAGGGAGAAGAGATATGTTTTAGCAGCCATCAAGCTGCGAGGTTTCAAGGGGAAGTTCTGAACATGAAGCAAGAGAACAATAAGGTGAGCGAGGAGCTGAAGACGGGTTTGGAACTCGTGCACACTCTTCAACTGCAGATCGAGAAGATTTTGCAGAATCTGAGTGAAGAGTTTGGCTTATCGACTGAGCAAGGAGAGAACACGGACAAGTCGAGGATCCCGCTGAGGTCATTCATATTCGGGACGAAACACGAGAAGAAGCCGAAGCATTCGATCTTCTCGTGCATGCACCCGAATAAAAGTTACTACCAGATGCTGAGAACTGGGATACATCTCTCCAGCCCAAATCATTGATTGTATGTTTTTTTTTTTTTTTTTTTTTTTTCTTATCTTTACGAAAACAAGTTGGAATGAAAAACCAACAGGAACAAAAACATTATACTGTATGTTTTATTTATCATAGTTTTATTCAATCAAAAAAACTGTTGGAAATCAAGTTTCTGGAAATGGAGTTAGTTCGGTTTCTCGTGTCTTCGATTCTAACTGAACTAAATTAAGCCTCCTGTTCCTTTGCTTTGCCAGTCTTGGATCAGGGACCGCAGAGTATGATTCGGAGTTAGGAGCTTGTGAGTGAGCCTTAAGTTAGTCATGGGAGACGTGTCATGCCCCGTTCTCAGCCACTCGTCTATGGCTTCCAATTCGTACGAAAATCCATCCGCAGCAAGATGCGGATTCTTCATAACATCCTGTGTCAGTTTTGTCGACAAAAATATTACAGTATCTTTCTTCATAACCGAAACATGAAATTCAGACAGAGGAACGATGATACTAACCTGATAAATGGGGCAAAGGAACGCGCTAGGCAAGTTGCTCAAGTCCGTTACGGTATTATCCTCTTCAACCGGAGTCATCAGGTTCGATTCACTGTCGACAACCAAAGCATCTGCTCGTTTCTTCACGTCGTTTATCTCTCTTATCGGCATCGTAAACATCTCCTCCTCGGACAAGCACTTGGTTGCAATGCCGCATAGCTCCATAGCCAAATCCACCGGCCATGGGCCCGCCGAACGGTCCAGGCTCTCGTTCTCATTCAAATCAGCCGAATCCTTGCCTGTCAGAAGCTGAAGCACCAAGTTCCCAAAGGCCTGGACATCTGATTTTATCGTATCAGGTTCGTGAGAATTGTTCAAGCTGAGAGCGATTCTCGATACATTGTTCCGATCGAGGAGGACCCGAGAGGGCCGTAAGTTTCCGTGAGTTCGTTTGGCCTTGTGAAGGAATGCTAGAGCAGAGCATATTTCGAAAGCTATGCGTACTCGAGCGTGCCAGCTCAGACTATTGTGAATTTGCAACGAGTCACTCAGGGAGCCGTTGTGCATGTACTCGTATACGATGCAGTTTAGGTCAGGGCAGAAGCCGATCATGGCTAGTACATTCGGGTGTCGAATCTTGCTCAGAAGATTCGCCTTGATTCTGAAATCTTCCGGAGATTGATCGGAAATATACAGTTTAACGGCAACAGTTATGTGATTGACCCGACCCCTATAGACGTCGGATTTCAGCCTCAGGTGATCGGAAATGTCCTCAGTTGCAGCCAAGATCTCGTCAGCCGAGAATTCTCTGAACTCGAATCCGAGGCTGTTCGACTTCGACACTTTCCCTATGGCATCCTTCTCTTTGCAGAACTCGATTCTTCGTTGCAAGACGTCCCTTTGCTTTCTCAGCTTCTCGATCTCCTGAATCGTTTCGGATCTGGTCTGAACCGCCTTCTCGAGCTGAGTCTCCGCGCGTGCTTTGGCAGAGGACGAAGCATGGAGCTTGCTCGTGAGTTCCTTCTGGATTTCGAGAACAGAGCTCAGCTTACTTCTCTTCTGGTCCACTTCGCTCCGAAGCTCGACTATCTCTTCCCTTGTTCTCTCGACCTCTTTATTCAGATGGGCGGTTTTCACGATCTCTTCGTTTCGACACTCTTCAAGCTCCTCAACCTATATAGGAAACAGATTTTTACTACTCTTTGAAAATGAGTTTTTTCTTCTATGGAAACAATTGAGAAAAGATACCCACTCTGATGTTACATATACCGATCGCCCATTCGGCCTTTTCGCATCTTTCTTGCGCTGCGCTCGATTGCTTTCTGTTCCAGTGTATGGTTTCTTGAGCTTTCCTTATCTTGCTTCTCAGAGCCCAGATTCTTTCCGATACATCCTGACGTGGGACCCACATAAACGGAGAATATTACGATACTAGATCATTTACTGTGTCAAGAATCTGAAAATCTTACCGAGTTTTCCGATAGAAATAGCTCCTCCGAGGCTGGGTCGAGCTCTCCTCCATCTCTAGCTAAAGATAACAACCCGCTCACATAGTTCTCGATCTCTCGATTGCACTTGTTCCATTGATGAGGCGAGTCTTCGTTGCTTCTTGGAGAAGAAGCTGAGTCGTCATTGCTTCTGAACGAGGAGGAATGCGAATCACTCGAAACACTTGCTACGTTTTCCGGGAACATTCTTCCAAGCCAGTTCCTTATGCTGTGATTCTTCTCCTTGAGCTTGGCCAGAGTAAACCCCCTGTCATCCTCGATGAACCCTTCTTCCTCGTTTTCTCCTCTCAGGAAAACGAGCCTCCCTCCACATATCACGTACGTCTCGCAGAAATCAGGTTTGTGGCGAACCACGTAAAAGGATCCGCTCATCGAGGCTCTTGATTTCCTGATCACAAAAAAATGGTAACAAGATCCGATCTCTACCAAGCATCATCGACTCGCACGAATAAAAAAAAATTATTTTACCCCGACGAGTGTTTCATGAAGCCCAACGACATGACTAGTTTGGTTATCCGGAAACTCGATATCATCTCTATGATCTGCTTGTGCAATGGCTGTTGATCATCAGTCTCAATCTTGATCACTTCTGTCTCAACCTATTATTACTCCAAGAAAAATAATGTATAGTATATGATTTTATTTATTTATTTATTGTAATAAATATATAGAACACATTTAACCTTGTCACAAAAGGCTATGTACTGGGACAGGATCTTGTTTCTGTTGGCTTCCTCTGTCTTTTCAAGAACTCTTAGCTTCTCCTCATTCAAAGAACTAGTAGGGAGCTTTCCGACTGTGTTTACAGCATACGAATGAATATATATATATATATATATAAACGGAACGAAAAGGAACATTGCTTACTCGGTGTATAAACGTAGTCCTTGCACACGGCGTCTGAGGCGTGGAGGATTACGATTCGGATCCCATTGTTGTTTTCGGACCATTTTCTTAGTGTCCATTGCAAGGTGGAAAAACCATCGTACCAATCCGTGCCAATGGCAACGTACACTTTCTCAGGATGATCGCTCTTCATTTTTTTTTTTTTTTTTTTCCAATAGATCAGATCATGGAAAAGAATGTAAGTCCATTTTCAGAGAGAATGCTACTTTTTTGTGTGTGTGGAAAAATCTTCAAGTGTGTGTGATAACTGTTGGGTTGGGGTAAGACAAAAAAGAAGAAAAAGGAATTCAATGATTTTGAATTTGTGTCACAAAAGTATATTCCATGTTGGAGAAAAGGGAGATTAGCACGAAGTTTACATTGGACTTTTAATTCGCGTGATCAACGCCTTTGCGATGAGGCCAAAGTTTAGGACTTTAGGCCAAATTTCTCTAACTCTAGTTATACTTTTTCAAATATTGGCTCGGGAACGACTCGAGTCATTCTTCTGGATAAGCACTTTATTTAAAATTGTTTATTACTATGTGCTTTTGTACCAAGAATTGTCTTGACAACTAGCACTAAGCAAGTAAAAACAAATACGGAGTATACAGTAGTAAACAGTTTATCAAGCAATATCGATTAACAATTACTAAATAGCGATTAAGAAAAACACACAGTCACACACACAGAGAGAGACGATTGTAGGGATCGGTTTTACAGAGATGGCAAAGGACAGAAAAAGACGAGGCTTGTGTTAGACACAATCTCCTTAAAACAAAATTCGACCTCTACCGATCGTTTGTTTCCCAGGATACAACGTCTCAAGCAACTACGTTGCACGTCGAAGCAAGAGTTGCCTGAAAGTTTCACCGGAGGGCCAAGGATAATAAGGAGAAAATGAGAAGGGAAGTAGCAGATTGCTGGAGTGGTTATGCTGTACAATTTCACAAATACGATCTCGTATTTATAGGCTGAGCAAGGGACTTTGATCGATTCATGCAATGAACCTGGACAGTCAACACGTAACGGCCATGCAATAATGTCTCAGCATTAAGGCCACCTTAATTGTCATTTTGAATTTCAAAATATATAATCAATAAAATGATTTTATTTTATTTACTTAATAAATAAATAAAATCAGTCAACTTAACCGTTACAAAGTTAAGAATCGAAAAAAAAAAAAATTGCAAAATGTGGCTCGCTCGACTGCCCATAAATCGAACCGACATTCGTGTACGCAGGTCGCGCTCGCACACAAGTCCGGGGGTTCGTAGGCTATTTCGGACTTGGTTTGCACCCCCCCTGCGCGCACGTAGGAGGCGGAGCAATACTATAGCAAGTCATTCATAAGCCACTAAAGTGCAAGCACTATATATGCCCACTTATTTTTGCATAGTTTTCCAATGTGGGATAACAACCCACTTTGTTAATTTCCTTTCTTTTTCCCAATAATTTTGATTATATTCAACAATTAATTTCTCATTCATTTCAACTCCGATTCGAGTAAATGAGATATCGATTCGAAGCTCTTTACGAGCTCTATTTTTTCCAACAGTCCCCCCCATGAATGAAAATTATACAGATACCAAAAGTAGTTTGGTGAAACAATCAACGTTAGAAACGTGCATAGGATAGGTAGGTGTTACCCTTTGAACCTTCCCTTGTGAAAGCATACTAGCTTTACTGATTAAATAGTAGACACGATGTCTTTGAACTATTCACCATTTGTGTAAACGGTAATATACTCCACTCACGTTCTTTCTAACAACTCTCAGTTCTCATGATTATGTTCATTTTGGCCCTGAACATCAGCCTGGTTCTGTAAGAGTGTTTAAGAATATGCCTTACTGTATTCTCTTCGAAGCGGCCCCACTTCTCTCTTACATAGGTGATTTCTTTTTCAAGAGTATTCATAATATCTCTTTTGAATCATTAATAGCCATTTGCTAATCCTCACACTCAATCACTGTAGCATCTTTTAGGCAATGGACTTTTGGTGGAAATCAAATTCCCCCCCAGGACAGTGATAACGAAGTGTAGACGGTTAGGTTGTCCTTTTGAACCTAGTTCTTGGGATCTCCAGTCATATAGGTAAGGTTTTCCATCGTCTCAACTCTCTTTCTTTAAGGCTTTTAGTCCCATTCCTGTAGATGACGACATTACTAACTCTCGATTTAACCCTTTGGTTAATGGATCTGCGATATTATCTTTAGATCTTACGTAGTCTATTGAGATAACTCCAGTCGAAAGTAGTTGTCGAATGGTATTATGTCTGCGACGTATATGTCTAGACTTACCATTGTACATATTACTTTGTGCTCGTCCAATTGCAGATTGACTATCACAATGTATACGAATTGGAGGCACAGGTTTCGTCCACTTTGGAATATCTTCTAGGAAATTCCTGAGCCACTCGGCCTCTTCGCCACATTTATCTAGAGCTATAAACTCTGATTCCATTGTGGATCTAGCAATTACTGTTTGCTTAGACGATTTCCAAGAAATAGCAGCTCCACCGAGAGTGAATACATATCCACTTGTGGACTTGGAGTCTTTTATGTCAGAAATCCAATTTGCGTCAGTGTAACCTTCAATAACAGCTGGATATCGAGTATAATGCAACCCATAATCTCGAGAATATCGTAAATATCTAAGTAACCGTACAATAGCTTTCCAGTGGCTTTCACTTGGATTACTAGTGTATCTGCTCAGCTTATTTACTGTATAGGCTATGTCTGGTCTTGTACAACTCGTTAAGTACATTAGACTGCCGATCACTCTTGAGTACTCTACTTGACTCACTCCGTCACCTCTATTTTTAGCGAGGTGTTGACTTGTATCTATTGGAGTTCTAGCAAGACCCGTATCATCTTTGCTAAACTTCTCTAAGATTTTGTCGACATAATGAGATTGACTCAAAGCAAAGCCGTCTGTTGTTCTATGAATTTTAATTCCAAGTACAACATCAGCATTGCCCATATCTTTCATGTCAAATTTTGAATTTAACATATTTTTCACTGATTTGACCATATTATCGTTACTTCCCACGATAAGTATGTCGTCAACATATAGGCACATGATTAAATAATCATCGTCCGTATTTTTTATATAAATGCATTTATCGCATTCATTTATCCGAAAGCCATATTCTAACATAGCATAATCAAATTTTTCATGCCATTGTTTTGGTGCTTGTTTTAATCCGTACAAGGATTTCACCAATTTACACACTTTATTTTCTTGCCCGGGAGCAGAAAATCCTTCTGGTTGATCCATATATATTTCTTCACCTAGATCACCATTTAAGAAGGCTGTTTTTACATCCATTTGATGTATTTCGAGATTTCTTAGCGCTGCTATGGCGATAATTAATCTAATTGACGTAATTCTAGTCACAGGAGAGTACGTATCAAAATAGTCAAGACCTTCTTTTTGTCTATAACCTTTAATTACAAGTCTTGCCTTGTATTTATCGATAGTCCCGTCGGCTTTCATTTTCTTTTTGAAAATCCACTTAGAACCTAGGGGTTTACTTCCCGGAGGAAGGTCCGCTAATTCCCAAGTATGATTTTGCAAAATAGAATTAATTTCACTTTGAATGGCCTCTTTCCATTGAGGGCCATCAGACGAGTTTACAGCTTCTTTAAAGCTTTGAGGTTCACTCTCGAGCATGTAGGTTAAAAAATCAGGACCGAACGATTTTTCTATACGAGGTCGTTTACTTCGTCTTTGTTCAACATTTATGTCATCAACAATTTCTGTAATTGTTGGGTTTGCATGCATGCGCGAGGAACTAGCTTCATTGCTATTATCAGTGCATGTCTTCCATGGAAATATATTTTCAAAAAATTGAGCATTTCTTGATTCCATAATAGTATTTTTGTGTATATCGTCGATTTTTGATTCGTACACAAGAAATCGATAGGCACTACTATTATGTGCATATCCGATAAATACACAATCAACAGTTTTAGGTCCTATTTTAACCTTTTTCGGTAGTGGAATTGCCACTTTTGCTAAACACCCCCATACTTTCAAGTATTTATACGACGGAGCTCGACCAAACCATAATTCATATGGAGTTTTGTCGATTTTCTTTCGTGGCACCTTATTTAAAAGGTAGTTTGCGGTTAACAACGCTTCTCCCCACATGTTCGGAGGTAGTCCAGAATCAAGCAACATCGCATTTAACATTTCTTTCAATGTTCGATTTTTGCGTTCGGCAACACCGTTTTGTTGAGGGGAATAAGGTGCAGTAGTTTCATGCATGATTCCATGTTTTTCACAAAAATCAGCAAACGGAAACTCATATTCACCTCCTCGATCACTTCTTAATCGTTTAATTTTTCGATTAAGTTGATTTTCAACTTCTGTCTTGTAAAGTACAAACTTTTCGAAAGCTTCGTCTTTACTTTTTAGGAGATATACATAACAATATTTTGTGCTATCGTCAATAAACGTGATAAAATATTTATTTCCACCACGTGTTTGCACGGTTTTTAGATCACACACGTCCGTGTGAATTAAATCGAGGGGTTCACTATTTCTTTCAATAGTTCGAAAAGATGATCGAGTCATTTTCGCTTCTACACAAATTTCGCATTTGTGATTTGTATCAATTTGGAGTGTGGGTATGCTTTTTAAGTTCATTAATTTTCTTAATGAATTAAAGTTTACATGTCCTAAACGGCCATGCCAAGTTATCGATGACTCAAGCAAGTAAACGGAAGTAGAAGCAGTCTTATTCATGTTCTTGTTGATAGTCATTACATTGAGCTTGAACAGCCCATCATTCTCATACCCCTTGCCCAGATACACCCCACCCTTGGATATTATAACATTATCCGACTCGATTACAATACGAAAACCATGCTTATTCAGAAGAGACTCAGACACTAAATTCTTACGAATCTCAGGCACATACAAAACATTATTCAGAGTTAGTTCTTTTCCAGAAGTAAACTTCAGCATTATTTTTCCTTTCCCTTTGACATCAGAAGTTGCTGAATTCCCCATAAAGAGCTTTTCCCCAGTAGCACTTTCATCAAGAGTGTGGAACAGCTCCTTGGATGAGCAGATGTGGCGGGTAGCACCTGTGTCGATCCACCACTCACGTGGGTTAGACCCCACCATGTTCAGTTCTGAAACAACAGCAGCAAAATTATTATCATTTTCAATAACAAGTGCATTGTTTCTTTTAGGTTTCCTGCACTCGGAAGCCCGATGACCAGGTTTGTCACAGTTGTGACAAATTCCAGCAAACTTCTTTTTGAATTCTCCCTTTTTCGGAGCAAGCATCTGGTCAACTTTCATTTTGCCTTTGTCTTTGTAGGTAGGCTTGGAGCTGGCCTCGACTACATTTGCCTTGGGTTCATGGCCATAGAGACGAGAATTCTTCTTGTTGTCCTCTTCGATGCGAAGGCGAACAATCAGCTCTTCTACGTTCATCTCCTTTCGTTTGTGCTTCAGATAGTTCTTGAAGTCTTGCCACCCGGGGGGAAGTTTCTCGATGATAGCAGCCACTTGAAAAGTCTCGCTGATCACCATCCCCTCGGCATGAATGTCATGAATAATGACTTGAAACTCCTGCACCTGAGACATCACAGATTTAGTATCAACCATTTTAAAATCAAGAAAGTTTGTCACAATGAATTTCTTGGCACCGGCATCCTCGGTTTTGTATTTCTTATCCAGACTCTCCCACAACTCTTTAGCAGATTTGACTCCAATGTACACATTGTACAAGTCATCTGTAAGACTATTCATCAAATAGTTTCTGCACAAGAAGTCGCAATGCTTCCATGCATCAAGCGCGCTCACCGCTTGCACGTCCGGATCTTCCGGTAGGCGAGGAGGATCTTCTTTCAAGAACCTCGCCAAATTCAATGTTGTCAAATAGAACAACATCTTCTGTTGCCAACGCTTGAAATTCAAGCCGTTGAACTTCTCCGGTTTATCGTGATGATTCACGACCGGAAAAGCCATCTGGTGTGGCGCACCACCACCAGGTCCCGAAGGAGGCACAGTCATAGTAGGGGTAGGAGTGATAGGGATCGTCTCCTTCTGAGCAGTGGAGTCAGTTGCTTTCTCGGTGATGATGGGAGAGTCAGAAGCAGCCATCTCGTAGAGATTTTTGTTTTAAGACTGTAGGGATCGGTTTTACAGAGATGGCAAAGGACAGAAAAAGACGAGGCTTGTGTTAGACACAATCTCCTTAAAACAAAATTCGACCTCTACCGATCGTTTGTTTCCCAGGATACAACGTCTCAAGCAACTACGTTGCACGTCGAAGCAAGAGTTGCCTGAAAGTTTCACCGGAGGGCCAAGGATAATAAGGAGAAAATGAGAAGGGAAGTAGCAGATTGCTGGAGTGGTTATGCTATACAATTTCACAAATACGATCTCGTATTTATAGGCTGAGCAAGGGACTTTAATCGATTCATGCAATGAACCTGGACAGTCAACACGTAACGGCCATGCAATAATGTCTCAGCATTAAGGCCACCTTAATTGTCATTTTGAATTTCAAAATATATAATCAATAAAATGATTTTATTTTATTTACTTAATAAATAAATAAAATCAGTCAACTTAACCGTTACAAAGTTAAGAATCGAAAAAAAAAAAAATTGCAAAATGTGGCTCGCTAGACTGCCCATAAATCGAACCGACATTCGTGTACGCAGGTCGCGCTCGCACACAAGTCCGGGGGTTCGTAGGCTATTTCGGACTTGGTTTGCACCCCCCCCCTGCGCGCACGTAGGAGGCGGAGCAATACTATAGCAAGTCATTCATAAGCCACTAAAGTGCAAGCACTATATATGCCCACTTGTTTTTGCATAGTTTTCCAATGTGGGATAACAACCCACTTTGTTAATTTCCTTTCTTTTTCCCAATAATTTTGATTATATTCAACAATTAATTTCTCATTCATTTCAACTCCGATTCGTGTAAATGAGATATCGATTCGAAGCTCTTTACGAGCTCTATTTTTTCCAACAGTCCCCCCCATGAATGAAAATTATACAGATACCAAAAGTAGTTTGGTGAAACAATCAACGTTAGAAACGTGCATAGGATAGGTAGGTGTTACCCTTTGAACCTTCCCTTGTGAAAGCATACTAGCTTTACTGATTAAATAGTAGACACGATGTCTTTGAACTATTCACCATTTGTGTAAACGGTAATATACTCCACTCACGTTCTTTCTAACAACTCTCAGTTCTCATGATTATGTTCATTTTGGCCCTGAACATCAGCCTGGTTCTGTAAGAGTGTTTAAGAATATGCCTTACTGTATTCTCTTCGAAGCGGCCCCACTTCTCTCTTACATAGGTGATTTCTTTTTCAAGAGTATTCATAATATCTCTTTTGAATCATTAATAGCCATTTGCTAATCCTCACACTCAATCACTGTAGCATCTTTTAGGCAATGGACTTTTGGTGGAAATCAAATTCCCCCCCAGGACAGTGATAACGAAGTGTAGACGGTTAGGTTGTCCTTTTGAACCTAGTTCTTGGGATCTCCAGTCATATAGGTAAGGTTTTCCATCGTCTCAACTCTCTTTCTTTAAGGCTTTTAGTCCTATTCCTGTAGATGACGACATTACTAACTCTCGATTTAACCCTTTGGTTAATGGATCTGCGATATTATCTTTAGATCTTACGTAGTCTATTGAGATAACTCCAGTCGAAAGTAGTTGTCGAATGGTATTATGTCTGCGACGTATATGTCTAGACTTACCATTGTACATATTACTTTGTGCTCGTCCAATTGCAGATTGACTATCACAATGTATACGAATTGGAGGCACAGGTTTCGTCCACTTTGGAATATCTTCTAGGAAATTCCTGAGCCACTCGGCCTCTTCGCCACATTTATCTAGAGCTATAAACTCTGATTCCATTGTGGATCTAGCAATTACTGTTTGCTTAGACGATTTCCAAGAAATAGCAGCTCCACCGAGAGTGAATACATATCCACTTGTGGACTTGGAGTCTTTTATGTCAGAAATCCAATTTGCGTCAGTGTAACCTTCAATAACAGCTGGATATCGAGTATAATGCAACCCATAATCTCGAGAATATCGTAAATATCTAAGTAACCGTACAATAGCTTTCCAGTGGCTTTCACTTGGATTACTAGTGTATCTGCTCAGCTTATTTACTGTATAGGCTATGTCTGGTCTTGTACAACTCGTTAAGTACATTAGACTGCCGATCACTCTTGAGTACTCTACTTGACTCACTCCGTCACCTCTATTTTTAGCGAGGTGTTGACTTGTATCTATTGGAGTTCTAGCAAGACCCGTATCATCTTTGCTAAACTTCTCTAAGATTTTGTCGACATAATGAGATTGACTCAAAGCAAAGCCGTCTGTTGTTCTATGAATTTTAATTCCAAGTACAACATCAGCATTGCCCATATCTTTCATGTCAAATTTTGAATTTAACATATTTTTCACTGATTTGACCATATTATCGTTACTTCCCACGATAAGTATGTCGTCAACATATAGGCACATGATTAAATAATCATCGTCCGTATTTTTTATATAAATGCATTTATCGCATTCATTTATCCGAAAGCCATATTCTAACATAGCATAATCAAATTTTTCATGCCATTGTTTTGGTGCTTGTTTTAATCCGTACAAGGATTTCACCAATTTACACACTTTATTTTCTTGCCCGGGAGCAGAAAATCCTTCTGGTTGATCCATATATATTTCTTCACCTAGATCACCATTTAAGAAGGCTGTTTTTACATCCATTTGATGTATTTCGAGATTTCTTAGCGCTGCTATGGCGATAATTAATCTAATTGACGTAATTCTAGTCACAGGAGAGTACGTATCAAAATAGTCAAGACCTTCTTTTTGTCTATAACCTTTAATTACAAGTCTTGCCTTGTATTTATCGATAGTCCCGTCGGCTTTCATTTTCTTTTTGAAAATCCACTTAGAACCTAGGGGTTTACTTCCCGGAGGAAGGTCCGCTAATTCCCAAGTATGATTTTGCAAAATAGAATTAATTTCACTTTGAATGGCCTCTTTCCATTGAGGGCCATCAGACGAGTTTACAGCTTCTTTAAAGCTTTGAGGTTCACTCTCGAGCATGTAGGTTAAAAAATCAGGACCGAACGATTTTTCTATA
This sequence comes from Euphrasia confusa, assembly GCA_954870475.1. NCBI lineage: Eukaryota > Viridiplantae > Streptophyta > Magnoliopsida > Lamiales > Orobanchaceae > Euphrasia > Euphrasia confusa. The sequence goes on along the minus strand of OX940970.1, from coordinate 27,952,564 downwards.
CGAGGTCGTTTACTTCGTCTTTGTTCAACATTTATGTCATCAACAATTTCTGTAATTGTTGGGTTTGCATGCATGCGCGAGGAACTAGCTTCATTGCTATTATCAGTGCATGTCTTCCATGGAAATATATTTTCAAAAAATTGAGCATTTCTTGATTCCATAATAGTATTTTTGTGTATATCGTCGATTTTTGATTCGTACACAAGAAATCGATAGGCACTACTATTATGTGCATATCCGATAAATACACAATCAACAGTTTTAGGTCCTATTTTAACCTTTTTCGGTAGTGGAATTGCCACTTTTGCTAAACACCCCCATACTTTCAAGTATTTATACGACGGAGCTCGACCAAACCATAATTCATATGGAGTTTTGTCGATTTTCTTTCGTGGCACCTTATTTAAAAGGTAGTTTGCGGTTAACAACGCTTCTCCCCACATGTTCGGAGGTAGTCCAGAATCAAGCAACATCGCATTTAACATTTCTTTCAATGTTCGATTTTTGCGTTCGGCAACACCGTTTTGTTGAGGGGAATAAGGTGCAGTAGTTTCATGCATGATTCCATGTTTTTCACAAAAATCAGCAAACGGAAACTCATATTCACCTCCTCGATCACTTCTTAATCGTTTAATTTTTCGATTAAGTTGATTTTCAACTTCTGTCTTGTAAAGTACAAACTTTTCGAAAGCTTCGTCTTTACTTTTTAGGAGATATACATAACAATATTTTGTGCTATCGTCAATAAACGTGATAAAATATTTATTTCCACCACGTGTTTGCACGGTTTTTAGATCACACACGTCCGTGTGAATTAAATCGAGGGGTTCACTATTTCTTTCAATAGTTCGAAAAGATGATCGAGTCATTTTCGCTTCTACACAAATTTCGCATTTGTGATTTGTATCAATTTGGAGTGTGGGTATGCTTTTTAAGTTCATTAATTTTCTTAATGAATTAAAGTTTACATGTCCTAAACGGCCATGCCAAGTTATCGATGACTCAAGCAAGTAAACGGAAGTAGAAGCAGTCTTATTCATGTTCTTGTTGATAGTCATTACATTGAGCTTGAACAGCCCATCATTCTCATACCCCTTGCCCAGATACACCCCACCCTTGGATATTATAACATTATCCGACTCGATTACAATACGAAAACCATGCTTATTCAGAAGAGACTCAGACACTAAATTCTTACGAATCTCAGGCACATACAAAACATTATTCAGAGTTAGTTCTTTTCCAGAAGTAAACTTCAGCATTATTTTTCCTTTCCCTTTGACATCAGAAGTTGCTGAATTCCCCATAAAGAGCTTTTCCCCAGTAGCACTTTCATCAAGAGTGTGGAACAGCTCCTTGGATGAGCAGATGTGGCGGGTAGCACCTGTGTCGATCCACCACTCACGTGGGTTAGACCCCACCATGTTCAGTTCTGAAACAACAGCAGAAAAATTATTATCATTTTCAATAACAAGTGCATTGTTTCTTTTAGGTTTCCTGCACTCGGAAGCCCGATGACCAGGTTTGTCACAGTTGTGACAAATTCCAGCAAACTTCTTTTTGAATTCTCCCTTTTTCGGAGCAAGCATCTGGTCAACTTTCATTTTGCCTTTGTCTTTGTAGGTAGGCTTGGAGCTGGCCTCGACTACATTTGCCTTGGGTTCATGGCCATAGAGACGAGAATTCTTCTTGTTGTCCTCTTCGATGCGAAGGCGAACAATCAGCTCTTCTACGTTCATCTCCTTTCGTTTGTGCTTCAGATAGTTCTTGAAGTCTTGCCACCCGGGGGGAAGTTTCTCGATGATAGCAGCCACTTGAAAAGTCTCGCTGATCACCATCCCCTCGGCATGAATGTCATGAATAATGACTTGAAACTCCTGCACCTGAGACATCACAGATTTAGTATCAACCATTTTAAAATCAAGAAAGTTTGTCACAATGAATTTCTTGGCACCGGCATCCTCGGTTTTGTATTTCTTATCCAGACTCTCCCACAACTCTTTAGCAGATTTGACTCCAATGTACACATTGTACAAGTCATCTGTAAGACTATTCATCAAATAGTTTCTGCACAAGAAGTCGCAATGCTTCCATGCATCAAGCGCGCTCACCGCTTGCACGTCCGGATCTTCCGGTAGGCGAGGAGGATCTTCTTTCAAGAACCTCGCCAAATTCAATGTTGTCAAATAGAACAACATCTTCTGTTGCCAACGCTTGAAATTCAAGCCGTTGAACTTCTCCGGTTTATCGTGATGATTCACGACCGGAAAAGCCATCTGGTGTGGCGCACCACCACCAGGTCCCGAAGGAGGCACAGTCATAGTAGGGGTAGGAGTGATAGGGATCGTCTCCTTCTGAGCAGTGGAGTCAGTTGCTTTCTCGGTGATGATGGGAGAGTCAGAAGCAGCCATCTCGTAGAGATTTTTGTTTTAAGACTGTAGGGATCGGTTTTACAGAGATGGCAAAGGACAGAAAAAGACGAGGCTTGTGTTAGACACAATCTCCTTAAAACAAAATTCGACCTCTACCGATCGTTTGTTTCCCAGGATACAACGTCTCAAGCAACTACGTTGCACGTCGAAGCAAGAGTTGCCTGAAAGTTTCACCGGAGGGCCAAGGATAATAAGGAGAAAATGAGAAGGGAAGTAGCAGATTGCTGGAGTGGTTATGCTGTACAATTTCACAAATACGATCTCGTATTTATAGGCTGAGCAAGGGACTTTGATCGATTCATGCAATGAACCTGGACAGTCAACACGTAACGGCCATGCAATAATGTCTCAGCATTAAGGCCACCTTAATTGTCATTTTGAATTTCAAAATATATAATCAATAAAATGATTTTATTTTATTTACTTAATAAATAAATAAAATCAGTCAACTTAACCGTTACAAAGTTAAGAATCGAAAAAAAAAAAATTGCAAAATGTGGCTCGCTCGACTGCCCATAAATCGAACCGACATTCGTGTACGCAGGTCGCGCTCGTAGGCTATTTCGGACTTGGTTTGCACCCCCCCCTGCGCGCACGTAGGAGGCGGAGCAATACTATAGCAAGTCATTCATAAGCCACTAAAGTGCAAGCACTATATATGCCCACTTGTTTTTGCATAGTTTTCCAATGTGGGATAACAACCCACTTTGTTAATTTCCTTTCTTTTTCCCAATAATTTTGATTATATTCAACAATTAATTTCTCATTCATTTCAACTCCGATTCGAGTAAATGAGATATCGATTCGAAGCTCTTTACGAGCTCTATTTTTTCCAACAACGATTAAACAGATAAAGAAGATCATTATGTGAGCCTATTGTATTAAAGAAGATTTACCTATCAAATATGTTGAATTGTGAAAGATAAATCTATCGTTAAAACTAATGTAAAATTAATAATAAGATAAGATGAACCAAAATAAAAATGTTAGATGTATGTGATTTGAATAATTGACATTTAAATGGCTTAAGTTTTAATAAGATTATTAAATGAAAATTTATTTTTTGTGAAGAGAATAATTAATTAAGTTTCAATGTTATAACTTTGTATATTATTATCGATTTTAAAGTGTTCACAATGGGGGTGTAGCTCATATGGTAGAGCGCTCGCTTAGCATGCGAGAGGCATGGGGTTCGATTCCTTGCACCTCCATAGTTCTGTCAAAATATCAATTTTATTTCATTTTATTTTTTCATTGCAAAAATCATTGTGTAAAAGCAAGCAAAAAAGCATTGTGTAAGCAAACAACTTTTCGATTCCTTGCACCTCCATAGTTCTGTCAAAATATCAATTTTATTTCATTTTATTTTTTCATTGCAAAAACCATTGTGTAAAAGCAAGCAAAAAAGCATTGTGTAAGCAAACAACTTTTCGTCGAAATATCTATTTTATTTCATTATATTTTTTTCATCGCAAAAACCATTGTGTAAAAGCAAGCAATGAAAAACCATTGTGTAAGCAAACAACTTTTCGTCAAAATATCTATTTTATTTCATTTTATTTTTTTCATCGCAAAAACCATTGTATAAAAGCAAGCAATGAAAAATCATTGTGTAAGCAAGCAACTTCACATCTCTTGCAGTTGAACGTTGTTTTCAGGTTTTCTAGTGAATAAGAGAACATCTCTTATTCACACTTATAGGTTTTCTAGTGAATAAGAGAATACTCCTATCTCTTATTCACACTTATACTTATGCATGGGGTCTATCCTCATTATAGGGGTGTCAATGGGTCTACATTATCAATTAAATACAATAAACTCTACATTATCATAAATTACATCAATTAAATAAATTAAAATGTTATGATAACTTTAATTGTAAGAGAATATGAATGTTATTGTAAACTAATTGTAAAAAAAAAAAATTAATCAATTTTTCTAAATAAATAATATATTAATATTATTTATTTATTGAATAATGTATTATTATAATATAATAATTAAAATTAATTTCATAAATGAGTTTAACGGGTTAATTTCGAGTTCGTAGGTCGACTCGCGGTTGACCCATTTAATAAATGGGTCATGGCGGGTTGACCCGCAATTGACCCGCTTTTTAATCGTGCGGGTTCAACCCACTTTATTTTATGTGGGTTTCAAGTCGTGTTATCGGGTCGAGTCCAAATTAACCGGCCTTAAAATCCATAAATGGCTATTCATATTACTACTGTTAAATCTACTCAAACATAAATCACATGTTTCTTGATGCTTTTACTCATCTTTTAGAACCTTGTTCAAATTCAATTTAACACCAAATCAAATGCCTTCAATCTAATGGTGCAATAACGGGGTTCGATTCCCCTCACCTGCACTTAACTCAAGTAAATTGCAAAGAAACAGTTATTTTTTGTTAGGACAGAGAGAGTATACATTTTCTATTATGAGAGGTACTTTACTATTGCATGTAACCTCCACAATTTAGTTATGAGAGGCACAATACATTTTCTCAGTTTGCCTCTTCAATACTCCCTCCCATTCATTTTATGTGTCGTTATAGACTTTTGCACATTTATTAATAAACAAATAAAGTACCTAATTTAACCCAATTAAATGTTATAAATTAAACACTCATTGTTCATCCATACCTCTTGATATTCATCGCTTCTTTAGCATTTATATTAATATAAATAAATATAAAATGAATCCATAATCAATAAGGAACAATTAATAAAAGTATAATGTGTCAATAAATCTCAAAACGACACTTAATTAGTAAAAAGAAAAAAAACTCAAAACGACACTTAATATGAATGGGAGGGAGTAAGCTACCAAAAATACGAAAAATTGTTTTTTGTTGGACTAACCAATATAAGGGACGTGGAGTGGTAGGTGAGCCCAACAAATAAATTCAATTTTATTTTTAATTTAATATTATAAAATGAAGAATGAAACGCATGTATATGTAATGTGAATCAAAAAATATTCTACAACTATTCTACACATGAATAGAATTATAGGACCCTTTTTTTTCAGGGTGGGCCTCGGCCTCGTCCTAACTCCTAAGCTAGCTTACAAAATCAATTAAAAAAAGTAGCAACTAAAACTTGACAGAGCTATGCGTACGGCGACACGCTGACATAAAAGTTAGAAGCCGCTAAGCTCATGAGGTGTTGGTGCTCTATATCAACGATAACCTGGACGTGAAAGCTTAGTTGATCCTCCCCTCCTTGTAACTCGACTTGCTTTTTTCCATGTTCTAACAACCGTACTCAATACTGAATTTGTTATACATTTGTAATGTCCTCTGTAATACCAGTTACGTGCATAATGGAACCCTACCATGTTCGCAAATAATCGAGCGAGTGTGTGACATAATGTTCTCTTTCAAAGTGTTATTGGGTATAATAACCCCGAGGAGAAGGACGATAACGTTTCCCCTGACATGATAAAACCCTTCTTTTTGACCTTCTTTCAAGCACATGTCCCTAACCAAATCGTGAATTTTGCAATACTTTATGCTCCCTGTAGAACCCAACTCATCAATTAGAATGAGATTTCTACCGACAGGTCCTCTAAGAAACCTCTACCGGTAACTAATAGAATGTAAAATTCACTTTTATTTCATTTTCTAAATAATCTAAAAAAATTAAAGTTACAAAATAAATCATCACTTATATTATTATTTGAAAATCAATTATAAATAATACTATTATATTAATTATAAATAAATTAATAAAACAACTATGGAGAATAGAGATATTTGGAATACAAACAAACTATAAATTAACATTTTAATTTTTTTAGTCATACAAATATTTAATCTTAATAATACTAATTAACATTATGATAAATATTATAGAAAAAACAATTTCAATAAACCTTGACGTGAAAGGTTAGTTGATCCTCCCCGCCTTGTAAGTCGACTTGCTTGTCGAACATATCTTTCGTAGACTTCACCGCTCCTTCTCCGCAGTAGAACAACTTTATACTCTTGAGCGTATAAATGTTTCCAAGCTCAAAAGGGATCTTCTTCAGCTCTCTCAACGCGCGAAGATAAAGATGTTCAAGTCGTGGAAGGATGTAGGAATCCTCTTCCACCGCACTCCAGTTTTCGAGACCCTTACAGTAGCCCACTTCTAAGTACTTGAGGCAGGGGAATTGTCCTTGGCCTATTTCCCACTTCCCTTTTTCAAAGCAACCCCACGTTAATTTGAGTTTCTCGAGAAGAGGCAACGAACCGATCTTTTCCAGCATGTCGTCCCATTCATGCTCTTTGGCCACCCAAAGACTCAACTTCTTAAGGGAGTGTGGATAGGTAATCTTCTGCAAAGGAGTAAACAACGGCCTACTTGCGGATAAAAATTCTTCGACGGATAGGGATTCCAATCCACACAGATATTTCATATTGCCCAAAAAATACACATCATCATCCGAATCAACATCATCAAATTTATACTCCAGATCCAATCTTTTGATATTGGGAATTCTCTTGATCACCCCATTTCTAAATTTGAAATTCCTTATTCCTTTAAGGGTGTGTAGATTTTTCATGATGACCACCGCATCACCATCTCGCCCATCGAAGCTCGGAGGATCCGGAAGACACGCAGAATCCCTGATGAAATTCATATGCCTAAGCTGAGTCATTTCCCAGAAATCAACGACCATGATGGGCTCTAAAGTGGAAGAACAAGAAACAACAAGTGTACGCAAATTCCAAAGGTGGCTAATAGAGGGAAGGAATGGCGGCATCCATGAAGCTGCGATAGCAAGGTGTCGCAGGTTAACATAGCGAGACACGACAGAATTAAAGCCGATTCGCATTTTATCACAGGCATACCAGAATTTTTCATGCACTTCTAATGTCCTCAGTAATACCAGATTCTTGCATAATGGAACCCTAACGTATTCGGAAATAATCGAGCGAGTGTGTGACATAAATCTCAAGTCACTACGTACGTTGTTCTCTTTCATAGTGTTATCGGGTATAATAACCCGGCGTCGGGCATTCATGCCCTGAGGAGAAGGATGATTACATTTCACCATGACATGATAAAACCCTTCTTTCTGACCTTCTTTCAAGCACATGTCCCTAACCAAATCGTGAATTTTGCAATACTTTATGCTCCCTGTAGAACCCAACTTATCAATTAGAATGAGATTTCTACCGACGAGGTCCTCTAAGAAACCTCTACCGGTAATCTCCAAGGCTTCGCCTTTCGTTGGTTTAAGAAATCCTTCGGAAACCCATTGTCGGACAAGTGAAGAGACATAAATCCTTTCGTCCTCCTTAAACACTCCCATGTATAAAAAACACGGTTTTAAGTATACAGGCAAATGATTATAGCTCAGCTTCAACAATCTCAAACAATGTTTGTCGTCCCTCATATTCACCACTGAGGTGAAGTTGTCTCGTATTGATTCCCAAGATGCACGAGTGCCTTCCATAGTTTTGAGAAGACCTCCCACCACAGATATTGATAAAGGAAGACCTTTGCAGTTGTCCACAATCTTCTCTCCAATTTCCTCCAGTTCGGGAGGGCAGCTACTCTTCTCACCGAATACTGTCTTGGAGAACAGATCCCAACTGCTAGCCTTATCTAGGAAATTCATACTGAAACTATAATCAGTTGTCAGTAATTCGGATAGCCTGGTCGTCACCAGCACTCGACTGCCGTTACCGTTGTCAGGAAAGTAGTGTTGTATGTTATTCCATGAATCGATACTCCACATATCATCCATCACGATCAGAAACCTTCTAGGGAACAAGTACTTGTAAAGATCCAACCCCAATTGATCGACACTCATGTGTTCCTTGTCTGTTTTAGTAGCTTGGGAGAGTAGTTCACGGAGGATTTCCCCCGGGTCGTAGTGTTGAGAAATCGTAGCCCAAGCACAGATATCAAAACGGTCCTTAATACGTTGTTTAGCGTAAATAGTTTTGGCGAGAAAGGTCTTACCTATACCGCCCATTCCCACGATCGAGATGACCTGAAAGGTCTTACCTTCGATAAGCTTTTCCACGATTTCGTTCAAGACGCCATCGGACCCCACCAAGGTTTCACTTCGATCAACAACGGATGCAGCGACATTTGTCTTGCCCACTTGATCATGGACCTTCTTTATCTTCTGTGTATTTTCCACAACTTTTTTTATGGAATCCATCTCTTCAATCACACTTTGCAGGATACCATAGCATCGGTTGAGGGACTTGGCCTTTTCATCATCGTTTGCCTTTTTTTTCTTCTTTTTGTGGTTGATACAGTCCACAATATGATACTCAATAGCATCTTCAGCTGCGAAAGCTGCACCTGCAATTCGCATCTCTAATGGATCTGCAACTTCTTCATCATCATCGGCAACAGGACTACTGTAGGAATGGAGAAATTCTTGAAAGTATGTGATGCGTTGAGTGATGGAGTCGACTAGTTGTTTGTCGAGAGAAATCGGAGGGGAAGGATGATGTTCGAGATCATCAATGACTTCCATCAGAGAAATCAAGGATGCATAAGCTGCCATGGTTTTCCAATAATGAAACTCTGCAGTGCCTGATTATGGTGTAGTATATCTGTGGATGTTGTTTTTTTGTTTTTGCTTTTTAAATCATGTTGTGAATTTCGGACCATTCAATTGAAAGATAAGATAAAGAAAAGTCAATTGTTAGGTTTAGACAAAATAGTCCAGCAGGCATCTATTTTAGTAAAAGTTAATTATAAAGCTGTCAATTATAAAGCTATGTTATAAAGTTAATTATAGTTAATGTAAATGATGAAATAATGTGAATGCAAAAAAAAAAAATTGAATGTTTTGATTATTTAAATTTTTATTTATAAGGAGGAGAGACGAGAAACTTGACCCCCACTCGATCGGAGGTCTCTTCTTGTTTTTATTTGAATTGAGGAAGTGAGAAATACCTCTTTGAGGCATTGTCGTACGCACTTGAAGAACATGTCATCGATTCATGACTACCAAGAATGCAATTCAAGAACTCAATTTTGGAGAGTAACGGTTTTGTCAACAGTATAAACTCCGGAAAAAAACAGAATATTATAAGCTTGTAACATTGCCAACAATCTCAAATTTCGGCATGGTGGAACCTAACCGGGGGAGAATTATAGGATTCGAGAAATTCATGAAAGAATAGGATGTGTTAATTGATGGACTCGACTAATTGTCTGTCGAGAGAAATTGGAGGGGAAGGATGATGTTCGACATCATGTATGATAACAAATTCTATTTCAAAAGCCCGATCGACATATTCATCTAAATTTATGTATAGCTATTACCGGCGAAGAAGGGAAGTCTGACTAAAGTAACAATAGAAGAAGCCAAAGGCCTTTGAACTTGAAAACATGCTCGTGGACAACGCTTTCATCGGATTAATTAGATAAAGGGACGAGAGAGTCTTTTAGACTTGTATGTAACATCCATAGTATCCACTCTTCACAAAATGGAGCACAAGGATTCGAGCTTGGGCAGACTAAAGAGACACTCGGCTGAATATGAGCATCTTTGAACCTATACACTCTCTGTCGGGTTTTTCTGGATAGTCGAAGCACTAATTCTTGGCTACAGCACGGACAACCTACATGAATTGAATTGAGGAAGTGAGAGATACTGGAAAGATTTCTTTGAGGCATTACGAAGAAGAGAATTACGAAGTACAAAGATACCTATTTCAATCGGGTACACATGCATTATCACCATCTTTGCCACTCCGAGAGATATTCAATAAATATTTCATAATACTAATCCGAGTGAAGATTTATTTGATACCTTCAATAAGTTAGTCTCGTTAACAACCTTTCAAGTTAGAACTTTTTGCAATTACTAATGCTTTGGTGAATAAGCCTGCCAAACTATTAATCGAACTTGAGAATTTTTATTTTCTTTTGATAATTTTATATTCTTTAGAGTATAATGGATATCACTATTATTAATCACAGTTTTCAGTTTCACTACCTCATGGATTGTGTAATTTCAGCACGATTAGGTGGCGTCAAAATATTGCTTTGTAAATTATCATGAAATGACAGTACCACCCGATGTAATAACATATCAAGTTTGAGACATTTCTTTAAATCGAGTCAAATAAATACACAATATCAACATAAGAGTGATAATAGCTCATTTTCAAACTAGGTTGGTCAGCGAAGGGGCTCAAAGCTTCGGCTGCGCCTCCCCTCTCGACCGTGAGTAAAACTGACGTAGGGGTCGCGTAGATTAATACACGAGAGAATGCTTAAGCACCTTGATACTACGTATACTTTGCTGTCGCATCCACAGCTTGGCTAGTGAACCTCATCCCAAACCATATCGACTCTCTTGGCTCAGTCAAGGCAATGATGTTATGGTTTATAAATAATAAAAAAAAATTATTATAATATTTTAAAATAATTTGACTAGAAACTAATTTAAAATTAAAAAATATTACTCCTACTATTTAAAGACTTATGTTAAAATTACTTATATTTTAATCTGTGATTTAACTAAAATCTAGTAATTAGCTTAAGTTATTTGTACGTAATACTGTATATACACCTGTATAAAAAATATACTATATATTTACAAATTTTATGTACCCTCCAGAATTAAGCTATGAGGCACAATACATTTCCTCAGTTTGCCTCTTCAATAGTAAGTTAACAAAAATATGAAAAATACTTAACAAGAAAAAATAGAACGAACCGCGATCCTTCTTCAGAGCAACACGGCAGGTTTCTTTCCGACCTTTTCATATGTACACGAATCGCGTTGCTTGATCGATGCACTACTTTAATTTACCTACTTAAATTATATATATATATATATATATTCACTCCATCACGAGTTCCATATGACGATCCAAGTCCTTACGGTAGGTGGTAGAACTGTATTCACCCACATCACACGCATCAAGAATCAGATGCCGCCCCCCGATTGAGGTTTGCTTCATGTCCAATCTTTCTTTCTCTCCTTTCAGCAGCTGCACAGCCTACAACCAAACGAAAGGTACTCGTTGATCAATCTGAATGAAATCAGAAAAAAAGAGTTTGTCGTTGACTAATAATGGGATTAATTTAGAGATGTTATTAATTTATCGAGTGTATTTTTTTCATTTAAAAGACAAAGTCGAAATCGAAAGATTTTATTAATTTAAAAAGGTTATTAATGTATGAGTATTAATTTAAAGAGTATCGCCAAATCAAATGCCTTCAATCTAATGATGAGTATTAATTTAAAGAGTAACGCCAAATCAAATGCCTTCAATCTAATGATACAATAACGGAGTTCGATTCCCCTCACCTCCACTTAACTCAAGTAAATTGCAAAGAAACAGTGCATCATTTTCTCAGTTTGCCTGTTCAATAGTAAAGTAAGCTAACAAAAATACGAAAAATTGTTTAATAAATTCAATTTTATTTTTAATTTAATATTATAAAATGAAGAATGAAACGCATGTATATGTAATGTGAATCAAAAAATATTATACAACTATACTACACATGAATAGGATTATAGGAGCCTTTTTTTTTTCAGGGTGGGCCTCGGCCTTGGCCTCTTCCTAACTCCTAAGCTAGCTTACAAAATCAATTAAAAAAAGTAGCAACTAAAACTTGAGAGAGCTAACTATCCGTTTACAACAACACGCTCACATAAAAGTTAGAACCCGCTAAGCTCATGAGGTGTTGTTGCTTCTCTCTAACTATAACCTCGACTAGAAAGCTTAGTTGATCCTCCCCGCCTTGTAAGTCGACTTGCTCATCGAACATCTCTTTCGCAGACTTCACCGCTCCTTCTCCACAGCAGAGCAACTCTATGCTCTTCAGTGTATCTATGTTTCCGAGTTCAAAAGGGATCTTCTTCAGCTCTTCCAACATGCCAAGATGAAGATGCTCAAGTCGTGGAAGGATGGAGGAATCCTCTTCCACCACACTCCAGTTTTCGAGACCCCCACATTTGTCCATTTTTAAGTACTTGAGGCGTGGGAATTGTCCTTGGCCTATTTCCCACTTCCCTTTTTTGAAGAACCCCCACGCCAATCTGAGCTTCTCGAGAAGAGGCAACGAACCGATCTTTTCCAGCATGTCGTCCCATTCTTGCTCTGATTTCAAAATAAGATTCAACTTCTTAAGGGAGTGTGGATAGGTAATCTTCTGCAAAGGAGTAAACAACCTATATACGAAAAAACATCTGACGGATAGGGATTCCAATCCACACAGATATTTCATATTGCCCAAAAAATACACATCATCATTCAAATCAACATCATCATCATCATCATTATACTTCAGACCCAATTTTTTGATATTGGGAATTCTCTTAACCACCCCATTTCTTAATTTGAAATTCCTTATTCCTTTAAGGGTATGCAGATTTTCCATGATGACCACCTCATCACCATCTTGCCCATCGCAGCTCGGAGGATCTGGGAGACACGCAGAATCTTCGATGAAAGTCATATGCCTAAGCTGAGTCATTTCCCAGAAATCAACGACCAGGATGGGCTCAACATCGGAAGAATAAGAAACAAAAAGTGTACGCAAATTCCAAAGGTGGCTAATAGAGGGAAGGAATGGCTGCATCCATGAAGCTTCCATAGCAAGGTGTCGTAGGTTGACATAGCGAGACACAACAGAATTCAAGCCGGATTTCATTTCACCAATACTGAATTTGTTATACATTTGTAATGTCCTCAGTAATACCAGATTCTTGCATAATGGAACCTTACCGTATTCGCTAATAATCGAGCGAGTGTGTGACATAAATCTCAAGTCACCACGTACGTTGTACTCTTTAAAAGTGTTATCAGGTATAATAACCCGACGTTGAGGAGAAGGACGATTACGTTTCCCCATGACATGATAAAACCCTTCTTTCTGACCTTCTTTCAAGCACATGTCCCTAACCAAATCGTGAATTTTGCAATACTTTATGCTCCCTGTAGAACCCAACTCATCAATTAGAATGAGATTTCTACCGACGAGGTCCTCTAAGAAACCTCTACCGGTAATCTCCAAGGCTTCACCTTTCGTTGGTTTAAGAAATCCTTCGGAAACCCATTGCAGGACAAGCCTAGAGACATAAATCTGTTCGTCCTCCTCAAACACTCCCATGTATAAAAAACATGGTTTTAAGTATACAGGCAAATGATTATAGCTCAACTTCAACAATCTCAAACAATGTTTATCGTTCCTCATGTTCACCATCGATGTGAAGTTGTCGCGTATTGATTCCCAAGATGCACGAGTGCCGTCCATATTTTTCAGAAGACCTCCCACCACAGATATTGATAAAGGAAGACCTCTGCAGTTGTCCACAATCTTCTCTCCGATTTCCTCCAGTTCGGGAGGGCAGCTACTGTTCTCACCGAATACTGTTTTGGAGAAGAGATCCCAACTGCTAGCCTTATCTAAGAAACTCATGTTGAGACTATAATTAGTTGTTAGTTGCGAACTCAATTGGGATAGCCTGGTCGTCACCAGCACTCGACTGCAGTTATAGTTGTTAGGAAAGAAGCGTTGTATCTGATCCCACGAATCGATACTCCACATATCATCCATCACGATCAAAAACCTTCTACCAAATAAATATTTACGGAGCTCCAATCCCAGTTCATCTGCACTCTTCCCACTCTGTTGTTCCTTGTTGGTGTTAGTGGCTTGAAAGAGAAGCTCACAGAGTATTTGTTTCGTGTCATAGTGTTGAGAAATCGTAGCCCAAGCACAAATATCAAAACGCTCCTTAATAAGTGGTTTAGTGTAAATAGTTTTGGCAAGAAAGGTCTTACCAATACCGCCCATTCCAACAATCGGGATGACCTGGAAATCAAGTTGGCCTCCGTCGAGCTTTTCCATGATTTCGATCAAGACGCCATCGGACCCCACCAAGGTTTCACTTCGAGCAGCAACGGATGCTGTGACATTTTTCGTCCCCACTTGATCATGGACCAGCGGCACCTTCTTTTTCTTCTGTGTATCGACCACAACTTTTTTGATCGAATCCATCTCTTCAATCACACTTTGCAGGATACCATAGCATCGGTTGAGGGACTTGGCCTTTTCATCATCGTTTGCCTTTTTTGTATTCTTTTTGTGGTTGATACAATCCACAATATGATACTCAATAGCATCTTCGGCTGCGAAAGCCGCGCCTGCAATACGCATCTCCAACGGATCAGCAACTTCTTCATCATCGTCGGCAACAGGACTACTGCTGTAGGAATGGAGAAATTCTTGAATGTATGTGATGCGTTGAGTGATGGAGTCGACTAGTTGTTTGTCGAGAGAAATCGGAGGGGAAGGATGATGTTCGAGATCATCAATGACTCGCATCAGAGAAATCAAGGATGCATAAGCTGCCATGGTTTTTGGAATAATCAAACTGTGAGTATATAATGAAGTGCCTGGTTTTGGTGTTACTTACATATATGTAAGTTGTTTCTTGTTTTTGTTTTTTAAATCAAGTTGTGAATTTCGGATGTTAAAATAAGTTAGCATTCAATTGAAAGATAAGATAAAGAAAGAGTCATTGACTTTTTTGTTAGGTTTAGACAAAATAGTCCAGTAGGGCATCTATTAAGATAAGCAATTTTAAAAGTTAATTATAAAGCTGTCAAAGGACAAAGTTCTATCATAATAAAACAGATGGCGTATTTATTTATATTTAAAAATAGTTAGATGTGTTGATTCCGTTGTAACACATATTTGAATGTAAATGATGAAATAATGTGAATGCAAGAAATTTTTTTGAATGTTTTGATTATTTAAATTTCTCTTCTTGTTTTATACATATAGATAAAGATATATGAATTGAAGTGGCTCATATTTGAATTGAGGAAGTGAGAAAAACTTACTGTGAAAGATCTCTTTGAGGCATTGTCGCAAGCAATTGAAGAGCATGTCTTTGATTCATGACTACCAAGAATGCATTTTCTGAAGCCCTCAAAATATTGATCTCTTACAATGCTGAAACCATAGATTCAATTCATATTTATTTCTTCAATTTGTGGGAATGATAAAGTTGAAAATGCAGTTGTTCTCGTAACTCGTAAACATGAGCATAAAAAAAAAATTCAAAATCGAATCACAAAAACAAAAATGAATGTAAAAACCTTTGCAAAGAGCATAAAATTACTATTTGGAGAATTCCTCAAAGGCAAAAACCTGAATTACAAAAACTCAATTTTCGAGAATAACAACGGTTCTGTCAACAGTATAAACTCAGAATAAAAACATACTAGTACTCCTAAGTCTCAGTTATCATAGTAAACACAGAATTTTATAAGATTGTAACATCCTCAACAATTTCAGATTTCGGCATGGTTGAACCTAACAACATGGTTCGAAAAAAAATTCATGAAAGAATGGGATGTGTTTATTATTGGACTCGACTAGTTGTCTGTCGAGAGAAATTGGAGGAAGGGGATGATGTTCGACATCATGTATGATAACAAATTCCATTTCAAAAGCCCGATCGACATATTCATCTAAATTTATCTATACCTATTACCTGCGAAGAAGGGAAGTCTGACTAAAGTAACAATAGAAGAAGCCAAAGGCCTTTGAACTTGAAGCACCTGAAAACATGCTCGTGGACAACGCTTTCATCGGATTAATTAGATAAAGGGACGAGAGAGTCTTTTAGACTTGTATGTAACATCCATAGTATCCACTCTTCACAAAATGGAGCACAAGGATTCGAGCTTGGGCAGACTAAAGAGACACTCGGCTGAATATGAGCATCTTTGAACCTATACTCTCTGTCGGGTTTTTCTGGAGAGTCGAAGCACTAATTCTTGGATACAGCACGGACAATCTACATGAATTGAATTGAGGAAGTGAGAGATAATGGAAAGATTTCTTTGAGGCATTTCTACAAACACTTGAAGAGCATGTATTTTTTGAAGCCCAACGAGTGTTTGTATCATTACTAGGAACCCACCTGACTCTAGATCTCCTACACAAACAAAGCTGAAACCATTCAATTTAAATTCTAAATTGAATCATAAAGATTAAAATATACTTATAAAGTAAAGAAGAGAATTACGAAGTACAAAGATAACTATTTCAATCGGGTATGCATTATCACCATCTTTGCCACTCCGAGAGATATTCAATAAATATTTCATAATACTCCCCTTGGATATTTGTTATTCATCTTTAAACTTTTCGTGATTCACACATTGTATTATGCTTCGTTAACATTCACTAAGTAAAAATCCGAGTGAAGATTTATTTAATACCTTCAATAAGTTAGTCTCGTTAACAACCTTTCAAGTTATAACTTTTTGCTATAACTAATGCTTTGGTGAATAAGTCTGCCAAATTATTAATCGAATTTGTTTCATATCAATTTCTCCAGCACTTTGATCTTAGCTAGGTTGCATTATTTTAGGGATAATTGTACTTTAGTGCCTGAACTATAGGCACTTTTGTACTTTAGTTACTGAACTTTCAATTTTTGTACCCGACTATCTGAACTTTCATGAAATTGTAGTTTAATGCATTTTTGGGCGGTTCCGGCATCACGTGAGAAACACGTGATCATCGATTCTTTTTCCAGCAGCTGAGAGAGGGTATATATGACATTTCCCGTTATTAATAAATGTAAAAAAAATTAAGACAATAACCTAAATCAACTCCCTTATTCATTTTCCCCTTTTCAACTACTGTAAAATCGAAATTCACAGCTCAAAATTCCAAATCAAGAAACTCGCAGCTCTCCCCCAAATCATACATGCAAGAACCCTAATTTACAGCCCAAAATCTCTACATCTAATAAATCCAAAAATCCTCGATTTCAAATTCGCAGAAACCCTAATTCATCTATTTCAAAAGAATTCTCATTGTAGCTCGATTTCTGGATGATGTCGTGGAAAGTCAGGCAAGATTCGGAGGTTATCCCTGATGAGCAGCTCGCGGGTGAGTATGAAGGTCTGGTAGGTGTCTGCTCCATAATTCTGCATCATTCAGGGGATTTCAGGCGGAAGGATGGGAAGAAGGTCTATTATGGTGGGAAGGTTAATTACATTGATTATGTTGAAGCTGATAAGGTGAAAAAAAGAGATTTGGGGATGATGGCAGCTTTTGTTGGTTTAGAGGGCTTTCTGGAATTCTATGTTAGTATGAGTGGGGAAGATAATTGTGAATGCTTAGAGTATGTGAGTGATGATTTCAGTAGCGGTCCACTAATTTCTGCCTGTATTAGCAAGAATCTTACTGCATCTCTGTATGTTGATCATAATTGTCTGCAAACTGATGAAATTGTGTACTTGTCTAAGGGATTAACACTGCCTGATGTAGATGAGTCTGAGGATGATGAGAATGAGGCTGATCCTAATGAGAGTGTGGATGTTGATAATGAGGTTGGTCCAAAGGAGAGTGTGGATGTTGATAATGAGGCTGGTCCTAAGGAGAGTGTGAATGTTGATAATGAGGATCAAACAAATCTTCTGAAAGTGAGTATGGAGAAGCTCATTGATGTGGAGGTAGATGAGGTGGATAGTGATGGAGATATATCCATGGGGGATGATTCTGAGTTATCAGATTATGTGATGGGCTCTGATGATGAGGAGTCAGATGAGGAGTTGGGAGAATTTGTGGACTCTGATGATGATGAGTCAGATGAGGTAATGCAGAAAGATGTGAAGGGAAAGAAGGTTATGAGCAGGAGCAAAACTGATGCTAAATCAGCTCCAAAGAGGAAGGTATTGAAAATATTCAATGAGAAGACTGACATGCAGAATATTCAGTTTCATATTGGGCTGTCATTCAAAGATATTCCAACTTTCAGAGCAGCTTTGAGGCAATATGCTATTGAACAAGGTAGGTCTTTAACATTTCCAATAAATAACCTATTCAAGGTCCAAGCAATGTGTAAGCAGAAGGAGTGTCCTTGGGTTATATATGGCTCTAGAGTACCTAAGAATGACACAGTCATTGTGAAGAGCTTGCATGACACTCACATATGTGTGAGGCAGGAGAGAGTAACTCAAGCCACCTCAAAGTACCTGTCACAGAGATATCAACAGAAACTGAAATCTGATCCTAATTGGTCTGTGCAGTCAATGATTGAGATTATGCAATCAGAAATTGGATGCATATTCACCAAGTGGCAGATGTATAGGGTCAAGGAGATGGTTGCTAGGATGGGAGATGGTGATGCTGTGGCACAGTTTGGAGAGCTCTACAAGTATGCTGCTGAAGTTTTCAGGAGCAATCCACATACCACATTCAGAATAAAGTCCAAGGCTCTTGCTAATGAATCTGTTTTCCAGAGACTTTATATTTGCTGGAATGCCTTCAAGATGGGAATGGCAGATGGTTGTAGAAGGGTTATTTGCCTGGATGGGTGTCATTTGAAGACTCAATATGGAGGAGTTCTTCTAACAGCAGTAGGCATTGATGGGAACAATGGTATGTACCCTATAGCTTATGCTGTTGTGGAGAAAGAGAAGTTTAATTCTTGGCTTTGGTTTTTAGAGTTAGTTGTTTCTGATTTGGGAATTACTGAAAGCACTGCATACTTATGGACTGTCATGAGTGACAAGCAAAAAGGTCTTGTGGAGGCAGTCACACAGGTACTTCCATACTGTGAACATAGATTTTGTGTGAGGCACTTGTATGCCAATTTCAAACTGCTGCACAAGGGGCTGGCTTTGTTTAAAGTGGTTTGGGCAGCTGCAAGGGCAACCAGGATAGTGGACTTTGAGAAGATAATGGAGGAGTTGAAGAAACATAACCTTGATGCATTTGAATGGCTGTCAAAGAGGGCTCCTAATCATTGGACAATGTCCCACTTCAACACAATAAACAACACTGCTATGATCACTAATAACTTGTCTGAAAGCTTCAATGCCTTGATTTTACAAGCAAGGAGCAAAGGTATAATATACATGTTAGAGGATATTAGGAAAAAGCTTATGAAGTTGATTGGAAAGAGGAGGCAGGCAATGATGAAACACACTGGGTACTTATGTCCTAAAATCCAAAAGAAATTGGATAAGTGCAAAAGAAGGTCATATGGATGGGCAGCTTCCTGGAATGGACATCAAGAGTTTGAAGTGAGTGGTCCTAATGAAGCCTCATACTATGTTCATCTTGGAGAAAGAGTTTGCAGTTGTAGGAAGTGGCAGTTGACAGGTAAAGTTGTTTATCTAATTATTTGCGCAATTATTTTTCTTATGTTGACAGGTAAAGTTGTTTATCTAATTATTTGCGCAATTATTTTTCTTATGTTGACAGGTAAAGTTGTTTATCTAATTATTTGCGCAATTATTTTTCTTATGTTGTTACTTATGTGGTTTTGGTTTCAGGTATCCCATGCCCTCATGCCATAGCATGCCTCAATCACATGAGGTACAAACCTGAAGAGTATGTGGCTCCCTGTTACACTAAGGATACTTATCTAAGGGTGTACAGCCACTTCATGACCCCATTGTATGGTAAAGATGAATGGCCTAATGCTGCTCAAGCTGACCTACCTCCCCTAGTGCCTCCAACAGTAACAAAAATGCCTGGAAGGCCAAAGAAACATAAAAGAAAGCTTGAGCCTGGTGAAGTAGTTGGATCTTTGAAGGATGGAAAACTGAAAAGGACAGGGGTGGTTATGAGCTGCAACCTATGTAAACAGGTTGGCCATAACATCAGAACTTGTCCATTGAATAAGGAAAGAGTGCAAAAGAAGGATGTATTAGACATTCCAGCTGCAAAAGAACCAAAGAAGAAGAAGGAAAAATGCACTAAAAAACAGGTAATATGTGGAAAGTGAGGCATTTATCTAATTTATTAGAATTATTTATCTAATTTACTTATGTTGGTATTTATGTGGTTTCAGGCTTCTGGATCTCAGTTTTCTGCACCTAATGATGTTTCAACATCTCAGTTTTCTGCACCTAATGATGTTTCAACATCTCAGTATTCTGCACCAAATGATGTTACAACATCTCAGCCTTCATTGAGAAGAAGCCCAAGATTGAAGTCAGTGAAACCAACAAAGACTCAAGTCACAAAGGTCAAAGTTCAAAGTAAGAGAAATACAGTTCACAATACTTCTGAGCCTGGTGTGGAAAAAGTTGCAAAGATTGATAAAGTTGCAAGTTCATCTCAGCCCACAAAGATAACCAAAAATAAGGGAAAGGGAAAGCTAACTGCAAGTTCATCTCAGCCCACAAAGATAACCAAGAATGAAGGAAAGGGAAAGCAAACTGCAAGTGTATCTCAGCCCACAAAGGTTGATCAAGTTACAGCTTCATCACAACCCCTAAATTTCCTCACCAAGCTTCCTGTGCAGAGAAATCTGTCATTCTCTCAAGTACCAATGTTCTCTCAATTACCAATGTTCACTCAAGCACCAATGGACTTCAGTTACACAGCTTCACCAAGGAAGATAATCAAATGGGAAAAGCCTGCAGAGGAAGTGCCTGACTGTCCACAGCAGTGATGTGATTTGAAGTCTGGACTTTTACAGCTTTGGGAACATGTTTATGTTATGTTATTGACATTGTCTATATTATGTTGGGCTCTTTTGGGAACATGTTGTTACAACTTATGTTTTTGTTGTTGACATTATCCTACTGATATTATGCTATGTTTTTTATGGTTGATGTTATTGGTTTTACTGATATTAGGTGTGGATATCTGGTTTTTTTATGGTTGATGTCATTGTTTTGTTTTGAAGTTATTTGATGTTTTATGTGCTTTACCGGAAATGAATAAAGTAACATAACATGAAACTGCATTTAACATGAAACATGAAGTCATTATATAATCCAACAAATTTCATAAACAACATACCAAAACAAGTGTCTACTGCAGCCACAAACAACTCTAAACAATTTGAAACAACATACTGCATGTCACATACAACCACAACATACTCAAAACAAGTGCCTAGGATTTGGAAAATGAAATTAAAACTACTGCAAGTCCAAGAACTATAGCAATTTGAAGCTTCCTTATGGTTTTCTTCATCTCAAGAACCCTTGTCTCCATCATCTTCAAATCTGTCTCTTTCGAATTGATATTCCTCAGTAGCCCAGGAATGATTTGAGAGCACCTCTCACAAGCAGGTGGGTCCACCCAACTGAATTTGTTACAACCATCTGATTTCTGGAAAAAAAAATAACAAATTGAATCAGTGAAATTAGGGTAAAAATCAAATTGGGGAAAATTAGGGATTCATCTAAATAAGTGTAATTAGGGTTGTAATATGTGAAATTAAGGAACTTTTGATTCGAAAAACTGAAATTAAGCCCCGTACATCCTCGATTTTTCACTTACACGGTATTTTTCGCAGGCCATGAAACGTCTTCCTGGATTCGCGTCGGTCCATGAAGTTTTCCGCACTAATGGCTCCCCGCAACTACAGACATCTTCCATGGGAGAATTGATTTTCGGACTGTTCTTTACAGGCTTCATTGCAATTAGGGTTAGGGATGTGAATTGGGGGAGAAATACGGAGGTGGTTTTGTAATCTGATTTCAGTAAATATATAATTTAAATCTTTAAAATAATTCCAGGGTTAAAAATGTAATTACCCTCCTAGACCCCCTGAGAATGCGACACGTGGCACCGGCGATCACGTATTTCTCACGTGATGCCGGAAACCGCCCAAAAATGCATTAAACTACAATTTCATGAAAGTTCAGATAGTCGGGTACAAAAATTGAAAGTTCAGTAACTAAAGTACAAAAGTGTCTATAGTTCAGGCACTAAAGTACAATTATCCCTTATTTTCATAAAGTACAACTTGAGAATTTTTATTTTCTTTTGATAGTTTTATATTCTTTCGAGTATAAATGTATAATGGATATCACTATTATTGATAATGGATAATTTTCAGTTTCACTACCTCATGGATTGCTGTAATTTCAGCACGATTAGGTGGTGTCAAAATATTGCCTTGATTATCATGAAATGACAGTACCACCAGATGTAATAGCATATCAAGTTTGAGACATTTCTTTAATCGAGTCAAATAAATACACAATATCAACATAACAGTGATAATAGCTCATATTCAAACTAGGTTGGTCAGCGAAGGGGCTCAAAGCTTCGGCTGCGCCTCCGATCCCCTCTCGACCGTGAGTAATACCTAATAATTGATTGAGGACCCACTGAATAGAGGTGGGTCATGCTGATCAATCCGGAATCATTTCAGACCTAGATGTATTTGACTAAAATAAGTCGAGATCAATTGTTCTTTGGATATAGCAAGAAATATATTTTTACGTCATTCAAATGTATTTGTGTAGGGATTGCACTGAATCTTGCTAATAAATTTACAGCAAATGATATATTAGACCTTGAAAAGTTAGAATGATACATTAGTACAATAATCACACTAAGATAAAGTACTTCAGATGCAAGAATATCATCATCTTCATCTCAAGGACTAAAAATGTTTTTTAGAATCAAGTGATCAGACGATCATATCCGTAGCGTAGGGGATCCCTACGGCATTTCGGACGTAGAGAATTCCAGTAGGTGTTAACTGGTTTTTTTTGTAGTGAATACTATATTTTATGTCCAAAAAAAATTATTTGAGTTTTTTTTTTTATCAAAATGTATTCCCTACGGCATTTCGGACGTAGAGAATTCCAGTAGGTGTTAACTGGTTTTTTCTTGTAGTGAATACTATATTTTCTGTCCAAAACAAACTATTTGAGTTTTTTTTATCAAAATTGAAAAAGAGGTCGACTCGCAGTCCACGTGCTGAAAACAGAAAAGTCAGTCACTGTAACGAATTTAAGTTCTGCTGTCCAGAGAACAACAGATTGAGTACTGTTGTCACAGAACAGCAGATTCAGTTATGCAGCGGAAATAGTAAAAGGTACAGCAACTAGAAAACGTAGAGAAGAAAGATATAATCTTCGTAAGTTGTATTAATCAATGCAACCTACCAAGCTGCTTCAAAAGCAATAAACTTTCACTATAATCGTGAATACAAAATAATCCGAGAAAAATAAATAAAGACTAAACAATCACGAGATTGAATAGTTAATACTCGGATAAATAAGTAACAATAAAACGTGTGCTGAAAATATTTTTCTCTAAAAAATATGGCGCTCCAGCTTCTTGATCTTCAATCACGCGAGTCTTCTATTTATAAGGTACTAATCTTCTCCTCCAAGTAATAAGTCTTCTATGGTAAAAAGACTCCTTCCATAACTAACAGATCTTGTACCTTATCTGGTAGATCTTGAATATCTTTTCATCTTTATCTTGTATTCTCCTCCCAATAATAAATATTACCAAAATAAAATATTCCACCAAAGAAAGTCAAAATTAGTTAAAGACAAAATTAATTAATTAAATTAATTTCGACTCCAACAAACTCCCCCTTTTTGTCTTTCTGAAGGTGTCGTCAACTCTTCGATGTCAATTCTCCTCTTGAAGTACTGTCGAGACGAATCCCCCTACAGATATGAACTCTCTTGGCAAATGTAATCAACTCTGTTCCCCCTACGAAAATAAACTTCATGTGAAGTCGTAAAACTCCCCCTGCAAAGCTGGCGTTGTACTAAGTACTGGTACTCGGAACTGGGAACTCTTGCAGCAGGTCTTGAACTGGGAACTAGGAACTGAGTACTGGAACTGGGAACTCTGTACGAACTTCGGACTCTGTACTCAACGGGAAATATACACAAAGTGTACTAAACAGGAACAGTGCTCTCATCAGGTGAGTCAAAACAGGAACTGGTGGCAGACCAGTCGCACAACACATGAAAAACAGGAACTGGGAAACCAGTCACAAAACTCATGAAAACAAACTCCCCCTTGATGTGAGACTGGTCGAACACGTACAAGAACCACACTCCACAAAACATGGGTTAGGAGATAATGAAGAGAAATCGAATAATCAAATATCAAATATACCAAACAGAAATAAAATTGAAAACAACTAACGTGGCAATCAAGAAGATCAAGAGTTTTAAACACTTAGAGAGAACTCAGTTATCAGTGCACACACAACTCACAACATTCCATGTCGAGTCAACAATGGCCGAAAACCAAATGAGCAACTAAACAATAGTTATGCCGAGTTCAGCATATTGAATGGTGAATAGTCCAATAAGCGAGAAAATCAACTCCGATGCTCATCAATACATAAATTTAATTCTACACTCGGTTTTTCAGAGACAATTATTATTATTATTATTATTATTATTATTATTATTATTATTTTTTTTTTTTTTATTATTATTATTTTTATTTTTATTTTTTTATTATTTTTTTTTGTCTCTGGTACCGAACGGTGTAGAATTATGATATGCAAGCAAGTTATACATCAAGAGTGAAATAATAACACTTTCATCTCTTTGCGAAATTTTTAAGACCTCGAATTCTCAACTGAACTGAACATAAAAATTGATTAGTCACTAGACCAGAATACATACCAATCAGTACTCATGTTGACTCAACCTCCTCGATCACTTCATGCGGTGCAAAGATAAAGAGATTTCCTTAGTGTCGAAAACCTCTCAAAACTTAAAGGCTTTGTTAGAATATCAGCAAGTTGTTTTTCTGTATTGACATATTCTAATTTGATTACCTTTTTCGCAACACTATCTCTGATGAAGTGACGTCGGTTGTTGACTTCTGAAGTACTATAGTGGTTTGTTCGGTTGACAACGTTCAAATGTTCTGTCCTGGAACTTGATTTGATCTTCGTGGATTCAGTGTCCATTCTAGTCTTCTGTCTGAACAATGTTCTGTCAGTGTCAGTACCACCTTCATGTCTCGTGAGATTTTCAGTAGTACACATCAACGTTGTCCTCCTGGTTGAGTCTACAGTGTGTGGTACTCGAACTTGTTTTCCCTTCAGGACATCTCCACGCACTAAATCTGCAGTTGAGTGACCATCAGTAGCATCGAATTCTTGAGACGATGATTTTGGTTCCGCATCAGTTGAGTCGTCATATGAAGCGTCGTGTACTGCATTAGGTGAGTCTTCAGCTGGTTCTGGAACAAGTCTCGCAACAGGTTTTGGAACTTATTTTGCAACAGGTACTGGTACTGGAGCAGTTTCTACAACTGTAGTATCAACTACCTGTAAAATAGTAGACATGGTGTTTCCAGCATAATAACAATTATTCAGTGACCTAACACCTTTCATAAGACACTTAGAACCTTCATCAAACACTTCACAAGACTCTTTGTTGAACTTCACATTTAAACCATTTTGGCAAAGTTGACCGACACTTATAAGATTTGATTTTAGTCCTTTCACATGAAATACGTTGGTCAAATTAGGTAAACCATGAACATTCAAAACTCCTTTACCAACAATCTTACCCTTACCACCACTACCATAAGTCACATAACCTCCGTTGTAAGGAGTGTAGTCCACTAAACAGTTTTTGTTACCTGTCATGTGACTGGAACAACCACTATCAAAGTACCATGCACCTGCAAACTTTGATTTAGAAATTGTTAGTGCACTATTACACAAAATCTGGGACTTTGGTACCCAAACAACTTCTTGTCTCTGAACTGGGTTTGAGGCTTTGTTGGCATGTCCTGTACTCATTGCAGTTTTGGTACCGGAACCAGATTTGTGATCACAAATATTTGCATGTTGTCTCTCATTCTTATCCTGCAATATGGCTTAATATGTCTTGGTACAAAACAGTAATGGCAAATGTACTTCTTTTTCTTTATGGTTTGTTTAGTACCAACTTGTTGTTTTTCAGTAACCACTTGATGTTTAGTAACAAGTTCAGAAGTATCGGGACTAGTTATGTCAGTCAAAGTACAAGTACCAGCCTTTACAAAAGATTTTTCATTTGCTGAGACAACAGTAACAACTTGATGTTCAGTATCAAGTTCAGAAGTACTGGGACTAGTTATGTCAGACGAAGTACTAGTACCAACTTTTACAAAAGGTTTTCCACTTGCTGAGACAACTTTTGAAAGAACAACATTTGAAAGGTTTTGATTGTGTACTTCAGTATCATATTTTTGATAACCTAAACCACATTTATCATCATGTCCCATAACTAACAATTCATCAAGAGTGGTTTTACCTTTGTTCATCTTCTTGAATGTTGCATTTGCTTCCTCCAACTTGTTTTTAGTCTTGTTCAGTTCTTGATCCTTCTTTCTCAACTCAAAATCTCTTTTTGTCAGCATGCTTTCAAGTCTTGAAAGAGTTTCTTTTTGTGATGTGTTCTCAGACCGAAGCAATAGAAAATTCTTACATTGCTTTTTATACCTTTCTCGAAGACTATCATGCAATTCTTTGAGTTCAAAAAGAATATGAACTGTCTCCTCTTGAGAAATTTCATTTTCATCACCTGATTCATCACAAGCAGCATTTAAGCAAAATAGTTTTGAGTAATCATCATCATACCTGACATAAGTTTCTGATATTGTTGAGTCATCAGACCATTCAACATCGGACAGTGTTCTCTCACCAACATGCGCAATCAATGCACTTTCTTCAGTCATAGGACTGAACAGTTCTTCATCAGATGATGCTTCACCATCACTAAACGTTATGAAACTCACGGGTTTCCCATGCTTGCGCAATGTGTTGGGACACTCGTTGGCAATGTGACCTGAGCCTTTACATGCTCTGCACTTGATGGTTGGGTGACTGTTCTGACCTGAGATGCTGAGTGAACGTCTAGATCCTTTAGGAGTCGTCTGCTGAGGGTATGAACTTCGTTCTAGGCTTTCTTCTCGCATTTGTCTCTTTTTATTTCGTCGGTCCTGTAACTGCTTTTTAAACAAATAAGTCATTTGTCTAGTCAACAAATCATGTTTGTCATCAGTTTTTGAGTTTATTAGCTCCAGCA
This sequence comes from Euphrasia confusa, assembly GCA_954870475.1. Classification (NCBI taxonomy): domain Eukaryota; kingdom Viridiplantae; phylum Streptophyta; class Magnoliopsida; order Lamiales; family Orobanchaceae; genus Euphrasia; species Euphrasia confusa. The sequence goes on along the minus strand of OX940970.1, from coordinate 27,925,348 downwards.
ACTCTGCATCATCATCATCTTCATCTTCCTCATCAGTCTCCTGACTTGATGACTTGGAACCTCCTGAATGTGTTGGGACACCTGTGGACTCAACATTATGTCTTAGTACTGTAACGTTTAAGGGAGGTCCTGAAACTTTTGAGTCTCTATCTTGTTCTAGTACTGTCATTTCATATGACTTGATCTTGCTCACCAACTCAGAAAACTCGATGTCACCTGCAACTTTAGTACTTTCGATAGTTTTTACCTGGTCAAGGAACTTTGATGACAATGTCCGAAGAGCTTTGGACACAAGAGTTTTGTTCAAAATTGGTTCTCCCAGTTGAGCACATTCATTGGCAATGTCGTACATCGCCTTTAAGTAACTTGTTGCAGTTTCGTCTTCTCCCATTCTGATGTTCTCGAACTTAGTTGTGAGAACATTTAGTCGAGACTGTCTCACGGATTTGTTTCCTTCATAGTGGTTCTGCAACGTGTCCCAAGCCTCCTTTGCTGATTTGAAGTTCTTGATCAGTCTGAACATGTGTGTGTCAACTGAACTGAAGAGTTCAGTCAACGCACTTTCATTAGCGGAAGCAGCTTCTCGTTCATCCCTCGTCCATAGTTTTGAAGGCTTGCGAACTTGGTCTCCTCGGTTATCATGCATTGGATGTTCCCATCCGTCTTCAACTACATCCCAAGCACGTGAGTTAATAGACTTAATTTTTAAACGAGTACGTACCTTCCATTGAGAGTAGTTGGATCCGTCAAGTACAATAGTACGAATCAAGTAGCTTGAATCCATGTTGAGTCGACTGCACGGATCTCACTTCGTATGTCAAGTGACCTGCTTTGATACAAATTGAAAAAGAGGTCGACTCGCAGTCCACGTGCTGAAAACAGAAAAGTCAGTCACTGTAACGAATTTAAGTTCTGCTATCCAGAGAACAACAGATTGAGTACTGCTGTCACAGAACAGCAGATTCAGTTATGCAACGGAAATAGTAAAATGTACAGCAACTGGAAAACGTAGAGAAGAAAGATATAATCTTCGTAAGTTGTATTAATCAATACAACCTACCAAGCTGCTTCAAAAGCAATAAACTTTCACTATAATCGTGAATACAAAATAATCCGAGAAAAATAAATAAAGACTAAACAATCACGAGATTGAATAGTTAATACTCGGATAAATAAGTAAAAAATAAAACGTGTGCTGAAAATATTTTTCTCTAAAAAATATGGCGCTCCAGCTTCTTGATCTTCAATCACGCGAGTCTTCTATTTATAAGGTACTAATCTTCTCCTTCAAATAATAAGTCTTCTATGGTAAAAAGACTCCTTCCATAACTAGAAGATCTTGTACCTTATCTTGTAGATCTTGAATATTTTTTCCTCTTTATCTTGGATTCTCCTCCCAATAATAAATATTCCCAAAATAAAATATTCCACCAAAGAAAGTCAAAATTAGTTAAAGTCAAAATTAATTAATTAAATTAAGGGACATTTTCAAAAAAGGTAATTATCTTACTTAATATTATAACATAATCTTAATTTTTGGTCTAATTATAAAAAAGAAGAAATTTCCCAATTAGCCCTTTTAATGGTTTAAACTATTTAAGATATTACATTTAACCAAATACGTAGTACTACTATTTACTTAAATAATCTAAATTAATGAAAAAACCTAATCTCACTATTCAAACCAAATCTCGAAAGTATCTAAAACACACTACCTCATTACAAGACATACAAATTTCAGTAAAAAACCCTCGCACCCACAAATCTGAGTTGAAATTGTGCAGTAAAAAAACCCTCGCACCCACAAATTTCACTCAAACTTTTGAACGGGTTCGAAAATTTTAAGCTATTGGTTTGAGTCAGACGACGCAGAAGAAATCAAGATGAAGGTCAGATAATTGGTGGCTGTTATAGGCTTTGAGTCAATCTCTTCAAATTAGGTATGATTTCACAATAGACGTTTTTTGTAGTTTCTGATGGAAATTGTTCACATTCAATGATTTTCCCTTATCACCCGACTTTACCTTTGTCAATTGGAATCGAATTTTTTGTGGACCGGTGATTCAACCTAGAATTGAAATTCCACATTTTTGTTTGTTTTTAAGCTTTTCCACTTTTCTTTGCCACTTTTGTTTGTTTATAAACTTGGCTTATTGTAGTAGTAGCATTGTGTAGTTGATTGGTTTATTTTGTGTAATAAGCAATGATGATTTTGATAATAGTATTTGTAGATACTACACCAGATTGTCTTGAATAGAGGTAACTGTACAAATTATTGAAATGCTTGATAGTTGCCTAAAAATGTATTTGTGTTTGCATGAAATTGGCTTTCATTAAACTGACTTTATTATCATTGAATTTCCATGGATTTGTTCTTGGTGTTAAATTGCCTAAAAATGCTCGTATGAATCTAATAGATACACTGCATGATTCGGTGTAGTGTAGTTAGTAGGTCAAACTACATAGATATATTTTAATGTCAATGAACCATTATTCACAGTTTATCGCGCATATTATATATTATAAACCAATATTTATCGTACACTGCATAGGTTTAGACAGTGTATTTGCTAGGTCAATATTTATCAATCGGACTACCAGAATACGATCTTGTATTGGAGTACTGTAATAGTGTAATTTCAAATTAAAAAAGCTATATAGATCAATTCTGGGAAGTGTATTCTTTAGTGTAAGAAAATATTATGTTTTAATAATCAACATTATAATAAACACTACTATCTGTGTAATTTTGCAACACGAAAATATGGAGAGTGTAATATGTAGTTCAAAAATATATTCTCAGTTATATACACTGTAAGTTTTTTGTACAATGTGATCGGTGTTTCAAATTTATCTCAACAAGTATTGTATTAGCTTAAATTCATCATGTTTTCCATACACTGTCCGATCGTATTAGGTTATATTGTCGTAATAGTTTAACCTTTGAATCAGGCTTGGTTTGGATGATGTTTTTAAATGATCTTAGAATCTAATTCGTACACTGCATAGTTTAGACAGTGTATTTGTTAGGTCAATAATTATCAATAGAAATACTATAATACGAACTTGTATTGTAGTAGTGTAATAGTGTAATTACAAATTAAAAAAGCACAATATTTTAATTTTTTGGAAGTGTATTATGCAGTGTAAAATAATACTATGTTTTAATAATTTCCGCACAAGTTGTTATCTAAGAAACTTGTTCGTGTACATATTTTATATTAGTGTCAAACCTTGTAAAATTGATTACATGATTAGAAACACCTTAAGTAACAGTTGCATGTCATAACCTGCTACATACACAGAATACGATTGGACAGTGTGATATGTAGTTCAGAGATATATTCTGGTTTACTAGTTAAGAATAAATGATATGCACTGTATGTTTTTTGTACAATGTGATATGTGTTTCAAGTTTATCTCAACAAGTATTGTATTAGCTTAAATTTATCATGTTTTCTATACATTGTACTTTGATATATTGTGTCTTTTGTTGTTGTGAATTAATTTTAATATACCATAACTATAACTTGTCCTATGACCATTGTAGTTGATAAAGTGTTTTTAACATCAGTGCAAGTTTGTGATGGTTTGATCTAATCCGTGCAAAGAAATTTTCCAACAAATTGTTAATGATGTACATCTACGTACTGTTTAACCTTATGCAGGTAGCGGCCGACAATTTGGACATAGTGGCAATGCACTCTTTTATTTTCGAGCCGATGTATGAGTATGTGGGGAGCGCTCATCTAATCATGATTCCGCTGACCCACAGAGCGAAATTCCACTTCATGTTGTTAACGTTCGACACAGTTTTAAAGTGTTTTAACCACTTTGACTCTATGTCCTCAAGGCAATCAAGTCCTGGTGCATGCTTAAAAGAGGCAGAAATTATGGTATACATGACTAACAGTGCTATTCTTGAATGTAGTGTATTTTCTATTTTAATACAACACTGTTGATTAGGATTTAAATAGTGTTATTATTAGTTTGTATTATAATATATTACATGATGAAAGTTCTGATTATTGTTGTTTATTACCGTGAAGGACACAGGTCTTCATAATAAATATGTGGATGAGAGGGGTAGAGTACCAATCCGAGAAAATGCTCAGAATAGGTCAACGGAAGAAATTCAACAAGCGCGAAAGCACGGATGTAATGTTGAAGATAGATATTGAAGCTTTGTCCCAGAAAGAGATCCTCACTATTAAATGGGTGCAGGAGAACTACAAGTCTAATTTCAAACTGTTTGATGAGAGCAACGTTGTTCCTAGGGAGGCTTTTGGATCGTAAGTTTAATAAGTAACATGCTAATCAATTGAATTGTATTATAGTTGTCATGTGTTTACATACTAACATATTATTGAAACCACATAGTGGAGTGCGGGGTATACTTGATGCACTACATGGACTTCCTTGCTAATGAAAATTATTTGGGTTGTTCGTTTGAGGATACAGATGCAACTCGTTTCAGAGGTGAAATTTTAAACAGATTCGCGAGGAGTTCGAAGTGCTGGATGGCAGCCCAATAGAAAGATGAAGAAAATATTAAGTACCAGCTAGTGCTTTAAACAATAACTGGACAATTATGTTCGTTTCTTTACAGTTCTTTGAATGAACATATGGTTTTACTAGTAGACGCAAACAAATGTTAGTAGGGAAATTGAAATGGTTGTCACCACATTTTGATACTGTGACATTGGATATTTGTGATTTCAGTTTTGGATAATATGTGTTGGCCATTTTAGATTTCAGAAGTCATCTAAAAAATGATTTGTAACAGATTCCAAATTTGAAAAAAGCAGACACTATTAACAGACAAACTATATTGTCTTCATGAATTAGCCGATACTGTACATTTAAAGACCACATGTAATATACAAACAATGTTCAATAAGAGACAAACTATATTGTCTTCATGAATTAGCAGATACTGTACATTTAAAGACCACATGTAATACACAAACAATGTTCAATAATAGATACAGGCAAACACTGTTGTAGGCCGCGTTCAAGGATGTGATATTTGTCGAGTTTTCGACTTCGACTCGAGGGGTTATGCAGGCAGACATTGTACATTTAAAGACCACATGTAATACACAAACAATGTTCAATAATAGATATAGGCAGACACTGTTGGAGGCCACGTTCAAGGATGTGATCTTTGTCGGGTTTTCGACTTCGACTCGAGGGGTTATGCAGGGAGGCCCGAGGTTATAAAAAAAGTGTTTGATTGATTTCAAAAATTTTTGTCTAAAAACGATTAACAAGAAAAAATAGAACGAACCGCGATCCTTCTTCAGAGCAACACGGCAGGTTTCTTTCCGACCTTTTCATATGTACACGAATCGCGTTGCTTGATCGATGCACTACTTTAATTTACCTACTTAAATTATATATATATATATATATATTCACTCCATCACGAGTTCCATATGACGATCCAAGTCCTTACGGTAGGTGGTAGAACTGTATTCACCCACATCACACGCATCAAGAATCAGATGCCGCCCCCCGATTGAGGTTTGCTTCATGTCCAATCTTTCTTTCTCTCCTTTCAGCAGCTGCACAGCCTACAACCAATCAAAAGGTACTCGTTGATCAATCTGAATGAAAACAGAAAAAAAAGAGTTTGTCGTTGACTAATGGTAATAAGGTACTCGTTGCATGTTGGGACGCATGGTGGGCGAGTTGTGAATGCACATCAACGCTGTGAACATCACACGTTCCATTTCTACAACGTCGTAAGTTTTTCCCAGTCGAGGATCCGCGATTTCGGCAACTTTTTTTTTCTCTAGAAGCGGTTTTGCCTTGCAAGTAGTATGAGATTATTTTGAGTTTGTCGATAAACGAAAAAAAAAAAAAACGAGTAGAGGTAAAACTCGTACGTACGTACCCACATCACGAGGCTTTGTTGGCTGGAATCGACTGCTCGACGGCCCGTGATAAGCTCAAGCAGCAGAACACCAAAGGCAAACACATCTGTCTTCTCGTCAACCATCCCGTGCATGAAATATTCCGGAGCCATATACCCAAAAGTGCCTTCGACCGGAGTGATAACGAGATGACCCCATTTCTCCGGTAGCCATTTCGCTAGTCCAAAGTCTGATATCTACACATACACATTTAAAAAATGACGCGACCTTTTCCTTTTAAGGCTCTGTTATTTTGGACTGAAACTTTCTGAACTGAACTGAATGGATTTGAATTGAACTGAATGAGTCTGAAACTGAATTGATTTTCTTATAAAAATAAGAATTATTTTTATAAACTGTTTTGTATACCTAAAATTATAGATTCGAATTATTTTTTATTTTAATTTATTTTGAAACGGACTTAATGGAGCTGAACTGAAACGAACTGAACTGAAATTGACTGAGATTAAGTCCAAAAGAACAGAGCCTAATTCTACCCGAAGAGAAAAAACACGACGAAATCAATGAACCTGAGCGTCGTAATCTTGGGAGAACAATATGTTAGAGGCTGTTATATCTCTGTGGATTATCCTCTTCTGACAGTCACAATGCAAGTAATGCAATCCCTCGGCGACTCCCTTCGCCACCTTATACCGTGTTCTCCATTCCAAAAGCTCCCCAACACCTGAAATATACTCGACTTCATCAGACGAAATTTATATAAAACAAATTAACGTTTTTTTTTTTTTTTCGAATTACCGTGAAGTAGGGTGGAGAGGCTTCCGTGCGGAGAGAACTGGAGGACGAGGTGCAAGCCCTGATCGGCGCTAAACCCTATGAGTTTGGCGGTGTTGGGATTGTCGACGTGAGCAAGGATACCGAGTTCAGCCAAGAAGTCCCCGACTTTATCCTCGTCGTTCTTGTCTTCCTTTGTTATCTTTTTTACGGCAACGACTTCACCGTCTGGTAAGCACCCCTTGTACACTTCTGCATGCCCCCCTTTACCAATCATCCTATCTGGCGAGATCGTTTGAATAAAATCAATAACTATTATAAACCGAGTCGAACGCAAACAAAGTACTCCCTTCGTCTCATAATATATACTCCCTCTATCCCTCAATATAGTGCATGTGAGAAAATTGCACTTTGAATTAAGAAAAAAAATGATTTTTTTGTGTGTTTTATAATATAAAGTAAGAGTATAATAGGTATTGATATATAAATAATAAAGTAGTTAGTTGAAAAATTAATAGTATAAAGAAAAAAAATGGAATGTGCACTGTTTTAAGGGATGAAAGTATGCACTATCTTAAGGGATGGAGAAAGTAGTTTGTTAACACTTTTTGTTTTTGGGTGTCTCACAGTGCTTGAAACACCACAAAAATAGAAAGAACTATTTCTTAAACTTTACTCACAATTACTTTACTTTCTAACTTACTAAAGAAAAAAATACATTTTTAGTCTTTACTTTACAATCAGAAAGTCAAAAATTAATATTTTTCTAATCTCGATGCTCATAAAAAGTCTTTTAACTCTTCTGAGACGGAGAGAGTATTAATTACCAGAGCTGAAATCATCAGTAGCTAGCTGAAGCTCCTCATAGCTAAAATTCCTCCAAGACGGTTTAGGCACGGCGAATTCCCCGTCATCGAGCGAAAATTCCTCCTCCTCCGCAGGCCCCCAACGCCAGTCCATCTTCTTCTTCAACGTTTTCGTCGACTTGTAAAGCTCTTGCCCCATCAGCACAGAAATAGTCGAGAAATTCCACACGGAAGTCTTCTTCACCTGATCAACCATTTTCTTCCAATGCAAATTGCCGTAACTCATAAGGTCCCCTGCAACCCCGTTATCCGTGATGTATTTCTCGAAAATGCCACTAATGCTGTAGCAGGAATCCATCCCGGGCCCCGAATCCGGAGCACTCCTCGGAGAGGGTCGGCTGCCATTTTTCGTCTCTTGCCCACCTTCGATTTCTTCGTTCTCGGCATGAATCGAATGCTCTGTTTCGGGGATTGTTTTGGGGTTGTCGGCATCTTCGGAGCTCGGTTTTACCTCGAACGGTTTTGACGAAAGGATTTCAGCACCTGCATATTCAATTGAATCCAAGATTCGATCTTCATGAAGAAATTTCAAATTACGATTTTGGACAACAACAATAATCATGGAGCTTACCTCCCATGGCCATGGCGATACTATCTCTCAGCAACAACAAGAATTCAGCAAAGATATATTAATTTTTTATTTTTTATTTTTAAAATGAAAGGCTCCAAGAATCTTCATTCCCCTCTCCTGCCCAGATGAGATAGAGAGAGAGAGGAGAGAGAAAGTCGGTTGATTTTGTGAAATGATGTTGGAGAGAGAGAGAGAAAGAGGGAAAGGAGGAAGACATGGAATAGCTCTCTCTAGGGTTGAGAGAAGAAAATGGTTAAAAATAGGCGCCAAACATATTAATTTTATGTTTGATAAATAAAATTTAAAATACTTAATTCTTTTGTTCCACATATTCAACTACTTTGTGTAATTTAATAAAAATAGTATTTTTATTATTTACTAAATAAAGTAAATCTTACTATCCGTCCCCTTCAAATGTTTCATTTCTTCTGAATAATGAGATTAGAAAATACAGTAACAGTAGTAGTATATTTTTATGTGGTAGTAATTTTTTACCAGAAAACTAACCAAAAGCTTGATCTGTATGCCAAAAATTCATGTACAAGCATCCTGGGCCGAAGTTCATATAAAAAAATCCTCTACCAAGAACCGAAAAATGGCATATCATGATCATGCTCAGGCCCGCGAGCACGTTCCCTCCGCGGGAGCGGTGCACAAAGAAGGTCAACAACATCAAACTATTTTTCAAGGAGAAATATTTGTGAACTACGAAAATTGTTATTATGGATAGTGTAAGTAACTACAGTATATAGCAGAAGAGCGCAACCTGTAAAAAACAAAATGCACACTAGGAAAAATGCTTCATCTACTAGTAGTATTAAGCCTAAATCCTCTATAGATACAAAAAGACCTCAACAAATTACAAACAAATAATTCTGTAGGAAAATATAAGAATGAATGAACAAACCGCAACTGTCGAGTATAGTAGTAATATACATCCTTTTGAGTTCACAGCCAATAAGCGATTTCGAAGTTAGTACTTGATCATGTGATGGCGTAACCAAAGTTCATACATGATCATGTGGAAAGCGTCGTGACTGAGGGGAGGTGAGTTCCACTGGAAGTGTTTCTGCACCTGAAAACAGAAGATCAAAAAGAATTTATGAGACATGAAGCCAACTTCTTTCTGAAGCAAATTAATTCATGATCAGATATGCACTCGGGGTGAAACTGTAAACCACAACAATATAGAATGAAAAGCATTGTTTGTACCTTGACCATATTGTTGTGTAATGTAACAAACTCTTCTTGTGATATGTTCTTCAGAATTTGCTTCAGCTGATACACATCTTTCTCCTTGAGTACTACCGCAAATTTATGCCAATTAATAATGTCGTTGAAAGGCAAGTCATAGTAGTTAGAGAGTATCACTGCACAAAAATCCATCAATGTTTATCAGAGAGGTTTTGGAAAACTGAATTCTTGTGGATGCAAGTATTTGTTTCATCGTGAAAAGAATGTAAGTGATGATTTTCCTGAAATATAAATGTAACTGAGTATATTCTGAAATAACTATGTATACATATATCTGACAAGAAAGCCCCAATCATGCACACACATACTGTGATTCTTTTCTATAGAGATCTTTTCCTATAACAATGTGCCATGAAATTTCACTCAACTTCCACATCAAACCGAATAAGTCTAAGCTAGTCTCCTTATATTCTAAGATTGTGGTCCACTGGTGTTGGTGGAAACTTGGTATTGGTTTATAAGGATCTAGTCTCAATTTACGCAAAATTATGAAACCAGAATAATATACTGTATACAAATAACATAAGGAAGAGCAAAAGTACAATCACAAAACAAAAGTAAAGAATAATTAAGAACTAAAATTAAAATGGATTAATTAAATGTTTCGGAACTAATGTTGCCACAGATTTACTCAATTTGACTGTACGCAAGTGCTTGTTTACTCTTTTAATTGTCAAAACCATTGAAATATGACTATTAGATAACTCGGATTGAGATTATTCCATAACCCTGCATACTTATTACATAGCCACTAACATCTTCATGAATTGTCTAGATTCACATCTCATTGACAACTATCTAAAGTTCATGAAAACGTCAGGTTTTATAATAAAAAAATTGGGGTAGGATAAAAATTAGAATTCCTGAAAAGCTTTTGTCAAAGTAAAAACTGCACTTTATGTTACTTTCCCTGAAGAGAATCCTTCATATGTAAAATGTGGGTTATTAGAGCCATAGCACTAGTACCATACATCGTGAAGACAATCGACACGTAGCCAAGTAAATTTGTATTGAAACTTAACAAAGAACCAAATGACCATGATAACATAAAAAATATAACCAAAAAATGGATAAGTATGTAAAAATCTCTGTTTATGCATATTCTTCAGTATACTTTTGAAATCATTTCTATTGTCCCCAAACTTTGGAATTGAATTATTTGATACGATATCGAATTTTTTTGGGAAGTTCAAGACTTACGTTCATTTCTGACAATACAGTAAATTTCTGAATCTTTTGTTGTAAGCAGATAGTTCATTTTTTGAATGTAGAGGGAAATTCTAGTATTGAACAACACTGAAAGTAACTGTTTTCTCAAGACATATGTCTACTTGTACCAAATACCAATTGCCACGGGAGGGATTACATTTTCAACTTGTCCCGGTTACTCAATTAGGCGGTTAATTACGGCCTAATAGTTTCGAAAAAAAATGTTTCATAACCTTGTGGAAAAGGTCCAAAAGTTTTGTTAAGTGAAGTGAAAACACACATAAAGACATTATTCGCAAAAGCCATGAATGGGAAAAGATGGAATTAGTTCTCACCAGGAACGCATCCATAATGAATAGAGTCAGCGATCCGAGCACTATTGACCTGAGAGCCACCAGGGCAAATGCAGAATTTTGTTCTGTAAAATCTTTTTTGATACACCAGATGTCCAGTTGCCCTGTTAATTCTGTTATTTGAAATATCAAGTTCGGTATCATTTTCCCACACCCGGGCCAGTATGACCCTAATCTTGGAATTACGATGTCCTGCCCAGAAGCCAAGAGTCGTCCTGCATCAAGTGTTCATGTAATTTACAGAAAATAAGAATCGGGGATGCTCAATGAAAATCTCAAGAAGAGTGTCCATTAGAAAAATATCTATGTGGAATAAGAGAAAGAATCAAGAGGTTGAAATTGCAATTTAGTACCTATTTTCTATATCATTTCCACCGGCTGGAAGAGCAAATGGCTGAAGAATTTGTGGAAGTGCAACATCTTTGTGTGGTATAAATCCAACATCATAGCTGGGAGAGCACACAACACGGATTGAATTTTTTACGAGAATCGGAAGACCTTCAGTGGCTCTCACTCCAACATCGTGACAAGTAACAAAGAAGTGATCTGTACCCAAAGTTCTATTCCAATACGGATACTTATGTATCAAGCTCTCCACATAGTTTTGGACAATTATGGTCATGTTCTCATACGATATGCCCTGCAGATTATTTTTGAAATTTAGATATTGGTAATCAAAGCCTCAAATATAATAGGAAATGAAACCATTGCCGCTAAGGAGTGTCACTTGAAGTAATAACTCTTGCTAAGCAGATTTTTTTAATAGAAGCTTTCAGGAAATAGACAGAAATTCTCAACATAACTGTGTGAATCTATGCATATGAGCATTGTGGCAAAGTTGGTAAATAATCCGTGTGGTGGCCAGCAATAAATATGTATCAAAGGAAAACAAATCGGTGAAGGAAAGGCAAATGGAGTCTAATGTATGTTGGGTAAGTATTTGTAATGCAGCATAATGTGTGTGTATGTATACATACAATTCACTAATAAACAACTCAACATCTCGAGCAGTCGAATGATTCTCTTGGACACTAGAAAACGAGAAGTACTAATTAATGAACTCTAGAAGAAGCCATTTCTCCCATTAACAAAAAAAACTGTATTCGATCATATTGAAAACACCATCCAATATGTAATTTAGAAGCATTAAAGGTTTACCTTGCCTCGCATCTTATGACAGGAGATTGGAATGAAGAACAAATCCGCCAGATCTGGATCTTCCGTCACGAAATTACTCTCCCGGAGATTCTTAAAAAAGTATCCTTCACTCGCGTATTTACCGGTCACCTTCCTCGGAGTCTGGTAATAGGTATTCGGATCTCCATCGGAGTATATGTACACCTTAAATCTCCTCACCATCTCCTCATAATTCAACCGAAACACCTTCGGCATATGGTAAACGTCGTCGTATTCATCATCACCATGATCTCTATCATTTCCATCGACAATAACCTAAAAAAAAATTACGAGGTAAGACTGCAGAGTATTGAAAATCAACATATACCCTAGACTACGAAGACGTATAAAAAATGGAAGTACCTTATGCAGAGAGGGTTCTACTGTGGGTGATTGGAGAGAAGGGGAATGGAGGGATTTGAGGGAGAGATAAGTGAAGGAGAAGAGGGTGAAGGTGGCGAGAGTGAGGAGGGAGCCTCGGAGAGTGAAGAGCGAGGCGAAGGACGGCGGCTGCGACAGTTTCAACGCCGACATTCCCGAGGCGGAGCTGCTGCTGCTTGCCGGAGATCGCTTAACGGTGTCCGGTATTGGGATAATTGCGTGAGGTCAGTCGAATTGCTAGTGTTCATCAGGCACACATCTACATCTGCGAGTAATTTTGGAGAGTATTTATTGTTTTTTACTCTACTGTTGTATTTTTGTAATTTAATTAAAAAAAGTGAAAATGTTAAAAAATACCTTAAAAAAATGTATTTTTTTTTCATAATAAAAGATAACAAATACTACTACTAATAAGTAATTTAATTTGACTAGTAATTTGATCCCTGTGCCATGCACAGGAATATTTAATGTAAAATTTTAATTTAAAAAAATGATATCTAGATTATCATATTATTTTGTTTTCAGTATCACTTAATATTTATTAAAATATAATTTATAATATGTTAAACAAATTTATTTTATTAGTTTATTTATAAACAAAAATAGAAATAATACGTTAATTTTTGTAATTAATTATTTTTGTTATATTAGTTAATTGCTTAATTTATGTAATTAATGATTTTTATAAAATTTCCAATTGATAATTAATTAATTAATTTTATTTATTTTCATAGTTTATATAAATTGGGAATAAATATTTATTTCCATATATCAAAAAAATCGCATATATTATTAATTTTTTTCTAATTTTTATATAAATTGGGAATAGATATTTATTTCTCCATATATCAAAAAAATTGCATATATTATTAATTATTTTCGAATCGAGAATTTATTAACATTAATTACAATGTTAAATAGATATAACATATTAAATAATATATTAAATTTAATAACATATCCAAAAATACTACTAAAGAGTTCCTAATAAGTAGCTATATGTCAATAGGTCAAATGGAGTATTTATTAACATGTAATAACAATGTTAAATAGATATAAAATATTAAATAATATATATTAAATGTAATAAAAAATCCAAAAATATTACTGAATGAATACTCAACCAAGTATTTCATCTAATTATTTAATTATGCGTTTATTATTGTGAGATATTAATTACGATTAATAAATAAAAATACCGAAAAACTTTTATTTGATTACAAAATAATAGCTAAAACTTTGAATAAAAATAAAATAAAAGCAAAATAGAATAATAAAAATAAATAAACAAAAAAATCAAATATTACAATCATAATTTAATTTGTATAAATGTTAATGACAGCTTATGGGTGGTTAAAATGTGAAAGAGCAGAAGACACAAATTGCAACTCTGTTCTTCGGGCAGAAAACATCATAGGTCGAGAAGGTAGCTTGTTCAAGGTCGAAAGACGGTATGTTCGACTCAGCCTTCTGAAGAGCGACGACGACTTCAACTTACTGTTGCGACACCTCAGCAAACTAATCGCTTCTGAGAAAGACTTATTTCACATGTGAATAAATATTTGATAAGAGATCAATCTCCAGTTGATAAAACTTGTTTCATGTTATGTAATAAACGTGAATTAAATTTGTGAAGAGGTGAATGTCACTATTGATCCTACTGCTTACTATGACTCTAAAGTTTTATATATGATGTGTTTATTTTAAATAATAAATAATTTTGGGTTCTTAGAAACTAAAATCAATTTGGGTTCTTTGTAAAAATCAATTTATTACCTCATAAATCCTGTAAAAAATACATAGAAATTAAACAATTATTACATAATTACAAATAAATTATAATGAATAAAAAAATTACATTAATGAGGAAGTATTCGAACATCCTTATATCATGAATCCCGAAAAAGTAGATAAAATCTAAAGACAATATATGAAAAAAAAAGGTTAATTAGTCGAAAATACGTACCTCATGAATCCTGTAAAAAGTAGAAAATAATAAAAAAAACAATATATTTCGATCATAAATAAACTTCTTAACACTATGGGTTGCAAAAAAAATTTTTTAGAGCGAATTAAGACAAAAACGATGGTGATAATGAAGAAGAAATAAACCATTTATATAGAACTTCGTATACTATAAATTACAATAATATAAATTAATTATTGGATTAAAGATTAATCCAATTAATAAGATTCCATAAAAATATCAATTGATTTATTTATTACCGTATAATTGATCTTGTCTATATTGTTATTTTAATATATATGGTAAGAAGTGTTATAGAATTGATGAATTAAGTAAAAAATCAATTACATAACTTATTTATAGAAATCTGACAATTAATATAATTTAACAATTTAAAGAAATGATGACTATCTTAATCTTAATTTCGGTTATTATTAATTAATTATGGAAAAGGGTAAATAATTAAAATTTCGCATTTATGGAATTTGAAGAATTTAGTGAATATATAATTATTATTTAAATAATTGAATTAAAATCAACATCATAATTATTGATAGTAAAAAAAAAGCCACATAAGTAAATATCGACCAATCAAAGCATTGTCCGTGCCACGTAGTGTGAACATGCTCATTTTTTGTAGTGTATTTTTTTGTGTTCACATTGACACGTGTGATCAGAAAAGTCTGGATTTATATATTATATAGATGATAATGAAAAGTTTTAAAAGCTGTTAAAAAGAAGGTAATATTAATATTTTATATACTCCATATGTTAAAAAATAATTTTTCATTTGTTAAATAATAAAAATAAAAATATTACAAAAAAAATAATTATTTAAAAATATAGTACTAAACTATCTTTTAACATTGATAATGATTATTATACTCATAAACTTACGTATCTTGTCAATAATGAAAATTTTACAAAGTATTCTAATTTATAGTACTAATTACTAATTAGGATAAACTAGTGCTCTTAATTATATATAAATTCAAAATTAACTTGCATCCTTCACTAAGAATTCAAAACAGGCTTGTGGTTCTCGTTCTGCAACATATACATGAAAATCCCACCTGCTACAGAAACATTTAAAGACTCAAATTCTCCGGCCATTGGGATGGTCACAAGTTCACAAGTCCTCCGACTAATTTCAGAAAGGCCGCCTCCTTCACTTCCCAAAACCAGGCACAGAGGCCAGTCTGTTAAAGAATCTGCAAGATCTTTGGAAAGCCTAATCACGGAATTCTGACTATCGCTCGTTGCAGCAGGGTGGCCGGCCAACATTTTCATTCGAAATTTTTTTCTAAGAGTTTCTACGTGGGCCCAATTCCCAGAGACTATTGGAATCTGAAAGCAGGCCCCACGGCAGGCTCTAAGTGCTTTGTCGTTGAATGGGTCACAGCAACCGGGAAGCAAAAGAACACCGTCCTTTTGAAATTTTGAAAAGAAGAAAAGAACAATTTGAGGAATGAAAGTGTTTTTAATATATTCAACTATACGTCACAACGATCAATGATATAATACGTTTATCAAATAACAAACGCACTCAAAATAATACTGTAATAGGAAAAAGCCTCAAGTGAATATGCTACTCTCAGAAAAAAAAAAAAGGCGAATTTTTGGCATGGTAAATTTATGTTTCCAACAGAAAGCATGAAAACTGAACAATTTCATTACATTAAATGGAAGTAACTACTGTCCTTACCCATCTGAAAGCTGTAGCAGATCTAACAAGTGTGCCCAGGTTGCCAGGATCCTGCCATAAAAAGCCACGAAATTCAAAGTGAGCATCTAATAAATCAACCCCCGAACCCAATGCTCATTGAACTTTTCTGTTGAGTGGTGTCTCGAATCCAATCGAATTAAGGGATATAATTATATTGGAGATATAATTATATTATTTAAAAAGAGAATTTGAGTTATATTTGGAATAGGAATAAAAGGGTTTTATTCCTAATCCTATTGTTACCTATTTTATGGGTTTGCTACACCTATAAATAGGATCTACATACTTGATTATTAGTATGATGTTATTGAGAGCATCAAGAAACTCGGTTAATGTTATTGAGAGCATTAATTTGAGAGATCGATATTATTGAGAATATCGTGAGACACGGTGTTATTGAGAACATCGTTTTGAGAGAGCGTTTCTATTGAGAGAGATTTTCGTGTGATAGATCTATTGAGAGATCTATATTTGTAACCCCGTTGATTCGATTATAGTGATATTTTCTTCTCCTCCCGTGGTTTTTCCCTATTTTGGGTTTCCACGTAAATTCGTGTTCTATCTTTTATATCGTTTTCTTTTCCCCATCTATTTTATATTTCAAGGTGTGTGGAGTAATTTTGGGAGCCGAAATTACAACATTTTCTATATTTTGTTTCATGATCACACACAGACTAATGATATCTTGAGTAACTTAATTAACAGCTTAAAAATGAAGCGTGCGTACCTGGATCCCATCAAGAACTAGAATTCGACGTGGAAATGAAACCAATGAGCGGAAGTCTTCTTCATGCTGACTCCCACTGACAATATGAAATGTCGAAGGAATTCTCACTAACGCGATGACTTCAACAGAATCAACAGATTGAACACCAGAGACTTTCCTTATCACCTCCGAATTCACATAGACAACATGAACATCATTAGCATCTATTTCTTCGGGGACACAACAGTTGTCGAGTACAAACAAGCACTCTATTATAGGTCTGCCCGACACTGCATTGTGAAAGCTGTATATTTCCCTGCAGAAGGTTATTAATACCCGTCAATGTTTACGTACCAAATATACTCCCTCTGTGTCTATGTAATCGTCTTCTTAGAGTCTTAATTTCAATTATTTTATTTTAGTTCTTTCTTTTTGAATATATAATCCATGATATAAGCCTTATAGCACTATAAAATTGGTCTCTTCCATTTTTTTAAGCTCCAAGTCTTTGGGACATTTGATCGAACACAATGCCTGCATCATCGAGTCAACATAAAGCCAAACAAAATTATATATTGTCGCCCCCGGAAATCGATAAGGACAGTTATTCACGAGATTGAAGAGAAGAAACCAGATTTACCTGATTGTAGTAGCGCCGACAACAAGAACAGAGCCATGAAAATGACGATAAGAGGAGCTCTGGCGAATCTTGACGCAGTGCTTTACAAATGGGTTCGACGTGCTTGTAATGGTTCTCACGTTTTGGGGCAAACTAATCTTCGATGCGATTTTAGTGTCGTAAGCTTTCGGGCTACGGTAAGATTTTTGGTTTCTGGGTCGGAAAGCTGGAGATTTGGCTGACGAACTCGGTGCGTTTGTGAGAGTAGAATGAGAGGTTGAAGGGAAGAATTTGTTCAGGCATAGCATTGTTGTATTTGGGGTTGTATTTGGGCTTTCTCGCGCGCTTATCTGGCTCTTCCCCCTCAACTACAGCTCGGCTTTCGTTTCTCGTGTTCTGCACTTTTTGTTGGATCAAATTCTCTAAATAATCTAAAGAGATAATTTTTGTTGAGTTAAAAATAAAAGTACGCTAAAAAAAAGCATATAACAAACGTGTTTTTTTTACGATGACACTTAAAAAATATGTGCTTTTCTACATAAAAGTAGTGAATCCTAAAATACTTTTCGTTACATTCGACATATGGAATTCACATTCGACACACACATTAAACATCTTGAATCACATTCGACCCACACATTCAACATGACATTCGACACACATTCGACGTGACAAATCATATTCGACATGCACATTCGACACACATTAGACGTGACAAATCATATTCGACATGTCATTCGACATGATGAATCACATTCGACATGTCAAATCGCATTCGACACACATTCGACATCGACATTCGACACACGTATTCAACGAACATCGACATTCGACATGTCGAATCCACACTTCCGATTTAACAAACATTTGATTTCATTCGACAATTCAATATTGTAAACATTCGACAAAAATATCACACAAAATCCCATTCACATTCAACAAAACATTTCAACATTTGAATCTTAGTTGTAATAAAAAAAATGGAGAAGAAATATTAAATAAATAAAAATTCGAGAAGAAATTTTCGAAAAATAAAAATTCCACGAAAAAAAAATCTCAAAGATTATTCACAAGAAATATTTCAAAAAATTGGTGCGGCCAGGACTCAATCGTCGTGAGGCTGATGTTCCTAAACGTGAACGCCTACATCACCTTGAAAATCACGCTCATCCACTTCTTGTGCGCGAAGACGATGCTAGTCTTGAACACCCGATTCAGATCTGAACCTGGCCAAACTGGGGGTTCGCTGTTGAAAAAGAAAATGATCGAGGGACCACCACCCATGGGAGTCCGTCCCGTTCAAGCACCCGAGCACGTTCAACACGCTCACCATGGATCTGGCAAAAAAATCAGAGATCTAGGCAGATCTAACGGATTTCACGAGCGGAGTATCTTATTTTCGTAGTCATCGACTTCGGCCATTTTTACAGATTGGCAGCGGGGCGGGCGTTTGAGAACCCCAACTTCAAGAGGGTGGCGGCTGGAAAACGGAGGTGGAGGCGGAGAATGTGAGATTTGAGAAAATAGGGTTTACGGGTTTAGAAGTAGGAGGTGAGGGAGCGGGGAAAGATATTTTAGATATTATTAAGGCTGGAGTGATGTGAGATATTTTTTTTATTTTTATACATAAGATGAAGGGCAAAATAGTCTTTTCGGGTAAGAAAGCATGTTTTGTAAGTTGAATGGTAAAAAAGCAGTTTGTCTATCTCTATTTGTGTATTTTTTGACATTCTCACATTTTAGTTTGCTACGAGCTATAGTCACTTTTTGAATTTCATGTCCAACCTTTAAAACATCTCCGGTCAATACCTGAGCTTTGGGGAAATATTAATTTACTACCTCAATTGGGCGGTTTCCGGCGCACGTGCAAAACACGTGAGATTTGAGGGGCATTTACGTATTTTCCATGTCTATTTGCGGCTGATTACAAATTTGCCCTCATATCAGTTATTTATATCAAATTATTTTATATCATTTAAATATATGAAAAAGATGTATTTTCATCCCCAATTCACAAAACCCAAACCCTAAATTCAACCTCCTCAAAACGCGAATCTCTCTTCGATTCTCTCTGCGATTATAGAAAATCGTTGTCGCTGTGGGAGCCCAGTGGTGAGGCAGACTTCTTGGTCTGATTTAAATACTGGAAGGAGGTTCACAAAATGTGAGAAAACTCGGGTAAGAAAAACTGCCGTAATCCCCTTCTTTCTCTGTTCAGAGTTTATTTTTTGTTTCTGGATCTTAGTATGAGCTTTATTCGATGCAAAAATGGTGTTCTTTCATGATTTTGTGAGTTGTATTCATTTTTTTGTTTTTTAATAGCTCCTTCTTTTTATTGGAAGCAGGCGGGTTGTGGACAATTTAGCTGGATTGACCCACCTGATTGTGAGAGATGCATGCAAATTATATCTGGGCTGCTACAGAATATCAATTCGAAAGTTGCAGACTTTGAAGAGGTTAACAAGAAGAATGGTGAGTTGAAGAGAAAGATTGTGAAGCTCTGGACTTGTTTGGTTGCATGTTTGGTTGTGATGGTGGTTATGTTAATCAAGTATTAGGGTTGTTCTTTGTTGTAATGTTCTGGTTATGTAGTCAAGAATTAGGGTTGCTTTTTCTTGTAATGTACTTTGTAATGTGCTTCAGTAATGTATTTTGAGTTATGTAATGACTTTTTAATGCATAACATTTCAATGTCTCAATATCATTTCAATGTCTCAATATCTGGTTGTTTTAGTTCCAATATGACATACAAATTGTAAACATAACAACTGCACTTCATAACAATCTGTAAACCATTTAAATGTCTCAATGCATATGTAAACATGACATATTCATATTCAAAAAAAGTCGTAAACAAAACATAGATACTAGACAAACTGAAAATATGACAATTTCATAATCCATAATCAAAAGAACTTGTTCACTTCATAATCCATAATAGCTGCATATAACAAACTACATTGTTCAGAGAATTAAAATGAGATCAACCCTACATTCAAAAGAACCCAAATTCAAGTTTTGCAGGTTCAAAATACACACTTTTACAGAGTTACAATAACTGGGACCAATTGCGAATTCAAAAACACCAAATTAAGCACTATGGATTCTCTCCTCTAGAATTCTTCAAATTTATCATCTTCAATTGTGTTGTGCAGAACATAGGCTGAGATGAAAATGACAAGTTCCTGTGCACAGGGAGTTTTTGCATAAAAGACTCAAATCCTTTCTGAAATGCCTTAGAGGGCTGAGATGAATAAACCTTATGTGAAGGCTTCTGAGATGTGAATATTGGATCAGAGCCCTTTGCTGCAGGTTGTGCTGAGGAGGCATTGATTTTCACTGCTATCTTCTTTGGTTTCTTCCTTTGTTCATTGTCTAAAAGTGCAGGGTCCTTGCCTTTGTGTCTAAGACTTTTCCTAGTTGGTGGAGGTGGAGCTGGCACTGCAGGCCCTTTACCCTTATTTCTTGGACTTCTCCTAATGGCCTGAGGTGCACTAGATGATGCAACAGGTTCATTGGATGTTGCAGCAACTGGAGACATCTTTCTTGGAGCAGGCTATCATTAATAAGGTCAAACATAGGGGTGGGCGCGAGTCGAGCCGAGCCCAAAAATATCAAAACTCGGCTCAAAACCAGACCTCTGCGGTCCGAGCCGAGCCGGGATTTTCTGAGGTTGGGGCCCAGCTCAGGACCGAGCATGACGAGCCCGAGCCGAGTTTTCGGATTTTCGGTCCCAAATTTTATAGAGTTTCTATTATAAATTTCATGCGATTTATAATTTAATAAAAATTTAAAACATTTGAATCACATGATACTAAACTCAAAGTTTAAAAATAAAAACAAAAAATGATGTTCTTGTTGTTTGACCAAATTAAAAAAAAACCAAAAAAAAACCAAAGTCTATCTTGTAATTAGTCAAAATAGAGAAAAGTATTAATTCGGGAACGAAATAGATGCTAAATTGAAAAACTTATAATGAAAACCTTAATAGTAATAAAAATCATGTACAATAAATCTTTATTTTTTACTTTTATATATATATATATATATATATATATATATATATATATATATATATAGAAAATGAAATTGACGGTCCGAGCCGAGCTTTCGGCCCTAAATATTTTTGAGCTTGAGCTCAGACCACATATACACTTCACGGGTCGGTCCTTAAAAAAATTGGGATCGGCCCGCGACGAGCTTTTTTGACGAGTTTTCGGTCCGAGCTCGAGTTTTCGAGCTCAAACGCCCACCCCTAGTCAAACATGTCAAATAAAAATAAAAATAATGCGCATAACCTCAAACATGTAAAACATTTCAAATAAAAATTATGCGCATAACAAAATACCTCAAACATGTCAAATGAAAATAATGCGCATAACAAAATACCTTAAACATGTCAAATGAAAATAATGTGCATAACCTCAAAACCTCAAAGATGTACCTTTTTGCCCCTTGGAGCATTTTTCTTGCCATCAACTTCTCCAACAGGAGGTACCTCCAAGCCCTCATGTTGTGGTACCCTACTCTTATTCAGTGGGCAACCTCTCGAGTTATGTCCACTTTGCTTGCATAGTCTGCAATTCATCACAATACCTCTCCTGCTTAATTTTCCATTTTTTTCAGTGCAAATCAACTCACCAACAACAGGCTTTCTCTTATGCTTCTTTGGTCTTCCTGGCATTTTCTCAATGGTAGGGGCACCAATGGTAGCCTATCATCCACAGGCACATCTGGCCTTTCATCCTTGCTGTACAGAGGGACCATTAAGTGACTGTAATTCCTCAAATATGTCTCTGTCCTGTATCAGTTAGCAACATAATCATCTGGCTTCTTCCCCGTGTAATGGATGCATGTTATAACATGTGGACATGGAATCCCACTTAGCTGCCATTTCCTACAACTGCAAATCATATCTCCAAGATGCACATAAAAAGACTGATCATGTGGCCCTGTGACCTCAAACTGATCATGCCCATTCCATCCAGGAGACCATCCATAAGATTTCACCTTGTTCTTATCCAAATGTTTCTGAATATTAGGACACAACTCACCCTTGTGTTTCATCATGTTCTGCCTCCTAAGAGCAATGCATTTCATCATGATTTTTGTGATATCCTCAAACATAAGTAGAATACATTTACTCCTTGCCCTGAACACCATTGCATTGAAGCTCTCTGACATGTTATTCACATACATGTCACAGGTAGTCAAAGTGTTGAAGTGAGACTTTGACCAATGATTTGGACTCCTTTTTGACAACCATTCAAAAGCTGTTGGTTCATTTATTTCCAACTCCCTCATCAAAGCCTGGAAATCCACAATCCTTGTAGCCCTTGCAGCACTCCATACAAGGTCCCTTAGACCAATTCCCTTATGAGCTAGCTTGAAATTGGCATAGAGATGCCTCATACAGTGTATGTGCTCAAAATAAGGTATTAGAGCCTGCACTGCATCAACCAAACCCTTTTTCTTATCACTCATTACAGTCCAATTATAAGCACTAGTCTCTATTATTCTCAGATCCTTCACACCCAAGTCTAGAAACCATAACCATGAATTATACTTCTCCTTCTCTACCACGGCATATGCAAAAGGATACATGCCATTATTAGCATCCACACCTAGTGCAGTCAACAACACACCACCATACTGTGTCTTCAAATGACATCCATCCAAGCATATGACTCTCCTGCATCTATCCAACATTCCTTGCCTCAAACTGTCCCAGCATATGTAAATTCTCTGAAAAACAGCTTGGTTGCCAACCACTTTGGACTTTATCTTGAATGAAGTTCCTGGATTATTTCTAAAAACCTCAGTTGCATACCTATACAATTTCCCAAACTGGCCAGTTGTGTCACCATCACCCATAGCAGCCACCTTGTGCTTTGCTCTGTACATCTGACCCTTGGAGAATATACAGCCTACCTCATGATGGGGTTGTATTCTAAATGTCTAGTTTAGTGCAAATACGGAACTCCTTATCTATGCCTTAGTCTATACATAATTCAAACATGATTGCATTTAATGCAATAGTCCTTGATGTATACGTTGTAGATAGTATGGCGTGAGGAGACACGCGGAAGATCATACTATCGGTTACTCGTATACTATCGAACAGTAGCTCACGACTTAGATGGACATGGACAATCCATCGGTACGTCATAGTGTGACTGGTAGATAGTCGGTCTTGACTATCATGTTACACTCATACACTTGGTGTATTGAGCAGGACCACGGGAGGGCGTTCGATTTATACTAATCGGAGTAATCGAACTAGACCTCAGATATTACGGATATATGAGTTCCTAATCCCTATATAATTATAGGTGCGTGTGTCCAATGCTCGGTTCTTTGATGTGCCAATGAGTGAGACTAATTGATTAGTCAATATCCTCGGTAAATTGGGAATCGGAATTGTACACACGGCATGCTATAGATTATTGACAGGAAACCGTGTCCCATTTATTGGGTTGATGATGTCCCCGAGATGAGCTCATAAAGTTTATCATGTAAACCCTGCAGGTGGATTTACTCCGCATGATAATAAGGATGAGTGGTACTAGTCTCGGATAATAAGAAATGAATTAATTTAATTATTAGTAATTAATTAATTCATGGACATGCGATATCTTAAATACGGGGAAAATCGTATATGTAATTTCGGCGGAAATATTATTGGTAAAATAATATAAGATTAATTAATTGGGAATTCAATTATAATTTTATAGTGGAATTAATTATAATTAAAATTGGATTTAATTAAAGGTTTTCTTTTAAGGACACCGGTTTAATTAAATTGCAATTTAGCCTAATTAATTAATTATCCTAAGGTCCCTAGTGTGGCCTATTTATATCCCTATTTCTCTCTTCTCTATACCTACAGAACGCCGCTATTTTATTTTTGCGGAGAAAAATTAATTGTTAGCGCAATAATTTTTCTGTGAAAATAAATAGACTAGCGCAAATACTTTTCTGCTACATAGAAAAATATATTCTTGCGTAAGTTTGAGAGAGAAGAAGAAGAGAAGAGAACCGGAGGATCGTTGCCCACATAACATCCGGGATCGAGGGCTAGGATACACACTAGAAGGTCTGGGGTGTTCGCCTATTCGGCTTCTCCGAATCACGCATCAAAGGTAAAGAATCGAAAACCCTATTCCGCATCTTTTTCGATTCTACTCGTACGTAATAATACAACGGACCATCGATTGGTTTCCGAGGCTTAGGATCGATGTTCTCAGACCACTGGGAAGTCGCTGACTTCCGGTGTGGTGGTCGGATTGAGAAAAACGATCCGGAACAGCCCGAACAGCAGCAACCCGTTGCTGGAATCGCGACGCCGTCGGCCGACAGGTATATGCCGTCGGCCTCCACTGCCCCGTCGGCCGACAGCTATATGCCGTCGGCCTCCACTGCCCTGTCGGGCGACAGCCTTATGGCGTCGGCCGACAGACAGGGCAGAAGTCCCGTTTTTGCGCGGTCGTGCCTCGGGTGCGATGGCTGGGCGTGATTAGGGTCTGGGACTTCGTCGTGAGTGCAATAGGGATGCTAGGGGTCGACTGGGCTTGTCCGGATGTTCGAGTAGTCGAACGGACATGTCCCGGGTAGTCGATTTCCAACACCTCACTTTGAATAATCTCCACCATGGACTGAACAGGACAGTTTTGGATCAGACTTCAACTTCATTTTGTACATTTCTGCTAGGTAGGTTGAGGTGGCATGTGTCACTCTTTCTTGCCTTACACACTCATGAATGTCAGTGAATGATTACACCATCACAGTGTCATCCTTAGGAACCCATGGACAACCTTCCTGTTTGCACTTTGCTTGCACCTTAACTCCATAGTTGATTGGAAACCTCAAAGTTCTCCCTTGCTCAATTGCATATGGCCTCAGTGCTGAATGTTGGGATATTCTTGAAGCATAAACCAACAAAAAAACTCCACATTTACCATATCAAACTTTGGATTGAAAACTTTGAGTCCTTTATGCTTGGACTCCACTGGTTCTTCAAATTTGACCTCCTTTCCTTTCATCTTTTGTGTTTCACTTCTGGTCAGTGTCTTCTTTCCTTTCTACTCCCTTTTACTGCTCCATGCATCATCTGAATCTACAAATTTGCTGAAGTCCACATTGTCTTGTTCATACTCACCATCACTGTCCACTAGATAATCTAACATCTCAGAATCTTCACCAACAGAAACAACCCCATCACTATCACTTTCCTCTACTTGACCATCAAACAATCTATCCATATACTCACTATTTTTAGCTTCTTGTTCTAAGACTTCATCGGTCACATCATCATTGTACTCATCTACTAATTCGTCGATGTCAACATCCTGCAGATTAGCATCATCAACACCAGCAGCATCCTTCACACCTGCATCCTCCTCATCACTCTCATATGCTTGAAATTCAGGGCTAGTTATGTAGCTAATATCATCCACATGCAGCCCTTCATGATCAACATAGAAAGCTACAAACTTGGAAGCAAATACATAATTCCACATCTAATGAGCACGAACATCATCAATAATCGGCAATAACAATAAACAGTTGCCATCATAACCATTCATACATCCATAGAATTCTAAAATCCCACTTAAACCAACTACAAATGCCATTACCACCAACTCACTTTTTTTCAAATCAGTTGGTAACACATAATCGATGTATTCAACCTTCCCATTCACATAAGATTTTTTACCTTGTTCAAGTAAGAATTTTCCAGAATGGTGAAGGGTGATTGTGAAGAAATCACTCTTGGGATCGTACGTAGGCACACACTTACCCTCGGGAATCACTTCACTTTGTCTCCTCAAATCCCACTGCATACTCGTCATCTTGCTGAAACAGAGTTGTAGTCGAGCTCAAATCGCGCACCCACTGTGAAAGTATCCCACAGCGAAAATTTAGGGTTTTTAATCGAACTGAAAATACGGTTATTTTGTGATGTTATTACAGCTTCAATTGGAGGTGAGAGTTGAGTGGAAAGAGAGTTGAAAGAATGAGCTTTGGGGAAATTAGGGTTTGTAATCGATTTCTGAATTTGCTAACAGTTGAAAGCGGGTAATATCCCGCTTTCTAAGCTTAAAAATGGAAATGACTATTTTACCCCTTCAACCCACAACAAAAACGATTTAAGCCCCTCAAATCTCACGTGTTTTGCACGTGCGCCGGAAACCGCTCAATTGAGGTAGTAAATTGATATTTCTCCAAAGCTTAGGTATTGACCGGAGGTGTTTTAAAGGTTGAGCATGAAATTCAAAAAGTGACTATAGCTCAGGTAGCAAACTATAATTATCCCTAATCTAAATTTAATTGATCCTAAATAATCTAAATTAATTGATGAAAATTTTCATCTATTTTATTTGAAAATAATTAATTTAATATTATTCAATTATTTAATATATGTATTTAACTATTTTGGTGACGTGTTAACTTTCGATACAACATTCGGCACTAATGAAGAAAAGAGACCACTGGGTGTATTTGGGTGTATTTAATGGATTTAATCATCACAGGAAAATAGTGATTTTTGGGGCTGCACTTTTATATGACGAGACTTGTGAATCTTTCGAGTGGCTTTTCACGACTTTTGTAAACACACATAGCGGGAAAAAACCTTGTTCGATTTTTACCGACGAGGATGCTGCTATGTCAAGTGCATTGGAGAAGGTATGGCCAACAATCCCTCATGGACTTTGCACATGGCATATTAGCCAAAATGTGTTGAAGCATTTGAGTTGCCACATGAAAAATAAGTCTATATTGTTGTCCGAATTCAATAAGTGTATGTATGAATACGAAGATGTGGAGAAATTTGAGAACATGTGGAGGAAGATGCTTGAATGCCATAATTTGATGGAGAATAGTTGGTTGAAAAGAATATATAAAAAGAGGGAAAAATGGGCTAAGGCTTATATGAAAATATTTTTACATTGGGCATTCGAAGCACTCAAAGTTGTGAAAGTGTTAATAGCAACTTGAAAGATCACTTGAAGTGCACATTGGGAGTTAGTGATTTTTTTAAACATTTTGATAGAGTGGTGGAACAAAAACGGCAAAAAGAATTAGAATCGGAGTTCAAATTAAGAGAAAACACACCTTCATTGGCAATTTTCAAGTCTCCCGTGTTACAACAAGTTTCACAAAGGTACACTCTCAAATTTTTCAATCTTTTCAAGGAAAAATATGGGTGTGTTGATTCTTTCATTGTTAATGATGATATTGAAGACAAAATAAAGTATGTTGTTGCTCGACATGATTCAAGTGAGAAGCTTTATGAGGTATTTTGTGATGTACAAGGTGAACATGTTTCGTGTAGTTGCATGAAATTTGAAAGTGAGGGAATGTTGTGTTATCATATTTTAAGAGTGTTTAGACGGCTTAATATGACAAAAATACCGGAGAAGTACATTTTGAATAGACAAACAAAAGTTGCTAAGAGCCTACTTTTAATCGAAGAAGAAAAACCAAAGGGTGAAGAAGAAGCCAAAATTTGGATTCGAAGAGTTCAATCACAACTCTTGCGGTTAACATATCAAGCTTCAATGAGTAAGGATACACGTGATTACATGGAAGTGATGATAAATGAGTGTGGTAAGAAGCTTCGAGGGTTCTCGTTGTCGTTGGAAAATGAAGTGGAAAAGGATAAGACTCTTGAAAATAAGGTGATTGACCGAATGAAAAATATTAGAGGATTGAAGCATAAACAAACCTCTAATGTAAAAAAAAGAATGAAACCTCAACATGAGCTACGACAAACAAAAAATAGGAAAAAAGCTCTCTAAAAAAAGGTACTAATTTATTTTTACCTACTTATAATATTTTATTTATTTATTAATATTGTGATATCTTAACACCCCCCTCACGAGTAAGATCGATGTGGGATATCTTAACACTCCCCCTCACGAGCAAGTCGGAAATTCCACCGGCAGATGAGCCTTGTTAAGGTGATAAGATTGTCCAACTTATATGTAGTTGTCCAACTTATATTTGAGCCTAAGGTTCTTTAACCAATGGATCGATGTTAGATATTTTAACATTAATTATGGTATGACCGACAATACATGTAACTTTTATAATCTCCTGCAAAGTATACGAGAGAAGACGATCAATCCCATTTCTTGGCGATCCCCTGCAGCCTTGGTTCATCTAATTAACACAGCAGACCAAAAACAAACAATACACACAGAATTTAATAAATATTTTGTTGCAATTAAGGACTTTTGTCATTTTCAGAAGAGTGTAAAATAGTGTCGCAGAAGAATATCTTTTCTCCCATCACATCTCGTTATTTCTCGTATCTCTTCGTATTTCTCCTTGGTAGGTATGAGCCTCCATTTCAGGAAGTTGTCGAACCTTACGACATAGAGCTGCACAAAGTCTCATACCTTCTTGCCTCCCCTTGCGCGTTCTAATTGTGTCATTGGTGCGCAGAAATTAAAATGTCATCGTAACAAGGACATATATAAAACGATTACATAAATGTTACGAAACAAATGTGTTTGATGTTTGTGGACACCTCATGAATCGAACAAACACTTTTCGAACTAAATACGACATAGGATTCTTGTGCTGATCAACTAGCAAATGTATCCAAACATTCACTCAAGTAACTAAACCCTAACAACATTTACACACAAAAAGGAAAAACCCGCCAAGTTATATCACATGCATCGTAAGCCTCATATACGTACGTACCTGATCGATAGATCGAATCAAAAATCTATTAGTCAACAGAATGTCTTAAGATTATAGAACATGATCAAAGTTGAAACCAAATGACCAATATTATCCAACCCAAACAAATTCCTTTTTATCTTTCCTTTTACTGAATTTTTTTTACTCTCTTCGATCGAGAGAAATAGTCTAACTCCTTTATATATTTTATTGATGATCTACATGCATGCATGCTTACGTGTGCATGTCCATATTTGAGCTCCTATTTTATTTATGGAAATAGGATCTCATCATATTTTATTCATGTGTTTAATTCGTACAGGGCTCCTGATTCCTAATTCTATTAGAATTAGGTTTATATTTCTTGATGTATAGATACCCTACGGATGTACACAACTATCATGAATTATTAATCAATACACATATATATTTTTTCTTTCGTTTTATACAGAGGAAACTCTCCTTTGTTTTCTGGTTTTATCAAATTCTACATGGTATCAGAGAGTTTCCGCGCAAATCATGGTTAATAATGAAGAGCAAGAAAGAATAGAAGCAAGCAATCCATCTGGACGCGATTCCTCAAACCCTATGGATCCAACAAAACCTTCCAGCTCGTACTTCCTGCACTATGGAGAGGCGCCAAGCCAAAAACTGGTTAGTGAACCGTTGAATGCAAAGAATTATCAAACCTGGAGCAGAAAAATGATGAATGCCTTCATGACAAAGAACAAACATGGATTTGTTGATGGATCCATCCCAGAACCTTCACTCGAAGATCCTCTATATGTTGATTGGAGAAGGTGCAATATCATGGTTCTTACGTGGATTTCATCCAACTTATCCCCGGAGTTGGCAGGGTTCACTGCATATGCAACCTCGGCCAGACAAGTATGGAAGGAACTCCATACTAAATTTTCTAAAACCAATAACAACATGGTTTATATGCTTGAGCAGAAACTGATTGGCACAAAGCAAGAAGGAGGCGTGGTGAGTATTTACTTTGCAAAACTCAAAGGTATTTGGGATGAAATAATAGCTTATGAACCTTTGTGTCCATGTCCCACGAGTAATTGCCCTGCTATGAAGGATAATTATCAAAAAGCCAATAAAAGGAAAGTTCTCCAGTTCCTTATGGGGCTTAATGATGAATATAGGAATCTCAGAAACCAGATTCTCCTGCAAGATCCATTACCTTCACTTGATCAAATTTTTAGTCTGGTTTCTCAAGAGGAATCTAACCTTGAGTTGAAGCATTTAGGCTCAAGTAATACACAGTCTAATGCCATGGCAGCAAGGCAAGACACCAAGGGAGTGGGGCAACAAATTAACTTGGAACAAGGCTGGTGACGACGACGAATGTTTGTCGTGGGAACAAACGCGCGTCAAAATGATATTTGTATTTAGCCAGTACCCTATTAACTACAAAACGTAGATAATGGCAAGTACGTGGGGTCGGTCCCACAAGGAGGCAATTACAGTAGGTGATCTCGGCTTTGCCCAAGGGGGTTGTCACAAAAAGATTTTGAGTTTGGTTGTTGTGGGCACAGCGGTTTTGTAAACGTTTCAAACAATTTGATCTAACTACGGCTAACAGATATAACATGCAAATAAACAAATCTAAAAGTAAACAACTTAAACACTCAGATCTAACAGAATACTAAAAGGAAAACTGAAATCAAATGGTAAACAAAGCATCCGGGCAGACAACTTCACTCAGGATCATTAGGGCAAACTACCGGTCATTGGCACTAAGGATTTCTACCAGCGGTTTGTCAGCAGTTATAGGGTGCAAAAACAAAAGTGGTCCTATTGCGTCACGCCCAGCAATTGCCCCACCCCTCATCCATCCTTACTGTGTAAGAGAAGGCAAGCTAACACTATGCCTAAACCCCTGGATCTGAACAATTCGATAACCTATGCGACCAAACATGGATCTAGTTTTCCCAAACCCGCATTGCCCTCTAGACAGACCCGCTCGGCCAATAGCATGCTCGAAACATACGACCGCATCTCCTGCAAGTTCTAGTGCTATGCCCGCAACAATACTACAAGGTACATCTATGCGGTTTGCCAATCACCAATATCCCAGTTTGTAAAGGTTCACTAGTGGTCGTCCTAGTTTGCCCAAACTCCCCGGAAATAAACCTCAACCAACTTTGCCTCGGGAACAAACGCCCAACCGGCTACTTTAGCCCCTTCAACCTCGTGGCCTAACTAAACCCTAATTCACCTTCGATCCGTCCCTGCCCAGATGCACAAATAACTTATCCGATCATACAGAAAATAAAAGACGAAATAATTAAAGGAAATAGAACTATATTATTCATGCCTTCAAATCGAAATCGTTCTTGAAGGAAATAGAAGTACGGAATTAAAAACTAAAGAAAACAAAACATAAAAACGAAATTGTTTCTCGACCCGAAGGTCGGATCTACTGCAAAACAAATAAAGAGAGTCGGATGAACAGCTCCGATCTCTTCCTCCGGCGACTCCTCCGGCGGCGACGACAATTGCGGGACCGGCGGCTCTCTCGATTTCTCGATGCGTAATATTGTGTGTTCTTGCTGCCCACCGCGCCCCAGCTTTAATAGGCTTCGAATTTGAATTTGAATTCCCGGCTGTTGCTCCTCCCTAAAGAATAGGCGCCAGCAGTCAACGGGTTGGAGGATAAGTCAGATCCCCCGAATCCAGGGATTCTGGTACGCTGACGCCTTGCCCACAGCGAATCTTCTGTTCTCAGCCATTCTCTGCCCAAACTGGAATCCGCAGGTATTTCTTCTCCTCCACAGATGGTCGGACCAGGCACGATACTTGGTAAGAATTCTGGGTCTTTAGCTTCATGACTTTACCCATTTGCCCACGGAGGTCAAACTGTTGCATGTCATTACCACTCCAGAATCTGCTTTGCCCAAAGAAGGGGATTTCCTTGCCTCTTTTGCCCAGTGCGCCACCTGTTACTTGCATCCATACACACTCTGCCCAAACACCTAATTGTGCCCTCCCGGACACGTAACCGACTCAAACTGACTCAATAAAGGGTGTAAAAGTGCTCTAAGATGAGAAAATAAAATGGCTCATCAGCTGGTAATCAAGTTAATAATAAAAATTCAATGGTGTGCACCAAATGTAAAAGGACTAATCACACTGTTGACAAGTGTTATTTGATTTATGGATTTCCACCTGGATATTTCACAAGAAGTTCATCTGATGGCCAAGGGCAGGATAGAAATTGCTCTCACTGTGGAAAACCTGGTCACACTATTGATAGATGTTTTAAACTCCATGGTTATCCAGATAAGGATCCTAAAACTCCACAGAAATCCAGTGTTAACCAGGTTGAAAAGGAAGAGGAGGATCCAGGAGTAAAGATGTCATCAAAGGAATATAAACATCTATGCAGTCTACTGCAAGGGATTCATATTGGATCAACTAAAAAGAAGGCAACAGGTAATTCTTCTTATACTCTTGCTTCCCATTGTATGATGAGTTTAAGTAATAAGGTGTGGATAATGGATTATGGAGCATGTGATCATATCACCAATAATTATAAAGGAATGAGGGATATCAGATCAACCATTCCCATAACTCTGAAATTGCCAAATGGTTCTAGTACTATAGTAACTCATATTGGTACAGTTAATCTCAGCAGGAGAATTACACTTACCAATGTTCTTTTAGTGCCATCTTTTCAGTTTAATCTCATCTCAGTAAGTAAATTGTTAATGGACACTGAGTGAAAAATAGTTTTCTCTCATGGATATTGTGCAATACAGGATTTGCACAGCTGCAAGGAGATTGGGAGAGCTAAAGAAATTGGAGGGCTATATCACTTTGAGGCAGCATCAGAAGAAGAAAGCAGTAGTTATGTTAGCAGTATTTCTATTGATATTTGGCATAAAAGGATGGGTCATCCATCTGTTCATAGAATTATGCTTATGCACAAAATTAATAAAGATTTTCCTCCAGTAATGATAAGCTTATTAAGCATGCTTGTGATATCTGCCATAAGTCAAAACAAACAAGGTTACCCTTTCCTGATCATGTTGAACAAACTGTGAATCTGTTTGAATTAATTCATGTTGATATTTGAGGTCCTTTCTCAGTAACTGCTCACAATGGTTCCAAATACTTTCTCACCATTGTGGAAAATAAAAGCAGATTCACTTGGATATACTTGATGCACTCAAAATATGAGGTTAGGAAAATACTGGAAAATTTTATTCAAACTGTGAAAACTCAGTTTTCAACCAATGTTAAAACAGTGAGAAGTGATCAAGGGAAAGAGTTTGAAATGAATGAATTTTACAGTGCTCATGGCATTGAACATCAAAGGAGTTGTGTTTATACTCCTCAACAGAATTCATTAGTTGAAAGAAAACATAGACATGTACTTGAAGTGGCAAGGGCACTCAGATTTCAGTCGAATACTCATATTGAGCTATGGGGTGAGTGTATTTTAACTGCCACTTACCTCATCAATAGAACACCTTCAAAAACCATCCAAAATCAGACACCATATTCAGTGTTATAAGGCAAAGATCCTGATCTGTCCATAATCAGAACCTTTGGTTGCTTGTGCTATGCTGCTAATATTGATCCAAGAAAAGACAAGTTTACATCCAAAGCTCACAAATGCATCCTTGTAGTGTATCCTAAGGGAATCAAAGGGTATATTTTATATGATAAAGAAAATCATAATCTCATTACTTCCAGAGATGTTAAATTTTATGAAGATATTTTCCTTTTTCATAACCATGATGATCATCAGTCAAAGCCTCAGCATTCAACACCTTTTGATATGCTGGATTATGTCAACATCAATAACTCACAGGATGATGTCATTCCCAATGCTGATTCATCTCCAAACACTGAAGAAGAACCTGAAATAATACCAGAAGATACAGCAGTAATTTCAGAAACTGAGGACATTAATACCTCCAATCCAGTCTCTCCAACTAATATTAATGATATTGAATCATCACCTACACCTCCAATTAGAAGAACAAGCAAAAATACCAAGCCTCCAGGTTACCTCAGAGATTATCAGTGCCACCTAATCAACCAAGTTCACCAGCATACTAATATCCCATTTGTGGAGAATTCCAATTTTCCTCTTTCTGATCATTTGAACTTTGCAAGATTGAGTGATGTTATGTCTACAGCTCTTCACACTGAGCCTAGAACATTCAAACTTGCAGCAACACAACCAGAATGGCAGGAAGCCATGAATAGAGAAATTGCAGCTCTTGAATCTAATCATACATGGACTCTTATCCCTATTCCTCCAGGAAAGAAATTGATTGGCTGCAAGTGGCCATGGGTATATAAAATTAAAAGAAACTCAGATGGATCAATTGAAAGATACAAGGCAAGGTTGGTTGTCAAAGGGTATACACAGCAAGAAGGATTGGATTTCTTTGAGACTTTTTCTCTAGTTGCCAAAATTGTAACCGTGAGATCTGTTTTGGCTTTGGAATCCTCATTTAATTGGCACCTCAGTCAACTAGACATAAATAAATCTCTATGGTGATCTGCATGAAGATGTATACATGACTTTACCAGAAGGATATTCTGTTTCTTCTCCATCAACATGTGTTGTAAACTACATAAATCTTTATATGGTTTGAGGCAGGCCTCCAGACAGTGGAATGAGAAGCTTTGTTCAGTAATTACTTCATATGGATTTGTTCAAAGTAATGCTGACTCTTCCTTGTTCATCATTGACATTTCTATTAATTTATGTTGATGACATTATTTTGGGAGGCAATGACATCAGTTCTCTCACTCAGTTGAAATCATATTTATCCAGTCATTTTCAGCTCAAAGATCTAGGTCCTCTCAGATTTTTTCTTGGAATTGAAGTAACAAGAACTGAAACTGGACTGACAATAAATCAAAGGCAATACACCCTTGATATTATAGCTGAATGTGATCTTATTGACAGCAAGCCAATTAAGTTTCCTTTTGAACAATGTTTGAAGCTCACAAAAGATGAAGGCAATTCACTTCCCAATCCATCCGAGTATAGAAGATTAATAGGGAGGTTATTGTATTTAACCCTCACCAAACCTGACATCTCATACTCAATTTTTCAAGTTCTCAGTCAGTTTCTTGAATGTCCCACTGACATTCATCTTTAAGCATCTCTTAGGGTTGTTAGATACCTCAAAAGTTCACCAGGACAAGGTCTGTTTTATCCATCATCTAATGCCATCCATTTAAAAGCATATTGTGATGCTGATTGGCCAGGTGATCTCCAAACAAGAAGGTCAATTACTGGATATTGTGTGTTCTTGGGTGATTCCTTGGTTGCCTGGAGAACCAAGAAACAAACCACGGTTTCTAGATCATCAGCTGAATCAGAATACCGTTCAATGGCATCATGTGTGTGTGAACTTATCTGGTTCAAAAAGCTGCTACATGATTTTTATATTCCACATAATCAACCTGCTCTACTTTACTGTGATAACGTTGCAGCCATGCACATCGCCTCTAATCCAGTTTTCCATGAACACACTAAACACATTGAAATCGATTGTCATCTTGTCAGAGAATGGCTTCACAAAGGATTGTTCAAAATATTCTACCTCAAGACTTCAGAACAAGTTGCAGATTTATTCACCAAGGCTCTCGGCTTCAAGGTTTTCCAGTATCTTCTCTCCAAGATGGGAGTTATAAACATCTACTCCCATCTTGAGGGGGGCTATTGATGATCTACATGCATGCTTACGTGTGCATGTCCATATTTGAGCTCCTATTTTATTTATGGAAATAGGATCTCATCATATTTTATTCATGTGTTTAATTCGTACAGGGATCCTGATTCCTAATTCTATTAGAATTAGGTTTATATTTCTTGATGTATAAATACCCTACGAATGTACACATCTATCATGAATTATTAATCAATACACATATATTTTTTTCTTTCGTTTTATACAGAGGAAACTCTCCTCTGTTTTCTAGTTTTATCAAATTCTACATATTTCTCAAATAAAATTTTAAATTACTTTGTTAAAATATTAAAATATTGGCGCATGGCAAGTAAATCAAAACCCCTTGTTAACTGTTAAGAATCAATATATAGAATAAACGCAAAGAAGGGTAAACCATTTATATATATATATATATATATATATATATATATGTGTGTGTGTGTGTGTGTGTGTGTGTAAACCTAAAAATTCAAGCAAATCACCTCAAGAAAAATTTAAATTTGTAAATGTTTTTTTTTTGGTTCATATATGAATATATTCAAATGTCCAAAAAATAGACAAATGACGTTATTTAACAAACGTCAAATCCAAAAAAACAAAAATAAATTTTACAATCAAAGGTGACAAAAACAAAAATAACAAGAATGAAAAAAACCTGTAACGGTGAAAGAGTAAAATTAGTTGGGAGCCAGGCGAGTGGGAAGAAAATGCGGCGATATATAGGACCAGATGAAAGAGATATATTCTATACTCCATCCGTATTAAGAGTTTGCATAGAAAAATTTATACATAGATTAAGAAAAGTTAATTTTTTATGTGTTGAATAATAAAAAGTAAATGTATAATATATATGATTGTGCAAGTAATGAATAAGTTGTTGAGTATGAAGGTCAAATTCACGCCGGAACGACGAGTAAGGTCGAAGGAGATAACGGCGGTCGCCGGAGGTGAATCGGCGACCGCGGGCTGAAAATGGCGGGCGCCATTTGGGTTTCGGCGGGCGCCGAAACCGGGAGAAAAGGGACTCAGCGATCTGCCAAGAATCGGGACGTTTGGCGGGCGCCAAACGGGCTCCGGCGGTCGCCGAATGATTTCGGCGGTCGCCAAAGGCAAAACGGCGGTCGCCGTTTTGCGGATTTCTGCCAGCGGGATTTTCTTGTCCCCCAAGTTTTGTCCCCCTTATTTAAACCCTATGTGCGTGAATAATAGGGTTAACACCTCCAGATCTAGAATTTATATTATAGCGATTACGAGTCTTGTAACTTCGTTTCTATAATTGTTCTAGTAAATTATTGCAGCAGCAAAAGTGGACGTAGCCCTCGTTAACGGGTGAACCACTATAAATCTCGTGTCTCCTTATTCCGTATTTTTCGTTCTTTGTTTGTTCGTGTGCTTTTCAGGAGGGGAATTCGGACGCGAATTTCCCAAAAACTGGTATCAAAGCGCTAGGGTTTTAAGCGATCGGGGAAAAGCGATGACGGACACCACCACTTCGTTTGGGGTTACGAACTATGGGCACTGGAAGATGCAGATCGAGGACTACCTTTACGGGAAGAAGCTCGGAATTCCTTTGAAGGGTAGACCGGAGAAGATCAAGGATGACGAGGAATGGGAAAGCCTCGACAGGCAGGTGTTGGGATTGATACGTTTGTCCTTGGCTTCAAACGTGTCATTCAACGTGCGCTCAATTACCACAACCAAGGATTTGATGGCTGCCCTATCAAACATGTACGAGCAACCTTCAGCGAACAACAAGGTGTATCTCATGAAGCAGTTGTTCAACCTGAAGATGTCGGACAATGCAAACGCAGCCAACCACATCAACGAGCTGAATTCCATCTTGGATAAATTGAAAGGAGTCGGGGTGAATTTCGATGATGAAATTTACGCTTTGATCCTACTTTCGTCTCTGCCGGATAGTTGGGAGCCCATGCGGGCAGCTGTTAGCAACTCTATGGGGAAGGAGAATCTGCAGTTCTCCGAAGTTAGAGATAAGATCCTAGCCGAGGAAATCCGGAGAAAGGATTTCAAGGGAAAGTCTTCTAGTTCGGCCCTGAGTGTGGAGAACCGGGGGAGAAACTCGGGTAGGAATGCTAACAGGAACAGAGGGAGATCCAAGTCTAGGAGTGGAAGAGATAGCTCGAAGTCCGAGGATAATGAGTGTTGGAATTGTGGGAAGACGGGGCACTTCAAGAGGGATTGTCGCTCTCGGGGGAAGAGTGACAACAAGAAGAAGGGAACCGCCAATGCGGTGACACAAGAGGATGACGACGATGGGGACGTCCTTCTCTGTTCGGTCGACTCAACGATCGATTCCTGGGTGCTGGACTCAGGGGCTTCTTTCCATACTACTGCACAGCGAGAGGTAATGTTGAATTACGTCTCGGGTGACTATGGAAAGGTATTTCTTGCAGATGACGAGCCACTCGATGTAGTCGGGATGGGAGATATCAACCTAAAGATGTCAAATGGGCAAACTTGGAAGATTTCCAAGGTCAGACATGTGCCGGGGTTGAAAAGGAACCTAATTTCGGTGGGCCAGCTTGATAGTGATGGTCACCGGGTGTCATTTGGAGATGGGTCGTGGAAAGTTTCGAGGAACGCCATGACTATAGCTCGAGGTCATAAGACGGGCACACTTTACATGACGACGAGCGTGAGGGACTCGGCTGGTGTTGTTGATAACACCAAGAAGACCGAGCTGTGGCATTGCAGGCTGGGGCACATGAGTGAGAAGGGAATGAAGATCATGGCAAAGAACGGGCTGCTGCCCGAACTCAAGGCGATTGAGTCTCACGTGTGCGAGAGCTGCATTCTTGGAAAGCAGAAACGAGTGAGTTTTTCCAAAGATGGAAGGGAGCCCAAGGCGGAGAAGCTGGAACTAGTACACACGGATGTTTGGGGTCCAGCTCCCGTCGCCTCACTCGGAGGGTCACTCTATTATGTTACCTTCATCGATGACTCCACAAGGAAGGTATGGGTGTACTTCATGAAAAATAAGAGTGACGTGTTCTCTGTTTTCAGGAAATGGAAAGCCGAGGTTGAGAATGAAACAAATCTCAAGGTGAAGTGTTTGAGGTCCGACAACGGAGGTGAGTACGTTGACGCCGACTTCAAACAATTTTGTGTTGAGAGTGGGATCAAGATGGTGAAGACTATTCCGGGGACCCCACAACAGAACGGAATAGCGGAGCGAATGAACAGGACGCTAAATGAGAAGGCCCGGAGTATGCGGTTACATTCGGGGATGCCTAAGACGTTTTGGGCATATGCCATCGACATGGCAGCTCATTTAATCAACAGAGCACCGTCAGTTCCTTTGGAATATCGGATTCCTGAGGAGGTTTGGAGTGGGAAGAAGCTGAATCTGCCTACTTGAGGGAGTTCGGGTGTCTGGCGTATGTCCATATCGACGAAGCTGCTCGTAGCAAGCTTGATCCTAAATCCAAGAAGTGCTTCTTTCTTGGATATGGCGGCACGGAGTTCGGGTACCGATTTTGGGATGCCGAAAATCATAAGGTAATCCGAAGCAGAAATGTGATCTTCAATGAGGCAGTCTTGTACAAGGGTAAAGACGAGGTTGTTGAAGAAGGCTTTGATCCCGTGGGAGAAACGGAGGAGGTTTCGGTGAAGGTCGTGGAGACCGAGGAGATCGAGGAGGGAAACACGAGCAGCGAGGATGAGCAAGATGAGAATGCTCATCCCAACATCGATCCAATCACACCGAAGCCATGGAGGTCGACTAGGGTAAGAAGACCTCCCCATAAATTTTCACCTTCCCTTAACTATATCTTGCTGACTGATAGGGGTGAGCCGGAGAGCTACACCGAGGCTATACAAGCGAGGGATTCGATCAAGTGGGAGTCTGCCATGAAAGAAGAGATGAGCTCATTGATGTCGAATCAGACTTGGGTACTAGCCGAGCTTCCGAAGGAGAAGAAGGCCTTGCACAATAAATGGGTCTTCCGGGCAAAGGAAGAACACGATGGGAGCGTTCGGTACAAGGCAAGATTAGTGGTGAAAGGGTTCCAGCAGAAGGAAGGGATTGACTACACGGAGATATTCGCTCCGGTAGTCAAGATGGTAACCATCCGGGTGGTGCTTAGCTTGGTGGCAAAGGAGAACTTACATCTTCAGCAAATGGATGTAAAGACCGCATTTCTTCACGGGGATCTAGATGAAGAAATTTACATGAAGCAACCGGAGGGTTTCGAAGTCCGAGGCAAGGAGAAGCTAGTGTGTAAGCTTCGAAAGAGCTTGTATGGGTTGAAGCAAGCTCCGAGGCAGTGGTACAAGAAGTTCGACATGTTCATGAAGCGAGTCGAGTTCACGCGGTGCGAGGCGGACCATTGCTGCTATTTCAAGAGCCTTGGAAGAGGTACCTACATAATATTGCTCCTTTATGTAGATGATATGCTGATAGTCGGGGCAAGTTTGGCGGAGATCGACAAGCTCAAGAAGAGTCTATCGAGGGAGTTCTCTATGAAGGATTTGGGTGCTGCCAAACAAATCCTGGGGATGAGAATCACGAGGAGCAAGGATGGTCTTGAGTTGTCTCAAGAGGAGTACCTGAAGAAGGTATTGACGAGGTTTAGCATGGAGGATGCGAAACCCGTGAGCACTCCTTTGGCTAGTCACTTCCGTTTGTCAAAGGAGGACTCGCCGACGAGCGAGAAGGAGATGGAGCATATGGATAAGGTCCCTTACGCCTCTGCGATTGGGAGCCTTATGTATGCCATGGTGTGCACGAGGCCTGACATTGCCCATGCAGTGGGAGTTGTCAGTCGATTTATGAGTAATCCGGGGAAGCAACATTGGGAAGCCGTCAAGTGGATCTTTCGATACTTGAGAGGGACTTCCAATTTTGCCTTGAGGTTCCGAAAATCAGATGTGGGGTTACTTGGGTTCGTGGACGCGGATAATGGAGGTGACGTGGATAGTAGGAAGAGCACTATTGGGTACGTGTACACTTTCGGGGGTACCGCGATTAGCTGGGTGTCGAGGTTGCAGAAGATCGTAGCATTGTCGAGCTGTGAGGCGGAGTACGTTGCTGTGACGGAAGCCGCGAAGGAAATGATGTGGCTACAAGCATTTCTGCTAGAGTTGAGACAATACCACTCGGGGAGTTTCTTGTATTGCGACAGCCAGAGCGCCATTCACTTGGCGAAGAATCCCGTGTACCATGCTCGAACGAAGCATATCCAGCTGAGATATCACTTCATTCGATCGGCCTTGGAGGAAGGCGTCTTGGTGTTGGAGAAGATTCTTGGGAGTAAGAATCCGGCCGACATGTTTACGAAGGTGGTGCCGTGCGAGAAGTTGAGGTTGTGTTCAACCTCGGTTGGTCTTCTGGGATGAGGACCGGGGACGCTGCTGCAATGGGAAGAGAATATAGGGGTCGTGAATTAGCTTCAAGTGGGAGATTGTTGAGTATGAAGGTCAAATTCACGCCGGAACGACGAGTAAGGTCGAAGGAGATAACGGCGGTCGCCGGAGGTGAATCGGCGACCGCGGGCTGAAAATGGCGGGCGCCATTTGGGTTTCGGCGGGCGCCGAAACCGGGAGAAAAGGGACTCAGCGATCTGCCAAGAATCGGGACGTTTGGCGGGCGCCAAACGGGCTCCGGCGGTCGCCGAATGATTTCGGCGGTCGCCAAAGGCAAAACGGCGGTCGCCGTTTTGCGGATTTCTGCCAGCGGGATTTTCTTGTCCCCCAAGTTTTGTCCCCCTTATTTAAACCCTATGTGCGTGAATAATAGGGTTAACACCTCCAGATCTAGAATTGATATTATAGCGATTACGAGTCTTGTAACTTCGTTTCTATAATTGTTCTAGTAAATTATTGCAGCAGCAAAAGTGGACGTAGCCCTCGTTAACGGGTGAACCACTATAAATCTCGTGTCTCCTTATTCCGTATTTTTCGTTCTTTGTTTGTTCGTGTGCTTTTCAGGAGGGGAATTCGGACGCCAATTTCCCAACATAAGTTATGTTAAAAAATATTTTAATTACACTGAGAAATTGTGACAAATGAAGGCTATAAACTCCAAAT
The DNA here is from genome assembly GCA_954870475.1 of Euphrasia confusa. Classification (NCBI taxonomy): domain Eukaryota; kingdom Viridiplantae; phylum Streptophyta; class Magnoliopsida; order Lamiales; family Orobanchaceae; genus Euphrasia; species Euphrasia confusa. Next base: position 27,883,410 of record OX940970.1, on the reverse strand, counting down.
AAAAGCTACAAAAACTTAGAATGTCAATTGTCAAAGATTAATGAACACTTTGGTGTTCAAGTTTTGTTATTGTGTAGTTGTGTTTCCAGAACAGTGTGATGAATTTGAGAGTATTTCTGGTTGATTTGAAAAATGTTTTAAATATTTTTTAGTTATGACTACAAATTCTTCAAAAAATTGTTTTATACTCCCTCCCACCCACAGCAATAGTCACATGTGGTCAACATTGATTTTTTTTCATCCGTTCAATAAATATGATAAATAGTGTACAAAAATTATGAAAAAAATACTAAAATAAAATATAATTGAACGGACAAAAAAAGCCAAAATTGACACCCTGTGACTATTGCTTTGGGTGGGAGGAAGTATTTTGGACGGAGTCTACCTTGAGCATGGTAGACTCAATTGAACCAACTCCTTTACAAAAGTAACTAGATTCTTACCATTTTATCCAATTAGCTTTGCTTGAAATTTTGCAAAACAAGATTAATAACATATTTTTATACTTAGAGAAGTTATTAACATATCGAGTATTAATTTATGAAAGTTTTACTTTAATAATTTCTTAGTTACAAGGATTCTATATAAAACTGATGTTAATTTTTTTTTTTTTTTGGTTACAACGGTTCTATTTATAATATATATGATTGTACAAGTAATGAATAAGTTATATTAAAAAGTAATAATATTAATTTAAATAGATTTGTACCGTACAGATTAAATTATAAAAGAAAATTCTATTTATGAATGCGTAAACTTTTAAAATACAACAAATAGAAAAGTGGGCACACACTTGTGTTTAGGAGTGAGTATATTTATTTATTCAAATTAATTTTATTAATTAGTAGAAAGAAATATTTGTAGCCGTTTTCCATTCCTGATTTGGCCTTTATTGGTCAAGGGTGGAAAAGTCATTTTTGTAGTAAAAGGAATCATACAAATTTAAAGCAATTTCATACGGAGTACTCCCTTTAGATAAATTGACCCACGTTTTTCATAAAATACAAATAAAAAAGAAATTCTTACGTAATCATTAATAAGTATTGATAGCCTAGTGTTTGAACTTTAATAAGTATTGCTAGCCTAGGATTTGAACTTGGACCTTGTGATTTGAAAAAAAAAGTAAGATATTACTTCTGTCTTGGATTAATATAGTCGCTAAATTTGCTCATTGATAGAAACAATTTAAAAAATGATTTTATAAAATGTAATAATATTTTAATTCTTTTTTTGATATGTAATATAATTACTTATATTATATAAAATATATATAGCAAAAAAAAATATATTGTTAAAAATAATGTATATTTTTATATTTATATTAAAAAAAATACATTATCTTTAACAATACATTTTTTTATAATTTATAATTAAAAAAATATAATTTGTCAATGTGAGAATCTGCCCACATGAAATTACCCTATAATTGTATGGTTTTTGTTATTTACACAGAACATATGATCATTGGTCGAGACAAAAGAAGTAATAGCTAAATTATCTTAATTATATATATAATTTTTACAAAATAATATATCTATATCTATAACTTATATTTATTATATTATAATAATAATACATAATAAAATAAATAATATATCAAATTATAAATTTAATTTATATTATTTATTAAGAGATATTTTTTATTTAGAATATTTCTAACTTTTTTTTAAATAACAACTCTTAACATTCTATTATAATTATAATATTATATTATAATTATGATTGGAAGTGAAGTACTCTTCTAATATTTTCAATATAAATTTATTATAAATAATATATTAATTTAATTAATTAAACGTAAAAAAAATAACTCTAATTTTATTATGAAGTGTATTTTATTAAGTGTAATTTATAAATTTAAAAGTATATTTTTATAATAAAATTTAATTTATTTATTATTATTATTAGTATATAAATAAGTGACAAAAAAATAAATTTATAATAATTAAGATTAAAAAATAGTTTTATTTTTTTAAATTTATTAAATATTATTTTCGTCATTAGAGGGGTGTATTCAATTGGGATTTCATTTGATTTTTTGGATTTTAAAAAGTCTATGGAGTTTCGTTGATTTGGAAAATTCACGTACAGTTTGACTGACTTTATATATGGATTTTTGTAGAGTCTGATAGACTTTCTTTTATAAATTTATGTAAATTTTCATTTTGTAAATTATTTTTAATTTTTTTTATTGATTTTTATAATTTTTAAACTAGTAAAATATATAATTAAAAAAATAGTTATAAAATCCATTGACTTTTAAAATCCATTAACTTTTGAATACCGGTAGATTTTTAGTAGCCTCCTTGTTGATTATACGGTTGTACCACCGAAGCTTGTACTTCCGGAATCACCATTTCTCCTTGTTGTTGTTGTTGATATGGAACACATGCCATGTTCCCTTGCTCTCCAACCATAGGCTGCCCATCAATCATCAAAGGTGCTTGCATTTGAGGCATTGGACATGTAGCTGGTCCATGCCCTTGATATCCACACAACGTACACACTTCCATTTGATTCAAAAGAAGTTGTGTCTTTAAGTTTCCCTCCTCCATTTTCAAATCCTTGATTTCTTTAGCCATCTCCTCGATTTTTATGTTGAGATTGCTGGCTTCTACTTCCTTGACATCATTCACCACACGTCTCCTAGAACTTTTCCTCCTTGAATTCCCAGCCATGGTCTTGTAGATAGTAACCATCTCTTCCGGTGATCGGTAAGTAATGTCTCCTCCGGCTTGATTATCCACCGACCCTTGCAAAGAATCTGTCAAAGAGTCATAGAAAATTTGATTAAGTAAGACTTGAGTGAATGTATGATGAGGACATTTAAGAAGTAAATCTTGAAAACGATCCCAAGTCTCGTGGAAAAATTCTCCCGGACGACTAGTAAAACCACAAATTTGATTCCTAAAGTCCGTCGTCTTATGGTGTGGAAAGAATTGACTCATGAACTCGTCATAAATGTCATTCCAATTTTGGAGAGAGTTTGGTGGCAATGCTATCCACCACGACTTAGCCTTGTCCTTCAATGTCATCGGAAAGAACCGACATCTCAACTCATCTTCTTGAAGTCCATTCAACGGAAAGGTATGAATGGTGTTGTAGAAGTCTCGGATAAAGCTCAACACATCCTCATTATTATTCCCATGATACTCCGGTAGTTGATTAAAATCCATCGGATTCACCTTGTAGTTCTTCACCACCTCCGGCAAATCAACACATGCCGGAGTCGCTCCAATGATAGGCCTTGTGATGTCTCCTTGTTGAACTCGTCGTGCCGCTGGATTTCCATATTGATTCCACTGATTTGGTTGCATCCCATAACCCCCATACGGCATCATATTAGGCATCATGTTTGGCCATTGTTGTTGGAATTGACCTTGCATGTTTTGATTCACTTGAACTCCGGGTTGCTGAAATGGATACCCGTAGTTTTGTTGATATGCCATGTTTTGATTCATCATGTTCGGATTCATCATCAGAGGTTGGTTCATCATCTGAGGATTCATCATCGGTGGAGGATATCCAACATTAGGACTCATCACATTATGAGGAGTAGAATGATGATCTTCTTCTGGTAAATTTAAAGGTGTTGGAGGAGTAAGTTGTGCTTGAACATTGAATTGAGGAATTTGTATCTGTAAATTACTTCCTCCAGCTTGATTGTTGCTATTTTGAGGAGCTCCCAAAGGTAGAGGTCCTTGAGAATTTGGAGATAGAACATATCCTTGAGAAGGTTGACCTTTCTTTAATCCCGAAGATTCTTGTCCGGTTTCATCTTCAATGTCAACCCTTTCTTTATTCTTCTCCATTCCTTCGGTAGATGAACCTTGTTGCTCACTAGCCGCCTTACTTCTTGTAGTGACCATGCACACTCAAAGTAGAAGATTAGTAATACAAAACAATTAACTAAACAAACTAAATGAAATACAAAACTAAAACTAAACAAACACTTAAACACACTATCCGTTTCCCCGGCAACGGCGCCAATTTTGATTAGACGTTTTTATGTGCGTCTCTCGTCAAAATCCGAGGTCAATTGTAGTTGACTCGGTATCAATCCAAGGAAACGAAAGAGTATTGTTTTTGCATTTGAAAAGTGTTAGAGACGTAAATTATAAAACTAAGTCCTAAGTTCATTTTTTTGATTCTCGTCAACAAAGTAAGATAGAATTTAAAAAAATTAGAAAAGCTCGAATAATTATAATCCAAACTCGACTTCGAATCATTTATTCCTTTTTCAGTCTTAAACATCCAACACTCGAAAGTCAAGTTCCCGGTCGGGTTGCTTAACTCGTAGCAAACGTTTAATTCACTTGATTGCTTGCTCCCGGTCGGGTTACAAGTTCAAGAGTGTGTCGATTACTCAAGACCTTCCGGTTTCAATGATTTTCCGTCTTATTTTTCATATAATTATTCGAGTCAAAAGTTTAGTTCATCATTTTCTCAATGATCAAATTTCAAGAGCAAGATACATGAAAATAAGCTTTTAAGATACACTCGACAATAATCACGAAATTAAACAAGAGAGGAAACACGTAAAAGCTTAAAGCAGAATTTTATAATCAAAACATTCATAAACGAAATCATTAAAACATTTAAACTAGAAAGCATTCATAAGTTTTGCAAGAGTTTAGATTATCATGAAAAGATAAATAACTAGAAGTTTACGAAATTGAAATTGCAACTAAGATTACGATTATTGAAATGGCTTGGACTTGATCGATCTTCTCTCGGAGTTGTCGGCTCCGAAATGGTCACCCGTGCTTCCCGATTCAATTCCCAGGCGAAAAGTTCCGTTTTTCCTCCCCTTTCCTCGCCTAAATGCCTCACAGAAATGCTGTAGAACCGCCATGCAACCGCTCTAAAACGGCGACCGCCGTTTCCATTTCCGCGCTCGCCAAAGTGCTTTCGGCGACCGCCGTTTTGATTTCGGCGAGCGCCGTTTTTCCCAAAAGCCTTGGCCCGAAATCTGCATGCTTTTTACCCCATTTGGCGGTCGTCGCTTCTGCTCCGGCGACCGCCGTTAATTCCCGCGACCGTCATTTTAAATTCGGCGCCCGCCGTTTCTCCTTTTCCAGCCTAAGCTCGATTTCTCGACTTTTCTCGGCAATCGACCTACAAAATAAACTCAAAAACCTCCAACACACCCCTGTGAGATCAAATCACAACAAAACAAGAAATAAAGCTAAAACGACACGACACAACACAACACAACTATCAAACGACACAAAAACATAACCGAAAAAACGCACACACACGACTAAAATCACCCCCCCACGCTCAAGTCCTTGCTAGTCCCGAGCAAGGTAAAATCATCCAACAACGTATTTGCACAAATCACGTACTTTGAACTCACTTACAAACCACAAACCAACCACTTGTCAATGCCGAGAAAAATAAGCAATATGAAAACATGTCACTTAAACTCGCCAAACTCTCCAAGTGTATCTCTCGACAAATATGAAATGATTTCACTCATCAAACACATCAAGAATATGTACATCAATAACATCACAAGAAAATCCGCATACTTTGACAAAGAAGAACAAGAATCGGAATAAGATTGCAATCAAGGTAGGCTCGGGTCATGGTAGGAATCGAAATAATAATAATACAAGATAAATCGCTCTCGACTCCCTCCTCCACCAAATAAACTCACAAATCACCCTCCTACACCAAATGGAAATCATTCAACCCCCCTTATAACATCAATACACATCTTAGATTACATGTTCTCGATAGGCTAATATTATTTAATACTCCCGCTTTTTAACTCTTTTTTTTTTTTTTTATTTCTTTCTTTTCTCTATTATTTCTTTTTGCTTTTTGCTTTTTTTTTTTTTTTCATCAATTGTTTTCACAATCGAAGAGTATACATTTTTTTATTATATTTTTTTTTATTTTAGGGAGTAAGCTTTTTCTTTTATAGTATGCCTTTAAACGAGAAAACATGTTTACAATTCATCACAATTTCCATAGTAACCTTCTCAATCAAACTTGCAACACCCTCTCAACCTCACATCGCTCGAGGAACGCTCGGTTTCAAGAAAAGGCATAATGTAGGCTCAACGGGTTAACTAGGGAGTCCCTCGACGGGCACGGTCATTTTGGGGAATTTCATATATGTAGAGTTAAATCCTAGCAATCTCAAAACATCATTTCCTCATTCTTAACCAAGGCAAAGTAACTTCATATTCATGCAATGACATAACAAAATCAAATCATCCATTCTCAACACTAATCACAAAATATCTCATGTTACTCTCAAAGAATATCGATGGTTCTCTCCAATGAAATAAGGCTCAAAAGCTCACATATAACAAGGAAAAACTCATGTTTTCATATACTCATTGTCTCGACTCTTAACAAGTGGAACATCCAACTAACCAAGTGAGTTCAAGCATCAACTTAACCATATCCACATGCAAACACACCACATTCGGGACAAATCAAATCATTGAGCGAAAACGAGTGATTTTTCACAAAACAAATAACTAACAATGAAAAGAACATAACTAAACCACTCAAAGCAATTAAACACAAACACATATTTACAAAAACATAAAATGAACAAAAAGAAACGTACCTAGGTCGTGCGAAGCACGACCTCTCTCACATGTCGGGTGGTGGAAAATGGCCTCCTCCTCTAGCATAGGCCTCGTAAAATTGTCGTTGCTCTCTTCGCATGTCCTCCATCTCCTCTCTCACAATCCGGCGGGTAGTTTGCTCGTAGTAGCTTCTCTCGACCGCCATCCGGTTAGTCCAAGTAGCATCGTCGAGAGCCATCCGGTCCATCCTAGCATTCATCAACTCATACGCCCTAGCATTCGCATTAATGATCGCTTGGAGGTCATCGGGATGCATCCGCCCCGAATCCGAGTAGTAATTTCCGGTTTGAGGAATCTCGTATGAAGGATTCCAATTCATTCCCGAATCGGTCCACCCGGAGCTTTGATTTCCTTGTGCTCCGTAGCCCGTGTACGCTTGGTCCCAAACCGGATCCGTCGTCGTCCCCTCATTAACGTTTGGACCTCCTCCCACCGATGAACCGGCTCGTTCACGCATAAGATTTTCCTCTTCAAGTTGAGCCTCTCTCAAAATAGACGAACTTACTCTTTCTCCCGCCAACTCCAACTTCCACTTTTGAATGCGGGCCGCGTTCTTTTGTCGATATTCTATCAATGATTGTGCGCTCTTGTCTGTTCGGATTTCATGTGGTACAAACTCGCCGGCCAAAATCAATCCGCTAGCTTCAAACTCATCTACATCCAACGGTCGAGGCTCTATCCACGGCTCTCCGTCATAATAATCATCTCCTTCACCAATGATATCAAAGTGAATTGCCAGTGGTCGCGCAAAATGGAATAACAAACCTCTGCTTCTTATCCCTTTAGCCGCTTGATCCATCAAACCCCAAACTTTCTTAAACGGAGTCGATTCCTGTCCGTTCACAGCCGCATGAATGAATGAGAACTCCAATGAATTAACCTTGTTGCCTTCTACCTTACCGAAAATGTTGTAAGTCAAGAACTTGTGGACAATACTAAGTAGAGGATCGATAAATGCAATTGATCGACCGTGATCCTTCCAATTTTCATTCGGTCCGGCTAACTCTTGCCAATGTGTGGTCTTCACATTTCCACTTTCTCGTTCTTCGGTAAGTCTATTATCTCCATTGTAAAACCCAAACACTCGATACATTACGCTCTCCGTTATCTCCACCTCCTCTCCCTTGAGCCGACACGTAGCATACGTGTCTTTATTTTTTTCGCGAATGAGCTTGAACGTGCTTAACATCTCCAATCCTAGCTTAACGGAGTATTTGAAATCCATCTCCGCAAACTCCTTCAAGCTCATAAAATCAAGGAGCTCTTTAAGCCTATTCGTGACCTTCAATTTTGCAATAAGATCCCAATCGATCGGTCGAGGTAGAATATGCTCTCCCTTTGATATCAACTTCAAGTAAGCCCTTCCTTCATCGTCGTTGAAAATTGGAAACGGGGCTCCATAACGATCGGAGATATCTCTAGGCACGGTTGAAACGGAAGTAGCGGCTCCTCGTCCTCTTTTCCGTGGTGGTGGTGGTGGTGAAGAACCGCGTGCTCCGGGTTTACGTCGAGTATTCGTCATTGACCGGTGGAGAAGTTGAAATTTTGGTTCGGGACTTTTGTCGAACACCTTGTGTGCACCTCAAAAACCCTTGAAAATCTTGCAATTGAACCGATGAAAATCCCCAAAACCTGCAAATCAATGTACTCAAGATATAGGTAAGTGTTTTGGGGTAAGAAATTTGGATGAATTCGATTAATAATTGGAAGAGAAAAATTTCGCAAGAGAAAGAGTGAAAGAAGAGATATTTTGTGTAATGAAATTCTGCCCTAGCCCGTTCTTTAAATTCCCAGATTTTTCAAAAACGGCGACCGCCGTTTTGACTTTGGCGGTCGCGGAATTGGTTCGGCGATCGCAGAATTAGAAATGGCGACCGCCGTTTTGGCTTAAAACCGTGCAGAATCCCTGACCCCTTTTTTTCACTTTCGGCGACCGCCGAAATGTCTTTGACGCTCGCGGATTTAATGTGGCGACCGCTGTTTTGGTTTTGGCGGTCGCTGAACTCCATATTCCTCGATTTCCCTTTTTTCGACCCTTTTTCTTCGATTCCGACAACTTCCAAGCTCGTCCAAGTCCAATAGCCTTTATTTGTGCTCAGTTTATTGTCCAGAGCTAGACTTATTCTTGTTTCCACGTTCAAATGTCAACTTTCTCGAGTCGAAACGCCTCAACTTCCTCGTTTTTCGACTCCCCTTCATAATAACGCTTAACCAAATGCCCGTTGACTTTAAACTCATTCTCATCTCCTTCTTTCCTCAATGTGACTGACCCATTCTCATGTACCGTTACAACATCATATGGTCCGATCCACCTTGACTTTAGCTTTCCCGGAAATAATCGAAGTCGGGCATTGAATAAAAGTGCTTTCATACCCGGTTGTAAGTCTTTCACGATCAATTTCCGGTCATGAGCTTTCTTCATTTTAGCCTTTGAGATCACAGCATTTTCATATGCTTCATTACGAAGCTCCTCAAGCTCCTCAATTTGCAAAGCTCTCTCTTTTCCGGCCTTCGTCATTTCCAAATTCACTTTTTTGATAGCCCAAAAAGCTTTGTGTTCAATCTCCACCGGTAAATGACACGATTTCCCATACACAATTTGGAACGGAGTGGCATTGAGGATTGTCTTAAAAGCTGTCCGGTAAGCCCAAAGTGCATCCCGAAGTTTTTCCGGCCAATCTTTCCTCGTTGGCTTCACGGTTTTAGCAATGATCGTCTTAATTTGGTTGTTGCTCGTCTCAGCTTGACCGGAAGTTTGAGGATGATACGGAGTAGCAACACGGTGATCAATCCCATTTAACTTCATCAATCTCTTGAAAAGTTTATTGCAAAAGTGTGACCCTACATCACTAATGATAGCTTTTGGAAATCCAAAACGAGAAATGATATTCTCCTGCACAAACTTCAACACAACATCAGTACCACATGTTCGAGTGGGAATTGCCTCAACCCACTTCGAAACATAATCAACGGCTAATAAGATGTACTCGTACTTGTTAGCATTGATAAAAGGACCCATAAAATCGATGCCCCATACATCAAAAATTTCACAAACTAAATTAACTTGCATGGGCATCTCATTCCTTTTACCAATATTTCCAATACGTTGACATCGATCACATGAAAGAATAAAATAATGAACATCTTTAAACAAAGTAGGCCAGAAAAAACCCGATTGTAGAATCTTAGCTCCGGTCTTCCTACTAGCAAAGTGTCCACCCGAAGCATCCTCATGGCATTTTGAGATTATAGCTCGTTGCTCTCCTTCCGGCACACATCTTCTCAACAAGTTGTCCTTCCCAAGCTTGAACAACAAAGGATCGTCCCAATAGTAATACCTACAAACATGCAACAAACGTTTGCGTTCTTGGGAAGTAATTCCCTCACGCATCTCACCACTTGCCAAATAGTTAGCAATATCGGCATACCATGGAACTTTTTCATCAATAGCATTCACAAGCATGGATTGTTCATATGGAAAAGTTTCAGAAATAGGCACATTAGCAATCACATTATTATCACACGATTCAAGTCTAGACAAGTGATCGGCTACCGCATTTTCACAACCTTTCCTATCTCTAATTTCCACATCAAATTCTTGCAATAAAAGAATCCAACGAATTATTCTCGGTTTAGCTTGTGCTTTAGTCATTAAGTACCTAAGAGCTGCATGATCACTATGAACAATAACCTTAGTACCAAGTAAATACGACCTAAATTTGTTTAGCGAGAAAACAACCGCTAACATTTCTTTTTCAGTAGTCGTGTAATTTACTTGTGCATCATTCAAAGTCATACTAGCATAATAAATCACATGCAACATCTTATCAATTCTTTGACCCAACACCGCACCCACAGCAAAATTAGAAGCATCACACATGATTTCAAATTCCAAATTCCAATTCGGTGATACTAAAATAGGTGCACTCACAAGCTTTTCTTTAAGAGTATTAAATGCATGCAAACATGAATCATCAAAGACAAACTCAACATCTTGACCAAGTAAATGACACAAAGGTTGTGCAATTTTTGAAAAGTCTTTAATGAAACGTCTATAAAAACCCGCATGCCCAAGAAAACTTCTAACTCCTTTTACATTGACCGGGGGTGGCAAATTTTTAATCACTTCAATTTTCGAGGGATCAACTTCTATCCCTCTTCTAGACACCACATGCCCAAGTACCACCCCTTGTGTAACCATGAAATTCGATTTTTCCCAACTCAAAGTAAGGTTACACTCAATGCATCTTTTCAAAACCGTATCAATCTTTTTCAATGCATCATCAAATGACGAACCAAATACAGAAAAATCATCCATAAAAACCTCAACAAAGTCCCCTACCATCTCGGAAAATATGGAGAGCATGCAACGTTGAAACGTACCTGGGGCATTGCAAAGCCCAAATGGAATCCTCTTCCATGCAAATGTTCCAAAAGGACTCGTGAATGTCGTCTTAGATTGATCCTCCGGTGCTATGAAAATTTGGTAATAACCTGAAAGTCCATCAAGATAATGATATAAGAAATTACCGGCAAGTTTATCAAGCATTTGATCAATAAAAGGTAAAGGAAAATGATCCTTTTTCGTAGCGGCATTCAACTCCCGGTAATCCATGCACATTCTCCAACCGGTCCTCTCCCGAGTAGCTATAAGTTGTCCCGCTTCATTCTCCTCTACCGTGATCCCTCCTTTCTTCGGAACCATGTGAATCGGTGATACCCATTCGCTATCCGCTGCCGGTACAATCAAACCACCTCCATGTAACTTGATGATTTCTTTCTTCACGACATCACTAAGAAGTGGATTGAGTCGTCTTTGGGGCTGCCTCTTCGGAGTTGCATTCTCGATCAAGTTAATCCGATGCATGCACATAGAAGGGCTGATTCCCTTCAAATCCTCTATACTCCAACCAATGGCCGCCTTGTTCTCTTGTAAAACTTCGACCAATCTCACCTCTTCTTCAACGGTCAACTTTGATGAAATGATGACCGGTTTGTTCTCACCTTCCTCCAAAAACACGTACTTGAGATTAGGAGGCAAGTCTTTCAACACCAACTTCACACTTTTTGTTGGCAACGAAACTTCCTTTTTTCGATCCTCCCCCCCCACGCTCAAGTCGACAAACCGTGGAGCTTGTTCATTCTCTTCGAGTCCCTCTAAGTCTTCATCTCCAAGCTCCACTTCATTTTCTTCCTTAATCTCCAAAGTTTGCATCGTCAACGTATCAATCACATCTACAAATGAACATTCTTCCATCAACGTTGCAGCTGGAGCAATGTTCTTCTTTCTCACCGAAATGGACACCGTCTCTCCAAGTACTGACATTTGGAGTTGCCCCTTCTTTACATCGATCAGAGTGTTGGTTGTAGCCATGAACGGACGCCCCAATAAGATAGAATGATCTTGGGAATTCTCCGGAATATCACCAACATCCAATACCACAAAATCAACCGGCACTATCAACCCTCCAACTTCAACAAGAATATCTTCAACAATTCCTCTCGGATATCTAACCGACCTATCGGCAAGTTGAAGGCAAATTCGTGTCGGCTTCAAATTTTCAAGCTTTAATTGATCAAATATAGCCGACGGCATCAAGTTGATTCCAGCTCCCAAGTCTAGCATACCGGATACTTCATTTCCGGCTCCAATCACAATTTTGATTACAAAGCTTCCCGGATCGCTCTCCTTTGGTGGTATTTGATGTTGCATCACAGCACTTGCACCTGCAAACAACACAACTTTCTCGTTCTCCTCGAACTTTCTCTTGTTAGAAGCCAATTCCTTAAAAAATTTCACATAAGAAGGAATGTTAGAAATCATATCAAGCAAAGGGACATTTACCTCAACCTTTGCTAAAAGATCGTATAGTTGCTGAAATTGTTGATCCTTCTTTTTATTCCTAAGATTGCTCGGAAAAGGAACGGGAGGCTTGTACGGATTTTTCGACTTATGAAGAACTACCCTTTCACCTTTAGCCTCGGCTTCGACTCTCTTGCTCTTCTTTCTTTCCTCTTCGAGTTTGTCTTCCTCTTCTTTTCCCTTTTCTTTTTCCTCCTCCTTCTCCTCACAAACAATCTCCTCGATTTCTTCCTCATTTTCTTCATCAAAAACCGCTGCACCTTTTCCTTTCTCAACCTCTTCACCCGGCATCCTTACTTTATTGTCTATTATCTTTCCCGATCTCAATACCGTAAGAGCTTTTGCATGGGATGGTTGACTTGGAAGTCTCCCCGACTCCTCTTTGGCTTGCATCTTTCCAAGTGTAGTCGCCATTTGTCCCATTTGAGTATTGATGCTATTAAGCACCGCATCGTATCCTCCCACTTTCACCTCTAAGCTATCCATCCTCAAGTCATTTTTCTCGGCATACTTCTTCATCCATTCTTCGAAATTATTGCTCGATGGTTGTTGAGGTGGTCTTAAGGGCTGTTGTTGCTGAGTAGGAGCTTGATACGGAGCCCGGTATTGTTGATTCGGTGCTTGATAAGGTGCTCGGTAAGGTGTACTCGATGATTGACCTTGCTGAAAATTTTGCCTCGGTTGCCATTGTTGAGGTTGTTGCCTTGGTTGGTAAGGATAATTAGGCCTTTGATTTCCTCCTTGTTGATTGTTGTAGTAGCCTCCTTGTTGATTATACGGTTGTACCACCGAAGCTTGTACTTCCGGAATCACCATTTCTCCTTGTTGTTGTTGTTGATATGGAACACATGCCATGTTCCCTTGCTCTCCAACCATAGGCTGCCCATCAATCATCAAAGGTGCTTGCATTTGAGGCATTGGACATGTAGCTGGTCCATGCCCTTGATATCCACACAACGTACACACTTCCATTTGATTCAAAAGAAGTTGTGTCTTTAAGTTTCCCTCCTCCATTTTCAAATCCTTGATTTCTTTAGCCATCTCCTCGATTTTTATGTTGAGATTGCTGGCTTCTACTTCCTTGACATCATTCACCACACGTCTCCTAGAACTTTTCCTCCTTGAATTCCCAGCCATGGTCTTGTAGATAGTAACCATCTCTTCCGGTGATCGGTAAGTAATGTCTCCTCCGGCTTGATTATCCACCGACCCTTGCAAAGAATCTGTCAAAGAGTCATAGAAAATTTGATTAAGTAAGACTTGAGTGAATGTATGATGAGGACATTTAAGAAGTAAATCTTGAAAACGATCCCAAGTCTCGTGGAAAAATTCTCCCGGACGACTAGTAAAACCACAAATTTGATTCCTAAAGTCCGTCGTCTTATGGTGTGGAAAGAATTGACTCATGAACTCGTCATAAATGTCATTCCAATTTTGGAGAGAGTTTGGTGGCAATGCTATCCACCACGACTTAGCCTTGTCCTTCAATGTCATCGGAAAGAACCGACATCTCAACTCATCTTCTTGAAGTCCATTCAACGGAAAGGTATGAATGGTGTTGTAGAAGTCTCGGATAAAGCTCAACACATCCTCATTATTATTCCCATGATACTCCGGTAGTTGATTAAAATCCATCGGATTCACCTTGTAGTTCTTCACCACCTCCGGCAAATCAACACATGCCGGAGTCGCTCCAATGATAGGCCTTGTGATGTCTCCTTGTTGAACTCGTCGTGCCGCTGGATTTCCATATTGATTCCACTGATTTGGTTGCATCCCATAACCCCCATACGGCATCATATTAGGCATCATGTTTGGCCATTGTTGTTGGAATTGACCTTGCATGTTTTGATTCACTTGAACTCCGGGTTGCTGAAATGGATACCCGTAGTTTTGTTGATATGCCATGTTTTGATTCATCATGTTCGGATTCATCATCAGAGGTTGGTTCATCATCTGAGGATTCATCATCGGTGGAGGATATCCAACATTAGGACTCATCACATTATGAGGAGTAGAATGATGATCTTCTTCTGGTAAATTTAAAGGTGTTGGAGGAGTAAGTTGTGCTTGAACATTGAATTGAGGAATTTGTATCTGTAAATTACTTCCTCCAGCTTGATTGTTGCTATTTTGAGGAGCTCCCAAAGGTAGAGGTCCTTGAGAATTTGGAGATAGAACATATCCTTGAGAAGGTTGACCTTTCTTTAATCCCGAAGATTCTTGTCCGGTTTCATCTTCAATGTCAACCCTTTCTTTATTCTTCTCCATTCCTTCGGTAGATGAACCTTGTTGCTCACTAGCCGCCTTACTTCTTGTAGTGACCATGCACACTCAAAGTAGAAGATTAGTAATACAAAACAATTAACTAAACAAACTAAATGAAATACAAAACTAAAACTAAACAAACACTTAAACACACTATCCGTTTCCCCGGCAACGGCGCCAATTTTGATTAGACGTTTTTATGTGCGTCTCTCGTCAAAATCCGAGGTCAATTGTAGTTGACTCGGTATCAATCCAAGGAAACGAAAGAGTATTGTTTTTGCATTTGAAAAGTGTTAGAGACGTAAATTATAAAACTAAGTCCTAAGTTCATTTTTTTGATTCTCGTCAACAAAGTAAGATAGAATTTAAAAAAATTAGAAAAGCTCGAATAATTATAATCCAAACTCGACTTCGAATCATTTATTCCTTTTTCAGTCTTAAACATCCAACACTCGAAAGTCAAGTTCCCGGTCGGGTTGCTTAACTCGTAGCAAACGTTTAATTCACTTGATTGCTTGCTCCCGGTCGGGTTACAAGTTCAAGAGTGTGTCGATTACTCAAGACCTTCCGGTTTCAATGATTTTCCGTCTTATTTTTCATATAATTATTCGAGTCAAAAGTTTAGTTCATCATTTTCTCAATGATCAAATTTCAAGAGCAAGATACATGAAAATAAGCTTTTAAGATAAACTCGACAATAATCACGAAATTAAACAAGAGAGGAAACACGTAAAAGCTTAAAGCAGAATTTTATAATCAAAACATTCATAAACGAAATCATTAAAACATTTAAACTAGAAAGCATTCATAAGTTTTGCAAGAGTTTAGATTATCATGAAAAGATAAATAACTAGAAGTTTACGAAATTGAAATTGCAACTAAGATTACGATTATTGAAATGGCTTGGACTTGATCGATCTTCTCTCGGAGTTGTCGGCTCCGAAATGGTCACCCGTGCTTCCCGATTCAATTCCCAGGCGAAAAGTTCCGTTTTTCCTCCCCTTTCCTCGCCTAAATGCTTCACAGAAATGCTGTAGAACCGCCATGCAACCGCTCTAAAACGGCGACCGCCGTTTCCATTTCCGCGCTCGCCAAAGTGCTTTCGGCGACCGCCGTTTTGATTTCGGCGAGCGCCGTTTTTCCCAAAAGCCTTGGCCCGAAATCTGCATGCTTTTTACCCCATTTGGCGGTCGTCGCTTCTGCTCCGGCGACCGCCGTTAATTCCCGCGACCGTCATTTTAAATTCGGCGCCCGCCGTTTCCCCTTTTCCAGCCTAAGCTCGATTTCTCGACTTTTCTCGGCAATCGACCTACAAAATAAACTCAAAAACCTCCAACACACCCCTGTGAGATCAAATCACAACAAAACAAGAAATAAAGCTAAAACGACACGACACAACACAACACAACTATCAAACGACACAAAAACATAACCGAAAAAACGCACACACACGACTAAAATCACCAAACTACCGTTCATTGGCACTAAGGATTTTTACCAGCGGTTTGTCAGCAGTTATGGGGTGCAAAAACAAAAGTGGTCCTATTGCGTCACGCCCAGCAATTGCCCCACCCCTTATCTATCCTTACTGTGTAAAGAGAAGGCTAGTTATCACTATGCCTAAACCCCCTGGATCTGAACAATTCGATAACTTATGCGACCAAACATGGATCTAGTTTGCCCAAACCCGCATTACCCTCTAGACAGACCCGCTCGGCCAATAGCATGCTCGAAACATACGACCGCATCTCCTGCAAGTTCTAGTGCTATGCCCGCAACAATACTACAAGGTACATCTATGCGGTTTGCCAATCACCAGTATCCCAGATTGTAAAGGTTCACTAGTGGTCGTCCTAGTTTGCCCAAACTCCCCAGAAATAAACCTCAACCAACTTTGCCTCGGGAACAAACACCCAACCGGTTAGTTCAGCCCCTCCAGCCTCACGGCCTAACTAAAACCTAATTTCACCTTCGATCTGCCTTTGCCCAGACGCTAATAATCCATCAACAAATAATTAAAACAAATAAATAAAGCAAAAACAAAATCAAATACTAAAAAGAAAAGCTTTAAATTAAATAAAGAAAAACATAATATACAATTTCGCCCAAACGGGCTGCCCCAAAGGGCAGTGTTTCACCTCTCGACTCTCAAAACAAATATATATGAACTCTCATAAATTTTGTATATTAAGCTCTCTATATTTCTTCTTGTGTGTGGCGTCGTGTGTTGTATCGTCTTTTTTTTTTGCTGATCAGCGATCCCTTCTTTATATGTGCGGTCTCTAGGGCATCAGATTTGTATTAATGGGCTGGTGGGCTCATGGGCCTGGGCCGTTTGGGCGTAGTCCGTCCAGAGTTTGTTTTTGCTGGGACTCTTGGCGGTCAAAGAAAGTCCTGGTCTTTAGGGATTTTTTCCTTATCAGCTGACCGGATAAAGATGGGGGATTAGGCAGAATCCCCCAACTTTCGGAATCTGTTACTCTGGTATGCCCGATACTCGCCGTTTGCCCAAACTGGGCACCTTCTGCCCTTTGCCCAAAGTGATGCTGCTGCTTTCTTCATGCCTTTTTGATCTTGGAATTTTCCTTCCAGGTGGGTGAACCATGCGCGATGCTTGTTACGCGGTTGACTCTTACGCATAGTGACTTTGCCCATAGTGACGTATTTGCCTCACAGTGGCGACTTTGCCTTATTAGGCCCAACTGCCTTAGTCACCTCTGCTTCAGAATCCCGCGTTTGCCCAAAGTGGACCATTAATTTGACTTTTTCGCACAATCTCCACCTGCTGACATGAATACCTGCATACTTTGCCCAAACACTCCAATGTGCCCTCCCAGACACAATACTGACTCAAACTGACTCAATAAAAGGTGTAAAAACGCTCTAAGATGAGCAAATAAAACGGCTCATCAGAACCGCACACACTTGGATACGCTTGTCCCCAAGCGTGGGCTCTGATTTGCCTGACTCAAGACCAAAGTGAAAACAGAAATGAAAGAAGTAGGGAGAAATAAAACAAAGGACTTTAGCATGATCAGTATAGGGCATAGTACATACAGATAACACAAAATTCAAGTAAAGATAAAAATAAGTCAAGAGGCTGTTAAAGGTCTTTGGGTACACTCCCTCACAGTGTTTCTCTCTTTTCAGTGTATGGGTTTAATGACACTCATTTTCTGTTGTGACTCCACTTTGCCTAAATTTGCCGTATTGCTACTCTGAGTTGGTTTTAACTAAGTAGGGGTCTTATCAAAGGAACTTTTATTGGGTTGTAGTGTTGGGCTATGGCTGCCTATGTAATGTGGGCATAATACCAGAATGGGTTCACAAAAAATATTCAATCAGGCTCAAAGGGCTAGCAAGGGGCAGTGTTATTTATTCAAGCAAACTGAAACAAGAAAATGCCCTAATCATTTAACAACCCTACTCAGTCAAACTACTTAATTCAGCAAACAGGCAAAGACAAGCATTGTAAAGATCACAGCAGACTCTCAAAGAAAGAAATCATATATCAATGTTGGTTCAATTCTCACAGTTTGCCTAGAACAGTTCCATCATCCCTATTTCATGCATCTTAACTATAAAGTTTGAGTTACTGTATGTATGTTTGCCCAAGGTGATCACATAATCATGCTGACTCGATTAGAAACAGGGGTTTGCCCTTTCCCTTTCCCCCCTCACACACTTTGCCTGGGCAAAGTGTGCAAAAGTAATAAGATTGGTAGGGGCTACCCACGACCAGACTATGACTCAAAAAGTTTGGCGCACCTGCCCCCTCACACACTTTGCCTGGGCAAAGTGTGTCAGCAGGGAGATCGACCTAGTCACCAGAGTCAAAGTGACTCGAGGTGACTTTCAGAAAATAAAAAAAATAAAAAAAAAAAACTAAAAACTACAACAATTGGGAGGGAACAATTAGGAGGTGGAGTCAGGTGAGTACCTAAATCCAGTGTGGGCAAAGTGGGCCATTAACTTGTTCATCAGCTCCGCAAGACTTTTTTACATGTTGCCCTGTTGTCTTAGAACTTTGCCCGGAATCAGTAGCGTGAGCACGTCTGCCCAGACCTTGACTTCGTTCCATGGGTCATCCTTGCAACTTCAGGGGGCTTGTTGTCCGTCTAGAACACACTGTCGTTTGAACAAGTGGTCTTTTAGTATGCCCACACAGCTACCTCTGGTCAGTCTCTTTGCCCATAATCTGCAATACAAAGCACACTACCTTTCGAGGAGAACACTGCTCAAGGCTTATTTATTAAACAAAATAAAAAGAGATAAAGAAAATACCAGGTTGCCTCCTGGCAAGCGCCTTAGTTATTGTCATGGCATGACATTTGTTTCTGGGCGGCACGTGCTCTTTGCCCTGCTCCTCCCGTTCTGCCCTTGTTTGCCCTGTACGGTCAAGTTGGAGCAAAAACAAAAAATCACAGGTCAAATAGCACAGACGACTTACTGCTGGAATATTGCCTCCCCGGCAACAGCGCCAATTTTGACGAGCCCGTATGCTTGTCGTTGGAACAAACGCGCCGTCAAAATGAATTTTATATTTAGCCAGTACTCTTATTACTACGAAACGTAGATAGTGGTAAGTACGTGGGGTCGGTCCCACGAGGAGGCAATTGCAGTAGGTGATCTCGGCTTTGCCCAGAGGGTTGTCACGATTTAAAAAGATTTGTTTTGATTTGCTGTGGGCACAGCGGTTCTCTCATGAACAACTCGACTCAACTGACTACGACTAAACTAAACTAAATTGATGAAAATCAGTATCTGGGCATACAACATCTCTTAGGTTCATTAGGGCAAACTACCGTTCATTGGCACTAAGGATTTTTACCAGCGGTTTGTCAGCAGTTATGGGGTGCAAAAACAAAAGTGGTCCTATTGCGTCACGCCCAGCAATTGCCCCACCCCTTATCTATCCTTACTGTGTAAAGAGAAGGCTAGTTATCACTATGCCTAAACCCCCTGGATCTGAACAATTCGATAACCTATGCGACCAAACATGGATCTAGTTTGCCCAAACCCGCATTACCCTCTAGACAGACCCGCTCGGCCAATAGCATGCTCGAAACATACGACCGCATCTCCTGCAAGTTCTAGTGCTATGCCCGCAACAATACTACAAGGTACATCTATGCGGTTTGCCAATCACCAGTATCCCAGATTGTAAAGGTTCACTAGTGGTCGTCCTAGTTTGCCCAAACTCCCCAGAAATAAACCTCAACCAACTTTGCCTCGGGAACAAACACCCAACCGGTTAGTTCAGCCCCTCCAGCCTCACGGCCTAACTAAAACCTAATTTCACCTTCGATCTGCCTTTGCCCAGACGCTAATAATCCATCAACAAATAATTAAAACAAATAAATAAAGCAAAAACAAAATCAAATACTAAAAAGAAAAGCTTTAAATTAAATAAAGAAAAACATAATATACAATTTCGCCCAAACGGGCTGCCCCAAAGGGCAGTGTTTCACCTCTCGACTCTCAAAACAAATATATATGAACTCTCATAAATTTTGTATATTAAGCTCTCTATATTTCTTCTTGTGTGTGGCGTCGTGTGTTGTATCGTCTTTTTTTTTTGCTGATCAGCGATCCCTTCTTTATATGTGCGGTCTCTAGGGCATCAGATTTGTATTAATGGGCTGGTGGGCTCATGGGCCTGGGCCGTTTGGGCGTAGTCCGTCCAGAGTTTGTTTTTGCTGGGACTCTTGGCGGTCAAAGAAAGTCCTGGTCTTTAGGGATTTTTTCCTTACCAGCTGACCGGATAAAGATGGGGGATTAGGCAGAATCCCCCAACTTTCGGAATCTGTTACTCTGGTATGCCCGATACTCGCCGTTTGCCCAAACTGGGCACCTTCTGCCCTTTGCCCAAAGTGATGCTGCTGCTTTCTTCATGCCTTTTTGATCTTGGAATTTTCCTTCCAGGTGGGTGAACCATGCGCGATGCTTGTTACGCGGTTGACTCTTACGCATAGTGACTTTGCCCATAGTGACGTATTTGCCTCACAGTGGCGACTTTGCCTTATTAGGCCCAACTGCCTTAGTCACCTCTGCTTCAGAATCCCGCGTTTGCCCAAAGTGGACCATTAATTTGACTTTTTCGCACAATCTCCACCTGCTGACATGAATACCTGCATACTTTGCCCAAACACTCCAATGTGCCCTCCCAGACACAATACTGACTCAAACTGACTCAATAAAAGGTGTAAAAACGCTCTAAGATGAGCAAATAAAACGGCTCATCAATAGTCTTAATTGAATACACCCTCCTTAGTTCTCACACTAGTATTGGCACGGATGTTAAGAATATTATATTTTTATTGATTAAAGTTAAAGGGTATTTTGGTCTTTTAAGTAACTTTTGTTGTGTAAAAGTTATGGTATTTTAGTAATATTGTATTGTTCTAAGAGTGTAAATTGTAATGATGATTTCCTTTTTTTTAGGCATGACAATTAGTATGGAATGACTCGAAAAGAAAAGTGTGACAACTTATACATGACATATAAAGTATTAATTAGTATTATTTGCTGGATATATTGAAAAAATTGGAGAACTAGGGAGAAGGTGAAAGACTAATTATTTTGTTTTGTGTCTATATTGTGTATGTTGGGTTGCATTAATTCCAAAGCACTTTAGAGTTGGTACAAAATTATAATGAGAGCATCTCATAGCAATGTAATGTACCATTCTTGAATGAGAGAGAATCCATAAAATTTATTTATTTATTAGCTTTGTTGAAAAATAAAAACTTATATGGTTAGCCTTTATTTGGAATTGGCATATATGGTTTTACACATTTTAATATTATATTAAACTTCTCCATCCCATAATAGCTACAAGCCTCATCACAATGATCACTCGAATAATAAGTCCAAAATGTAAATTTTGTTTGTGCTATAATCTCCCTTTTCTCCAACATGGAATAATAACTTTTTTGACACAAATTCAAAATCATTGATTTCTTTTTTTTTATTCTTTTTTCCTACCCCAACACAACAGTTAATTATCACACACTCGAAAAAAAAAGTAGCATTCTCTGAAAATGGAAATTACATTCTTTACCATGATCTGATCTATTGGAAAAAAATAAACAAAAAATGCATGAATGAGACATTGTTCTTGGGACTAGTTCTGTGAATGAGGAGAAGCTAATTAAGAGTTCTTGAAAAGACAGAGGAAGCCAACAGAAACAAGATCCTGTCCCAGTACATAGCCTTTTGTGACAAGGTTAAATGTGTTATATATATTTATTACAATAAACAAATAAAATCATATATATATATATATATATATATATATATATATATATATATATATATATATATATATATATATATATATATATATATATATATATTATTTTTCTTGGAGTAATAATAGGTTGAGACAGAAGTGATCAAGATTGAGAGTGGTGAGCATCAGCCATTGCAGAAGCAGATCATAGAGATGATATCCAGTTTCGGGATAACGAAACTAGTCATGTCGTTTTACATGGTTCACCATAAGCCCGATTTCATCGAGGATAACAGGGGGTTTACAATGCCGGCCAGAGAGATAAATGACGTGAAGAAACGAGCAGATGCATTGGTTGAAGAGGAAACCCTAACGGACGACTTGAGCAACCTGCCTTGCCCCATCTATCAGGTTAGTATCATCCCCTCTCTAAATTATGTGTGAATTTATGATTGATACATATAACATAGTAAAATATTAGAATTTACTTGGGTTTTTTTTCAAAATTTTTAATTGACACATACTCGGTATGTAGATTTTCTTTATCATTTGGGCAAATGTGATGGTTGTTCAAAATCTCAAATCAATTAGAAAAAGATCATTTAAACCAAAATCTATAATATTTAATATTTAAAATAAGAAATGGTTTAAAACTTGAAGCAATCAAAACACTTCATTGTAATTTTAATTGCGTTCAGGTTTCACGCTATGTCATAAATTTCAAAATATTAATTTATTATTTTGTTAATTCGCGATTATATTTATTTTTATTTTTCATTTGTTAATATATGTAATTATTATTTTTATTGTATATATATTTAAATAATATTGTATTTTTAATACTGTGTCAAATACACGAATTAAATTAAAATTCGAATAATATACTACTACTGTATTATTTGTAGAATAATTCATTTAATTATTTTATTTATTATATTTTAGATGAATTAATAAATTTAATTATTTTATTAATTTATAACATTTCATTAAATTATTTTTTTACCAATTTTATTTAATAAATATAAGTAATTTAATTGAAATACTGTATATCCAAATAGAGTAAAAACTTTATAACATTGAAGTCTTGGACTCAAAAGACACATATATATATATAGTTATTCTTATATAAGGTTTTGCAAAATTGGGACTAAAAAACACACACGTATATATATATAGAGAGAGTTATTATTATATAAAGTTTTACAAAATAAAAACAATTTTCTAGTATAAAAAATAGGAAAATAATATGGAAAATCTTCTTAAATATTAAAAAAATAAAATTAATATAAAATTTTCAAATATTAAATATTCTGCAAAATTTATTAGATTATTTTCTTATAATAAAAATAAAGTAAAAATAAATTAATTTATATATATATATATATTAAATGTTAAAAAACTTAAATAATAAAAAACACGTAAGTAAGAGACTAAAAAGACATATTTTATTTTTGTAAAGTATAAATAAATATATATATATATATATATATATATATATATATATATATATATATATATATATATATATATACTATTTAATTTAATAATAAAAATTACATAATCATGGTAAATAAAAAATAAAGTAAAAATAATTAATTAAATTATTAGAAGTTCACAATTTTTTTATTATTAATTTAAAAAAATTACATAATCAATAATTAAAATAAATTAAAAATAAAATAAAAAATAATTAATTAAATTAGTATAAAAGTTCATAATTTTTTAGAATTAATTTAAAAACATTACATAATCAATAATCAAGATGAATTAAAAATAAAATAACTCAAATATTCAAAATATGTGTTAAAATTTTGATTTTACTAAATGATTTTTTTAACATTAATTGATTAATTGATCAAGTTTTTAATAAAAAAAACCAATTTATCTAAATCAACTTTATTCGATTATTAAAATTGTGAACAAAAATATATAATATATATGTAGTTGTAGTAAGAAGTATTTTATTAAAATGATCAATTCGATCCATTAAATTATAAATGTAAATATAAAATAAACATGTAACAATAATCTTAATTTATTAAAAAAATAATAATGTTAAAAAAAATAATCAATATATTTTTATTAATTTAATAAATATCTAATAAATGTAACAATAATCTTAATTATCTAATGTTGATTAACTTTAATTGTATTTATTTTATATAATTTAAAACTCACATTTTTCATTCGAACACTTAAAAAAATATCAAAATTTAGTTATGTTTCAACTACGTAATTAAGAAATGCATTTTTTTAAATTAAAATAGAGACAATTTAAATTTTTATTTTTGTAAAAATTATTTTATGTATCCACATATAATTACTATAAATGTAGTGATTTTTTTTAAAAATATATTAGAATTATATAATCAAAATTTAAGAATAAAGTACAAAACTCACTTTAATGTTTTGTTAAACTAAAAAAAAATTAAAAAAAAAATCAGTATTGAGTAGTACTAATACCATCAAAATTATATTTATTTTATATAACAAAAGTCTTTTATACAATAAATTCAATATGTGAATTAAATTGAAAAAATTACAATTTTATTCTTAATTTAATAAATTTTAACGGAAATTTGTAATTAAGCATTTTTCAATACAATTTATTTTAACTAATTAATTCAATTAATTTTATTAAGACAATTTTTAAATTTACTAATTTTTAATGTAATTTATTTAATTAATTAATTAGTATTTACTTAACACTTACATGCAAACTTTTTAAATTAATTAAACTTTAATTTAATTAATTTATTAATTTTTATGAATTATTCATTTAATTATTATTTTTATCTAATTGATATATTAATTCTTTCTTACTTATTATGATAAATTTTATTAATTTTACAAATATAATTTTACTCCAATATTAATTTTGTCACAATATATATTCATTAGGAAAAATATTATTTTGATTGCATTTTCCACATTTAAAAAATAAAATAAGATTTATTTTCCTAATTAATAATATATTTTAATAATAATTAAAATATTATTTATTTATTTAATTAATATAATAATTTCACACGTTGTAATTTGATTGGCGAGGTACGTGAGGTCTGGTACACTTGGTGTACCGGTAGCATTTTTCATAAAAAATAATTTAAATATACAAATAACTTACATTGTATATTTTCTATATTTAAGTTCAAGTAACCAAATTAATTGTTTTGACTAAGAAAATTTGACCATATATATGTAAAAATTGTGTCTAACATATACATTGAATAAAATAAGTACTAATGAATCTAAAAACTATAACTTTTTACTATATATTAATCATTTATTTTTATATAGAATTATAAATCCATAAATGGATTTGAAAAAAGTATGACTTATGAAATTTATTTTTATTTATAATTAGTTCCAAGTTGACACTTGAATTTTTTATTACTTTTTGAGAGTTTATTTCCTAAAGTATTCGTATATAGTAGTATTATAATTGGATATAAAGTATTTCAAGTGTTTTCATTTGTTGGTCATATCATATGCAGAGAAAGGCAACGTCGACCATGGTCGATACACGGTGGTGGGGGGTGGGGCGAAATCGTTTGATCAGTTGGTGGTTGATGGCAGCGGCGGTGGTGGTGGTTATGCACCGATCGATTACCGTTGTTGATTCTTTTAATTCGGACGGGTATGTACGACCTACATTTAATTTATTTTTGTAACAATGAATAAGAATTAATGAAACATATACTATAAGTAAGCAATCAATTAAATATTTTTAGTTGGTATGGAAAAAATAACGACGAAATAAATATCATTTTTTTTTTTTTTTGCAGAAGAAGACTTTTGGATGATAAAGGAGTGACATTGGTTCATAAAGGTCATCATGTAAGATAATACTCAATTAACATAAATTAATTTTACATTATATAATTTCTATTTTAAAAAGCACGTGTGTCGGACGATAGGTTGTAATGGAAAATGGAATTGTCAGCCTCACGTTGACGGTCCCAAATGGTTCTATCGCCGGTGTATCGTACAAAGGGAGTGAGAACTTGCTTCAAACCCCTGATAAAGACGAGGACAATGGGTACGGCAAGGACAATGGGTACGTATGTTCGATTTCAATGCTATTATAATATGGACTATGAAACCGATGTGTTGATCAATATTTTTTTTAATTATATGGATTCACAAAAATTTGACTTGGACTTCATTCTGACAGGCAATGGAACATTATTTGGAATACGAACGTATCTCTTAACGTGTTGGATAAGTAAGTGTATTTGTAATGTAATTACAAAAAATACTAAATTTGTTCTAAGAAATTGTGATCATTTTTAAAATTTGGAATAGAAAGCATGAAATAATATCAAATTAATTAATCCAATTATTATTATTATTATTATTATTATTATTATTATTGATGTGCAGGGTGGAAGGAACAAACTATAAGGTTATATTGGAAAGTGAAAATCAAACCGAAATTTCATTCACCACAACCTGGAACTTCAGTAGCAAAGCCGTTCCTTTAAATGTAGATAAAAGGTAAAGTATTTATATTTAATTTAATTGTTTTGCATTGATTTTTTAATTCTTTTTATGAAAAAAGAGATTAATTTATTATAAGTATAAGAACGCTAAGTTAAATTTTGAATGAAAGAAGTATTTTTCCATGTAATTTTTTTGGTTCTCTCATCTCCATGTGCTAATGAAGAAACTACGTATAGAATTTTGGTATTAGCACTAGTTTGGAACATAAATAATAACTTTTAATAACTCTTGTTTTCATATTCGAAAATGGCCCACTGTAATTGTTTAGTTGCCCAATTTTTTTAACAGTTCGAGCTGTTGAATGAATCGGTTTTTAACATGGTATCAGAGCCTAGGCTTGCGCCAAGTCCTGAGTTCGAGTCCCGTTTACTTGTTGGACCTTCTCCTGAGGTTGAAATCGACCCACAAGTGAAGAGGAGAGGGGAGCCACGGGTTTTTAAAATTGTGAACCCTAATCTGCTAGAAAACCTACCAGTACATTAAGTATGTGAACCCTAATCTGCTAGAAAACCTAGCAGTACATTAAGTAGAGATAACAGCGGGTTTATAAAATTGTGAACCCTAACCTGCTAGAAGACCTAGCAGTACATTAAGAAAATTGTGAAGCCGGTTTAAATTTGTGAACCTTAATCTGCTAGAAGACCTAGCAATACATTAACCCTAATCTGATAGAAGACCTAGCAGGGTTTTTAAAATTGTGAACCCTAATCTGCTAGAAGACCTAGCAGTACATTAAGAAAATTGTGAACCCTAATCTGCTAGAAGACCTAGCAGCACATTAAGTAGAGATAACGATGCATGAGTAACGATGCATTAATTTATTGTAAGTATAAGAACGCTAAGTTAAATTTTGAATGAAAGAAGTGTTTCTCCATGTATTTTTTCTGGTTTTCTCGTCTCCTTGTGCTAATGAAGAAACTATGTGCGCCTGCAAAATTTCGAATTTTGTTATTAACACTAGTTTGGAACAGAATATATTCGAGAATATATATTCGGCCCACTATAAATGTTTAGTTGCCCAATCTTTTTAACAGTTCGAGCCGTTACGTTGAATGAATCGATTTTTATATGTATCAGAGTCTAGGCTTGCGCCAAGTCCTGAGTTCGACTCCCGTCATGAGCGAATCCACTTTAATTAATTATTTACTTGTTGAGCCTTCTCTGAGGTTTAAATCGACCCACAAGTATTATTTACTTGTTGGGCCTTCCCCTGAGGTTGAAATTGACCCACAAGTGAAGAGGAGAGGGGAGCAGCGGGTTTTTAAAATTGTGAACCCTAATCTGCTAGAAAACCTACCAGTACATTAAGTATGTGAACCCTAATCTGCTAGAAAACCTAGCTCTACATTAAGTAGAGATAACATCGGGTTTATAAAATTGTGAACCCTAACCTGCTAGAAGACCTAGCAGTACATTAAGAAAATTGTGAAGCCGGTTTAAATTTGTGAACCTTAATCTGCTAGAAGACCTAGCAGGGTTTTTAAAATTGTGAACCCTAATTTGCTAGAAGACCTAGCAGTACATTAAGAAAATTGTGAACCCTAATCTGCTAGAAGACCTAGCAGCACATTAAGTAGAGATAACGATGCATTAAGTAGAGATAACGATGCACATTAAGGAGGATTCAACATCGTTGGTCATGATTACATGTGTCTGAGGATAAGACAAGCAAAAGCCGTGTGTATTTCGAAAAATAGCACAAGAATGGCGGCACAAATCATCTAGATCGATGCTCTGATACCATATCAATTGGTGTAAATTATCTATTCTATAAATAAGAAACACGATTAACTAATTACATGGGATAGTAATAAATAACTAAGGAAATAATATATACATAATATTTTACTAACTAACAAAAACATTTAAACGCTGCGTCAACACTTGTTTGCATGGGGCTGCATGTGCCATCTTAACATTTTTGGATTAAATAAAACCAGATATGTGATGCTGCGTGGTTCTCCTGGGTTTTACACATATGCGATTTTGGAACGTTTAAAAGGATGGCCATCTTTCCAGATCAAAGAAGGAAGAATTGTGTTTCAACTTCAACAAAACAAGTAAGTACATATGATGATGATGATGTTATTTTAATATTTTTATGATTAAAAAAAAAGTCATATATTTCCTATAGGTTTGATTACATGGCTGTTTCTGATGAGAGGCAAAGGTTTATGCCAACGGCAGAGGATCGCGAGAAGGGACAAGCGCTCGAATATAAAGAAGCTGTTCTCTTAACGAATCCAAGCGAACCAGAATTCAAAGGCGAGGTTGATGATAAATACTTTTACTCGTGCAACAACGAAGACAACAAGGTCCACGGATGGGTGAGCAACGATAGTACGCCCATCGGTTTTTGGTTGATAACTCCGAGCAACGAGTTTCGCTCGGGCGGGCCCATTAGACAAGATCTTACATCTCATGTTGGTCCATGCACACTTGGGGTACGTCATGATCGAGTATATATCTCTCTCTATATATATATATATACTATAATTTATGGTTCTTTTATCGTATTATTGTTATTACATATGCAAGAAATTCAGCAGCAGGCATTATGGCGGCGATGACCTGGCAATCAAGTTCAAAAGCGACGAGTACTGGAAAAAAGTGATCGGCCCATTTTACATCCATCTCAACTCAGATGCTTCTGCAAAAGCCAATCCTTCTGTACTTTGGGACAAAGCCAAACAAACGGTAAGTAAAGTAGTAGTATAATCTTTTGTCGTTGTTACTCGATCATTACTTTAATTTGTTTCGTAATTTGTATATATAAATATGGTTTGATTGTTAGATGGAGAAGGAGGTAAGCGGATGGCCGTACAGTTTTCCACTTGCAAAGGACTATGTTCATTCCGACGAAAGGGGGTCTATAAGCGGCCAATTGCTTGTGAACGATAGCTTCTTGAATGAGAGCGACGACGTGCCCGCTGCCTTAGCTTATGTTGGGTTGGTACCTCCAGCTGGATCAGAAGACTCGTGGCAATTTGAAACCAAGGTTTATAATTTTATTCTGTTTTGTGAATATTGTTTAGGATCAGTTCACAGTTCAGTTCAGTTCAGATCGATAAAGTTTACCAAATAAATTTTAAGAGCTTATAAGCTCTGTCAAACAACTTATATATAAGACATAACAACTTATCAGCTCTTAATACTTATTTTGTATGTTTGTTTTAGGGTTATCAATTTTGGACACACGCCGATGAAGGAGGAAATTTCCGTATCAAGGATGTGATAGCCGGGACGTATAGGTTGTTCGCATGGGTGCCCGGTGTTATCGGTGACTTCAAACACGATGCTCTCATCACCATCACCCCCGGTTCAAACATCACAACAACAAGCTTGGTTTTCAACCCTCCGAGAGTAGGCCCCACCTTGTGGGAGATAGGGATTCCCGATCGCTCGGCCAGCGAGTTCTTCATCCCCGACCCCGATCCAAAATTCAAGATTCATCGCTACGCTTCTCCCGTTGAAAAGTTTGACTCGAAACTATATAAACCTCCAATTCAACTAATTTTACGTGCATTCGATTTTTTTACGAGTTTTCGTTGCTTTTAGGTTCAGACAATACGGACTGTGGGACCGATACAACGATCTCTACCCGTCCAAGGATTTAGTGTTCACGATCGGCGAAAGCAACTACACAAAGGATTGGTTTTTCGCACATGTTACAAGGTATGCATAAGCTAAACTGGTGGAGAAGGTAGATAACTTCGCGTTTATATTATTGGGTCGCCGAATATATTTTCCAATAAAAAAACAAATGCGACCCTGTATTTAATTTGCAGGAATGTGGGAAACGGTACATACGAAGCAACGACATGGCAAGTTTTATTCGACCTCGTCAACGTGACGAAAATAGGAAATTACACTCTTCGACTAGCGCTTGCATCCGCACAAAATGCTATATTAGAAGTACGTACGACGACATATTTATTTATCGTCGGTTTGTTTTTGATCCATCGAATGTTTTTCTCTAACGGGTTGACCACCCTTTGACTTTTGAAGGTTCGTTTCAACGATCTGAACTCATCAGCTCCGTACTTCACCACACCATTGATAGGCAAGGACAACGCACTAGCGAGACACGGGGTCCGCGGTGTGTACTATTTGTACACCGTTGGTGTCGAGGGAAGTCAACTCGTTGACGGAAGAAATGCGATGTTCTTAAAACAGGTGAGCGACGGAGGACCCTTCAAGGAAGTCATGTACGATTACATACGATTAGAAGGGCCGGTATGATCAAGCACATTAATACTTGTCTATTTTGATTCAAGCTATATATGAATATTATACACACATAGATATGATGTTGTTTAAGAGATAAAATTATTAACTCTATTTTATGTGCAAAGAATTTAGAGAGTTTGGAACTTAATTGTGAGGGTGGATGCATGATGGGTGAATAGTAGTGCAAGTGGAAAGAAGAAACATTTGAGTAAGGACAAAGAAACACCACTTCAAAGTTCAAAGTACAATATGAAAGTCTTTAATTTGACTATAAATTTACTAGTTAAAAGTTGGTAACATCTTAAAAAGTCTTGTTAAGGTCATAAAGTTGTCCAACTTATATCTGAGTTTTAAGATCGTTAATCAATCGATGTGGGATACTCTAACACTCCTCTTCACGAGTAAGCCGGAAATTCCATCAGAATTACTCGTGGTCGGAAATTTCAATAACACTTTAAAAGGCTTTCTTAAGGTGATAAGGTTGTCCAACTTATATTTAAGCTTTAGAATTGTTAATCAATCGATATGGAATACTCTAACACTATATCTACCTCTGTCAGACTACAATTGGATTTCCCAACATTATCTACCTGACAAAAATTGATATTATCTCATTAATTAATATTTTTTTCAGTAAATTTGATATTTTATTGCATGAAATAAAAAAAATGATATTCTCTTTGTCCCTCATTAATTAATATATTTGCCGTAAATTAAAAAAAAAATCATACTCCCTCCCAACCAGACTAATAGTCACAAGTCCTTTGTATTTTGTAAAGAATGGGTAACTTATTAGTCTGGAAGAAAGGGAGTATTCTCTTTGTCCCTCAGAAAAGCAACCGAGAGTGCATAAGTAGCTAGCTAGATATCACGTAGCATATCATATGAGAAGACGTTACTGATGAGTAAATTAGATCGAGGTTAGTTAAACACACCACTCTCAACTTTTTATCTAAGCTCCAAGTCTTTGGGACATTTGATCGAACACAATGCCTGCATCATCGACCCAACACAAAGCCAAACAAAATCATATATTGTCGCCCCCGAAATCGAAAAAGAAACCAGGTTTACCTGATTGTAGTAGCGCCGACAACAAGAACAGAGCCATGGAAATGGCGATAAGAGGAGCTCTAACGAATCTTGACGCAGTGCTTTACAAATGGGTTCGACGTGCTTGTAATGGGGCAAACTAATCTTCGACGCGATTTCAGTGTCGTAAGCTTTGCGGTTTCTGGGTCGGAAAGCTGGAGATTTGGCCGGCGAAGTCGGTGCGTTTGTGAGAGTAGAATGAGAGGTTGAATGGAAGAATTTGTTCAGGCATAGCATTGTTGTATTGGGCTTTCGTCTCTGTGTTCCGGTAAATTAATTTTTGTTGGATCAAATTCCCTAAACAATCTAAATTAATTGATGAAAATTTCATCTTACATCTCTGTATTTATTAAATAAATTGTTATTTTACTACCTTGCAATACTCTATGAAATATGAACCTAATTATTCATATGATTTCATCACTTCATATTTCAAGTTTGTATATTTGAATCCGGTGGAGCTTCAAGACGAATATAATCGTACATGATTCCTCTCCAAGGGCTCGATCCTCTCGACTGTGTCAAGAAGATGGTATTTCTCGACTCCTCAAACAGAGAACCTTCTACATCAACACTATATAACCAGTAAAGTCCGTGAATTCCGTGCCTAGCAATCGCATTGTCTTTTCCTATCAAACCCGTACTAAAATGAGGTGTCGTCGTCGTTCCTTCATCATTGATCCGAACCTGGAGTTCAGCATCGTTAGCCGAGGCCAATGCAATCTGGATCGTGTAGTTCGACCATCTCTTGACACTCGTGAGGTTGAACACGATTTTCCACGTTGTCGGTAAGTATGTTTTGTTGCCTGTATTCCTGCATTAATTCATCATGTGATAATTAATACCAGTATAATGTTACAATAGTCGAGTTTAAGTACCTGTTAACATGCGCAAAGTACCACTCCGTCTGGTACTGGCTCGTCTCTATCGTATAAACTAAATCTTTTTCCGGGTACAAATCTGTGTACCTATCCCACAATCCATACTGCCTAAACTTGTCGGCTTGTACAACATATAACTGGTTCATAAGTCTCGGGTTCGGTTCAGGCACGTAAAACTCAGCAGCGGTTCGATCAGGGATTCCGATTTCCCACAAAGTAGGCCCGTTCCTCAATGGTTCATAGATAAGGTTCCTAAGCCTGATTTTGTTTCCTTACAAAAAAAAAACCGTTTCATGATTTCGAATTTTCGATATATAGTACTTAAGTTTATAGTACTATAGTAATCTTTATACCTGGTAAGACATTGATGTTGTGTTCATTTTTATAGTCACCGATAAATCCAGGGACCCAAGCATAGAGGCTGTAATTCCCAGGTCGAATTCCGGAAATTACGAAATACCCCATGGCATCAGACACAGTCCAGAACTGATATCCCTGTTGACAAAAAACTGTGAAAACTAGCTCGAAACTTTTTTTTTTTTTATCGAAGAATAAAACGATAAAAAAAACCTTGTTTTCTCGTTGCCATGATCCCGGTTCACCGGGCGGAGCTAATCCGATGTAAGCAGAGTTTGCTGTCATAAGCCTTTCGTTGATGTACCTGTCGTGGACTAGTAATCGGCCGCTCACTGTTCCTCGTTCCTCGGCAAAAGGGAAGTCGTCTGAGGCAGGGAAATCGTACGGCCAGCTCTCCGTTTCTATCAGCATCTAACGGTTCATAATTGTTAGAATAAATTAATCGGAAATTCAAGAAACTAATACATAAATACTATCTTCATCCTTAAAACAATGCATACTTTCTTTTTTTTGTCGTTACTTAAAACAGTGCACATCTAAATAAAATGTCTTTTCACAACTTTATCCTCTTAATACACATTTATTTACCATTTATATTACTATTTTTCCGACTAACTATTTTAGTACTTACACATCAATACATACTATATCTCTAATTTATATTATTAAACACACACAAAATCATCACTTTTTTTTAATTTAAATGCAATTTTCTCTATGTTAAGAGATAGAGGGAATACTTGTTCTTTGGCATCAGCCCACAGTGCAACTGGATCTTCGTCTTCGTCCGAACCCGAGTTTAGGTATATAGAAACCGGACCGAACACTTTCTTCCACGGTTCTCCGTTTTTGAATTCGACCATTAGAGGTTTCCCCGCGTAATGAGTGCTGAAAAACATCTACGTACACAATCGTTGTCATGTCGTTATATATTATCCGAATTCGAAAAGATATGTTGAAGTTGCTGTAATAAAATGTTACATACAGATAGGGAAATCGGACCGGCATGCGACGTGAGGTCCTGCTTGACGGGTCCCGCTGTCTTGAACTCGTTGCTCGGAGTGATGACCCAAAATCCGGTGGGAGGGTCCGCGCATATCCATCCGTGGACTCGGCTATCCTTGTTGTCGCTCGAGTATTGATACTTATCGTCTACTTCCCCTCTAAGAAAAGAATTCGATGGATTCATCAGAACAACAGCCTCCGGGTAGTCGAGAGGCTCGCTTTTGTTCCGATCCTGAGACGTCGGCATGATCCTTTGTCTGTCGTCGGACACCGCCATATATTGAAACCTAACACAATATCAAGCCAGTTCAACAAAAATTTCGAACTGTTAGAGAAGTTTGGCAACTTGACATTTATAGCGGGTCGAATATATTCTGTCGCCTTTGGCGGGAGTCAAACTCAAGACTTTGGCATAGCAGAAAGTTCTGATATCATGTTAATTAGAAGCAGTTTCATTTAAAAGCTCGAACTGTTAGAGAAGTATAGTGACTTGGCATTTATAGTGGGTCGAATATATTATCCAATATAAATGTTGTCGATCACTTACCGATCGGGCTCGAGCTTAAACACGATTCGACCTTGAGAAAATGCGACATCGGGCCAACCTTCTAAGCGCTCGAGAATCGCGTACGAGTAAAATCCGGAGTAACCACGCAGCATTATAAACCGCTTGTCGATGTTCAGGGGAAGCCCTGCCCCGGACGAACCCCATGTCCTCGAAAACGATATCTCCACTTGGTCCTCGTCTTCCATCACAACGCTAAAGCTGGTTCCATCGAGCCTGCATCCACACACGTAAATGGTTCGATAATATCCACGTAAAAAACAAAAAAAAAAAACTCGATCTAATAACTTACTTATCAATAACGTCTCGAGGTTTCTCCGGTGAGCTCCAAACAAGATCCCAATACCCTCGGTTGTCTTCATCGTACTTGTGTTCCAATAAATTATCGATTCCATTGTATTGTATTCCGGTGATCATTCCCCCGGGGGTCGAGAGAGTGACATTGAGGAGCCCGTTGTCCAACACCACCTGCCATAGAGAGAAATCGACAACATTGACAAGTAATTAAATTATCGACAACATTAATGAGAAACGAGACAATGTTCGTACGTGGTCATCCAATCGGTGCAATTGAACTGCAGGGTAGTACACATCACTGTCTATGTTCTTGTGAATCCTTCTGCACTTGAAATAAACAGAACAATTAATTAAGAGAAAAAAAAAGAAGAAAAAAAAGGAGTCAAACACACATTAAAGATTTGTCTAAATAATTGTACATAAGATTCATCAAAAGACAAAATTACATATTCAAGATGCATCAACTTTCATTTAATTTCATTCAATTATACATACTCCTAGATTATTACTACATCTTTTTTTTTCCCATTTTGCCCTTAGAAACCATTTTTATCATGGAAAAAGTTTCAACAACCTTAAAGAAAAAGGAAAAAAAGGAGTCAAACACACATTAAAGATTTGTCTAAATAATTTTACATAAGATTCATCAAAATTTCATATTCAAGATGCATTACTTTCATTTAATTTCATACAATTATGCATACACCTAGATTATTACTACATCTTTTTTTCTTCCCATTTTGCCCTTAGAACCCATTGGTATCATGGAAAAAGTTTCAACAACCTTAAAGAATTATGAGGTTCCTAATTCATTATCACTATACAATATGTGAAATATGTCAAAACAATATTTATTTTGAATCATATAGTATAAATAAATACTCTGCATTCCAAATAAACTTATTCAACACATCGACGATCGATGTTTGTTGAGCTCGTGACATGGCCTCTTGATGAAAAATACTATACACTTATTCTTATGTTATCATAAGATTATAAAGCATGTGGGAAATGAATGAACTTTTGTGGGGAGGTGGTGATCACGGGAGTGCTATTGTGGGGCACCAAGCCTCACTTTACCATTACCCACTGCTGCAGAAACACACACACATACACACACTGGATGTGTTCACGTCGAGAGAGAAAGACAAAACAGATATTTTATTGGGAAACAAGAAGGAACCAATTGTTAACACACACACATATATATATATATATATATATATATATATATATATATATATATATATATACACTACAAGTTTATGGGATTTGAATTTCATGCAAAGCAAACAAAAGTCGAAGAAAAGAACTTAACTGCGGTTTTGTTTTCGATACTCCTTCGCATCGAGCCGCCAACAAGAAAATGAGTTGAAGAAGAACCGGGATGGCCCACTGTTGCAGCAAATGCGAACCCCGTTTTTTTTGGTTCATACTGCAGAGTGCAGAGAGAGATGATGAAATTGGAGAGGGAGGAGATGAAAGACTAATTTTGTGTATGTGTATATTGTGTATGTTTGGGTTGTTGCATTAATTCCAAAGCACTTTAGAGTCAGTCCATAGTGGTCAAAATTACAATGATAGCAATGTACCATTCTTGAATGAGAATCCATGAAATTTATTTATTTTAATAGCTTTGTTGAAAAATAAAGAGTTATATTCCTTAAAAACCTTTATTTGAAATTTATGGTTAATTATAACTCATTCTTTTAATATTCCATTATATATCATTCCTTTATGATAGACCTTTTCAATGTAAATTTCTGTTAAACATAATGAACAAACATAATTTCAGTTAAATATAATAATGAACAATATGATTTCAGTTAAAAGTTAAGCAGTTAGATGATGTGGCTTCTAACACGTCAATTCACTGTATTTGCAATTCTGAATTTAAACCATCTCTATAAACCATATTTTGTGTACTTTTCAACATAACAAAAGTCCCAAAATGCCGTATGGGAGTGTACATAATCAAGTCTATGTGGAATACCTCATGAATCTCAAGAAATCTCCAAATTAAAGAAAATTATCCTTAAAATCAAAGTAGATCTAACTTTAAAATGATGAAATATAATACTGGATACAAATTAAATCAAACTTTTTAGGACTGAGACAATGTTTCACGAAATCAAAAGTGAAACATATGTTAATGACATGACTTGTAAAATACTCAAAAACAAACAAAAGTGGAAATATGTATGTTACATTTTTTTTCACCAATCTAAAAGCAAATTTAGAGTAACAAACCAAGAGAAAAAGAAAAAAAGAAATTGACTGGAAGTCCTCCCTATCTCCATTCTTAAAGCTAGTGGAATCATCGACGTTCCGTGAAATGTTGAAACTCAAATGGCCAGTATAAGATAGATATGGACGCTTCATCCCTACCTTCATTATCAAAGCTCGTCGAAAGATCAACACTCTTTCAATCATCGATAAATATATATTCTTTTCACGAAATGTCAAAACTCAAAAGGTCAATACAAAGAGATGAACAAGTATTATGACAAGATAGACATGTAGTTCGCAACACAAAACTCTGTTATGAAGAGAAACCTGAAATCAACAAAGGAAGGTGTTAACAAGAGTTATTCAAAAATAAAATCAAGAAATACTTCATGTCCCAACAAATTTTATGTATTTTATTTCAATCATCCTAAAGCAAATTTCTCTTTTCTAAAACTGGAAAGAAAAAATGTAATCATGAAGAATGCATAATTTTACAAGGCAACGGTAGTATTTACTTTTCATTATAATACTCTCTATGTCCCAAATGAATGGTCACACGATCCTTTGTAACAAAGGAAATTTGACTATTCATCTGGGACAATTGTAAGTCTTACAATAAATCACCATACTTTATAATATGTAAATAACAATGTCTATGATAATTCACTACTTATAAAATATTTACTTTGTCCCACTTAAAGGCTTACATGCAAAGTTACATTTCATTTACAACAACACAAACTTACTTACACAATAAAAGATGTTTTTCTTAATTCACACCCAGCAACCCCCTCTTTAAACTTTTCTAAGGGACGAAGAGAATATCATTATTTTGTGTTTTTCATGCAAAAAATATCAAATTTGCTACGGACGAAAAAAGTTTTAATTAATACTCCCCCTTTCACGTTTAATAAAAACTTTTCATTTGTAAAATACAAAGAAAAATTGTCTATTATATTAATTGTGGAAAGAGGGAGTATTATGTTTTATATGAAAAATAATACTGCACTCGTATCATTTTCAGATCATTTTCACTGAAAATGATACATATTTTATTTTTGAACAGTCCCATTGCAAATGATACTTATTCTAATCAAATGGCAAAAGTAATATTGAATTTTCATTATAATATTAGTCCTACTTTATTACTCCACGTATATATAAAATAACAATTAAATTATATACTACATTCGTCTCACAAAGTTGTCATTTTTTTTTTTGTTATTTACAAAAGAAATTGACAACTAGTATGAGAAGAGAGATACACAACTTCTAATCACAATCCACTATGCAAATTAAATGTTATTTTTCTGTGATCTCCCTGCAGGAAAGAAATATTCTGATTTCAACCCAACTACAGAATAAGTAACTTGTTACAATAAAATACAACACTATGTTCCACAAATGTTTGTCGCTTCTTTTGTTTTCTCCCTCCCGCAAATGTTTGTTAACTAACTTACATTCACATTCGTTGGATAGTAACATTAAAGTCAAACTAAAGACTTCCATATTGTACTTTGAAGTGGTGTTGCTTTGTCCTTACTCAAATGTTTCTTTCTTCTTTCCTCTTTCACTACTATCCAGTACGTACCCATGCATCCACCCTCACAATTAAGTTCCAAACTCTCTAAATTCTTTGCACATATCATTTAAACAACATCATATATATATCTATGAGTGTATATATTCATATACATCTTGAATCAAATTAGACAAGTATTAATGTGTGTGGTTATATTAGGCGTACAAGCAAAAACATTATAACAAGAGAATATATATATATATATATATATATATATATATATATATATATATATATATATATATATATATACATATTGATCATACCGGTCCTTCTAATCGTATGTAATCGTACATGACTTCCTGGAAGGGTCTTTCTCCGTTAACTTGTTTTAAGAACATCGCGTTTCTTCCGTCAACGAGTTGACTTCCCTCGATACCAACGGTGTACAAGTAGTACACGCCTCGAACTCCGTGCCTCGCCAGCGCGTTGTCCTTGCCTATCAACGGCGTCGTAAAGTACGGAGGTGAGTTCGGATCATTGAAACGGACCTTCACAAGTCAAAACCCGTTAGCGACTTTTCTCGTTAAAAGAAAAAACATTCCCATGAAACAAAAACAAAACGACGATAAATGATAAATATGTCGTCGTACGTACTTCTAATCTAGCACTTTGCGCTGATGCAAGCGCTAGTCGAAGAGTGTAATTTCCTATTTTCGTCACGTTGACGAGGTCGAATAAAACTTGCCATGTCGTTGCTTTGTATTGACCGTTCCCCGCATTCCTGCAAATTAAATATGATAACATTGTTTTTTATAGGAGAATATATTCGACTCATTAATATAAATGAAAAGTTGTCAACTTCACTACGAGTTCGAGATTTTAGATAGTGACTTCTAAATAAATGTGAAGTTATCCAACTTATCTACAAGTTCGAGCTTTCAGATGAAGTGACTTCTAACATCTTTTATGGCGGGACTAGCTCATTGATCAATTCCCGAAACTTAAATACTCACACACACATGTCTCGAGTTCGAACCTTGAACCTTATGGTCCTCAATTCAAGTGTTCAACCAACTGAGTAAACAAGTCTTGTCAAATCCTTCTAACATCTTTTAGATGAAGTGGCTTATGCATACCTTGTAACATGGGCGAAAAACCAATCCTTTGTGTAGTTGCTTTCGCCGATCGTGAACACTAAATCCTTCGACGGGTAGAGATCGGTGTATCGGTCCCATAGTCCGTATTGTCTGAACCTAAAAGCAACGAAAACTCGTAAAAAAAACCGAATGCACGTAAAATTAGTTGAATTGGAGATTTATATAGTTTGGAGTCAAACTTTTCAACGGGAGAAGCGTAGCGATGAATCTTGAATTTTGGGTCAGGGTCAGGGATGAAGAACTCGTCGGCCGAGCGATCGGGAATTCCAATCTCCCACAAGGTGGGGCCTACTCTCGGAGGGTTGAAAACCAAGCTTGTTGTTGTGAGGTTTGAACCGGAGGCGATGGTGACGAGAGCATCGTGTTTGAAGTCACCGATAACACCGGGCACCCATGCGAACAACCTATACGTCCCGGCTATCACATCCTTGATACGGAAATTTCCTCCTTCATCCGCGTGTGTCCAAAATTGATAACCCTAAAACAAACAAACAAAATAAGTATTATTAAGAGCTGATAAGCTTGTTATGTCTTATATAGAGAGTGTTTGACAGAGCTTATAAGCTCTTAAAATTTATTTGGTAAACGTTATCAATCTGAACTGCACTGAACTGAAACGATCTGAACTGAACTGAACGAACAGAAATTAAGTAAAAAAAAAAACAGGTCCTAAACATTATTCACAAAACATAATAAAATTATAAACCTTGGTTTCAAATTGCCATGAGTCTTCTGATCCAGCTGGAGGTACCAACCCCACATAAGCTAAGGCAGCAGGCACGTCGTCGCGCTCATTCAAGAAACTATCATTCACAAGCAATTGGCCGCTTATAGACCCCCTTTCGTCGGAATGAAAAAAGTCCTTTGCAAGTGGAAAACTGTACGGCCATTCGCTTACCTCCTTCTCCATCTAATCAAACCATATATATGAATTACGAAACAAATTAAAGTAATGATCGAGTGACGACAACAAAAGATTATATTAATTATTACCCTTTCTTTAGCTTTGTCCCAAAGTACAGAAGGATTGGCTTTTGCAGAAGCATCTGAGTTGAGATGGATGTAAAATGGGCCGATCACTTTTTTCCAATACTCGTCGCTTTTGAACTTGATTGCCAGGTCATCGCCACCGTAATGCCTGCTGCTGAATTTCTTGCATATGCAATGACAATACGATAAAAGAACCATAAATTGGTATCAAACACGATGCATGCATGCATGCATGCATTATATACTCATGAGTCATGACGTACCCCAAGTGTATATGGACCAACATGAGATGTAAGATCTTGTCTAATGGGCCCACCCGAGCGAAACTCGTTGCTCGGAGTTATCAACCAAAAACCGATGGGCGTACTATCGTTGCTCACCCATCCGTGGACCTTGTTATCTTCGTTGTTGCACGTGTAAAAGTATTTATCATCAACCTCGCCTTTGAATTCTGGTTCGCTTGGATTCGTTAAGAGAACAGCTTCTTTATATTCGAGCGCTTGTCCCTTCTTGCGATCCTCTGCCGTTGGCATAAACCTTTGCCTCTCATCAGAAACAGCCATGTAATCAAACCTATATAGGAAATATATGAATTTTTTTTTCTTTTAATCATAAAAATATTAACATATCATCATCATATATATATGTACTTACTTGTTTTGATGAAGTTGAAATACAATTCTTCCTTCTGAGATTCGAAAAGATGGCCATCCTTTTAAACGTTCCAACACCGCATATGTGTAAAACCCGGGAGAACCACGCAGCATCACAAATCTAGTTTTATTTAATCGAGAAAAATAGCAATCTTATTGAATAGTACGCCCTCTATCTCGGATTTTTTTTTTATATTTTACGAAAGAAAGTTCTATAAAAGTCATTGAAATTTACTATTTTCTTCCTAAACTAATGCTAATACCAAAAATCGAAGTTTTGCAGGTGTACATAATTTCTTCATTAGCACACGGAGACGAGAGAACCAAAAAATTACATGGAGAAAAAATACTTTTTCACTCAAAATTTAACTTAATTGATGATATGGTAAAATAGCCTTCTTATACTTATTATAAATTAATCTCATTTTTCATAATAATAAAAAAAATCAATGCAATAACAATTAAATAAAATATGAATACTTTACCTTTTATCTACATTTAAAGGAACGGATTTGCTACCGAATGTCCATGTCGTGGTGAATGAAATTTCGGTTT
The DNA here is from genome assembly GCA_954870475.1 of Euphrasia confusa. Taxonomy (NCBI): domain Eukaryota; kingdom Viridiplantae; phylum Streptophyta; class Magnoliopsida; order Lamiales; family Orobanchaceae; genus Euphrasia; species Euphrasia confusa. Next base: position 27,841,395 of record OX940970.1, on the reverse strand, counting down.
GATTTTCACTTTGCAATATAACCTTGTAGTTTGTTCCTTCCACCCTGCACATCAATAAATTAAATAATAATAATTGGATTAATTTGATATTATTTCATGCTCTTTCTATTCCAAATTTATAGAAATGATCACAATTTCTTAGAACGAATTTAGTATTTTTAATAATTACAATACACTTACTTATCGAACACGTTAGGAGATCCGTTCGTATTCCAAATAATGTTCCATTGTCTGTCGATAACATTTAAAAAAAATATAACGATCAACACATCGATTTCATAGTCGTTATTATAATCACATTAAAAATAGATCAAGATATTAATCGGTGTGATTTACAAGACCATTTTGCAAATGAAATCGAACATACGTACCCATTGTCCGTGTCTTTAGCAAGGGTTTGAAGCAAGTTCTCACTCCCTTTGTAGGATACTCCGGTTATTGAACCATTTGGGACCGTCAACGTGAGGCTAACAATTCCGTTTTCCATTACAACCTATCATTTGACAACAAAAAATCAATCATATATACTATGATGTAAAATTAATTTATGTTAATTGAGTATTATCTTACATTTTGACCTTTTTGAACCAATGTCACTCCTTGATCATTTCTTCTGCAACAAAAAAAAAAAAGATATTTATTTCATCCTTAGAAATTTATAATGATTTTTATTGATATTATTACATAATTGAAAATCATATCGTGGATTCTTAAAATGTTCAGTACCAACTAAAAATATTTGGTTGCTTAAGTATATACTATATGTTTCATTAATTCTTATTCCTTGTTACAAAAATAAATTAAATACAGGTACATACCCGCCGGAATTAAGAGAACCAACAACGGTAATCGATCGCTGCATAACCACCACCACCGCCGCCATCAACCACCAAGTGATAGTCGACGTTCCCATTTTCTCTACCTTTCTCTGCATATAACCAACAAATGAAAACACACTAGCTATGAATTTAAAAGTAGAGTGTGATGATATTAAATAAAATGGATCGATGAGTGTTGTGTTGTTTAATTAATTTTGGAAATATTGAAAGTGGATTACGTTGTTGCTTTTTAGTAATTAAAATTAGGACCAGATTTTGTGACAACTTTATTTTATTTGATTATTAATTTACTAATATGCGTTTATTTATTAATAGGAGATTATATTGGAATCTCAGGTCAATATATAAGAATCTTGTGTCAATTTAAGTGGCAATCAATGCACCAGATATGTGTACATTATGAAAATTTATAGAATAAAATAATAAATTTAGTAAGAAGATCATAATTACATTTAAAATTTTGGATAAATTAGAGAAAAAATTAGAATGGTTTTTAGATTTTTAAAAAAAGAACATAGTTTAGCTTTCTATTAAAAAAGGTAATTAATTTATGGCATTTATATAATTTAATATCATAAACTTTAATATAATCACAATTAAGGTAGTGTATTGAAATTTGAATAGTCTTTTTTAACCTTTGTATTAAATAAATGTTATATGATTTTATTACATACCTTATTAAACGTTTAGATGAAGATTTTTTATATCAATCCTCAAATCTTTTTTCTGTAAGTAGTTTACGTATGAGATTTGATTTTTTTTTCAAATTTTCTCACTAACTAGTCGTGGTCTTTCTACTGTAATCCGCAGGTAGTGTTTCTCAGCTGTAGTGTTTCTCTCAATCACGGAATTTGATCTTGTTCTTATCCGGGTAGTGTTTCCTCGATAACCCTTAGGTAAATCGTTTTTTTCATATGCCTCGCCTCCTATCCGTCTCTCTGATATTTCTATCAATCAATCCCAAAGGCGACATGAAAAAAGGAATAGAGCAATGTCTTTAAAATTTCGATTCAAATCTATGAGCAACGTTTTTTTTACAGTGGTTTACTCGGTGCTCGATCATCATAGTGTATATGTTTCTGTTGAAAATCTTCTAACCGTCAATTATATTTTGGTTCACTGTGGCAAGATTGTTGGCTTCAATTGTTGCTAGCAGGAGTTGTGTTTTTTTCACATGTTTCTTAATATAACCAATGAATGTTTTCCCAACAGGTGTTATGGCTTCATATATTGCTAAGATTGTATACTCCGGTGAGGGCGCAACAATATCATTTTGGGCCAACCCCTCCTACACCGAACTATGCGAGAGAAATTGTTCTCAATTCCCTGTTTTAATTGACAAAGCTTTACAACTCAAATTCTCGGTGCTTCCCGATTCAACAATCTAGGCGTCTAAGAAGTTATTAGTATGTTGTAGATCCTTATCAGTTGGCACGTGTTTTTGAATTCTTATTACAATGTTTCTGTTTTAGTATGTTGTGCGCATGTTTTTTCAACCGAAGTTGAATATGAATTTTTGCTGCCATGATGTTTTAATAAAAATCCAGGAACAATATTTTCCTCTTTCTTGATAGTATTTCTCAGCTTGATTAATTTTCATTGTTTTCATTTTATTTTGGATTGTGTGATTATGAAACAAGTACAAAGGTAAAGCTGGATTGGGAACTTGTTAGTGTTAAATAAAGTTGTCATGCACAGAAGTGTTGCCCCAGATTTCTCATGCTTAAGAATATGACGAAATGTTTCTTTTCCGCTCTTAACATCTCCAGTGTCTTTGTTTACACTTGTGGAGAAACTTGATGTATCATATTTGTTTAGAGCAACTGTAAGAACAATAGATATTAGAAAAGCGATAAAAATGCATAATTTCAAACACTACCTCTGAGGTTTAGTGTATTTACAAAAAAAACTTCAATTAACTTTCAAATTTACAAATATCTTTTTTTAAGCGTGCAATTAGTATGAGAGAAGCAAATGTCATAGGGTATTTGCAGTACTTCAAAAAGATAACTGGGTTCGTTTTGTAATTAGGATAAACCTCTAGGGTGTTTTAGGTGATGCAGATACCTTTCAAATTGACAATTGATTCCTCCCATTTTCTCAGCAAAGCCTTCAAGTATTTGACATTGTTCTCGTGATGCCTAACTCTTTGACCAATTTCACGTAGATCATCTTGACGTTTCTAAAAATAATTACATAAATATAGAAAATGAAGTTTTTAAACACCAGATTATATATGCAGGAGCTAGTAATCGAAAAGGATAAGCAGTACACCGGAAAAAGAGGCATCAACAACTTGTGACGTTGATCTATCATATGTGATTCTTATTAATGGAGACTAGAGTTTGTACAGTCCCAACTCGTGTTGATATATTTGTTATATACAGAAAACCAGAAAACGGTAGTTATCTTACTCGAATATTCACGAACATCAGGTTGTCATTCTGAGATGATAGTCCGCTATCATTAGGTTGGTATACTTCTTATCATGTATCTTGTCATTTATATTACCGTGTGTTGGCAGCAACAATATTGATGTTGGGTTGTGTATGAATTACCTATTCCGACAGATAAAGCTAAATTGGGACTCATGTATTCTGCTCAATAAAGCACAACAATATCAATATTGGCGTACAAATTATTGAACATTTTTTGTGCATTATGTAGCTCAAATGAGCATATTTCGTGTAGTCTTTAAATGTGTCTGCTAATTCATGAAGACAGTATAGTTTGTCTGGAAATAGTGCCCGCGGTTTTCAAATTTGAAGTCTGTTACAAATCATTAATTAAATGACTTATGAAATCTGTAATGGCCAACACTACATTATTCAAAAGTGAGATCACAAAGATTCAAGGTCAAACACCAATGTCACGGTATCAAAATGTGGTGACAATCATTTCAATGATAAACTAACATTTGTTTGACTCTACTATTAAAACCAACCGTAGTGAAATGGAACTCAAAAGAAAAGGACATAATTATAAGGTTATTGTTTAAAGCTCTAGCTGCTACTTAATATTTTTTTCATAAATCAAAATCAGTTTCCACGATCTTTCTATTGGGCTGCCCTCCAGTACTTCGAACTTCTCGCAAATCTGTTAACAACATCACCTCTGAAACGAGTTGCATATGACTCGTCAAACGCACAACACACATTCTTTTCATGAGCAAGAAATTCCATGTAGTGCATCAGGTATACACTGCAATCCAGGTTGTGGTTACAATAGAATGTTAGTATGTAAACACATGAATGTCTATTCTACAATTCAATTAATTAATATGTTACTTATTAAACTTACGATCCGAAAGTCTGCTTAGGAACAACTTTACTCTCATCAAGCAGTTTGAAATCAGACTTGAGTGTTCCTGCACCCATTTGATAGTGAGGATCTCTTTCTCGGACAAAGCTTCCATATCCATTTTCAACGCAACATTCGTGCTTTTGCCCTTGTTGAATTTCCTCCGTTGACCTGTTCTTAGCATTTCCTCGGCTTGGTACTTTACCCTTCTCATCCACAGATTTATCACGTTGACCTGTGTCCATCAAGGTTATAAACAACAATAATCAGAACTTTCATGAAATTCCATATTAAATTAAAACTGTTTATAACACTATCAAAATATTACTCAGTTGTGTTGTATTAAAATAGAAAAAACACTAACAACACATTCAAGAATAGCACTGTTACTCATGTATACCATAATTTCTGCCTCTTTTAAGCATACACCAGGACTTGATTGCCTTGAGGACATAAAGTCCGTGTCAAAGGTTAACAGCGTGAAGTGGAATTTCCCTCTGTGGGTCAGCGGAATCATGATTAGATGCGCGCTCCCCACATAATCGTACAGGGGCTCGAATATAAAAGAATGCAATGGCACTGTGTCAATATTCTCGGCCGCTACCTGCATAAGGTTAAACAGTACGTAGATGTACATTATTAACAGTTATTTGGAAATTTCCGTTGCACGGAATAGATCAAACCATCACAACCAAGCACTGATGTTAAACACAGTTTATTAACTACAATGGACATAGAATAAGTTCTAGTTATTGTATCTTATATTCACTTTAGAACTACAAAAGACACTACGTATCAAAGTACATTGTATGGAAAATATGCTGAATTTAAGCTATTACAATACTTGATGAGTTAAGTTTGAAACATCGACCACACTTCACAGAAAATTTTCAATGTATATAATTGATTATTACGTGCATTTAAACAATTTGGTAGTCATCAGCCAAGCAAAAGATGTAATCAAGTTACATGATTTGTCATTTAATGTTACACTACTACATTACTTGTTCACTCCTTTGCAGTGTATGTAGTAGATCCTACGAATTTTATTCCTATGTAGTGTATGTTATTACCAAATCCATAAAAATTACAGTGTTTGTTTTATAACTTGAAATTAATCTATTAAAATAATACAATACTTCCTGGTAAACTAGTAAATCAGTTAACGATTTTTGAACTACAAGTAACACTGTCCAATCCTATGAAGTGTATGTAGCAGATTATGACATGAAACCATATGCAGATTATGACATAACACCATATGCTAAACATGCAACCACATCATGTAATAGTTAAGTGTTACAAGGTTTGACGATTTTTGAACTACAATTAACACTATCCAATCCTATGAAGTGTATGTAGCAGATTATGACATGCAACCATATGCAGACTATTTTATGCAACCATATGCTAAACATGCAAACAAATTATGTAATCAGAGTTACAAGGTTTGACACTAATAGAAAATATGTACACTAACAACTAACAAGTATCGTAAAATATTAAACCATAGTCTTTTTTTTAAACAACATAATACGCTTCCCAAATTTGTTCAATAGTTTCTTACTTGATTTGAAATTACATTATTACAATACAATACATGTTCGTAAACTATTAGTCCTATTGATAATGTTTGACCTAACAAATACACTGTCCAATCCTAGGCAGTGTACGAACTAGATTCTGGAACGTTCGAAAAGTAAGACCCTTTTAAAGTATCATCCAAACCAAGCCAAATTTAAAGGTTGACTTATTTAAACTACTTTATCATTGACTTATAAATCATATTTTCTATCTTGAACTGATAACTACACTAGATTTATGTAACTCAAAATACTAAGTACACACTCCGGTAACATATAGTGTATCTTTTAGATTAATACAACCAAAGACAGATAGTGTACTAATTGATAATTTATTCAAACCTTTCTAACAGCCAAAGACTCTCTAGGAAACTTCTCACGCCCGATCCCAAATTTGATTGCACTCTGCACAAAAAAATAATGAGTGTCATAAACATATTATATGACTTTAAAATGTTCGAAGAAACATTGTTAAACTGATGTTTCAATACTGAAAAGTGAAATGAATTAGACCGTTCACTTGCGCGTTTTTTCTTCTTAGGAATCGACTGGTTCATCTGGAAATCAAAACAAAAGAATCTGGCATATATACCTTTGCTTTTTTTTTTTTTTGTTATTTTTGGGGTGTTTATTCCCATGCTGAAATGTTCATTTTTTGTGCCTTCAGCGAGACCGGTTTAAGTTTGTTCTTTGCAGCACATTTTGCAACCTATGTCGGAATAAATAGTTAATTTTCTAAAAAAACACTCACTAATACAATGTTTTAAATACCTTATTAAGTTCAGGTCGGGGATCGGATGTAGTTGCCTCGAAGTCATTTTCCAGACTCGTTTTGGCTGTTCGCGTATAGGCTTCACAATTCTGTACCTTTTTTTTCATTGAATTTGAACGATTTGTTGGAGATTTTGTTTCAAAAGCCTGTGTCAAAACGGAATATTTTTCCGATCAAAATATTATCCCTCTGGCCAAAGTCCTAATCCTAGAGCTGCATTCATGACTAATGGATCCATAAAACGAAAACAGTATCTACAAATGCTGTATAGAGAATAAAACCGACATTAGTAGCATCGACTCGTATCATATCCCACTACACTATTCGACCTTGAGAAATAATGGTATGCCCCATAATGGTATGCCTGTATAGAAGTACAATGGTATGCCCCATAATTTAATAGTATCAAACATACAGTGAGCTAGTTGGGTTATAACAAATATTGTTTATTTAAAGCTACAAACAGATTAGCCATCTTCATAATGAGATTTGCACAGACAATAATGTATTAAGCTTTATGGGTTTAAGTAACCACTTATCTCACATACAATTTACAGTGTTCAACTACCACAAATCACCTTTTAGATCATAAATCAAGAGTCGAAAATAAAGAAATGGAATTATTTCAAACTGTACACAATCTCAAATTCAAATAAAGAATTACTAATTTGGGTCGAATCAAACCTCTAATCCAAAATCCTAAATCCGACATGCAATCATTTCCACCTATACACTATGTCAATTCCCACATAAAAACTACTAATTTGAGTAGAATCAAACAACAATTCGAAGAACCCTAAATCTGGTATCCAATCTAATCACACACTATTGTAGAATCAGTGATAAATAATTGAGAAACTTACCTTAAAATGTCAAAGCCTGTAGCTTTTTTGGAGAAGAAACTTCGACGTCAACACTCTTGGTCGAATCACCTATGGCATGTATTGTAGAGAACTATCGCCGGTACGAAGAGAAAGATAAGAGTTTGTGAGTTACGGATTTTGTTTTGGTAGTGTATTTGTGTTGGTAGTGTATTTTTGTTTATATTTAATTCCTTCAATTAAGAGATAAATAAAATATATTACATAATTTTAAACAATTAAAAGGGTTGATTAGGTAAATCTTATTTTTTTATAAATAGTGTAAAGATTGATCTTAATGTATAATAGAGAGTAAGATAATTACCCTTTTTGAAAATCTCCCTAAAATTTTCTTATAATAATAATTAAATTTGGAAAACAAAATTTTATTATAATAACTATATTTGGATATAAAGTATTTCAATTAAATAACTTATATTTATTAATTAGAATTGGTAAAAAATAATTTAATGAAATGTTCTATAAATTAATAAAATTATTAACTCATGTAAAAAATAATAAATAAAATACTTTAATGAATTTTTCTACAAATAACACTAGTAAAATAGTATATTATTTGAATTTTAATTTAATTCGTGTATATTTGGCATTATTAAAAATATATTACTTAATATATAAAATAAAAATAATAATTACATCCGACACAAATATTAACAAATGAAAAATCAAAATAAATATAATTGCAAATTAACAACAAATATAAAAATAAAAAAATTAATTAATATTTTGAAATTTATGACATAACGTCAAACATGAAGGCAATTAAAATGAAGAATTTTGATTGGTTCAAATTTTAAATATTTTTTATTTATTTTAAATATTATATATTATAGATTTTGTCTTAAAAATATATTTGTTCAGGTGATAAAATTATATATCTGAGCTCAATGAATCCTTTTTTTAATTAATTTGTATTTTACAAGTACTACCACCTAACATAGGAGTAATTGAATGGGAGGAGTAATGATAAGACATTCCATAGTTAACAAAGTAAGGGGACTCCAATAAAGTAGGTATCACATTAATTGGGCCAAAAAAATAAAGAAAATGTACATATGGGCCCAAAATTATAAAATCTGAAAATTAATTTTAAAAAAAACTAACTAATTTATAATAATTTGGATTTAGACTATGTATCAATCATAATTTCACACATAATACATAGAAATGTATGTAATTATGTGTGCACTTTTATTTATTTACTACTTCTACCTACTACTTATAAATAATAATGATGTAACATAGATAAATTATGTCCAAACTGCTCTTAAAATTGAATTTTTTATTTCAATTTTATAGAACGATTTCTTGTAACCAAATGTAAGAGTAGGTATCAAGTTTTAGGGGTGAGCACTCTAAAGGAATTGTTGTACTCTAATGTAAGAGGAATTTCGGTTATTCATGTTGCACTTTTTTTAAAATAACAAAGTACAATTTGAGACGTGGGTCTAATAGAAAAATAAATATGTTTGGGTAGAACAATGTTTTAATGATAATTAGCCAAGAAGTTGTTATGCTAATATTTTTATTTGTTTTTTTATTTCTTCATAATTTGTACTGTTGTTAATCACTCATTGTATATGTGATTTAGTTTAGCAGGATTCATTAGTTTGAACGTGCTTGGAAAAACAATCAATACATAAGGAGCTTTAATTTCTACCGCAGCACAGCAAGACAGCTTATGTTGCAGCTCTGCAAGGCGTTGACCAAAGTGGTGAGTCAAGAAATCGAGTGAAGCATGAACGAAGGGCAAATGACTGCTGAAGTTAAGAAAGTATGGAAGACAGTGTTGCAGGCAAGGCATTCCAGAAGAACTTCAGAAAGCAGTCCTGCGACAGTGGTCATACAGCCTGCACTATATTATCTCAACCGCCTTGTGACCTAAAATATCAAGGAATTTAGTTGGTTAAGTATCCCACATCGGTTGGATATAGATCCTAAAGCTCACATATAAGTTGGACAACCTTAATACCTTAAAAGGCCTTGTTAAGGTATTAAGGTTGTCCAACTTATATTTGAGTTTTAGGATTTATATCCAACCGATGTGGGATATTCAACACGCCCCCTCACGAGTAGAGCCGACAAAAACCGAGCCTACTCGTGAGGGGGCGTGTTGAATATCCCACAGCGGTTGGATATAGATCCTAAAGCTCAAATATAAGTTGGACAACCTTAATACCTTAACAATGCCTTTTAAGGTGTTACTGGCCCAACTTTGATATGGTATCAGAGCAGGCCCAACACGATGATGGAGCCCCAGCCGATGAAATTTCCGGCTTGCCCAAAGATGGCACTATGTCCACGAGTAGAGCCGACAAAACCGAGCCTACTCGTGAGGGGGCGTGTTAAGTATCCCACATCGGTTGGATATAGATCCTAAAGCTCACATATAAGTTGGACAACCTTAATACCTTAACAAGGCCTTTTAAGGTGTTATTGGCCCAACTTTGACAGACTCTCCTGCTATTACACAACACTTTTACACCTCAAGAAATACATTTCCTCTCTAGATCTATCATTTAGCTTTTTGTGCCAAAGACTTCAAACGTGAAGTTCTTCGTGCCGTGTGTCCTCTCGTCTGTGGGAGTGTTTTTGTATATGCTGATGATCGATAGCTTAGTATAGGTGTTGTCCAGTAGCAAGATTTTTATTATTGTTGATTGTTTATACTCTTCAGATACGATAAACAATAAGGCATACATATGTATTGCCTTATGTGAAATCAATTGTAAATCCAAGAGTATCGTTTGTAAATGTAAGAATATCTTCTGTTGTCTTTCTCATTATGCAAACCACAATTATATACAAGAGTCAATGCACTGATCTAGGCTAATAACCAGGGACTAAATCTACGCCTACCATATCTACATGATTGACAATATATTTACATATATTTCCTCTATTACACCCCCGCAAGTGAAGCGGGAGGAAGACGAACGCTGAGATTGTGCCGAAAATCCTCGAATAAAATCTGGGGTAGACCCTTAGTAAAGATATCCGCAAATATGGTATCGTGAAGGGACGTGCAAGACACGAACTTGACCCCGAGCCACCTTTTCTCTTACAAAATGAATATCCATCTCGATATGTTTCGTTCGTTGATGTTGGACAGGATTCCCCGATAAATAAATGGTGCTCACATTGTCACAATAGACGAGTGTTGCAGATGGAATTGGGCAGTGAAGTTCGAGCAACAAATTACGTAGCCAACAAGATTCGGATACGACATTAGCGACGCCACGGTACTCCGCTTCGGCACTAGAACGAGACAATGTTGATTGACGCTTGGCTGACCAGGAGATTAAGTTATCTCCCAAAAACACACAATATCCCGACGTCGAGCGTCGAGTGTCAGGACACCCACCCCAGTCCGCATCGGTGTACGCAATAAGAGAAGTCAGACTCGACGGATAAAGTTGAAGACCATGATCCAACGTCCCTTGAACGTATCTCAAAATTCTTTTTAACGCAGACATGTGAACCTCTCGAGGATCATGCATAAAAAGACATACTTGTTGGACTGCGTAGGCTATATCCGGCCTAGTGAAGGTGAGATACTGGAGAGCACCAGCAAGACTTCTGTATTAAGTCGGATCGGCAAACGGTGGACTATCATGTGAGCTGAGTTTAGGCTTGGTGTCAACCGGCGTGAAAGAAGGCTTACAAGAAGACAAACCTGCTCGTTCAATAATCTCGGTGGCATATTTGCGTTGCGAAAGGAATAACCCAGTGGCATGTGGAGTAACAGCAATGCCCAAAAAATAATGTAAGGGCCCTAAATCCTTCATAGCAAATTCAGAACTCAATCGATCAATAATGGAACGACGAAGAGAATCAGATGATGCCGTCAATATGATGTCATCGACATAAAGTAAAAGGTAGGCCATTTGGTTTCCCTGCCGAAGAACAAAGAGAGAGTGATCCGAGCGAGTACGAGAAAACCCAATAGTTGAGACATAATCCGTAAATCGCTTGTTCCAAGCGCGGGGGGCTTGCTTTAATCCATAAAGAGATTTCTTTAGTAGACAAACATGATCCGGATAACGACGGTCCCGAAACCCGAGCGGTTGATGCATATAAACCGTGTCACCAAGTGTACCATGCAAAAATGCATTCTTTACGTCGAGTTGGTGGATGGACCAGTTCTTCGACAGAGCCAAACATAGGACAGTCCGGATAGTAGCAGGCTTCACGACAGGGCTGAACGTCTCCCCACAATCAATGCCAACCTGTTGTGTTTTACCATTACCTACAAGACGAGTTTTATGTCTTTCAAATGAACCATCAGCGTGTTCTTTATGAGTGAAAATCCACATAGAACGAATAACATTAACACCATTAGGACGGGGTACTAACACCCACGTCTTATTATCAAGAAGAGCATTAAATTCATCAGTCATGGCCAATTTCCAATTATGATCTTTTAATGCAAACATAGGATTATGGGGCAATGGTGATTTAGTAACTGAGGAGTGCAAATTGAAATGTTGTTTGGGTTTAAAGATACCCCGTTGACTTCGGGTGATTGGACGAATTGAAGACGGAGGCAAGTCAATTGTAGGAGTTTGGACAGGGGCTGGAGGAGTATAGCAGCTGCATGCGAGGACGATGGGGGTGGCTCAAGAGCTGCAGGAGCTGCATGCGAGGACAATGAGGTTGGAGAAGAATTTTTAGTTAGATGCTGCATGACATATGGGGATGGAGAATCGTCTAAAAAATCATAGGACGGGGGTGACGTGTTTATTTCCGAAAAAGGAAAACGTGTGTCATCAAAAATAACATGACGACAAATAAATATTTTATTTGCGACCATATCGTAGCACTTGTATCCCCGGTGATTTGATGGATACCCCAAAAACACACATGGAGTAGAACGAGGTTGGAGTTTATGTATGGTAGTCGATGGAAATAGAGGATAACATAAGCACCCAAACACTCGTAGATGAGCATAAGAAGGTTTTTTAAGATAGAGAAGGCTGAGAGGAGTTTGGTAGGATAGGTGTTTCTTGGGAAGAATATTGAGAAGATATGTCGCCATTTGGAGTGCATGATGCCAAAAAGATAACGGCAACGAGACATGGTGAAGTAATGTACGAATCATATTATTGATCGTACGAATTTGTCTCTCGGCCTTACCATTTTGAGACGATGTGTGAGGACATGAGAAACGAAATGTCATACCATGAACCGAACCAAAATCCCGAAACGAACGATTATCAAACTCCTTTCCATTGTCACACTGAAAAGATTTAATGTCTCTCTCAAATTGTGTACGGATGAATGATTTAAAGGTCAAAAATGTAGAAAACACTTGTGACTTGTGAGATAAGGGAAAAGTCCATAAAAAATTAGATAAATCATCCAAGAACAAAATATAATATCTGTGTCCCATAGTACTCAATACAGGAGAAGTCCATAAGTCACTATGAACAATGTCAAATGGTAACACAGTTAAAGAAGTAGAATTGAGAAAAGGTAATTTAATATGTTTCCCAAGAGTACATGATTGACACACGTGAGAAGAACGTGGTCGAGGAAAATCAATAAATTTATTTTGTTTAAGAGACGTAAGAATAGATGTGCTCGGGTGTCCTAAACGGTGATGCCATAAGGACGGTGAGAGAGCGGCAAAGGCAGAAGGTATATTGTCTCGGGAGTTGGTGATAGGATATAGCGCACCTCGGCTCTCACATCTCATGAGACGCATCCCCGTCCGAAAATCCTTAACAGAAAACCCAAATGGGTCAAATTCAACAGATACAGAATTATCAGTAGTAAATTTTCTAACAGAGACTAAATTTTTAACAATATCAGGTGCGTGCAAGACATTCTTTAAGGATAGAGGAGGGTTAGGGGAATTTAATTTTGCATGTCCGAAACCATAAATTGGAATAGATTGGCCATTACCCACGAGTATACCATTCTTTTTGCTCAAATTGAAATAAGACGAGAGTGTACCTTGTGCCGACGTCATATGAGAGGTGGCCCCCGTGTCCATGTACCAATTAGCATCAGGAGGTGTAATGCCAAGAGTATGCATTGCTGCCTCAATGTCAGTAGGTGTTGGAGACGTTTGAGCAGAATAAGCTTGAGCCGGATAAGCTTGAGGACGTGAGCCAAGTATCCCATGTTGAGGAACGGGCGGGCGTAGGCCAGAAGGTGGGCGAGCCCATGGAGCAGTAGGATACGGACATGGAGGTGATGGCCATGACCACTGAAAAGGCCATGAAGGTGGTACACCGGTCCAATTTGACGGCCATTGTGGTTGCGAAAACTGGTTCCGAAAAGGAGGACCACCATGTCTCGATGACTAACTAGAGCCTTTGCCACCTTTGTTCCCTTTCTTCTTCTGTTGTTTTTTACCCCCAGAAGTAGTATGTGGATGGGAATTCACAGCAGATATCAGAGAATCTGGCTGAGAGTGGAGCAAAGCCGCAGCCGACGCCGTTTTCTTGGCAAGTCCAGCCTCCTCGAGGACGAGCATGGAACGTGCTTGGTAAAATTTGGGCAACGGATTACTCTGGCGAATCAACGTACCGACGCCATTATATGACTCAGTAAGACCTGCCACAAATTGCAATACCAAGCGATCATTCGAGACGGGCGCACCTACATTTTTGAGTTGATCAGACAAAACTTTTAGGCGCTGACAATAGGCAGAGGCTGAAGGAAATCCCTCCATATTAGTGTGAGAGAACTCTTGTTCTAGAGTAACAGCCCTAGAATTTTTGTTGTCCTGGAAAATGTCCCTTAAGCGAGACCACGCATCAACTGCAGTGGAGTCGGGTTCCAGAATTGTGTGAAGAAGATCGGTTGAGATCGTGGCATAGATCCACTGAAGGACTGTGGCATCGAGAGTCTGCCACATCTCCTTTTCCTCATCAGTAGAGGGTTCCGTCATATTGGGCCTCTCCGAAGGAAGAATATGATGGATTACACGATGTGAGCGAGCATGGATTTTGAAAAGCTCCGCCCATGTCGCGTATTGGACGTTTTCCATCTCAAGGGTGATGGAAATATGATTCCTGATATTCGACACAGCAAGAGCAGGATGAAAGGTATTCTTGTTTGTCGACATCAGTAGAGATGAACAAAAAAAAATGATATTAGGGCGCAGCGGAAAGAAAAATTAGAGCTCTGATACCATGTAAGAATATCTTCTGTTGTCTTTCTCATTATGCAAACCACAATTATATACAAGAGCCAATGCACTGATCTAGGCTAATAATCAGGGACTAAATCTACGCCTACCATATCTACATGATTGACAATATATTTACATATATTTCCTCTATTAGTAAAGACTCGTTTTTTTAATAAAGTTTTTAGCCGTAAGGCTGTTCGTATGTGTATAATTTAAATACACATACATGATAAATTCCTTGTCTTCATTTCTTTACTTTTGGTACGTGTGTGTGTGAGTTCGTTTAAATTATTCACTTTTAATTAATTCCGCTACAACTATATACATATATATATCACATATATATTAATCAATCTAACAATCTGATCAATCTAGTTAATATACTTATATTAAGTAAATCGCGAAACATTTTTCTGTACAAGACGTGTTGCGGCATACGTTCTACCGAAGCGCACGTTCTTGTCTGGGCAAGCGCATATTCCTGCGTTAATATTATTGCATAGGACTTTCATCTAGTTTGATCTTTTTTTTTTTAATTTATTTTAATATATATATGTGTAAATAAAAATAAAATTATCTATAGTATTGGAAATGCTCTTAGATTTGTTGTGGTCCGTATGATTGTATGAATCACGTGCAATTCATAAAAAATACATTGATGAGCGATGACTCATAGCAACATACTTGAATACAAAAGACATTAATAGTCTCAACTGCCGCAACGATAAATACAATCCAACTAACACTCTAAACCATTAACATTAAAAAGAAAAGAAAAAAAAAAAAAAACAGTTCCTTCATCCATGGCCGATGATAATGGTCGCAAGAGGTTGCACGTGGTGATGTTCCCGTGGCTGGCCTTCGGACATATCATCCCTTACCTCGAACTCTCCAAACTCATCGCTCAAAAGGGCCACCGCATCTCCTTCCTCTCCACCCCTCGAAACATCGACCGCCTCCCCAAGCTGCCCGCTGCCCTTCCCATCACCCTCGTCAAGCTTCCCCTGCCCGAACCCCTGCCCGGAAACGCCGAGGCCACTTCCGACATCCACCCTTCCCAAGTCTCTCTCCTCAAGAAAGCCTTCGACGGGCTCGAGCCCGGCGTGACCCGCTTCCTCGAGTCCTCCGACCCCGACTGGCTAATTTACGATTTTGCCCCTCACTGGCTTCCCCCCGTCGCGAGCCGCCTCGGGATCTCCCGGGCCTTTTTCATGATAATCAACGCGTGGTTCCTCGCCTTCGTGGACCCGTGGCCCGCCATCGTCTCCGGGTCGGACTACCGGACCAAGCCCGAGGACTACACGGTCCCACCGAAGTGGGTCGGGTTCGATACCCGGGTCGCATACCGCCGATTCGAAGCGAACGCCATTTTCGAGTCGAGCCACGAGACCGGCTCGGGGGTTTCGGATTTTCACCGCATCGGTCGAACGATCCGCGGGTGCGAAGCGATCCTCGTGAGGCACTGCGAGGAGTTCGAGCCGGCTTGGTTGAGCGTGCTCGAAGAGATCAACGATAGGCTGGTTTTTCCTCTAGGGTTGATGCCGCCTACACCTCAAAACCCTAACGACGAGGATGAATCGTGGGGTTGTATTGAGAAATGGCTCGATGCTCGGACGAAAGGGTCGGTTGTCTACGTGGCGTTAGGGAGTGAGGTGGCGCCGAGCCAGGCTCAAATCGGTGAGTTGGCTCGTGGGCTCGAGTTATCCGGTGTCCCTTTCTTTTGGGTTCTAAGGAAATCATCTGGAAGCCATACTGAGTCTGATGACTCAGTAGGGCTTCCAAATGGATTTGAGGAGAGAATTGAGGGTCGAGGGATTGTATGGCGGTTTTGGGTGCCTCAGCCGAAGATATTAGGTCACGAGGCGGTGGGAGGGTTCTTGACTCATTGCGGTTGGAGTTCGATTGTGGAGGGAATTATTTCGGGGCATCCGTTGATAACGTTGCCCTTTTTGGTAGATCAAGGGTTGAATTCAAGAGTTATTGTTGAAAATAAACTAGGGTTAGAGATTCCGAGGAATGAGGATGACGGGACGTACACGAGGGACTCGGTTGCAGAGTCGATAAAAGCGGTGATGATTGAAGATGAAGGGAAGGTGTTGAGGGAGAGAGCTAAGGAGATGGGAGCAATATTTGGGGATGTGGAGTTGCAGAGTAGGTACATCGACAAGTTCGTTGACTGGCTCGAAAATCATGTTTCACGTGTTGAAGGATCATGTTAAGTGTGTGTTTGTTAATGTTCTATCTGGCTTTTGTCATCTTAATTATTCTTTTCAAGTTATTTTTGTTGCAATAATTAATCCATCATCATGTAGTTTTGTTTGTTTTTTTTTTTGCTTCATTTCATTTGTATTGTATTTTTAATATATTGTTAAATGAGTTTGGTTTTTTATTTGTGCTCAAGCAAATGAAATTTTTGGCTTGCCAAAAAAATTATGATACAAATTCACGAATATATAATCAAAAAAACACAAAATATTGTCAAGAGTGGGATTTGAACCCACGCCCTTTCGGACCAGTACCTGAAACTGGCGCCTTAGACCGCTCGGCCATCTTGACTTATTGTTCTTACTGTTACAACATATTTTATTCGTTATAAGCAAATTCTCTGATTAATAATTATACTTTCAAACTCAGGTTTTTATCTTATATACTGAATATGATGTGTAGTTCATGAGCTCTAAAAGCTTGCTATGATAAATCTTGATCTATGCACAACACCATTAAATAATCGGGCAAATGATCATACTTTTTATATACCGAATATGATTGGCCATGTTTCGTGATAATAGGAGACGGGAATTGGGATCAAGATCATCCAACCAACGCCATAAATCAAGTACAAACTTGATTTTGAAAATACAATTTGATGAATTAATGATTTCCGACTTTAATTTGATCAGATTTTATGTTAATATTAAATTTAATTATATCATTTTATATTAGTAAAAACTTTAAATATCATTACCAATTATACCTTTTACATTTGAGTCAACAATTCAAAAAATTACCTTGATTAAAAATTATGTGCAATTTGCAATACAAACACTTTTTGAACTTGCCAAACCGAGAGTAATATTTCAAACATTAAAGATATTTACAATAAAAGTATGACCATCTTATCTGAGAGACCAAAATAGAAAAAATGGTTGATATGAAAAACAAAATTTAGTGTTAAATTAAATTAAGAATTTTTGAATGTTCCAAACTCCTTTTTAAATAATGAAAAAACACTTAAATTTCTACTACCAAAAAGCCAAAACCTTTTTCACCACCAAACACAATTAAATATTTTTTTATTACCAAAAAGTATTGCATTTCATAATCATCATCTAATTTGAATTCTAGTTACCACAATTAAATGTTTTTTTATTACCAAAAAGTATTGCATTTCATAATCATCATCTAATTTGAATTCTAGTTACCGCGTATGACGCGAGAAAGAAATAATAATAAAACAAACACCTATCTTTTTCAGCCGTCCAACAACTACTACTTCACCAAAACAAACTCATTGTGCTTTCATTTCATTCCCATTTTTTTCTTCTCAAACTCACAAAGAAAATCATGAGTTCTTCTTCATCTTCTTCTACTAAAAATTGTTGTGGGGTGATGAAGGGTCTTCGTCTGAACGCCAGAAGATTCTCCGTGGGGAGATTGCGCGCGAATTTCATTCGGGTTTTGGGAAGATGGAAGAGTTCTTATAGGAATATTGCTATGTGGCAACTCGGAAGAAAAAGTAAACGAAGACAGCAACAACAACACAAGGATTCGGTTGATAAGGCCGAAGGAAGACTAACAACGGCGCATTCGAACGCATTCTGCTCCGAAGCCATAGCCGATTGCGTCGAGTTTATAAAGAGGAACTCTGTTTCTTGAAAACAGATTAGTACAAGTAATTATACTCTTTTCTTTTTCTTTTTTTGCTATGTGAATAATTTTAATTAAGCTAACTAGATTTTTTTTTTTAATTTTCTAATTCTCTATTTTCATATATATATATATATATAACAAGAAATATAATTTTGACAAGTAAACCAATCAAAAATTTCGCACTCTTCGCTTGTTTGATCACCTACGCGCGCGTTGTATATTTAGGAGCAATACGACAAATCAAATTTGAATTATACGAGATTAATGTATCCATCTTTCGATTTTTACTTATGTTTAAACCCTTTGAATTAAAGCATTTTTGTGTTTTTAATACTATTAGTTAATTATATATTTTTTTCTCAAATTATAATCTTAAATTCGATTTTGTAATTACTGATTATTTTAATATTGTTTGATTTAAAATTTATAGTAATTAATGAAATATTGCAAGATAAAGTATTTTTTTTGTATATTCCCTATTATTTATGTATAAGTGTAAAATAATTTATATTTTGAATAGAAAATGTATTAATTTTGTTCCAGAATATCAATCAAAACTATTTAATTTCATTAATTTAAAAATGTATAATTATTTTTTATTTTTCGATAAAAAAATTAAAAAAATATTTTTTTATCTCGTGGTGTCTGAACACACGTAAGATCATATAAAGGTATGTACGGTATCTTTTTGTGCCAACCCACATTAATCAACTCTCACATATATAAAAAAAAGTTCAAAGTCAATTATAATTGCGCGATGAATGCAAAAATTTGAATTTTAATGGTATTCATTATTGGTAAGTATTTGTTTGATTTGGTCATGACTTTGGATTCAAAACTCACTTATTTCAAATATTTATGCAATAATAGCGAATCTTTATTTAATAACGTGGTTTTATATTTCAAAAGTTGTGATACTGGTGTTAAATAATGATGACAAAATAATTTAAAAGGCAGGACTAAAAAATACAAATACTTAAAATAATTAAATATGATATTTATACTAACAATATGCTTCTTATATTCTGAATATCTTCATATAAAAATTCCAAGTTAAGTATATTTGCTCTGAAATAATTTTAGGATAAATGACTCTCTAAGAAGTGTTCTAAGAATTTGCGTTCTTATAAAATTTATTGCTAAGAAAAAAAAAAAATCACAATGATTATTGCTCTCATTCCACATTGATTTACAGAATGAAGATCAAATTTGTATTAGGGTTTATTACATTTTGCAACCCCATGTATGGAGGTTTTTACACTTTGCAACTTAATCGGAATTTCGTTACACTTTGCAACCCATGTATGCAGGTTTTTCACTTTGCAACCTGGACTGGAATATTCGATAGAATGTTCCATTTACAAGGTTTTTTTGGTAATAAAACATAATTCACATTGGTTGATTACATATTTAACCCTGAGTCAATTTCGGTCATTTTTTTTTAAATTAAAAAAAAAGAAAAAACATACTTTATAAATCCTAAGAAGAGGGAAGAAAATCTAATAGTTTTTGGACTAATTAAACCAAATCAAACAAACGCAAAAATTGAAAAAGTAGGATAAAAATCATCATAAACACCCCCAAGTAATTACATCATCTTGTGCACCAAATTAGTGTTGCCCTGCATTAGCCTCAGGGCCTTCTCAAACTGATTCCATCTCTGCTCGAGAGTTCCCGTGTAGCCTCTAGGGTTTGTTTTATTTTTTAATGTCGCCATTGGGATCTCCCAGCTCATAATCGCATATTCAATTCCAGGCCCAGTAGTTAATTTGGAGGGAAAATGACGTCGTCGTTTGATCGATGGGAAAATGACCCGTTTTTCGCCGCCGCGGAGGAAGTTCAAGAATCCGCTGACAGGTGATTTTTCACATTTAAGAAAAAAAGATTCAATTTTTATTTTTCAATTTCCGTGACATTGATGCAATTTGGCTATTATGTTTATGAAGGATGGAATCGACATACAGAACATGGATTCACGCAAAGAAGGATACCAGCAGCGGCGCGCAGAATCGGGCCCGCAATTTCAAGCGCATCTCGCTTTATGGATTTGTGATTTCTGTGTTAGGGTTCTTGAAGGAGTAGAGGAATGAACAATTTCTATCGATATTTAAAGATTTTTTGGATTTTGTTTTTGAATTAATTTCTGGAAATGGTTGAATCTAGGGTTCTTGTGAATTTGGGATTTTTGAGCTAAGGACGGAGGAGAGAGCATCGGTAATTTCGGACAGAATTATGGTTTTAATATTAATTCAAAAATAATTAATTATGGGTAATTACATTAATACCCCTCTATCTTTAGGAAATATATACAATCACACGCTCACTGTAGCGTGATTCTCAATCTCTCAGAATATTCTATCGAATATTTCGGTACAGGTTGCAAAGTGAAAATCTCGCATACATGGAGTTGCAAAGTGTAACGAAATTTCGATTAGGTTGCAAAGTGTAAAAAACTATATACATTGGGTTGCAAAATGTAATAAACCCTTTGTATTATGAAAAATCAATTAGGTTTAGAAAATGTATTTTCCTTCCCTAAACAAATAAGAGGAAAATCCAAAACATAAAATAATTACATGTCAACATGGCTTATTACAAAATTCGAGTTGACTCATTTGATTCGGACTTCAGTTTGCATGAAGCCCTGACTTTATATAATCAATTCATTATTTTGTTATTTTTTGGATGAAAAAAGTGTATATTTTATATGTAAAATTAAATATGTTAAACTCATTAATAATGACATAAAATAAATAATTAGTATTATTTACTATTTTAAAAAATATAAATTATATATCGAGACTCTTAAAATTATAATAAATAATTAAATTATTATTTCACTATTTTTTTAATTATAATAAATAATTAAATATTATTTTATTACATTTTTTTAACTTGAGTTTGAAATTTAATTGAAAATTTATTTCTTTTTATTATTTGTAATGTTATATAATTATATATTTTTGTGTGTAATTTTAATTAGTTTTTCTTAGTAAATCAAAATTTAAAAAATAAAATTAATAATAATATTTGTAAAAGATAATACTACCTCTGTTACAAACCAATAATCATACTTCTTTCACAAATAACAAAAGAAGTATAACTATTAATATGAGTAAGAGCATCTCCAATGCTAAAAGCCCACTTCTCATATTGTGTGACACCCATTGCATGACACCTCATCATAAGTGGGCAAAGAAAAAAATGGGCAAACATCATACAATGGTAAGCCTATTTTTACCTTTTAGAAAGACCAATTAAAAAATTAGTATAATTAATTAAATATTCATAACAAATTAAAATAAAGAAAAAGTAATATGAATAGTGAAATTGGACATGATCTGGCATGCCCACTTTTTTCACTTCCCCTCCAATCAATCCGTCTATTGTACACATAAGTGTACGATATATTGTACACCAAAATATAAGTTAAATATAAAAGATATTCATTTTAAAAATGAATAATTATCATTGAACAATTAAAAATCATCATTCTTAAAATCATCAATCAATAAAAGTATAAATTATCATTTACTAAGATATTCATTATATATCAAAGTAATCTTCATTAATAATACACTATAATAAATACTATGTGTACAATACACCGTACACTATGTTGCACGATAGAAATTGCCCCCTCCAATGCTATATGAGATAATTTTTTTGTTAGTCCCCTAAAAGTAGTCAAGTTTCATTTTGGTCCACTAAATGAGGTCACATTCAATTTAGTCCTGCAAACCATCAAAACGTAGTCAATTTCGTCCTATTTCACCGGAAAATTCGAATTTCAGCCGGAAAAGACCATGTGCAAGTCACGTGATGTTCAATTTGGGGTTTTCCGGCAAAAATTTACACATCATCTCCCAGATGTAATTTTCTCATTGGACGGCTGAAATTAAACCAAATACTATAATTTTTTTATAGGGCCACGTTGCAAATGATATAAAAAAAGGA
The DNA here is from genome assembly GCA_954870475.1 of Euphrasia confusa. Lineage (NCBI taxonomy): Eukaryota > Viridiplantae > Streptophyta > Magnoliopsida > Lamiales > Orobanchaceae > Euphrasia > Euphrasia confusa. The sequence goes on along the minus strand of OX940970.1, from coordinate 27,819,049 downwards.
AAAAGAAAAAATCGGATGAAAAAAAAAATCGGATGAAAAAAAATGCAATTTCAGATTTCCATCTCTCATTTCTCTCACTTTATCTCTTTTACAGTTGAATAGCTCGAACCCTAATTCCCCAATTTCTTCCTGAATCCTCAGCCCGAAACGCTAAGCTATCTCGACGATCTCCAAATTCCCTCACCAATTGTACCTCCTCGGGATATCCCTCTCCACTCGGCCCCACCACACTTCCATCACCAGTTCCTCCACCCCCGCCACCGCCAGCGCGCGGAATGACTGCGCCATCGCCCTCTTTCGCCGCATGGTCTGCGCCATGGGGTCCACCGCGTCCGACGACAGCGCGACCCCCCTCCCGCGGGAGGAGGCGTTGAGCCTGGCCGACACTCGGCGCGGATGATCGTGCCCGAACCGATCTGAGATGCGTCGGCGAATGGGGTCGATCCGAGCGGTGCAGTAAAAGCTGGGAGTTTTAATTTTTCATCCGACCCGATTCAATCGTAGAAGAGAGAAAGAGATAAGAAACGAGAGATGAAATTCTCAAATCGAGTTTTTATTTTTCATTCGATTTTTTCTTTTTTCTTTTTTTAAATCATTTGCCACGTGGCCCAATTAAAAAATTACATTTGGTTTTTGATTTTTAATCTCAATTGGTCCAATGAGAAAATTACATCTGGCAGATGATGTGTATTTTTTTGCCGGAAAGCCCCAAATTGAACATCACGTGACTAGCACATGGTCTTTTCCGACTGAAATTCGAATTTTCCGGTGAAATAGGACGAAATTGATTACATTTTAATGGTTTGCAAGACTAAATTGAATGTGGTCTCATTTAGTAGACCAAAATGAAATTTGACTACTTTTAGGGGACTAACAAAAAAATTATCTCAATGCTATATAAGTAGTAACATAAATTAAATTTAGTACCTTCAAAATTCAAAGGAAGATTATGAAAACATAACCTCAATTCTCCAAACCTTTTTAAATTTGAACTTTAGGAAATTACTTCACTTATCAAAAGTTGTCGACATCAATCAATCATCGCTCCACATTTTCGGAGAAGTGCTACATTACCGGAATGACATGACTGACTGATGTCTTTCAATTTTTTTTTGTTTAATTAAAAAAACGTTTTTTAATAACATTAATTAAAATTTATTTTTACGAAACGTAAATATTTTTACATTTTTGAAATCTACAAAATACGCACGTAATATAAATATCAATTAAATTCATTCGTTTCTACTTACTCGTACACGCAATTAAATTCGTCCTGAATTTCAAAAAATACTTCATTTTTAATTTCTGAAAATTTCGAAATAAATATAAATAAATACGACGAGACTTTTAAAGTATAAAATTGCAATCGAAAATCATAAAAACATTGAAACACCCTTTTATAAAATTACGATCGAAAAAAAATAAGTTTTTCAAAAATATTAATTAAAATTTATTTTTACGAAATTTAAATATTTTTACATTTTTTAAATCTACAAAATGCGCACGTAATATAAATTAATATAAACATCAATTATACTTACAATTAAATTTGTGACGAATTTCAAAACATACAACGTATGGCCGTCTCATGTGAATTGTGGTCGAGTGGACGGCCATACGTTGTATGTTTTAAAATTCGTCACAAATTTAATTGTAAGTATAATTAATATTTTCGAAAAATGTGTTTTTTTTTCGATTGCAATTTTATAAAAGGTGTTTCAATATTTTTATGATTTTCGATCGCAATTTTATACTTTAAAAGTCTTGTTGTATTTGTTTATATTTATTCCGAAATTTTCAGAAACTAAAAATGAAGTATTTTTTGAAATTCTGGACGAATTTAATTGCGTGTACGAGTAAGTAGAAATGCATGAATTAATTGAAATTTATATTTGTAAATGTTGATTTTGGCGACAACGTTTTTGTACTTGTGTTTTTGTTGATTTTCAGGTTTGCAGGTGCATGGAAAAGGAGACTAGAGTCTCCGGTTTTGGAACTGTGGAACATGCATGGAACGGCGACAGGAGTCGCCGCTTTGGGTGAGTGCATGGAACGGCGACTGCAGTCGCCGATTTTGGTACGTCATGGAATTGGCGACTCGCGTCGCCGCTTTTGGTCATGACACGAACCCGGCGATTGGAGTCGCCGGTTTGGAAGATGCAAGGAATCAGCGACACAAGTCTCCGCTTTTGACAAGGGATGGAACGGCGACTGGTGTCGCCGTTTTTTGGTTTTCTTTGGAACGGCGATTGGAGTCGCCGCTTGTGGCTTTTGGCATGACATGGAATCGGCGACTCCTGTCGCCGGTTTTGGCTTTTGGCATGTCATGGAATCGGCGACTCCTGTCGCCGGTTTTGGCACTGGCATGGGTTCCGCGACGCTTGTCCTCAAGGCACGGTGCCAGCGACTATGACATTCTTCAACGACGATTTTCACTAAGTACTTTCAACGTGATTTCTTTCACCAAGTACTCATATCAAGAAATGAAGAATGGTTCCAGTGTTTTCTACTTCAATGATATCGACGACCATGAAGACGATGAAATTCCGAGGCTTCAACACTTAGAGTTTTTCACGAGAGTTTGAAGATGAAGAATTGAGATCGACGGAGTCAAGATTGAATTGAAGTTCTGATTTTGAAATTGAAGATTCAAGATTCGAAGATTCAAGAATCGAAGATTCAAGATTCCAAGATTCAAGAATCCAAGTTCTACATGAGTGATGTCATCCATGGAGAAGTGACATCAGCCAAGCATGTGACCAACCAGAACGTGCCACGTCATCACCTCACATGTGCGGGCTGCCTATATAAACCCATGGATTTCGATTTCACCATTTGACGATTTTGAGAGAACGAAATCTGATTTTTAGAATCGTAGTCGAGCTTCGAGTTTGTGTAGTAGCTTTTGCGCCGTGTGCCAAGATTAGAGCTAGGAGATTTAGCTTTAGGTACTCGTGTGCTAGATTGCAAGTTAGTGGGAGTTGTTGCGACACTCGGGAAACTTCTTGTAATCGTTTTGCCTACCATACTCTACAAGTGTAATAGTTTAAGTTTTGTGTTCAATGAAATGAAAACTATTACATAACTTTGTCTCCACTTTTTATCTACAAATTGTGTGAGTGTTTACTTTGACGGAAGCTGCTGTCTGTGAGTTTAAGTCCAACTTCACGAAAAGTTGGTATCTTACGTCGAAGACGTAATTTCAATTGGTATCAGAGCGGGACGTCATACGTATAAGACGTGATCCGTTACTTGACTTCATATTTCCGCTACAATGGAGTCGTCTATGTTTGTTCAGAAACCGATTATGCTTACTCATCAAAACTACTCAAATTGGAAAGCCAAAGTTTCGGCCAGAATTAAGGGTTATGACTCTAGAGCTTGGATGGCTGTTCTTGAAGGATGGGAACGTCCTTATACCGAAGACACTGAAGGTATGAGAACTCCAAAACCGGAACGTAGTTGGACGAGAGAGGAACATGACTTGTCTACAGCCAATAGCAAGGCTCTTCTCATTATGTGTGAATGGTTGGACCTTAGTATGTATCAGCTGGTCAAAAATTGCACGTCTGCCCGAGATGCTTGGGAAACTTTACAACGAACATGTGAGGGAAGTCATGCAGTTAAGCGATCGAAAATCCGAACTATCACTGCCCAATTCCATCAACTTCGGATGAGAGAAGATGAAGATATAAATGACTACTTGGACAAGATTATGAGATATGTAAATGAGGCATATGAACTTGGAGAAATCTTTCCTGCCCCCATGGTCTATGAAAAGGTGCTATCCAGTGTGAGTACTAGGTTCGAAAGCAAAGTGTTAACTATCGAAGCGCGAAATGACGAAAATCAAAACTGGGATTATGCGGACTTGATGGCTGATTTGAGAAACTATGACTTGACTCTCAAAGTTCGAAACAACCCAGATATGTCGCTTGTCTACGAACCGATGACTGCGCTAAAAATTTCTGAGAAGGGTAAAAGTTCTAGAAGTCCAAAACCTCAGAAAACTCCTTCGAAAAATGAGAGATCTGAAAGTAGTTTCTCAGCTGATGTGAATGAATCTGATGACGATGAAGCAGAAGACATTGAACGGTTGATGAACTCAAATAATCCAGACAAACTTGCTGCACTGACTGAAATCGTTACATATCTTGTGAAGCAAGAGTTTAAGAGAAAGAATCGAGCCCGAAATTTTCGAAAATTTCAGAAGAATTCTAACTCATTTCAGAAAAACTCAGATAACCGAAATCAAACTTCCTTCTCTGACAAAAAATTTAAGGGGATGAAACTATCTCCTTATTCTTCAACTAGCAAGGATGTTTCTAAAATGCAGTGCTTCGAATGTAAGGGATTTGGACATGTCAAGAATGAGTGTCCCAACTTGCATCGTAAGAAGAAACTGCCTGTGAGCTATGTTGTGTTTGATGATGATAATGTAATCTCAGAAAGCGAGGAGTCTGAGAATGAAAACTCTGATGATGAGGAGGACAACGCTCTAGTTGTCACTTTTGATGATAATACTGACCTCTTGAATGTGGAGGTTGAGAACTTTGTTTTTGATGGCTTTCTGAAAGATACTGCAACTGCAGATAACATCTTTCGTGTAGCTTCAGCAAACCGAAACTTCTGTGATGACGATATTTTTTCGGATGTTGAATCCATGACTGAATCTGTGGAAAATGAGATGACACCTAAAGTTTCTAAAACTGAATGTGTAAGTGCTGAGCTGCTTGCCCTGAATGAGAGTCACACTGAACTCTCAAAATCCTATGACTTGGTTATCACTGAGAATGGTGCACTTGAAGTGTCTCTGAAAGTTCTTACAGATTCGTGTAATGAACTCTCTACTGCGAACCGAAAAATGTATGATGAAGTTGTTGAGTTGAAAAACTCTGCTGAAAGATCGAATGACGAGAAGAAAAAGTTGAACAACTCCTTGACAATTCTGAAAGTCAAATTTGATGATCTTTTCGAGGAAAAGCATAAGTATTTCAAGGAGGTTGTCGAACTGAGAGAAGTATGTGAGAAGTTGAGTTCTGAAAACTCAAAACTGAAGACCTCACTGAAAAAGGAGTCAACTGAAGTTAAGAAACTGCAGACTCTGTTTAAGAACTCGGATGCTGAAAATGACGAACTGAAGTCTTCTCTAATGAAAGTTCAAACTGACCTTGCCATGACTGACAAGGAACGATATGTGTTGAAAGAAAAACTTCATATGACTGACGAGCTGTTGAGGAAAATGAACACGAACTCTTCCGTGTTTGACAATGCTGCTTCATATATGAATCCTAATCGTTACGGTCTTGGTTTCCAAAAGGTTTTTGAGTCTATATACTCGACTCCTGAAAAGAAGACTGATGTGACTTTTGTTAAGGCATCGGATGATCTGCCTAAGGATGAAAGCAATGATGACGTTGAATCATCTAAACGGAAGGAGATTGCTGAAGGGAAGAAGATTGCTGAGTCTTCAGAACCTAAAACTCAAAAGTCGATCTCGACTTCAAAATCTGAGACATATCAATTTCCGAAGAACATTGTCAAACATCCTCGTGGTATCCTACCTTATGAGAAGACGTTGCTGAAGAACTTAGAGAAATCTCAGAACGTGAAGAAAAATGGACAATCCTCACGCACTAAAACTGTTTTGGTCAAGAAGTCTACGAAGGTTGAAATTCGTCAAAGGAGAAAGTATGTATGTCACTACTGTGACCAACCTGGACACATCAGACCATTTTGCTACAAACTTAAAGCTGACATGAACCGTGAGATGATGACTAAGGATGACAAATCACAAATTTCTCAAAAGCTGAAAGTTGAGAAAAATATGACAAACTCACGAAATATTAATGTGAAGAAGGTTGAGGTTGCTAAGGACTTGAAGAAACCCATTTCTCCGAACTTGATAACTGTGACTGAGAGAAATGTCCAAACTGCTAAAGACAAGAAGAGATGGATGCCTAAGATTCTCAAGAGTAAAGTTGAACTTAACTCTAACTCCAAAAGTTGTTGGCAACCGAGAGAACTCATTTTCTGCAATGTTGCACTTAATGCATCCGAGACTGGAACCAAAGGAATTTGGTATTTTTATAGTGGTTGTTCCCGCCATATGACTGGCACGAAAAAGTTTCTAAAAAATTACGAGCCTATGACTGGAGCTCCCGTAGTGTTTGGAGGGGGAGCGAAAGGCGTCGTAAAGGGAAAGGGGACTCTACAAATCAAAGGTTTACCTCCTATCCGGAATGTTGTCCATGTAAAGGGACTTGTTGCAAATCTTATCTCCATCAGTCAACTGTGCGATGAAGGACTGAATGTGAGTTTTGATAAGGAGTCGTGCAGAGTTTTTTATGGTGAAGGAAAATGTATAATGGAAGGTCCACGAGCTAAAAATAATTGCTATACAACTGAGTATAGTTGTTTTTCAGTGACCGTTCCTGATGAAGTTGATTTGTGGCATCAACGACTTGGCCACACTGGCACTCGAAACCTGAGTAAACTGGTTAAGGGGGAGATAGTTCGAGGAATCTCTCACCTCCCCAAAATTGAAAAACGAGTGTGCGGTGACTGTCAAAAAGGGAAGCTAACTAGAACTCCTCATCCTGCACTGCCAACATTAATGAGCACTTCGACTCCATTTGAATTGCTGCATATGGACTTAATGGGTCCAATGGAAGTCAAAAGCATAGCAAAGAAAGAATATGTGTTGGTTGTAGTTGATGATTTTTCTCGTTACACTTGAACGAGATTTTTGGCCACCAAAGATGAAACTTTTGATGCCTTCAAAGGCATTGTGAAATGGATTAAAACAAATCATGAAGCTAAAGTAAAAAGGATCAGAAGTGATCACGGAACTGAGTTTCAAAATGCTAGCTTCAATGAGTTCTGTATGATGAAGGGAATTCATCATGAATACTCGGCCCCAAAAACTCCTCAACAAAATGGGATTGCCGAACGTAAAAATCGAACGCTGCAAGAAATGGCACGTGTAATGCTTATCTCGAAAAATCTTGCGCGAACTTTTTGGGCAGAAGCCGTCTCCACTGCTGGATACATTTTGAATCGGATAAGTATTCGATCTGGAACGACCGCAACTGCCTATGAACTTGTGAATGGCAAGAAACCTTCAGTTGCACACTTTCGTGTCTTTGTCTGTACTTGCTATATTTTGAAGGATCGTGATCCTCTAAAGAAATTTGAAGCCAAAGCTGATCGTGGAATTTTCGTTGGTTATAGTCAAAACAGCCATGCTTACCGTGCCTACAATCTTCGAACTAAGAAAGTCATCGAAACTGTGAACATAAATTTTGATGAACAAGACTTTCTGGGAAAAGATGCTGAGGAAGACTGGGTTAAGGAAGGAATTTTGGAATATCAAAATCTACCATCCACACCTACAACTGCTGGTTCTGAGAATTTGTCTCGTGAAACTCTTACTCCAAACACTTCACCTGAAGTTGGAGATTCTAGTAATCAAAACAATGATACTTCTTCTGAGGATGATGAAAATGAGGAAATTGAAAATCCTGCTGATGCTCCAAGAGAAGCTCCTGGACATATTCAGAAACGACATCCTCCGACCCAAATGATTGGGAACTTAAATGAGCGAACTACGCGCTCAAAGAAACAGACAAATTCTCCGAATGAACTCTACAACATCTGCACTTCTGCAATCTATAATGAAATCGGCATCTCTTGCTTTCTCTCTGAAAATGAGCCGAAAAATTACAAGGAAGCCATGAAAGAAGATTTTTGGATCATGGCCATGCAAGAAGAGTTGAATGAGTTTACTAGAAATAATGTTTGGTCCTTAGTTCCCAGAACGTCACACATGAATGTAGTTGGAACTAAATGGATCTTTAAGAACAAAACTGATGAACACAACCAAGTTGTTCGAAACAAAGCACGACTTGTCGCACAAGGCTATGCCCAAGTTGAGGGTATTGATTTTGATGAAACCTTTGCTCCAGTTGCACGAATTGAATCCATCAGACTCTTAATTGCTATTGCATGCCACCTCGGCATCAAACTCAGACAAATGGATGTCAAAGCTGCATTCCTAAATGGAGTATTGGAAGAAGAAGTTTATGTAGCTTAACCGAAAGGTTTTGAGGATCCTAAGAAACCAAATCATGTCTACAAACTTCACAAAGCTCTCTATGGTCTGAAACAGGCACCTCGCGCCTGGTATGGATGTTTGACGGACTATCTTCTAAAGTTCGGTTTTGAACGTGGCTCTGTGGACAAAACTCTTTTTATCAAACGGGATGGCAAGAACATGATGGTTGCTCAGATTTACGTTGAAGACATTGTCTTTGGTGCTACTTGCTCTAAACTCGTGAAAGCTTTCACGGAATCTATGTCTTCAACATTTCAGATGAGTCTTGAAGGAGAGCTACATCAGTTTCTTGGACTACAAATTTCTCAACGACCAGATGGAATATTCGTTTCTCAAAGCAAATATGCGAAAAACATGGTCGAAAAATTTGAGATGCACCACGCTAAACCCGCCAAAACTCCCATGGCGACGACTGAACGGTTATCTAAATCTACTAAAAGTCGAAGTGTTGATCAAACCCTTTTTCGTTCCATGATTGGAAGTTTACTTTATCTAACCGCTACTCGCCCTGACATTATGTTTAGTGTTTGTATGTGTGCTAGGTACCAAGCTGATCCAAAGGAGGACCATCTACGAGCTGTCAAACGGATTCTCCGCTACATCTATGGAACTTCTGAACTAGGATTGTGGTATGCATGCGACACTTCATCAAATCTTGTCGGTTACTCCGATGCGGACTGGGCAAGCGACACCGACGAACGAAAAAGCACTTCTGGATGTTGTTGCTTCCTTGGCAACAATATCGTGTCATGGCATAGTCGCAAACAAAATTGCATAGCTCTCTCGACTGCCGAGTCTGAATATGTTGCAGCTGGAAGTTGCTGCACTCAAATGCTTTGGTTGAAACAAATGTTGAATGACTATCTCATCGAGAGTGCTCCATTGGTGCTGTTTTGTGATAATCAGAGTGCTATCAAAATCAGCGAAAATCCTGTCCAGCATTCAAGAACTAAACACATCGACATTCGACATCATTTCATTAGAGATTTGGTTGATCGTGATATAGTCAGTCTACAGCATATTTCAACAGAAAAACAGCTCGCTGACATCTTTACCAAACCTCTTGACTTTGAGAGATTTCAAACTCTAAGAAATTCTCTCTGCATGTGTTCTCTTTAAGAGTTCACGAAAATTTTGAAGTCTGAAAGATTATTTTCTTTACTTCTGAATATGCACGCCGAATCGTCGTGGATTAGTCTAATAAAGTTGAACATGGATTCGAGGCCGCTTTAGTCTTCGGACCCAAGTGCATTTATTCCTCTGAGTACGAACATGTGAACTTGGCATATAACTCCCATAAGCTTCATTTGCATAGATCCATAATACCAAGTAACGGAGGACGCCGGTTACCCCGGCTCCCCTCTTCGAAAGGTAGCACATGGACGCCATTATTTAAGATGCTCTTCAATCACACTTCGGAGATGCGGGATGATCCTCGCTCCCCTCTGAATGCTGTAATGAGCATCTGTTGCATTTCATTTAAAAGCTAAAAACTCGTCTGGAGGACGCAGGTCGAACCTTGCTCCCCTCTGATTGAAGTAAAAAGCTAGTCCCAAGTGGAGTGCCTTAAAAGTTCACCTTGTGCTCATGAATTAAAATCTCTTGTGCGGTGCAAACTCATCCAATATGTTCCGACGAAACACGGCATGTATTCTTGTGATTGTGATGAAGGACAAGTTCAATTTCTATCACATACTTCGGTCCATTCCACCGGTTTTTAATATGAGAGATTTTTCATATACCTCAAAGTTGCTATCACCTCGTGTGAAAAATTTTTGGTTTTGGAAACTGATGAATATGTGGATTCTTTTCTGGGGAAATATTTGCTCTTCATTGCCTAATATCACCCCTCGAATCTCCACTAAAATGGTTTTGAATGTTTGTAGTGTGTTGAACACTTGAATGACTAACTCGGGATGTGTTGTTTTGATTTTGCATTTTTGTAGTTCATATCCAGCGCTACGTGGTTTACCAACTATGAAGTCTGTACTTTGAGTGTAGCGACGGCCAACTTGAAAAATTCAAGTGACAACATTTTAGGAGATTTGGACACGACAAATAAACTAAGTCCTGAAGTTGCAAAAACGGAGACTTCGCCAAAACCGGCGACTCACTCCAAAAACGGAGACTCGTGTCTCCATTTTCTTGGCAAACTGGTGCAAAAACCGGAGACTCAAATGCCAAAACCCGGAGACTAAATCACAGACAAAAACTGGAAACTCATGGACACGAAAAACGGAGACTCTGGTCGCTGCTTTTGGCGACTCAACTTGCGTCAAAAACCGGAGACGCCGTTCGCCGCTTTCAGCACCTCTAACTACACAAAACGGCGACTCTCCACTTCTGCCTTAGAAAAATTCCAGAGTTTACGAAACTTTGACACCTCTTGTTTCTCAACCAATGGCTCTCGACTTCGTTTCTCAACCGATGGTTCTCAACTTCGGTTCTCATGCCTTGGTTTGATTTTCATTTTTTTTATTATTGTTTTATTTATTTTATATTTATTATTTTTGAAAATTATTATTTTAATAATATTTTCAAGTTAATAAATTTTGTTCGTCTTTTTGACCTAATTTTTCTTCTTGAGAAGAGCTGTTTACAGGTCTTGGACTGGGCTTTTTCATTCCGACGGGCGGCCCAAAATTTTCCTATATATAGGTCTTGTTGAAAACCTAATTCATTTGCGCCTACATCGAACTCTCTAAACTCTCAAGTTCTCAAGTTCTCAAGTTCTCTAACTCTCGGCTATCGACTGCAAGTTCTGTGTTCGAAATTCTTAGTTCCTAGGTTCTTGCTTTCCGTTGCATCCGGCAACTCTAGCTTAGCGCATCCGGCGCCCTGTCCTAGTCCTACGGGTGAACTTCCATTCGTGATTTACCAATCTCACAGCTGCTAACTGTCAGTTTCTCATCTTTCTGAACTGTGCAATGACGAAGAACTTTGATGACATGATGGCTGACATGACTGCGTATCTGCAAGAGCAGTTCGACAAAGCTCCGTCTCCTGTTTCAAAGAAAGCTGCATATGAAGAATTGAAAACTCATCTTGACAAAGTTGATCGTCGCAAAGCTTTGTCTGCCGAACCTGACTTAACGAAAACTGCAACTCCGGCTCACTCTTCTGCTCGTCATCCGGGCAAGGAACAAAAAACTAAGGAAAGAGACACTTCCCTTCGCATCTACAAGGGAACCGTTTCCAGATCCGAATACAATCGGTTACTCGCAGCTGGCGAGATAACCAAGGATGGAAAGAAAGTTGTCAAAATCCCTTCGACTGCGACTGTGACTGCAGACACTGATCCAAAGACAACGAACCCAAAGACTCCATCTGGGAGTACATCTGGAAAGAAACCAGCAGTCAGTGGCAGTGGAGTCAAACCTGCGACTCCAAAGAATTCTGGTGGTGGGTCGATTGTAAAATCGAAAACCCATAGTTCCCAAAAACCACCTTTGGCACCTCATTCATCGGGATCAGCTGGATCCCAAGTCTCAACTGATGGCTTCAAATATATTGCAGAATACTCAGAGTGTCCGAAAGCTCACTCAAGAGAGTTTTTCACTGCGACTGCCGAACGTCGCCACAAGCTGATTGAGAAGCTACCGATCCACACTGATAGAACTATCCTCAAGGAGGACTATGAAAAGCATGGCATCACGCAATTACTGACAAGGATGCACATGCTCAAGTCTGTGAACCTAACTTATCGCTACTCCATTCCTATCCTTTACAAGTTTTATGCTAGTTTGTCTCCCGACTTTGCTAATCCGAAGAGTCGGCTGTATGGTTGTTTTATTTTTCGAGAAAAGTTATACAAGTTCCGTCCTTTTTCCATCAACGCTTTTCTGGAAAGATTGGAAGTCGATTCCAGATGGACGACACCGACAGCTGCGGAACGAGCTGATGACCTAATGATTGGCACTTTTGTCACTCAAAAGAAAGTTAAGTCTGAACTGCCACCGCCTTCCAAGCTGTCAGCCTTCTATGGCATCCTGCATCGTCTTGGGATGTCTAACTGGATTGCAAATCCGGATCCCACCGTCTTGGAACCTGAACTAATGCACCTCATCTTTCGCCTCAGCTGCGGCGAACAAGTCAACCTTGGCAAAATTATTTTTGCTGACTTATGTAAAATTGCCAAACTCTCGGATGAGGCAATCATTAGGCAAGCTGAACTGCCTACAGAGGAGAAATTTCATCTCACACATCCGTGTTTGATCTACGGAATGCTCCATGACCAAGGTTTTACTCCTGACACTCCTCTTGAGAAAAAGATGAAGAAAAATGGGGCGGTCAAGATCACGGGCGAGTACTTGAAACCGAAGAAAAGGGTCATCGACTTACCTTGGACTAAACTGTTTGACAGGAATTCTCTTCCTGAAATTTTGACTCCACCGCCGTCGCCTAAGTCGTCAAGGAAGCGCAAGCCTGCAACTCAGAAAACAAAGTCACCAGCTGCGAAAAGACAGAAATCACAGACAGCAACTGCTGGCGTTGAACCTGAAGCTGAGGGTGTTAAGTCACCAAGAGTTGTGCCCCAAGGCTTTGGCCCAACTTCTGGAATCCCGTCTTATCAAAATCCTTATCATCCAATCCATAGTCACCGTGCTGTGGTTCCGTCAGCTGTCGTCCAGGAGTTCTACGCTGCATCTCAGTTAGTTGAAAAACGTCAAGCTGAGCACGTCACTGCTTATAACAAAATGGTTGAGGCGCAAGAACTTCAAAAACAAGCCTTCAAGAAACTTCAACGGGAAATCCAACAAGGGGGAGGACTTGGTGATGTTGGAGCCCCCGATGCAAGTTTAAAAGATACGTTTATTCTGAAGATGGCGAGGGACGCAATTCAGGAAGCTCACTCGCAGCTGTCCAAAAGTAAACTGATAGAAGTTGTGAAAGATGACGGTGAGAAGTCGGATGATGCAGAGAAAACTGATGATGATATTTTCACTGGTGTGTTTGATATTCGGGATAAAGGAAAGAAGAAGATGGAGGATACTACAAATCCAGGGGCGTCGTTCGCGATGCCGTCTGATGGTCTCAAGGACGTTGATGACGTCGACGTTGTAGATGTTGACGACGATGCTGGAGATGGTTTAGGCGAGCATGAGATTTTTGGTGATCCTGAAACTGACTCTGAGGATGCTGACGAAAGTGACGACTCTAGCTCAGACGATGGTTTCAGCTATGAGGATGATGAAGAAGAGACGATTGGAAGTCCGGAGCGTGATCCAACTCAAGATTGAAGTTCCAAGCTCAAGTTCAAGTTTTTAATTTCTGTTTTCATAACTCTTGAACTCGGTTTTTCATATTCTGTTATTGCATGCATCAAACTCTGAATTCGTCCATGCATTGTTTTTCATATTTTGGCCATCTCTGGATAATGTTTTTGTGTTGAAAATTTATCTAAGTTTTTATCCTTTGGTTTGAAATTTGGCTAAGTCTTTTATGGTTTTTCATTGATTGAATGATTGATGTTTTTCCATCTTTTACTTAGCTTATTTTGTGTTGATATTCGATTGAGGGGGAGATACGTATATCTCTGTTTACTTAACTTCGTTTTCATTGGTTGTGCCAAAAAGGGGGAGATTGTAAATGTTGATTTTGGCGACAACGTTTTTGTACTTGTGTTTTTGTTGATTTTCAGGTTTGCAGGTGCATGGAAAAGGAGACTAGAGTCTCCGGTTTTGGAACTGTGGAACATGCATGGAACGGCGACAGGAGTCGCCGCTTTGGGTGAGTGCATGGAACGGCGACTGCAGTCGCCGATTTTGGTACGTCATGGAATTGGCGACTCGCGTCGCCGCTTTTGGTCATGACACGAACCCGGCGACTGGAGTCGCCGGTTTGGAAGATGCAAGGAATCAGCGACACAAGTCTCCGCTTTTGACAAGGGATGGAACGGCGACTGGTGTCGCCGTTTTTTGGTTTTCTTTGGAACGGCGACTGGAGTCGCCGCTTGTGGCTTTTGGCATGACATGGAATCGGCGACTCCTGTCGCCGGTTTTGGCTTTTGGCATGTCATGGAATCGGCGACTCCTGTCGCCGGTTTTGGCACTGGCATGGGTTCCGCGACGCTTGTCCTCAAGGCACGGTGCCAGCGACTATGACATTCTTCAACGACGATTTTCACTAAGTACTTTCAACGTGATTTCTTTCACCAAGTACTCATATCAAGAAATGAAGAATGGTTCCAGTGTTTTCTACTTCAATGATATCGACGACCATGAAGACGATGAAATTCCGAGGCTTCAACACTTAGAGTTTTTCACGAGAGTTTGAAGATGAAGAATTGAGATCGACGGAGTCAAGATTGAATTGAAGTTCTGATTTTGAAATTGAAGATTCAAGATTCGAAGATTCAAGAATCGAAGATTCAAGATTCCAAGATTCAAGAATCCAAGTTCTACATGAGTGATGTCATCCATGGAGAAGTGACATCAGCCAAGCATGTGACCAACCAGAACGTGCCACGTCATCACCTCACATGTGCGGGCTGCCTATATAAACCCATGGATTTCGATTTCACCATTTGACGATTTTGAGAGAACGAAATCTGATTTTTAGAATCGTAGTCGAGCTTCGAGTTTGTGTAGTAGCTTTTGCGCCGTGTGCCAAGATTAGAGCTAGGAGATTTAGCTTTAGGTACTCGTGTGCTAGATTGCAAGTTAGTGGGAGTTGTTGCGACACTCGGGAAACTTCTTGTAATCGTTTTGCCTACCATACTCTACAAGTGTAATAGTTTAAGTTTTGTGTTCAATGAAATGAAAACTATTACATAACTTTGTCTCCACTTTTTATCTACAAATTGTGTGAGTGTTTACTTTGACGGAAGCTGCTGTCTGTGAGTTTAAGTCCAACTTCACGAAAAGTTGGTATCTTACGTCGAAGACGTAATTTCAATATTACGTGCGTAATTTATACATTTCAAAAATGTAAAAATATTTACGTTTCGTAAAAATGAATACCACTTTGTATCGTATTTTTACATTTCGTTATTAGTAATATTTTTACATTTATTTTAAACATTTTAAGTTATTAGTAATTCGAAATCATATTTCTCAAGCTTTCTTCGACATTGATTCATTGGCTATTTTTTCGAACATATCTTCGTCCAAGGCAAGTTGATCTATTTTTCTTTCTTTTTTCGGGTTCTTCTTTTAGGTTTTGTAATAGAATAGTCGCATCTTGAGGCTCTACGAAACCATGATCTTCAACTACATACTATAGTCTTTGAGATCCAAGCATGGCTTTCATTCTTAGCAATCAATTCTCATAGTTGAGTTCTGAAAGATGAAAATATTAAAAAGAAAGAGATTTTGAAGAAGAAAATAGCTCAAATACCACTTTGTTATGATATTTAGAGTTAAAAAAATAACAATGATACTATGATAGTACAATTTCTATTATAAATGGCTAATACTGAAAAACACACATGTAATTTCTTTAGTTTAAATCAAGGGAGTATTACAATAAAAACATATATAGAAGGTTTGCTTCAATAATATCGGACCGGCCCCTCAAGGCGTATATAATCGTACATGACTCCGCTGAAGCATCCGTGACTCCTCGCCTGCGTCAAGAAAATCGTATTTTTTCCGGCGACAAGTCGACTGCCCATAACACTGACGCTGTACAAACGGTACAACCCGTGAATGCCATGCCTTGCTAACGCGTTGTCCTTTCCTATCAGCCCGGTAGTAAAATCCGGCCATGAATTTCGTTTGTTAAATCGTACCTTTGGAGACGAAGCAAAAATAAATTATTAGTATCAAAAAAAAAAAAAGTAGTTTTACAAAAGTGGGTTGGAATAGAGTGTGTCGGGTTTACTTGCAGCTCTGCTCCGTTAGCCGATGCGAGTGCGATCTGGAGAGTGTATTTTGCGCTATTGGTGACATTTTTCAGGTCGAACAGAATTTGCCATGTCGTTGATGCGTAAAGATCGATTCCTTTGTTTCTGATTCATGTTGAACACATAGTTAAATGCAATAATGTTAATATGAACATTGTACCACCTAAATCGATCGCGTACGTACCTTGTACCGTGCTCGAAAAACCAGTCTTTTCTGTAGTCGCTTTTCCCGACTGTGTAAACGAGGTCACCCTTGGGGAAGTAATCCGCGTAACGCGACCACAAGCCGTATTGTCTGAATCTGTAAACGATAAATAATCACTATTAGAGTACTCTTGATCAATCTGTTTTCAAAATTTAATTAACATACAAACATACTTTTCGACAGGTCTTGGGTACTGATGAATCTTGATCCAAGGGCTGGGATCAGGAATGAAGAATTCAGCAGCCGTCCGATCTGGGACCCCAATCTCCCAAAGAGTGGGGCCCACTCTTGGAGCATTGAAAACAACGTTACTCACGACAATGTTTGACCCGGGGTCAACGATTATGTCACCGTCGTGTTTGTAGTCACCAATGTATCCGGCTACAGAGGCAAACAAGCTGTATGTTCCTGGTATAACATTCTTGATCAAGAAATTACCTTTGTTGTCGGTTTTCGTCCAGAATTGGTAACCCTGAGACGAACATAAAATGTACAAAATCACCACTTAAGTCTTAGAATTTGGGCAATTTAGTCCCTCTTTTTAGACAAAAGTCAAAATTGACAGGAAATTGATTGACCGAGGTACACGTGGTATTTGATTTGGGTATATGGAATTAAAAAAAGAGTTTACTTGTCAATATATTATTGGTCGAGGTACACGTGGTATTTGATTTGGGTATGGAATTAAAAAAAGAGTTTACTTGTCAATATATTATTGGTCAGTACATATAAAAAAAATAAAAATTCAACATAATTTGCCACGGCCGACCAATAATATATTGATTGAACTCTTTTTGTTAATTTCATCCTTAATCAAATGACACTTGTATATCACTCAACCAATTTCCGGTCAATTTTGATTTTTTTGTCTGAAAAAACACTAAATTCTTCAAATTCAGGATCAAATTGAGAAAGTGAAACAAAATAAGACCAAATCCAGAAAGAGGCTTCTTTGTGGAACCAAAATAATTTTTTTCTCCTTAGCAATTACAAAAAGAACCACAACTTTCAAACTTTTGTCTTTCTTCTTTCATTCAATAAGAAGTGTATTCTCACAATTAAAAGTTAGAACTCTGTTTTTGCAAATATCTGAAAGCTTGGGGTGGTTTTTGCAATACCTTGTTTTCCAGTTGCCATGAACCGACAGCTCCGGGCGGGGCCAATCCCACATAAGCAGAGGCTCCAGGCACAGCATTCTTAGTCGTGTACCTTTATTGAAAACAAATAAATGTAACGGGGCGGTTGTTATAATTTTCAAGAATCGAAGGACTTTGTTGTCGAAAGTATCAAAATTCTTACCAGTCATGAACAAGTAGTTTTCCCTTTACAGCTCCCCTTCGGTTAGACTTAACAAACTCTCTCGAATCCGGGAAACTATACGGCCAACTATCTACTTCCTTCTGCATCTGATCGATTACAAACAAAACAAACGGAAAAACATTAGTATCGGCATCGCCAATAATTTATAGTATTAAAATACAAATGATCTAAATACCCTTAGTTTAGCATCATCCCAAAGGACAGAAGGATTTGCCTTGGCTGAAACATCAGTGTTTAGATAAACAAAAACAGGACCGAAAACCTTCTTCCAGTATTCCCCTTCTTCAAACTTGAGATCTATATTTTCCCCCACGTAATGCCTACTGATAAACATCTTTTTCCAAAGAAAAATGTATTATTAGTTGACAATCTAATTTGTTATCGGCTCAATTGTATTATTACTTACAGAGAGTACAGTTGGGCCGACATGAGAAGTAAGATCTTGTTTGAAGGGCCCACCAGTTAGATCTTCATTGCTCGGCGTTATCATCCAAAACCCCAACGGAGGATCATTGCTCACCCAACCATGGACCTTCCGATCTTTATTATCGCACGAGTACAAGTATTTATCATCCACCTACAATAAACGGTCAAAGGTAATTCTTGACGTGTTTGAACAATATTTGTTGACTCGAGAATCAAACCAAGAGTTACCTCGCCTTTGAACCGCGGATCAGCTGGTTTTGTCAACAGGACAGCTTCTTTATAAGCAAGACTTTTACTGTTACCTTTTTCAGTTTCACGATCCTTGGGCATTGGCATAACCCGTTGCCTCTCATCCGACATAGCCATGTAATGGAACCTACAATTTCAATTCATTTAACGCAGAAATTATAACCAAAGATTATCGATGTTTTTTTCTTTCTTTCTTTTAACTCACTTTTTTTCTTGAAGCTTGAAGACGACTCTTCCTTCTTGGATGTCGAAAGCTGGCCATCCTTTCAATTTCTCAAGCACGGTGTACGAATAAAATCCGGGAGAGTCTCTTAGCATCACAAATCTGATTCGTGTATTTTGAAAATCAACAGTTGGTATATATATACATGAACATATTATTGGATTCAATATTTTATACAAGCCTCTAAACATCTTTCAGAAACACCCTAAAATAGATAACAGAATTAAACAACGGCTCATGAGTACCTTTTATCGACGTTTAAAGGAGCATCTGCGCTCCCGGCTTTCCAACTCCTGGTGAATGAGATTTCTGTCATGTATTTGTTATGCACAATCACTTTATAACTCGTCCCGATGAACCTGCAAAACAAAATACATTATAGTTAGGCCAATTAAGTTACAAGCCGATCAATTCTTAAATTTGAAATTTGAAAGTCGACCTTATACTCACATATCCGGGCCCGGTTCATCTCCTATCTTGTTCCAAACAACATCCCAGTACCTGTCGATCCATTTATGTTTACGAGTTACGACTCTAATATATATTCAATGAAAGAGCATGTGATTGATATTTTAAAATACATATATACCCTCTATTGTTCTCTTTATTTTGGGTTTCAAGCAAATTGTCACACCCTCTATATGTTATGCTGGTCACCATACCATCGGGCGCGGTCAACGTGAGGTTGACGATCCCATTGCTCATTACGACCTGCGAAAAACATTTTTTGTTTATTTTAACAACGTGATGTTTCGATATATGGTTATTTTCTAATGAACCGAGGTTCGACGAAAAATGTGGTGTTTCTTGGGATAATTATATAGAAAAAGAATCATGCATGTATTTTACATGTTGTTTTTGTTGAATCAACTGCACTCCATAACCATCTTCGAAGTTTTCTTCTTCCAGCCTGAAATAAGAGAAATGACAAATGAACACTAATATTAATTAATCTCAAAGTTTGGTTAATTACAAATTAAACCTTAAGCTGTTAATTTTGTTCAACTTAATCATATGTGGCCCCAAAATTCTTCTTTTAATTGATGTGAGATACTCAATCTAGTTCACTAAATATTCAATATTTTTTTTACAGAATATTAAGAAAAATGTTAATTTTTTATTTTTTGATTAAAAAGTAAAAGGTAAAAATTTATTTTTAAGTTGTGAGTGAAATTTAAAAAGTACTCCGTAAGTGGATAAAGTAGGGTAAAATCTTAATACTGTAGGAGTGAGTATTAAACATCCCCGTTAGAGTAAGTCGGAAATTAATTAAGCCGGAATTACTCTTAAAAATCGGAAGAGTGCTAGATATTTCATATTGATTGAAAGAAAGAACATTAGACGATTCACATATAAGTTGAATTACTTTACGATTTTAATATGATATTTTAAGGTGTTATTGACACAAAATTAGAACGTGTGACAGTGTGAGAAGGTAAGAACCTTAATTCATTTTAAAATCAATTTGTTATATAAAAAAAATAACAGAAAAATCAGTTGATTATAAATATAAAAAAAATGTGATAGTGACAATAATATTTTTTTAATATGAAATAAATATATGAAACTTGTATTCAAAATTTACACTAGACAAATTACCCCTCCAAAACATGCGAATTGGAACGAAGAACGAATAGGAGCGAGATCACACCGAGCCACCAGACGATCCTACACTGCGATGTTCTCATTCTTGATCCAATGATAATTCTGCATATAATGATCAAAACTATGTCAGAAACACATATGCATATATGTATGATCGATCAACAACTTAAATCGCTTCAACTAAATAATAAGAAAAATACCAGAGACAACGGATGGCTTCCGGCAAGTTGACCTGATAATTGACGGATAATATATACAGCTACTGAGATAGACTAATTATTACATATTCTATTCAACATAGATTCATTAATGAAATATTGCGAAAATAAGTCATGCAATGAATTAAATGGAAGAAAATCTCTTAATATTCATGGTACATACGTACACATTGCAAGGTGAAAATTACATTGATGTCAACCCAAATTATATTCTTGGTATATTGTATTCTAAATTAATAAAGTAAGATTTTACTCTGGATTTGCAGATTTAGTGATTATTTTCGCAATGATGGAAAGTCTATTTTAGTTAAAATATAATATAGATATACGTAGTAAGGATTTTGTGCTTAATTATGAACTAAAATATAATTTAAATTTTGTTAATTTTATTTTTACATTCATTTAAAAAAAGGTAGTCTTATTAGTTTATATTTGTTATAAACTCAGTAGAAATTAAGAGAGAATAATATAATAGAATATAATTGTTCTTTCATTCAGAGACCCTAGAATACAAAGTAGGATTTCTGTCTTTTTCACCAAGAAAGGGTTAAACTAGTCATTCACTAATAATAATATTTATAACAATATTCAAATCTTAATAAAATACACTTTTTAAATAAGGATAATTTTTATTAATAATTTTTAATTAATAAGGGTTGATTTTACAATTATAAAAAAACTACATTTTGAAAATACTAATTACTACTCCCCTATATATAATAAACAATGCTAATTTTGGAATATTATTCAAATTTATAATTTAGAAAAACTAATACACTAAATTTCATACTATCTTTTAAATTTACCTTTTACAGAAAATAACATTTTATTTTATTTAAGTAAGTAATTACTTCTGTTGTTGTTATTATTATTATTATTATTATTATTATTAAAAAAGTTTCAAGGTTTTTTTATTAAAATTACTTTACACTTATATATACAAAATATATTAATTTGAACATTATAAAAAATAAAAACAAAGAATGAAAAACAAAATACTTAAATTAAATTGTAATGATAATTTTTTTTTTGTTTTATCATTGAATAAATTTGCTAACAAATATTTTTTAATAAAAATTAAATAAATTTCTATAAAAATTACATAAAATTTTAAAATTAAATAATGAATTTATCGAAAAATTCATAAAATATTTTGACTGTAATACAAAATATATATATTCAAATATAAAAAAATGTCAACAAAAATTACAATTTTAAATATTATATGATAAATATTTGAAATTCAATCAATTTAAATATTATTATTATTATTATTATTATTATTATTATTATTGATGTAGACTAGTTATAATAAGAATAAACTTTTCATTTTCATAATTCATATATTTTTATCTATCAAAATCAATAACATGTTTATGATACTTAAAATATTTATTAAAATCAATAACATAATCCTTAGATCTATTAATATTTTATTCAATGTATATGTTAAACACAATTTTTACAAATATATAATCGAATTTATTTAGTCAAAACTATCAAATTGCTAATATAAATTTAAAAATAGATATTATACAAGGTATGTTATTTTTATATTTATATTATTTTTTATACGAAAAAATTATTTTTATTTTGTAAAATTCTATATAACTGTATGGAGTAATATTTTTTCTCGGTCCAAACGTCTGTATGGAGTTTTAGTGTATTAAAGTTAAATTTGCATAAATAAATACTAAGTACTACTGTTTTCAAGCAAAATTATTAAAGTCGAATTGCCAATATCCAAAATCAAGTCCTAAGTTGAGGACGAGGCGAGCCAGCTGAATGGTTTGCGTTATTGTTAATGGTGCATGATTTTACACATTATTAAACGAAATTGTGTAAATTGTAATTTAGTCTATCTACTATAAGAGTGAGTATGGTAGAGTACAAATACTTAACACAATTGGAGATTTTAAAAATATTTTTGTATTGAACTTGCTGCGAGCACAGTCACTTACAAAATATCTACAAAATTTTAGCGAATCTTGTAGAAATATCACATGACCCAAAACTAAGACTACGAAGAACTATTCTAGCGAAGCTTCCTACGAAGTCTAAACAGAGAGTATAGTCGTAGCTCTCTAGCGAAGACTCTCGACCTTACAATATTTCTCTCTAGAAAATTTCTGAATTCAAGTGAGGATTAAGAATGAAAATAATCTAACGACTATTTATAGACTTCATAGATTAGGATTTCCAGAAATTGCGCTTAATGGGCCGAGCCCAAAGTATCTTCATGGAATATTCGAGATTCCAATTTTCGTACGCAGCTACGCGCTCTAACACCAACGTGCCTTCGCGCTTCAAGCTTGTTGCATGCACAGTAAGTTTACTTGTAGTTTCTTTTTGAGCTTGAATCCTGATGTGTTTGATTTTGTGTGTTTTTTCTTTTGTCGCTTCGTGTTGTTCTGTGTTATTTTGTGTCGTGTTGTGTGTATTTCTCTTGGTTTGGTGCGTTTTATGTGTTTGCGTAGTGTGCATGACATATTTGGCGTTAGCAGCGACTTTGGAGGTATTTTTGGAGTAGACGAGGCGACAAGTAGACGAGGCAACGAGTGGACAAGAGCAAAGAACGGAGCTGCCCACCAGGCAGGCGGCCGCTTGGTGACCTTGGCAGAACATCCTGGAGCAAGCCCCACGCGGCCGCCTGACCCCCTAGGCGGCCGCCTCGCTGGATGGATGATCAGGTTTGTGGAGCGCGGGGCAAGCGGCCGCTTGACCCCCCCCCCCCCCCCCCCAGCGGCAGCTTGGTCCCCGATTTATGAAGAATGTTGACTTTCGTTGACCGACGCGTTTTGTACAAGAATAGGGTTTTACCTATTCCGAAGACAACTTTCATTCGACTGACTTGGACGCACTTTTTCATAGACTTAGAACTCCATTCCCGGGAGATTTTTAGTCTTCTCTTTTCTCGTTTTCGAATCTCAGTAAAAGTCGGATTTAGCCGCCGATAGATGCTTGTTTTTCGTTATTGATTCTAGTAAGTTTTTCCTTTACGTCTTTTGTGTTCTTGCTTTGATTGATTTACTTTTTCGCTCCTTTATTTAATTCTCGTAATCATGATCTCTTTTATACTAACATGTTTGATTTCGATTCAAAAGATGAGTAGCTAAATATTTCGATTAGGGTTAGGGTGATTTAATTCTCGAGAGTAGGGGTTTGATTTTTGATCGCTTGAAAGGTGTTTGTTAAAATGTCTCATGCAAAATAATTTGGAATTAATCGAACCACGTGTGAACCAACCGGTAACGGGCGTTCTAGTAGTTTGATCGAACACGTGTGAACCAACCGGCAACGGGCGTTCTAGTGTGATCTATGCGAACTCTTATTGAACTTTGAAATCGAGAATTTAGAATCCCGATCCCTAATCCTTTCTCTTAGTATTTCAAAAACCTTTTTTTACTAGTACTCGTCTTTTCATTCAATTAGTTAGTCCGTAGTTTAAAACAAAAACAAACCATACTTTGCATTATGCTATTTCTGTTCTATTTCTCCGTTGCAAACAATTAAACACTCTTACACGCCGATAGTAGTGTTCCTCGAGACCGACTCGGGCGAGTTGTCTCTGCAACTAGTTCGATTACAAATTTAATTGATTTAACCCGTACGAAAACGACTTATCAAATCCTTTTAGCAAAGTCTTCTAGCTGATCCACCCGTAGTTGGCTTCATCCCTTAGCAGGTCTTCCCCCATCTCTACGTCTACATATGTTTGCTCCGCGTCCGGTAAGGTGATAGCGATGGTTCAAAGTCTTCTCGTGAGAACTCTCAGTTGTAGTGTTGGCTTGACATGCCCTCCAAGTCAACCTAACTCCACGCTGGTTGTTGGGACGTGGAGTCAAATTAGAAGAATAATTAATTATAGGAAATTAATTATTGAAAAGATTTTAGATGTGATCTTGTGTCCTTTTATGATTTTGACTCCTCCTTATGATTAGGGTATTATGTTTCTACCCTTATAAATAGAGATCTCCATCCATGTATTTTATTATCCACATCATATCGTGAGTCAATAGAATCTCTGAGAGTAGTCAGAGCGTGAGGTTACAAATAGAGTGATTATTGTGTGGGTTTCAAGATGAGCTAGAAACGAGTCCACGATAATGTTTTGTAAACTCTCCGAAGTCGATTATTGATATTCTAGTGAGATCTGCAGCGACGTAGTGGCTGAACCACTATAATTCTCGTGTTTTTATTGCTTTTTTTATTTCTCCGTTTTCGTATTGTTTTTTGTCGACGTAGTTGGGCGAAAATCCCAACACTAACTGTAGAAATAATATAACCAGAAGCGGAAAGGAGAAAATCCTCCTATAAACAAGACAAATAAAATATATATGTGTATTGAAGTAATCGACTTGATTTATTCATTGATACGCATGGAGTATTTATAAGCAATACTCATGCCCTAACCCTAATTACAAGAGTAAGAAAACAAAAGGAAACAAAATAGAAAAAGGAAAGAAATACAAATAAGAATCCTAATCAAAGTAGGAATAGGTTCGGTTGGATGCGTGCATGGCCATGCATGGAGCTATGCATGCTGCATGCAGTGCGTCAATAGCCCCCCTCAAGATGGGAATAGATGTTGTTGATTCCCATCTTGCCCAGAAGATGCTGAAATGGCTTAGACCCGAGTGCTTTGGTGAACATGTCTGCAACTTGATCTGATGTCTTCAAATAAAACATTTTGAATAACCCTTTGTAGAACCATTCCCTAACAATATGACAATCGATTTCAATATGTTTTGTGCGTTCATGAAAGACAGGATTGGAAGCAATGTGCATTGCGGCCATATTATCACAGTATAAAAGAGCCGGTTGAGAGTGTACAATGTCAAAGTCTTTGAGAAGTTTCTTGAACCATAACAGCTCACAGACACATGATGCCATAGCCCTGTACTCTGATTCTGCTGAGGATCTAGAGACAGTGGTTTGTTTCTTGGATCTCCAAGCAACCAATGAATCACCCAAAAAAATGCAATATCCAGTAACAGATTTTCTAGTTTCCACATCAGCAGCCCAATCTGCATCACAATATGACTTTAGATGAATGTCATTGGATGAGGGATAAAACAATCCTTGACCTGGTGAACCTTTAAGGTATCTAACTACCCTCATAGCAGCAGCAAGGTGCAAGTCAGTGGGATGATCAAGAAACTGACTTAACACCTGAATGGAATAAGATATATCAGGTCTGGTTAATGTTAAGTATAAGAGCCTGCGTATTAACCTTCTATATTCTGATGGATTGGAGAGAGGAGATCCTGTATCTCTAGTTAACTTCAAACCTTGTTCAAAAGGAAACTGAGATGGTTTGCTATCAAGTAAGTTACAATCTGAAACAATGTCAAGGGTATATTGCCTTTGGTTTATGGTTAAACCACTGTGATTTCTGGCTACCTCAATGCCAAGAAAATACCTGAGATTACCCAAGTCTTTTAACTGAAAATGAGTGGATAAAAACTTCTTCAATTTGACGAGGGAAGTAGAATCATTACCTCCCAGAATTATATCATCTACATAGATGAGTAAAAATGTAATTGATGAACCAGACTTTAGGAGAAATAGAGAGGAGTCAGCAGTGCTTTGTATAAATCCATATGAAGTTATAACAGAACACAACTTTTCATTCCACTGTCTTGAAGCTTGCCTTAAACCATATAAGGATTTTTGCAGCTTACAACACATATTAGGCTGAGATGGAACTGTATAGCCTTCAGGAAGAGACATAAAAACTTCTTCATGAAGCTCTCCATATAAGAAGGCATTGTTTATGTCAAGTTGAGTCAGATACCAGTTCTTGGATGATGCTAGGGCCAGAACTGTTCTAACTGTAGAAATTTTAGCAACAGGAGAGAAGGTCTCAAAGAAATCAAGTCCCTCTTGTTGTGTGTATCCCTTTGCTACTAGTCTGGCTTTATACCTTTCTATAGAGCCATCTGAGTTTCTTTTGATCTTATATACCCACTTACAACCCACAAGTTTCTTATCAGAGGGAATTGGAACAACTGTCCAGGTATGATTAGCTTCTAATGCTGTGATTTCCTTATTCATTGCTTCCTGCCATTGTGGGTGAATGGATGCTGCTTTAAAGGTTCTTGGTTCAGTGTGAAGAGCAGTGGACATAACATAAGACAAATATGGTTCCTTCAACTGAGCAAAGGAAAGACTGTCTGATAAAGGATACTCAGAATCAATTGAAGAAGGCTTGACATTGTGTTGAGCTTGCCTGATCAGGTTGCATTGATAATCACTGAGGTAACTTGGAGGTTTTGAAGCTCTTCCTGTCCTTCTGATTGGAAGTGTGGTATCTGTTACACCATCATTAAGTGGTGATGTATCAGTTGGAGGAGAATTAATTTCATTCTCATCATCATTGGTTTCTTCTGGTAACTCTTCCTCTGAATCTGAAATGTTGTGTGTGTTGATAGCTTCTCCAGCAGAGTCTGCAGGCATGGATGGAGAATCATCATTTTCTAGATTCTCAAAGATATCAAACTGTTGCTGGTCATGTATTTGAGAATCATCAGTATCATGAAGTGGAAAAATTTCTTCATAGAACTTTGCATCCCTTGCAGTTATGAGAGTGTGTTGTTCTATGTCATATAGAATATATCCTTTGATACCTTTGGGATATCCCACAAATATGCACTTGTGAGCTCTAGTAGAGAATTTATCCTTTCTGGGATCAATATTTGTAGCAAAGCACAGGCAACCAAAAGTTCTCATCAAGGAAAAGTCAGGATCCTTTCCATATAGCACAGTATATGGTGTCTGGTTATTGGTGATCTTGGAAGGTGTTCTATTGATTAAATAAGCAGCTGTCAGTACACATTCTCCCCATAAATCAATGGAGACATTGGATTGAAACTTGAGTGCCCTTGCTACCTCAAGTATATGCCTGTGTTTCCTTTCAACAACTGAATTTTGTTGAGGAGTATAAACACAGCTTTTCTGATGTTCAATGCCATTGACTCTATAAAACTCATGCATTTCAAATTCCTTCCCTTGATCACTTCTTATTATCTTGACATTTCTTGAAAACTGAGTTTTAACCATTTGAATAAAATCTTCCAGAATCCCTTTTACATCAGATTTTGATTTCATCAGAAAGATCCATGTGAACCTACTCTTGTGTTCAACTATGGTCAAAAAGTATCTAGATCCATTATGAGAGCTGACTGAGAGAGGTCCCCAAATGTCAGTATGAATGAGTTCAAAGAGAGACACACCCTTCTCAATATGCTCAGGGAATGGCTGCCTTGTTTGTTTTGATTTATGACATACATCACATGCACTCTTAACAAATGAAGCAGGAACTAAAGGAAAAATCTTATTAACTTTGTGCATAAGAATCATTCTAGTTACAGAAGGGTGGCCCATTCTTTTATGCCAAATCTCAAGAGAAATATTATTAACAAAACTGCTACTTTCTTCATCCTTAGCTGCTTCAAAATGATATAATCCACCAATCTCTCTAGCTATCCCAATCACTCTGGAGCTGTGGTCCTGTATTGTACAACATCCATGAGAGAAGGTCAATCTTGATTCAGTGTCCTTTAGCAACTTACTTACTGAAATAAGATTGAACTGAAAAGAAGGGACCAAGAGTACATTTGTAAGAACAATATGTTTACTGAGATCAACAGTTCCTACTTGGTTAACTACTGTACTGGAACCATTAGGCAATCTCAAAGTGATAGGATCTCTTGACCTAATATCTCTCACTCCTCTAGATGTATTAGTGATGTGATCACTAGCACCTGAATCTAATATCCACTCCTTTTTACTGATACTCAACATGCAATGTGAGGCAAGGGTATAAGAATTAATACCTGTTTTCTTCTCAGCTGATCCTAGGTTGATCCCTTGCAGCAGGTTGCACAGGTGTTTGTACTCTTTTGATGTCATTTTAACCTCTTGCTCTTCTTCCTGTTTCTCAACCTGATTCACATTGGAGCTTTGTGGATTGTTCCATGATTTATTTGGACTAGATTTTGGATCCTTATCTGGGAATCCATGTAATTGAAAACATTTATCAATAGTATGATGAGGTTTTCCACAGTGTGTGCAACTCACACTCCCTCTACTTTGTTGGCCATCAGAGGAGCTCCTTGTGAACCATCCAGGGGGATATCCATATATCTCAAAGCATTTATCAACAGTGTGGTTATTCCTCCCACACTTTGTACACACTACTGAACTCCTTTTGTTTGTTTGACTTGCAGTTTTACCCCAAGTTTTCTGGACTGTAGACTTTGAATCCTGTCTGGCTGCCATAGCATTGGCATCAACCCCTCTTGTAGCAATATTTTTCAGCTCCTGATTGGACTCCTCTTGTGATATACTACTAAAGATTTGATCAAGTGCAGGCATAGGATCTTGAAGCAGTATTTGATTCCTCAAGTTTGAGTAATCATCATTTAATCCCATTAAAAACTGCATAGCCTTTCTTTTGTTGCTTTTCTGCCTTGCATCAATCATGACTGGACATCCACTAGTAGTGCACACAGCATGTGATTCATAGGCTGCAATCTCATCCCAAATTCCCTTGAGTTTTGCAAAGTAGATACTAACCATATCCCCTTCTTGCTTAGTGGTGATTAATTTCTGCTCCAGTATGTACACCATGTTGTTGTTTCCTTTGTTGAACATGGTAGATAACTCAATCCATACTTCTCTTGCAGAGGTGGCAAAAGCAGTATAACTAGCCAATTCTGGTGATAAATTAGATGTAATCCAGGAGAGTACCATGATGCTGCATCTTCTCCAATCCATGAATAGAGGATCTGTGGGTGGTGGTTCAGGAATCGAGCCATCAACAAACCCTACTTTGTTCTTGGTTGTGAGCGCGTTGATCATGTTTCTACTCCACGTCTGATAATTCCTTGCATGTAAGGGCTCGGGAACTAACTTCTGACCTGGAGATTCTCCATAGTGCAGGTAATAAGGGCTTGAGGGCTTTGATGGATCCATGGGGTTGCTGCCGTCGCCGGACTTGGATCCTCCACTGAGATCTTCTGGTTTTGACATGTTGTTTGCGGATTATATTCTCTCTGATACCATGTAGAAATAATATAACCAGAAGCGGGAAGGAGAAAATCCTCCTATAAACAAGACAAATAAAATATATATGTGTATTGAAGTAATCGACTTGATTTATTCATTGATACGCATGGAGTATTTATAAGCAATACTCATGCCCTAACCCTAATTACAAGAGTAAGAAAACAAAAGGAAACAAAATAGAAAAAGGAAAGAAATACAAATAAGAATCCTAATCAAAGTAGGAATAGGTTCGGTTGGATGCGTGCATGGCCATGCATGGAGCTATGCATGCTGCATGCAGTGCGTCAATACTAACCTTAAAAACACTAATTACCCCAATAATTTATTAAATGTAATGTAATCATCTCATTAAATTTTGTAAAATGTGGAGTAATAAAGAGTACATGTTTCAACGTAAAAAACATATACAATATATATATAGAAGGTTTGCTTGAACTAATTATATCATCAAGCAGGCCCCTCGAGACGTATATAATCGTACATGACTCCGCTGAAGAGTCCCTGACCTCTCGCCTGCGTCAAGAAAATCGTGTTTGTTCCGGCAACAAGTCGACTTCCCGCAACCCCGACGCTGTACAAACGGTACAACCCGTGAATGCCATGCCTTGCTAACGCGTTGTCCTTTCCTATCAGCCCAGTAGTAAAATCCGGCCATGAATTTCGTTTGTTAAATCGTACCTTTGGAGACGAAGCAAAAATAAATTATTAGTATCAAAAAAAAAAAAAGTAGTTTTACAAAAGTGGGTTGGAATAGAGTGTGTCGGGTTTACTTGCAGCTCTGCTCCGTTAGCCGATGCGAGTGCGATCTGGAGAGTGTATTTTGCGCTATTGGTGACATTTTTCAGGTCGAACAGAATTTGCCATGTCGTTGATGCGTAAAGATCGATTCCTTTGTTTCTGATTCATGTTGAACACATAGTTAAATGCAATAATGTTAATATGAACATTGTACCACATCACCTGAATCAATCGCGCACTTACCTTGTACCGTGCTCGAAAAACCAGTCTTTTCTGTAGTCGCTTTTCCCGACCGTGTAAACGAGGTCTCCATTGGGGAAGTAATCCGCGTAACGCGACCACAAGCCGTATTGTCTGAATCTGTAAACGATAAATAATCACTATTAGAGTACTCTTGATCAATCTGTTTTCAAAATTTAATTATCAAACATACTTTTCGACAGGTCTTGGGTACTGATGAATCTTGATCCAAGGGCTGGGATCAGGAATGAAGAATTCAGCAGCCGTCCGATCTGGGACCCCAATCTCCCAAAGAGTGGGGCCCACTCTTGGAGCATTGAAAACAACGTTACTCACGACAATGTTTGACCCGGGGTCAACGATTATGTCACCGTCGTGTTTGTAGTCACCAATGTATCCGGCTACAGAGGCAAACAAGCTGTATGTTCCTGGTATAACATTCTTGATCAAGAAATTACCCTTGCTGTCGGTTTGTGTCCAGAATTGATAACCCTGAGACGAACATAAAATGTACAAAATTACCCCTTAAGTCTTAGTCATTACAAACTTTTGTCTTTCTTCTTTCATTCATAAGAAGTGTATTGTCTCAACATATTAGAACTCTGTTTTTGCAAATATCAGAAACATTGGGGTGGTTTTTGTAATACCTTGTTTTCGAGTTGCCATGAACCGACTGCTCCGGGCCGGGCCAATCCCACATAAGCCGAGGCTCCAGGCACAGCATTCTTACTCTTGTACCTTTATTGAAAACAGATAAATGTAACGGGGCGGTTTTTATAATTTTCAAGAATCGAAGGACTTACCAGTCATGAACGAGTAGTTGGCCCTTTACAGCTCCCCTTTGGTTAGACTTAACAAACTCTCTAGAGACCGGGAAACTATACGGCCAGCTATCTACTTCCTTCTGCATCTGATCAATTACAAACAAAACGAAACAAAAAACTTTAATATAAGTATGATCAGAAGAATTTTAAATTAAAATGCAAATGATCTAATTAAATACCCTTAGTTTGGCATCGTCCCAAAGGACGGAAGGATTGGACTTGGCTGAAACATCAGTGTTTAGATAAACAAAAACAGGGCCGAAAACCTTCTTCCAGTATTCCCCTTCCTCAAACTTGAGATCTATATCTTCCCCCACGTAATGCCTACTGATAAACATCTTTTTCCAAAGAAAAATGTATTATTAGTTGACAATCTACTTTTGTTATCGGCTTGATTGTATTATGTACTTACAGAGAGTACAGTGGGGCCGACATGAGAAGTGAGATCTTGTTTGAAGGGCCCACCGGTGAGATCTTCATTGCTCGGCGTTATCATCCAAAAACCTAACGGAGGATCGTTGCTCACCCAACCATGGACCTTGCGGTCTTTGTTATCGCACGAGTACAAGTATTTATCATCCACCTACAAACAACGGTCAAAGGTAATTATTAAAGTGTTTGAACAATATTTGTTGACTCAAGAATCGAACTAAGAGTTACCTCGCCTTTGAACTCGGGATCAGCTGGTTTCGTCAAGAGGACAGCTTCTTTATAAGCAAGACCTTTACTGTTACCGTTTTCAATTTCACGATCCTCGGGCATTGGCATTACCCGTTGCCTCTCATCCGACATTGCCATGTAGTGAAACCTACAATAATTTCAATTCAATTATACACCCGACATATATATATATAACCGAAGATCATCTGTAAAGATAGATATAATGCGCACTTGTTTTCTTGAAGTTTGAACACGACTCTTCCTTCTTGGATGTCGAAAGCTGGCCATCCTTTCAATTTCTCAAGCACAGTGTACGAATAAAATCCGGGAGAGTCTCTTAGCATTACAAATCTTTTATCGATGTTTAAAGGAGCATCAGCGCTCCCGACTGTCCAACTTCTGGTGAATGAGATTTCTGTCATGTCTTCGTTCTGCACTATCACTTTATAACTCGTCCCGGCTAACCTGCAAAACAAAATGCATTATTGTTACAACCCGATCGATTCTAAAATTTGAAATTTAATTTGAACGTCCTTATACTCACATATCCGTGGCCGGTTCATCTCCTATCTTGTTCCAAACAACATCCCAGTACCTGTCGATTCATATATGTTTACGAGTTAAGACTCAAATATATTCAATGAAAGAGCATGACCGCGATATTTTAAAAATACATACATATATATATATATATATACATATATATATATATATATATATATATATACCCTCTATTGTTCTCTGTATTTTGGGTTTCAAGCAAATTTTCACCCCCTTTATATGTTATGCTGGCCACCGTACCATCGGGCACCGTCAACGTGAGGTTGACGATCCCATTGCTCATTACGACCTGCGAAAAACATTTTTATTTATATTAACAACGTGATGTTTCGATATATGGTTGTTTTCTGATGAAATGAGGTTCGACAAAAAATGTGGTGTTTTTTGGGATAATTAGGTAGAAAAAGAATCATGTATTGATTTACATGTTGTTTTTGTTGAATCAACTGGACTCCATAAACATCTTCAAAGTTTCCTTCTTCCAGCCTGAAATAAGAGAAATCACAAATGATCATTAATATTAATTATACCTGAGCCAATAGTTCTTCTAATTGATATAAGATATTTATAAGCATTTCCCTTTACGAGCAAGCCGAAAATTCCTCAGGAATTACTCGTAAGGAGAAGTGTTAGATATTTTATATCCATTGAAAGAACATTAGAGGACACTATACGTAACGTTAATTCATTTTAAAATTAATTTGTTATAAAGAAAAGAGAAAAATCAATTGATTGTAAAAAAAAATGTGACTATTAATTTGAGACAAGAAATAATTTTTTATTAATATGAAATAAATATATGAAACTTTTATTCAAAATTTACACTAGACAAATTACGTACCCCTCCAAAACATGCGAATTCGAACGAAGAACGAATAGGAACGAAATCACTCCGAGCCACCAGACGATCCTACGCGACGTTCTCATTCTTGATCCAATGCTAATTATTCTGCATATATATAATGATCAAAACTATATGTCACAAACACATGCATATGATCGAGATCAACAACTTAAAACGCTTCAACGTAAATAAATAATAATAATAATAATACCACACGACGGAGACGGCTTCCGGCAAGTTGACCTGATAATTGACGGATTATATAGAGCTACGGAGATGGACTACGTATCTTGCGAAAATAAGTCATGCAATGAATAATTAAATGGAAGATAATCTCTTTATATTCATGGTACAAATTGCATTCCCATGGATGTCAACCCAAACTTTGAACGTGTATATTGT
The DNA here is from genome assembly GCA_954870475.1 of Euphrasia confusa. Taxonomy (NCBI): domain Eukaryota; kingdom Viridiplantae; phylum Streptophyta; class Magnoliopsida; order Lamiales; family Orobanchaceae; genus Euphrasia; species Euphrasia confusa. The sequence continues at coordinate 27,785,500 of OX940970.1, read as the reverse complement.
ATTCTAAATTTAACTAAGATTTTACTCTGGATTTGTAGATTTAGTGATTAATTTCGCAATGATGGAAAGTCTATTTTAGTTAATTAATATATATAGATATATGTAGTAAGGATTTTGTGCTTAATTATGAACTAAAATATAATTTCAATTTTGTTAATTTTATTTTATTTAAGTAATTTTACATCTATTATTATTATTATTAAAAAAGTTTCAGGTTTTTTTTTTATAAAATTTACTTTACACTATCCTTATATATACAAAATATATTAATTTGAACAAAATAAAAACAAATTAAAAATAAAGAATGAAAAAAATACTTGAATTAAATTGTAATGTTAAAACAAATTGTGATCATTGAATAAATACAAAAAATACAATGGAGCCGGCCTATTAGGGTCGGGCTTCGCCCCTCAACGGACCCGGGGCATTACACTCGTAATTAGAAGAGATTTAAATGAATTTATTCAAACAAGAAAACACAAATACAAAAAAAAAAAAAAAACAATCATTGATCATTTAATAAAAGTATTACACAAGTCAATATATATACATATACATATATATATATATATGTATATATATATATGTGTGTGTGTTGAAAATATACACAAAATTCAACTCCGGGTGAAAATTTTACAAAAATCGAGCATAGGGTCATTTTAGTAATTTCTAGAGAATTTGAATTTTTCGCAGCCGAGAAACGACGTCGTTTCATCTGGAGAATGGCCGCGGATGCATGGGTCTAGGGCGAATGATTTCTCACTAGACTCTTCACTAAAATGCATGATTCTTTCGTGGTTGTGGTCTCTGCCAGCTCATCTACAAAATCCACAAAGAATCGTGTCGATTGATCGGTTGAAAATCGTGAGCCTGTTGCAGGTCGTCGGCTCGAATGATGATTTTCATTTTGTGCATTTTGACTCGGCATATAATCACTCGTGTTTGTGATAGATATGTAGTCAATGAGCTAGAGTGAACATTTCTGTACTCTTGTTTTGCTTCGTATAATCTCAGAACCATCCTCCCTTCCACCGTGCACGTAGATCTTCTTTTCGGCGACCGAAGCACGTAAAATCTTCGTGTTCATTTTGATTTTTGCAGTGTGTGTGTTCTAAAATACTCAATACGAACTTCATTTGAGGTAAGATTTGAGAGTTTGATCTGCGATTATTTATAAATTATCTTAATAATAAATTATTTTGTTTTGTTATATACAATAATATGTTTCTTAATAACAATCTAAATATAATAAATTTATATTATTAATATTAATATTTTATTTATTTAAAAAATATATTTATGATCATTTATTTACAATGGTCAATGGTGTATTATTTAATATTTGATATAATATGATCAAAATTCAACACATCTTGATACCAATAATTTATTTTTTAATTTGGTATTTAAAAATCAATTAAAACAAATAACGAAAGTTGATAAATGGAGAACAAGAATTGACAGATAATCAATGAGTTCTTATAATTGTGATGAAAATAAGAATTAGAATAATAATTTATTTATTTTTATTTTTATAAAAAAAATACTTTTGAATATTTGAAGTTTTAAATATATTTGTGTCAATATTTGGAGTTTTTGAAAGTCTACCGTAAATTAATAAAAAAATATATATATTTTACAATTTTTTAAAATCTATAAAAATTCATTTAAATAAATGGTAAAATCACTCAAACTTTGCACAGTTTATGATTTTACATATCCACGAACTTTTAAATAAATCCAAAAAAATCCATTAAAATTGTAATCGAATACACCTCTATAACTATATAACTATTATATATAATAAAATATTCTGAATTATTTTATTAATCAAGGGTTAATTTAGTAATTTCAATAACCAATGAAATCATATTAAATCCATAATCGACAAAAAAACATACTCACACGTCCCTCGTTAATAGTTTCATTTTTCATTTTTGCTCGTCCCATAACAATGATTAGGGATTGGTTATCGGTTAAAATCGAAACCGAACCGAAAATTTTGATTTTTTGTTAACCAATTACAAGAAATTAATTCGGTGTTCGGTTCGATTATCGATAAGAAAAAATATATATATTCAGTTATCGGTTAACCCGATAACCGATTATTAAAAATCGAATAACCGAAATATATTATATATATATTATATATATATTTTGGTTTAATTTTGTTTATATTTTGGATTTTTTTATTTTTTTTTCAGGATATTCCTTTTGAAATCAGCTTATTTTTTTTCAGGTTAACCGATAAATTATTCGGTTTGGTTGTGGTTAGTCATATATGTTGATTTTCAGTTCGGTTAACCGATCATTCGGTTCGGTTCGGTTCGATTCGGTTCGATTTCGGTTAACCCAACTTCCAACCCGACAATGATCATACATCTTCAATAAAAATTATTTATATATTAAAAAGACATTTGTACCCTACAAATTGTGTTAAATTATCTTAATTACTTTTCATTTATTTAATCAAAATATTTAAAAAGACCTCCCTACCCTTAAAATTGTGTTACATTTGTACCCTTTTTTTTTATTGATTTACTTTATACAATATATAGAAGGTTTGCTTGAACTAATATTATCAAGCTGCAGGCCCCTCGAGACGTATATAATCGTACATGACTCCGCTGAAGAGTCCGCGACTCCTCGCCTGCGTCAAGAAAATCGTATTTGTTCCGGCAACAAGTCGACTGCCCAGAACCCCGACGCTGTACAAACGGTACAACCCATGAATGCCATGCCTTGCTAAAGCGTTGTCCTTTCCTATCAGCCCGGTAGTAAAATCCGGCGATGAATTTCGATTGTTAAATCGTACCTTAATTTGAAAAGGAAAAATAAAAATATAAATTAGTAACGATCGTAAAATCTAACTTAAATACAATAGAGTGATGTCGTGCTTATGTACTTGCAACTCGGCTCCGTTAGCCGATGCGAGTGCGATTTGGAGAGTGTATTTTGCGCTATTAGTAACATTTTTGAGGTCAAACAGGATTTGCCAGGTCGTCGTAGATCCTATGTTTCTGACATTGTAACATAATAATGTTAGTAATTATATAAAGATTGTAACAAATAATAATCACCTAAATCGATTGTGTTTGTGTACCTTATACCGTGCTCGAAAAACCAGTCTTTTCCGTAGTTGCTTTTCCCGATCGTGTAAACGAGGTCACCCTTGGGGAAGTAATCCGCATAACGGGACCATAGTCCGTATTGTCTGAATCTGTAAACGATAAATAATCTCACTATTATAAGACTCTTGATTCTGTTTTCAAAAAGTAACAAACAAACATACTTTTCGACAGGTGTTGGGTAGTGATGAATCTTGATCCAAGGGCTGGGATCAGGAATGAAGAATTCAGCAGCCGTTCGATCTGGGATCCCGATCTCCCAAAGAGTGGGGCCCACTCTCGGAGCATTGAAAACCACGTTACTCACGACAATGTTTGACCCGGGGTCAACGGTAATGTCACCGTCGTGTTTGTAGTCGCCAATGTATCCTGGCACGGATGCAAACAAGCTGTATGTTCCTGGTATAACATTCTTGATCAAGAAATTACCTTTGCTGTCGGTTTGTGTCCAGAATTGATAACCCTGAGACCAACAGAAAAAGTTCAAAATCACCCCTTAAGTTTTAGTAATTTCAAAAAGAACCCCAAAACTTTCGAACTTTTGTCTCACAACTTTTTTTTTTCTTCTTCATTCATAAAAAGTGTGTAGTCTCACACTCCCCTCTTAGGATGTAAAGAAACATTACCATTAAACCGCGCTTAAACGTAAGAGAAAATCGATCAATCGAATAATTGGAACTCTGTTTTTGGAAATATCCGAAACCTTGGGGTGGTTTTTGTAATACCTTGTTTTCGAGTTGCCATGAACCGACCTCTCCCGGCGGGGCCAATCCCACATAAGCCGAGGCTCCAGGCACAGCATTCTTATTCTTGAACCTTTAGAAAAAAAATGGGGCGGTTTTTGTAATTTTCAAGAATCTAAGGACTTGGTTGTCGAAAGTATCAAGATTATTCTTACCAGTCATGAACAAGTAGTTGGCCCTTTACAGCTCCCCTTTGGTTAGACTTAACAAACTCTCCCGAGACCGGGAAACTATACGGCCAACTATCTACTTCCTTCTGCATCTGATCGATTACAAACAAAACAAATGAAAAAACATCCAAAGAATATATAGTATTAAAATGCAAATGATCTAAATACCCTTAGTTTGGCATCATCCCAAAGGACAGAAGGATTTGCCTTGGCTGAAACATCAGTGTTTAGATAAACGAAAAAGGGGCCTAAAACCTTCTTCCAATAATCCCCTGCCTCAAACTTGAGATCTATATCTTCCCCCACGTAATGCCTACTGATAAACATCTTTTTCCAAAGAAAAATGTATTATTAGTTGACAATCTAATTTTTTATCGGCTCAATTGTATTATGTACTTACAGAGAGTACAGTTGGGCCGACATGAGAAGTGAGATCTTGTTTGAAGGGCCCACCGGTTAGATCTTCATTGCTCGGCGTTATCATCCAAAAACCCAACGGAGGATCATTGCTCACCCAACCATGGACCTTCCGGTCTTTGTTATCGCACGAGTACAAGTATTTATCATCCACCTAAAACAACGGTCAAACGTAATTAACGATATTTGTTGACTCGAGAATCGAACCAAGATTTACCTCGCCTTTGAGGTCGGGATCGCCTGGTTTCGTCAAGAGGACAGCTTCTGGATAATCAAGCACTTTACCCTTCACACCACCACGATCCTCAGGCATTGGCATAACCCGTTGCCTCTCATCCGACATAGCCATGTAGTAGAACCTACAAAGAAATTCAATTATACACTCGGCATATATATACAACCGAAGATTATCTCTAAAGATTATGTTTTTTCTTTCTTTCAACTCACTTTTTTTCTTGAAGCTTGAACACGACTCTTCCTTCTTGGATGTCGAAAGCTGGCCATCCTTTCAATTTCTCAAGCACAGTGTACGAATAAAATCCGGGAGAGTCTCTTAGCATCACGAATCTGATCAATCGAAGTAGTCGTGTATTTTTAAAATCAGCAGTCGGTATATTTATACATGAACATGAATAATCAACCTTTTATCGACGTTTAAAGGAGCGTCAGTGCTCCCGACTGTCCAACTTCTGGTGAATGAGATTTCTGTCATGTATTCGTTCTGCACTATCACTTTATAACTCGTCCCGGCTAACCTGCATTATGTATCGAGTGTTACAATCTCTTTTCTTTTGGACTGAAACTGACTGAAATGAACTGAAAATGAACTCATTATTTATCGAATGTTAAAATCTCTTTTCTTTTGGATTGAAACTGACATAACTGAATTGAAGTGAACTGAATTGATTTATTTATAAAATTAATAATACTTTTTATAAATTGTTATATAATTCAAAAAAAAAAAAAACTATTAAGGCTCTTCTTTTGAATATAAGTGTTACAACTCGAGACTTAAATTTGAACCTATTACAACACTCACATATCCGTGACGGGTTTAGCTCCTTGCTGCTTGGTCCAAACGATATCCCAGTACCTGTTGATCGATATATGTTTACGACTCAAATTCGATTTTTTTAAGATACACATACATATACATATATATATACATACATACCCTCTATTATTCTCCTTGTTTTGGGCTTCAAGCAAATTGTCACCCCCTTTATATGTTATTCTGGTCACCATACCATCGGGCGCAGTCAACGTGACGTTGACAATCCCGTTGCTCATTACCACCTGCGTTTCGATGAATGTATGGATGAAGAACATGTTTTTATTTTCGAGTAATTATTAAAATAAGAAGCATATATATGTATTAATTACATATTGTTTTTGTTGAATCAATTGCACTACATAAGGACCATCTTCAAAGTTGTCTTCCAGCCTGAAATAATTGAAATCACAAATTAAATGATACTAATACTATGAATTAATGAGGATAATAATATTCTTAGTCACTTGTCAAGTGTCATAGTGTAGTATTGATACATTTATTCATTTCATATTAAGATCAATTGGTGGTAATAATTAATTATTCTCCAAAATTTTGAACTAATTATTATTACGTTTTAATTTTGATAAAAAAGAATAATTTATTGTAAATTTGAGAATAAAGAAGAAACATGGAGTATATATATAAAAATTTAAAATAGACTCTTACCCCTCCAAAACCTGCGAATTCGAACGACCAACGAGCACCAACGAGATCACACAGAGCCACCAGACGATCGTTCTCCGAGACATATCCAATGCTAACTGCATATCATGATGAAAACTATATATATCACAAACATATATGCATGTATATATATGATCGATCATTAATAACTAATTAAACCGATTCAACGTTAAAAAAAATTGTACCGGAGGACGACGGACGGCTTCCGGCGAGTTGACCTGATAATTGAGGGATTTATATAGAGCTATGAAGATGGACTACGTACATAGATTTTCTTTTTCAATATAATATTATATATATTTCTCTCTCAATGAAATATTGCGAAAAATATAAGGCATGCAATGAATTAAATGGAAGAGAATATCTCTTTATATTCATGGTACTACATGACAAGGTGGAAATTACATTAATGGCATTAAGCCAAAGTTTGAACGTGTATATTTTTTTCTAAAATTTTACCAAGATTTTATTTCGGATTCGCAGATTTATGGATATTTTGTGCTCAGTTAGGAACTAAATATTTATTATAGTATGTCTATTCGATAATTTTCATTATTTTTTTCTATTTTTCTTATTTAAAAAAACATACTTGGCTTAAAAAATGGAAATAAATTGAAATTAATTAAATAATTTCTTTATTAGATTAAGATAAAAGGCTATAATTATTATTATTATTATTATTATTATTATTATTATTATTATTATTATTATTATTATTATTATATTTTTATGATTTTTAATAGACAGTAAAAATCAGTACTAATCATATAATACATATTTTAATTATTTGAATTTTAGAGGTGCATTGGTCGCAGAGTTTGTAAGTTTATTTTAGATCATGATTTATTATTTTTGGATTTTTAAAAAAATTAGTATTTAATAGTTTAAGATTTTTTTTTCTTTTACAAAAATATAAATATATTTAATTTTCCAAAATCTTTTGTAACTATGAGAGAAATCTCTTGTAATTAGATTTGATATTTCTACAATTATTATCGTTGTTCTCTCAACCCTACAAAAAAAAAATTGTATTTTCCAAAGAGCATATTCGTCGTTAAAATTTTACCAACACATTTGTACGTAGTCGTAACGATATCCTTGTATTATTACTAATACCTCTTGTTGTCTCGATGTAAGAAGGAGATCGTTAGGCCATAATTAGAATATGTAATTTTATGAATTGCAATAACTAGTATCACTGCTCTTTCGATGCACGTTGTATTTTTTTTAATTGATGCGCATGAAAATTTTATTTTATCTTATAATCATACTCTCACTCTAATTTGTAGAGTGAGATTAGGGGAATCTCGTCCCGTCATGATAATTTACATTCGAGTTGAGATCGAGACGGAATCAAGAACTCCCAAAATTTTAAATAAAATTATAAAATTAACAATTAAATTAAATATTATGGACTTATAAAACAATCAAAATACAAATAAAATAAAATAAAATAAGTTTTTAAGAGAAATAAGTTTTTAATTTAACAATTAAATTAAATTGTTGAATTATTATTTCTATAAGTCAACTATTTTTTTTTTATAATTCAAACTTCATAAGTATATAAGGTGATCTATTAAATTAAATTAATAAATAATAATTATTATTTTTGGTAAATTATATTTCATTGGCAACGAAATAATAATACAATTATGAAAATAAAGTATAAGATTTCATTATATAAGATATTTTATTTATTTGATTATTTTTAATATTTAAAAATTCGACATCATTATACTGATCTCACCTAGTGAAAAAAATATAGAACAAAAAGAGAAAGATTCGAGAACCACCGCGGCTGCGGCCCGTAGGTAATTTGCTTATCGAAAATAGAATTGTAAAATAGAAGAGGTTAATTTATTTCTATTCGATCGATTAACATTGCAATTAACAAATAGATATGCAAACCTTTCCATAGTCGTCGTTTGTCAAATCTTGTATCAATTTTACACCTACTGAAAAGAATCACATTCTAAACGGACTGTAGGCTACAATTCCAATTCAATTTACGAGATATTGAAAAAAAAATCTATTAATAAATTATACCTGAATTTGATTTGGAAAAAAAAATCCAAATTTAAATTAGAGAAAAACGAAAAAAAATGGATAATGAAATAAGTAAAGCGTACATGAAATTCTGGAAAAGATAAGAAAATCCGACGAATATATACGCAGAAATATTGAAGCATGAGAACATGGAATACCTCGCCGAATTGATCTCGAGATGTTCTATGAAACGCGTCCGATTTATTTTTGGAAGATGAGCGGATCGGTTGAAATTTGAGAATAGAAGGAGAATGGGTTTGATGAAAAAAAAAATTATGCAAATGAAAAGAAATAAAAAACGTATCATTAATTAGAATTACATATTCTAAACCGTGTAAAGAATTTCATTAATATAAAGAATTATATTAATATATAAATTTTGACTTAATAATAATATTTTTATTTTTATTTATAATTTATAATTAATATTATTATTTTTATTTATAATTTATAGTGTGAACACAATAATATACAATAAATTTTGTCGAATATTTTTAATGCTTAAGTATATCTTTCTATTTATTTATTCATTTTTTAAAACATTTTAATGTAATTAATTATGTGTGTTATTAAGTATTAACACACACACATTTAAATATAAATTTAGTATTTAATAAATTATTTTTATTCTACCAAACTTATTTAGTAAATTATTATTATGATTTAATATATTTATTCCTAAATGTTTTTTAATTTATTATTATATAATAAACTTAATTATTTATTTAGTGTTATGAATATTATTAATTAGTGAATGACTAGTTTACCCTTTCTTGGTGAACAAGACAGAAACCATACTTTGTATCCTATATAAAGGGGTCTCTCCATAACAATTCTATTCTCCTCTCATATTGTCTCTCGTTCTACTATATTATTCTCTCTCAATTCCCTTTGAGTTTATAACACGTTATCAGTACGAAAGCTCAACCGCGTTCTTCATCGAAGTTCTACCTATCCAAGATCCGAACTCCAAGGCAAGAATTTATATGTTTGTTTATATTCATTATTTATTATAAATATATCTACTTCTCCTCCCTTCTTCTTAATATCATATGTTCCCGACGAACATTATAATCTAATATTTCTGAAGTAATATCATATGTTCCCGAAGAACATTATAATCTGATATTCTTGAAGTAATATCATATGTTCCTAAAGAATATTATAATCTGATATTCTTGAAGTAATATCAAATCAATTATTTTTAATATATCAATTAAAATGATTGTTCCTGAAGAACATATACGGTTTAAAATGTTATATTGATCCTGGAAGAAAATCATGATTTGATATTATTCGATAATTATTAGATTAAATTGCTCCCGTAGTAGCAATAAGTTTCAAAATATCAAATTAAATTGCTCTCGTAGTAGCAATATGTTATAAATGTTCCCGAAGAACATTATGATTTGATATTCATGAATAAATATTTCTGAAATACAAAATATTTTTGAAAGAATATTTTTATTAATTGCTCCCGAAGAAGCAAAGTTCAAAACATTAAATGTTTTTAATAAAGTTACATCTCATTATACTCATAGTGAGCCAAATTCTATCCCTGGAGGATATCTTTTGAAAATCGAGTACAAATGTACTATGTGGGTACTCATGGAATATCGAAAAACTCGATTCCAATTAAATGTAGGTTCTGAGAAAATTATATATTGACATTTATTTTGATCCCCGAAGGATTATTGGTAAATATATTGTATCCCCGAAGGATCATTGGTTAATATATAATGTTATCCAAATGATGACATGTTAATAGAGGGCTCCCGAAGAGCTTTACTAATTATCTCCGGAAGAGCTTTACTAATTATCCCACGAGTGCTACAAATGTACTTAAAATGAAGATGATGCATATCATGAATATTATTAAGTGCGTGGAAATAAATCAAATATTTTCCATCTGCGAATTAATATGCAACGTATATTAATATCACCACTAAAGTGTATGAACGGGCATAATAGAAAATAAGGTATATTAAATATCTTGAGCCCGCGATCCTGAAGATCGGTTTACAACAATTATGTTGATTTGCATATTTAAGGAAGATATTTCCCGGCATTAGGGGAGATAAGAATATAATATATTTAAATGCCGAGAAATCACATTGAATGAAAACTGATTAGACGTTTTTTTATGCGCGTCTCTCGTCAAAATCCGAGGTCAATTGTAGTTGACTCGGTATCAATCCAAGGAAACGGAAGAGTAATATTCAAGTGAATGTTCGTGTTAGAAGCATATGACATAATTCTAAATCCTAAATTCAAGTTCGATTAACAAATAAAGTAGATAAAAACATAAATGCAATAACTAAAAGACTTGAATTGAAATGCTATAGTTGAAAAGACTCGGACGATAATATTCAAACTTAGTAATAGATTTGTATTTCCCCTTTTTCGGTCTACACGATTAAACACACGAACGTCAAGTTCCCGGTCGGGTTGCTTAACTCGTAAATACGTTTAATTCACTTAGAGATTTGCTCCCGGTCGGGTTACGATTCTAAGATCGTGTTAATCGCATCTTAACTTTCCGGTTTATACAAATCAATTACTTCGTTCATCATATAATCATCCGAGTTATTATTTAGTTACACATCTTAAAAATCAAACAAGTATGAAACAATTATTAAATATGAAAACATGATTGAAAAACAAGTATAAAATTACATAAGGAAGAACGAAATTAAATAAACGAGTTTGATAAAAGAAATGATTCAACAATTTAAAGACATTAACAATCTTTCTATCATTCATAAAAAATTCAAAGCAAAGAAAAACAAGACAATTTAAAGTGCAAACTAAGAAGAAATTAACTTATCGAAACTAGTGCAAATTATAGGCCGTCGAACTAGATCGTGCTTCTCGTGAACGTTGCCGTCGTCAATGGCATCGTCCCCAACTTTCTCCCATGTTCAGCAGGCGAGAGATATCTTTTTCCTTCATTTTCCATGCCTAAATGCACCAGCCGCACTCCAAAAACCGCCCCGCAACTGCTCCCTCATTTCAGGATTTCTTTAAAAGGGCAGCGGTCGCTAGTATGGGGGTAGCGGTCGCTACCCCCCTCCAGAACCCAAATTGACAAAATGGCAGCGACCAGCCAGCGTGCCTCATAGCGTTCCCCGTAGCAATTAGTGTAGCGACCAGAACTCTTCATATAGCGACCGCTAACTAGGTAATTCAGCTCCTTGCCTCGTCTCTTCGTCCACGACTCGTTTCTCTCGACTTTGCTTCGACTTTTCACTTGAATTAATACACAACAAACCAACTACACACCCCCGTGAGATCAACACATACAACTAAACATAAACACGATAAATAACATAAAACAACTAACACGACTACTAAAAGACAACTAAAAACAAAGACAAAAACACACACACACGACACAAATCACCCCCCACGCTCAAATCCTTGCTAGTCCCGAGCAAGGTAAACTCAACCAACACGTGTGTTTGTACAAATCACCTACTTGAACTCACTACAAACCACAATCCAACCAACTTGTCAAGAACGAAAAAAATAAGAATAATGATAACATGTCACTCAAACTCGCCAACTCTCCAAGTGTATCCCTCGAAAAAAAAAAATATCATAGTCACCACTCGTCAATCACCTCGAGAATATATAAATCAATACATCACAAGAAAATCCGCATACTTTGACAAAGAAGAACAAGAATCGGAATAAGATTGTAATCAAGGTAAGCTCGGATCAAAGGTAGGAATCGAAATATTATTAATACAAGTAAAAACGCTCTCGACACCCTCCTCCACCGAATGAACTCACAATTCACCCTCCCACAACAAATGTAATACCTTACCACCCCCTTTTATCCCCGGCAACGGCGCCAATTTTGATTAGACGTTTTCGTGCGCGTCTCTCGTCAAAATCCGAGGTCAATTGTAGTTGACTCGGTATCAATCCAAGGAAACGGAAGAGTAGTATTTAAGTGAAAGTAAAGAGTTAGAAACATAAGTCATAAAACTAAATCCTAAGATCATTTTTGGTATTCTCGATTAAAATGTAAAGCTTGAAAATAATTAATTCGGAAAAGACTCGGATGAATATAATTCAAACTCGACTTCAAATTGTTTCGCCTTTTTCAATCTATATAAAACGACACTCGAAAGTCAAGTTCCCGGTCGGGTTGCTTAACTCGTATTTCCAACGTTTAATTCACTCGCCTAATCGCTCCCGGTCGGGTTACGATTATAAAGTTGTGTCGATTATATAAGATCTTCCGGTTATAACAATTTATCCGTCTCGTTTTTCATATGATCATCCGAGATAATTATTTAGTTCATCATTTTTAACATAGATCGAACAACGAAAATTAACATTAAACTCATAATCAATTTAAGTATGCACTCGAAAATAAATAAGAAATTAATTAAGAGGATTAAAAAAAGGAAAAGTTTAAAACAATCTTTGGCTACATTAATCGAAATCATAAGAACAAACCTTAAAAATCATTCTTGAATATTTGCAAAGGAAAGAAAATAAGCAGTCTAAGAAGTTCAACTAAAAAGCAAGAAATAAAAATATGAACTACGTTACTAATTATGAAATGGCTCGTGAACTCGATCGGTTGTGCTTCGGAGTTGTCGACTCCAAGATGATGTTCTCCTTTTCCTCCCAATCTCCCCCCAAGCGAAAGTCTCCCTTCTTTCTTCTGGGTTCACACCTAAAATGCCTCCCCCCAAGGACTCTCGTAACCGCCCCCCATAACTACCCATTTTCATTTCAGCATTTAATAAAAATGTGGGTAGCGACCGCTTGGCATGGGGTAGCGGTCGCTACCCCCTTCCAGTCCCAAAATCCATATTCTTTGACGATCGATTAGCGCTCCTAATAGCGTTGCCTTTGCCGATTTCTGTAGCGGTCAAGGTTAGCGACCGCTACCTTATATTTTTATCTCTTTTTTTTTTCGTCTCTTTGTCTTCAACTCGTTTCTTCCGATTTCCTTCGTCTTTACACCTGAAATGTGAACAACAACCAACTCCAAACCAACGTGAGATCAACACACAAGACTCGACATAAACATAAATAAATAATACAAAACAACCCACACGACTAACAAACGACAAATAAAAACAACGACGAAAACACACACACACAACACAAATCACCCCCCCACGCTCAAATCCTTGCTAGTCCCGAGCAAGGTAAACTCAACCAACACGTGTGTTTGCACAAATCACCTACTTGAACTCACTACAAACCACAATCCAACCAACTTGTCATGAACGAGAAAAATGAGAATTGTATTATCATGTCACTCAATCTCACCTCATCTGTCAAAGTGTATCGCTCAGAAATATGAATTGGTAACAACTAATGCAAGAACAAAATGTAGTAACTTGCATTCAAGAAAGGCTCATCCAAATCCATCATGAACATCGAGAATTCAGACAACAACAACAAGAATATACATGAACCACAATTATCACAAGAATCATCTCTATACTTTGACAAAGAAGAAATAAGAATCGATACAAGATTGCAATAAGGTAGGCTCGGGTCATAGGTGAGAATCGAAAGAAAAATAATAAAGCAAATAGGCTCCTCCCTCGACAACCTCCTTCACCAAATGTTCTCCATCACAACCCCCCTTATAGCATCAACATACATCATAGAATACATGTCTCGGTAGGCAATTATTATTCAAATACTCCCCGCTTTTTACTACTTATTTTTTATATGCTTATTTTTTTTTTCTTTTTGCTTTTTTTTATTTTTTTATTTTTTTTATTTTTTTTATTATACCCTCATCAATTGTTTTTACAACCAAAGAGTACTCGTTTTTTTTTTTTTTTAATATATATAGGGAGTAAGCTTTTTCTTATTATAGCTAACCTTAACACGAGAACATGTTTACATTATAGCAATATCCCCTATTAAACTTCACAATCAAACTTGTAACACTCTCTCAATCTCACATCGCTCGTGGAACTCTCGGTTACAAGAAAAGGTACCATGTAGGCTCAAAAGGTTAACTAGGGAGTCCCTCGACGGCACGGTCATTTTTTAGAAATTTAAAATGTGGAGTTATTCCTAACAATCTCATACGTCATTTTCCATTCTTAACAAAGTCAAAGCAATTTCATATTCACGTGATGTCTACAATAAGTTCAATCATGCATTCTCAAGAAATACCAAAGAATCTCACGTTCACCTCTCAAGAAATATATCAATAACGCTCCAAAGAAGTAAGGCTCAAAACTCGCATTTGTATCAAGGAAAAATCATGCATATCACAAACTCATTTTCTCGACACATAACAAGTGGTACATCCTACAAACCAAGTGAGTTCAAGCAACAACTTAACCTTATCCACATGCAAACACTACCACATTCGGGACAAAACAATTTCATTGAGCGTAGACAAATAATCCCCAACAAAAATAACACACACAAACCACTTACAAGAAATAAACACACAAATATACACAGACTCAAAATAAAATAAAATAAAAATAACAAATAAATACACGAAAAGAAAAACATACCCTAGGTCGTGGCTAGCACGACCTATCTCACATGTCGGATGGTTGTTGTGAAATCCCGGTATTAGCCATTCGAAAGCATCCCCAAAAACCGGTTCTCCTCTTCTAGCGTGTCCACCTGGCAGCTGGTCATTGTGTCGATCCATCTCGTCTATGTATCATCAAGTTTCAGAAGTGTAGTGTTGCCTCTCGATCGCAAATGCAGCAGTTCTAGCATCGATGATCGCTTGGAGATCGTCAGGATGTATCCGGCTCGATGAACCTCTAGTAGCTTCTCCCCAATAGTGCGTTTCTCTTGCGTACTGAGCATATGCATGGTCCCTTGCCTAGTCACCTTGCTGCTCCTCTTCATCATCATCCTCGTCTTCACCGACCAGCCCTCCTTCCAATCGAAAATAGGGAGCGAAACCCCGTATCGAGCGTAATGTCCGGTGGAGTCGCTGGAGCTACCGGAGCTTGATTTGCTGAGGATACTCGTCCTCTAATCCTCGTGGTACTTACGGTCGGGGTTGAATCTTTCATCCTTGATGCCATGTCGATCGGAAAAGGAAAATAGTTGAAAAGTCACTTGGAACTTTTATCAAACACCTTGTTTGCAACTTTGAACTTGAAGAATTTCTTGAACATGTGTATGTGATTCACCCCAAACCTGCACAAATCATGTTCTCAAGTATGTTTGATAGTGATTAGGAGCAAGAAATTTCAGTGAAATCGGTTAAGAATCGAAAGAGAAAATTTTCGCAAGAAAAAAAAAATGAAGAAAAAGAGTTTTTGTGTTATGTTGAAATTGACTCTGCCCGGATCATTTAACTCCCAGAATTTTCATAAACGGCGACCGCGGTGTTTGGTTGGCGAGCGCGGAAATTAGTCGGCTGTCGCGGAATGGTAAATCGCGACCGCCATTTCGGTCCAAAACTTGGCAGATGGTCTGGATGATTTTTCTCATTTTCGGCGATCGCCGATTGTGCTTCGGCGCCCGCGGTCTTGTACCTGGCGACCGCAGATATATATGGGCGATCGCTGAAATAATTAACTCTCGATTTTCATTTTTCAATCAGTTCGATTCTCATGCTCCGAAAACACTATGTAGTCCTGTAGCAATTATTCTTACTCAATTTATTGTCTAGAGTTAGACTTATTCACCATCTTCAATTTCATATGCCAATTCCCTCGAGCCGAGACACATCAACTTGTTCATTTTCGTCGATTATTTCCCTTGTCTTCAACCTTTCTGCTTGTAGAATCATGCACACTCAAAGTGAAGATTAGAAATAACAAGAATATTATACTAAACTAACTAAATGAAATATGAAACTAAAACCAACAAACACTTAAACAAAACTATTCATTTCCCCGGCAACGGCGCCAATTTTGATTAGACGTTTTTTTATGCGCGTCTCTCGTCAAAATCCGAGGTCAATTGTAGTTGACTCGGTATCAATCCAAGGAAACGGAAGAGTAATATTCAAGTGAATGTTCGTGTTAGAAGCATATGACATAATTCTAAATCCTAAATTCAAGTTCGATTAACAAATAAAGTAGATAAAAACATAAATGCAATAACTAAAAGACTTGAATTGAAATGCTATAGTTGAAAAGACTCGGACGATAATATTCAAACTTAGTAATAGATTTGTATTTCCCCTTTTTCGGTCTACACGATTAAACACACGAACGTCAAGTTCCCGGTCGGGTTGCTTAACTCGTAAATACGTTTAATTCACTTAGAGATTCGCTCCCGGTCGGGTTACGATTCTAAGATCGTGTTAATCGCATCTTAACTTTCCGGTTTATACAAATCAATTACTTCGTTCATCATATAATCATCCGAGTTATTATTTAGTTACACATCTTAAAAATCAAACAAGTATGAAACAATTATTAAATATGAAAACATGATTGAAAAACAAGTATAAAATTACATAAGGAAGAACGAAATTAAGTAAACGAGTTTGATAAAAGAAATGATTCAACAATTTAAAGACATTAACAATCTTTCTATCATTCATAAAAAATTCAAAGCAAAGAAAAACAAGACAATTTTGTTGGGATATGTCCTTCGATCCTACGTGTGCAATCCATAAAGTCATAAGGTCGTCTATGGATGTTAAATGATTATTTGATAATATTAATTGTTGGGAACAATATAATATTGATCAATTAAATCATACCTACAGGGTCACACATGGACTCGAAGATAATGTACGATGCTTGATATATATTGATTTAGAATCAATATTTACGTGGATTTAATATACATGCATGGGATGCATGGCTTGCATGGATGCATGTCACATAGTGTGACATGGCATGCCACACAAGCAAGTGGGACCACATACAATGCATTGTGGCATGTGTATGTGGCATGACCTTTCACCTCCTTTGTAACCCCTTTTGTGTGTTAAATGGTGCATCTTTATGCACATTATGAAGGAGGTTACAAAGAGGTGTAATGGTGTGAATAATGGTGTGTTTATATAGATGAAAATCTGATTTTCATCACACACAAGCATCAGCCACGAAAATCCACACAAATAGAGAGAAAAGAGGTGATCTTGGAGATCCATTCTCAAGCAATCAAAGGTGTTCATTATCCGGGTTCATGTGCAACACGTAGAGGCCGGGCCATTTGTGCGGCTTCCACATCCGGACGATCTAAAGGAGTGACGAGGTCATTCACAAGGAGAGCTTCGAGAGGCTGATCCATTTGAGGTGGTTCAATCGACTCAACACCACCTCAACGACATCAACGAATCACTTCGTCACAAAAGTAAGTAATCGTTGAACCTTATATATATATATATATATATATATATATATATATATTGGATGTGTATATATATATGTTTATAGGTGTTCTTATACACATTAAGTGTGCACTAAGATCATGGCATAGTAGATCTATTGCTTTACACGCTTCCGCACACACGGTATATCGATCGGATCGGTATACCGGTACCATCAATTGGTATCAGAGCCTAGGGCTCGTGCACACTTTTGTGTTGGACACGAAGGTTAAATCAACATAATTGGATTTTTGGTTTAATTTTGATTATGTGATTAGATGTAAGGCCGGCCACCGTTAGTGGTCGGGTGAATGATTTCGTCGTTTTTTACGTTTCGATTGGCCATAGTCTTTTGAGGGCTGCGTCCCTTGGAATCATTTGTAATAGATAGGTTTTTCTATTATATTTGTATTGTACTACTTGTAAGCGATGGACTTAGTCCATGGTTCGATGGAGGATCTCGGCTCTCTGGCGAAAACGAGAAGAAATGAAGCAAAACGAAGCAAAACGAAGCAAAACGGACGAAACCGGGCTGCTGGCCAAACGGCGGGCGCCGTTGTAGCTCCAGCGGGCGCTGTTTTGTTTCGGCGGGCGCCGTTTTGGAAACGGCGACCGCCGAAAGCCCTTTTTCTTGGCAGATTGTTCCCGGACCTTTCGGCGGGCGCCGTTTTGGAAACGGCGACCGCCGGTGGTGTTCAGCGACCGCTGGTTGTGAAACGGCGGGCGCTGTTCGTGGTTTTATGGGTACGGAATAGATTTGACCAAAATTGGAGGGCACGGAACTAAAACGGAGGGCGAGGACCAGTCCAGAAGATGTTCAAGGCCTATTTTGTTGCTTTTAATCTTTTCGTTTGAGAGTTGTGAGGTTCTAGGGGCCTTTCGATTACGTATTTAATTGCTTTGCTAGTTATAGGATGTTTTATGTTATAAATGTTCAACTTACATATAAACACCTATGCATGCAAGTTCCCAAAATAATGAGTATAATGTCTTGTCCAAAAACATCACACTCATGAAGCCCTCGATCATAAGTTGGTAGGTCCGCCTCAGCGGGGTACTACTTGTTATCTAGGGATAAGTGGGAGTAAAGGTTAGACCTTTACACGTGAGTTTGGTTTTCTCATCGATAGATCCACTGCAGGCGTGGCTATCGAGACATGAGATGAGAATGGGACTCTCATCGACCGAGAGTGATATTAGATATCATTGACATGGGTGTGTCTACCTATCTTGAAATACTTAAGTGCGGACTCAGTCGGCTTAAAGATTTGCAAGATGAGGATCTCGGAATCGTTTTGTTCTAAGGGACAATGATATTGGATATCAATTGAACAAAATGAAATAAATAAGTACAATTGTTAGACAACCTTATTTGTTTACCGCTTTGTGGATGTTTACATACTTTAGTTATCTTTCTTTTATAGTTTATCATGTCAAATATCAACTCAATTCAAGTTTGGTTCAATTCTTGATTATGAAAAATTGAACAAATTTTCTTGATTCACAACGTAATTTGAGGATGGTCCTCAAATACGAAGACAAGGAAAATGTGTTAGATAACCACATCCTAAGATATCATTGAACAACTCAATATCATGTTCGGAGAATATGCAATGATTGAGCGGTTCGGTGTGAACAGGGTCATCGCTTCAGCTAGGCTGGAAAAATGGAAATCTATGGGATCACATGTGCAACAAATGATTGGATTATTTGTTTCAAGTGACCGCCTAGATTTTTCCTATGATGATTATTTGGCAACCGATTTCATACTTCAATCTCATGATGGTTATAATGCCTTTAGGCTAAATTTTCCATATGAATGGTTTGAAGAAATCGCTTCGTGAGCTCCACGGGATGCTCAAGGCTGCTGAGCCGGCGATAGAGAAGGACCCTAAGAGGGAAATTCTTATGATATAGGATAAGGTATTCAAAAGAGCATGGGCAAGAAGGCTACTAGGGTTCCTAGGGAATCTCAATGCGTCTACTGCAAAATTGTTGGACACTACTTGCAAACTTATAAAAGTTCATATTTTATTCAATTTCAAAACAAATGCCTAATTTGTCTTTCATTTGATGGATTATAAGGTTATGATTATTTACATCTCGGGGAGTGATTTAATCCAAAACACTTAAGTTCATCAATGACACAAATTAGAGACTTTCGAGCCATTGGATGGCGTGAATCGATTGTCTGGTTGGCTCCCTCATATTTTATGAGAGATAGGGCTTCAATTGCATGATAATATCGCTGGTTAGAAAACTTCGATTTTTCACTTACGATTTATCACGTTTTGACATTGAGATAATTTTGAATGGGAAATTCGAATAAGAGTCAATTATTGAGAATAATTGAACTTGCCCAAAGTTCAAAGAAGATGTGAAGAGCGGGGTTGCTTCATCTTCAGGTATTAATGTTATAGACATTAAACTTCACAAATTCTACTTCTTGGGTATTGGATTCCAAACGTAGTTCTCACATTTGTATGTGGAGGAACTACATAGAAGTATAAGTTTGGTGAGTAGAGATGTCGTTCTACGGGCGAGAAATGGAGCGAAGGTCGCTGCATTAGCCGTATGATCATATGATGTTGTTTTGCCTTAGGGCCTTGTTTTAGTATTATAACTATGTAATTTCGTACCTTCAATAAACAATGAATATTGGTTCAGTATTGGATACTGATGGATTAGTTTTTCACTAATTAAATAGTTTGATAACTATTTTAATTGTGAACTATTCTTTTTTTTGGTACGATTATTACATTATTTATGTATACTTTAAACTCAACAAATCATATATAACATTAACACAAAATTCCAAATCGAATAAATCTCATTGAGACAAAACTGTAACATTGTTGATTAGATCAAAATCTAAACATGTAACGAATCTTCTTTTAGAAGGCATTCTAGAATCATTTGACTTGGAGTCATTTGATACATGTGAATGATGTTTGATGGACAAAGATAACAATGTCATCTTTCTTGGAGAAAGGAGAACATGTGAGTGATTAATTAGGGATGATCCATACTGATGTATGTGGAACCTATCAGTTCACAAGCACATGAAGGTTATGTTTCGGAAAAGAGAAAACAAACTATATTAGATATAGTTCGACCATTCGATGAGAGGTCTAAATGAACTACTGGTCTCTTTTGGGAACACACAATTCTTGACTTCAACTTATACACTGAATAGGACGCTGTCAAAAGCTGTTGATAAGACATCATACTAGGTATGGAAAGGGAGGGTCCCTAAATTGTTTTCATCAAGATTTGAGGTTCTAAAAGCTTCTCTGACGAGATTTATCTCTATAGAGCTTGAACTCAAATGGGATAAAAGTTTCCTTATGGTATGTCCATGAGAAACTCGAGGGTACAACTTCTACGATCTATTTGAGAACAATATTTTGTTGCTCGAGATAGTGATTTTCTTGAAAAGAGTTATCTTTCCTAGAAATTCAGTGGGAGCTCGGTTGTCTTGAACGAGGTTCAAGTGAAACAACCAATGATGAATTCTCAAGACTGAGTTGAGAGTATTCTTATGGTTTTGGAAGCCATACCAACCCTCGTAGGTCCGGAAGGCATAGATCTATCTCTATTATTCAAATACTTAGATATTGTGACCAATGAGAGATATGAATCCATGCTTTTGGAAAGCGATGAACCTTCGACTTAATTCCAAGCTATGACGAGTCCAGCTACTGAAAATTGGCATGGTGCCATGAAATCTGAGATTATATCAATATCTGATAATCAAGTTTTGAACTTGATATATTTGCATCACGGGGTTAGACCCAATGAATGCTAATAGATCTTTAAGATCTAAACAGACAGATGGAAAACCTAGGGTTTTCAAAGCAAGGTTGATGGTAAAAGTTTTATTCACGAGGTGGATTATGGAAAAACTTTCACCAGTTGCTTTGATTAAATCATTCAGATTATCTTAGCCATTGCTACTCATCTTGATAATGAGTTATGGTAATATTGGATGCTAAAACTAACTTCTTGAATTGGATTCTGTTTTGGGTCGTTTTTGTTGGAGAGGGTGAGATACGGGGTGGATATGAGGGTTTCGCAACGACTACCAAATCATGTGAATTTATATGTAGAAAGGGTTGAAATTTCTAGACCCCGGGGGAAAAGGATAAGAATTCCGAGCTAGAGAAGATAATGACTCTCTTTTTATATATCTTTTATTCGGTAATTTTCGCCGCCCTTACAATGAGATGAGGGGGTCGGCTTTTATAGGCGAGAGCACATGCTCATGCAGAGACACGACATCAGGACACGTTTAAGATCTAATCTTCGATCATTAAATGCCGGTGCACGATTTTGCATTGGGTTTATGCGAGTTCCGGGGTACGGTGTCTGAGGCGTCTGGCGCGGATCTCGTCGTGGAATCCTGAGTGGGAGGGCCTTTCCTCTTGCCTCTTTGGACGACCCACGGACCCCCGCTGCCTTTTGAACTCGGCCCGGGACGGCGCCCCGGACGCGCTGCAGGCGTCCGGGTCCGGGACCCGGTTGGGTCCCCTCGGGGGATCTCCGAGAGTTTGGCCCGGGATCGTTGTTGCCTCGGAGCGGGCTCGCGACGATCCTCGGGGTTCTTCCTTTCTACTGGTCTTCCGGGGTTATTCTCTGCATGGGCTGCATGGACTCGTACCCGGGGTTCGACCCCGATCTCTCACGTCCGTCTTCGAGAGCGGTGGGCGGGCCCGTCCTCCGTGTGTACAACTTGGTTTTTCCTCCCCCAACATTGGCCCCCGGAGAGATCGCCGGAGGTCTTTCTTCCGGTGATGTTTCCGTCCGTTGGGGATATCTGATCGGCCGTTTTCTCCGCTCCGTATCAGGGCGGAATCCCCCCTTTGGATACCCCCTGGGAGAGACGAGGGGTCTTTGCGGGCTCAGATACCGTGGGTAGGACGGGTTTCCTCGGGGCGTCCGGTTCTCTCCGTAGCTCGATCCAAAACTTCGGGCCGGTGGGTGCCGCCCCTGGTTTTCAGATCACTTAAACATACCCCGAATAAATGGCGGGATTATTCCCGCTTAATTTCGCCCCACCAAGTGCACCTTCCCGCCCTTATAAAGGCTAGGTGTTCAGGCAATTTTGGGGGAAAACTTTAGGTTGTGCTTTTCTCATCAGGCAAACATTTCGCAATGAGGCCAGAAGTTCTCTCGACCCCTTCGGGGTGGCGACGCTTGTCTCGGAAATTCAAGGGTCGATGGCACTACGGCAATTTCCCCCTCCCGATGGCATTCGTCCGGCCATTGGAGGGTTCACTGGGTCCTGAGATCACGCTGACCGACGACGGAGGCCAGGTGTGGACGGTCTCCAAGACTCGCCTGCGCCGGCAGGTAGCTCTCGGGGGTCAAGGCTGGGTCAGATTCGTTCAGCATACCGGGCTTCGGAAGGGCTGGCACATCCACTTGGTGTGGAACCCAGGATCCGGGTTTTCCATCTCCGTCTTTGATAGCCAATGGAACAGAAGATCTTGGCCGGATCGTGCCTCAGTGAGCCCCTATTCCTCGAGCATTTGATCTTCACGGCATTCTCTGTTTTTCTCCTTTTTCCTTTTTCTCTTTGTAAATCTAGGGTTGATCTTTTGATGTAATGGGTTCTCCCCCAACCGGAGATTTTCAATGAAGCTATGTTTATCTTTCGAGGCTTTCTGTCGCCAATCTTTCTTCGTTCGACTCTAGTGCCTTTACAGCCTAAACTGACATGCCCTCCCTCTCGGTTACGCCCTTCCGTTGCTGGGACCGCGGCGTGCGTGATTATCGGGATTGCGGGTCGCTTTGCTGGAATAATTCGTGCTTTGAAGCGGGAACTCCCGCGATTTGGCAGCCTATTTCCGGAGAGACGCCATATTTATTAGGACGGATCACCCCGCACGGGTACTCATCCCGTGACACGGGTCCCGGGGTGCAAACCTCTGGAATTTGTCCCGTGGTTCGGATAGGCGCGCCCCGGGGCTCGCACAGTGAGCCTTCAGGCTCTTGACCCGAGGGCCGCATACCGTTTGGGCCCCGGGCTACCTGGTATTTTGAGTCCGGGCCTCGGGCCTATCCAGTAGGGTTGCAGGGGCGAGCGATCTAGGGGGCAATTATTAGGATCCTGTTGGGCCCACACGTGTCCAATGGGCCTCGTTTGGGCTACTTGGAAAAAAGGGAAAACTTGAGTGTGTTTTACGGGTAACCGCTCCCGCCCCTTCACGTCTTGCGTGCATACCTCTCCTAGACACCTGCCGTGATTGTCGCCCACTTCCTTACTTGCACCGGCGATTCACAAACTCTAAATTGGCTGACGCGCAAGTAATCGAACCCTTCCACTTTTATTTTCTTTCTTGCCCAACTGTTGCTACCTTCATCCTGAGTCGATGTCGAGCTCGCGGGATGAAGTCATGGCCGAGGCGGAGGGATCCTCCGCGAGTTCGGGCGGTGGTACCGCACTGGATGATTCCTCGTCCAGCTCCGGCGAAGATAACGACATCCACCTACTCCACGCCCAATTTCTCCGTCTGATGGATGAGAAGTTTCCGCCGCTCGCCGCCCTTGATTACTCGAGCTACTATCGGACCCACCGCTACATGGCCGCCGTTCGCGACCCATACACCCCGCCCGCTGAATGCCATACCCCCAAATGGGGCGATCATGGCAAACCTAGTGTGATTACCGCCGAGATGATCGAGCGGAAGAGAGTTGTATGGCGGGTGCCGGTGGACGTACACCTTCACGCTCCGGCCCCCGGGGAGTCTCCGTGTTGTCCGCCTCCTGGGATGGTGGCCGTGGGGACGGACGCTCTGGATCTTGGGTTGCGATTCCCACTTCACCCCTCGGTGAGCGCGGCGTTGCAGTTCTGGCGGGTGGCCCCACACCAGATCCATCCCAACGGATGGGCCCAAATCATAGCCTTCCTATCCCTGTTGGGTAGCTCTGGACTGATTCGGGTCTTGACTGATGCCGAGATCCGTCGTTCATTCGGGATCTCGAGCACCGGAGGGTTGAAAGGGCGTTTCACTGTGAGGGGTCGCGATGGCATCCCCACCGTCGGGGTGAAGTCATCGAAGGTCGACATTCCTTGGCCGAGGTGGCTTTATGTCTCTGGGGCCTGGCGAACCCTGACGCCGGCGGGGGAGATCGATATCCCTACGAAATATTCTGAAAAAATCCCGAGTGAGTCGCGTTTTTCCTTAAATATCGTTCTTCCTTGCTGATTCTTGATCTTTTCTTCTTTGTAATTAGGTGTTAGCACCCGGAGAGAGGGCCCTCTGAATTGGGATTACCAGGTCGCCCTGAAGATCGCCGAAGCTTACACCTCGTCCGAACGCCAGGCCACCATCCTTTGCCGAGAAGATCTGCTGCTGAACGCGCGCCTTATTTGCCTGCCGCGACATCTCCACGACCCGTATCCAGGTAATGATGCGAGACCTAAGCTCAACCTCTCTCTCTGATGTCTTCCTTGGTTTCACGACCTATAAATGCGCTCTGATTGCAGCTCCTCGTACATTTATCTTCGAGAGTCGTCCCTGCTCGAAGATGTCGGGGTTCCCTGGGATCACCGATCGCAAGGGGTCGGATTTTCCGATCCCGGCATCGCGGAGCCGGTCCGTTGGGTCGGCCGGTCCTTCGACCTCTGTGGCTCCGCCGCGCTCGGGGTCCATCCCAATCGCAATGCCCCGGACCTCACCGGCCGTCTCTACTGAGGTGGTCGACCCGGACGCACCCCGGCATGCGGCGGCGGATGGCCCCCCGCTGTCCCGTGCTAGTGACAAGGATGTGATCGACCTGACCTCGGACTCCGCACCCCGGACTTCAGAGCAAATAATGGTTCCCCCGGTCTCCTCTCCTTCGCGGGTGAGGATGGAGGCAGTGGATTGTCCTCCCTTGTCTGCCGCGGTCCAGTCTACCCCTCTCCGTATGGTGGAGGGCTCGGTCGCAGATGAGTCGCGGAAGCGCAAGGCTGTTGATGACCCGACGGCCCCGGACCTTAGCTCCGGACGGCCGCCGGTGACCGCGCATGAAGGCTCTGGACTCCCGTCGGCCGTGATGGGATGCTCGCCGTACTACGGTGTAGACCCGAGTCGCCGGCAGAGGTAAGATCAAAACTGAACCCTTTCACTGGTGGTTTTGTAAAATTCGATATTTAGATCGTTATTTGAGACATCTCTCTAGGTTATGTCTGTTTTCAAACACCTTACCCCAACCTTGTCCTTCCTTCGAATGCAGGATCCTGGACGCCACCCCGGACGTGCCCCCTGTGATCCGGGATTATCTAGCCGGCTACGGCCCCGCGCTCCCGGTGGTTACTCCCGGGACCCCGGTCGGCGCGGCTCTGAGCGCTCTTGGCCGGTCCTGGACCCACGAATTGCAGGGCCTGGTTGGCCGTCGGGATCATACGTTCATGTTGGCCACGATGCTGATTAGCCAAGCCGCCATCGTCAGCGCTGCGGGGTTCGAGTGGTCGGAGAACCAGGCCCGTCAGATCGAGCAACTCACCGCGTCAGTGGAACAATGGACAGCGTCCGCCCAGGTGAAGGACAGGCAGGTCGGGGAAATGGCTAAACTGAACGAGGAGGTGATTGCCCAGAGCGATCATCTCATGTCGGAGGTTAAAGATTACACTGCTGCCCTAGCCGCGGCTTCGAAGGACAGGGACATGTGGCGCGAGTTGGCCGAGTATCGGAGCGACAAGCTGGAGACAGCGGGCGCGGAGGCCACGTCCCTCAAGTCACGAGCCGCGGTTCTGTCGCAGCAGATCTCCGATGCGAATGGGGAGGTGGCGAGACTCACCGAATCCTTTGAGGCCCGGGTCGCGGAGGCCGCTGCCCTAACGGTCCAACTAGAGGAAGCCCGGGCTCGGATCGCCGTCCTTGAAGAGGAGTTGTCTAGCCCGTGGACTGACCATCGTGTGCCCAATGATCACTTTTACTCGAGCGGCCTGGCCGACGCCGTCTGATATGCTCATTCGAAAAACGATGTGGCGGCTCGGGATCGCGTGCTGGAGTACTGGAAGAACTATATGAGCACCCGGGTCCTCGATCCTCGGCTTCACCAGGAGTACCTAGACCTCGAGGAGGATTTCCATATCGACATGAAATGGTGGCCGAGTTACGATCGCCTGGTCCGTCCCAAGGAAACGCTGATCAAGCTTCCCACGCCGGCACGAGCAGAAAAAGTGGAGATCGAGCCCGAGGCGGGAGACGCGGCTTCCTCCGTTGGTGCGGCGGGTGGCTCCCCGAGGCCCGAGGATGGGCTATCTCCTCGCCAAGTGGCAGTCATGGAGGACGTCGTTGCCGGTTTCCCTGAGCAGAGCATTGATGCTTTATACGAGGGTTTCGAAGCTGACCAGTCCGTGCAGCCCGCTGAAGAAGGTGTTGAAGCCGACGCCGATGCCCCGCTGGAAGAAACCCCTGATGCTGACCCGGAGTTAGCGTCGACGTCCCCGAGGTCGTAGGTCGTGGTGGCTCTTGAAGTTCGTCCCTGGTTGCCTCATGAATTTTTATTCTCTGCTTTTGTTCTGTTCAGATAAGGGCCTCGGCCTGAAAACAATTTCTTGTTTTGATTTGGTTTTTTGTTGGGGTAGCAGCCCGAATATTTTGGTGGGGATGGCCCTTGGTATTTTTAATCATGTTTTTGCTTTCTCACCACGATTTAAACTTTTATTTGCGTGTTTCGTGTGGGGCCTTAGGGCTTTTCTTTAGTCCTGGGTGTTCAGGGGTTTTTAGCTTGGTTTCTACGAGCCGCGGGCCCTGGGTTCTTGGTTGTCCCGGGTATCGGGGCCCCGTGCGTAGTGTTCATATTGAATTTTGCCTGCTGACGCGAATTTTTATTTCTTTCCGAGTTTCGGCTTTGGCCAAAGGTTTTTGGTTCTTTTTGTACCCGTACCTCCGCGACCCGGGGCTCGGTAGAGTCCTTATGGGTTTGGGGATTGTCGGTTTGAATGGGGTTTTTGTGGCTTTGTATAGCTTTTATTTTCTTCCCCCCGTGCTCGCAACTTGGGACATGGTAAATATCGTTCTTACTCTAGAGTCGCCGAAGTTGAAGACTGAATGGGTTCGTGGCCTTTTGGGCTTTTGCGGATGAGTCCACAAATTATTCTTGTATCGTCCCCGCTGCCCGTGCCCCGGGATTGTGTTATTTCAACCTCCGGTTCCCGGGTCTTAGGCAAGTTAGGTCTTTTTCTTGACTAAACGACAATACGTGAATCATAGGGAATTGTTTCAAATTCTCCGACACTCGTGGGTGCTCGTTCTTTTGCTGTCTTAGAGCATATACATATAACTCCGCCCATTGGCTTTGTCGGGGCTCGGGCCTGCTCCGGCGTTGGCTTCGTCGGGGCTCGGGCCTGCTCTGGCGTTTGGCTTCGTCGGGGCTCGGGCCTGCTCCGGTCTTGCTCCTCTATGGGTAAAATTTCTTCAGGTGCAATGCATTCCATCGGTATTGGTCTGGGGTCCCGTCCATTAATTCCAGTGCGTAGGCCCCGTTCTCCAAGCACGTCGCTACTCGGAAAGGTCCTTCCCATGTCGGCCCGAGGGCCCCGGAGTGGGTTCCTAGTAATTTTTTCAACACCAACTCCCCGGGGCTGAACTCTCGGGCCCTAACCTTCGTATTGTATAGCTTGGCAATCCGCCGTTTGTTCATCGCATTGAGGGAGTCAGAACTCAACCTCCTCTCCTCAAGGAGATCTAGCTCGAGGCGCAGTACCGCCTCGTTCTCCGGGGTGACGTCCTGGGCGGTGCGGTGTGAGCGCACTACCACCTCGGCCGGGACCACGGCTTCCGTACCGAACGCGAGGGCGTACGGTGTCTCTCCAGTTGCGTTTTTTACCGTGGTGCGGTATGACCACAGCACCTCCGGTAGCTCCTCGGCCCATTTTCCTTTTTGTAACTCCAGCTTCGCCTTGATGGTGTGCTTCAAAATCTTATTCACCGCCTCGACCTGCCCATTGGACTGCGGGTGGTACGGGGTTGAAAACGCCCTCCTTATACCCCATAGCTCGCAGAAATCCGCCACTCGCTCGCCGTCAAACTGCTTGCCGTTGTCCGAGATGATGGACTCGGGCAACCCGAACCGGCATATGATGTTCTTCCAGATGAATTTGATTACTTGGGGTTGATCGATCTTCTGGATTGCTTCCGCCTCGGCCCATTTGGTGAAGTAGTCGACCGCGACAAACGCGAATTTGACTCCGCCCGGGGCGGTGGCCAACGGGCCGATGATGTCTATGCCCCACCGGGCGAACGGCCACGGGGAGTACAGCGCCTTGAGGGTCCCGGGCGCGGTGAGGATGTTGGGGCCCATGAGTTGGCACTGGACACATCTCTTTGCAAAATCGGCAGCGTCGCGGCGTAGGCTTGGCCAGTAGAAACCTTGGCCCATGGTTTTGTGGGCCAGAGATCGACCGCCGGCGTGGTTGCCACATATGCCTTCGTGGATCTCGGACAAGACTTTGGTTCCCTCGTCCCTGGATATACATTTTAACAAAGGCATAGAAAAGCTCCTGCGATAAAGTTGGGATCCCAGAATAGAGTACCTTGCAGCCCGTATGCGGAGCTGTTTAGCCTCGACCCTGTCCGGGGGCAGGGCCCCGGACTCGATGAATCCTTTGATCGCGTCCCGCCAATCGGCCCCGTACTCCGGGACTACGGGGAGAACTTCGTCTCGAGCGTCGACCGAGGGCGTCTTTAGATGTGTTAGCACGACTCGGGATAGATCTCCGGATCCTTCGGAGGAGGCCAACTTGGATAGCGTGTCGGCTTGTGAATTTTGTTCCCTGGGGATTTGCTCGATTCGGACATCGGGTATCTTGCCGCACAACTCCCACACCAGCTCGAGGTACTTGACCATTTGTTCGCCTTTGGCTTCGTAATCGCCCGTGACTTGGTTCACTACTAGCTGTGAATCCATGAACACATGGAGCTGCGGGACGTCTACCGCGATGGACATCTCGAGGCCTGCTACGAGTGCCTCGTACTCTGCTTCGTTATTTGTCGCGGGAAACTCGAATTTTACCGCGTGGGCAAACGAGTCACCGTCTGGCCCGAGGAGCACCACTCCGGCCCCCGAGCACGCACTTGTAGACGACCCGTCCACGTAAAGTCTCCATGGGCGTGCTTGACCCGTGCTCCGCTGGGGAAAGGTTAGCTCGACGACAAAATCCGCGAGTGCCTGTGCCTTTATCGCGGTCCGGGGAGCGAAAGTGATATCGTACTGACTCAACTCCAGGCTCCACCGGAGCAATCTACCCGTTACATCGGAGCGATGCATGACTTGTCGCAAAGGCATTGTGGTGAGCACTTCCACGGGGTGCTCGAACAAGTATGCCCTGAGTTTGCGGACCGAAATTATCAGAGCGTACGCCAACTTCTCGAGCGGTGTGTACCGAGTCTCTGCCTCGTGGAGGACATGGCTTACGAAATAGATGGGTAGGTGGAGGGTGCCCTCAGCTCGGACGAGCACCGCGCTCAACGCGCACTCCGATGCGGCGAGGTAAAGAAAAAGTTTCTCCCCTGCTTTGGGGACCGTCAGGATATGGGGTCCTGCGAGATACTCCTTGATTCGTCTGAAGGCGTCCTGGTTGTCCTTCTTCCAGTGGAACTCTTGGTTTTTGATTGATCCGAAGAATGGGCGGGTTTTGTCCCCGAGACGCGATACGTATCGGCTGAGCGCCGCGAGGCAACCGGTAAGCCGTTGGACTCCCTTTACGTCCCGCGGCTCGGCCATGTCGAGCACGGCCTTGATCTTTGCTGGGTTCGGCTCGAGTCCATATTCCCCGAACACGTGTCCCAGGAACATTCCTTTCTTGATCCCGAAGTGACACTTCTTGGGATTCAACCTCATGTTGTAATCCCCGAGGACCTCAAAGACCCGAGCGAGGTCTGTGACGTGGTCCGCCTCGCTCGTACTTTTCACAATAATGTCGTCAATGTATACTTCTACCGTTTTTCCGATCTCTCCGGCGAACATGGTGTTGACCAGCCTTTGGTAGGTGGCCCCGGCGTTCTTTAGGCCGAACGGCATCCGTTCCCAACAGTACACGTTGCTTCCGGTGTAGAAGGCGGTGTGGCGGGTGTCCTCGGGATCCATTGGAATCTGGTGGTAACCGGAGCTTGCATCCATAATGGAGAATATCGCGTGGCCCGCGGTGCTGTCGACCAATTGGTCAATGTGGGGCATCGGGAAATGGTCTTTGGGGCACGCCTCATTGAGGTCGGAATAATCGATGCAGAGCCTCCACTTGCCCCCCGTTTTCCGCACCATCACCGCGTTTGACACCCACGTTGCGTCATGCGGGGCGAGGCGTATTAGCCCGTCCTTCAAGAGCTTTTGGGCCTCGGCGGCTAGTGCTTCTCCCTTTTCGGGCCCCATCTTCCTCCGTCTCTGGGCTACCGGACGGCGCTTGGGATCCAAGCGGAGGCGGTGACTGGCATTCTCTGGGTCAACCCTTCCGAGCTCTCCGCTGCTCCAGGCGAATGTGGCTAGGTTGGCCTTCAAGAACGACTCGAGGTCTACCCGGGTCCCGTGGTCCATGAGGGAGCCGAGTAACACCTGTCGGGGGAGCTCCGGGGTCCCGACCTCGCACTGCACGGGTGCCTCGAGGGTCTCGACTCCGCGGTCGTTCCGGAGACGGGTCTCGGGGAAAGGGTCGAGACTACACTCACTGATGCTTGGGGACTCGAGATCCTTCCCCGGTCCGAGGCCGACAACTCGCTCGCCCGGGCCGGAGCTCGGGTTGATCATCGTGCCCTCGCGCCCCGCCCCAGGTGCGGCGCCGGCCTCGAGGACGGGGACTGAGGCAACCGAGTTGGACGTCCCTTTCTCGGGCCCGCGAGAGGTTTGGGGGTCCAGGTCGAACACGCTCGTTTGGGCTCCTGGGGTACTTAGCCTAGCTAAAAGCTGATTTACCCGGGAGGTATCTGTCGCGGCTTCCGCCGTTGGGTCCGTTAGTTCATAAGAATTTGAATAGAGCAAACACTTTTTTGCCATTAGTTGGTCCCCTCTCACGGTGCCAATAGCTCCGGAGGGGACGGGGAATTTGATACAGTAATAGTATGTAGAAGCCACAGCTTCGAAAGCTTCTAAGAAGGGCCTCCCCAGAAGTGCGTTGTACCCGCTAGCCCTATCTATTATTACGAACTCGAGGTTTCTCAACACCTTGACCTCGGGTCTGACGGAGTCCGCTAGCTCGAGAGGCAAAGTGATCGTACCAAAGGGGGTCACCACGTCGCTGCCGAACCCCTTGAGTCTGAGGTCGCACGGGAGGATATATTGGGCGAGCTGGCCCATCTGATCCAGGGCTTGTTTGTAAAGGATATTGCAGTGGGCCCCGCTATCGACCAGCAACCTCGAGACCTCCATCCCTAAGATGGGGGCTTTGATTACCAGGGCGTCCCTCTTGGGAAAGGTCACGCCGATCTTGTCCGCGGGAGAGAACGAGATCTCCGCATTCTCCGTGATCCCGGGGGGCGGGGCCGGTCGCGTCGCGTGATAGACCTGCCACACCTCGAGTTCACGCCTCCTCTTGCGCTTGCTATCACTGGCTATCGGGCGTAGCCCGCCGATCATGAGAATTTGGCCTCCCTGGGCCCGGTGCGGGTCGTGGGTTTGCGGGTCGCGACCCGCACTTGCCTGTCCGGGGTTCCCTCGGGCTGCCGCTCCATCGCCCCGGGGGCCGGGGCGCGACAACAAGTCCCAGAGCTTCCCATCCTCAAACAGCTTCCAAAGTTGCCGGAGTAGCTGTCTGCACTGGCCCGTAGCGTGCCCATGCTGGTCATGGAAGGAGCACCACAGCCTCCTGTCTAATTTCCCCTCGGGGGCTCGCATGGGCCCCGGTTTCACCAAAATGTCTCCTCCCACGGCTAGCAAAATTTCCATCATGGTTAGGGCGTCCTGGCCGGTCTGCTCTACGAGTTTCACCTCCATCTCTCTATAGCTGGGCAGCGGGCGGCCCTGCTCGTAAGGCTTGTAAGGGGCCTTCCGCGGGGCCTGGTTGGCCCTCCGGTCCGCGGGCTCCGGGTCCCGCCTCTTTCGCTCCGGGGCACTCTCGTTCCCCCGCATAAGTCGCTGGAACCAACACTGGGCCCCGGCTTTGATGCGGAAGTCTTCATAACTTCGCGGGTAGCAGAGCATCAGGTGTTTGAATAGCTCCGAGTTCTTTCGGAGCCCACTCATGGCCGTGTGCAATTTTAAATCGTCACCGACTTCCTCGCCGCCGATCAGGATATCCCCCACTCGGTCCACATAGGACTCGTCTCTTTCGTCTGCCGCCTGCCTAACGCCGATCAACCTCTGGCTTTGCTCGAGCCGATTGACCTTTGAGGCGAAGTGAGCGACGAAGCGTTGGACCAAGTCGTCAAAACAGTGGATGGATCGGGAGGGTAACCCCGCGAACCACTTGTGGGCCGTGTCCCCGAGGGTGAGGGGGAACAACCTACACCTGGTGGCGTCGCTGGCACCCCGTCCTGACATGTAGGTGCGGAAGCGGCTGAGGTGGACCTCGGGGTCCGTCTTCCCGTCGTAAAGAGTGGTCTGCAGAGGCTGGATCTCGTACTGCATGGTGGCGTGCTCGACCTCCAAGGCCAGAGGCTCCTTGCAGAAGTCGATCCGCTCGGGCTTTACCTGAGCCTCGGCGAGCCTTCTCTCTACCTCGCTCACTTTCTCGTACAGGTCCCGGAGGCCTGCCTCGGGTCCCGGTGCGATCGGGACTGGGGGGACGGGGTGAGGATCATGCCTCCCCAGTGTCTCTCGCAAATCTGCCCCGTGGTCCGGGGCCCCGTGTGCTGACGACGCGGACAGGTACTCGGCTGGATCATTCAGGTCGAACATCAATCTCCTAGCCGGGGCGACGCGCTGGTCACGGCTTGTTTGTCCTGGCCCCAGTCGGTCGAAAGCGCTGGCCTTGACCTGTTTTCTCGATGACAGAGATATGGGGGTATTAAGAGCGTGCTTACGTTGGGCCAAACTGGCCATGACTTCGTCGATCTTCTCGGGGGTATCGAGCATACTGCCCGAGAAGAGAGCCGGGGTGGCGGGAACTGGTGGATCTCGGCGTGGGCCGGGGCGCGCGCGCCGGTTGTGCCGTTCGGTGAGTAGGTGACGCTTCAAACGTCGCGCTTCGGAGTTGCTTCGCACCTGGCGCCGAGCGGTTCGTTGAGAACCTGGCTCCTTTAAGTGGATCTCGGCCTCCGACGCGGGATAGCATCCGTGTGTGGTCGGTGCCGGGATCTCGGGTTCGTCTTCCACGGGCATCTTTGCTCGTTCTGACCTTCTCCGAGTAGCGGACCTCGAAGAATCCGACGCCGTGGCTCCGTCTTGCTCCTGGCTGGTCATTTCTTCACCAAAGCTCTTTTCCTGGGTCTAGAAATACAACCCCCTCCTTCTAGCGCCAACTGTTTTGGGTCGTTTTTGTTGGAGAGGGTGAGATACGGGGTGGATATGAGGGTTTCGCAACGACTACCAAATCATGTGAATTTATATGTAGAAAGGGTTGAAATTTCTAGACCCCGGGGGAAAAGGATAAGAATTCCGAGCTAGAGAAGATAATGACTCTCTTTTTATATATCTTTTATTCGGTAATTTTCGCCGCCCTTACAATGAGATGAGGGGGTCGGCTTTTATAGGCGAGAGCACATGCTCATGCAGAGCCACGACATCAGGACACGTTTAAGATCTAATCTTCGATCATTAAATGCCGGGGCACGATTTTGCATTGGGTTTATGCGAGTTCCGGGGTACGGTGTCTGAGGCGTCTGGCGCGGATCTCGTCGTGGAATCCTGAGTGGGAGGGCCTTTCCTCTTGCCTCTTTGGACGACCCACGGACCCCCGCTGCCTTTTGAACTCGGCCCGGGACGGCGCCCCGGACGCGCTGCAGGCGTCCGGGTCCGGGACCCGGTTGGGTCCCCTCGGGGGATCTCCGAGAGTTTGGCCCGGGATCGTTGTTGCCTCGGAGCGGGCTCGCGACGATCCTCGGGGTTCTTCCTTTCTACTGGTCTTCCGGGGTTATTCTCTGCATGGGCTGCATGGACTCGTACCCGGGGTTCGACCCCGATCTCTCACGTCCGCCTTCGAGAGCGGTGGGCGGGCCCGTCCTCCGTGTGTACAACTTGGTTTTTCCTCCCCCAACAGATTCTAGAAGAGAATGTGTTTTGACACAGCCAAAGAGTTTTATCGATCCTAATAAGGCTGAGAAATTATGCAATCTTATAATTCCATTTATGGAATAAAGCAAAGCATATCGGAGTAGCAGTCTTCAGTTCAATGAATCCATACTGGGTTTTGGATTTCAGAGGAACTCGTAAGAATCTTGTTTTACAAGAAGAACAGTGGGAGTTACGTTGTATACATTGTGTTGTATGTCGATGACATACTCCTTATTGGAAACAATGTTTCTATGCTTAATTCTATTAAAGAATGGCTTGGAAATTGTTTTCAATAAAGGATCTTGGAGATGCACAGTACATATTGGGCATCAAGATCTGTCGGAACAGATCGAAAATGATGTTTGGACTTAGTCAAGTGACCTATATTGATAAGGTACTTGATAAGTTCAGAATGAAAGACGCCAAAAAGGGTCTCATTCCAATGAGTCATGGCACATCTCTTAGCAAGATGCAAGGCCCTACGGGACTTGATGAGCAAAAGAGGATGGAAAACATTCCTTATGCTTCGGCAATAGGGTCTATAATGTACGCCATGATATGTACACGACCGGACGTATCGTATGCTTTGAGCATGACGAGTCAGTTTCAAGGAAATCCAGGTGAGGCGCATTAGACTGCGGCCAATAATATTCTTATGTACCTTAGATGGACTAAAGAATATTTTGTTGTCTTTGGAAGACAAAAAGAGTTGATATTAACAAGCTGTTTGAATGCTAACTTCAAAACAGACTAAGATAATTTCCGATTTTAATCTGATTATATCTTTTGTCTGGTTAGAGGTGAAATTTGCTGGAATAGTTCCATGCAATGCAATATAGCTGATTAAACTACAGAAGCTGAGCACATTATTGCATTGGATGCAATAATGTTGGCAGTTAAGATTTGAAAGTTCTTGAATGAACTAGGTGGCGTAACTAGCTCAGCCCATCCGATAGTTCTCTATTTATAGTAGAGTTATCGCGCAAGCCAATGAGCTAGGAAGCACCACAAGTCTAAAACTGGTGCTCAGGAAGTTCCACATTATCTGGGAGATAGTTTTGTGGAGACATCAAGATAATAAAGTTGCAACTTTTGGTAAGGTTGCAAACCCGTTTTCTAAACCTCTCCAGCAGTTTAAGCTTGAGGCTTTCACAACTGCAATAGAGATCAAACATCTTAGAGATGGGTTGTGATTTCTATTACTGTATTAGATACTTTTGGAGATTTGGTAAACATTCACTCATATGTATAATACATGTTTCTTCATATAAATATGGTTTAATTTATATGAATTGTCCAAATGATTAAGTGATATCAATTGGGTTATGAGGTCGACTTACCGCATAATGAAGTCCCAATGGTTGAACTGATATACTTAAATCATATAGTTGTTCCTGGTTCGTATAATCGAGTACGGACAAACCGATAATACAATGAACTAGTTTGTAATGTGTACTATAGCGCCGCTTCATGGGCTAGTGATGTGGGACATCAAGTACAATTACATAGATATTAGCTGGGAGCTAATGATCGAACAGACCCGACTGGAATAGTATTTAAGTTTTCGAGTCATAATACTATTTCATTGACTGTCGAGCAATTTCCTCTGACCTGAGTAGTCCAGAGTGATTCCATTGTGAAATGGTGTACTTTGATACAAGTAAACGCCTTTCGTAAAAGTAGGTTATAAAACTTGTTATTGGGTATATCAGGAAGCAAGTGGGAGAACTTGGATTGACAAGATGGGATTGTCCTCCATTTTATAATGGGATACATGTCTTACCGGCCACTTGGAGAGTCGAGACTGTGGAAAATACGTGGCCACGTCCAGATTCGTATCATAGTGATAAATCTGGTTTTACAGTCTGTCTCAAAGTCCAAGAAAGGTTTGAACCGATTGAGGATGACTCGAGTCTTGCCTCAAGTTCAAACTTAGACATAAAGTGACAACAGGAAGTTGGCAGCACACTGGCTCTGAAGGCCAAGTGGGAGATTGTTGGGATATGTCCTTCGATCCTACGTGTGCAATCCATAAAGTCATAAGGTCGTCTATGGATGTTAAATGATTATTTGATAATATTAATTGTTGGGAACAATATAATATTGATCAATTAAATCATACCTACAGGGTCACACATGGACTCGAAGATAATGTACGATGCTTGATATATATTGATTTAGAATCAATATTTACGTGGATTTAATATACATGCATGGGATGCATGGCTTGCATGGATGCATGTCACATAGTGTGACATGGCATGCCACACAAGCAAGTGGGACCACATACAATGCATTGTGGCATGTGTATGTGGCATGACCTTTCACCTCCTTTGTAACCCCTTTTGTGTGTTAAATGGTGCATCTTTATGCACATTATGAAGGAGGTTACAAAGAGGTGTAATGGTGTGAATAATGGTGTGTTTATATAGATGAAAATCTGATTTTCATCACACACAAGCATCAGCCACGAAAATCCACACAAATAGAGAGAAAAGAGGTGATCTTGGAGATCCATTCTCAAGCAATCAAAGGTGTTCATTATCCGGGTTCGTGTGCAACACGTAGAGGCCGGGCCATTTGTGCGGCTTCCACATCCGGACGATCTAAAGGAGTGACGAGGTCATTCACAAGGAGAGCTTCGAGAGGCTGATCCATTTGAGGTGGTTCAATCGACTCAACACCACCTCAACGACATCAACGAATCACTTCGTCACAAAAGTAAGTAATCGTTGAACCTTATATATATATATATATATATATATATATATATATATATATATATATATATATATATTGGATGTGTATATATATATGTTTATAGGTGTTCTTATACACATTAAGTGTGCACTAAGATCATGGCATAGTAGATCTATTGCTTTACACGCTTCCGCACACACGGTATATCGATCGGATCGGTATACCGGTACCATCAAATTTAAAGTGCAAACTAAGAAGAAATTAACTTATCGAAACTAGTGCAAATTATAGGCCGTCGAACTAGATCGTGCTTCTCGTGAACGTTGCCGTCGTCAATGGCATCGTCCCCAACTTTCTCCCATGTTCAGCAGGCGAGAGATATCTTTTTCCTTCATTTTCCATGCCTAAATGCACCAGCCGCACTCCAAAAACCGCCCCGCAACTGCTCCCTCATTTCAGGATTTCTTTAAAAGGGCAGCGGTCGCTAGTATGGGGGTAGCGGTCGCTACCCCCCTCCAGAACCCAAATTGACAAAATGGCAGCGACCAGCCAGCGTGCCTCATAGCGTTCCCCGTAGCAATTAGTGTAGCGACCAGAACTCTTCATATAGCGACCGCTAACTAGGTAATTCAGCTCCTTGCCTCGTCTCTTCGTCCACGACTCGTTTCTCTCGACTTTGCTTCGACTTTTCACTTGAATTAATACACAACAAACCAACTACACACCCCCGTGAGATCAACACATACAACTAAACATAAACACAATAAATAACATAAAACAACTAACACGACTACTAAAAGACAACTAAAAACAAAGACGAAAACACACACACACGACACAAATCAAAAACGATCTTCAATTTTAGATCCACGCATCAATCAATTGAACCCGAAGTTCATTAAAATAAGTGACTTGCAATATTCAGCAAGTAATCTGCCATATTCATTTACATATTAATGAAGGTGTGACAAAATCACATATATTTGTGATAAATGAACTATAAGAGTTCAAATACCAAAGAGATCAACTCAAATGTTGATTCTAATATACGCCTGAAGCGTAGTAGATCGATATGAAAATATAAAATGAATCCGCGAAAAAAATAAAGAAATTAAGTCACCCTCAAAATCTCCCGAAGAGAGTTAGATGAAAATCTCATTGAAAAAGCATGTGCACATGATAATAGAAAATCGTGGGATTGCGGAACAACCAAATTAAATATTATGAGAAATGCTTTGGTTGATATATTGAATTGTCATCAACATTGAAAAATAGAAAGTCGTCAACGACATATTTGCCTCAATAAGTTGATCTAGAAAAATTGAATGCAAAACTTAAATCAATGATAGTGTGTCAGCAGCACTCGAAAAATAAGAAACGAGCAATTGAGGTTGAGCATGACTCGCTGAATAAATGAATATTTTAACTCATAGTACACACCTCAAAATATTATCCCAGAAGGATATATGTGGGTGTTCGTACGAAAAACGAGTAATGATAATGTGAATGTCATGTACTCTTTTCCTCGAGTATTTTTTCCTACAGGGTTTTATAAAGAGGTTTTTAACGAGGCATGCACATCACTCGATAATATTTAATGAGGATATCAGAATGTTCCATATGAGTTTATTTTCGAGATAGAGTGAGATATTGAACCTGAAGTTCAAATGATTGTGGATTGAAGTTCACATTATTGTTCATTTGTCAAGAAATGTATATTGAACACTAGACGAATCACTACAAAAAAACCGCGGATCCCCTACGGGGATTCCCCACGGCCTTTTTCCCGTAGGGATTTCCCTACGGCATCCCCTACGGGAGCATATTTTGAGATCCCCTACGGCATTCCCTACGGCTCCAGCCGTAGGGGTGACTCCCGTAGGGGATTCCCGTAGGGGACTGCGCGCGAATTCGCGCGCATACCTTCCCTCCAAGAGGCCCTACGGGGTCCCCCGTAGGGAATAATAAATCCCCTACGGGAATTATTCCCGTAGGGATCCCCTACGGCAAATGCCGTAGGGGAGTATTTTTTTTTTTTTAATTATATTCAATTAAAGAAATCCCCTACGGGTATTTTTCCCGTAGGGGTCCCCTACGGCAAATGCCGTAGGGAGTTTTTTTTTTTTAATAATACAATTAATTTATATAATAATAAATTCATTAAATGTTATTATAAAATTACGTTAAATTGTTTTAAATGTTTTTTTTAAATCAATATTTTACTAGATAATAAAATTACAATTAAAGTTTTTTTAACCATACGCACTACGCAATTACAATTATGCAACTACGCAATTACACAATTTTATAAAAATAGTTAATTATAAAAAATATCGCAATTACGCAAAAATTACGGAAAAATAATAAAAAGGTATTATAGTCTAAACAAATTTCAAAAACTACTACTAAATAATATTTAAATCTACGTAAAACTTGTAAACGCAAAA
Organism: Euphrasia confusa; assembly: GCA_954870475.1. Classification (NCBI taxonomy): domain Eukaryota; kingdom Viridiplantae; phylum Streptophyta; class Magnoliopsida; order Lamiales; family Orobanchaceae; genus Euphrasia; species Euphrasia confusa. The sequence continues at coordinate 27,745,674 of OX940970.1, read as the reverse complement.
AAGTTAAAAAATAAAAGACCTTATATATTAATAAAAAAATATTGAAAGTTCTATTTAATTTAATATATTTAAATTCCCTTTTATTTAAAATTACCTTTTTTTTAAACCAATATATATATATATATATATATATATATATATATATATATATATATATATATATATATATATATATATAAGTTAATGGTACATATATATTATCTTTTAAGAATTGGACATATAACTCAGATAGCCTAGCGGTTATCATCCTCTTCTTCATTCATAAGGTCAAGGGTTACAAAGCCCTCAATTGAGGGCTGGGCTTGTCTCGAGCCTTATTATTACAAAGCCCTCAATTGAGGGCTGGGCTTGTCTCGGGCCTTGTAATGGTGAGATGTTGTCGGGCCTCGGATCGTGGGTCGGGCTTGTGGCCCGAGCCGCTTGGAGCTCCCGTTTTTAATTAAAACTTATTCCCTACGGGGATAAGCCGTAGGGATCCCCTACGGGCGAACCTACGACAGCCCCGTAGGGATCCCCTACGGGAAAGAACGGGCGCGGAAAGCAGTCCCCTACGGCTCCCCTACGGCCAGCCCGTAGGGATTTCCCCTACGGCTCCAAAAATCCCGTAGGGGATTGGTTCCCTACGAGGCAAACCCCTACGGCGTGATTCCCGTAGGGAACCCTGTTCCCTACGGATTTATGTGGATTTCCCTACGGGAATTGCCGTAGGGAATAGGGATCCCCTACGGGCGAACCTACGACAGCCCCGTAGGGATCCCCTACGGGAAAGAACGGGCGCGGAAAGCAGTCCCCTACGGCTCCCCTACGGCCAGCCCGTAGGGATTTCCCCTACGGCTCCAAAAATCCCGTAGGGGATTGGTTCCCTACGAGGCAAACCCCTACGGCGTGATTCCCGTAGGGAACCCTGTTCCCTACGGATTTATGTGGATTTCCCTACGGGAATTGCCGTAGGGAATCTGCGAATTTTTTGTAGTGAATCTAAAATACTCTTGAAGAGTTATCGGCCGGTTATAGCAATTGCGAATGCTCTAGTCAATATAGATGTCTGGTAAAGGCATGTCCCTGAAGGACGAAAAATATACAATAATACAAATGAATGTGAAACTCGAAAATTCGAAGGTTGTGTCCTGAAGACCAAAATTTATATAACTAAGTTTTTCCTATATGATTTTATTAGTTACAGGTTTTAATGAGACTGATTGATCACAAAGTCAAAGATCTTCGGTGATTACAATCAGGGGGAGCAGGCTGTACTCTTTTTCCTTCGTCGAGGTTTTGTCCCACTGGGTTTTCCTGACAAGGTTTTAACGAGTCAGCAATCCTGTAAATAGTCATTCAAGAGAAGTGTTATGAATATTATTAATTAGTGAATGACTAGTTTACCCTTTCTTGGTGAACAAGACAGAAACCTTACTTTGTATCCTATATAAAGACGTCTCTCCATAACAATTCTATTCTCCTCTCATATTGTCTCTCGTTCTACTATATTATTCTCTCTTAATTCCTTTTGAGTTTATAACATTTAGTAAATATTATTATGATTTAATATATTTATTACTACACTTTTTTTAATTTATTATTATAAGTCAGTTATCGTTATGGATGATGACTACATAAATTTGAGAGAAGCATTCAGCATTCACTTCCCATAAATAATTATAATTTTAAAATTAAAATTAAAATCATTTATATTATAAAAAAATTATAAATGCATAGATCTGTTAAAATAATTAAAATCGTAAATTATCTAATATAACACAATCATTTAATAAACAAGTTAAGCATGTTAATTTTATCTTGACCAATTGACCCGTAATTGACCATTTACTAATTGGATCATGACAGGTTGATCCGCCATTAACCATGTGGGTCAACCAATTTTATTTTGTGGGTATTTCGAGTTAAAAGTCATATAGAATCGATGGAATAGTATAGAAAATCTATTTTTTTAATTAAATTATAATATAATTTGAATTTTATATTTATTTTGAGAATCTCAAAAAATATTTTTGTTAATATAAACAATTAAACGTTGTTTTTAATTGCACCATTATATAAAAATCAAATTATTGCAACCGACATATTGTAAATTAAAGCTTCACCGCATACCATTAATAATTTAGAGCAAACTCATCAACATATTTATGATGAGAATACACAAGACATGATGAAGAAATGTACTACTTAACTAGGTTAATTTTTTCCTAAGGGCATTTTGGTCCTCCTTCTTTCGTCTTCCAATCGTTGTAGCAAGGGCACGTCTCCTTATTGCCGTCAGTTCCCGGAGGCACACATAGGCACTTGGCGCAACATTTTTGGCAGAAGAACATGCACGGCTTCTTGTGTGACGTCGCCGAACACCGGTAAGTGCAACGAGGGTTGCAATCTATTAATTGCATAATATACATCATACATTCGAGTAAGTTATTGAGCTTTTCATATATATAATTTATAATTCATTACACAATATATAGTCGATATTTCCGTGTACCTTGAGGACGAAGGTTGTTGTATCCCTGTCGATAAAAAGGGGGGATAATGTGTTAGAACAACATATCATATAGGCTACATTTGATTTATCGATCAATGGAACCTTAATTAATTACTTAATTACCTCGGCCACAATAGAGAAAGTCACCAAAATCATTATCAATAAAAGACTAGTGAACGAGTATGAACGTGGTGCCATTTTTTTTGTTATATCACAACACATGAATGAAATGGAGAGAGTGATTGCAAGAAGATATTTATAGATAAAATTTTCTCTAGGAAAAAATGATTCGTGATGACTAATAATTTTCCGTATTTGATTTCCTAATTAATTAAAATTTTCAGCCTTTTGGTAGGTTGGTAAAACGAATTTAAGATTCATATAAATATAAGTTGCCATAAATTGAAAGGGGTTAATTTTATTTGATTGTTTCTGTTTTATATTTATTGTGAAGGAAACCATGAGTAGAAATTGTTAATATTTCTTAATTAATGAGAAAATATAAATAACAGTCAAACTAAATATATAACTAAAACAATTTAAAACAAATTATAATGAGTTATTTTAAGAGTTGATAAAACCTTTTATTTTTATTTAATAAATAAATTAAATTGTGTGGATGAAAACTAAATTTAAATTTATACAAGTGTTAATTTGTTTGAGAATTTAAAACTTTTATAAATATAATTATAAAAAAATGTTATGGACAAAAAAATATTGAAAAATAATTGTGTGAAAAGAATAATAAATTTGAACTGAAATTATATACAACTAAGATAATAATTTTTGAGATATTTTTGTCATTTAATTTTAAAATTACAAAAGCTTATAAGCAGTCACAAAAAAAAGTATCTCCCATCTTTTTTTAGACAGCTTATAAGTTGTTTGACATCTTATTTTCACATTGTATAAGTTCTTTTAAAAAAAATAATAGCAAATAAATTTTAAGAGCTTAAGAATATAAAAATTGTTCGAATATCTTACTATTCATAAATTTTCGAGATATCATATTTGGTAAAATATTTATTTTTTGTTAAAGAGTAAATGGAAAAAATAGAAGTACATTTGTTTTATAATTTTATTTGTTTTAGAATTTGACTAGAAATATTAGACATGTCAAAATTAAAATTGTGATAACAAATATAGAAAATTGTGAATTAATAAAGGAAAATAATTTTTTCATGCCATATTAAATGAGAACCTTTAATATAATTTTTGAATTTAAAAAAAAACACAGAAATAAAATATTAAGAAAATTAAATGTACAGTAAATGGAAAGAAAGTGAATATTTTTAAATCATTAAAATTGAGATCTTTAAAAATATTTCTTTTTAAAGTTTATATTTATTTTGTAAATAAATATATAGATATTTATTTAATTTAGTGATGTTTTGTACTACCATATTTTACATGAGGTGGAAAAATGAAGAAATGAAGAAAAAGATATCAGAGGCCAGGTAGCACTCGCTACCTGAACTGGATTTTGAAATGCTCGAACGTTAGCCTTTAGAGTAGTCCACTATGGAACTTAGAAATGTTAGTGTGTAGTTCTTCCTAGTTCAACATAGAACCATGCAACAAGCTCGATTCGCGAACATATGCTAGTGTGGGAGTGGGTAGAGCTGCGTTCATCAAGTACGGATTAATGGAATATTCGGTGAAGATGCCTTGGGCTCGGTTATTCCATTGGGCCGTCATGGACTCGGCCCATTAAGCGTGAATTCCGGAAACCCTAATTTACGATGCCTATAAATAGAGGATTCTTGGAATTCATTGATTGCACTTTTGATTTGACATATTCTAGAGAGAGAAATATTGTAGACCGAGAGACTTCGCTAGAAAGCTCCGATCATACCCTTTGTTTAGTCTTAGTAGTACTCGTCGCTAGATTAGTTCTACCTAGACTTAGTTTTTGGTCGTGTGACCTTTCTACAAGATTCACTAGAATTTTGTAGGTGTTTTTGTAAAGTGGTTCCACTCATTACAAGATTAATACAAGTTTACTTTATAGAATCTCAAATTGTGTTAAGTAATTGTACTCTACCTTTTACTACTTCTATGTAAGTAGACCTTAGTACAATATACACAATTTCAAGAAACAGGTCACTATACACAACTGATCTGATCCTTCAGTGAAGATACAGTGATGTACGATGACTTCTAAAGATTAGCAGTATACAATGATAGAAATGAATCCCGTGGTTTCTTATTTCACACAAGTTCAGTATATATACAAAATAGTATAGAGAGACCTATTGTATGTAAACTACTCAAAGAGATAAACTACGTAAATAAAGCTAACAATATATATAACAATATATTTACGCTAATACACCCCCGCAGTCGAAACGGCAAGCTCTCGGACGTTGAGACTGTCTCTAAATTCTTGAAAAAGTAAGCGCGGGAGACCTTTAGTAAATATGTCAGCTATCTGATGCCGAGAGTGTAGATGAAGAACTCGAACTTGACCACGAGCTACTTTCTCACGTACAAAGTGGATGTCCATCTCTACGTGTTTAGTGCGTTGATGTTGAACCGGATTCTCTGACAAGTAGATTGCACTAATATTATCGCAATACACAAGTGTGGCTTTTTGCAACGGAACATGAAGTTCGAGTAGTAAGTTTCGAAGCCAGCACGATTCGGAGACGACGTTAGCAACACCTCGGTATTCTGCCTCAGCACTAGATCGTGAAAGAGTGGGTTGTCGCTTAGACGACCAGGACAGTAGATTATCGCCCAGAAAAACACAGTAACCAGAAGTAGATCGACGAGTATCTGGACAACCTCCCCAATCGGCATCAGTGTATGATGTAAGAGATGAGATTGAAGACTTATAAAGTTGAAGCCCATAATGTAGAGTACCTTGTAGATAACGGATTATTCTTCGTAGTGCAGCCAGGTGAGCTTCTTTAGGATCATGCATGTGGAGACATATTTGCTGTACGGCATAGGAGATGTCAGGTCGAGTGAATGTGAGATATTGCAGGGCCCCAGCAAGACTTCGATAGTGTGTAGGATATTTAACAGGAGGGCTCGCTGATTTTCCAAGTTTTCCGTTCGTGTCAACCGGTGTCGTCGTAGTTTTACACGCTGACATTTCAGCACGATCAATTATTTCTTCAACATATTTCTTTTGATGAAGAAATATTCCGTCTTTGTTTCGTTGCACAGCTATCCCCAAAAAATAACGTAGTGAACCAAGATCTTTCATTGCAAATTCTGTGGCTAAGAGGCTCATAAGAGATGTCCGTAAGTGAGGAGACGAGGCTGTGATAATTATATCATCAACGTATAACAGTAGATATGCAATGTCAGAGTCATGTTGATATACGAATAAGGAATGATCACTTTTGCTGTGAATGAAACCAATTGTAGCAACATAATCAGTGAAACGTTGATACCAAGCACGTGGAGATTGCTTTAATCCATAAAGTGACTTGCGAAGTAAGCATACATGATCAGGGTATGATTTGTCTCTGAACCCAAGTGGTTGATGCATGTATACTGTTTCATTGAGATTGCCGTGTAGAAACGCATTCTTGACATCCATTTGGTGAATGGACCAAGACTTAGATAGCGCAATGCTCAAAACAGTGCGTATGGTGGCGGGTTTAACAACTGGACTAAAGGTGTCTTCGCAATCAATTCCAACCTGTTGAGACCTGCCATCACCAACAAGACGGGCTTTATGCCTCTCAAAATTTCCATCAGAATCAGTTTTGTGTTTAAAAATCCACATACATCGTATAATGTTGACACCATTGGGACGTGGGACTAAATCCCAAGTCTTATTACTAATTAAAGCATTAAACTCATCTTCCATGGCGGTTTTCCAATTCAAGTCGGATAGAGCTAATTTTGGATTTTTGGGAATAGGAGAAGGAGAGAGAGATGAAGAGAGGTTGAAAAGACGACGAGGAACGGTGATATTGTTCATGCGTCGAGTTCGCATTGTTCTATTTGCGTACGGGTCTGTGTCGGGTTCTGGAAGTGGGTCGAGTGTGGTTTGGTTTGTGTCTTGGTTCAGCTGATTAGGAGATGACTGTGTCGTGGTTGCGGTGTCAGAGGTGGTTTGGTCGTTTATGGGAGAAGTGGACTGGGAGGTTGATGAAGTTTGTTGTTGATTTGGGCTAATTGTGGGAGTTGTTGGTTGGGCCTGTGAAGGTGTTTGAGCATGGTTGGTATTTGTAGGAGTGAGGTTAGATGGTGTCAATTGAGAGTTGTGTTGTTGGACGTGGTGTGAGTCTACAGTAGGTGTTGGTGGTGTTGGTATTTGGTTTTGGAAGAGTGGGGCAGCAGAGTGTGAATGTGAATCAGTTTGGGTGTCCAACATTTGGTAAGAGATGGGATTTGTTTCACGTACCATAGCATAGGGAAATTTTGTTTCATCGAAAATCACGTGACGAGAGATGATGAATTTGTTGGAGACGGGATCAAAGCATTTGTAGCCTCGGTGATTAGATGGAAACCCAAGGAAGACACACGGAGTAGAACGTACTTGAAGTTTATTGATCGAAGAAGAAGGGTGAAGTGGATAACATAAGCACCCGAAAATTTTTATATGAGAATATGACGGGGAACGGTTGTAGAGTAATTGGGTGGGAGAAACATTTTCTAGAATTTTGGATGGAAGAATATTTAGTAGATATGTAGCCATTTGAAGGGCGTGATGCCAGAAAGAAAGAGGAAGAGACGCATGAGCAAGGAGAGAACGAATCATATTATTAATGGTTCGAATCTTACGTTCAGCTTTTCCATTTTGAGGTGAAGTGTATGGACAAGAAAACCGAAATTGGAGACCTTGTGTTCACAGAACTGGTGAAATTTGGTATTATTATATTCTTTGCCATTGTCACATTGTAAATTTTTTATTGAGACTTGAAATTGAGTACGTATGAGATTGTGAAAAGAAGAAAAGGTGGAGAAAACCTGTGATTTATTTGCTAAAGGAAAAGTCCACAGGTAATTTGTGAAATCATCTAAAAACAAGATATAATATTTATGGCCAGCAGAACTAAGTACGGGTGACGTCCAAAGATCACTATGGACGATATCGAAGGGGGAATAAGTATATGATGTTGACGAAAAAAATGGTAACTTGGTTTGTTTGCCAAAAATGCAAGATTCACAAATACTAGACCCAGAAACGGGTTTACAAGAAATAGTTTGTGATTTATTCAAAAAACGTAAAGTGTTGGCACCGGGATGCCCTAATCTATTATGCCATATGTGTGGCGAAACGGCTAAAAAGGAAGACTCTTGAGAAGCTTTATGACTCGAGAACGACAGAGGGTAAAGATCACCAACGTTGTTACTCCTCATGATAGTATGCCCCGTCCGGAAATCCTTCACAGAAAATCCAAAACGGTCAAACTCAACAGAAACATTATTATCATGAGTGAAACGTCGTACAGAGACTAGATTTTTAATAAGATTAGGAGCATGTAGAACATTTTTTAACGTTAAGGGAGGTAGGGGTGGTTTGAGGGTTGTATGTCCGAGACCTTGAATCGGAACTTCCTGTCCACTACCGACGATGATATTTTTAACGATGCTTAAATTAGAGTAAGACGAGAGATTACCGTCCGATGGTGTCATATGGGACGTCGCTCCGGTGTCCATATACCACGTATCATCCGGTGGTTGCTGTAGTGACATTGTATGCATTGCTTCCTCTATGTTCGTTGGAACATTTTCTTGAGGTAATGGAGAAGTCTGAGCAACAAATGATTGTTGAGGACGAGGCCCAAGAATACCAGAACCGGGAATACGTGGGGCTGTCCACGAGCCGGGCTGTTGAGGAGTGGGTCCGGGCCACGAACCAGACCATGGTGTGGTCGGATAAGGGCAAGGGGGGTTCATCCAACCGGGTGGTCCCCAAGAGGCCCATGGATTGTACTGGGGCCAAGGTGGTGTTGGAGAAAACCCACGACCTGCTCCTCTTGCATATCCACGTCCTGGGTTGTTATTGGGCTGCTGGTGAGACCCTCGAGATTGTCCACGGCCTGATAATTTGTTTTGTGGTTGATTTGAGCCATTCTTGGACTGTTGTTGGTACTGCGGGGAACGTCCACGGCCTGCTCCCTTAGACTGGCTATGTTGCTGCATCGAGCCTTCATCAGAGGCAAAGAAGGATGAGTTGCGACTGGTTTGATCCTGCTTCCGTGCTTCCTCCATCAGAAGGTCGTCTCGAGCGTCATAAAAGGAGGGCAACGGCTTTTTCTGCCCGATGACGGTGGCGACCATATCATAACTATCATTCAATCCTCCTATCAACCGAAGGACCAAACGATCGTCACTAACTGAAGCACCAACATTACGCATTTGATCTGCAAGTAGTTTAAGAGCCGTACAATACGCTCCAACATTTGCAAATTCATCTTGGTGAATGTTTGCAAATCTCTTCTCCAAATACAAAGCGCGTGTACCTTTATTGTTTTGGAAAATGTTTTCCAACCTCGACCATGCTTGTGCGGCAGTGGTTTGTGGTTTGAGGATAGTGTTTAGAAGGTCTTTGGAAATGGTTCCAAAAATCCATTGTTTGACGAGAGCATCCAAACGTTTCCAAAGAATTTTGTCATCGTCGGATTGCTTCTTGTTTGGGTCCTTGTCACCGGAGTCTTTGTCACTTGAAGATGTTGACGCCGACGGAAGTAAGTGATCGTACACATTATGAAGAAGACAATGATTTTCGATCAGTTCTGACCAGGCAATATATTGACCATTTTCTGTATCAAGCGTGATGGGGATAACACTTCTGATGTTGCTAACTGAGAAGGCGGAAGCATATTTTTGATCAGACATGTTTATATCGATGCGTGAGGCTATCGATAGTTGAAGATGCAGGCGACGCGTGAGGCTGTCGACTGAGAAATAAGGCGAAAGTAAAGAGAGTCCTAGGGTTAGGATCGATAAAGCTTTGATACCATGATAGAAATGAATCCCGTGGTTTCTTATTTCACACAAGTTCAGTATATATACAAAATAGTATAGAGAGACCTATTGTATGTAAACTACTCAAAGAGATAAACTACGTAAATAAAGCTAACAATATATATAACAATATATTTACGCTAATATACAATTATATCATAGATCGATTATATACTCGATAAACAGTAACCACTCAATCATTTATGTCGATGTCATCTCACTGAAGATGAGACAACACGTTAGAACCGAATACTCAACTAAGCAGTACTTGTACTAAATAAAGCAGCGAAAATTAAAATGACGACAGGAATAAAAAAATTCATGACCCGATCTTTAACTGCTCAGTAACTCCATATAATGGCTTCAGTGTAAGGCTTTAACTTTCACTTGACTCGGCCCAATAGCTTCATTTGTTTTCAGCCCATTGCTCCGGCCCATACCTCCAATGATCCAGCCCAGGTGCAGAAGCTTCCATGCTTTTATCCGTACTTGAACTCCTGAAAAAAGAAACATATTTTCATCAAGTAATTTGCACAGTTTCACAGCACAACACAACATGCTAATTAATTTAATTTGTTTAGTCAAACTGATATTCCTCCCTATAAATTATTGGACATCATTATTTTATTTGTTTAGTCTCATTTCTACACATTTTTTTTCAAACACATTTGCTATGGAATGATGTCACTTGCATATATTCTCTCAAAAGTGTTTCACTACAAATTAAGTTAAAAGAAAAGAATACTCCTTTATTTGACTATTCAAAGAATAATAAATATTTAAATAATAAATTTAGGTCATTTGCTCATCCATTCCTCACTATAAATAACTCACAACTAAAATTGCAATAACATTCACACAACACTAAAACTAAGTAATATATACACCAATATGACTACAACTACCATCCTCATCAAAATCACTCTCACCCTTCTTCTTCTCAACTTCATTCCATTCCTAAACTCCCTACCATTTTCAACAACACTTTCCAAGAAACATATGACCCCAAATTCCCCTAAGCAAACTCTCCTTCATTTCTACTTCCACGACATAACAACCAAAGGTCGAGATCGCACCGCTTTTCCCATAGTTGCCCCTGCAATCAACTCCTCCACCATCGGTTTCGGCTCTATGACGATGATCGACGACCCTCTCACCGAGGGCCCGAATATAAGCTCGAAACTCTTGGGTAGGGCCCAAGGAATATATGGATCGGCGGATTTGAAAATAGCCGGGCTTGTGATGATCATGAATTATGTGTTCAACGAGGAATCGGGGTATAAAGGTAGCACGCTCAGCCTGATGGGGCGAAACGAGGTGATATCGGATGTGAGAGAGATGTCGATAGTCGGTGGGACGGGTTTTTTCCGATTTGCCAGTGGGTTTGCTCAAGCCAAGACTTATGGATTTAGTAAGACAGGGGATGCAACTGTTGAGTACAATGTCACCGTCATGCATTACTAACAAAATTACTACTACTCTATATAAGAAAGTTATGAATAAATTTTGGAAGTTATATAGTACTACTATTTTTTGTTGGGTTGGTTAATTATAATAATGTATTAATTATTATATAACAAATTATAAGAAACTGCATTAAATTATTTTTATTATAAAAAGAGAGTATCTTAAGAAAATAATTTTGACAGTCTTCATTTTCAAGTTATGAACACAATATATATTTGATTATTTTAAATTATAAAAATTGCTTTTCTTTATAATATTAAAAGTACAAATACTTTATTTCCAAGAAAAATAAAATATTTACATTTATTTGTAAAGTAATCAAATGAGAGTTTCTTATAATTAGACTATCCAATTTACCCTTCTTTTGAAAAAACTCTGTTAATTAGTAAGCCTCAATTTTTTTTTAAACTCTATAATGGGTTACTTGTGTGCCTCGTCTCTCCTCTGGAAATCCCAGCCCGATCAGTACTATTCTTTGGTCGACTTGGTCCAACATCAATTAGTTTAGCCTCTATGTATTTTCACTCTTATTTACGAATTAATTACTATCCACAATTAAATAAATTGTTTAATTATTGGTAAATGGTAATGATTGATGAAATTGGTGGAACGTGGGCGTGGGCGTGGGCGTGGGTTTGGGTGGGGAAGAAAGCATGATGTTTGAAAAGTAAAATAGTGCTATTGCTGTCATATACTCATTCCGTATCCAAATACTTTCGCTATAGATTTTTTAATGTAAATTATGAAAAAAATATTATTTTTTTGAGTATATTAAATAATAGCAAATGTATATAATAGGTATTGTTAGGCAAGTAATTAATGAGTTTGATGAAAAAGTAATGATATTAATTTAAATAAATAAATATTAAATTGATAAAATTGCGAAAAAACTTAGTAAAAAAATTTAAAAGATAACTAAAAAGAAAGTAAGCCAACTTTTGAGTTTGAGGGAGTAATTGTTTTTTATTGAACAAGTAAATTTGGATTTGGTTACTACTCCGTCTACTCCTTTGTTAGTGGGTTTAATCATAGTAAGACAAGTCAATAAATAGGAAATGTAAATTTTGTTGGTGTGGGGCAGTCAATCACCCTCAGGTTTGTCAATTTTAGTGTTAAATTATTGCTACATACCCTAGTTTCCAGTTTATACACTCACTCGTAGGGGTGGGCGTTTGAGCCCAAAACCCGAAAGCCCGGACCGAAAACCCGAAAAAAAACCTTTGCGGGCCGAGCCCAAAAATTTTTAGGACCGACCCGCCAGGGCCCGGACCGAAAAATAAAAGGACGGGCCGGGCCAGGGCCCAAAAATTTTTGGGACCGAAAGCCCGGGACCGGCCCGATTTTTAGTTTTTATATAAATTTTTTAATAAATATTATATATTTTTATATAATTTTTAATATTTTAATTAATAATTTAACCTTAAAAACTTAAATTATAAATATAAGTATACAATAGTATTATTTAAAATTTAAATTTTTATTTTTTTATTAAAAATAAAATAAATAATTATTTGTAATAATTAAAAACAATTTTTTAAAATAAAAAAAATTGTGCCCGAAAACCCGGCTCGAACCGTCGGGTTCTGTCTCAAGCTGGGCCTTAATTTCAAAAAGCCCGGACCGGTCCGAACCGACAAAACGGGTTTTGGGCCGGGCCCTAAAAATTTTGGAACCGGCCCAGCCCGCGCCCAGCCCTACTCACTCGGATACTAAATTGAGAAATTGAATATATAAGACTAAATCGAGAATCCACAGCTGCATCTCTTCACCCGAGTCGTAACTCCTTCAATCTCCTCATCCAATATAATAAATTCATGTTCATGATTTTCTGCTGGCATAGTCTTCGGAGCCCGACCTCTTTCGGGTGAAGTAGTGTTCAATTGTTGACACACCTCCGTTTTTGAGGTAATAGTAGCAGCAACGCATTTATCACCTGCTTTCGGCATTTGAATGGAGGAAGCTCCATCCCCATAGCATTCGTTCAATCTCTGCCGAGTGATAATGGAAGAAAGAAGTTGATACCACCTTGATAGAGCTTGCACCTCATTTCTCCTTTTCTCTTCGGCCTCTCTTCTGTCTTCTTCTTCAAAATATGCCTGGTTAACAATTCTTCTCATGAATTTTAGCAGAGAGGATAGCTATAAATTTAATGGTACAAAATATTTTTTAATATTCCCTGGAGATATATATGGTGTAAACTAAGAGAATTTGCAAGTTGCACAATAATAAATTATCTGAAATTTTTTGAATTTTTTTCGTGTATCCATATTCTGAGAGTTTAAATTAGATAATGCCTATAGAACTCACCTCTTGTATAGCAAGCTTAAACTCAGCACAAACTACAATACCCTCAAACACGGGAAGAGACCGACCATTTCTGAAATCAAAACCAACCATAGCAGGAGCAAAATCAACACCCAGCCTTCTTGCGACAGCTGCCACCCTTGGAAAAGGTAAGTGGACTGTGCCTGGGGGAAGACACTTCTCAGACCACACATCCACTTGACCACGTTCATTCTGAAAATTGAAGTTTTGAGATCAGGCTACAAAAACCGGGTGCAAATTCAAGAAATTTACTTCTCACCACTGCAAACATATGCTATGCTTCTCATCAATATATACCTGGATTTGGTCAGCTATCTATCGTATGTCATAAAACAGATATTGTTTACAAGAGGCCACCAAAAGGCTATGGACTATGTGATCATTCCCAAGATTGCTAGGTGGATAATATTCTAATTAAGGAAATTACATCCATTTTCCTATCAGTCTAATCCTCTTCAAAAAAGGCCAATTCTTCTGTCTATAAGTTATTCAACAAATTAAACATTGAAGAAACCAAAACAATCTCTAATAAAATAATTGCATTATGACCAACTCTCTGTCTCTACAAGAGACTTCTATGAACCCCATAGGAAGCCCCAAAGTTCGCTTACGAGCATCACATTCTCATTTAGTTCCTCTCGCTTTTTTTCCATATAGAATAAACAGTATAAGTCACACACACCAAAAAAATTATATGACATAATAAGAAAACGCACAGGGGTTTTAATTGAATATTGTAAGGTGACATTGAGAAGGCAGATGGTTTTGGATGCAAGTTATTGAAAGATGGATTTTGAAAAGGCGATGGCCGATGGGTAACAATGTTGTCAAAAGAATATCAAGTGCCCAGCAAGATTGGACCTTTCATATTGAGTGAGAAACACAAGTAAAAGGTAAAGGCCAACAAAGGAAAATTCAATTCAACTTGGCCATTCCATTTCCATGATGTCAAATAAAAGCAGCAAAATAAAAAATAAAATATCATCTCAAACAACATTGTACATGTATCTAATGAACCAAAATTAACGATAACTCTAAATATAGCAGGCTGCAGGCCTACCTTAGGCACAATCCCATTCACAGCTTGAGGAAGATACAGGGGTTCCGTTTGCCACTTTCCATAAAGGGAAGTAATTCCTTGATGATCTCCTTCAGTATAGTCATTATCATCTGCAACATCTTCTTTGTTACTCTTCAGGGACCGCTTGACCACCTACTTAGAACAGCATGAGGATTTTACATGCATTCAAAAGCTGCTTAACCAAGACATTACTAAACCTACAAGTTCTACCAAATATCAACAGACCTTAACGGGAACTTCACCAGATTTCACTTGCAGCGCCTCACGCAACCACCTTTCTTTAGTATGAAGGGCTTTAACACAAGTACGTGGGTACACGGGATGCCCACCACAGAACCCCAGTACAGGCCCCTTTGGATACAAAATTTCATACTTCTTTAGCCATCTTTCAATCGCATATAAGTGGTGACTTCTATATGCCTGAATATTTTACACACAAAAAAGCAATTTCAAATCAATTGTGAATAAAGGACTTGGAGCACTAATTGGAATTAAAATACATCTTACTTGTTGATTGGTAGGAAGAGGTTCTGTAAGTGCTCTAGTTTCTAGTTCCATATCTTCAAGAGAGCTCCTGGTAGGAGGGGCAAAAGAGTCTATCATATGGGATCCTACATTGACAGCTGCACCACCAGTTGCTCTTGATTCCAAATCCTTCAGTGGTTCCATCACAGAATCCCACCAGGTCGAGTTGACTCGTTGGGCAGCTACCTTGTACCATTTTGAGCAATATCTGAAAATGGTATTCATAAGTGATGTTAATGTAGAAGTTGTCATTTTATTTCCTATGAGGACTTGAGCGATACAACATAGGAAGTTCAATAGTTCATGATTATAAAAACAGATCTTAACCTTTAGCGTTCACACTAGAGTCTTGCCTAGGCCCATGTAAATATGGGTTAAGTACGGTTATTGGTTTGCCCATTTATCCATGTAAGGACAGTCTAAGCTAATTGGGGATACATGAAATGTTACAAGCTAGTACACTTTCCCATAACCAAAACACACGACGGAAATCACAAACAAAAATCCTGAGTAAATGGAAGAGATTCTTCAAGTTTCACATTTCCTAAAAACTTATGACGAGTATCATTACCGAAAGTAAGATATAGTATAACATGTATAAAGCTTCCTACTTTGGTATTTTACTATTCATTAGTGAAAATGTCAATTTCTCATTTTTCATCTTTGGAAGACCCTCGTTTATTGCCTAATTGCTCATATAAATACTCTAAAATATAGGTCACATATGATGTCCATAAAACATAGAAGCCCTACTTTATCAAACTAATTCAGAAAGATGGAAGATTCAAACCTGCGTGTCACATCCTTAGCCCCATTTCCGGCAAAGGCAACTACATATCTCAAAGATTTTTTGCATGCAGCGGCCCCAGCTTCCACCTTATGTTCTCCATCTATAATTGCATTCACAGCATCTACATGCACCCACTTTCCAGTCAAGTTGTCTCCACTACAAAACACCTCCGCCCAATACAAAGGTGCACCCACCTTTTTTGTTCCAATAGCTGTAGATATCCCAGTTGAGAGTCCTTCTTTTCTAATTTTCTTTAATCTTTTAGAAGGTGGAGTGAGGCTTGAAGTACTGGGTGATTCTGATGCATTAGGTGTCACACTAGTGTCAGGATTTCCAGCGGCTGTAGCCGCAAGAGCCATTTCCATCTGCATTTGAAACTCGAGATCCCCTTTCCTCTTCAATCCCTCGGATTTCTCAAGGTGTGATTTAGAAGTATCGGTTGGGCCCTCAGACTCTAGCATTTTATCTTTTGGCTTTTTAGTGTTTAGAGAATCGTGGGATTTCCTTTTATGCTTTCTTGATTCATCAACATTCTCAGTTCTGCCATCCTCAAAATGTGGTGGTGGTTGCGTGGTGTAAGCAGAAGAACAGCTGGGCCCATCAACCATCAGAGTTGATGAGCTAAATAAATCTCTTTCGCTCGACTCTGATTTGTCAGCATCAGGCTTCAAGGAGATCACATCCAGAATAGATACAAACCTGGAAATCAAGTATTTTTTAGAGCGACTGATGAGGCCAGTCTTAAGGCATTAGCATAAGTATTTTTATTTATTAGAGTATAAAGCTAAAGAATCAATTAAAACCAAAAAATAAGCCATGTTACCTTATAAAGCCAATCAACAACATCATGTACAAGTGTACAACTCTTACTTTATAAAAAATGTCTGTAAAAAACCTGATTTCACAGGTTTAAAAAAATTCATTATAGTTCTAATTTTTATTTTACAAACTGAAACATAAAATTTGAAAGACTTTTTCTTGAAAAGCCTGGTGACAGCTGGATTACTTGGTTTTAAAAGCCAACCAACTATCGGTTAAGGAAACCATGTCGTTTTCAATGAAGAGCAGAAAAAATAAAATAAAATAAAATAGGGACAACTCCAAATCATCCCTCGGACCCCAAAATAAAAGTGCCCCCTTCTAAGTGGCACTTTGTACTGCTTCCTTTTAACTTCAATTTTGAAGTTCAAATTAAGTGTGTAACTATATCTTGTTAAACAATCCTTTTAACTCCCCCATGGACCCTAAGAGCAACATGAAGTTTCACCTCCCCACCAAGGAAACAGTTTTGATGGTATACTCAATACTGGTTGTCCTTTCCTATTATATTCATCCATCTTTGTACATGACACTTATCATCAACAATTTCGGACTAAACAAGAAGCATATTGAACAGATATACAACAAACTTATTCGCAATTCAAGAGCTGAGGGACGACTCACAACAATCACACACATTTCTTATGAATACTTCAATAATGATATAAAATTGCTTAAATGTTTGGAGTCGATGATTTCTAGTTTAAATAGTTTACACCTATCAAAAATTAACAGTTTTGCATAACCCAGATTTTAATTCTTAATAAATCACTAGAAGGCCGGTTAGATAGGTAAACCACCCACCCAGAAAGAAAGCACAACGACAAGACCAAGAACACTTGCATACAAATAACAAACATTCGGTAGACATGGTGTGGATTTAAAAATAACTGTGTACAAAATGCCACACCGTGTTGTCAGATTTAGGGCCCTAAAAAGTGCCACGGATAGTGCTGCAACCTGAAAGAAAAATAACCAGGAGAATCTTCAGTTAGAACAAACATTATCTCATACCTGTTCACAACAATATTACTGATTAAATATATAACACATGCTGCCCATCATGCCCATACAGATCAAAGAACATGCATTCACCAAACTAAACATCAAACCCCTTCAAAACTAGCAAAGTAGCAATAAAGTACTTAACACAATTGAGCTACATCTCCTTTTTTCAAGGGACTGGGATGGATTGTAAGGTACATTGTGGCAATAAAGTAGAGAGGTTCAACTAAAAATGAGGCTAATTTGGGGGTAAAGATTAGACTGGATCAATGGGAATATGATGATCACCGGTTGACATGGTGGTGATGGAGCTAAGTTTTAAGTGTGAATCAAGTAGCTGAGCTCCCAATAGCATTATCATTGAATCAAGCCAGATTCAGACAAGATTATTTGAGGCTGACTTGCGGTCAAGTGAGCTTAAACACACGTCCAATATATAACAAATTGTACCTACACATAATCCTGTTCGGCTTGATTTGGTTGGATTCAGACATACCCAGAAATCTTTTTGTCTCTACCTTCATAAAATGTCTATGGCTTGCCTTTCTTCTTTTAGTTTAAAGCCCCACACAAACCAGCTAAAAATTACCAGTTAATCTAATAAATATTGGAAGTGTTCCATTCGTCGTTCAATTCATCTAGATAAACGAAATAGGGCATCTTGATAAACGAAAAAAACAATAAATCACATAACCTTTCAAAATACAAGGGTAAACCCGTACCGCTTCTGATGTCCCCTCTTGGGTTGCCAGAGTAGTTGACAATGCTAAATGACAAGATTTCTCAGCTACATTTGGACTTCTAACATGAAAGTGCTTGTGGAACTGATTTTAAGAAGAATATAAACATATTCAGGTATTACTAAAGAAGACAACAAACTAACATTTATAAGCTCTCATACCCAATTGACAAGAGGGGACAGACGATTAGCAGTAAGGTTTGAGAACTCTGCAATCTTGAGCAAGTGTGCAGGAACGAGAGAGAGAAGAGAAGCCTGTCATGATATAGGTATTCTTCATAAGACCAATGGTATAGTGCTTAGGAATTAGGATGAATCACAAAGATAGCAGAAATGAATGAGCAATTAAAAAACAAAACAGAGAGAGTTGCCATACTCACTGAATAATAAATCAACGGAAGAACTGACCATACATCATAATACAAAATTTATTTAAAAAGTTTTAAGCATATCCAAGTTTTCCTTCAGCAAAGAAACTCTTTCAGCTTACCAAATGAACACAAAAATGCTCACTTCAAAAAACTATAGCAACACCTCCCAACACGTTGATTTCTTAATTACAGCCACTTCTAAAAAACACAGTCAACCAGTAAAAGAACCTACTAGAATACTCAAAAACTCATCTTGATGATTTAGAGAGTCAAATAGAGACCACCGCTTGTACTTAGAAAAGTCAGTAAATGAAAATACTAGAGTGGATGTAGTGGGGTCAGACCCTTTTGTTTCCTAAAAAGGAAACATATAAGAAATTTCATACATCAGTAAATTAATTTCATAATACAATATTAGATTTAATACTAGGCTATTTGCTTCTGCATGTCAGCAAACTGTTTTGATAGGTATGGCCATTTAAACACTATTGCAATATCTCATTACAAGTACACCAAGCCAGTATGTTTCACTTAGATGGGACTAAATCAACGTTGTATGCTGATTAATTTGGGAAAATGTAATGGTACAACTGCAGATGGGATGACTAATAGGAAATTCAATGGCTTAACGCTCAATTTTCATTGTAATAATTCACATTTTCCACTAAAAAAAAATATCAAAAACAGATATAATTACTGGTCTCATAACTCATAAGTTGATCATTACCAACGTTTAACGTGATTACAGGAAATAGCTAAAGAGTAGTTCGTCTTACTGCTTTTTCGTCATTAACCATGCAAGATGTGACATGAAAATCTGATCATTTTACTGATCAGGTTTTTAATAAACGGTAGTACACTGTAAGACGAAGGCTTTGTTCTTTTGGACTTAATTTCAGTTCAATTCAGACTCATTCAGTTTAGCTCTCGGTTACTTTTATCATTATCACCACACTCACTTTCAATATTTTATTTTTTATATTTTTTTCATAAAATATAAGTATATGTTTACTTAATTAAACAAAAAATATTTCAAAATCGCACGATAGTAATTTTTTAAAAATAATTTGAAAAAACCAGTTCAAGTCCAATAAGTTCAGTTCAATTCAGTTACACACTGTCCAAAAGAACAAAGCCGAAGTCATTCAGTAAAAAATGCAATTGTAGATGGACCACACTCAAGATGGTTCATGCTTCAATCTTGTGATGTGAGACCGAGCATACCACAACAAACAAGATGCATATCCAGCATATGGTCAATGCCGGAATCAATTTTATATAAACAGATTACATTTATATTCTAAGCATCACACTTAAAAAGTAGTGATTCCTTTCATGTGTGTTACACACTTCCATCATGCCTTTTACAAACATGAAATTATAAGTGGATCCTGAAGGAATTGTTTAGATGATTAAAAGAAAAAATGTTACATAAATAACAGAATATGATCCAAAAATGAAAACCATGCTACGATGTACGATGCAAGTTGTCAGATGGACAAACAAGTTTGGGAAAAACATTCGCCACGTCATCAAGGTAAAGAAAAGAAACCCAAAATATTACTTATACTAGCAGTTAAACTTTAACATATTCATATTGATCCATGTCCAGGATTACAGTCTGACTGATATTAATTGTACTTTAAAAGTAACGCAAGTACCTGAATGAGAGGATCATTGCAAGCACTATCAATCAACCTTCCTCTTCCCAATAAACAAAGCAAGTGAACCTTGTGCACAAACTCAGAAACTTCCTGTCAAAAACAAGAAAACCCATATTGGAATATATTAGACAAAAGAGACTCCAACTAATAAGAGAATGAGAAAAAGGGAAATCCTATCATGCTTGAATCACAAGTTGCATATTTACCTTTTCTTCTGCAGTAGCTCTTCGGACAGGCTTTCGCTTTGCCACCCCATGTGAGACATCGAACTCAACAGAAATTCCATCCATTAAATCCTCTTGGAATCCTTTTATGGAGGATAATGTAGGAATGGAGCCATCTTCCCATTCAGAATCTTCATACACATTATCAACTTCATCCTTTCCAGGATTAGAAGGATTATCCATTGCTTCCCTGGAGTATGAGACAGGGTCAGATCCATCCTCCCCTTTGTCTGAAGGTTTGCCGGCAGATTTTTTGTTGTTTTCCTTCGATTCGTGCGCTCTCTAAACAGTGAGAAAAATATCAGGGCAAAGAACCACCAATATTGGCTCATAGATCACAATTATATAACAAAACGATAGATGTACATACACTATACAATATATTTAAATTGTATTAGTTGAATAGCCAAACAAAAAGAATCAGAACTTTCTTTGTAAATGTTTTTGGGAGAATGTATCGTATGAAGAGGAAAATAGTGAGTATGTACACACACACCTGTGTAGGGGGGTGGGTGCTGGTGTGATACTGTTTCGAGAGTGGGATTGAGAATAAAATAGACAAAAGAATGTTTGGTAATGTTTACTGATGGATTGTTAATTTGTATTGATGTCATTTAACTTGAGTTTTTTTTTTTTTTGAAAACTGGTGTAAGCTCACAGTTTGTTAACAATATTTATGAGCATTTATGAATAGTAAGGGAGTCACATATATAGTAATATATCAAGCTAAAATGTGTTGGAGGTAATGACGTTAGCCATAAATATTGAAGTTTATGAATCATTGAATCAAGTAGGAGTCCCTATCATACATAAGGGTCCATCATACGCTACAAGATACTATGATATGCGTTAACGATACATTATTACAAAGAAAGTAAATTATGAAAAATTAAAGACAACAACAATCTCCTACGACCTTATATCATTGAATGAATATATCTCACAGGTTAGTGAAATAATTTTTTTTTAAAAAAACCTCTAATACATGTACTCATGTGTAAATAATAAATTTAAATGAGTCTTAAATATACATCCAACTCTTTCAAAATTATCCGATCATTAAGCTTCCATAGAATTTCATAAAAAACATCTTTTGAATTTTTTTAAAATTCTTATAATGGCATTTAAAAATTGAGAATTTACAACGATATCAGTTATACACTATAAAAAAAGTACATCAACAGAAATGCTTGCTCGAAAGTCTGAAACAATACCAACATTGAATTGAT
The DNA here is from genome assembly GCA_954870475.1 of Euphrasia confusa. NCBI lineage: Eukaryota > Viridiplantae > Streptophyta > Magnoliopsida > Lamiales > Orobanchaceae > Euphrasia > Euphrasia confusa. The sequence goes on along the minus strand of OX940970.1, from coordinate 27,724,008 downwards.
CCAGATTCATTCTTATATACATATAAACTTCATTGAAACGTCAATGAAGTTTATGGCCAAGCTAAACAAATCAATCGTAGAAATTTACTATACACATAGTGATGGTTGAAACAAGCAATGAAGGAACAAGAAGGAACAGTGACCTGACTGACCTTAGCAGATGATTCACAATGACGCAGATAACCGACATCCTCTTTATTAAACCCTCCTTTCTTAACTCTTTTCAAAAGTTTTCCCACAGCATTCCGAGAAACGTTTGAAAGGGCTTCTGCTAAATTAAAGCTATCTTTAGTATACATCAACAAAAAATGCTAGCTTCGATAAATGAGCACAATACACAAACCATTATCATCAATGCTCTCCGATACACGCGCTCCTTCCGGTGCTTCTTGTTCACCTGCACCTGGAAGAAACAAGGAGACAATAGGAAAGTACGAAACCTAGACGACTGCGATTGGGTAAACGTAAACCAAAATTAAGCAACAGTGTCGAATTCTACAGTTCAACAACAATCAAAATTCGTCCCAACATAATTTGAATCTCCAAGAATATTTTGGTGAAGAAAAACATTAATTCCCCCCCCCCCCCCCCCCCCCCCCCCCCCCCCAAAAAAAATAAAATCCAAAACATGAATCCATGATAATTAAACAAATAAAGTTATGCAGTGTGAGACATACCCACTGTTTGTGGGGTCTTGGATTTGCTCCTCGTTTGCATTCTCCGGTGTGTGTGAGAGAGTTGAAGGAGGTATTAAGAGATAAAATGGGGATATCGCGAGTCGCTGTTTTCAACCGGCGATACGGTTTGGCGGCAGAAGTAAGTCGCAGGAATGTAAGCCCACACGTTTGGGCTCTTTCGGGTCTCGGGTGATTTTCTTGATTCTGGGTAAAAGAATTAATCATACAAATGTTTTTGAGGCGATGAATAGGACTAAATTTGAGTAAATTTTATGTTTTTAATTATAATACTAGCAGTTAATATCACAAAACGTTCTTAAATTAATTATATGAAAAAGTAAATTAATTATATGAAAAATCAAATGTCAATATATTTAATAATTTTTAGTGAAATTTTAAATATGATCGTAAAGCGTATTTTATAGCTCACTTTAGCGTTTTGTCGAATCAATTCACTTTTTTTAGTTTCAAAAAAACATAAATTTAAAAACAAAGTATATTCAATTTTTTCATATTTGTACGATACTTATTCAACAAAATGAGTATTAAATAAAAAAAAAATACTAAATTAAGCATTCATGCAAGTCTCGAGTACAATCAATATATGTGAAATTCCACTAAAAATCGGCAAATATGTAGAAAACTGATTTTTCATAAACTTGAAAGACTAAATATTAAGAGATAACATCATAAAAAAGGTAACATACTTCGATTCCACATTTAGTCTTTTAAATTTTAAAAAAAAAAAAATTTAGTCATCTTTGAAGTTTTTTAGTGCAATTTTGCATTTTGATACGTTATTGCTTATTCTAATGTTTTGTCTTATTTGAAGATTACTTAAATAAACCAAGCAAGTGCAAACAAATATGAAAAAAGTAAATGTATTTTATTTTTTAAAATCATACTTTCATGAAAATCACTCAATTATTTTGACTTCACACAAGATAGCTAAAGTGAATTATCTTGTACACATTAAATATGACTGGCAAAATTCCACTAAAAATTGTGAAATAAGACTATATTTAATTTTTCATAAATATAAAGGACTATAAATGTGAATAGTGTTATATTATAAGATGTTTTGTGATATTATCTCTATAATTAATAATAAGATAAGTAATATACGAAATGAGAGTGAATATTGTGATATTTATTATTTGAATTTTGTACATTGTGCAAATTGTTGTGGAGTAGATCGAAAATGAGAGAATGCAATATACGGTGGGGAAGGAATATATTAGGAATATATGAAATATAGGTTATGAACGTTAGTTTTATTGTTTTATGTTCAAATTCGAAATTAAAAAATAATAATAAGTCTTCGAATTGTTAGAATTTATCTTGTTGTGTGAAGTTGATATAATTAGAATCTTCGATCGATACTAAAAACTTATTTTGGTGTAAAAAATGCTCCAATCGAAATCGAAACACAAATCTATTTTTGGTTTGAGGGTAGAACTCGCAAGAAAAAAAATTTATATTTATGTTTACTTCAAACTCGAACGTAAAATTTTTCTTTATTTATAAAGAGTTTTTTTCTCTTTTACAAAATAATGAAAATGACCAATTAATTATTTTTTGTTTTGTTTTTTTATTTAATTTTTTTTATAATCAAATTATTAATAATTAAAATAAAATTTTAATAAAAATATTTTTAATAATAAAATAAAAATACATATCACAATATAAAATTATATTAAATACTATTTTTTCAAATTTAATGAATATTTTATTTAATATTTTTTATATTTATTATGTTTTAAATTTTAAATTGAAAATAATATTTATTATATTTTTTAATCTCAAAAGTTAAAAAACTAAATTATAAATTTATAAAGAAGTTTGACTATTAATGATTTGTTGATTGGGTTAAATTATATAAGCTTAACATTAAACTTATTTTCAGTTTATGTTTAGATTTGTTAGTGTTTTTTGTTTTTGGACTAACCATTGGTCAATTGCAAAAATTTAAATATTCACACATAAATGTTGTGTATTGGTCAATTGCAGAAATTTAAATACTCACACACATGTTTGGGTTCGATTTTTTAACTTTACAGTACTTAATTCAAGTGCTCAACTAATTGAGCAAACAATCATTTGATTTTTTAATTGGAGATAACTTAAAAAATTGGAGATAACTTTACCGTAAAAAAATACGACAAATGTATTCAACGATGTCCGTTGTAATATCACCCATTAAACAATCACTTAAACTTGTTGAAATATGTAGCACACCTAACACAAACTTCTTTTCTTTGTATGTACATGTATATGTATGTGAGCATACTAGATTGTAGTATGGTTATGTCTTAGTTGATACAAGCTCAGAACCAATCTAGGACGTTAATTAGTTATCGAAAAATTCAATTTTAAATATATATTTTTTTTAATTTCAGTTTTAATATAAAAGGGTTTATAATTTTTTTTGGAAGGAAAAATGCTCACATGTTTGCAATAACTATAATTATTACACGGTTTTGTAATTATCATATTTATCATAACACTTATAAGAAGACCATTTAATAAACTTTATTGCCATTTAAAAAAAATGATTTCAAGTGCCCTATCTAATATTTTTGTACCAATAAAAAATAAAATAAAATAAAATAAATAAACAATTTACTTTAGAGTACTTATGTATCCATTATATTATAAGTTTGTGAAAAAAATAAATAAGAGTATGACCTGATAAATTTGAGAATCTAAATGTAGTGAATAAGGAGTATCAACTATTTACAAAAATGATACATACTATATAATAATTTTCAAAATTTTCAATTTATTTTTCATACCATTCATGAGTTATTCAGAATCTCATACCTGTCATTGGTATTTTCCATTATGCACTGAAGTCTATCGTGCTGCATTTTGTCGTTTTGTTTTTATTTCAGCAAGTGAGTGATTACCGATGCTTACGATAATTATAAGGCGATTCTCACACTTAAATTTGCATTATATATGCTTTGTTGTATTTGTTTGAAATTTAAATTATTATTATTATTATTATTGTTACTTTATATTCTTTAAAACAAATATTATAGATTACAATTATATATTTAATATTACACCGTCCCTACTCATTTTATTTAAATTAGAGCTCTCACTTCAATTTTTTCCATCTCCATCTTCATCTTCATCTTCAATCCATTTGCTCTTCAATCATCGTTAACAGGGAGATTTCAAATTTGTTGTAAGTTTTTTATTATTGTGTATTTTTATTTAAATTAATTTATTTTATAATCTCTCTAGCAAACGGAATCATAATCACGCACACATTTATTAATCTCTACATATGCTATTTTTCATTATTTTTGTCACTAGCCATTGTTTTTTCATCTCTACATAATCACTTCCCATTGTTTTTTTATTATTGGATTTGTTGCCATTGTATATAATATCTAAAGATCTAATAGAATAAACTTTCCATTTGCATAAATAAATATATAAATATACAAATCAATGGTGGATTGATTTTAAGGGTTTTTTTTTTCTTTCTAAATAAGCCTTTGATGGGAGTAGATTGATTATCTCATTGACTATACAAAAAGTAACAATATTTAAAAGTGATTATCAATAAACATCTTTTGAATTTTAAATTTTTTCGATAGCCCAAAATTTCACGACGAGAAATGCACATTAAATTTTGTGTTAACGCCGGCCAACACGTATGACCTGTGAAACAAAACAAAACCAACTTGGTCCAATAATTTTGTAGCAGTAAAAAATTTAAATTATCCTGTAAATTACACGAGTAAGAGTAGAGTCGTGTAATTACATGTTTTTGTGCCAAACATTTTTTTTTCTGCATTAAGAGTTGCATAACTAGTTATTCAATTTATTATTGGAACATAAAGTACATTGAATGTACATAAACTAATGTTTTAATTTCACATTGAAACAATTAAACATAAATTCATGGTACATATTTGTGCATTTGAAAACTAGTCAAGTATGAACTCTGGCATTTCGAGTGAGGATAAAGTACACTTTGAAGTAGAAGAAGACGAAAATATATCTGGTGATGAGGATACAGAGATGACTGTGAATCAGCGTAAGAGAAAGCGCTACCACCGCCACTCGTCTCAACAAATCCAAGCGATGGAAAGGTATGACATTCATTTTTTTTAATTAAGTTTATTTTTCATATAAATGAAATTAATAATTGTGTATCTTTGCTATTAATCCAAGTTGCATGATTGTGTAGTTTTTTTAAGGACTGCCCTCACCCAGACAAAAAGAAAAGGAATGAACTTAGCCAAGAGCTTGGGATGGAACCATTGCAAGTGAAATTTTGGTTCCAAAACAAACGAACACAGATGAAGGTAACAACTGATCAAACTTTTATTTATGCGAATCTTACTACCATGCTTTTCATATTATTTGTTGTTTTGATGGATCTTATTTTCAAACCATAATTAAAAATTAGTAGTATTATTATTACTTTTTTGTTACTAGTGAATATTATACAAATTGTAGTGAAATCAAATTCTTTATAATATCACAGGCAAAGCATCAACTTCAAGAAAACGCTCGTCTCATGGTTGAAAATGAGACACTTAGGGCTGATAATGCAAGGTACAGGGAAGCACTAAGCACTGCATGTTGTCCTACTTGTGGTAGCATGGCCACGACAGGAGACGTGCTGCTTGATGAACGACATCTGAGGGTGGAGAACGCTCGACTTAGAGAAGAGGTAATGCGTTGTACAATATTATTTTTTAAAGCTTTTTATTTTATTTCATTAGTATTAATTAATTTTCGTGTTTATATACAACACTTTAATATAGATTGAGCGCATATCAACTGTGGCAGCAAACTATATTGGAAAGCCCTTCAACAACTCCCCTGCAATTCATTCGTCGTCCATTCATCTGGCTACTGCTCTTGGGTCCGGCCCCTTCTTTAAGGGATCGACTAGCAAGGCAAATGGAAGCAGTGATGGAGAAGATTTTTAGGAGGCTAATAAAACATGCTTTTTGATGAAGCATATGTTTTATGTTTTATTTGTTTTGATACTTTTCATTGAACTTGAATCTTTTTTTTTATTTCCAAATATTTTTGGTTTGTTTTAACTATTTTTTATGAGACAGTTATTTCAGCATGCTTTAAATGTTTTTGAAATGGTTCATGAAATTGCATGGTAAATTTTGTGATCAAGTTAGAAAGCAAGAAAACTTTCGTTGTTGTTTTGAATGATTTTAAGGAACTGATAAAAAATATTAGTGTTATTACTAAAGTCCAATCATAAAGTTCAAAAATTGTTGTTTTGAATGATTTTAAGGAACTGATAAAAAAATATTAGTGTTATTACTAAAGTCAAAAATTATACAGTACATATTTTTTTACCGGTATTTTTTTTTAATTGTTAAATAACAAAAGCATCTCGAGTCTCGAGTCTCATACCCCATAATTTATATACTTAAATGTCACATTTTCGTTAAATAACGAGTCTATCCATTGTTGTATTTTATATTCTAAATCTCACATTTTTCATTAAAAAACTAAATAATTGATGTCAAAAAAATAAAACCACCACACAATACAACGTAAGTTCTAAATTAGTAAAATATCAAATAAAAAAAAAGAAAAATTTTCACAAAATCAATATTAGATTAGAATAATCTCTCTCTAAAATTACTTATAAAGAGACGAAAAATGGAGGAAGAATCAAGATTTACGAGCAGTGTTACGTTCCTTGTGATTATGACAAATGTTTGTATTCAAGATTTACTCCTCTAACGTTCCCAAATCAATGACAACAAAGAAAATATAATCGGACAAGGTCCTTTCAACAAAATTGACCTACTTCAAATTTTCCTTTAAAATTTTCAGCACAACATTTCCTTTTTCACATGACCCTTTTAATTGCAAATAAAGCAAATCTTGTATGCATTTTTAACTCTAAACTTTTTCATTCAAAGTATTTATTTTCAATCCTGGTATATTTCTTGTGACCCGCCTAAAAATTGTAATTTCTGAGTTAGTTACTATTTGTAATTTCTGAGTTACATACTATTTCTTGTGACCTGCCTGAAAATTGTAATTTCTGGGTAACTTACTATTTCCTCTGTCCACTGTCCAATAATAGATATTACTATTTGTAATTTCTGAGTTACTTACTATTTCTTGTGACCTATAGATATCACATGCTCTCTTGTTTAATTACTTATGATAAAAAATATATAAAAATTATTAATAAAATACTAAAATAAAATTTAAATTATAAATAAAAAAACAGTTGACCAAGTGTGACATCTAATCTTAGAGAATAATATCTAATCTTAGTAACATTTAATCTTGGACAAACGAGTAATCAAAAGACCTCCACATTTCATTTGATCACAATGCTTCAAACACATCTCATTCGTTGGTCAAACACATGTGAAGTTTGAAGGTAAGATTACTTGTAATACACAATTGTTCAATTTTCAAACACATAAAATTCTTGATAAAACACAAAACACAATTGTTCAATCTTCAAACAGTTCAATCTTCAAACAGAGATAATTAACCCCTGCTTCAAATGAAGTTTTATGGTAAAATCCATTGCAATACACAATCTTCAAACACATAGTTATTATCATAAACTTAATTATCCATTAACCTTTTGATCTTTGAACTTTCTATATAGAACAATATTCTTATCTAACAAAAACACATATAATGTCGATTATATATAAAAACAGATACAGTTGTCAATTTAGTTAGAAATTTCAATCAAGTTTAAACAAACATTCAAAAGTATTTCATCTAAAAATTTTATGTGAGCAGATATTTGAAGGTAGTACCAAAAAAATTGAAAAAATATTCAATTACTAAAACTGATTTTGCCATCATTTATTAAACATATTGGTTCCAATAAAAAAAATTAATTGTTTTTCAAACATATTTCGATCTCAGTTTTTGACAAATATACAAATTAAATCAAATTGCAAATAAAAGTTACCACATTCTAAAAATTAAAATATGAAAAATGTAAAATTTTATATAGTAGATAAGATTTAAATAAAAAAAATCATTTTCATAAAGATATAAAAACAATTTAATAATAAATTTAGATCTTAAATTTGCTCTCAGACATGGGCCAAGGTTTTTCCACATGAGAACGCAATGGGTAATTCCACAAAAATATCTAAAGCCAGAGGAAGATAAATTTTACTTGTAAGACTTTTAACCGCCCTCTAAATTTACCTTCATCTTAACCGCAAAGAAAAGATTCATACAAGTAAATTCCGAGAAAAATTAAAAGTAAAACAGTAAAAGAATCTTCATCGAACCCTAGAATCAGAAAGAGAAATCGTGCAGACCCAAAGTTTCTATTCGGTGTGGTTAAAGCAAACGAATCATCATCGAGCAAGACCCAATAATTCAAAGTAAAAAAAAATCGATTTTTTTTAATTACGGCGATTTGAGATCGATGTGGAAACTACGAGAAAACGCAGAAATCCACAGTAGAAAAGACACAATCGGAACTGCGCGTCCATAGGTTCATACAAAAGCGTTTGATTTTGCATCGATTCGTATGTTACTGTTGTCGTATTAATTACCGAAACAGAAATAAATCATACTGAATGCAAAAAATATAATTTGAAAAAAAAAAAGTATCGAAGAAATTAGTTGCGGACGAGAAGAAACCGTAGACGATGATGGGGTATAGAGGAGTTAGATCGTGATATACTCCTATATAAGGAAGATATTAGGGCTTCGTTGGAATTGGGCCTAATTGTGGGCTTCATGTGAATTTTTTTTAGTTGGTCCAATAGTAAGGGTGGGCATGAGAAGGGGCGGTGCTATGGGTTCAATTTAGAGATTTGTTCTTGACTTTTTTCGATATTTCTTAGCTTTTCAATCAATTTTTCTTTTAATTTCTTAGACGTTTCATTTGTCATTCATTTTTTTTAATGTCCTTAGCTAGGGTATCGGTTTCCTGACATAAGAATATAATTGATTGATTTTATGTTTGCCAAATGTTAATTGAATTATATTTTGAAATCTTCGAATCAAGTTTGATCCCTTGTTAAAATTGAGACATAACACAAGACATTTCATTTGGTGACTCGTCGGATTGCTTGATTAGTCATTTGGTGACTCGTCGGATTGCTTGATTAGTCGATAGGGAGGCCAATCTGTTTTTCCCTCGTGGACACTAATTCAATGAATCTTACTTTAACTCTTAACTGAAGACTATTTGGCCCACTCTAAAACCGTGAAAACACTTGAACAAGATGAGTGGACAAATCTGTTTTGAGCTCTCGATCAACCTTAAAACAGCAAAAGCTCTAAATTCCGGAATTGGGAATTATAGTTTATAGGTCAATATTCAGAGTCCTTCTCAAGTACAGACTACTACTGCTCTGGGTTACATTGCAAAAGTAATATTGTTGAGTATGTAAAGATTAATCGGTCTCAAAGAATGTGTCAAAAATGAATTGAATATGCATGTATGAATGGATGTCCTCATCGGTTTGTTTGACGAAACACATTCTGGCTAACTTGTCGAACAAAAAAAAAAAACATGTCCAAGAGACGAACAAAAATAAAACATGATCAATCTTAAAACACTTCGAACCGACATAATGACGAAAGAGCTAGATAACAGCGATCCTACAAAAAAAAAAACTCTCTTGCAAACTCGATTTAAATTAACTTAATAAACTATTCTCTCCATTTCAACCCAAAGCGGATCAATTCATCTTTTGAAGCACATTCTGGCAAACATGTCCCCTGGCCAAGCTGCCATACTCTTTCTTCGAAGTCGAATGTTTCAATACTTACTTCCTCCAAATGTTGTTGCCAATAGTATTCCTTCTTTTCTCTCTCGTGTATGAGGACTTCCCATATGCACTCAGCCCTGGTCCGTGAATCAACTAATTTATCAGAGTATGTTGAGCAGTACAAACCATACCGTGTAGTGATGTACCTTGGACGACAAATTTGAAACAAAACATAAAAAAGACAAGGAATCGAATTCAAATTCAAAGCAGTGTCATGGACTTCCAGGTTTTCCACTACAACAGGATCATGGATACCACATTCAATCTTCACCCTCTTGTAGAATACACTTTCGAAAATATGAAGAGAGATTTCAGATTTACTTACTGCCTTGACAATCTCATTTAACTCAAGGAACTTCGGTAAAAGATCGTCATATAAAACATCATGGTTGTTCAGGGTTATTTTTGACTTCCAGTCCCTAGAAGTTGTACTGAAAGAGATAGTCGTTGGGAAATATTTTCCGGAAAACTTAAAACAAAGTATGTTTGGGGCATCGATATCAACCTTGATCGAGCTATTCAATCGCATAGTTAAGTGCTTTAGCGAAGGACAAAATAGCTTGATTTCTTCAAAACCACCGCAATATGAAAGTATAAACTCTTCAAGAAGAGGGAAGTTGCAAGAGAAGTTTTCGAACGACTCTGTAGACAGTTGCACATAGAATAGATGTAAAGACTTGAGATGGGGGAAGTAGTTTTTGCGATTGAGTTCCCAATTCAAACATCCCTCAATGTGGATGCTTTGAAGGGTTGGAGCATCCAACTCAATACTCTTTACATTCAAACCAATGAACTTAAAGTCCTTGAGATACTCATTCTCATTCGCAACACTAATGCTTTTCAACCCCTTACAATAGCTGAGCTCCGCGTACTCAACCAAAGGACAGCCTGAAATTATCTTTTTCAGAGCCTCATCATCGATATAAACACGACTGAGAACAAGCTTTTGTAGATTTGCTAACACTACATTCTCGATTGAACTGATTTTGCATTTATGCAAATATAAGTTTTCGAGGGACTTGACCTTAAATACTTTCGAGGGCAATTCAAGACATGTCCAACTATCCCTCTTTCTACCAGCAACATGTATATAATGATCAATCGAAAGATGAAACGTAGTGACAGCAGGATTATCCGGATTGATGAATATTGAGATCCAATTTTCAAGAACTGAAATCGATTGCGAGTCATCCTCTGACATTTGTAAACGCAATTCCTTTGAAGAAAGGTTTTGATCAAGGTACCTTTGAAATGTGCTGTCGACAACGGATAGGAATGCTTCATTATTTCCGCAAAAACAAATTTCACAAAAGTTGGTTCTTCTGGCGTGACTCGAATCACAGACTCCACGAAGGTCGATTACGGGTCGAGTAGGTCCGAGGTGACGCCATGATTTCGAGAGCACGGAAGTTTGAACAGCTTTCTTCTGAGACAGAAAACAGAGTATGTGAAGCAATACGGATTCCGGCAATTGGGAGATCCTGTCAGAACCTGAACAAACACCATCTTCATCGTTTACTTCTCTTCTCATCGCCGCTTGGTTTTTGCCGATCAAAACCTAAAACCCTACTCAAAAAATTGTCAATTAAAACTAAGTTTGGAGGGCGTAATAAAAAAATGGAAGATATTAAACAAATAAAAATTTAAGATAAATAAAAATTCGATTTTTTTCATAAAGAATAATTTATTTATTTTTTGTAATTTCACATTTCATATTAAATTGAGAAAATATAATTTTGAATTTCAAATATTATGAAAATACATAAAATAAAGATTATATAAAAATAATTAAAAGAGAAATATTTTTTGAACAATTGGAATTGAAATCTTTTAAAATTAATATTTATTTGATAAATAATAATAGAATTAAATAATATGATTAGATATAAATGTTGACATGGTGTGCATGCTACTTATTTTTTTTGTACTTTGTACTAATTTGTTTTTCATTTTATAATTTCTATTTCTCATGAAAATGAAAAAAATATAAAATTTTGTACTAATTCGTAGTTTCTCTATCTCAAGAAAAATGACTAACTACTAGTAAATAATTTACAAATGAAACGTAGTTTCTCTATCTCAAGAAAAATGACTAACTACTAGTAAATAATTTACAAATGAAACGAGTTATCTCTTATGAGACATGTAAAAATATTCTATAAATTTCAATCTTATAAATTCAATTCAATTCAAATTGATTTATCGGCAGAATGGGTTTTTCACATAACTTTGATAAGAATTGTTGCTGTTTTTTAATAGGTCATAATTATCCTGGTTTACAAATTGCACTAAATTTATTGTTAATACTAGTACATACAATTATTTAATTTTATACAATATCAGTTACACAATATTTTATTTTACAATATGCAATCTTGTAAAATATAAATTAATAACAATAATACATTACATGAAATAATAATAAACAGTTTAGCCCTTCAACAGTTTTTTCTTGGCGCACCACTCGTGGATCCTATAATCACACTCTACGCATTCGAACGCTATTTGGTCAGATTCCCTTATGACACCATTACAATGGCCACACCTATAGCCATCAACCGAGAGCGCGCGAACGCACGACAATGGACAACTGTGTAGCTTGACTCGGATAGTAAATCCGAACTTGATCTTGGAAAGATAATCAAAATAAGGGATGCAGTCGACGTGAAATGACTGGCCACATTTCTTGCAACCGTAAAACCAAGGTCTGGTGTCTAAGTTTTCTTCACAAATCTCGCAAAGCGCTACTTCTTCTTCTTCTTCTTGATGATGATTAGTTGTGATTAGGTTGAGAGGGTGTTGATCGAAATCGTGTCTCACCTTGTACGGTAGGAGAGCGCAATCTATGTGTATAAAGAAGTTATTACAATTGTTGCATTCGTACCCAATCTGGTGATCATATGTTTTGCAGCAGCTGCAGATTAAGTCTCTCCGAGATGTAATACAAAGAATGTGCGACTTTGCGTGCGCATCGTGCGTAATTGAAGCGGGCATTAAGGCGGTCGTTACATCCATATACTTGTCACATTCCTCACACAAGTACAAAAACCCATTTTGCCGATAACGTTTAGTAGCTAATCTGTAGTGCAATTGATAGAAAGGATACTTATTGCCTACTTTGAGGGAAACGGTGTGTTCTTCGTAATTATGACTACATCTCCGAGTGGTTGTTGTGGCCGGGATTCACGCACAACAACTGCGGAGAAAGAAATTTGTGCATGATTTATTATTAACTTTGCTTCTGCTGCAGCTGTAAAATGCGTCAGACGGAGAAATGATCTGAACGCAAGCATTGCATACACGATCATCATCATCATCATCACCACCACGAAGCTGATTAATGACCAAAGGGTGTTGGTGCACTTTGATGTCAACGCGTTCATCATTATTATCGCAGCCAATGGTACCGATACTGTTCATTATACTTTGAATCACACTTTGGTGTTCGTCCGCCATCGGCAAATGAATCAAGCCAGGAACTTTTGCATCTCGAAGCAACACTGCAAATCATGATGATTAATACAACAAACAAACAAAAGACATACAGTCGGATCAAAAATTGTCAAAGTTAAAAAGCCTTGTTAATTAAGGTGATAAGGTACGTGTCAAAGTTGGGCCAATAACACCTTAAAAGGCCTTATCATCGGCTGGGGCTCCATCATCGTGTTGGGCCTGCTCTGATACCATGTCAAAGTTGGGCCAATAACACCTTAAAAGGCATTATGAAGGTAATAAGGCATTTTAAGGTGTTATTGGCTCAACCTTGACATGGTATCAGAGCAGGCCCAACACGATGTGGGGCCCCGGTCGATGAAATTTCCGACTGTGGGCACCCCTGCCGATGAAATTTCCGGCCACGAGTAATTCCGATGGAATTTCCGGCTTACTCGTGAGGGGGAGTGTTAGAACCTTGGGCTCACATATAAGTTGGACAACCTTAATATCTTAATAAGGCCTTTTAAGGTGTTATTGGCCTAACTTTGACAGTACGTAATCCAATTTATATGTGAGCTCAAGATTATTTAACCAACCGGCGTGTGATATATCTAGCTAACAAAAATTATTATATTATACGTACCTTGCTTGAAACTCTGAAGAGCATTTGAATATACAACACACTTGATATGGGCAGAGTAGTCGCAATGGAAACATCTATACCAGCCCGAACCCTTGGAATAGCCTCGACAAATTGCACATTTATTAGCTCGAAACGTCCCCCATATCCCTATGGCACGCCATAATTCATCTTCATTTCCATAGCTTAAAAGAAGAGGGTGGTCGTGAACAATAACTCTGTCGTCGACTACAATGGCACTGGGTAGCACAGCACAATCCGGATGGATCCAGAAATCGCATGGGCTGCACACGTACGAAACACTCCATTTTCCGAGCGCGGGCCCATCATGATTATGTTGGGTCCCACAAGCAGAGCAAATGAAGGAGCAAGACGAACCCCTCGTCGCAGTCAGCTCGTGCCCGTGACTTTGGTGCACGATTGTGATCGGCGAAGCACACAACAAGTCGAGTGTGAAACCACAATACTCACCCATGCATTTATAAAACTTACTCCCACATTTTGATCCACATCTACTGCAGTACTCATGTGTGTTGTTGATATCATCCGGCTGGACGTGATGCAGGATGAGGTCTGCCATCGGGTGCAACGGATGCTCTTCCAATTTCGCGGGAAATTTATTTGCACATTGATCATGCATATGACTAGGGGCAGACCTAGTTTATATATAGATAAAATGATGTATTAAATAATTTGTTTCATCATTATTATTTATTCATAAATGAATTAAAAATGGTTTAAAAGTCAAAAAATTGGCCCATCTCACCTCAAGGGCTGACCCTGCATATGACCATTAGGATCGTCGACGAAGCGAGTGGCGAAGATGGGAAGACCACAAGCGATGCACTTCCACTTGTTTCCATCGTCCGGATCAGCATCATTTATCGCCACAGCCTTGATCCTAGTGTGCCTGAATCTTTCCATATAATTCTATTTTTATCTTTCTTATGTATTATACAACTATGAGTCTATGGCTTACTATATATAGAATGAATGGCATGAGGATCATATACTAATCTTGTAGGGTGGAAAAACACAATATATTCCTAAATGAATTATGCTTTGCTTTACTAAAACTATACTTTATGCATCAATTATACATGCTTATCTTATGACAGAGACGATCTTTTTAAATCAATATCGTTTCTAAGTGAAAAGACGAGATTTATAATATATTTGCATGATACGTTTTTAATATTCTCATTTGGTTTAATTTAAAATCATGGTAACCAGACAAGATCTCAAATATAATTGTCTTACTTTTACATGTTTATTTCGATTAAGTGTGACATCAATCTACTTTTGATATGCGAACCTTTCATGACTTGATAAACACTACTAATCAGATTTTTTTCTTCCATAATTCATTATTTTTCTAATTTTTCATGATTTATTATCTGTTCAAACTAAATAATAAATTAAATAGATTAAAAAATTCTTTAAAATGTGGATTGGTCATTATTATTTTTTGTAACACAATCAAACTGAAATAGAGAGAGACGATATAAAGTAGAGAGTCATATTTCCGTAGGGGAGTTGCTATTTGCACCCAAAAAATGATAAGCACACCAACTTAGTTATAATTATAATTATATTATGAGTAATTTAGAGAAAAAATTAAAATGAGTTTATGATTTAAAGAAAAATAACATAGTTTACATCCCTAATAAAAAAAGTAATTAATTTATTGATTATATATAATTTAATGTATTTATATTAATTGTATTCATAATGAAGGTAAGTTTTTCAAAATTGATTTGTCTATTTTAACCTTCTTATTTTATTTTTTATATTCTCCATTTAGTACATACGATTTTATATTGTTAATAGCTGAAATCAATCACAAAGATTCTTCAAATCAATCACAAATCTCTTTTTTGGAAAATTATTTTTTAATTGCGATTGTTTTTTTTTTTAAATTCAAAAAACCTCCGTAGCCGTTCTCGCATTCTCAAAATACTCGTTTGTATGTTCTTGAGCTCCACCCGAGGTAATTTTTTTTCTTCTTTTCAATTGATAATCTGGAATGCGAGTAAACAAATCGATTGATTTGTGTGCGTTTATAAAAAAAAAAATTAGTAAACAAATCAAAAAGATCATCGATGAGAATACCACGATTTGCTTGTTTACTTTTGATTTTTTTGTGAATAGCAATCGGCTCCCAAGTTGTATACTACTTCACATGAAAAGTTTTTGTGCATGTCGATCGGGTTGGTTGTAATGGTGCTACATTTTCGGTCCATGTTGTATTTTATGTGACGTGGTTTGCTATCGTAGTGTTTGATGTCAAATTTCAAATGGGGATGTTCAAGTGCGGTCCCACGCCTAGCGCACACAAACGAGAGCGGGAGCCCGAATATGCACTAGAGAGCCTCAATCTATCTCAAAACCATATGGTACTAAGTAGGAGAACTTCCTAGGCTTATAATATAGACTCTCCTCTCACAATTATTCAATGTGGGACAACTCACAAGTGGCCTTCAACACACCCCCTCCACTTGTGAGTCCTAGTCAAAGGGTGGTTATAACCACTCACAAACAGGATCGAAACCTGCTCTGATACCATGTCAAATTTCAAATGGGGGTGTTCAAGTGCGGTCCCACGCCTAGCGCACAAACGATGAGAATACCACGATTTGCTTGTTTACTTTTGATTTTTTTGTGAATAGCAATCGGCTCCCAAGTTGTATACTACTTCACATGAAAAGTTTTTGTGCATGTCGATCGGGTTGGTTGTAATGGTGCTACATTTTCGGTCCATGTTGTATTTTATGTGACGTGGTTTGCTATCGTAGTGTTTGAATATTGTGTTTAGATTTTTGAATTCCTGTCCATGTCCTATATTATCATACGGGTTTGATTTAGTAGTTTATGAATCGTGTTTTAAGATTTTGGAACTTCCTACAGTGTATATAAAGTGTCTGGGGTTTCACAGACCGTCAACATCAACCCTCCAAAGACACATATAAAGTGTCTGGGGTTTCACAGACCGTCAACATCAACCCTCCAAAGACACGACGTCCAACCGGGCGACCAAGACAAGAGAAGTTAAAGCCCAAGAGCGAGATCAAACGGATAATCAAGTGTAGTCGCTGTCACAAATTCAAGAACCACAACAAGAAGACATGCAAAGAAGTTATATAGTATGGAGTTTATCCAATTATATTTCAATTCATGGCAGTTAAAAGAGTATGTATAGGATGAATCTGTGCTTGAACTTGGAAGCTTTCAACCGAGGTTGAATTTGAATAAAACGGAGTCATGGTTTTAGATTCACAAGCAACTATGTTCATGTTTTTCTGGTACTTTGGAATACACTGGTCTCATACTCTCATTTACAATTGTCGTCTTTTTAGTTTTTTGTTGCTGTGGAGGATATTAAGTGAAACTCGTGTTATGCTTAATACTTCTTGCCTTGTATATTTTTAAAAAGGGGCAGTTCATTCCATCTCCCACTTTGTTTGGGTAATTTAGAGAATTGCGTTTAACACTGATAATGACAAGTTAAACTAAGTAACTATTGTTTTGGGTACACATTAGTATGTTGCTACAAGTCAGCCTTGGTACACATTACTCTTGTTTACATGAAACTGTAGTGTCTTTCATATCTATAACAAAAATGCAGGCATAATGTTAAACACCATGACCATAGATTGTTTAACATATGTCACATTGCATTGCGATTTTGAGACACATTCTAAGTATAATTTAAGTGGAAGTCTCAAAACACTTCCTGAATATTGTGAGTACTGTGTTTTGTGTTCATTGATAGTGATAAATCATATGTTTTGACAAAATATGCAACAGTATGCTTGAACCGCAATTAAAATGTCCGTGTCCATTGTGTTAAACGCTTGACAATTATTTTCCACCTGCAACACTGGTTTTAACTCAACCATTTGTGAGTGTTGTACTACGACATTGTCAATTCTAAGAGTCAACACCATCATATTAAGATTGAAAATGGAGCAGGAAGATTCCTTTCATAAGCAATATCATCCATGTAGTGCATGACATAAATGCCGCAATCCAATCTGCCAATGTAACAAACTATTACTATAATATTCAGACATTCCAGCATGATTCAATAAAAGGTAGTAGAAATGTTTTAACTTACGATCCGAAAGCCTGCTTAGGGACAAGATCTGAATGATCATACAATTTGAATTTGGTCTTGTAGTTTTCCTTCACCCACTTGAATTGGGTTCCCTGTGTCCTCATCATATACAGGAACAGTGTTTCTGAATTGAAAAGACTGAGAATAATAAAATAATACAACTTAGTCAATATACTGTTATGAATATGATACTGTGGTATCTAGATTAGCTGTTGATAGTGTACATGCACAACTTAATTAACTTACAAATACATAATACACTGCCAAGTAATGTGCAGTGTATGCACAAGATAATGTAGTGTCTTTGATTTATCAGATAGGACTAGTTCGACCAAATGATAGGATTACTCATAATTTGTGCAAACAGGTGACTTAATAGAATGACAATTAAGATACTTACTCATAAGCTAATGTACTGGTATCTAGTTTCACTTTTGTGAACTAATATACTGTGAATAACACTTTTAATACGAGGGCTTTCATAGTGTGTATCGTAGTGTCCATGCACATGTTTAATACATAGATATAATGTACTTTACGCTGTGATTTATGAAATACTACTACTTACACAACATGATTGAACTTGTTCATATATTTCTGAATAAGAAACATTTACAATGTACTATTTGGATACAAATCATACAGGGAACCTTAATAGATGAAAATTTACTCTTATTAACATTTGACTTACTAAATCAGTGGCTAAGTCATAATATGAAAAGTACAGCATGCAGACTTGCACAATAAAGCGCGCATCGACTCAACAAAACCCACACTATTATGAACAGTGTTTATTAAGATTGGCTTCTTAAAGTGTTTTGGTAGTGTCCATGCACAAGTTCAATCCATTACAACTACATAATACACTGCCAAGTAATGTGCAGTGTATGCAAAAGATAATGTACTTAGCTATGTGATTTATCAAACACTACTACGACACAACATGATTGAACTTGTTCATAGATTTCTGAATAAGAAACATTTACAATGTACTATTTGGATACAAATCATTCAGGGAACCTTAATAGATGAAAATTTACTCTTTTAACATTTGACTTACTAAATCAGTGGCTAAGTCATATTATGAAAACTACAACATGCTGACTTGCACAAAATACCGCGTATCGACTCAACAAAAACTACACTATTATGAACAATGTTTATTAAGATTGACTTCTTAAAGTGTTTTGGTAGTGTCCAGGCACAAGTTCAGTCCATTACAACTACATAATACACTGCCAAGTAATGTGCAGTGTATGCAAAAGATATTTTTTGTCGCTGTGATTTCTCAAAACACTACTAGTTACACAACATGATTGGCTTATTCATAGATTACTGACTAAGAAACATTTACAATGTGCTATTGGGATACAACTCATCCAGGGAACATTAGTAGATGAAAAGTTACTGTTATTAACATTTGACTTACTAAATCAATGGCTAAGTCATACTATGAAAAGTACTACATGCTGACTTTCACACAATATCACGTATCTAATCAACAAAAACTACACTGGATGAAGGCATAAATTGTATGTATCATAGTCAAAAGTTCAGCAAGTAGTTAAATGTGTTTCTCAAGAGTTTTTGAAACATCGTGAACAGTATGGGTTGATCATACTACAATGGGAAATTAAGATTAGCATGCAGTGTCAAGTAATAGACATATTATACAAACCTTTTTGACAGCCAAAGCTTCTCGAGGGAACTTCCCACAACCGATTCCAATCTTGATGCCATTCTGTAAAAAAGATGTCATACACGATGATAAAATGTCATATAATGCTCAAGTTTTCCGCTACGATGTTCTTTGACTCCGTTGCATTATTTGAACAGACAAATGAATTAGATCAGCCACTTACGCGCTTTTTTTCTTCTGAATAAACTGGTTAGACTGGAAATCATCGTCGCTAACAATTACATGTTCGGACTCCTATCAGAAAGTAGACAAAACAATGATCAAAACCTATCAAGTTAAATAAAAAATAAATAAAAATTATATATATAGAGGTATCTTGTTGCATCTCCCTAACACAATTTCCCATCTACCCAAAACCAAAAGGGTTCTGAATGCAATAATGGAAAAGCAAGCTTCGTACCCATCGATTTTAATGAGCGAAAACAACCTATACGAAAAATACCATATCACGTATCACCTCCCTCTCTCTCTCTGTTCAAGATATATCCAAGATTTTCCCTTTTCTCTCTTTGACCTTTTCCTTCTTTTTACCATTTTGTTTTTTTTATCCATTCATTTAGCTCTCTGCTGTCATTACATTTACTACTCCCACTCCCTCTGATTCCTTCTGCTGCTCAAACACGCATTAACGCACACACTCAGCGTGCTGAGATGCACAACACTACCACTGCCAACCGTAGCAGTCAACTTAAATAACGCCAACCGTAGCACTTAAAGATTTCAGTTGATTTAAAAGAACTGTTCAAGTAGCATAAATCATACATGCAATCATTTCTAGAAGTACACTATGCCTATTCAAACTTAGAAACGGATAATTCGGGATGAATCAAATCCCAAATCCAAGAACCCTAAAAAAAGTTATGCAATTTATTCATCTAATCTTTGCAATTGAGTAATTTAACACAGAAAAATTACCTTAACACGATTACCGTCGAGGTTTGAGAGGAGGATAATCAAGGACGACGACTGCCGGAGAGATTCAAAATCTTCGCAAGGAAGGGGGATTTTGCGTTTCTGGTATGCTAATGTGGTAATATGTGTAGTGTATTTGTTATTTATGTTTCGTTTATATGGAAAGAGTAGGATTTACTACGATACGATTTGTTTTGGTAGTGTTCCCAAGGTAAGTGTATATTTAAAAGCAACAATTACGATATACTATGTAATTTGGCAGTAATGAAATATATTAATCATTTTCTAGTAATTAAAAGGATTGTTTGGGTAATTCTTATTTTTTTACAAATAATGTAAAGATTGGTGTTAATATGTATTTTAGAGTAAGATATCTACCCTTTTTAAAAATCCCCCATAATAAATATTTCAAGTACTGTATCCGCCTCAAAAAATAGGCAATGTGGCGGGAAAAATCCGACCTCAATTTCGATCCTCATAAATATCAACAATTCATTTCATTTATTTAATTATTTTAAAAATATATCCGAAATAGGTTTTCGAAATGGGCAAGAGAAGCAAAGCTAGGGTTACCGAAGAGAATCTCGAGGATGAATGCGAAGAGAGGAAATGAACGATGATCGAGAGTTTCTTAATGGATCGTCTTCCTCGGACAAAAAAGGTTATACGAGGTATGCTACTCACTCAATTTTTATTTTATTTTATTTTGTTTAATTCGTTGATTCATAGGAAAAAGTCTGTAAAAGTTTAAATTCAAATGAAATGTCACTGAGATGTTATGAAGAAAGAGATACACTGAAAAAACTCTATCTTTATGCCTATTGTGGATTTTATTCCTAATTATGTCAGTGCCGAAATGATTGCGATTATATATTTCAATGTATATGATATTCTTGATGATCTGTAAGTATTGATCAAATTGACCCGTTGTTTCCAGATACTCGGTGTAGCGAAAACTGCTACTCAGCAGGAAATAAAAAAAGCTTATCACAAGTTGGCCCTGCACTTACATCCAGATAAAATTCCCGACGTTGAGGTAGTTTTTGTAGTTTTTGTTTTGTTGATTTTGGATATCTTACTAATGCATATTTTGCTGTGTTCAGGAATGACAGACCATTCAATATCTTTTTACAGGGGGCCAAGGAAAAATTTAAGCAGCTGCAAAAAGTTATATCTATTCTTGGTGATGAGGAAAAGCGGGCAGTGTATGACCAGACTGGATGTGTTGACGATGCTGTAAGTTGCGATATTGCCTGTTGTTAGTGCAAGTATATGTTGAACTTTTGATTTTAGAGATAGTCCTTAAAGAACCTTATAGGGTATGGGCAATTTGAATTCCCAGGAAACAATTCTCTATTGCTTGATATATTGACTTGTTATTTTGTTTTTCAAAATCAGCTCTTCTAATTCGATGATTATTTTGAGAGACTTAAACACCATGTTACTCGCAATTTGTTTTTTCTTACCCATATTTGATTTCTTGCACTTGTGAAATGTTGTAGGTATCCGTATATCTGTGCATGGTCTGGAATTACACTTTATATAGATGGGTTGTAAACCCACTTTCCAAATTACACTCTTACTGCTTAAGAATTTTCTCAAACACTAGCATCCGGCCAAGACTGTAAAAACTGACACTAGTTAGAACTTGTTAAAATTGTCAGGGCAATTTGAATACTCTCATGTGAGTAAGCTAAGGATATGTTGTTTCTGTTTGTGTATGACTAACTGAGTGAAGAGTTAATTGCATTGATTTGGTACTTGAAATGGAATCAGGAATATTCCCTTTTGCTTTCGAACACTCGTATTTCTTCACTCATTAACAGGATCTGGATGGAGATGTCATCCAGAACTTGAGGACGTTCTTCCGTGCCATGTATAAAAAAGGTTAGTTAAATACCTGAAAGCATTATCTACTATTAGTTGATTGTATTTATCACGTCATATATATGAAGTACTTTGAACTCACTTACAGGTCAGTGAGGCTGATATTGAGGAGTTTACAGCAAACTACAGGGGTTCTGATTCAGAGAGAAACGATTTGCTTGAGCTATACAAAAAACTGAAGGGCAACATGGACAAGTATTTTCTCAATTTGTGATTTTCTATGTTATAGTGCTACTTCTGCACATTCAGTATCTGTTTTTTTTTTCTTTTTTTGTTGCAGGCTTTTCTGCTGCATGCTTTGCTCTGATCCTATGCTTGATTCCCATCGCTTTAAGGATATAATTGATGAGGCCATTTCTGAAAGTGACTCCATGATTTCGAGAGCACGGAAGTTTGAACAGCCTTCTTCTGCGACAAGAAACAGAGTATGTGAAGCAATACGGATTTCGGCAATTGGGAGATCCTGTCGGAACCTGAACAAACACCATCTTCATCGTTTACTAAAACTAAGTTTGGAGGCGTAATAAGAAAAATGGAAGATATTAAAGAAATAAAATTTTAAGATATTTCTTAAGGTATAATAAAATTTTGATTTTTTTTTTCATAAAGAATTTTTTTTTTTTTTTTTTGTAATTTCATGTCATTAAATCGAGAAAACATAATTTTGAATTTCAAATATTATGAAAATATATAATAAAGATTATATAAAAATAATTAAAATAGAAATATTTTTTGAACTATTGGTATTGAAAACTTTTAAATTTTATATTTATTTGATAAATAATAATACAATGAAATTATATGATTAAATAGAAATGTTGACATAAGGTGACAAAATTATAAAATTTTGTACTAATTAGCTTTTCCTTTTATAGTTTCTCTATCTCAAAAAAGATTATTTATTAAATAATTTACAAATGAAATGAGTTATCTTTATGAGACAATTCAAAGGATATTATATAAATTTTAAATCTTATAAATTCAGTTCAATTCAAATTAATTTAGTCAATTCACTTCAATTCAACTCTCGATTTCTTGATTAGTGGAGAGTGAGGCCAATTCGTTTATCCCTCATGACACTATTTAAATAAAAGACTGTACGACTCGCCCTTAAACCGTACATTTGAACAAGTTGAGTGGGCAAATCTCCCCATCAACCTTAAAACAGCAAAAGCGCTGAATTGTTTGTCGCACATTTTGATAAAGTTTAAGGCTCGTTTTATTGCGAAATCAATTTGATTCCTAGGTGATAGGGGTTCATTCTATGCCACCCTAAGGTTAGTACCCTTATTCCATACACATTAGGCCATGTGTAAGTTACATTTGATCTCCACCACATGTTGTATTTATCATTTTTAAATAAATACACATGTCAAATAATGTATGGTTAAGTGTACTACCCAGTTAGGGTAGCATGGAAAAAACCGGTGATAGGAACCCCTTTTTCTTACCAATTAAGTCAAAAATTCAAGAATAACGGGTGAAATGCAATGACCAAATACCAATATTATTAAGAAACAAAAAAGACCAATACTCGTCAAGAGCGATCACATTAAGATATTATGTGTTGACAATAATCGAAACCAATATCAACCGTGCTTTTTTTCATCTCAAATAAGTAGTCAATATGTTACACAATAATAGTCGCATTAAAGAAAAATTTAACCTTATATTTTAAAATAAAATTTTACTTTTACTTCTCAAATTTTATAATTTTACTTTTTTAAATAAAAAAAAATCAGAAAACCAAAAATAGAACACACCACATATAATTTTTTTTCTAATTTCCCCAAAAAAATATCTTAATCCGGAAATATTGAAAAAGGAGGGGAGATAACAAAAGTAAAACACACAGCTCCTAAATAAAAGCACTCCTGAAAATTGAAACAAAGTAAAAAAAATTAAAATTGAAAAATAAATATAACTATCAATTTATACAACAATCAAATTTAAAAAATATTTTTGACCGTGCAAAAGAAAATGATCCTAAATCATGTTTATATTCAAAAGAACCTAGCCCTAAATAATGATTTCATTGATTTGCAGTTTAGTTAGTTCAAATATAACCTTAAATTCTTCTATAAATTTCATCAAAACCTTAACCCATAGAGTTTAATAAAACGCCGCCGCCGCCGCATCGCCATGGACATCACCGAGGAGAAGCGCAAGAGAAAGAGAGAAGAAGATGATGATGAAGAAGAAGAGATGAGTTCGCGAATCAACAGTAGGTTAGGGATTAAGAGCACCGAACCCTTCGCCGCGTTGCTCCTGTCCGGGCCCACCATGGCCGCCATCAAAGTCATGAATTATCAGTACATGACTCATGTATTCATTCTCCAAACAATTAATTTTTTTTATCATGTAGTATTCAGAAATAATTAAAAAAAAACAAACTATAATTTCAAATTATGATCTTTGTACTGTTTGATGCAAAAGATCCAAGCTCGATCGATCCCACCAATGCTGGAAGGCAGAGACATTCTCGGAGCTGCCCGGACCGGTTCGGGCAAAACCCTCGCCTTCCTCATACCTGCCGTCGAATTGCTTCACCACCTCCGTTTTGCTCCTCGAAACGGGGCCGGTGTCATCGTCATATGCCCCACAAGAGAGTTGGCTATTCAGGTAGAAAATTATCGTATCAATTAATTCTAAATTAACTTATCGTCATGGGTGCAAAAACTTAGAAACAATTATTTGTTAGTTATCTCACATCGATTAGTAGTGTAACTTTGGGTTTACATATAAGTTGGACATATAACTTAACAAGTCTTTTTAATTTGTTATTGATTCAACTTTTACATGGTATTAGAGCCGATGTGGGTGCATGTTAGTTATCTCACATCGATTGATAGTTTAATTTTGGACTCATATAAGTTGGACAATCTTATTACCTTAACAAAGTTTTTTAAATTCCAAAAATCCAATCAAATATATTAAAAAAAAAACGTGGATTCGTATTTATCGGGTTAATGTAACAGACGTATCGAGTAGCCGAAGAGCTCATGAAGCATCATTCGCAAACGCTTGGGCATGTAATCGGCGGCAATCCGCGTAGGGAAGAAGCGGAGAAGCTAATCAAGGGTGTCAATCTGTTAGTGGCGACGCCGGGTCGCCTTCTCGACCACCTACAAAACACCAAAGGCTTTATATATAAGAACCTAAAGGTATATATATATACACCTTCTTAAGACATTTGTTGTTATAATTCATCCTTGACGACTACGTTCGTTTTGCAGTGCCTTGTGATCGATGAAGCGGATAGGATTTTGGAATCTAATTTCGAGGAGGAGATGAAACAGATCATTAAAATCTTGCCTAAGGTATATATATATAGCTAAAGCTTATATTGTTTCGACTTTGGGTGCTATTCCGGTCATTCTATTTTTATACGATGTAGACGAGACAAACGGCTCTTTTCTCTGCCACACAAACAAAGAAGGTTGAGGATCTCGCGCGCTTATCGTTTCAGACAAGTCCTGTCTATATCGACGTTGACGAAGGAAGGAAGCGGGTGAGTAATGTGATTCGTCTTTCATTTTTTTCTTCTTCTCGAGACTTGCTGTCTAGGATCTGTTCTTTTGAACTTATTCTCAGTTAAGTTAAAGATTCTCAGTACAATTCTGTCATTTTATTTTTTTCATTTCAATATTTTAAAATTAAATTAAATTGAACTTTATTTCATTTCAGTTCATTTCAGTCTAAAAGAACTATTTTATTTAAAAAAATAAATCGGTGCAGGTCACCAATGAAGGACTGCAGCAAGGCTACTGCGTCGTCCCTAGTGCCGAGAAATTCGTGCTTCTCTATTCCTTTTTGAAGAGAAATCTGTCGAAGAAAGTGATGGTGTTCTTTTCCTCTTGTGACTCTGTCAAGTTCCATTCGGAGCTCCTTAGATACATTCGGATCGATTGTCACGATATGTACGGAGAGCAAAAGCAGAAGAAACGAACCTCGACGATTTTAAATTTCTGCAAAGCGGAAAAGGGTATATTGTTGTGTACGGATGTAGCCGCACGAGGCCTCCATATTCCCGGCGTGGTGTATATGCTTTCCCTTTACGTTCTTCTTCAATCCCAACTCTAAAGAAAATGATTTATTTCTCGATTCTTGTTGCTTTCTTTGTAGGACTGGATTGTGCAGTATGATCCTCCTGACAAGCCTACGGTAATTAACTAACTTTCTTGATGAAATCATTTTCCGACTTTCACTCATCTGTTTTTTGTATGTGAAAACAATCAGGAGTATATCCATCGAGTCGGTCGTACAGCTCGTGGGGAGGGAGGGAAAGGGAACGCGCTTCTATTCTTGATTCCAGAGGAGTTGCAGTTTCTCAGTTACCTCATGGTACGCGTTTAAGGCTTTTTTTTTTTTTTTTTTGCGTGATTGATATATTGTTCGAGATTCGAATCAATACAATGAAGTGTGTTACTGTGAATTTTTTTTCATCAGGCTGCAAAAGTTCCGGTTAGAGAGTACGATTTTGATCGGAAGAAACTATAGAATGTTCAATCTCACTTGGTAACTAACAATCCTCTTTTAGGCTTTGTTCTTTTAAACTTAATTTCAGTTCAGATTGTTTCAGTTCGTTTCTAAATAAATTAAAATAAATTATGAATCTATAATTGTAAATATACAATCTAATTAATGCTAAAATATTATTAATATTTTTAAAAAAATATATTAACAGTCTATAAAAAAATTATTTCATTTCAGTTCAAATCCATTCAATTCTCCGTTCAGTTCGGTTCATCATTTTTCAGTCCAAAAGAAAGAGTCTTACATGATTTGAAGTTTACGACACAAAAATTTATAAGAAATCCGCACTTAATGATTACAGGAAAAACTTATCGCGAGTAACTATTATTTGAACAAGGTCGGCTAAAGATGCGTGCTCGGCTTATTGTAAAGCGTTTATACGAGTCACATTCTATGAAGGACATCTTTAATGTGCATCAGCTTGATCTATAGGTGTACTTGCATTCTTTTCGTGTTCGTACCACCAATAAATTAAAAAGAATTAGGCTTTACAAATATGTACTCATAAGAAGTTTTTGTTTTTCTGAAGGCTGTGGCTGCTTCGTTCTGTTTGACTTCTCCTTTGAAAGTGAAGTTTAACATAGACAGTAGTGCTTCCAAGTCGAGGAAAAAAGCTCGGAAAACCAACAAAAGGCGACATGGTTTCAGCGATAGCAACCCCTATGGAATGAAAGACGAAGGCTATGTAGGACAACACGTTAGGTATTAGCATACGATGCTCTATATCAGTTTTTGCAGCAGAGAGTTCTTTGGGTAACTATCCTAAAACATAATCCTATATTTGACCAAGAAAATACTATTCCTCCCCCAGACAAAAGTTCAGATTTTTCTGGGGACAAAAAATATGGTCCATGAAAACATGGTAACAAGTTTTAAAAATATGAATTTGTTAAAGTAACACAATTGCCTAATTAGCAACATTCAACTTCGTGATACTCAACCATTTCAATTTTTTTTTTTTATATAGAAGCCATTGAGAATATAATATGATATGAAATATCCAGAAACGAGCACCAAAAACACACTGATCATTACTAATGGATTATTTTTATTTTTTTCATTTAAATAAAATTTTACTTATTCTTTAATAATACATTAGAAAGGGTAAATCTATAAGAAACTTACTTTTCTACACTAGGTTTATACACAATACTACCATTGTACGCTCCAAGAGAAACGAGAATGGACATGAATATGAGTTGAGAAAAATACATACATATTCCAACAATTTTGCTTCTTTTTCATTCATTTAATCAATTTTTTGGCCCTCCGGTGATATTCCTTAGGCAACATCTTAGTTCGTCGTAAGCAAATGTTTTCTTTTGTAATCGTTGTATCTTGAGAAACAATCGTACTCTTAGAGAACGAATTTCTTTCAAGGAAATCGTGAATACACGAGCCTCGATTTACTCGGTTTTTATTTTCTTTCATCTTTCTCTAACGAACACACACGTCCCAATACATAAGAGAAACTATAGAAATTATGAGAGGAAGACATGATTCGAAAATCAACACTGTGATGGAAGGATTAAAAGAACTCGACTGCGATTGGCAATCAAAGACTATAATGAAAGGAGAGGAAAACGACATTTGGAAATCAAAGACGACTATGGAAGACGGCATTTGGAAACCAAAGACGACTTCTAAGATGATAGGAGAGGACGAGAAAGAGCTTTGGTATTGTGACAAGGCGGATCATCGAAAGTTGACCAGGAAAAACAGGACCAAAGGAGTAGGCCTAAGTGAAAACAAGATTATTAATCACGACCAACTTAATATTCATGTTTTATTTTAAATATTTTATGTTTTTCTGATCTATTAAATTTTATCTCTCAAGTAATTTGTGTATAAAAACAAAATTAAAAATCTCAAAGAGTATTAATTAATTTTTTTATAGTAATACAAAACAAAATATGCATATCAGTATATGATCAAATTCTTCCAAGGGATCAAAACAAAACTTAAGCTATACTCGAATTTCAAATTCAAGATAATGGGGCGAGATTTCAATGTTGCCTCCAAATCGACTCTTCTCGAATTGAATTGGTTTAGAGCTCTATTTTTCCAGTGATCCCGTCTAAGTACGTACTCTTTAGAAAAGCAAACTCCTCAGGCATATGCAACTAAAGCTCGATTTCGTGCTAAGTTTGTGACTTGTGTTTTGGCCTCGTTTCCTCGTGAGGACTGCAGCCGATTAGCTAGCACTTCTAAGGCTTCCTTCATCCACCTATACTGACAAGCTTTTCTGGCTTCTCTTACACTTACCTATTAAATCTTGTAAATTAGTTAAAATTTTTAATAATAAAAAAAAAAAAAGAAACGTACCCATACTCTTTGACGTGTACCCTTCTCAGGCCACGACTCCAATTCCTCTTTAACGAGCAATGGAAACATGTGACCCTCATAGCAGGTGTCGTTGTTCTTGCTCATGAAACTCCATTCGCCTAATGTGTCCTACAAATTCATTTCATTCGTAGAATATTTTTATATGTTACTTATTTACAAATATATATAAACGCGAGCGAAAGATATAAACTAAACATGTTTTATACCTCGACATCACCGACTACACCAGCTTCCTCTATAGTTTCTCGCAACGCGCCTGCTTCAATGGTTTCATCCTCTTCCCAACCGCCCTGATCCATCGAAAGCGATCGATCAATATTAGTATTTATATATATATTATTACATGACTAATAAAAATGATCAAATGTACATATATATATATGCATATATACCTTTGGAAATAACATCCCTTTTCCTTTCCTTTGTGAAGTAATCATAAGAACTTCAATTTCTTCCTCGGCTGTCATAGACGATTCACATTTATATCTGTACGGAATGCATCTGCATATATATGTGACAGAACATTTAATCGATGCCCAGGAAAAATATGACAATATCAATATTAATATAGCTACGAATCTTCTTGAATCCTGTCGTCATTTTCATCGTGAACCCAAATACTAAATTCCCTCGTACTTTATTTGAGATCATAAAGTCGGTCAAAACGAAGAAAAAAAAAAAGATTTTTTCAGATTATAGAGTCGGTAAAACGAATTAAAATGACATAACGTTGAAGGATGCTATACTTTCTTCTTGATTTCCTGGTAGAATATGGATGTATAGGTAACACTCTCTAATATGCATGCGAATAAGTGCTCGGGATTGATGATATATATATATATATATCAAGAAATGTCACGATAGAGAGCGAGAGAGATCGACGACTGACCCAACAACTTGGCGATGGCCATGAAAATTGTAGCGCTGCATATGTCTTCCGGTTCGGGAAACAAGAGCAACCATGTTCTTCATTTCCATGGAGTTGTATATTTCCTTTTCCAGGCTTACAAGAGATTTGCATATATATATATATATATACTCCGTAGTATATAGAAGTTGAAGTTGTAGGTTTAAATATTAGTTTTTTCGGTAGGTCTAGACTCTAGAGTGAGATCATATTAATTTTAATTTAACATTATTATTTTTTCGGTAGGTCCTAAGGTGAGATCATATTAATTTTTAATTAAACATTATTTTTGGAAAATATGTGCCTATTTGATTTTTCCATCTTTGACTACATATTTTCCTTGTCAAACATTCTAACCTTGACTTCAGTTTGAAAAAATTCTAGTACAAGGGCTTTTTGGACATTTTACCATTCTAATTACTTATTCTGTCTCATTTAACTTTTAAGTATTAGGAATATGATACTCTCTGGTCCTAGCTAGAAAATTATGTAGTAAGATAACCCATATTATGAATAATGTTACTACATTTTAAATGAAAAATAATATATATATATATATATATATATATATATATATAATGTGCATAATTGATTGAAAAATAAAAAAAAAAATATAAATAATTGCATGAGACTGGTCATAAGTAATACACCCTCTTCATTCACCTTCCATTAATCTTGTCAGTTACTGAAATTACACTAAATTAATGTTGAAATCTAAATTATATATGAAATTTATTTGTGTGTGAAATTAATATTATTAATATGTTTGATAAGCATATAATATACAATTTTGTTCTGGTATTTTATAGAAAAAAATAATATATTTGAATATGAGTACAAGTAAAATACAAATAATTTTACAATAATATTTATTAACTGTTCAATGAATTTGTGGGATAATAATCATAGGACAGTGCTAAATGGGCAGAATCTGCCCATGGGCAGAAACTACTTAAAAACTTATTTTATAAAATTTAATAATATTTTAATTAATTTTTTTACATGTAATATAATTAATTATACTATATAAAATATATATTGTACAAAAAAATTAAATAAAAAAATAATTTATTAAAAATAATGCATATTCTTATATTTATATTAAAAAAATCAATTAAATAGAAAAAATATATTTTAACCTATAATAATAACAAATAAAAATTATATTTTTACATATATATTATAATGATTATATTTTAAGTCATATAAAAATAAAAAATAAATAAAATAAATAAAATTGGGCCCATGGGCAGAATCTGCCCACCCGGAATTACCCATAATCATATATATACAGTATTGTATAATATACATCACAGTACACAAGACTTCGTGAAAACCGTTGGAAACAATAACGGCAGTTGTTCATGCCACCATACACGCTTATTTAAATATTGGATAGGTAAACATAATTAACCAATTATTAAGGAATAGGGAGTGTACATTGATTTTTATTATTATTATTTACACTATCACAAATACTGATATACGGAGTATATTATATTTTTTATGTTAATAAAATAATGTACTAATTATTTTTATTTACTTTTTAAAGTAACTATATATATAAGTCACAAATAATCCTTCAATTTAGTAATTTTCAAATATACATATTTATAAATTATGAAAAGAAGCCCTAACATATACATTACTCTTTCAAAATTTGTCTAAAAAAGTTGTAAAAATTCATTTATAAATACAATATATACTTCTCATCTACTAAATTTACGACTAGCTAAATGGTTGCACCGACTTAAGTTGAACGACATCCTAGTTGAATGTATTTGTAAGAATCGCCGACAGTCAACTTGAATGTCATAATTATCGAAATGATTTTGTTAATTAGAGAATTCTTCCACACATTCATTATTCAAATTTTATTACAATTAATAAATCACATTATATATAATATTGTATAATTGTTTTATGACTTTTTAATCACATTTTGCATACAATATTTTTTGGTCAAATTTGTTCACATTGAATACGAATATATATAAACTCTATTCACAAATCACAGTAGGACTAAAAGTATTACAAATATAAATATATAAAATAAATAAACGTAAACCAATTAATTATTATGCATGACTAGCTTCAACAAAATATATTGCAAGATATATTCATTTAAAAATTAAAAGTGCAAGTTCATGAGTTGAGAGGTGAATAAAAAAGTGCAAGAGTATTTTTAGCTATTGTGTTTGTTCCTTTGAAATAATTTCACTTATTATTTTGGGCATTTTTTTGTTTATTAAATATATTAATTAAATAATTAAAATCACATACATAATTGCATTCCATAATTATAACAACACAAATTCACTACGTCAATATATAAAATATTACATTTATTAAATATCGTGTTTAAAAATATTAAAATACTAATATATCTCAAAATAGAGCATGATGTAATACTGTGATTTGTGAGTGAATGCATTTTTTTGTTTACTTGATTTGAGAATTGTCTAATAAAAATAAAAATAAAATAAATATATAAGTTTTTTTTAAATTAATGTGTGAAACCATTTTATATTATATATATATATATATATATATATATATATATATATATATAATATAAAATGGTTTCACACATTAATTTAAAAAAAACTTATATATTTATTTTATTTTTATTTTTATATATATATATATATATATATATATATACTGTACAGTTTTTTTGAGTGAAACATATTTAAATTTAATTGGATTATAATATGTATGGCTTGTGTTCAGCTATAAATCTACAACTCAAGCCCTTGGGCCAATTTTTTTCAAACTGCGTGCAAGACAGATTCGAGCGTGATGATTTTTTGAAATTTTCAATTGCTAAAGATAAATATTTTTTTAATTTTGAAAAAAATATATTTAATATTTAATTTAAAACAAAATTAACATAAACAAAATATTAAGTAAAATATTCTAATTTTTTATATATGAAATACGTATCAAAAATTATATTATAAAAATGATGTAGTAGTAGTAATATATTTAATCAATATCGATCAATATTAAAAAAAAAAAAAAACACTAAATATATTCATTAGTTGAGCCCCACCATATCTAAACCGATTGATTTTAGGGCTTCAATTGTGGCTTTAATTACCTATATATTTTAAATCATATTAAATTAGGCCTTGTTTGGCTGCTTAATTTTCGTGTGGATCGATAAGTCAAAAAAAACCCATTTTAGATTTTAACTTTTAACACGAGAAATTATTTTAACCACACTCCTACATGAAAAGATCAATTGATTATCATTATAAAGAAAAAAGGAATTTCTCAACGGTTTATATTCTTAAGGCGTGAAAAATCATATTCAATTTACACATTGATTTACCTCATTTTTCGCAGTAATTATTGTACGGCTTTGATGATTATTGAATTATGAGGCATGCATACAAAATTAGAAAATCGATCGAGTTTGATCGATCTTCTAATGCTAGATTTTTAGGGTCGATCTCAGATTTAATCATGCCTTGATGGCGGTGGTGATTCTGATTCGATATGTTATCTCGGAGAATTTTGCATTTTTTGGATCAATTCGTCGAGTTAGCGTACTCAATGACTTAGTATCGCGTGTCATATATATATATATATATATATATATATATATATATATGAAAAAGGATATGATTGATAAAAACTTCATTTCATTTTTAAGGTTAATTAATGTGACAAAAAGTTCGTTCATGATATAACTTCTTTCCCATTTAGTTAGTTAAAAGTGCTAATGCTAGTTACAAGAATAATGAATAGGTATATTTGAGAATAATATTTTTTTGTGTATATATTATGAAGTGTTAAAATAATTATGGAATGAATAAAAAAATGTGTGCAAACATTACTCAACCTTATAATCATAACATATACATAAATATCTTTGGACAAATTTATGCCCTTTCTATTTATCCTTATTTCTGTGTTTTTTTTATTTTTTAATAGTAGATGTAGATTTTTGTTAATAAAATTATTGATTTTGATATTTTTATTTACAAAAAGGTATATGTGGTATTGAAGAATTGTAAAATACATAAAATATTACGAAAATGTCACTATAAATCACCAGTCTGTCTTCTAGCCAAAATAACAACAAAATGCAAAAATCAAAATTATTAGTTTTTAATGATGATGCTTTGATACCTTTTGTTAGCTTTTGATAAAATTCTTGATGTCACTCGATCGCGACGAGATATAGAACAATAAAACGAGAATAAAATAAAAAATCAACAATAAAATAAGACAATGAATTTACGTGTAAACCTAACACAAAAAAAATCACGAAAGCAACGACGAGAAATTTACTGTAATATCACAATCTTCTGTCTCCTACTACTTCTCACCAACCCGGCCCCGACTAGGCGAATACTACTTTGACTACTTCTACCAAAAACTACCAATAGTTGAAGGAAAAGTTAGAAGCGGAAACCAGTAGCTAGATGACGTAGCAGGGACCAATCATACCCAGATCCGGCCCAAAGCCTATTTTCAAGCTTATAAAAGGAATTTATTAACTTTAAAGAGTGTTTCTCATCTCCGGGAAATAATAATTACAAAAAATAGATATACAAATAGATATTTATTATCTACTTTCTATAAACTCTCTCAATAATTGGGTATGCTGTTTAATTGTGTCCATGAAAACCCTAGTTTATATAAGTCTAGAAGATCTATAAATTAAGTAACAAATTAAAATTA
Organism: Euphrasia confusa; assembly: GCA_954870475.1. Taxonomy (NCBI): domain Eukaryota; kingdom Viridiplantae; phylum Streptophyta; class Magnoliopsida; order Lamiales; family Orobanchaceae; genus Euphrasia; species Euphrasia confusa. Next base: position 27,689,380 of record OX940970.1, on the reverse strand, counting down.
TTAATAAAATATTTTTCTTAATATAACTCAAATTTCTTAATCAAGTTAGAATTTAAAATACTTATTTCATAGGTCAAATAGTATGCATAGAAGTTCCGAAATTCGAACTCACGTCCTAGCTCAAAAAATTTAGTTGAAACCTAAGTGCGTAGAATAGATTTATGCGAAACGTAAAAAGTCGAAGCTAAGCTACATTAAAGTGCAAAAAATATATATCATACATTAAAGTGCAAAAAATAAAAATTTCGTTATGTAAATATAAAGACACTTTAGATTCAAGTATTAAACTATAATTTTATGTTAAAATAAAACTCAAAACAAAAATTAAGAAAGTCAGAAATCCAAACAGTTTTTGAAGTTACTCCCCAAATACGGAGTAAGCATAAATCACATGGCCCAATATATAAATCTGGGCCCTTTTATATAAGGCTCAATTACGTACCCACCAACAAAATTGTACTGTAAAATTTATTCCTTTAGTAATTTTAGTCGAAAAAATATAGAAGTATGGGTGAAAAAGCAAAAGAAAAAAAAAAAAAAAAGAAGAAAAAAGAGAGAAGAATTTAGAGAAAGTCTTGAGCTAGTGTTTTATTCAAAGTATCGAATAAAATGACTGTGTGTTCATAAATGACTTTCATTCAAAGATAAATAGTCCATATCTATTGTAGAACTAATTTGGAATGAGAAAAAATTCAAATAAGATAGTACTTTTTTATCATGTAATATTTTCATACTTTGATCGGCACTTTTTTAAAAAAATATTATTTTTATTATATTTATGAAAATTTTAAAAATAAAATTATATTTAAAATGAAAAAATAAAAATAACTCTTAGTAAACCATCAAAAAATTAAGAGAAAAGTCAAATGTATGATTGTATATATATTAAAAAGAAAAGTTATGACAAGTTCTTTTGAACTTATTAGACCTACTAAGTTTAGTTTGCAGTTCAAAGCATATTAAGTTCAGTTCAAACTTCACTTGAGTTCAGTTCAATTCATTCATTTAATTTTTTATTTTTATTTTTATTATTGTTATTTCAATATTTTAAAATTAAATTTAATTAAACTTAAATTCAGTTCATCTTAATTCAAACTTATTAAGTTCCCGTCCTAGGTGCAATAGTATTTTTTAGAATGTGAAAATATATATATGAGATATAAAAAAAAGGACAATAACTTTATATAGAGTATGAAATATATATGAGATGTAATAAAGTGTTTTCTATTTTAATTGGTGTACTTTTTCGGAGGAGTTTACACATTTTTTGGACATAAAATTACAAAAAAATTATTTTTTGACTTATTTTACTAAAATGTAGTAAAAAATAAAAAAATATATTTAAATTGAATTTTTTTAATAATTATGAGTAAATGTTCAAAAGTAGGTGATAAAGTAAGAAACTTGTATTCAAATTAAAAAAATATGATTTTTTTGCGTTTTAACTATTTGTGCACGGGTTGAACAAGTAAATTAAGAAAATTATTATTTTTTAATTAAAGAGTAAAAAGTAAAATATATTTTTATGTTAAAAAATAAAATAATTAAGTAAAATTATATTGTTAAGTATTTTTTTAAGGGGTTGTGCATAATTAAAATTGGGGAAAAGTGTGAATAATAAACGGTGTTGCTTATATATTTTAATTAAAAAAAATAAAATAAAATATATTAATATATAATAAAAATGATAAAAATATTATTTTAATATAGGAAAACGAAGTGTAAATTAGTATATGCGGTTAAAGTAAATGGGTAAGTTTAACTGAGAATCCTGATTCAAGTTTTTTTTTTTCATTTAGAAGATTCGTCAAAGTCGTCGTCATCTCATCCTCACACTTTTCTTTCTCTCATCGACAATCAAAGGCGCCTTCATCTCATCCTCATACGCGTATTTTCCTACCCCCTTCAAATACTCATCAGTCATTACTCATCCTATAAATAAAACCCTTCCGCTTGCCGCTGCTCTACATATTTTTCTTATCAGAGAAAAAAAAAATTCATCTTCAATCATGTCGATTCTTTCCGATTTGATCAATCTCGACCTCACAGACTCAACTGAAAAGATCATCGCGGAATATATTTGGTCGGTTTTTTTTCTCTCCTTTTTTTGGTACTTGCATGCTCTGTTTCTTTACATCGCTTGATTTATTTATTTTTTGGGATTTCGTGTTGTTCATTTTAGCTTTTTTCTGAATAGAAATGGTTCTGGGGTTTGTTTTTTGATTATCCTGTGTTCTTTGCTTTGTGTGTTTCGGATCGAGTTCATCGTCGACTCATCGGGTGATCTTGTTTCTGTGTGTGTGTGTGTGTGTTTGTGAAAATGTCTGATTCAGTGATTCATTTTATGGAATGAAGATTTTGGGTTCTGTTTTCAAACTTGTTTTGTGTGTATTGGTTTGATTTAATTACTGTTCTCGAATACTTATCTTTTGAAGTGTTGTTTTGGCTTAGTAGTTAGTACCCGAAGTAGTTGGATTCTGGCGTATGCGTTTAGTTGTGTGGAAATGGGTACATGGTTAGGTTGGTCAGAGTTTTCTAAATTGTTCAGTTCATCTAACATTTTTGATGTATTATTATCGACAGGATCGGTGGATCCGGTATGGACATTAGGAGCAAAGCAAGGGTACTTCAAATTTACCATTTTCAGTTAAATATTTGTTTTTCGAACGAATCCGTATTGATAAGATAAAACTATATATCGGTTTTTCTCAGACACTCTCTGGCCCAGTTAGTGATGCTTCGAAGCTTCCTAAATGGAACTTCGATGGTTCGAGCACAGGCCAAGCTCCTGGAGAAGACAGTGAAGTCATCCTATAGTAAGTTCGATAACTCGTCTATCGTTTTCATCTTTTCTTTGAATTTTTTTATACATATAAGTTTGATGGATTATGATGCGATGATAACAGCCCACAAGCAATTTTCAAAGATCCATTCAGGAGGGGAAACAACATCTTGGTGAGCTATCTGGATTCTCCATCCATATAGTGGTTTTTTGTTTATTCCATATTTTTCTATTGTATCGGTTATACATGCCCGTTTAATTTAATCATTTTTTGAACTATGTGATCTCCGACTTGCAGGTCATTTGTGATGCGTACACACCAGCTGGTGAGCCGATTCCGACGAACAAGAGGCATAATGCAGCAAAGATTTTCAGCCATCCGGATGTCGTTGCTGAAGTACCATGGTAATAGTTTTTTTTACTGCTGTAACATTTTATATGTAAATAAATTAACAAAATATTTGTTGTAGGTATGGAATTGAGCAAGAATACACTCTGTTGCAAAAGGAAGTGAAGTGGCCCCTTGGATGGCCCATAGGAGGTTTTCCAGGACCTCAGGTGATCATCACCCCGATTAGCAATTTCTTTTTTTTTTTCACTTTCGCGTATGTGTTATGCGATCAGAACTCCCGTTAATATCTGTGTGTTATGAGTTTGAAAACGCGCATACGATGTTTTATCCCTTCTGGAAAACACATTAAGTTCTTTACTTTAAAATCGACTTTTGCAGCAAACTGGATTTTTCAAAAAAGTCGTTATTATTAACCCATATTATCCCGTATGAATTTAACTCAGTCATGGGGTGGATGTAGGGCCCATACTATTGTGGGATTGGAGCAGAGAAAGCTTTTGGGCGTGATATCGTAGACGCTCATTACAAGGCATGCCTTTATGCTGGAGTCAACATAAGTGGCATTAATGGGGAGGTGATGCCCGGCCAGGTACATATTTGCTTCCTCCACTCCAAAGAATATCTTCTAGTTTTTATCGTTTAGTTGAGAATTGAGACGATCGGCTTGCTGCACTTTCAGTGGGAATTTCAAGTTGGGCCATCTGTTGGGATCTCAGCCGGTGATGAGGTGTGGATAGCTCGCTACATATTGGAGGTAATATGGTTAGAACTTTTTATCGTCAATGCAAATATATGTTAGATAGAATCTTTTTGTTGCTAAAAAAAAGTATCTTCGATTTTGACAGAGGATTACCGAGATTGCTGGAGTTGTGGTGTCCTTTGATCCCAAGCCAATTGAGGTGAACTTTAACCTGCCTCGTTTATCTTAGTACTTCAAATATTATATAATTATATACTTTTTTTTACCAAAAGGGTGACTGGAATGGAGCTGGTGCTCACACCAACTATAGGTAACAATTCTGAAATTATAAATTATGTTTAAAATTTTCGATTAATTAGATTTTACATCACAAAAAGTAAAAATACTAATATTATTGATCTCTCGTTTTTAGCACCAAGTCTATGAGGGAAGAAGGAGGCTATGAAATTATCAAGAAAGCTATTGAAAAGCTCGGACTCAAGCACAAAGAACACATTGCTGCCTATGGCGAGGGCAACGAACGCCGTCTCACTGGAAAGCACGAAACCGCTGATATAAACACCTTCAAATGGGTAAAGTTTCATACCCTTTTCACATTAGGGGTTTATTTAGATAGGTTTTTTGGTTTGAAAATTTTCATATAAAAACATCTGAAATCTTATTAATAATTTTGGCATGCCTCTAGGGGGTTGCAAACCGTGGTGCATCGATCCGTGTTGGGAGGGACACAGAGAAGGAAGGGAAAGGGTACTTTGAGGATCGGAGGCCAGCTTCCAACATGGACCCTTACGTGGTCACCTCGATGATTGCCGAAACTACCCTCCTCGTGAATAAGTGAAACGAGTCGTTTTAAGGCAAGCTAATGTATGTTTGTGCACTATGGGCTTTTACGTACTTGTGTTTCTTACCTTTTTTTATTTGGGGAGATTGTTGTACTTTGAAATAACCCTTTGATGAATTATTGCTTTCTGTTATGCTTGATGTTTTCGTTTTCTGTTTCTTTACTATATCTATCGTATGATGTTTCGTATCACTGTCGGGCTGTTAGGTTGAGTGTCGTGCTTTAATATTGGTCACTGTCAGTCGGGCTGTTGGGTTGAGTCTGTCTAATAATATTGGTGTTGTAGTGTTGATGATGTCTCAAGGGTTTGGTTTCTTATGGAAAACTATAACTGAATCAAGTATCTTGAGAGTTTGTCTCAAGTACACTAGGAAATCAATGAGAGCCAAGGAAAAAACAACCGTTTGGTTTTGACACTCTAGTCTTTGTTCCTTTTGAAATTAGTTATAGGACATTATTTCATTTCTACTAGATAATTAGTTATAGGACATGATGTTTTCATTAAAAAGACTTTGTTGTCCACCAAAAGTGTCTCACTTATATCCGACGACCTTCATCGAATCTTGTCTTCGTCTTGGTTATACGTTGATGTGGCCATTCTTGGATAATCTCAATCATATCGAATTATCCCCAACACTTTTCTATATATCATGCTTGTTCGATTCATTTTCACCCATTTCTTTCGGATTCTCCCCCAATGGCTCACTCAAATCTTTGCATGTCAAGTAGTCCTCGATTTATATTCTCCAATTGGCATAATCGGAACCATGTGATACCACTTATATTCCAACCACTAAAACCTGAGCAGTGATACCAATGAATTTTTGCATGTTAAAAAAGGGAAAATATCACAAATAGTCCTGTGTGGATGTCATCCTCAGTAAGTAGTCCCGTATCTTCAAAATGTATCACAGTTGGTCCTTTTTGCCGGGAAAATGACGCGTTGTTCACACGCGCCGCCAAATTTGTGACGTGGCAATCGGAATTTGGTTGACTTGCCTTTGACTCGTCTAGTCAGCATAATAGGCGAAAATGGAGGGAAAAATGGCTTGGTAATTTCGTAATTAAATGACAATCGAGGGGCATCAATTAAACACCTATTTTCTGAAAATGATAAATACGTCTCCTTCCCCAATTCTTCTTCCATCAGAAACCCTAAATTCACCAGCTTCAAAAATTTTATAATTCTCTTCCAAATTTGGTAGCATGTCAACCAATTCATCAGCTTCAGCAACATTTCATCGACCGAGTGTGTTGGAGTATGAGGACAAGTTCTGCTATCACTGTTCACGGAAGCTTCAAATTCGGGTATGTTCACACAGAACTCCTAATCATCGGAAATTGATGTACTGGTGCGAAGAACATCGCTTCAACTCATGGTGCAACCCTCTAAACGAACACGACCAGGAAATGGCTGAAGAAAGAGACTCCTCCTATAACAGCAACCCGACAGAATCGAAGTCGATGAAGGAGTTGAAGAAGATTGCAACTTCAGTGCAATACATGTCTACTTTAATTCTGTTAATTGTGTTTGCGATTCTTGTATTGAAGTAATCAGAAATGTAACCCTAATTTCAAATTTGGGGCTTTTTGAATTTTTTAAATTTCTGTAATGTAACCCTAATTTCATAATTGGTGCTTTTTTAATTTATGAATTTATGAATTTCTGGAGTAGAACCCTAATTTCATATAATTGGGGCTTTTTTAATTTGGATATTTCTGAACAAAAAGCTATAACAGAGCAATGAGATTAATATAAAAACATGTAACAATGAAATTATAAAAGCAATAAAAAGGTCATAAACAAAAAGCGCATAAGAGTAATGAAATTATAAAACATGTAATCCTGCTGCAATAATCCATATTCCAGAATCCAAAATCCATAATTCATAATCCAAACAAACAAAAGGTCATAACCCAAAATGTAGGTGCAGTCATAAGCATCCATACATTTACCAAAACATCAACCAAATACATAAGTTTCATCAGACACTAAATGACCAAAACCAACACATTAGCATCACAAATTACTTTGCCACTTCTTTGCCCTTTGCAGTGATAGAAATCTTCTTAGCCATGCTTCTTGTTTGTGTGCTAAACATAGGTCTGAGTCCACCACTTGAGAATGTCATGGCTGGTCCAGATGTCAGAACTGGAGGTTGAGCTGGCTTGTCCCTGTGAAGCTGTTCCCATGGTGTAGGTCCAGTTAGTGTAGTAGCATCTGACATTGGTTTCCATGTACCATCAAAGTTATTGTTAGCTTGACTTAAAAGCTCATCAAAATGAGAATTATCTTCATCAATCAACCCTCTAGAAGGAACCTGACCAAAAAGTAAAATGACAATCAGGAAATTAAAATGAAAATCAGTCAAGAAACCTGTAATGAAAATGCGATTAATTTTACCTTTGCAACATTGCTTCCTGTACCAGATAATTCAAGTGCTCTATCTGCTCTAGCTTTTATCCACATGCTTTTAGTCCAGCGCACTTTTTCCTTTGCAACATTTCCACTCACACTATGTTCTGAACTTCTTCTAACCTGCCATAGATAAACAATGCACATCAGTTTCTGAAAATCAAATTCATTAAATATACTTTAAACTCACTAACCATCATTTTCTTCCTAGTGGCTTCTTCATTGAGTTCAAGATTCTGAGGTGGAATGGAGAAAGCACTTTCTTGAGTTTCAACCATAACTTCATCAAACAAGCTTCCAACAGTGGGATCATTCACTACAGCAGCATCAGAGGGAGCTATAACATCATCAAACAAGCTTCCAACAGTTTGATCATTCACTTCAGCAGCAGCAGAGGAAGCTCCCACTTCTCCAGGTGGATCATTCACTTCAGCAGCAGCAGAGGAAGCTCCCACTTCTCCAGTTGGTTCATTCACTTCATTCACAGCAGAGGGAGCATTGACATTCTTCTTCTTGCATTTCCTCTTGTTATGCCCTGTCTGTCCACATTGTTTACAGTTGTGTGGCCTGTGTTGCCTTTTCATTTTAGTTTGTTTTTTCTGGCTCTTCTCTTCAGCATTAACCCTTCTGTTTTTTGTTGGTCTCCCCCTACTCCTCCCAAAATTAGGTGGCATTGGAGGTATGAAGTGAGTAGCATCCCACTCTTTCTGGTTTATAATAGGCAGCAGTACAGGCTCATATGCTTTTTTATATGTATCAACTGTCAAACATCCATGTACAAACCACTCAGGATTGCCTCCTTGATTTGAGATGGCTGAACATGCATGTTTGCATGGAATACCACTCAATTCCCATTGCCTGCAAGAACAAGTCCATTTCTCAAGATCCACAGCATACAAACTATTATCAGGGCACTGGATTTGGTAATTAGTATTGCTTGCTTTCATTGGAATACAATCTGACATTTTTGCCATTTTCTTCCTTAATATCTTAGTGATCTTAGGTGGCAGTCTTCCTTTCCATCTTTCAGCTCTGTCCCTGTTGGTTTGAAACCTCTCCATTATCCACATTCTGATCCACTCAAGCATTGTGAGTACTGGTTTATCTCTGCCATCCAGAATACTGGAGTTGAAGCTTTCACAGGCATTATTTAACAAACTGTCACACTTTGACAGTGTACTGAAATAGGCCTTAGACCAATTAGCAGGATCCCTTTCACATAACCATTCTGCAGCCTTGGCAGTTGACTGATTTAAACCCTTGAAAGCCTCCATCCTTTCATTGAAAACACCTACAGTGCTAGCCCTAGCAAGCCCATACACTGCATTCTTGTAAGTTAAACCTCTGAAGCCAGCTACAACCATATTATTGATCATGTGTCTAACACAAAATCTTTTCTCTCCATTTGGGAAAACATCATTCAAAGCCCCTATTAAACCCTTCTGCCTATCAGACATAAATGTGTATCCCTCACCATTCCCAAGCTCCAGGTCTACTTTCAACATCACTGAGAACCACTCCCATGTTTCTCTATTCTCCACAGAAACAATTGCATAGGCTAAAGGATATATGCAATTATCTGGATCTACTCCAACAGCAGATAAAAGTATCCCTCCCCTAGGACCTTTTAACCAACAACCATCTACACCAATATAGGGCCTACAACCATTCTTAAAACCTCTTTTTACAGCTTCAAAACAAACATAGAATTTTGAAAACTTACCATCAACATCAATATCCAACACCACAGTGCTACCAGGATTTGAAGCCCTTATTTCCTCACCATAGTCCCACAGCTTTGTGTATTGTGAGTCTGGCTCCCCTTGTAGAATATTCTTTGCCACTGATCTTGCTCTGTAGGCTTGTTGAGCAGATACACTTAGGTTCAGCTCCCTCATAACCTCTTTCCTCCATCCTTTGATGCTTCTTTTTGGATCACACTGGAAATCTGACAGGTGCTTCTTCCCCAACCAAGTGCTTGATAAATTGGTAACATGGAAGGTGGGTGCACAGCTATGCTCAGGGTTGTATGATCTGATCTGCCATGTCTCTTTGTCAATAAGTTTTAAAGCAGTGCATGACCACTCACAACCCTCTCCTCTGCATCTTGCATACACCCTTATCTTGTCATTTTTCTTCAAATACAATGACCTCTTGCTGTTGATGGCATGTGAAGTAACTGCTTGTTTGAATAATTCCTTGCTCTCAAAAGTCATTTCAATGGCAAACTCAGGATTATAAATAACTTCTTTGTTGAAGATGGGGGGCTGCTCACTGTTCTGACCCTCTTCTTCAGAATCCCTGTGCTCATCAAAGTCACTCTCATCACAGACAACATCTTCATCTTCATCTTCACTGTCACCATCTCCTTGGTCAGAACCAGCCTCAGCCACATCAGGGTCCACAGAGCTCTTCCACATATCATCATCTTCATCATTTAAGCTCTCTGCTGATGATGAATCCTTATAATTACTGTCATCATCATCACTGCTCTCTACACTCGGTTTCAGTACCTCCACACAAATCTCCATAGGCCTATCTTGTTTGCTGCATTCCCAACCCCATGCAAGAAGTTCATCTTCATCGTATAATGGGTTGAAGGATTTTCTCCCAATTGAATAGAAGTTTTTGGCCCCAATTATACCTAACTTCTCACAACACTTTGACAGCTTCTCAAAGGAAACGTCTTTCTTCAGATTCACTCCATGGAGAGTGGAATTGAAACCTCCAAAATACATTGGTAGAGGATTCATAACGAACTTACCTCCATGTCGAATAATCACTGTAACTTTGCCATCGTCCACACCTTTTTTCCGCTTCAAACTGCTACCGCCATTACCCATCCTGGAGCACGCCTTCCCTTTGAGCTTTTAGGGTTATTGTCTGATTTGGGGGAAAAATCAATTTGGGGGAAAAATCGATTTAGGGTTTTCAGTAAAAAAGATGAAGAAGCTGTAATTTCTTGTGTAAGAAATTGTGAATCGTAAATGATGTTTTATCCCTCAGCTTTTCTTTGTTTAATTGATGCCCCTCAATTGTATTTTAATTACGAAATTACCGAGCCTATTTTCCCTCCATTTTCACCTTAATTGCTGACTAGGCGAGTCAAAGGCAAGTTGACTAAACTTCCGATTGCCATGTCATTTTTTCGGCAACCACGTGAGAAAAACGTGACTTTTCCCGGCAAAAAGGACCAACTGTTATAAATTTTGAAGATACGGGACTACTTACTGAGGATGACATCCACACAGGACTATTTATGATATTTTCCCTGTTAAAAAATTGTTCATTTAGGTTATTCCTCAAAAAGAAAACGAAGAAAACATGGGAATTATTAGGGGCTCTTGATCACCTCAACCGTCTAAATCCCTATCAAAACCTGAGAATATTCAACACCAAAAACAACGGCAATAACCCCCCAAAGATAAACGAGTAACAAATAAAAAAGAAGAAATGAGAAAAGACACAACCGATGTACAGTAAAATTTCTATAAATTAATACTCTATATTAATAATCTCTCTAAATTAATAGAATATTTCGGTCTCGACTTAGCTTTTTAAATGAAAAAAATACTCGATAAATTATTAACCTCTTTAAATTAATAAAATTTTAAAGTTTGGTGTACTGTTAATTTATAGAGGTTTTAGTGTACAGTGGTCTCTTGAATTGACTAAAGTTTGGGCCGTATGTAGATAAGGCCCATCAACATAGGGACCCGCTCTCCTCCTTTCGATGATCTTCGTTCGTGCTAGCTTAATTTGCGAAATTGTATAATTCGAGAATACGTCAAAACATAAAGATATAGGTTATTGGATCCATATAAAAGAAAAACATATTCCACACACAAAATTTATTATATATATATATATATATATATATATATATATATATATATATATATATATGTCTTTATTTCGTAAAAAGCTAGGTATATAGTGTCTATTCATTATTAATAGTAGTATGATGTAAGAACTTATTGAGTGGAAAGAGAAAGAGCGTCAACACAAATGGCATGATAAGAAGTCTGCAACTAAGAAGGGCTAGCTACATTGATTGCAACTGCCGTGGGGAATGGAATCAAACCGCGTTCTGCACAAATTCGGATTGCCTGATATATCTCTGCATAACAATTTTAAAAAAATATATATATATATAATTACAATAATATATATATATATATATTATTGTACGTATATTCAAGAGGTATATAAGTACAGTATACTATACTCACAGAGACCCATCGCAAGACACGTAAAAATAGTTATATAATATTCTTTGAATCAACAGCACAGATTCGTAATTATTTTTTCGTACATTGTAATTAAACTTACAGAACTTTTAAAATTTTCATGTTTGGCAAATCTTGGGGAATAGGACCAGTGAGTTGGTTTCCATGCAAATTCAAAGTATCCAAAGCTTCCATTTGGGTAAATTCAGTAGGTATAGTCCCAGTTAATATATTATCGTACATCTCCCTGAAAATTATTAGGCCAATTAATTAATTATATGACGCAAGGAAGCAAGAACAGACAAATTAAAACTCGTTGATTCTGAGAATACCCGAGAATTAAAATATCAAACTTTCGTTAATTCCGAAGAATACCGAAACCTGATAAAAAACCTCAACAGAGGAACCTTTTTATTTCATCATAAACAACTTCTAATTGAATGAGAAAAACGACATATAAATAAGTATTGAAACCCTAATAAACTAAATTAAAATAATAAATAAAATAATGTTAATAGCTTGGGCAAAAAGACACAATCTTTTCCTTATTTGTCTCTGCATCATTATAGAATAATCAAAATTCAAAATGGGTGTAATAGACATATTTCCTTTGTATTTTAGACCTACATATATTGCAAATGCGTCAAGTTGGCTAATTGTGGGACCAAACTTCCATTTAAACCCAAACCCTGAACATCACTGCAGCCAAATTAATGAACATACACACTCAATATATACAGTATGATATATCATGAATAAGAAAAGAAGCATTAGATATATAAAAGAATCGTTTTTCTTACACTCTTTGGATAGAGGTGTCCGGGTACGGGTAGCATGTAACAAAGACCCATGAGCACGGGTTATCATTGCTGCCAACCCAACTGCTCAATTTTCCATTGGGATCAATTACCGAGTTTTTAAAGTCCATCAAAGCATCAACTGTACGTTGAACATAATCGACAAAAAATATATATTTATTTTCAGGAATCACAATATAAGTCCAGTAACATTAATTTTGCAAACCTTCGGTGTTCCCCGTGGTACGTATGATAAGGGAATCGGGCAGGATGCAGGTCAACCACAACACCGATAAATAATAAACTCTTCCGATCAAACTCCTCTTCATCATATTTTAGAATAGTAGGTAGTATATATCAAATGAAGTAATGTTTTTGCTTTGGTGAGTTTTGCATCACCTTCTTCCCCCAATTTTATAGTGCCCACTCCAAGGGTATATTTGGAATTCAGATATACTACAAAACAATTTTTAACATCCATATATTTGATTCCAGAAGCGTTTTTATAAAAGTAATATTCAACAACTTCTATCTTTTATATAAGTCATTTTAGTTTTTCATTCATCTGTTTTCTTTACAACTCTTGCTTTGAAATTATCTCACCATATTTATTTGTTATGACTAAGTCATTGTTTTTAAATTGAATATTTGCCCATATCATAAATTGTCATACGGTAATTATCATAAGCATATATATATTTTTTTAATTTAAAGTTTTGCAAAATGGTAAACTATACACAAATCTCTCAATCATTGTTACTATATATTATATTTTCATGAAAGTCACTCTCATTGCAATTGGATTCTCACAATAGACATCAAATTGACCAATATTAACAAAGGATGAATCTGGGCTCCTTAAAAAGTTTCTAACACATCGCCTCTAAGAAAAATATGATGTGAATTGAACTAAATGCAGTGTATAATATGATGAAAACTAAATGCAGTGTATTTAGCATCCCAAATACTTCTCTTCTTTACTACAAAATTTTCAATTCATCCCTAATCACTAATCACTTTTTGACCGAGATAATATCATTCTATTCTGACTCTTGTCAAATACTTCTATACTATGTATTTACATAGATATAAAATATCATTTTCTCTCTCTCTCTCTCTATATATATATATATATCTATAACCTATATAGAAATTGGGATTTTGCCAAGATGAGCCACGTGTCCTTTGCATTACTTAATTGTATTATATGTTTGTGTATCTATAACCTATAACAGAGACACGTCGCTTAATATCCTTACAGTTGCTTACAGTTTTATATCTCAAATAAACTATAGGTTTCTCTTTCACTCCGTCTAATATATATATATATTTTAATTTCGATTACAAGAAAAAAATACTGCTTCCATATATATCTTAAGAGTTTGCATAGAGTAAAAAAAAGTAATTTTTTATATAATATTTATTATTGTGTACTAATTAATAAATAAGTTAAGTGAAAAAAATAATAGTATCAATGTAAATAAATAAGTAGTGGAAGAATAAAGTTATAAAAAAACTTCATTTTTTTTTATTCATGAATCCAAACTTTTAAAAGATAAATGAATCCAAACTTTTAAAAGATAATCAAAAAATAAAGTGAGTAAACTGTTGTGATTCAAAAGAGAAATACCTTAAGGCAAAATTTGTTACCAGGAAAAAATAATTTACCCTTTGTATTTTAAAATAGTATCTATTCAAGCCTCGCAACAGAATGACTTGTTAACCTATGCATCATGTGTGCATGTTTTGTTGTATCTCAATATTTTTTTGTTTTTGTTAGAAATTAAGATCAAAATCCTAGAAATATCGATTATGCTCCCATAGGTAGGTACATGTAATAACTATAATCTTCAGATTACCGCCACTGCCTTAAATATAAAAAAATGAAACCGAATCGGGTGTCCTAGAGAGTGAATAATTATGTGTGCCTCTCCTCCTTCCTTTAGTGAATAATCGGGCTGTCGTAAAGAAGATACAAGTCACAACTATGACATCCGAACTTCTACACCTTCCTTTATTAAGTGCTCTTTCACAGATCGAATTGGCACCTGCGACGGATAAAAGAAAGGAAGGACAAAAAAAATGAATCAAACGGCAGAAAAATTAATGTAGTAGACTATTAAAAATATGCCTGCTTAGAGAAGGCAATTGCGTAAGACTATGTTCTTTTTTTTTTTTTGGTTCTCTTAGCTTTAATTATTTATTTGATAGGCGGGCATTTGAGAATAACAATGTTATAGAATTATCTCCCTCGTCTTTCTCAAACTCTTACCTCTTTTCGATGGAAAATCCCAGCAGCAAGGGCAGCCGATGCATTTGTTTTAGAGAAAACTTCTGAAAAATGTTCAACAGACCCAGCGCCACTACTTGCTATCACCGGAATGCCGACAGCATCTGAGATCAACTTCACCAGATCTATATCGAATCCTTTCCCCTGACCTGGTAAGAGACTCCATGGTAAACAATTAGAGAGAGGCTCTATCAACTTTTCATGTTCATATTCATTAAAACAGAGCATGCATCTTTTTAAAAAGCATACCATCGCAGTGAATGCAGTTTAAGAGTATTTCTCCAGCCCCAAGTTCCTCAACAGCTTTAGCGAGCTCATATGCTCCAATTGGACGACCTTCTCTCCCACCATTCACCTATACAACAATCACTAAAATAATTTCAACTTTCAAGCATTCAAATAGACAAGTAGACAATTTTTCAGCTAGACAATCCCAACATAAAACTATCAGCAGTTTGTGTCAATTTTACCAAGCAAGTTGTGGTACCCGTCATGTAACCTGGTAAGCCAATGGTACGTGGATTGGGACAAGAATTTAACCCTTTACCCAACCCCATCGTCCAAATTATAATTTTAAAAATTATATACTAAATCATATGTATAACAAATTGCATATGATTTGTTGTAGAAACAAATAAAGCAACCAAAACGTACTGTGCACTGGTACCACGCAAATTCCTCGCCGTTAGGGCCTGAAAGCAAGAAAAAGTGAACGTAAATATATATATCTAGCTCCTCCGAGAATCCTCGTTCTATAAAATTGGGGCTTAAAAATTTAAAGGATCAATCGTAAAAGTTACAAGACTGGAATCATAGTTCACTCATTTACCTGGCTCTGTAACTCTTATTGATTTAAATTCTACATCGTTCGGGTCCTTCAAGAACACCCTACGAGGATCAATGCTTACAACCACAGCCTATGTTTTGAAAAGATGTGGAATTCAGGAATGAACATGATGAGATTTGTAGAAAATAATAATAATAAAAAAAAAAACGCGACAAATACTGCTTTTTTCTCTTGACATCACCTGGTTTCCATAAACTCTAGAGATTTGCTCCAGGCTGCTCTTTCCAGTTTTTACCTTAAAGGACAGCCACGCAACGTGAATTCCATAGGAATATTATTACAACCAAAAGAATTTTAAGAATGTAAGAGAGTACATTGGTCTTTAGGTATTCTTCTGCTGCATAAACTGCATCACTTCCAATCGAAACCTTGTCTGCGCCAGATCGGAAATACTCTGAAGCAACTTCCAAACTCGAATAATACCTGTGAAGCATTTGTTTAATTAATAACACAGAAACCAATATGAATAAATGCATCACTAAAAAGGTTTTATTGTGAAACTATTACTAGAGTTATTCTACCAGCATATCACTGGAGAGAACAACAAAATGCAATTAAAAAAGATGAGATATTTACCTGCCATTTCCATCGGTAAAATCTCGGATACCGCCTCCAACCGTCAATGGCACAAAAACATTCTCTGATGCAAGCCTCAGTACCTAGAAGACAGATAGATGCAGCTTTAATTGGTTTAATCTCTCCCACTGTTAATCCTATTGCAAGGCCGACTCATACTATCAAGACGTTTACAGTTGACTTACAAATAACATGGATTAAGAAAACATAATGCCTGAAAATGTACCGTTCTTTAAAATATTATTCTACTGCTAAAAGCCTAAACAGAATGGGAGCACATTGAGTTAAAACATCAAAGTTCGGATTCCCAATATAACAAACCTGCAGCATTGGCAAATCACCCAAAGGGAAGTCCCGGAAGCCAGTAATATTCAAAAAGCTAACCTGTAAAGTGTGGAAGATGAGATTTCAGTTCAGTTGATGGAATAGTATTCTAGTATATATCTTGGTAAACATTGTTTTTTCATTTAATTGTGTATCTTTAGTAGATACTCTCCATATAAAGATAGCAGATTTCATTAACATTACGCATTAATAAAGAGCAAGACAAACCTCGTCAGCTCCATCTTCGTAATATTGTCCGGCAAGATCTACCGGCTGGCCAAGGTTCCTTACCTTCATTAGAAGAAAAAAATGCAAAGTGGAGATTTCGATCAACTTAGAATAGTTGAAATCTAGCAGACCATATTGATAAACATGAATGATACAAATCGAAGCAAAATCAATGTCTAAAAAAGAATAACTAAATGTCATTGGCGGCCATAAATTCTGATTAAAAAAATTACAGATTAAGAGTATGTCACGTCCGCTTGATGAGGAAAAATAATGCAACACCCTGAGCTGACTCAAACAATATGCTAGTACTATCTAGATACCAATAGCATAAATGTCCAGCAGAAAGAATTTTCATTACTTAATGACAGACAAAGAGCAACAGAAGGAATACAGGGAATCCAAAGGCACTCTGCGCATTGGTTTAGCAAAACAAAACACTGTTTCTCAATAATTTTGCACTAGTTTTCTATACCCAAAGAAAAATAAGATAAATGTGTCGCAACGACAAACAATCACATATGACATTCATGCGTGCATTCATATGGTAGTACCTCGTTTTCTTTTGTGTGCTCTCTCACATCATATTGGTCTCCTTTAGTTACAACAAGATCACCATTGTCATTGGCCCTCACATCAAGACAAGCAATAACCTGAACCACAGTGGAGAAAATGTAAAAAAATGTTAATCATCGATGCAATATTGGTAGAGATAGCAGTTAGAAGGTGGATCACTCATATCAAACGGACTGCAACTTTGCCAAATTAGTTAGTCAATTACTCAAGCAATATAGTAATGTGTGCCTATTATATGTTCAGAAATCTGATTTTCAGGCTTAACCTAATGTTTCAGGCGACCCCACCTCATCATAGCTAGAATTTATACGACTGACTTTCAATATTGTTATGAATATAAAACTCTAAACTAACACCATCAGTTTTGCAAAATATATAAAAAATCATTTACCAAGCAATACCACTAAACATATTCAACATTCAAAAACTATTAGTCTTAACTTAAAAAGTTCAAGTTGCGAATTCAAGTCATACTGCAACATAGTTGTTACTTACGACTGACCTACAGTGGCGGACCCACACATAGCCGAGTGTGAGCATCCGCCCCCACTGAGATTTCTAATATACATGGTCATGAATATATATAATATTATATTAGGTAACATTTTTATTTTATTTTTCAAGGGAGGCCCCCACTGAAATTTCTAAAATAAATGTGAGTAAAAGAGAAATGCAGTACTCCCGCAATTTAGTTACGTGTAGCTTAGGTGTCGGATTTTATTATTATTATTATTTTTCCAAATAATGTTTATCCATTTATAATAAAAAAATTAAAAGAATGACTCGCAAGTAACTTTTAAAAAAAAAAATTATTTTAAAATTAAACATTTTGAAATTTGAGAGGGACGAAAAGAGTTCCGAAGTAAAGAAAATTAGGCCCGCACTGACTTCGGATCCTGGGTCCGTCTCAGCCTACTACTTACCCTCTTCGCAAGCTTAGAGGTGTTCGCTTGCACTGACATCTGTTTTCACATGAAGACATCAAACTATTAGATATAGCTGGCCAACTTGAAACAAAATTTGTATAATATTCTCGTGACTGCTACCTTTGTAACTTCAGACTTTGGGTACAAAAATCTCCTTAGTACAGAAAGTCCAACCTCTGCAAAAGTCATTTTTCATAATGTAAGCAACAAATAAATCAATTAATCTTAGATCTTGATTTCATTCACTTTCAGTACAGATATTTCTCACTTAGTTTTATTTTGGATCACACAGAAGACAGCATGTTAAAATCTCTTACCACCACTCTTCTCCGGGTGAAACTGGACCGCATGGACATTTCCCCTTTTTATAGAGGCTATAAATTCGTCCCCGTAATTACAAACAGAAGACACCCATTCCTTGTTTTCATTTGACTGCATAGGATAAAAGGAAAAAAGAATTGGAAACATGCACACCACACATGAAATTGTGATAAAGATGACGGTTATGAAGTTAGAAATATATTACTGGGATTGCGCGATAAGAATGAACAAAATACACATGACGGTTTCCTATATCATCCAAAATCTCGGAGTCCTTTGTTGTTTTGATGCCATTCCAGCCAATATGAGGTACTCTGCAACCATTAGATGAGTCGAAACGCCCAACTACCCCAGGAATTAATCCAAGGCCTTTCACTGAGATAAGAGAGGTTAGTCAGTCAAATCAACTTAACATTATATTTTAGCCCTCTTTCTTCTTTAGTTTTTCCTAGATCAAATCATTACCTGGTCCATTTTCCTCGCTAGATTCAAAAAGTAGCTGCAATCCAAGGCATATTCCTAGAAAAGGGCGATCTTGCTCAACGTAAGCACAGAGGGCTTCAGATAGTCTACATACAAATAATATTGAGATGATGACAAAGAAGTTGACGACCGAAGCACGTACATTATTGAATAGCTAACAATTTTCAGAATAAATATTTTAACACTGAATTATTCGTTGCAAATAGATAAGTTTACTAACCCGTTATTGTTGAGCACATCCATAGCAGGGGCAAAAGCGCCTACCCCGGGGAAAATAAGACGTTCGGCATTCAAAATATCGTCTGGTGTTTGTACCTAAGGAAAGATAAATGAGTTGTATGATATGATATGGAAACAAACAAGGGAATAAACTTACATCTTTGATGGTGCATCCGAGATATCGAATCGCGTTTCTGAGGCTCCTCACATTTCCAGCACCGTAATCAAGCAATGTAACCACTGTTTGTTTTGGGTTTTAAGGATGAAATGAAACACATAATAATTACTCCAGTATAAAATTAAAGAACAAGTTTACGAGACGAACCAGAGTCAGAAGAAGAAGCAGAGGCAGAGACCCGGAATGTTGAATGTCTGGATTTCAAAGGAGACCAGGCGGAGTGTCGAAAAAGGTTTAATTCAGGACCCAAGTTATGCGGAGCTGGTGAAGTCAATGCCAATGCCGCCATTTTATTTGTACTCTAAAATTTTGAAATCACGCTCATTCGCTAAATGATTGATTGATTGATTTGATTGTTTCTCTCTGTCCTTTTTTTTTCTCCAGCAAATCGTTTATCCGTAGATGGTTAGGATAGAGGCTGAGGGGAGAACAGGGATAAAGGGAGGAAGACGTAGGGTTTTGGGCAAAAACACTAATATGGAATTAGAGAGAAAATCATTTTATGTCCTTTTAAACTAGTTATTTGTGTTTTATTTTTATCACAAAATGTCCTCCGGTGACTTTTCAAGCAAAAAAATCACGATTTTTTCACGTGACACGCCGGAATACTTAAGTGGCAAACGTGGCCCACTTTAGCAAAATTATCCCAGTCATCTTCCACACGTGTATATTAGCAATTTTAGTAAAGAATAAAGGACTTTGAAAAATTAGTCGAGCCCCAATTTCATATCCCTCTTCTTCTTCTCTGCTTTTGCTCGAATCCTAATTTCAAAAACCTCTCTTCTTGCGATTTCAACCGAGAAGGTAAGACTACAGGAGTTAATTATTTGTTCTTGTTTATAATTTCAAACAGGAGTTAATTTACTGTGACATCCATTCGCGTATTCTATCGTTTGTTTTTTCACAAAGGAGATGTTTTCTCGGCAAGCGGTCTCTAAATTGTTGAAGGAACTCAGAAATCATGCTCCGACACTGACCAAAACCTGCCGTTCTCTCCCGCCAAATGCAGGTATTGTTTATGGTAATTTCATTCATATTGAGGTTCCCTGGAAATTTGAAGTAAATAGAAGGAATTACCGGGCAGTAAATTTTGATAGCTTTTACACATGCTGTTTCATTTTTACCGGTTCTTTCAAGAATTGCTTTTTACGTGAACATTTACAACTGCATTTTGAACAGATTTTATTGGGCTGCATCAATGTTACATTAAATATCTACTTGGTTTTTTGTTTGGTCAGGAAAGGCGAAAGTTTTCAACGAACACGATTTCGGGGGTCATAGATGGAGCGAGCACCACAGGGAAATTTTTCATTGGGTTTTTCTGTCTGGACCAGCTGGTAAATGATTTGTTGCGCTTATTCTGCTACATTTTTGTTTTTCAAAATATGCTCGATATATGTAATTATCATTGTCTTCACGTATTGTGTTTAAGATGGCTAAAGAAGTTCTCTGAAATGTCTTCGATTTAGCAAGAGAACTTCAAACAAATTATTCTGGTTAAAATATGTAAAACTAAAATATGTAAAGCTAATATGTAAAATATGTCAAACAAAATATGTAAAACTTGTTTTTATACACGTTAAAATGTGTAAAACTAATATGTAAAATATGTCAAACAAATTAAAATATGCTGATTTTTGTCTTAACATTCTATGCATAACTAATCTCCAATCAGGTGTCCATAACATTGATAGTTTTACTTGTGTGATTTTATCTAACGGCACTAGGATTTTGAAACATCTTCTATTCATAATTCTTGCATTTGCAGCAATTATTCTGGGAACATGTTCGATGCCCTCATTGGCAGAAGAAGTTTCAAATGAATCGAATCTCAAAAGTACTGGTAGGGATGATAATAGTGGCCTCCAAAATATCCAAGATGGATCAATGGTATCAAATGAGCATACATCTAAATGGAGAGTATTTACAGATAACGGGCGGGATTACTTTTTGAAGGCAAATTCTCATGGTCTCATTATAATGTATATGGTTCATTATTATGCATTATTGTCTAGAACTTCCTTTTTATAGTGTTTTTTGTATATAGGGAAATATTGAGCAAGCTGAGATATTCTTTCGATCGGCATTACAAGAAGCTAGAGAGGGATTTGGAGGTAGGGATCCTCATGTTGCCTCTGCATGCAATAACCTGGTAGGTCCTACCTTCAGAGGCACTTATCATTACAATTTTTATGCCAAATATGGCTGCCTTTTTCTCTGGTTAATAATGTTAATTATTTGTTGGTCTGTTTGCTTTAAGATAAAACTTGGTCTTCTTCTAAGCAATCTCTGTCAAAGTTAATTCTAGTTTAGTCGAACAGAAATGTCAGTGGTTTTACCTTTTTACATATAGCTCTATTGTTTGTTACTAATATGACTACTCTTTAGGAAATTTCTCATTGGAAAATGTCTCTTTTTGAAAGTTTTAATTGATTAATCAATCCTGCTGTGTTTTCCAAAAGTTGGTGAAACTATGACTTCTATTGCAGGCTGAGCTCTTTAGAGTGAAAAAGGACTTCGACAATGCGGAACCATTGTATTTGGAGGCCATTGATATACTAGAGAAACATTTTGGAACAGATGACGTAAGGTAAAATTTGTTATCTGGAAATGTTTCTTGTACATGTTTCTGATGAATGGGCTCTTGGGTTATAGCTTATGACTTGTTTCAGTGATTGAGATATTGGAATCCATTGATTAGAAATTTAGAATGTTGAATGAGTATGACAACCGTTTGGGCCATTTTACTTGAGGAACTCGCCTTCACTAGTTTACTTTGTTGTTTTAATTTGGTGAAAATTGTATGGGTAGAGGAACTGTATTAGGTTGTGTTAAGCATGGTTGTGACGATGCCATGTCTAGCAAGTCCCGTTAGGAAGACTAGTTAACATGTCGATATGACTAGTTGACAAGTAATTAGTGTACATATATTTACCAAAGCTAAACAATTAAAATCCCCAAAAAATCTTCCGTTCTCGAATTTAAACTAGAATTAAAAGCACATAATAAAATTGCTCTAGCATTAAAAACATCAAAACTTTTCTTCTCAGTTTAAAACTAAGAGTAAAGTACATTAAATATATAAAAATAAACTTTCTTTCTCCCTCCAGCGTGACCCTCAATTAACAATGTTGCAAAGTATGGTGTGAAAGATATTTCATTGTATTTGTTTTTGGCATCTTCTATAGAAATCCCATTGATTCCATTTTTAGATTTTAAACTGTTCAGCCAAATTGTTAGTTGAACTCAGATTTTTGACTCTTATAATCAAATATTTTATTACGGAATATTACCTTCTCAACTCTCTAAATAGTACAAATAACCGATAATTTGTGTTACATTTACCTACCTCAATACTTCTAAATACTACAAATATCAAGACAATGTAGGGGCTTTATATAATATTCAGAAAAATTGAGGGTGTGATTGTACAATATTTGATAACATCAGCAACTCAATTAATGGTTGGGGTGAAATATATGAAAAAATTAAACGTCAGCATGGTTTCTATAATTTTGAATTTTTGTGTGCTTAAAAAGGAAAATTCTTATATAATGCTCCGTGTGAGAGTCGAAGGAGGGAGATATATTATTAGTTTTGATGGAGTGCAGTTTCTGTCTTGTACGTTTGACCAACTTCCATTCTATTAACTTCTTTTGTCATTCTCGCCTATCTTGAATCCAGTTTAGAGTTTATTTCATTGCCGGAAGTTATGTTACTTTCCTTTGTATCACTTGTCCTTAATGTATGATTCCCTTTAGCATGAGTAAGGGAACATCTACAAATAGTTGCATGTTTTTGTGAATATTTACTTGTGCTCTTTTGAGCTATATCTGCATATACTTGACCTGGTGTGTGAGGATCTAGTTAGTAATTTACAGAGGCTTGGTTGAGTTTTACACTGGCATTTGTTTTCCACGTCAACTTTGACTTATACAGTGTAACTATTTCGAATTGTAGAGTTGGGGCTGCTCTTCATAATCTTGGTCAGTTCTACCTTATGCGGCGGAAATTGGAAAAAGCTCGTGTATGCTATGAGGTAAATAATAACACTTTGCAATATTCACGCCATAACATAGTTTGGCAACACAGTTGTTTTGGGGTTGAATTTGACATACTCCAACGACCATTCAGATTTGTGATATTTGCAAGAAAACCTATCTAAGTTTGTGTTTTACAAACACTCCATTCACATTTGTTTTCATTAAAAGATACACATACCAAAGGAGGTATTTGCAAAACAAAAACAATGCACACGAGGTGGTTGGTTGTAATCAGATCAAAGGGTATACTTATGTTTCAAAGATGGTTATCTTATAAATAATCTAAACCTCACTATTCACTAGTAGTATTTGGGATTTCCCTTATTCAATATTTGAGTGACAATCGATGTGCTAACTGAATTGTTATTTCTATTATTCACTGTATAAGGCTCGGATAAAACAATCAATCATATTAACTGGCTTTTCTGATTCATGTTAATACTGATCTATGAGGAATAGTTACTTATATTAGTCAAATGGTCAAATAACCAGTGCTGTTAACTTTGATAGGTTTAAGGAGATTCTCCTATTGATCTGGATAGGTGGTCGATCAACAATCACTCATAAATCTCCTATGCATATTTTATTGCACTGAAATACTCCTATTGTAGCTATCAAAATAGGATACCACAACTTCCATAAATACAAAATGAAACCGAATTGTATGCCTTAGAGAGTGAATAATGTGCATCTCTCATCTATTTACTGCTGAAAGTTAAAAATGAGCCGATGAGGTGGTCATGAATTTTCCAATTACGATAAGCTTGCAATATTTTGACTTTTGTTGATTTTTATGCATCATCTTTAATCTTGTCCTTGAGCTAGTTCGACTATTACTGACAAAAGCCATATTTTTTCTTTGATGAATTTTCTGACAGCGGGCTCTGAAGGTTTGTATCGATCATCATGTCCCACTTTTTTATCTTCTTCAGTTATGGATTGGGAAACAGCCTTCTGTTACTTTAATTTTCTGATTGGTTAGATAAAGCGCCGTGTATTAGGAGAAGCACACACTGAGTACGCTGATACCATGTATTATCTTGGGAGTGTAAGTTTGGAAAACTATCTACTGGTGTTTTTTAACTTGACGTAGTTTCCGAACTCATTCAATATCATTATAGTTTTGTTTTGGGATACTTGAATTATTCTTATGGTTTTTGATGATGCGGCACAATGATGAATATTATTTCTTTTGATTGCATACATATCATATATATGGCATTTGAATGAGCGACAATAGACCTCTTGCTTATATTCCACATAGTGTGTGATGTAACTTTGAGCTGTGAGGTTATTCCTGTAAATTTATGGGCCTTGAAAGTCATTTAGCCCCTAAAAGGTTAATATTAGGACTAATGTTCTTCAGTTCCCATTTTAAATTTTCTGATCAAATATGGTTTTAGGAATGAATAACATGAGAAAAATAAGTCATAGACTAAGGACATATTGCCTTTTTTCTGAATTAATTCGTGTGACTTAACTTACTCTTACAGGTTATGTATCTCCAAGGGGAAGAGAAGGATTCAGTGGACCTAATTGCAGATTCTATAAGAATACTGGAGGTCCGTCGGCGTCGAAACCCTTGCAAATGAATGTTGATTGTTTTTTCTGTTGTCTGGCATTATATCTATTTTTCGCTTTATGCATTGGGTTAAACATGTAGGCTGGTGGCCGAGGAGAATCTACAGTGTGTGTCCGAAGAATGCAGTATCTGGCGCAGGTTGTTGTTTCATACACTACTTTCCTATAGTAGCACAAGTTAAAATATACTTTTAGAGGACCGCATGGAATATAAGTTGTACGTATAATTTAAATTCAATATTAGATACAAGAATAATGAAGCTGGTCTGATACAATTATTTGAATTGCAAATTTATGTACAGTACTTTTATTGTTTTATTTTGTTTTATTCACACATGGCGGACTGCGTAAATGATAGATTAGCTTTACAAGATAATTTTTCAAAACTCTAAAACTAGATGCTCTGGGATTTCTTCCAACTGCAAAGGAGAGCATAGAAAAAAGATAGTGAATGCGATGGCCATGTCATCGTAAATACACAGCTTGACATATTTTAAAGAAATTCATGACGGAAATAATGGGAGGGCGGGGATGACTTGAAGTTCTTGATTTCTTCTTTATTGAAGTCACTTCATTCTATAGCTGATATACACATGTATACCACTAGATGTAAGCGGATATGCGATAGTCTACCTTATTTAGTTGATTATTCTAAATGACCAATATATTACTGATGTAAAAAAAAATCTTCCCTTTAGTCATTGCAATATTGTTTATTCTGGTCATGCGTGACTAATCTTTAAATGGTTAAACTATGTGATTTTTTCAAGATATGTGCTTTCATGAACTCAATTTTGGTATTGAAATGCATTATTAATTTATTTCCTTTCTGTTGATTGTAGATGTACATCAAGTCCGATCGATTTGCTGAGGCTGAGGCGTTAATGAGGAAGATTCTGCATATGAAGGAACTGTCAAAGGTTTATTTATCCTGTGTTTGTTATCTCTCTTAAAGAAATCAGGTTTATTAGAACTTGATGGCAGTTTGGTTTTATAACTCTTACAATAGTTCGCCTGAGGATACCAATATTGATTCCATCAGCTCCTTAGATGCACACCGACATAAAAATTATGTAGGAATTTTGTTAAATCTCTTATCCCCTGTGATTATGCAATGAAGGCTAGCATAAATGCTGTAGCTTTCTCCAGTTTTATCTGAATAGCCCTTCCAAATAAAGCATGCATTTACCATTTTGTACACTGGGCCATTCATGACTGAAACAGTATGGCCCTAATTCTACGTTATTTTTTGCAACTTCTTAATTTTGAAATACAGGATTTTTCACATCATCACAGGATTGATGGTATAAAAAAATTGAACTTCCATTGTTGCTTGGTTGAAGGTTAATGGGAGAACAAAAAATAACTAGATATAATTGCTATGACGTAGTTGGATAATTGGTTTAGTTTCTTTTCTCGTCTTATATAACCTTTGTAACCCATGCTTTTGGGATAACCCTACTTTATGTATAGGTATTCTAATATTTTGCAGTAGTTTTGATCGGAATATACTTTGAATGAATTTGTAGGCCTTTTGTCCCACTTCAGCAATGACAAGAAAAAAATCAATATTTTTTTCTCATTAAAAAATGCGAATTTCATGCATGCAACAGCCACAGAGATCGTTATTTACTGCATTTTTCATCTTGCTTTCCCTGCCTCGTGGTATTTATGTGCCGTTTAACCTACTTCATAGAGCTTGATAAGGAAAGAACAGCACATACTAAAAAATTTCATATCGTTGAATGGCATATGAACGTTGCCCAGCACATTTTCTTGTTTCTCTTTCGCAGCTCATGTTCTTGGAGGAACAATCTCTTGTTTTTACTTTGTTATCACTGTGGATATAATTTCCCTGCTTTCCAATTTTCCATTTAAACAATGATTGTAAAAGCAATCCTTTATTTTTACGGAATAGGGGTGGAAATCTTTGGATACTGTTCTTGCAGCCGAACGACTTGCATTGGCCCTTGAAAAAGTAGGGAGATTACAGGAAGCAGAGGAACTATTTGAGAGGTACGTTTAATAGTTAAGCACTATATGGGGAAGAACGCCACATGGTTTATACTGAAGAATGAATTACATGTGTTCCTGTTGCAGATGTCTTGATGCTCGAAGAAACTTGTTTCCTAATGATCATATCCAGGTTTAACTTATTTACGTTCCTGAATTTTTCTAAGCATCTAGATATATATATTCTATCCCCTTAAATTTCTTATCCAAAAATTAATTTCCATAGTTTCTCCTTTCTTGGGATTCCTTATCTCTTAATATATGCCAATAGTAACCATGTTTCATGTTTGTAGAATGCTGCCAATATGCTTTCCATTGCAAGAGTAAAAATGCTCATCTTTAGTAAGCTAATGAAGACAGATGGTTCTCAAGTTATGGCTGAGCTTGACAAGGCAAAAAATCTCTTGCTGAAGTCAATAAGGTTAGATTGGAGTATTAAACTTTTCGTGTTTCTAATATCATTTTGTTTATTTAGTTGATTCATCTCTTTTATTCCTATGTTTGACATACATTTTTTTTCCTGCGCATTATGAGTTATATGTGTTATTAGTAAGGATTCCTTGAGAAATTAACATTACAAATGAGAAGTTGATCATTATTCGCCTTTCCATTATTTTCCTGTCACATCATTATGAATTTTTTGTTACTAATTTAGCAAATATCTGGTCTTAGCAAGAGCTAATGAAAGAAACTCTAATCAAATTGTGATTTCTACTCATCAGTCATCACATATATTCACGACTTGTATGTATTTATATTGAGTTGATTTCAACTGTAATATGATAGAGTGAAGATGATTGGAAAAGAAGAATATAAACAATATTACTGAAAAGTAAGAATAAAAACACCTCAAAGAGGTTCACAGAGAATTCTCTGCTGCCACAGCGTGAGCTGCAAAACCCTAATAAAATTCCTGATATCCCTAACCCTAATGAAAGACTATCTTATATAACCTTAATTAAAGCCCAAGAACAAAGCCCACAAATTAATTAGAATAACTAAAACTATAATAAACTAAATTAAATAATTAACTCCAACTCCAGAGGCCTGTTGCTATCAATTGCTCCCCCCGGTGAAACAGCCTTGTCCTCAAGGCTGAACTCAGGAAATTGCCTCGAAAATCAGCATCATCCATCCATGTATTCTCATCGTCATCCAACCCACGCCACTTGATCAACACTTGCTTTATTGATCCTCCGTCATTGACTAGGTGTCGATGTTGAAATCCTTTCTCTGGGAGAAACAGGGGATTGATTGTTAATAGCTCCTTGGGCAACTCTGGTGACCCCATTGACCCATCAATCCTTGGCTTTGAAAGTGATACGTGAAGGATTGGATGTACTCGGGACGCAGCCGGTAACTTCAAATGGTAGGCTACCGCTCGAACGCAAGCAACCACTTTGAACTTATCACCCACCGAAAAGAGGTGGGCTGCGGTTTTAAACACGTCCCACCAGAATGAACTCGAAAAGAGGAGATCTGAACCAAAATCTATTGAAGATGTCATCCTGTGTAATTGCACAATTCCCCGCGACAAGCTATAGTGCTTCGGACCAATCCAGCCTTCCTCGGGATCTCCAGCAATTTTGGAGAGCCCTGAATTCATTTGAACCTCCTTATACAGCCGACTCCAATCCATCTCTCGGAGTATTAATATGGCAGCCAACTCCGACTCCTCATCCTGTCGTGAAAGTGCATCTTCTGCCCAATTTAGTGCTCTCTCTTCATAGAGTATTTCAAAGCCATAACCCAACACATTTGTTGCCGAATTCTGTTCTGCTGGAGTGATCAATGGAGTTGCCCAATTCTGTTCTGCTGGGTTTGTTAATAAAGTTGCGGTCTGGTTTCCTGGGAATAGAGTGCTATTTTCGGTCATGGTAAGGTTTTCGCATGTGGCTGGTAAAGGTTGGGTAGGTGCTATCAATTCTAATTTTTCCATAATGGCTCCAAACATAGATTTTTGCTCTATTAGTGTCTTCTTAATGCTTCCAAGTGATTCTTGTAGTCCAGAATACTTCTCTGCAAATTCCGCTTGCATACTCACAACCATCTTCTCTATTGCCTCGACTCGTCCATCACTCGTCATTTTTCCACGCTCACCGCACCAATTGATAGAGTGAAGATGATTGGAAAAGAAGAATATAAACAATATTACTGAAAAGTAAGAATAAAAACACCTCAAAGAGGTTCACAGAGAATTCTCTGCTGCCACAGCGTGAGCTGCAAAACCCTAATAAAATTCCTGATATCCCTAACCCTAATGAAAGACTATCTTATATAACCTTAATTAAAGCCCAAGAACAAAGCCCACAAATTAATTAGAATAACTAAAACTATAATAAACTAAATTAAATAATTAACTCCAACTCCAGAGGCCTGTTGCTATCATAATATTTGCATGTTCGGATGGGCATTTTCACAGGATAGCTCGAAAAGTTCTTATTGAATTTGTGGAAAAGAAAGGGAACCTAAATCTCGGAAATACTGAAAAAGATGTGCAAGCAACGACCTTGATACTGGTTAGTGCTGCATTTGTCAGGAAATCATTCTTACGAAACAATATATTAATAGAATGTATGATTAATTATGGGTAATTATTTGAAGTTATGTATTTACTCAATGAGGCCTGTGTTACTCTTGCTGATTTTTTTCTTTTTTTTTTGTTGTAATTGTAAAAGCTTCTATTGTGGGTATTCCCTTAGTTTAATTTGAATTTTCCTTCAATATGTGGTTTGAAATCAACACAGTAAGCTACTTTTGGGATTTTATTTGTGAGTAAGAAGGCAAAAACCAGATTTTCTTACGTATTTATTCTTTTCTATTCTAATAATAGTCTGATGATGCAAACCTGTTGTTTGTGTGTAAAAATTTAAAACGATTCATACTTCTTGTTGGGTTTTCATTGTCTATATTAGCTCCATTCATTTCTAAAGTCATAAGGTAAGGGATCTAGAAGGAAAAATGTGGAAAATAGAAAAAAATTGTAGATATATTGGCAAGGTAAAGAGAGTTCTCTATGCATAACTTGGCTCTGTATGTTTTGTTTAAGTTGTTTTTTACAAAATTGCTGGAAGCTGATCATTTGCTTATTTCCGCCTGAGTTGCACGCCTACAAGTTGCTGAATAAGATTTGTTGTCTTTGTGCGACTTGTAGCTACAATCACTCAACGCCCTTGGGTCACTGGAGATTATGAAGCTGGAATCTCTGGGCTCAAAGGTACGTGTTTATAATTTTTTTTTTCCTGTTATGAAGTGAGTTCATAGGGTGATACCATTGGGCTATGTTTTAATTGTAGCTACTAATAATCTTGTGAATTTTGAATTGAGGTTGTAACCTTTTGTGTTCCCTGGGAACGCAGATCATAAATGTACACTTAGATTTGCTTAGTGTTCCTTTTTCGTATACAATGGTGTTTCTATGTGGAAATCTGTACCAAATAAATCCCATATAATCTAGAATAATAGAGAGCTTTGCAGTTAAAATAAGCCATGCAATGGTCTCTTTAGTCATAATGCTTTTAGAGACAATTTTTTATTTCTGATGCATAGAAATTGACATGGTATTTCTATTTTAGTTTTTCAGTTGAGGTTGATTCTCAGTTAATATATATTCACAGTATGATTTCATTTCACCATCTTTTCTAAAATCTACTCATCTGATGCTGGAAGATACGGTTTTACTTATCTGAAACAGGAGAATATTCATGATGAGGCTGAGGCTGCTTTTCGTCAGTGCATATCAACTTTTCATGAGGTACATGCTACTTGATATACGGATGAAAATACGTAGTAGAAAGTCTATCAAGTTTTCATGGTGGATGCTTTATACTTTTGTCACTGTTATTAGTAATCCATATTTTTTACGATTTCCCATGGGCCATGAAGGTGCTAGGCGCCTTCAGTTTCTTCATGTGCGTGTGTGTTTCCTTGTATTCATTTTTCTTTTCCTATGCAGTTTGGGTCTGAATATGCAATATCTGATTCCCCCCAAGTAAAATCCGAGTATCTGTCATGTTTAAAGCGCCTGGATTACTTGAAAAGCGTAGTAGGCATTGTCGAAGACAAAGATATAAAAGGCGAAATTCGCCGTGTTGAAAATGAAATACCGAAGACTGATAAGAAGACCTGGATGAGCTAAATTCCACTTCTCAAACAGGAAATGCAATAACCCCCTAAAGGTTTCAACTTTCAACAGTTGGCTATAAATTAGTCACTCACTGAAGTCTGGTGGTTGCAGTAATAAACTTGATTTAGATGAAAACAGCATAAAAATTGGTTGCGACGTATATATAAGAAGCCCGAGACATGGTTGGGCAATTTTATAAAGCCCGAGGCTCGAGCTTCTAGCTTCGGACATTTGATGAGATGATGATGATGGTTGCAATAGCTTCAAAGAGAGATGCCTCTTTTTCTTGTGGTTTGTTTGTTCTTTGTATTGTTATTGTAAAAATAAAATTTTGCTTAATCTATATTGCCGATCGAAGTGTGCATTTTACCTTGCGCCTTCAAGGTTTGAGAATACTTCTCGATATGCAACTCATTAAGGCAACTGCCCGATTGGGAACTTCGTTTGAGCGAACGAGAAGTAAGAATGGATAGTAGTCACATGGTACATCATACTCGTGTGTTTGTGTCAACACACTACAAGTCTGATCATACATACCCGTGGTTTTTATTTCCACGTACTTACTCTCCAGTATAAATAATCAAATTTTGTCAAATATCAATTGAACAATATAAACAAACAGAGCAGTTTATGACCTCATAACAGTACAGTGTACTTGTTAAGTTACACTGCCCTATATACGAGCACAACAATACAATGGCAAGGCCAAGGTGCATTTTTATCCCTTGTTCTCATAGTACCTTATTCCAAAGCAAATACAAAAAAAAAGGCCGACTCACTTCTTCAACAATGCACTGCATTGTGCCATGATCTTCGACGCCCTAGTAATCGAGTCGGTCATGTAGAAGTTCTCAACAGCTATTCCAAAAGGAGTTTTACAATCGATTTTCTCCTTGACCTCAGGCCTCAAGGAAGTAGTCGAAAACACAGCCGGCTCTCTCTCATCAACTTGCAAGAGGTTTGGTGCTACAGTACTCATTCGGGACCTAACAGCATCGAGGGTATTGTAAGGCAGACCAACACCCGCCACCTCAGATAATGCCCTAATAATTTTCCAATCATCCCTTGCATCACCCCTCTGTGTTCACGTATGTGCCCTCTTTCTCGCTGAAAGCTGATGCGGGTAAGATCACATTGGCTCGATACACACCACGGTCCCCGTGGTGGCCTTGGTAGACGACAAATGCATCTTCTGGAAGTTTTTCCAAGTCCACATCATCAGCACCCATCAAGTAGAGGAACTTTGCAGATTCAATGGTTTTGTTGGATTCAGGTACGAGCCCAAGATCCAGAGCTGCAGCTTGGGCTGCATTCAGAAGCAATGTATTGAGCCCATTCCAATCGGGCCTGACAGCATTTGTGTTTTTCGCAATTGTCTCCACAGCCGAGAAGATTGCGTCTTTATCCTTACGGTCAAAGATCCCAGATCCAACAATTATGACCGGGTTCTTAGCATTTGACAGGACGGAACTAAAAGGATGTCGTTCCTCTGCAAGTTCAGATAGTGTTTCGGGGCCCGTGCCAAGATGTTCGTGGTCATAGTTGAGATCGGTTGAGGGACCCACATAGCCGACTTTGGCATTGGTTGCTTGGACTGTTTTCCGAATTCTGGCATTCACCATCGCAGCTTCTACTCTTGGCTGGCAATTCATAGTAATCAACATTGGTGATAATAAGAAAGATTAACAAATCTGGTAAAACATGTCCTCTAAAAATCAATCCATCATTATCAATTAGCAAGCAAAAGAAAATTTACCTGCGTACCAACTAAAAGGAAAGCATCTGCTTTCTCCAAACCACCGATGCTAGTGTTCATTAAATATCCCGAACGCAAGTCCGCATTTGGACTTGGACCGTTTCCTTCACACCAAATGTTGTTTGACCCCATCTTGTTCAGGAAGTCCTTTAGAGCAATCATAGATTCTGCATCAGATAGCTTACCAGCAATCCCAACAACTTCCTTGGGTTTGACTTGATGGATAACCTCCGCAACCACAGCAAGTGCATCCCGCCAGCTAACAGTCTTGAAACGTCCATCTGCACCACGAATCATGGGATCATTCAGCCTTTGCCTCTTCAGACCATCATAGAAGAAACGGGTCTTGTCTGATATCCACTCCTCATTGATGTCCTGTGTATACATCAAACAAGCAAACTTGTATTTCAGAAAGAAGATATGGAATGTCACATTCGACTTCGAGAAAAGAAAACTCAAAAGAGTACGGTCTAACATGTGTTACCAAGACACATTTTCAGCAAAAACATAGTCAAGATAAAATGTTGATGATGAAAAATTACACTGCCAATTAAAAGTAGTAAGAGAAAATTGATGGATATGTAATAGCAGATGCTCGACCAGATATCCTTTTTAGTAATTTATGAGAAATTATCATATTAATCAAAAGCTTATTTTAAATAACACTTACATCTTTAAGAGCTGAGATATAAAGTAATAACTACAATTGAGAGAAATATCAAACATTACATTGGAGAGTGTTAAGAACGAAACCTCAGCAAGAGGAGTTAGTACACGCGTGATACTTCCCAACAATGAGAAAATATAAAAAATTGAGCATCTCAGAGTTATCAAATATCTGTTTGAGACATATACAGATTGGATACTGTCTATCCAAAACACATATCCAACAAATTCTATGACTAATGGGTCTTTATCAACCAAAATAACAAAAAAACAGAGTAAATGATTGCATTAATCTAACAGTTACCTCATTCAATCGTGGGACAACACGCATGACTTCAGGACCTCTGCTATCAATGCGAATATTCGAACCAACTGCATCTGTTACATCAATGGTCTCAGTTCCTTTCAGCTCCCAATTACGGGCTTTAAAGGCAAAAGGTTTAGAAGTCAGGGCTCCAACGGGACAAATATCTATCACATTCCCAGACAATTCACTTGTCATGAGCTTTTCAACATATGTTCCAATTTCTTCTCCACTACCACGACCCAACATACCAAGATCTTGAACACCAGCAACTTCTGTTGCAAACCTTACACACCTATTGTTGGCAAACCACATGAAAACATGATTCAGTGCTACTGATACTGATCTTAAAGGTGAAAACCATACAAGGTATGTCTTCAAAATTACAAATAGACAGCAGGTGTTTAGGGCAAGATACTAATGTCCAGCCATTGTTGTGGCGCTGCACCATATAATTATTACATATAACAAAGAGCTCCTCCATGCACGATGCAACACATAAATATACTATATTATTCTTTAAGATAAACTTCAGCAGAGCAAATATCAATTATGAATATAAAGAATCTCATGAACCTTACAACTATTGACTGAAGCACATGAGACATGACAGTACGGTCTAATACAGAATTACAAACAAGGGTGATTATCGTAATAGCCATAATTTTTTATTGATATGAAGTCATATAATCAGGTATACCTACCCTTGATAAACTTCCAACAGGTAAATTTAGCTGAAAGATAACACTGGCCACCAGCTGTCATTCATAATCCTTTAGGTTCAATTAGGTTTTATCATCGCCAACATCGAGATATGTTTTATTTATCAGAAGGTCGAAATATTGTTTATAGGCTCGCTTCATAAAACCGAATCTGAATTCTGAAAACATAAATAATTAATGTGTTGAATATCAAACCTAAAACGTAAATTATATGTCTGAATCCAGAATCTGGAACCTATCAATACTGATTGATGCTTGTTTGTATCAATGGTAAATGGCAGTAGACCAAATTCAACCATATATGCCCGCCATAGAGCCACGTGACAATGCCATAACCGCCATCCTTCTTCACAAATTGGTCATGGCGGCTGGGCCAAAAACGATATATTCCATTAAGCCATGGCAGCGCAGAACCTCCATTTAACTATATAGTCAACATTGGTGACATTAATGGCAAACTACTTATTCTGATAAGGGTTGAGCAGTAAGTTTTAACCTTTGCCAACCTAGAAATTTTAGCATAAATTAAACACTGCATAAAAATACCATTTGATAAGTTTTTATTAATCAAACCAAAACTTTTAAAATTCTTGAAGAAAAAAGTGCTGCAACATTTTTTTTAGATTATCAAACAATCCCTTAGATGATATGCTCATGCTTCGTGAAATAAATTTGCACCTTGTGCACTGAATGCATCGAGTCATCACCGTTTTGACTAAAGGGCCCAGGTTCTTATCAACCACAGATCTCTTTGTTTCGGTAAAACGACCTCGGTCAGAGCCGAAAGCCATAGACTGATCTTGAAGATCACACTCTCCACCCTGATCACAGATTGGACAATCCAGCGGATGGTTCATCAAAAGGAACTCCATCACTCCTTCTCGGGCCTTCTTTGCAATAGGTGTATCAGTCTTAATCTTCATTCCTAGTGACAGTTATACAAAATCCAATAGAAGTCAAAAGAATATTAAAAATGGAAAACATGAGTCTAATGAACAATGGTAATGATGTTAACTTTATGCACACAAATTCAATAGGAGGACGACCAAAACAAAAGAACTGAAACCCAACTGCAACAAATGCAAAATAAACAGAAGTGTCACCATATCTCAGAAAGAAATACCTAAATTTTAACGCTAAACAAATAGGATAAGCTAAGTTCAATTCAAAAGCACATCATTCCACAATTTCATGCATACTTTTAAAGGCATCTAGCCTTCTATGAAATTACAACGGAAATACATGATGCTATCCCACCAAGCATAAATTTATGAAACAAACAGCTTGTCTGAGTATGCAATGTGTTCATATAGCCCCAGAACCTCCTGGCCCACCCCATAGTCCACGGAGAGGGTAAAGTTAATTTCTTTTGTGATATTTCCTCCCATTGAACTTGAATGCATTAAACAACAATGGCGAGATGAACTTAGTCAAAAGTTACTCAAGATCGTATTTAAATATTCTACAAAAAGTTCCACAGCAAAAAGAGGTATGTTCAAAAGATTCATGACATTTTCTTTGGTAGAACCTGAAACATATCATCTGTAAATCCTCTATCCATGTACCCCAAAAGGCCTCTTCCAAATAAATGAAGATGCCAACTTAGTTCCTGATTCGGTGATAGGCAAACCTCAATTAATCATGGGTTAACAAGAACAACCATTTCATAGAAAACAAAATTCTTTCTTGTTGAAAAAGTAGTAGCATAAAAATAGAATACCCAAAACATGTATTAAAACTATAACCTGAATCAATCACAACTGCAGAATCATAAAATTCTGATTTCATCCCATTTAAAAAGCCATATAATACAATTGCTCCGTATCAACGATTCAACAGAAGAAATCAGTGTACTCCAAACTAAAAAGGCAAGCAAAACAATGACTTCCAAATAAAAAAAACATGTAAATATGTAGTGTACCAGGTAATGCAGGCATGGCACAGGAGGCAACTGGCTTGGGCGATTTCTCAACCTCGACGAGGCACATCCGGCAGTTTCCGGCGATGGAGAGACGGCTGTGATAGCAGAACCTCGGGATATCGACGCCGGCAATCTCGCAAGCCTGAAGCACGGTCATCCCCTTGGTGATTTTGACAGGGTACCCATCAACAAACACCTCGATGGCGTCATCCGGGTTGGGGAAGTGGACCCGGGCGCCGGCCACCGGGTTCCTCTTGGGGAGATCTGCCTCTGGTTGCGCCGCCGCAACAGCGGATTCGGCGTTGTGGAGGTTCGGCGTGGAGACGACGGTGCGGCGGAGGATGTGGGAGGGTTACGTTTTATTTTCTTTAAAAAAATTTACTGTATTTTTAAAAGTAATCTTAATGTAGGATGTCACAAAATAAATACTACTCCTATATATTTTGAAAAACAGTAATACAAAATCAAAAAAAAAATAAAAAAATCAAAACTTCTCATTTTGAGGATTCCTAAATCCTAATACCCAAAAGTGGAAGATCACAGAAATGGGACATGTGCATTGGTGAGTCAAATGGATAAGTAGCAACGTATGAGCATTGAGTGACATTGAATTTGAACTCTGGAATATGTCCAGAGGAAACAAAAGAAGGTGAGCTTTTGAAATTCAAGAGAGAGCCCAATTAGGTCTCTAAGTTAGAGAGAGTGCACGCAAATGTTGTTCCAACAACATTAATGTTAAGCACATATGAAGTCTTTACTTCAACTTTTGGCCTTAAAAATTATAAGAGATTGTGATTTTGTGAATTTAATTGTGAGGCGGAGTGAGCATGACTGAAGCCGCCACAGAGATAAAATGGTAGTAATCGTTTTTAGAAGAGTATGTTGCGACATTGTAGTATTGGAGATAAAGAAATGAAGGAGGCGATAGCAATAAAATAATTATACATTTAAAAATACTTATATATTCTTTTTAAATGCCACTAAAATCAGGAACATGCCATCAAAGTTCAGATACTAATTGACGATATTTTAAAGTTCGGATCGATACATATTAATTACATTATCAATATGAAAGAAAAACACAAGACATATTTCATGATCATTAAAAAATCTTGCGTATGAAGCTTTAACAAAATTCCCATGATCACTTAGTTAGGACATTGGTAGCAACCGGGGGGAGCTTTAACAAAATTCTCATGATCATTTAGGACATTGGTCGCAGCCTGGGGGAGACGTAGATAACAAAGTACTGCACAAATTCGGATTGTTTGATATATTGCTGCAAAATAAACAACTCTTCCATGATTATGAACCTAATAAATATTAATATAAATCTAACCTCAATTTTAAACACAAGTAATCATAATATATATGTATTATACTCACAAATAGTTAGCACGATTTTGAAGATTTTGCAAAGCAAAGTCGGGTGCGCAGCCATCCAAGTTGTTATTACTCAAGTCACTAACGTACCCTCGCACAAGACGTAGAATTAATTAACTCTTAATTTGAATGCAAATTAAATTTTGCTTGCTCAAATTAAACTTACAAAATTTGTAAATTTCTCAATTCTGGCAAATGGTCAGGAATGTGACTACTAAGATAGTTGCTGGACAAATCCAAACTAATCAAACTTCCAAGTTTCGCAAATTCAAGAGGTATAGGCCCACTTAAACTATTTTGGAACAACTCCCTGAAAATTAAATTATTTAATTATAATTATATATAAATATATATGCAGGAATATTTGATCATCTTTAAATTAAAAATGCATCACATACAGATGTTCCAAATACGTCAAGTTTCCAAACTCTGGGACCAACGTCCCATTTAAACCCAGACCTCCGAGATCACTAGCAAATGAATAACATTAAGTAATTAGATAAGAGTTAATTATTTTTCTCCGATCGATAAGAGTTAATCATTTTTCTTACATGTTTCTGACATTTTGCAGGTTGTCAGTGCATGTGATATGTGACCATGAGCAGGGGCTAGAAGACTTATCCTCCCAAGTAATCAATTTCTTCATCGGATCAAAAACTTGATTCTTAAAATTCAGTAAGGCTTGAACTGTGTCAAACAATTCAAATCAATAAATTAATAAAGTATATATTTCAAGAACTACGTACGTACTATATGGATTTTATAGTATTTTTATAGTATTTCAAGAACTACGTATTCAAGTATATATATAAGAGAATTTTTATAGCATTTCTTTTGCAAACCTTCGGGGTTGGGGTTGGGGTTGGGTTGCGCATCAGCGGTGCGTGTGATAAGATAATGGATGCAGGTCAACCACAACACTGATAAATAATAAACTCTTCCCATCAAACTCCTCTTCATATTATATTTTCTAATAGCTAGCTACTAGTATCAAATGAAGTAATGTTTTTGCTTTGGTGAGTTTTGCATCACCTTCTTCCCCCAATTTTATAGTGCCCACTCCAAGGGTATATTTGGAATTCAGAAAACTTCATTTTCATCTATATATACATAATTAATGTTGATTTGACTTGAATACATCCATAAAGTCCATATTTGATTCCAAAAGCGTGTTGAAAAACTTATTCTAGAGCTGCACACCCGGCGGGTTATGCCCGAACCGCCTGGGCCCGCCCGTCTACCGGGTCAGAATCAGCCCAGCCCGCACAACCCGCTTGGTCCGTCTATGATACGGGCCGGACCCGAATCTGAATTCTCCAGCCCGGAAACCCGCCCGCCCAAACCCACCAGCCCGCCCGGTCCGCCATCCAGCCCGTCATATCCTTCCCCAATTCTCTAGCCCAGTACAAAATAAAATATCCAAACTCAGGCCCAATACAATTATCCATATTATTTAGCCCAAAAGGCCTACTTTTGTTTGAGTCTCTCCTTTTACTTTTTTTCCTAATATTTCCTAATAAACTAATTATAACCATTGATTTTATTAAACGGTCAAGATTATTCCTGATAATTAAAATACACTATATTTTCCTTAAAAAAAAATAATTTTCTTTCAAATCTGTGTTATCTTCTCTATCCCTTTTCTCTATTTCTTTGCGTTAAAAAAATTTCACACCTTTATTTTTTTCATCAATAGGATTTTCCTTCTTCTACGGATTTGAATGTTGGAACGTTTCTTGGACACCATCGTCCCGAGCTTCAAAAACTCCCTCTCTATTTCTCTCTCGTTCTCAAACACTTCCTCCTCCCAGTTGCCGGGAAGATTCTTGTTCCCCACACAAACTCTGATAAAATGATAATGATCATCACATGCTGTTTAATTTTTTCATTATGTAGCTGGGGAGGACTATCTCCCCCTCACAATCGCCGTTTTCAACGCCGATTTCGGATCCCTCGTGGCCTTCCATGCCAGGGACTTAGCAGACGAGCTTCATGCCAGGGACTCCTCCGCCGCTTTCCAGATGACGCTGTTTCCCGACAAGGGCGTATCCATCGGCATCATTCGATGTGTTGGAGTGGGAGTGGCTGCCTAAGCCTTCCTTGGACAAGAGTGCCCGCGTGTCATCGTTCACATCGTGCATCTGTGGACTTGCTTGGTCAGGTCCACTGCTTAGTGTTTGATATATCCTAGTAAAGCTAAGAGGGGAAGGCTGGTTTCAGCTGCTACGGAGGCGATAGGAGGGGTGATTCGGAAGGTTATGCACGGTGGAAGTGAGAAGGGGGTACGATCATGGATGTTTCCTACCGGCGATCGTGAAAAAATAAAGTTGCGAATTTTTTTTAACAATTAAACTCAAAGAAATAGAGAAGAGAGATAGAGAAGATAACACACTTTTTTAACAATTTAACGCAAAGAAATAGAGAAGATAACACACGGATTTGAAAGAGAATTATTTTTCCTTAAGGAAAATATAGCGTATTTTAATTATCAAGAATAATCTTGACCGTTTAATAAAATCAATGGTTATAATTAGTTTATTAGGAAATATTAGCTCCCTTATACTACCCACAACCCATTATATACAAAATGAATCCAATATCAATATTCATAATATTTTTTTAAAAAATAATAAAATAAAAATCACTTAAAATAATAAATTATATAGGATACAAAGTATAGTTTATGTGTTGTTCATCAAGAAAATGTAAACTAGTCATTCACTAATTACAATATTTATAACACTCCATCTTGAATGACTATTTATTGGATTGCTGCCTAGTTAAAATCTTGTCAGGAAAACCAGTGGGATAAAACTTCGACAAAGGAAAAAGAGTACAGCTTGCTCCTCCTGATTGTAATCACCGAAGATCTTTGACAGTTAAAATCTTGTCAGGAAAACCAGTGGGATAAAACCTCGACAAAAAAAAAAAGAGTACAGCTTGCTCCTCCTGATTGTAATCACCGAAGATCTTTGACTTCTTGAAAGTAGTTATCGGTGATCAATCAGTCTCATTAAAACTTGTTGTTGTAGAATCGGGCGAAGTATAGTATGATAATATCGAAAAACCGAAGAAAAGTAAACAACAATAAAATAGAGAAGACAACGAATTTACGTGGAAACCCAAATCGGGAAAAACCACGAGAGGAACGACGAACAAATCACTATAATATTGTTTCACGATTACAAGGATCGATATGCACTCAAAACTCTCAAATTTCACACAATAGTTATAGCTAAAGTAATTGGTGTGTTTATGCCTATGGAGAAGCTCTCTTTATATAGAGAGAGGTCTTAATTATTGTATGAAAACAATAATTCTCGCACATACTATTCCTACGAGAAGAAGGAATCCAAAACGAACCAAAAATAGGACTTTCCAAAAAACTCCACGCCTGGAGAAATCGGCGGACGCCGTTTCTCACCCGCGGCCGCGGGACTGAAAACAGCGACTGTTGTTTTGCTTCTGTGGGCGCAGAAATTCCCAAAATCCCGATCGTCAAACCCGATGAAATCGGCGATCGTTGTTCCAAAACCGCGGTCATAATGTAAAATAAAGCGGAAGCATTTAAAGAAAAATATTTATTTTGAAATAAAAATCAATCCAATGCGGGAGTTACGTAAAATAACCGTTTTTAAAACCAAGGTTTTAAACCAAAGAAATAGAAATAGTCACTCAAAACATGAAAATAGTTCAAAAACCAAGTTTAAACGTCGTCACGCCAAAGAAGTAGTAAAAACATAACGAGTGTCCAATAAATGATGAATAAAGCAAGTAAAGTCACTCCGTGCCCTCCTCGTCACGCCCGTCGTAGCCTCCATTCGTACCTAAAAACATGGTGTTGATTCGGGGTGAGCTCAACGTGCTCAGTAGGACCAATATTTCATCTCAAATCAACATAGACAATCAAGATAGGACATATAATCGGCATAGCATGAATAAATAAACATATAGTCATTTCCTTTGGCATGTATTAAACAACCCTTGTGCAGAACAAGTCCGATGACAACTGCTGGTCACAGACCCTTAAGAGGATCACAGGCTATTTAATAATTATTTCAACCCTGACGCGGAACAAGTCCGATGACAACTGATGGTCACAGAACCTTAAGAGGTTCACAGGCTAAAATACTATGTTCAACCCTTACGCGGAACAAGTCCGATGACAACTGAATTGTCACAGAACCTTAAGAGGTTCACAGGCTAAAATCATGTGGTTCAACTCTTACGCGGAACAAGTCCGATGACAACTGAATGGTCACAGAACCTTAAGAGGTTCACAGGCTAAACCAATACACATTTATCAACTCATACAATTCAATCACATATCACACGCTTGAACATATATGTTAAAAAGACATGAAAGAAAACCCCTACCTGATAAGAGTGTCGTGCAAGTACAACCTTAACCGAGAGAAAGACTCCTAACTCCTCGTCGCCTCGTCTCCTATTATCAGGGTCAAACCCCAATTAACATGTACTATGAGTATTTATTAAAGACATACATATCTTATTTATTGTATATTAAGTATTTAGGATTATTTCATGGAGTTTATTACTACATTATGGTTGATTTTATTCACCTCAGGAAGTAGAATTGGTTTGTAAATTTTGTTAAACTTATAAAGGTCAGTAGTATTAATTAAACGGTAAGGCAAAGTTTCTGAATACTCAAGTCTCTAACACTGTATCTAATTTAGAATTAATAATTCAAGAGTAAATCTAAAATCATCCTTGAGAAAGCAACATACAGTATATTCTACATATTCTCTATGAAAATCAAACATGCACGCGTAAAACTCTTTCCCATCCATCTGCATAATTTATTCAACAACTTTATACCTATTTTTACTCTCATTAAACCTTATCACTTAAACAACCTAAATGGAGAATTTCAAGAAAAGAACAACAGTTGGACAACAGAAAATAACAACTACGTTCAGATTACCTAAATGGAGTATACTCCTAGAATCACAGTAACAATGCAAGATTATAATTGTATGTAAGGTTCAGACTAAAGGTTAGCTATTAAAATATAGTAATATGCTACAACTCCAACGACCACTAAGAAAATAGGTTCACCACATCCATACATATAAAAGTCCAACTATGTAAATACCTATAAATAGAGAAAGGTTGAATCGATTTATACTGACACTACACCCTACGATTTCAATATATACTTTTTACATTATTTAGTTTTCTAAGTGCTGGACATGATTTAGGGTAGATCAATTTCTAAGGAAGCCATTATTATTCTAGATCCGAATTGAACATGAACAATCTAGTATAGCACTAAGAAATTTAGGAAAATTACCTGCTGATGTGTGACTACAAACCGAAAAAGAGACGACCCCTAAGTTGACGAGACGATCCGCTATAATCCCCAGAACCCTTGCGTATCCACTT
Source organism: Euphrasia confusa (assembly GCA_954870475.1). Lineage (NCBI taxonomy): Eukaryota > Viridiplantae > Streptophyta > Magnoliopsida > Lamiales > Orobanchaceae > Euphrasia > Euphrasia confusa. The sequence continues at coordinate 27,646,371 of OX940970.1, read as the reverse complement.
GCGAAAATATTTTGAGTGTTTTTTTTTTTTTTTTACTCTTGTGTTGAGATTCAATATTTTTTTTTTATCGACGCTACTGATATTCTGTGTATGAGGGAGAGTCGATTTTTTTTTTAGGGATGAGGTTAATCGGTTCCTAGAGATTAGGAGATTGCGCAGACCAGACGCGTTAACGCGTATTTTGTTAAGAAAAATAATTTAATTTAATTAACATTCTTTTTAATTTCTTAATTTGTTATCATTTATTATTATTATTATTATTATTATTATTATTATTATTATTATATTCTCTTTATTTATTTATTTATTTATTTATTATTATTAGTATTATTTTTATTAATACACGCGTGAACATTACACTATTCCTACGAGAAGAAGGAATCCAAAACGAACCAAAAATAGGACTTTCCAAAAAACTCCACGCCTGGAGAAATCGGCGGACGCCGTTTCTCACCCGCGGCCGCGGGACTGAAAACAGCGACTGTTGTTTTGCTTCTGTGGGCGCAGAAATTCCCAAAATCCCGATCGTCAAACCCGATGAAATCGGCGATCGTTGTTCCAAAACCGCGGTCGCGGAATGCCCTCTAGCGGGCGCTGATCATCACCGGCGGGCGCTGATCGAACCTTCGATCCTCCAGGTGACGTAAACGGCGGTCACTGCCGCCTTCCCGCGGTCGCGGGAAATCCATCGGCGACCGCTGTTTGAGACCAGCGGTCGCTGAATGCCTAAGCGATCCTTCCTTCTAGGTTTTGTGGCAAAACTCAACACTTTTAAGACTCATGACTCATACATTTTTTGTTGGAAAAATTGGAATAAAATATTTGGTTTGACCGTTATTTGACTGATTTTTTATGGTTAAATATTAATTCAAGTTGAAATTAATTTGTTGATAATTTTCTACAATGTTGCGTAGATAATTATAGTATTTTATTTTGTCAAGTTCAATTTTTCGGTGAGTGAGAAATAAATTATTGAATTTTTCAAGTGAAAAGGCATAATATTGAATGATATTTTTAATGTCTCATCCCACATCGAAATGTGGGAGATAATGAGCTTGTGATAATCATTATAAAAGGTCTTTGTATTAATTGTTGAGAATGTGAAAAGTCGCAATCCACATTGAATTTGGAGATAAAATTAATACTTTCGTGATGTTATATGAGGAGTTAGAAAATGTTTCAACTTTGAGTAAACAATGGACTTGAATTATTATTCTTGTTCAATTGGAGTATATGATTTGACTTGGGCTTTCGAGATTTTTCTTGGGTCTATAAGAATCTAACAAGTACAAATTTAATTTATATTGTGTTTGTTAAATAATAACACGTATGGTTATTATGGCTTGTGCTTACCCGCCTTTGGGTTGAGTAAAATTAGTTGAAACATTTAGTTGACTTAAGCTGTTGGGCTAACCTAAATGGGTTGTACGGAATTTGAATAGTTGAGAGGAAATGGCTTCAATGACTATGGCTTGTGCTTACCCGCCTTTGGGTTGAGTAAAATTAGTTGAAACATTTAGTTGACTTAAGCTGTTGGGCTAACCTAAATGGGTTGTACGGAATTTGAATAGTTGAGAGGAAATGGCTTCAATGACTTCAATCTCACATCTCTTAAGTTCATAAGCATTCTCATATAGTTAGAATATTGTGTTAGCAATATTAGTTTCTTGCATTTGCATAATGTTCGGTTCTCTCTTTTTCCTTGTTCGCCGGAAATTGTAAAGAATATTGAAAGTCGTTGTATCTTTGGGGACTAACGTCACAAAATCGTAGCATACACGAAGCGTTTTAGTCTTGCGGATAGCGAAAGCGCCTCGACTACCCGCAATTAAAGGTAATGTTATTTAATTATTTTATTCTGAAATTGTAAAGATCAGTATTACTGTTCTAGTCCAGACTTTATTTTATTTTATGTTTCGGATTTAGACATTTGTACAAAAATAACCAACATTTTTGTTAGATGTATTTGGATTGATTGTAAGCGTAGGAGATCATATGCATATTTTGGTAATGTAATGGTGTTTGACACGACCTACAACACAAATAAATATGGTATGTTGTTTGCTCTCCTTTTGTTGGAGTTAACCAGCATCGACAGACTACATGTTTTGGGTGTGGCTTATTGAGTGAGGAGAAGACATAGTCATTTACATGGTTATTTAAGTAGCTTTGTATGTTACCCGAGCAGCGCCCGCTACCTCGGGCGCAGCCTGATCAGTGATCACTACTGGACCACTGATTTCGTCTGCACACGATTTCAAAGGGCCAGCGCCCGCTAGACCCCTCCGTCGAGCGCTGAGCTCTGCTTTCCTCTTTTGCACGTCTTTGTCTTTATTAGTCTCCAATTTTTGACTCAACGTCCCAACACGTGATACACACACCATGTTAATTAGTAACACGCCACCACGGATGAGGGAGATGGAGTTTTGATGTACAATATATAAACAATTTGAATAATATAATTCTTTGTCTTATTGTGAATTGTGACTTGGTCGATTGATTGTAGTTGTTGTTTTCGTTGTCCTATGGTGTTACCGTTGAGATTTTTTACACTCGAGTTGAGCAGATTCCAACCAAGTTAACCGTTGATGACTTGAGTTCATGACACACGTACTCTTCTTGTTCCATTGTGGTGAAACAATCAAGCAACATAATTGTATTTGTGGTACCTATGCTTTGTGAAATAAGACTTGAAATACAAACGAGACGAGAAAAGAAAAGAAAAGAAAAAGGCAAATGAGCAAAAAGTGGAGAGGTGTGTGATGAAAGCCACATCTCACATTTAATCCCTAATTAAAAATAGTAAAGTTCAAACTTTTTTTTAATTAACGATAAACAATAAATACACTCTTCCTCCTCCGTTAACACTGCATTCAATTAAATTAAAATAATACGAAAAGCTACAGGCGAAATTTTGGGATTTTGATCGGAGATCGATCGATCGATCGCGCGCGAGCTGTAAAGGATCGCTGTTTTCTGCTGTACATCTATCTGTCCTCGAGTAGCGATCATGTCTAGCTGTCCGTCGTCGTCATCGGGATCGGAAGACGAGGATGAAGGGATCGATTCGTACAGAAAAGGAGGTTACCACGCTGTCAGAATCGGGGACTCGTTCGCCGCCGGCCGATACATCGCCCAGCAAAAGCTCGGATGGGGTCAGTTTTCCACCGTCTGGCTTGCGTACGACACGCAATCGACCGTAAGAGAATTTCTTCAAATTTAGTTTCTGTTTTTTCTTTCCCGGATGAAATCCTGGCTGTGCGATCTAGCTAGCTGAGAAATCGAATTTTTTTCCCGATCGCGGACTGGATCAGTTCTTTGACTGTGTTGAATGAAGCGTATTTGAGAATGCTGAAATCTCAATTTTCCCCAAAAAGGAAAGAAAATAATAATAGTAATAAATAAAATAAGTACTAATTTAACATGAATCTGGCTGAGAGGCCATAGCATTATTATTACCATGTTTGTTTTAGGCCACTTGTCACCACAAGAAATTGAAGGATTGTGGTGATCTAACTTCTGGAGGATTATGGGGCTTTCGTATTTGTGTTCTTTCGCTTGACATGTTTTTTCAACATTTTTTTTTAGAAATATGTTGCCTTGAAGATCCAAAAAAGTTCCCCACAATTCGCTCAAGCTGCGCTTCATGAAATTGATATTCTTTCTGCTATTGCTGCTGGTGATCCCACGAATAGTAAATCTGTTGTACAGTTAGTCGACCACTTTAAGCACTCGGGTCCAAATGGGCAGCATTTATGCATGGTCCTGGAATTCCTTGGTGACAGTTTGCTTGGCCTGATAAAGTATAACCGGTATAAGGGTCTTGAATGGAACAGAGTTCGGGAGATATGCAAATGCATTCTGACTGCTCTCGATTACTTGCACGCCAAACTAGGACTTATACACACTGACCTAAAACCTGAAAATATTCTTCTCTGCTCCACCATTAATCCTGCAAAAGATCCCATTAGGTCAGGAATGACCCCCATCCTTGAAAGGCCTGAGGGAAACCCAAACGGTGGAATAACAATAAACAGTATTGAGAAAAGACTCAAACAAAGGGCAAGAAGAGCAGTTGCAAGGATATCAGAAAGGCGGGCTTCTATGGGAGGTGTAGGTACTCTTCCAAAGCCTGCAAGATGCTTGGATGGGGTTGACTTGAAATGTAAGGTTGTGGATTTCGGAAATGCATGTTGGGCTGATCGGCCAATTGCTGAAGAGATTCAAACGAGGCAATACAGAGCTCCAGAAGTTATACTTCAATCTGGTTATTCATTTCCTGCTGATATGTGGTCATTTGCTTGTACTGCATTTGAACTCGCAACCGGAGAGATGATGTTTGCTCCGAAGCCGGGTAGACAAGGCTTCAGTGAAGATGAGGTATTAATCTCCTTTTGATTTCATATTTATATGCATAGCATGCACGAAAAATAACTTTAATAAGCTTCATAATCTATACCTATTTTTGCAAAAATACTCGATTTGCTAGGAATAATTTGTTATTTCTTTTGGCATTCTGTGTCTTCTTGGATAGGTGAATCCTCTCCAACTCTAGTGAAATGCTTTAGGGAATTTGGGGACTATAAATTTTATTGTGCATATTTGCTGATCAGTATGTTATTTTTATTGATTTGAGATACTTGAGGTGTCCAAACCCTATGAAAGTCGAATGTATTTCACAATGGTACAAGTATAAGAAACAACCTTGTATTTGTTTGAACGAAATAATCATTGATTTAGCTAGTTTTTATCTAAATCTAAGTGCCTGATTTTGGTATACCATTATGAGTAAATGACTAAATGGAGCTTTAAGTCATAGAAGCTCACATCCGATATTTTGAAGTCTTGCAATTTACTTGGCAGAAATAAAACCTATTGATGAGATAATTTGGTACCCTCGTTTTTCTTCTTCTCTCAGTTTTATAATTCTAGTTTTTCCGGAAGTGGTATCGATTAATTTGTGATATGATTTGAGTGTACATTTGCAGGATCACCTTGCTTTGATGATGGAGATCCTTGGAAAGATGCCGCGAAAGGTACACATGTAATTTCTCGTATATACATACATCACTTGAACTGTATTCAAGAGTTGCTGACAAAATGTTAATGGTTGGAACAATTAAGATTGCCACAAGTGGGGCCCGATCCAAAGATTACTTTGATAGATATGGTGACTTGAAGAGGATTCGAAGGCTCAAATACGGGACTCTCGAAAGACTGCTCATTGATAAATTTAAATTTCCGGACGGCGATGCTCGTGAGTTTGCAGCTTTTCTTTGTCCCATTCTTGATTTTGACCCAGAAAAACGGCCAAGTGCCAAGGACTGCCTGCAGCACCCGTGGCTCAATAAAGATCACCAGATGCATGCTGAGGTAAAGAGTGAGTCTAGCATTGAAAAGGTCAATGCCGGAATGACCAACCTGCAAATGAAGTCACGCAAGTGATGTACGCGTAAGAATGAAAGACGAGTTTTCCACAATGTTTTGAGTTGTTTGGTGGTTGATTGTCAAATGTTTTTCCAGAGTCTTGATATAATTTGATTTATTGAGTAGCTAACTTTGGAATTACCGTGCTGGCACATAGGCTTTTTCCTCGTTTATGGAACCTTTGTGAGTGTATTAGTTAGGATCCAGGGTGGGAGAATACCAAAAGACAGGAGAAAGATGTTCTTCCGGTACCCGCTACTTCCTGTCAGGAAATTGGGAAATTCCAGCTCAATAATTTGTTGACAGGTTTTTTTTTTATTCGTGCTCGATTTGTAGCTGGAAAACCTTGTTTTTCTGAAGGGCTGTTATACTATACAAGTGTGCTACTATTACTCATTCTTGTAAGATTTTCAAACAATGTAATTTTTGCTTTTGTTATGCCATTTTTTTGATTGTTTTTAAATCATTTGTTGGATTAAAATTTGTTTTGAAAGAGACTTTGAGATTCAGATTGTGTCCCATGTTACTTAGCATTCTCATAGAAGCAATTGCGTTTGATGAAAAACAAGGTCGATTCCTCCTGAAGAAAAGGCACATATCTATCCCGTCGATTCCTCCTGAAGAAAAGGCACATATCTATCCCGTCGACGTAGACCGCTCGTTCTCAACGACCACCGTAACGTATCGTGATTCGTTGATTCGACATCTACAATTACAAAAAACATTATTGAATTAGGTTAACTATTACAACATATCCATATATATCGACGAAACAAACCAAAAATTACAAAAAAATGTTTTTTTTTGCAAAAAACAGGCCCTGTTACTCGAATGAACTGTTCCATCGAGTAACAGGATGGACAATTTTTAGTAATAATGTTATGCACAATTTATTTTATTATATATATAATTATATAATGATAATTATTTATATTATTTAAAACAATAGAATTATATAATATATATTGAAAATAAAAAAAATGCAATGTTAATTTTTTTATGGTTAGTTAAAATAAGCACTTTTGAAAATAAAAAAATGTACCATAATATTTTCCGATATATATAATAAGAATATATTTTTAACCTCAATAAAATTCTTTTTTCAATTTCCGTTATAACAATTTCTTATTATAACAATTTCTTATTATAATTACAAAGTTAAAATAATTATTATAACAATAATTTAGTTTAAAATATGTATTTTTTTAAGAATTACAATAATACGATTTAAAATGTTTAGAATGTATTATAAAATTTATTTCACTACACTTTAAAAATTGTTAAGAACAAATTTAAATCATTTTTAAAATTATTCATACACACCTTAAGTATTACAAGTTCACCAGCATTAGCATGTGTTTAGCAATATATAAATAGAGTATTATGGAGTATTATAATGTTTAATGTATACTTATATTTTAGTTAGATCTCAAATAACCACACACCTTCCATTGATTTGCGCTTTTCCACCTCTCCCTCTCTCTCTGCCTTTATCTCCTTTCCTCTTTTTCTCTCAATTTGTGGCAAAATTAGCTTTACGTATGGCTGACGTATAATTAATTTATTAGGCCACACCATCGTCCTCTGACTCAGCCACCGATCATCTTCGGTGAGTTCTTCGCCTCATCATCCCAAACTTCTGATTTCTCCCTTTTTTTTTTTTCTGTTTATTACGGTGTTAGATGATTTGTCGTTTTCTGGAGATGTATTTATCAGCTTCGGTGAATCCGAGGATCGTCTTGTTAAATTCGTCTCACGACTTTGCTTTTATCTTTATAGATTAATATTGTCTGGTAGATCTCTCTGGAGATTTTTTGTTATTATAGTTTTCATCAAATCATGAGTTTTTGGTTGCTTTCTCCTAATGTTTTTATTTACCTCAAGGACGTGGTGGAATATGTCGATAGTTTCTAAGCATTTGAATCGATAAAGGAGGGTTCTTTGATATTATTCCATTCCTCGAAAGCTACTGAGTTCGGTACAAAAATTCCGAATGTCAAAATCAGTGGCACGGCCATTTTGGTTTGGAGAAGAAAACAAACAATTTTTATGAAACTTGAGAATTGAATCATGAAACAATATGTATTTGTATGGGAGAGCTACTATAGTATTATCGTTCCCTCGTAGTAGTGAAGCAGCTTTGTCTTAAAATATACGAATGTGGATAGCCCGACTTAATGCTCCAGGACCCCTGGTCCCACTTAGAAACAAATACTGCATAACCTAAGAGGCTAAGATATACGGTATTATAGTAGATAGTAGATACTGGTGTGTTTACATAGGTTTTCACTTTTCTTCAGCAATTGAGCCATTTGAAAGTTGATCCGGTGTGTGTGAAGAGTGAAGACTTAGAAATGTAGGTGGGTGAAACATCTGCATCATTCCAAACGGATAGGTGAATGGGTAATAAACCATACTACGAGTATTATTCCTGGCATTTTTCTCCCACATGAGCTAGATTATGACACCCCATGTGGTGTGGGGTGTTTTCCGAATAAATGATCTATAGTGACAGATCCAATAATCTATAGTGTGATCTTGTATTTCCAAACTTTACCAATGTGATGATTTCGTATATCTTATTATTTGTTTGTTTAGATTTCATTTTGTTGCTTGCATTTCCTTGGCATGCGCGCTTTGGGAAAGTTTTCCGTTCATAAAGACTGATCTTGAATTTACAAACCTTACCAATGTGATGATTTCATACTGTATATCTTATTACTTGGTGGATTAGATTTCACTTGGTTGCTTGCATTTCCTTGGCATGTGCGCTTTGGGCAAAAGTTTGCATTTCATAAAGACTGAAATTTGTTAAGAAATTGACCTTTTCAATATTATGTTTTCTTTGACGTGAACCAAAATTAAGGTGTATAGTTGTCATGTCAGCAGTTGGCAGGTTATGGACATTTGTTCCATACTCGATAAGACGACCAGAGTTTTGTTTCAGTGTAATAAATACAAACCTAATTGACCTGGTAATCATGTGATTTGATTGCATTGATCAGTTAGTTTTTTTTTTCATCCCATTATCCCTCTATCAGTCTAATATACACTATTGGAGATATAATTGTATAGAGTACTTGTGTTTGTCACTCCTGATTTTGGTATAAGTTACACATAATTTAAAATACATTTATATGCACTTGAAATATACTTATAAAATATTAATAACCCATGTTTTCTCTTTGTTGCATGGTATTTGAGAGGGTCAAATCCTTCTCTTGCATATTTTATAATCCAGTCACTGCCAACGCGGATTAGAGCATTGCTTATTTTATTGTTGACTTACACATGACCGCATCTGTAGGATGTCATGTTACTGCACACTTTCTATATTTTTTTACTTTCAATAGCAATAATGGGGCATTTTATGCTATTTTCTTTTCTTGATTTTCCATTTCTATATAGGTTATAGAAATCTGAATTCCATTATGAACCATCTGTGTTTTTATAATTGATTTATTGATGGGCTGTTATTTTCGACAAAAATAATTGAAATATTATATGCAATATTGTGTCCATACTTGTTATTCTCATACAAAATGGTCTTTATTTTGAATGAATTGGCTCGTAGGTCAAACCTCTTCTTTATGAAGTTTCCGTGAGTATAATAATGTGGTCACGCCTGATTTTGACGCTACTTATTTGATTTCTAAAATATTGAGTTTGAATTGTTGTTTCCTTTTCCTTCATATTAAGCAATAATTATTTTCCTCCAATATCATTTTTGCAATTACTATTTATTATCTTTATTTACGGCTGATTTATTGTATAATTTCTGCTGGATCAGTAGACTTTCCATGAATGAATGAATGAATGAACGCAATGCGTTTTGACTTTCAAAGTTACCTTACATGAATAATTGGTCCTTTTTCAAAGTTGAAACGGATGTTGGACACATTTTATAAATAAATAAACGGGTCTGGATATTGTTTTTCCTGCGTATCACTCTGTTTGTAGAGTGAATAAGCTAAAAGAAACCCGTTGTGTGTTTTGGTTTTAAGTTTTGATATGGACCCTTTGCAACAAGAGAAAGTGAGGAAGTTTGAGGAATTTGTTGACCGTCGCCTGAAACCTGATCTCGTACATGCTATCTCTGAGAGGTAACCTACACCACCCCTCCTTTTTTTTAGATGTCTCGTGCCTACTGAATTTGCCCCGAACGAGGGTTCAAATATTTATATCTTCGGGTCATTTTTGCAGGGACAAGGTTTTTGAGCAGCAGAAGACATTGTATCCTTTGTGGTTCTTTTTAATTTATCCTAGCTTCAAATGAGGGTTCGAACATTTTGATTTTTAGATTACCAACAGCCGAGTATCTCATTGTGGACAAACAATTTATAATTTCACGACCTCATTGATGTTTTCATGGAGTTAACTTGTTTTAGTTTTACTTAACGTGAGACTCGTTTGTAGCTCTGATTTGAGGAGAAATATTGAGGATTTGGAGAAGAACAGTGTGACCAGCCTGAGGACACGGGTCAACCTTGGTTCTGAAGTCTATTTGCAAGCTGATGTGTATGCAATCCTCGTTCATATACCTCTTTTAATGTCTTTACTGGCCATCATAGTCACATGAAATATCTCTAGCATTTACGATTTACTTACCATTGACATCGAAAAGTTTACATATGAGAACTTTATCTTTTGGTTCTTAAGAGGCGCTTTATCGTAGCAGCATACAAATTTTTTGCAAATTGAAACTAAAAGTCGAAACCGCAAATGTTGGACTGCCTGGAAAAACAGTGCTTTGAATAATATTAACCTTTAATTTATAATTACCGAGAAAAGGAATTGATTATTGTATTTTGAAGAAAAAATATGTTCTCATTTAAAAAAAATCGCATAAGCACTCGCTTTTTTTTTTCCTTTCTGGAGTATAACTATTTTTTCTCGTAATAATTGTGGACGTCTTTACGATACTTATCACTTTTTTTTTTACTGAGAATTGATTAATGTTTGCTATATATTATGCTTTAAAATTTTGAAGGATCATTAAATTGTACCTTGGTAAGGAATCAAGGTTGTTAAGAACTGTAGTATCACAATTGCATATTTTCAGGCCAGATACCCGCCATATATTTGTAGATGTTGGACTTGGATTTCATGTGGAGTTTACATGGTCTGAGGCTCTAAACTTTATAGCAACCAGGGAAGAAAAACTATCAAGGTATTTTTATTATTATCATATTAGGGTGCGTTTTGTGGGTCAGTTACGTTGTCCTACTTTATGTTCAGATAGCTATTTAATTTTTACTGTTTAAACAAGATTGTTTATCTTTTCAAGATGGACCGATTACTCTATTGAAGAAGAATAGTAATTAATGGCGGGCCACATTATCTATCACAGGCCCAATAAGATTACACCAAACACTCAAAATATTAGATAACTCATCTAACGTGGACTTATCTGGTCTACCAAACGGACCCTTATTAATCAAAGGAATAAAAGATAGGTAATAATTGAAGTCTCAGAATGGGGAAACTATTATTCTGATATTTTTACAAATACACAAGGAGTCTTTTGACGTATTTTTCTTAAGAGGGGGCAAAGTGTATTATAGAATCCAACCTCAAGAATCTATGAACTCTTTTTTTGAACTTTTTTTAACTATCCCTTGCAATGCGAAAAACTATAGACCAAGAAAACCTTAGTTGTCTTGGATTAATGTTATCTATTCACGAATGTATTTGGGATATGTGTTCATCGCTTTAGTTTATCTTTATATGACCTTTTCTTTATGAAGTATCAACTGCTTCCAAAAGCTTATTTTTGTGAAGTTCCGGCATTTTTTTTCCTACCTCTTTAAGGCTGCATTATACATTTTTACTTCACGTGGTTTAGTAAGTCCCGTTTGGCTTTTCATGCAGGAATATAGAGGAGTATACTGTCCTAATTGCGTCAATCAAAGCTCAGATTAAAATGGTAGTGAATGTTACTTCAATTTTCACCGTTTTCTACTTCAGTCACGCTCATGTTCTGTCGTTTATGTGAACAATTGAAAAAACAAAACTCTCAAAACAAATAAAAATCTCGGGGTTTAAGGCCTTATATTGAATTTTGTTCAGGTATGTGAAGGCATAAGAGAGATACTCCAGCTACCAGTTGCTGAGGTCTAACAGATATTGAAAGGTTGTCGAGCAAGGGTTGCATAGAAGGCCATTTTCGTGCGGGGAAACTGTCGGGTTTGATTTTGATCTGGAAAGTGTTGTTTTTTTGTTGGAAAAACCGTCCTTCAATGAAAAACTCACAAAAATGTTCAAATTTTCAAACATTTTATTATTATACTAACATTCAATAAAACTCATAACTAATGAAAAATAATAAATAATGAACTTAGGTGTTGATTAGTAGTACTAAAAATTAGATATCGATGGTTTTTGAAGTACACAAGAAATACAGATGGTACACATGTACTAGTTGGAAGTACAACAATTACTATAATATTGACCTTGTACTATTTTGTAGTGTTGATACATCTTTGCTCATGGTGTACTACATTTGATCAAACAACCCAACCAATTGAACCAAACATGTATAAATAAGACCATAATCTTCTTCATATGAAAATCAAGTAATTTTGTTCGTGTTTGTCTCTCCTTGGTTTTTATCTGGATTTTTGTATTGAGTTGGGTGTGTTATTTGTTCAAATTGATAGAGATTAAATGTGCGGGGAGACAGGGACGAGACAGAGCATGGGATGGGCATTACATTAACCGGAATCGTTATTGTTGTCCTTTCCCTGCACTGCCTCTTCCCTGGCTCTCCTCCCTCTCCCAATCCCTCTCATCGTTTAATTAATTTGTTTATCTAATTTTTTAGTATCTTTTTTCTTAATATATTTTTGAAGAGCATTTAAATATCTTTAGTTTAATCATGATTTAGTACACATGTCTTGGTTTTTTCATATAAAAAGTGAATAGTTGTTTGTAATTTGTTGATTCTTGTTGTTGTTGATTTTAGTATTATTGTTAAGGTGAATCTGTTTGCACTCAATTAGGGAGATTCTTTATTGAGAACAAATGAGAGGGATATGAAAAGAATGAAACAATGAAAGAAGAAGTCATTACTAAGTGGAGTAATGTTTTGTCATGATCCATTGATTGTTTTAAGCTTCTCATTACCCGCACCACATATAAATAAAGTTACAGTAATTATACTAGTATTTTCTTATTGAGTATAGCTATTTTTACACTTTTCTGCGTTGCCTGAATTTTTTTGTCCATTTGAACATTTTGCGTTTCTCTACTCGTCGGCAGTGGGAACAAAATATTTCAACGAATATTCCACGCAAGTGAGGGAGATTTGATTTGTTTAAAATCAATTTCGACATTTTAATCAAGTAATCATTTTAAATAATAAAAATAAATAAATAAATATAAATAGAAAAATAAAGATCTGAACTTCATTTTCTTGGACTCAACAACTTAGAGCATCTCCAATGGAGAGGTAGAAGTGTACTTCTACCTCTCACCCAAAAACAAGGTAGAAGTCATTGGAGGTGTGTTGATGTGTAAAATTGGAGGTGTGTTGATGTGTAAAAGTGAGGACTTCCTGAAAGTTCTGGGGTAGAAGAACTTCTACCCGATGTGTAAAAGTGAGGACTTCCTGAAAGTTCTGGGGTAGAAGAACTTCTACCCGGGTAGAGGTAAAAAATAACATTATTTTATTATTATTATTTACTATTATTAATTAATAAAATCAATATTTTCGTTGTAATTTTTGAAATAGTTAAAATTTTAACGTTAAAAAATATTTTATATTTTAACGCTATTTTGTTTTTTATATAAAAAATAAGAATTTTGAACTATTTAATTTTCTTTTTATATAAAAAATAAGAATTTTGAACTAAGAATTATTTTATATTTTAACGCTATTTTGTTTTTTATATAAAAATAAGAATTTTGAACTATTCAATTTTCTTTTTATATAAAAAATAAAAATTTTGAACTAATTAAATTTGTAACGGATTATTTGTATTTTTATTTTATATAAAAATTAATTAATATTAAAAAATTTAAAACACTTAAAATTTTAACGTTAGCGGATTTATGTTATATAAAAATTAATTAAAATTAAAAATTTTGAAATAGTTAATTTTAACGTTTTATATTTATATAAAAATTAATTAAAAATAAAAATTTTTAAATAGTTAAATTTTAAAAGTCAATATATCGGTTGTGATTATTTTTATAAATTACGGTCAATTATTATTTCGCAATTAATTTACTTTATTTAATCTAAAAATCATTTTTTTTTTACTTTTACTACTATTATTATTATTATTTAAATATAATAATAAATAAAAAAATATAAAATAAGTAAGTGGTGGGACCTGTAAAATTTATTTTTGAGGTAGAACTGTTGTATGGGTTAGAAGTTTTTTTGGGTAGAAGTAGAGAAAATACGAGTTGGCGCACATGTGGCCTACTTATCACCCAAAACTTAAAACCACCACTGGAGATGCTCTTACAAATCAACATTTTCACCCTTTTGCGACTTCATCTTCCCCGAACACTCGTCACATAGCATCTTCAACTCATTAACAAAAATCTTTAAAAAAATATACAATCAAACTTTATAAATTAATTATTAAAATTTATAATATTAAAATTTGATTCTTCTATACATATATAAAATATAGATATAGATTAGTAGGGTTGTGTAATTGTATTATAAATTTAATAAAAACTAGTACGGCTGCCCGTGCGTTGCACTGGGATTACAACTCAAAATTTTACCGGATTTATTTTAATCTTAATTTAAGTATGCATGCTTAATTTTTTGTACAATAATTTTTTTGTATACATATTTTGATTTAAAAAAAAACAAACTCAAACATTTAGAGTTCCAAAACATAGAAAAAAAATATATAAGTACAATTTAAATTTACTGCAAATTTCTGAAAACCACCCTGTACACAACATTTCTAGTTTTATTTGTCAAGTTTCCATCTTCGTCACATATTAAGAATTTCAAATCTGCCCTGTTAGTGACCCTTGAAACTGCGACATACAATTTTCCGTGTGTGAAAACAGGCTTTCTCAATAGAATTCCCACTCTTGACAAAGATTGCCCTTGACTTTTGTTTATGGTCATACCATACGAAATCATAATTGGGATTGGCGACGTTGAAATCGAAAAGGTAATTTTGAATCTTTAGGAGAAAGCGCCAACCTTGGAATGTATACGATTTCGTCTTGTTGTTCCCCTCCTAAAACCTTTTCTTCAATAACGTAGTTTCCCAACTTGGCCACAACTAATCGAGTCCCGTTACATAATCCGGCGGTGTGGTCAATATTTCTTAACAACATAATTGGCACTCCAACCTACAAAACATTGCATGAAATTAAGGAAAGCATTCATAAAAAAAGTGCAGTTATTTAATTTTGCTATAATTTTCTAAAATTAAAATGTTATACTAAATTTTAATTTTGAAATGCTCAATTTAAATTTTTATAAATTATAGTATATACTTAGAAGATCTTAATGTTATGCACATGAATGATAATATTTATAACTTCTATTTATACAACAAGAATGAAATTTACTTTAAATGCTATTTAAACAGCAAAAATGAATAATTAATGAACAAAAATTTTCATAGATATAGAACTAACCTTTAGCTTAAGAACATGGTTCGACAATCCAGAACATTTTATTGAATTTAAATATTCTGGAGAATGCATTTGATCGAACATCGTAGTTCCTTTATCCGCTAAATCAATAGTATCCGCTAAATCTTATTGTAAATCGTTTAGTCTTCTTAAACATATAATCTTGTAAATTATTATTGTGAAACAGTTAAATAATTAATAAAAAGATCTAAACTATGCTGGAAGAAGATGCAAATTAAATATTGAATAGATAAAATATATAGTATCTATTGGCTAATAAATTTTTGAATCAAATTTTTATTTCTCTCTGATGTCAAAGTATTTTTGTCTCAAATTATGTTCTTTCATTTTGCAAGATCTCATTATTTATTTATTTATTAGTTTCTGTATTTCATATTAAATATTGAAACAAAGTTATACCATTATAAATCAAACCAAAACAATGAAAATAAAATTTATCATCAAAGAAATACAATGAAACTTCTTTATTACATAAACAAAATAATTTACATTGTAAATCATTATCGATCAATTAAAACAAATTTTAAACTAACTATTCTTGAAAAATATGGGGTATTCAAACTTGACATCTCTTAGTAAAATTTGTCACAATAAATTAAATTCATATATGTTGAAAAACATAAGACATTCCAAACTTTGAACAACAATTTTCAGAATAATTACACCCACATCATGGTCATCATATGGATAAGCTTCAAACTACTTCTTTCGTACAATTATTGTACATTTCCAAAAGTAGATAAATTTAAATGAGAGAGAGAAAATATAAATTTAATAGTAGATAAAAAAGTATAAATTTTATATATTAATTTATTTTATTAATATTATTCAATTGGATACCAATTTTTTTTTTATATATTTTTATAGTAAATAAAAAAAATATGAAGATAAAATATGTGCGGATCTATTGAAAGTATATATATTTTTTCTTGAATAAATAAAATATTTAGGATCTATTGGTTAATAAATTTTTGAATCAAATTTTTATTTCTCTCTAATGTAAGTATTTTTGTCTCAAGTTTGTTATTTCATTTTGCAAAATCTCATTTTTTATTTATTTATTAATTTATGTATTTTATATTAAATATTGAAACAAAGTTATACAATTATAAATCACAGGCATATGTCAAACGCTTATAATGGTAAAATTTTATCGATTCCTACTTATTTTTACAATAGTAGTATATATTTTCTGAGTATATTTGTGCCCAGGTTGGTTCAGAATATGCGCAAATTTTATCGATTCCTACTTATTTTTAAAATAGCAATATATATTTTCCGAGTGATATATAATATATATTTGTGCACAGGTTGGTTCAGAATATGCGCGGTACTATGGTATAGAGGCGCTTGAGCCTTTAGGAATCTATTTGTCTGGCGACATCGCATTTGGGATGATCTCTATATATTTATTTCATGCGCATAGAACAACTCTATAATACGTACGTACAGTTTCAATTCAACTTCACAAATCATCTTCCACGATATCACATCTCGCATCAAAAAGTTATTCAACACTTGTAATCACATCATGAAAAAATCATAAGTTGTTACAAAAATTCGATTAGAGCAGGACAAAAGTCGTGAAATAGTTATAAACAACGGTATAAATTAGCACTATAATGGAAGTTAAATATCAGGAAACAAAATTGAATTGACTTCTTTGAAAAAAACTATAAAAACATGTAAAAAAAATTATGTAAAACAAACTCACAATTTAATTTGCATAATGATACAATAAATAACTAAAATTCGGTTTTATTTATTTTTGAAGCATATAACCTTTTAAACATATATTCACTTACTTCGAGATGATCAGAAAAACAAAATCATCCTATAAGTCGAGGTTAAAAGATAAATATGTCATATGAGTTCAACCCCAACCGGAGCGAAAGAATTGTGGGTCATCAACCTTCAATACCTATTAAAGAGAAAACCAAAATACAATAAACATAAAAGAAATTTATTAACAAAGACAACCATTACCTCAGGGCGTGACTTATCATGCACAAATTGGTTAAGTATTTGCTTAAACAATAATTCAACTGCATCAGGTGGTACTTATTACACGTGATTCAAGGACTGACTGATTAATAATGTATTTAGAAGAATGGAAAGTAATGAGATATTTAGTCAATAAAAACAAACATAAGATACCATGTCATGGCATCTCTGAACAGCTGCTGCAAGTAGATTTATGACATCACGCTGGGGAGGTTACGAATGAATATAAAAATAAGCTTAGGTACACATTAAAATCATATGCCTTCAGAGAGAAGTAGTACAAATCAACATACCTGGACATATTTCTAGAGGTGAGGATAAAAATTCAACAAAATCAAGGGGTGAAGACCAACAGTCCGGGCAATAAATTTAAGCATCATCATTTTTACCTGGAATTCCGAAAAAGTATATGAAGCTGCACAGATGGTTGACAGATACAGTTTTCAAAGAATGAAAACATGAAAAGGATATAACTTTAATAGTAAAACTGAACAAAACAACTATCACAAACTTTCTATTGAGAAATTGCTGACTTGAGAACAGTTTTTCAGCAAAGCCCAACACGCAGGATATGAGTTGGTACTTTATTCTAAACTATTTCAACCAGAATATACTCGTATCATATAAGCCCAACCGGCATATTTACTTGTACAACAAAATAACCATAAAAAATGAACTGCAGTTAGTTGTGCGAGGCTTAATGCTATATATAAATCATCTACTTCACCATGAAGGAGCTTTTACAGCTACACCCACCCACCCACCCACCGCACTTTGATTTGTCGACACCTGCCTACAATACCAAGACTAATGAAATAATGAATCGTTTCAAAAAGCACCTTGACGTTTACCCTAATAACAAAGAAAAAATAAATTATCTTTATTCTTTCAGCATTACATATAACCCATTAAACTCTAAATACCAGGGGGCATTTTGTCGATTGAATCATCAAATATTAGTACTGAGGATTACTACCCAAAAACAACAATGACATTAAGACCACCCAAAAAGAACAAAGCATAAGGGTGTGAAGAATATGGATAATTCTAAAACAGGTTTTCTAGTCCGACATGTAGTCTAAACAAACTTAATGTTTTATAGAACTTGAGCATTTTTATAAATAGTTGAAAACTGGAAATAGATGGATGGAATACATCCAAACTTAGCCTTACTGCCTTAGCTCCAAAGAAGCTCCGTATCAACTATTGAAGCCTACTTATTTTATAATGGCGTAATAAGTGAAGAAAAAAAAAAAACTTCATATAGTATTACAGTCAAGTCTTGATATAATAAATACAATAATAGCAGACAATAGCTCAAATTAAAAAAAAAAGTTGACCGTATGGATATGGTTGTATAATACTTTTGGATTAAAGGACCGGACTTTTAGTGAAATCGTTTAAACAACAACCATATTCTTATGACTCAATCTCTTGAATGTTTTGGGTACTATGAAATCTCTACCTAGAAACAGTTATTGTGAACAGACCTGAAAAGCAGAACGGATAAGCTCCTGTACATAATCAACCGATGCACCTTTCACGAAGTCAAAGCAAATTTTATCAACCACCAATTTAACTCCATCCTTCTCAAAAATCCTGACCAAAAAACAAACAATAAATGGGTGGCCTTCACAATCAAAATATATTTTGTGCTCACGCATTGTTTTACCAGCAACGACAAAATCAATGAAACACCAAATCATAAGAAGTCTTTAATTTGTCATCATCATTGGTCTTATCATCAAGCGCGAAATTGTATTGGAATCCGGAGCAACCGCCAGCTTCTATACTCAAGATAATAGAATAATTATATTCTCAAGTATGCGTGATAATTTTTCCATTGCATCTCCCTGGGGCTGGGGCATTGCTGAGGTTGAAAAAATACTTTTTCTTTTGATTTTATTTGCATCTTCCGCTTTGCCTATGTATTTATGATCATCTTTGAAATGCTGCTCAGAAGGCCTGTTTGATTGTGACGTCTGCCCGTGGAACTTGGGAGTGCCTGTTTGTTTCGTTCGGCTCATTTGTTAGACATGGATTTTGGTAAAACAAATACGGATGAAATAAAATCGTGCCATATCGAGCATGGAGAATTTTCTACCTGGAGGTGGGATATTAAGATGCGGAAAATAGTATGCTAGCCAAGCTTCCTGGCATAGCTCTTTGGAAGAAGACTCGGTTTCTAGGGGAAATATCACAAATGGTCCTGTACGGATGTCATTTCCTGTAAGTAGTCCTGTATTTTCAAAAGTTATCACGGTAGGTCCTTTTGCCCGGGAAAGTGACGCGTTATTGTCACGCGCCGCCAAAAATCTGACATGGCAATCGGAAATTACATCCGTACAGGACCATTTGTGATAACTTTTGAAGATACAGGACTACTTTTGGCGGCGCGTGACAGTAACACGTCACTTTCCCGGGCAAAAGGACCAACCCTGATAACTTTTGAAGATACAAGACTACTTACGGGAAATGACATCCGTACAGGACCATTTGTGATATTTTCCCTATTATTTAGGGTGAAATTTTGTTTTTGTTTTACTCAATTTAAAAGAAAAGTAAAATAGCCATTTTATTTTAACATAGTGAATTACTTTACTACTACTATTATAAAATTATGGGAAAATTTATAGGGAAAATAAAAAAAATATTGAAATGTTAATCCTATTAATGTTGATTTTTCAATACTTTAAAATGATTTCATTATGTTCAAGTCAATTTAAGTCAGTTCCAAAGAACAAAGCCTTAGATCCTTTTGAATGGGTTTATTTAAAATAAATTATAGTAAGATGTTACAACAACTGCGCACAAACATAATCACTTGGTTTACAAACTACAAAGGGAATCACTTGGTTTACAAACTACAAAGGGAGGATCATATCGCATAATATATCTTATACTTTATTTTAAAAACAATTAAAATGTTATACCTTATTTAATAAATAATTTGTTAAATTGTTTGAATAAAAATATTTAAAGTCACAAGTTAATTTATTTGACAATTTAAAATTTTTATATAAAGAACTAATACGTAAAAGTGATAATTTTAGAGATATTTGTTTTTTATTGTTAAAATTATACGAAATTGTAAGTTATTTAAAAAAAGTATATCCTTTATTTTTTTATATAGCTCATAATTAGCAATTAAACATCTTATTTTAAAGTATCTTTAAAAAACAACTTCGTATCAAACAAACTTATAATTTCATACAAACTCTCTTAATCACAGATTCGCAGTAGTCTTGGGATCAAATAGCTGACTATCAAGCACAATTATGCTTAATAGTTAATACACAAACTGAAATCTTATTCAAATTAAGTAAGTTTTGAGAACCTCTTGTCATCCACAAACAAATGGACTAGAGACTGTTAACAAAATTCTAAAACACTCTAATAAAATGCTTAATACTCTCATAAAGAATTTAGGACTAGGAACAAAAGTCTAATAATAATCATTAGAATTGGACAGGCTCGTGGAGAACGCTTACACAGCGAATTGTGAAGTATTACAACACTAAAGTTAAAGATCCGACAGTTCAAAAAAGGATACGGCATCTTGAAAGATAGGCTACTCGAGGACTTTATCTAAAACTAGGGGGACCTTCCCGAGTGTCCTCTTGTCTGGTTAACGGAGAATACGAACTTCAACGCCTGAATGCACTCTTGACCAATATCCCTAGAATGCACTACATCTAAAATTATACCTCCAGAAATGTGTATGTTACTACTGAAAGAATTTTTATAATAAACACTCCTTCAACAATCTTGAAGTTGAGAATATTCATTAAATTACACGAGCGGCCTCCCCCTTTGGGGAAGAGCTCAAACAAAACCTGAGTTAGATAATTTTTGACCTGAGGAAAAAATAATAAAAAAAAATCTAGCACAAGTTATCTCCCACTTTAGGGACAAGATAACAACACAAGATGTATCAACAAACCACTTCAATCCCATGTGTGTATTGTATTTATAAGGCAATGGTTCTTCTTTCAAAGTAATTGTTTTCTTAAGGTAAGATAAGTCATTCTATAACTGAAAGATCTTGTAGTCTTATCTTGTAGTATTTCAGTACAAACTTGAATAAGATCTTGCAGTCTTATCCGATACCTGTATTGAGTAATCATCCCTAAACCCCATATGCCAATTCTCCACTAAGGTACAGTCGAGTCAACTTCTCCTATGTTGCTGGCATTCTCCAAGACCCAATTGTGGTCTGATGGATTTATTAATGTCTAATAATATACTACATCTGGATGTATTAAATTTTTAAAATTTGAAAAATAATTATTACAATTAACCAAAAATAAGTAAGAAATATTGGATTATTTTAATAGATAATAAATATATTAGAGAGAAAGTTTATTTTGCCCAATTTTCCAAAACAATTAGTAAAATAGACATTTTATTTTAACAAACTAAATTGACCTTTCATTTTATATTTTTTAGTGAACTGAATTTAGAATCAATCATTTTCTTTAAACAAACTAAATTCCACTACACTTTACACAATTTGAGGTGAATTGAATTTAGTGATCAACAATTCTTTTGACATTGAGTTGCACTTTTTTACACCAAAACTTTTTTAGACTTCATACATCATTCATTGATTGCCCCATTAAGAAGTAAAATAGGAACACAAATGACACAACTCAAAACAACAACTAATACTTACTGCCACAAGCATTGGGAAATTTTAACAGCCAACTTTTTTTTTCTGTTTCATCTCTTCTCCTTCAACATATCCTGGAAAATAATTTATGATAGAAATTAATTGATGAAAGAATACGATATTCTGTGAATTTTATACATTTACATTCAAGAAAACAAAAGCAAGCGAGCAATCACCAAAGTTGCGATAAAAAGAAAATATTTAGACAAAAACTTACGGGAAATTCAAAATTTGCCATTCATATCTTCATATCATATTTTCCATTCGTTCCTGCAAAAAAGACTGAATGCTCAAAAGATTGTGTTGTGTGTTAACATTTACTAATAGTAATTAATATGAAAAGCAAATTAAACTCACTGGAAGCAGATGGATAAGGCCAAAAGACCCTGAATTTCTCAGCATCTTCAATGGGTTTAAACCCTTTAATGGATGCAAAGCTTCCCACAAAGTCATGAGTCGAATCCACAAGATCACCATGAATAAAATCTTCGATCACCTCAGCTTCTCCCGTTCCAACGTCATACAATGCTATTCCGCATCTTAGATCGTCATACGACGAGATTTTGATTACTCGGGGTCTACCTAGTGTATAGACCGTTATCATCACAACTGCTTTCCCACTCACATCCTTTATCCACTTCAAGACAGGATAATTAAAGGAACACTTCTCACTCCAACCTTGGTCAACATCCATAGTCCACACAACATACTTACTATCCATTCTTTCTACCAAAGCGAATTCCCCTTTCCAGTTTGCGGCAAACAAGACGTAGTTCTGTTTATGCACAAGCTTCTCAAAAATCTCATCGGGTGAGGAATGAAGGCTGTGATGTACGGGAAACGGAATTTCGTACAGCGATAGAGCTAAGGTTTTCAAATTGAGAGACATTACAAGCAAAACCCGACGATCGGTACTTTTAAAGACTATCCAATAAGCAAAATCCCCAACAACAATATCACATCCACTTGGAAATTCAGTTGGGCGTTGAAGAGCGCTATCAAAACCGACAGAAATCTCACTCCAGGTTTCAGGAGAACTGGAAACCCAAACTGAAGCTACAGTTGTAATCACCGTGTTTCTGCTTCTAGGAACAATCTTAGCAAGCTTATATTCACCATCCCACCAAAACACAAAATATGCATTACCATCACGATTTCGAGCACGGTCATAATCAAAAACAGTACCTTCATCACAAGGAGATTCAGCGGGGAGCGGGAGCTTCATGATATGTCCGGTGCGGGGTTCAATATCCAGATATCATCATTCGTCATTCCCTTCTGGAGACTGACTTTGCCGACGATGCAGATCAATCCGTTGACTGAGCCGACGACAACCATGTACGGAGCTACAAAGTACATAACAGATCTGATAGAACGCGGCGGGGAAAAAAGTGAACTTATGAAGGGAGGATCCATATGAAAAAGGAGGTGACGTTTCCTCGATGGAACGGAATTGCAGAGCTTGATTTGGTCGGAGGCGAAATCCGGCGAAGAGATTACGGACAACCAGAGCTTGCATACGAGCTTGTAGCAGATGAGGTCATTCGCCGGTACTCTCAGTAGGACCGTCCTTGTCAGGTCGTCCGGTAGACGCCATTGTCGCATCTTCTCTACATCTTCGTCGACCATTTTTAGGGTTTAGTTTTCTGGGTTTTGGGGAAAAATCGACGCTGGAGAGGTTAGGGTCTTTTATTGTACTTTATTTATTTCATTCCTTCAAAAACAAATTATCGAATGTTTTTTGGATCAATAATAATCGAAATAAATGTTACGGATTTTTCTTAATGATTTCATAACAATTGATTAATCTTGAGGTTAGATATTTTCTTAATTTAGGTGAAAACCAAAAGAATCCAAAATTTATAAAACAAATCATAAATCTATACAAACAAGAAATCAATTTCACCCAAAAAAAACTCCAAAACTTTTAATTTTCACACAACAGAGCTATCTTAATACCAATAAACCATTTATCTATTTAAATATTTCTAAAAGAAAAAAATTACATTAAAACACCTCAAATCAAATTCGAAAAAACCAAAAAACGTATGAGAAGTCTGTTTTCTCTCGAGTATATATACAACATTTCCTTTCACATATATATCAAGCATTACTCAGCACCCCTTTCAACACATCCAACCCTTCCGCCGATATGCTCCTCCTCTTATGCGACTTCGGGACCTCGATTCTAGGCGGCGGGTCCGGCGAGAAACAGACAACCAAAACCGTTAAATTATCGCACGTGTTTCTCCTGAGGGCTTCTCTAACAAGCACTTTCGAGCACGTGTCTGGATCGTTGTGAGTCATCAGCTCTTTCCTAACAATCGTCACCGCGTACTGACTGCTCATTACATCCCATAAACCATCGCAGCCGATTATCAAGAACTCGTCTTCCTCGGTTAGGACCAACTCTTCGAGCTCCGGCTCAGAGCTGAGTGGGCACTTCGAACCTTTTGGGCCCTTCATGTGCCAGTCGCCGATGGCTCGAGCCACCGACAGCTGGCCGTTGAGGTAGCCGTCGTAGATTACTCCGCCTAACTTTTCGATTCTGAGCTTCTCGGAGGCGCAGTTGGGCTTATGATCTTTCGACAGCTCTATGGCTCGTCCTCTCTTTCCGAGCACGGCTCGAGAATCACCGGCGTTGGCGATCGTCATCGTCCTGCGGTTTATTCGAACAGAGGATGAAAAAAAACAGGACAGTGTCGAATTATGTAGCTATATGGAGTATCAAATTAATTCAAGTTTTTATTGAAAAATATATTCGACTCACTAATATAAAATATAACTGAAAACGAATTAGGTAGGTATATGGAGTATCAAATTTAGTTTTTTTTTTAGAATATATATTAGACTCACTAATATAAAACATATTGAAAAAAAAAGGACAGTATCGAATTAGGGTAGGACTATTCGCACCCCCAAAATTGATAAGTACACCAATTTACTAAATACACTCATTCAAATTAATTTATTAATTTATTTTTTACTTAATACACCCCTATTTATTCCTAATACGCCCCTTTGTAAATAAACTATATACACCACTTATTTATAAATTAAATCCCATTATCACCAGCACAAAGATTTTATTTCCTGTCTTCTCCGTTCCTGAAACTTTCAAATAGCGTAAACAAATTCATTTTTGAGCTTTCTAATTTTCTTATTTGGGTTCAAGGTCGATAGGGTACTAAATTTGATTTCTTGAATTGTTGCAAAGAACTTGGGTCAAATTATTCAGATTCTTGAATTTATTCATGGCGTTTATTTAGCAAACAGATGTAAAATATAATTTTCTCGATTTGACTTTTTAAAAGAGTGAAAAAAAAAAGACTACCTAATTGATCTAAATGACTTCAAAAATAAATTGCAATTCGAATTGTGTCCACATTAATAATTCTTCATAGTACCAACCTTCAAAACTCTTAATTGTCTTAGTCGGTGCAACGGTCTTCGTTTTGTATTTCATTATTAAGAATTTAAATGTTTTTTAAAAATTAAAAGATAACCGAGATAGAAATTAGGTATGAAAAATAATTAGCGGTGTATTTAGATATTTAATTTTGTAGTAAGGACAATATAGACTTTTAAATGATGTGCTTATTTTATCTAACTTAAATATATAATAAAAGTGGTGTACTTATAAATTTTGGGGGTGTGAATAGCGTCACCCATCGAATTATGTAGCTATATATCAAATTGAGTTTTTTTATTGAAAATATATTTGACTCACTAATATAAATGTCGAGTTGTTAGAGAAGCTGGACAATTTGACATTTATACTTAGTGAAGTCGAATATATTCTTCAATATTACTGATTTACCTTCCGAGCACAAGAGCGGTGAGGACGGTGGTACCGGACGAATGATCGAGATTCTTGGCATCTGCGAGCGCATGATCGGCTTTCGCAAAGGCGTTCTTCAGCGCTCGTTTCACCCCGTGCGGGAAATGGAAATCCTCCACGATAAACTTGAGGATGTTCTTTCGGGTGAAGGTCGCGGCATCTGTACCGCCGTGGCCATCGAACACCTAAAAGTCGTGATATGTTTTTTCATTACCTCAATAGGTCAAAATGTTGATAATTATACTAGGAATGCATCATTTAAAAGGTCGAACTATTAGAGTAGTTGAATAACAATTGTGGGCTGATTTCAATTTTTTAGGAAAGCCCAACAAGTGAATAATTAATTTTACGCACCCCGTAAAAGGCGCTGGGAGAGGGGAAACCATCGGCCGAATTAGAGCCAAGATGCTCGAAGAGATTGTCCACGCAAATGTACTCGTCCTCCATGTATGGCTTCGGGCCGATTTCAGAGCAACTCCCCGAACGAAACCTAGGTGAATATCCGGGATCTTTCCCCGTTGGGGGCTTTGCACTTTCCTACAACGAAAAACCGATAATAATATAAGGTATAACATAGTAAAGTAATAACATTCCAAACATAAAGAACAAGACGAAAAAAACATGTTACCAACGAGAAGGGATTGGCCAACGTTGCTTGACTAATGCAATGACGCATCAAGGGAGGGCGAGCGGATGTTGAATTGTCGGCCTCGTCGCGTTCTTCGTCATTAGTCCAAACTTTCTCGTTTTCTTTCCCGAACCCGTTGTGTATACCTTGATAGGAGGATGTGACGCTAGTACCTGCGCTACCCATGTAAAATGTTTGTCGTAAAAGCGGCAAATGCAAAAGGAATCAAAAGAAGGGTGTTTGGGAATATATATGAAGTTGTTGGATCAGATGGAAAGAAAAGAAGAGGCAAAGAATGGTATTAGGAAGTGTGTGTCTGTGTGTTTGTGGATTTCAGCTTTTCATGGCCACATTTGTAGGGAGAGGTGAGTTTTATTACACGTTTGTTGCAATTACATGTCTTGCAATTAGTTTTTTTCACCTTCCTTTAGTATATTTATTTAGGGGGCTTTATATTTTATATTTCTTCTTTTATTATTTTTGAACTTCCGTTACTTAAATATTAAAAATATAAAATTAACAATTAACCTAATTACATAATTTACATTAAACTCTATTTTTGTAACTTAATTTCCTTCGCAATTAACAATTTAACATATATTTATCATTTTTTAATTAACTTTAAACACTTAATTTATTTACAAATAAATAAATTAAGTGTTCAAATTAATTTATCATGTAGAAACTAATAAGAGATGTTAAACGTGAATTGTTAATAAAAATGTTAAATGTGAATTGTTAATAAAAATAGAGTTTAACAATCCTCCTAATTTTGGGTAAAAAACAATCACAAATTTATGATTGTAATTTTTGAGTGATTTAAAATACTTTAAAAATTCAAATTTATGAGTTGTAATTTTGAGTACTCAGTATATTTTAAGTAACTTTAATTTTTTAAAAGTATTTTAAATCACTCAAAAATAAGTATATAATAGACTTTCTAATATTCCAAAAATATTTTAAAATTCGTTAAATTTTTTTAAAATCATTTAAAATCATTAAGAATGATTTTAAAATACTTTAAAAATGATTTTAAAATATTGTAAATTATTTAAAACATACAATTTTAAAACAAAACCCACTACGTTCTAACTAACTCTCTACAAGTTAGGAACTAGGAAGTAGGATATTAAGGATATATACACGCAGTAACAAACAACCCCACTAAGCATAATTATGGAGATGATGGATTGTTAATTAGGAATGGAGATGATGGATTGTTAATTAGGAGTATGTTATTTCTTATATTAAAGTATTAAATTACTCCTTATTATTTGAATAAATGGGGTAATTCAGTACTACATAATCAACATACATATATACACGCATTTTTGATTGATTGATATTGTATTTGTATGGTCATTCATAAATTTTGGCAAAGATTCACTTTCACGTGACTCAAGGATTTTATCTAACTACAGTAATATACTTAACTGTATGTAGTAAACGAAGAGTCCAATGGATTAAACCGAGGAGCCCCAAAGTACGTTACACGAAGCGTTTTACTGCTTTTTCTTCAATTCGTGTATAAATATATATAAATAATTTGCCTGTGTTTCACAATTTAAAATTATTTTATTTTCAAATTTAGACAAGACGATGTTGATGATGCCGTTGGGGTCGACGACGACGAAGAAGACGAAAGAGGAACCTAAAGACCGGATTTTGATCGACTTGGTTTTGTCGTGGTCGATAGCCGACATTATGAACCAAAATCTGTACAAGGACCAGGTAAATATATTATTGTGAACATATATATATATATATACATGTGACAACATTTTTTAATTAATTGAATAATCCTTCCGCAGGTTCACCCTATTCCGGACAAATTTTCCTCGGTGCAGCAGTACTTGAGCTCCTTTGTTGTACCCTTGATGGAGGAGACACGCGCCGACTTGCGTTCGAGCTTGACGAGCCTGCGATCCGCGCCGGCGCGTGGTATACACGACGTGAGAGCGGCCAAACAGTTCAAGCCTCCTAAGGAATTATTGTACTCGTTGGTGATGAAAAACGGTGACAAAAGAACGTACGAGCCTCAGTTCGGCGATCTTGTCGCGATAACCGATGTCATGCCGAAATGCATCGACGACTTAATCGGGCCGAAAAGGCCGTACACTGTCGCTTTGGTTTTACGTATGAAGGACGACGACTCGACGAAGGTCTCGATTCTGTCGTCGACCCCGATCGACTTCGAGAGAGGGCAGGACCGTCTTTTCGCCGTATACCTCACGAACCTCACGACCAACCGACGCATATGGACCGCCCTCCACCCGGGCGAGGGAGGCAATGCAAAAATCGCAAAGTCGATACTCGACGTTACTCCATCATCGAAATGCACCCTTTGCTACGCTGACGTGGCGGAGTTGACCGAATCTCTCGCATCTCGAGGCCTCAACGATTCCCAACGACGCGCTGTCATCGACAGCGTGGCATTCTCAGAATGCCGCCATCAAAGTGGGGTCAAGATGCTGTGGGGCCCGCCGGGGACTGGGAAGACCAACACGATCGCTACTTTAGGGCTCGTGTTGTTGGGAATGAGACGAAGGACTTTGACTTGTGCTCCGACGAATGTGGCCGTGCTCGGAGTCGTGAAGCGTTTGATGAAATCGCTTGTCGAGACGTTGGTTCACGGTGGTTACGGGTTGGGGGATTTGGTTTTGTTCGGGAATGGGGAGAGGATGAAAATCGACGATCACGATGACTTGCACGATATATTTCTCGACTATCGCGTGCGCGTGCTGTCTCGTTGCTTCGCGCCTCTGTCTGGTTGGAGGGGCAATCTTGACAAGATGGTCGGACTGCTCGAAGACCCTCGAGGGCAGTATAGACTTTACTTGTCGGGACTACAAAAAAACGAAGACAACACCGAAAGTGACGATGGCGATGAAAATGAAGAAGAGGAGACGACGAAATGCTCTGAAGAAGAACTCCAAAAGGCGATGAAGATGAAAATGTGGAAGAAAATGATCGCGAAAAACATGAAAGGAAATAAAGATAAGAAAAAGCCTCGTCCGAAATCTGCCGAAAAGCCGGTTGTTCCGTTGACGTTCGAGGAGTTTGTTACCAAGATTTTCGTCTTTGTTCGAAAGGAGTTGATCTTTTGTCTGACGGGGCTGTATACGCATATGCCTACTTCCTTAGTCCCGTTGGAAACCCTCGAGCACATTATCAAAATCATCGATTCTCTCAATGATCGCCTCTTCAAGGAGGCTGTAATCGGGAAAGAAGTGGGGCTGACTACAAGATCGCAAACTGTTACTTTACGTCGAATCAAATTAGAGTGCCTGCAGTCGATGGAATACCTTCGTAAAAGATTCGAAGTCCCTCTCTTCTTCGAAGATTATCAAATAAAGAACTTTTGTCTGCAAAATGCGTGTTTAATCTTTTGCACCGTATCAAGCTCATCGAGGCTGCACACGGAAGGGATGAAGCCGTTGGACATGGTGATAATCGACGAAGCTGCTCAGCTCAAAGAATGCGAGACGAACATTCCTCTCCAGCTTCACGGGCTCCAGCATGCGATACTCGTAGGCGACGAGAAACAACTTCCTGCCATGGTTATAAGCAAGGTATGTACCTTCTAAATAAATTCAATATTTTCGTTACTGAGATTCGTGTTTTTATTGTAATATCAGATTTGTGAGAAAGCGGGATTCAGAAGGAGTTTATTCGAGAGGCTGGTTAAGTTAGGACATGGCAAACACTTGCTCGATGTTCAGTATAGAATGCATCCGTCGATAAGTTTGTTTCCGAACAGGGAGTTCTATGGGAAACAGATCAAGGATGGGTGGAATGTGACTGAAAAATCTTACGAGAAGCGTCTGCTTGAAGGTAAGCTTTTCGGTCCGTATTCATTCATTAATGTAACGCATGCGAAGGAGGAGTTTGACAGCAGGCACAGTCGGAAAAATATAGTCGAGGCCTCCGTTGTGGCTGAGATAGTGTCGAGACTTAGTAAACGTACGTATATTCTTCTTTCCTACTAGTTTCAGTTTTTGATATATATATTCAACCCCACATTTATTTTAATCACAATGTATTTAGAATGTAAGAAGACTGGGCAAAGGCTACGAGTTGGTTGCCTTTCGCCATACAAAGCTCAAGTTGTTGCGATTGAGGACTCACTCGGGAAGAGGTATAGCACCGACATAAAACATACATTCTCAGTGAATGTTCGATCTGTTGATGGCTTTCAAGGTGGGGAAGAAGATGTGATCATAATGTCGACTGTTAGGTGCAATGGCAATGGGTCTGTTGGATTTCTTGATAATCGGAACAGGACAAATGTGGCCTTGACTCGTGCAAAGTAAGTTATTCGTATGTTTTTTTTTTTTTTTTTTTTTTTGACTCGATTCGTGCCTAGCTCATATAATGGTTTTTATCTTGACTGCAGGTATTGTCTGTGGGTTATAGGCAACGGTGCGACTCTTTTAAACAGCGGCTCTGTTTGGAAAAAGCTGGTGATGAATGCCAAAGAGCGCGGATGTTTTTTCAACGCTCAGGACGATACGAACCTGTCGCTTGCAGTCAGCAATTCGTTAGTCGAGTTTCGACAGCTGAGTTCGTTGTTCACTACGGACTCTGTATTGTTCAAAGAGGCTAAGTGGAAAGTATGCTTCAGCAAGGAATTCAACAGTTCGATAACGAGGATGCCGGACGTCGAAATTGTGAATGAGATTACTTCTCTAGTTGTCAAGATTTCAAACGGTTGGCGTCAGCAGCAGCAGAAAGTAGAAGGCGACACTTGCCAGCTGTTAGAATGGTGTGACATCAGCAGGGAACTGAGGCTGATTTGGACAGTTGACGTTATTCGGGTGAATGCAATCGACACTCAAGTGATTAGAGTTTTGGACATCATTCCTCATTCAAAGACGGCGGAGATGGTGAAGAGTTTCGGAGTGGTGATAGGAAATTACACCGTTAATCGAATGAACCGATGTCTTTCCAAGCTTACTGAAGGGTAAGCGAGCGAATTTCTCTTTTTCCATAATTTATATTTTTTTGAATGAAATGTTGGATGATGCAGGGAATTGTCTGTTCCGGTGACATGGCCGATTGACGAGCTAACCACTCGACTAGAATCTATGAGTTTGAAGGATGAACGGCCTCGATCTCGCTCAAGAAGGTATGGTAGGACAAGCCGCAGCTAGCTGATCTGTCCATGGAGATTACGACTTTTCTTTTTTGGGATGATGCATATCATACATACCTCTGCACTTTTCCTCTTTGCTTTGATATACAATCAAAGGGTATATTTTTTGTGTGTTTTCTTTGGTTTTTGATTCATAAATGCCTTTTGTTTTCTGTTTTTTTGACGTTAAGTCGGAAAAAATTAATTTCAAATCGTTATAAAATACTCCTATTTTAATAAAAATTAATTTCAAATCATTATAAAACATTAGAAAAACCCGCAACATTTTTTTGTAAAGAATCAAATAAATAAATAAAAGACACTATTCAGAATTTCCACCGCACGGCTAACCTCTCCGGACTCCAATTTTTTCCCCAAACCCAGGAAACGAAACCCTAACAATGGTCGACGAAGAAGCAGAGAAGATGTCACAAGACCTAACGAGGATGGTCCTACTGAGAGTACCGGCGAATGACCTCATCTGCTACAAGCTCGTATGCAAGCTCTGGTTGTCCTTAATCTCATCGCCGGAATTCGCCTCCGACCAAATCAAGCTATCCAACTCCGATCGCTCGAGGAACCGTCTCCTACTTTTTCATTTGGACCCTCCCTTAATATATGTGATATTGTTGTTGTGGATATTGCGTATTGGATTGTTTTTAAAAATATCGATCGTCGGGAAGCTTTGCGTCCATTGAGGGGTTTAAACCCATTGAAGATGCTGAGAACTTCAGGGTCTTCTGGCCTTACGTTTCTATATCCAGTGCGTTTAAAATCCTTTTATCATTGGAGTATGATTCTATTGACTTTTGATATTTATTTTTATAAGCTATCAGAAAACACAAAATATATTGTGCATTTGTTATTTTTTTGCAGGAACGAGTGGGAAGTATTAATTTATGAAGATTTGAGTGGCATAACTATTTCTCGCTTATGAATGTTGAAGATGAAACTACAAAAAAAAAGGTGGAGTTTAAATTTCCTAGTTAGTAAGTAGTAACTAGTACTAACTACTAAGTACTCTTAGTTTTGAGTTGTGTGTGTGTTCTTATTTTCCATTTAAATGGATTATTAGATGGGAGCACTGAGCAGTGAATGTATGATGAGTAAAAAAAAATGCTACTCAATGTCAAAAAAACTGATGATCACTAAATTCAATTCACCTCAAATCGTTTTGAGCTGTGTCATGTGTTCCTATTTAGTTTCTTAAAGTAAAATTGTTGTTTTACACATTGTTTTGTAAAATTGGATAAAACAAAATTTCACCTAAGTGTCATCGTCTCATTGGTCAACGACTATTTTTATTAAAAAAACATATTTTTATTCTCTATTTACACATGTACGTGGCATTATTATGTGGCTTTTTTTTAAAAACAAATTAGTCGTCGACCAATATGATGATGACACGTGGAGTTGAGTCATCATTGGGCGTCGGATTTTAAATAACATGAGATACATGTGGTCAAAATCTAGCTAAATTTGAATTTTTTGTCCAAAAGGAGACTAAATCGAAACCAAATTTGACATGTTTGAGACTAAATTGAGAGAGTGTATGTCTGGTACTAAATTGAGAAAGAGCAAAATATATCTCGATTTAATTAATTGAAAAAACATCATTTCATGTGACGTTGTTTGTGAATGTATATATATTGTGGTTGCAGATGGACTAGAAATGCACGATTTGCTACGCTGATGAAACGAAGACGGCTAAGCTTAAGAAGCTTAGGGAATCCCTGAGGTCCCGCGGGCTTAACGATTCCCAGAGAGGTGCTGTTCTGGACGGTGTTGCGTTCTCAGAGTGCCGTCACCAAAATGGTGTAAGGCTGCTGAAAACGAACACGATCGCTACGTTGGGGCGCGTTCTGCTGCAAATGAGGCTCAGGGCGCTGGCTTGCGCCCTGACCAACGATCGCTCAGAACATAAAAGGAAATAAAAACAAGCAAAAGTCCGAGTGCGATAAGAATAGGATCGTTCCAATGAGTTTTGAAAAATTCGTGACAAAGACATTCAGACATGTTCGTGAGGAGCTGATTGTTTGTCTGACGGGGCTGTATACGCATATGCCTACTTCATTGGTCCCGTTGGAAACCATTGAGAACATGATCAAAGTCGTGAATTTGCTCGATCAATGGCTGGTAAAGGAGGCTATAAACGGCGAAGAAGCCGGACCGATGACGATATCGCAAACTGTTACCTTACGTCGGATTAGGATAGAGTGCTTGCAAACAATGCATTACCTTCGTATGAACTTTTGCCTGCAAAACGCGTGCTTAATCTTTTGCACTGTCTCGGGTTCATCGAGGCTGCACACCCAAAGGATGAAGCCGTTCGAGATGGCGATCATTGACGAAGCTGCTCAGCTTAAGGAATGTGAAACGAACATGCTATTCTTGTGGGTGACGACTGACGAGAAACAACTTCCCGCAATGGTTATAAGCAAGGTACGTATATACCTTCCAAATAAATTCATATTTGTTGTTGAAGGCTTCGTTTTAAAATTGACAGCTTTATAATTAACTTTTAAAATAGCTTATTTTAAGAGATGTCCTGCTGGACTATTTTGTCTAAACCTAACAAAAAAGTCAATGACTCTTTCTTTATCTTATCTTTCAATTGAATGCTAACTTATTTTATCAACCGAAATTTACAACTTGATTTAAAAAACAAAAACAAAAAACAACTTACATATATGTAAGTAACACCAAAACCAGGTACTGCATCATATACTCAGAGTTTGATTATTCCAAAAACATGGCAGCTTATGCATCCTTGCTTTCCCTGATGCGAGTCATTCATGATCTCGAACATCATCCTTCCCCTCCGATTTCTCTCGACAAACAACT
This sequence comes from Euphrasia confusa, assembly GCA_954870475.1. Taxonomy (NCBI): domain Eukaryota; kingdom Viridiplantae; phylum Streptophyta; class Magnoliopsida; order Lamiales; family Orobanchaceae; genus Euphrasia; species Euphrasia confusa. The sequence goes on along the minus strand of OX940970.1, from coordinate 27,612,182 downwards.
AGTCGACTCCATCACTCAACGCATCACATACTTTCAAGAATTTCTCCATTCCTACAGTAGCAGTAGTCCTGTTGCCGATGATGATGAAGAAGTTGCTGATCCGTTGAAGATGCGTATTGCAGATGTAGCTTTCACAGCCGAAGATGCTATTGAGTATCATATTGTTGACTGTATCAACCAGAAAAAGAATAAAAAGGCAAATGATCATGAAAAGGCCAAGTCCCTCGACCGATGCTATGGTATCCTGCAAAGTGTGATTGAAGAGATGGATTCGATCAAAAAAGTTGTGGTAGATACACAGAAGAAAAATAAGGTGTCGCTGGTCCATGATCAAGTGGGCAAGACAAATGTCGCTGCATCCGTTGTTGCTCAAAGTGAAACCTTGGTGGGGTCCGATGGCGTCTTGATCGAAATCATGGAAAAGCTCAACGGAGGCCAACTTGATTGCCAGGTCATTCCGATCGTGGGAATGGGTGGTATAGGTAAGACCTTTCTTGCCAAAACTATTTACACAAAACCACTTATTAAGGAGCGTTTTGATATCTGTGCTTGGGCTACGATTTCTCAACACTATGACACAAAACAAATCCTCTGTGAGCTTCTCTTTCAAGCCACTAACACCAACAAGGAACAACAGAGTGTAGATGAATTGGGATTAGAGCTCCATAAATATTTATTTGGTAGAAGGTTTTTGATCGTGATGGATGATATGTGGAGTATCGATTCATGGGATCTTATACAACGCTTCTTTCCTAACAACTACAACGGCAGTCGAGTGCTGGTGACGACCAGGCTATCCCAATTGAGTTCGCAACTGACAACTGATTATAGTCTCAGTATGAATTTCCTAGATAAGGCTAGCAGTTGGGATCTGTTCATCATAACAGTATTCGGTGAGAAGAGTAGCTGTCCTCCCGAACTGGAGGAAATCGGAGAGAAGATTGTGGACAACTGCAGAGGTCTTCCTTTATCAATATCTGTGGTGGGAGGTCTTTTGAAAAATATGGACGGCACTCGTGCATCATGGGAATCAATACGAGACAACTTCACCTCAGTTGTGAACATGAGGAACGATAAACATTGTTTGAGATTGTTGAAGCTGAGCTATAATCATTTGCCTGTATACTTAAAACCATGTTTTTTATACATGGGAGTGTTTGAGGAGGACGAAGAGATTTATGTCTCTACGCTTGTCATGCAATGGGTTTCCGAAGGATTTCTTAAACCAACGAAAGGCGAAGCCTTGGAGATTACTGGTAGAGGTTTCTTACAGGACCTCATCGGTAGAAATCTCATTCTAATTGATAAGTTGGGTTCTACAGGGAACATAAAGTTTTGCAAAATTCACGATTTGGTTCGGGACATGTGCTTGAAAGAAGGTCAAAAAGAAGGGTTTTATCATGTCATGGGGAAATGTAATAATCCTTCTCCTCAGGGCATGAATGCCCAACGCCGGGTTATAATACCTGATACCACTTTGAAAGAACTTAACGTACGTGGTGACTTGAGATTTATGTCACACACTCGCTCGATTATTTGCGAAGATCGTAGGGTTCCATTATGCAGGAATCTGGTATTACTGAGGACATTACAAGTACATAACAAATTCAGTATTGCGTATGATGATATGCAAATCGGCTTGAATTCTGTCGTGTCTCGCTATGTTAACCTGCGACACCTTGCTATCGCAGCTTCGTGGATGGCGCCATTCCTTCCCTCTATTAGCCACCTTTGGAATTTGCGTACACTTGTTGTTTCTTATTCTTCCGATTTTGAGCCCATCCTGGTCGTTGATTTCTGGGAAATGACTCAGCTTAGGCATATTAATTTCATTGAGGATTCTGCTTGTCTCCCGGATCCTCCGAGCTGCGATGGGCGAGAAGGTGATGAGGTGGTCATCATGGAAAATCTACACACCCTTAAAGGAATAAGGAATTTCAAATTTAGAGAAGGGGTGGTTAAGAGAATTCCCAATATCAAAAGATTGGATTTGGAATATAAATCTGATGATGATGATGATGATGATGATGATGATGATGGTGATGATGATGATGATGATGATGATGATGATGATGATGATGATGATGATGATGATGATGATGATGATAATGTTGATTCGGATGATGATGATGATGATGATGATGATGATGATGATGATGATGATGATGATGATGATGATGATGATGATGATGATGATGATGATGATGATGATGAAGAAGCTGATGATGATGACGATGACGATGATGATACTGATGATGTTGATTCGAATGATGAAGATAATGTTGATGTGTATTTTCTGGGCAATATGAAATATCTGTGTGGATTGGAATCCCTATCCGTCGAATTTATTTCCGCAAGTAGGCTGTTTACTCCTTTACAGAAGATTACCTATCCACACTCCCTTAAGAAGTTGAGTCTTATTTTGGAAATAAAACATGAATGGGACGACATGCTGGAAAAGATCGGATCGTTGCCTCTTCTCGAGAAGCTCAGATTAAGGTGGGGGTGCTTCAAAAAAGGGAAGTGGGAAATAGGCCAAGGACAATTCCCCTGCCTCAAGTACTTACAAGTGAGCAACTGTCGGGGGCTCGAAAACTGGACTGCGGTGGAAGAGGATTCCTCCACCCTTCCACGACTTGAGCATCTTCATCTTGACACGTTGGAAGAGCTGAAGAAGATCCCTTTTGAGCTTGGAAACATTGATACTCTCAAGAGTATAAAGTTGGACTGGTGCGGAGAAGGTGCGGTGAAGTCTGCCAAAGAGATGTTCGACGAGCAAGTCGAGTTACAAGGCGGGGAGGATCAACTAAGCTTTCACGTTGAGGTTAAGGTTAGAGAGCAGCACCAACACCTGATGAGCTTAGCAGGTTCTAACTTTTATGTCAGCTTGTTGTAAACGGATAGTTAGCTCTCTCAAGTTTTTATTTGATATTGCTGCACTGCATTTTTTTCTTTGGTCCGTATTCTTTCATTAATGTTATGATGCTTCTGGAAAAGAGGGAGTTGGACTGTAAGCAAAAGAGGAGTTGGATAGTAAGCAGAGCTGGAAAAATATCATGACTTAGTAAACGGAGCAGCTAGCTAGCCATGCAGATTTTTAGTTGTTTTGGAATTTCAACTGTTTTGGCATGATGCATGTTCCTCTGAATTACTCTCGCTTGGTTTGAATTATATTTTGATTCGATGAGTGTCATTCGATTTGATCAGTCACTTATTGTACCAACAATTCATTTTGAAAGAAAGGAAAATTACACGATGAGTGTCATTCGATTTGATCAGTCACTTATTGTACCAACAATTCATTTTGAAAGAGGAAAATTACAAGAACGCTTATTAATTATACTTACTTATTAAGCCTAAGATATACTCTTTTATTCATTTTAAAATATAATTTACTCATACTTTATTCACTTATCCATTTATATATGTTTTTTTTTAACTTAATTTCAATTCATATCGTTTTAATTTAGATCGATTTAAGTTTTTTTCGAAATAAATTAAAATAAAATAAATAAAAAATAATTTAAAACCATAATTTTAAGTATACAATATTCATATTATTAATACTAGTCCTCTTGCCCGTTGCGATGCACGCTAATAAATTTCAAAATTTTGTTACTCAAAGTAATCTCTTTGTTTATATTTGATGTTTAACCTAACAAATAATTCAAAATTTTGTTACTCAAAGTAATCTCTTTGTTTATATTTGATGTTTAACCTAACAAATAATTCGATATAGACATTGATAATCCATAAATAAACATTAAGTTTGTGATTTAATTGTAATATCCGATAAAAAATTACAATGAAATTACAAATTTTTGAATACTTCTTTATAAACTACATTTGTTTCTATTCGTAAGACGGCCACGATCATCACAGAACAGAAGTTTCAACCCGGTCGTGTTGGTTACTCTAGACATCGCAACGTACAATTGACCGTGCGTAAATACGGGTCTCTTCAAAATTATTCCAACATTTCTCAACGAGTGACCTTGATTCTTATTAATCGTCATGGCATACGATATCATAATCGGAAATTGTCTTCGTTGAAAAGAAAAAGGGAATTTGGTATCTGATGGCGTCAGAGCAATTCGAGGAATAAAAACCAATTCCCCATAATTATTTCATCCTAATACTTTCGTCTGGATAACATAATTATTCGAGGAATAAAAACCAATTCCCCATAATTATTTCATCCTGATACTTTCGTCTGGATAACATAATTACCAAGGTGTGTTACAACCATCCTAGTACCATTGAATAGTCCCAAAGCGGCATCCATATTCCGTAGCAACATAACGACCCCACCAACCTAATAAAAAACAATTCATGTATCAAAAATATGTAACATCTCACAAAATTGAATTTAATCATTTAATTATTCCGTAGCAACATAACGACCCCACCAACCTAATAAAAAACAATTCATGTATCAAAAATATGTAACATCTCACAAAATTGAATTTAATCATTTAATTAATTTTTTAATAAATACAATACATAGAATATAGCTGTATAAATTATTGCATAAAAACCAAAGTTAAATATACATATATATATATACACACGTAATATTTGTATAATTATAAATATTAAGAATAATCAAAAGTGATTGATTATTCTTCAATAATATATATATATATATATATATATATATATATATATATATATATATATATTAGCCGCACAACTATATAATGAATGTCTATATTCACTACTATATTAATTAATTAATAGAAATAGATTTGAAAAAAAAGGTTATAGTAATACTAACCTTCAACTTCAGCTCATGGTTTGACAGTCCGGAACACTTGATGGTATTTAAAAACTCAACAGAATGCATTTGAGCAAACATATTATCCCCGCGTTCGGTAGGGACAATACTATCCGAACTCAAGTAAATTCGTTCGTCAGTATTATGCATTGCAACCATGTAATCGTTGATTTCATTAACGTCATCCAGGGTCGGTGCCAGAATCGCCCGTCCGTCTAGAAAATTGATATCACCAATGTGGTCATGGAAATTCGGGTATGTGGCTTGAACAATAGATTCAATATGATTATCCGAATGAGTTATCAAATATTCATCTGGATCACTATATCCACTTCTCCGTCATTATCGTCACCAATAGTACCATCCCCTATAGAAGACAACCAATCAGAGAACTCGCGAAACTTACGACCATCATTTCCCTCACCGATATTTTGCAGCCTCATATTCTTGGTCAAGCGCAAAACTTTGCAATTTATCCATATGTTGGAAGAATTAATAGTGACGTGAACTATATCTTGCCTCGTACCTTTAGGTGTGACCGGTAAAATTTGTCGAAAATCTCCTCCGAACACAACAACCTTGCCTCCGAAAGGCAGATGCTGAGCTTCAGGTCGATGGGAGCTCATGATATCACGCATTGTTCGATCTAGTGCTTCAAAACAATTCCTACAAAAATCAAAACCAAAATATAATAAATATGATTATGTTGTATTAATAATTATATAATAAACACAAAAATATAAGATAGTAAGACAAAAAAATCTGATTAATTATTGTTAATACCTGTGCATCATAGGAGCCTCGTCCCATATAATGAGTTTCGTCTTAACAATCAATTTACCTAGATCGCTTTGCTTGTTGATGTTACACGTAGAGCTTTCGTGCAAAGATATTGGAATCTTTAACCTTGAATGGGATGTTCTACCTCCTGGTAAAAGAAGAGAAGCTATACCGCTTGAAGCAACATTTAGAACAATGTCGCCCCTAGATCGGACGACAGCAGATATAGTCTTCCAAACAAAAGTTTTGCCGGTTCCACCATAACCATACAAAAAGAAAACCTGTCCGTTTGGAAGTTTTTACGCCATTTTATATTTACATAGTTAAGGCCGGCCCACCCTCAGTCAAAAGAGTACTGTGTTAGCTAATTCCTAGTCTATTCTCTCTCTCTCTATATATATTATCTTGTCTCTCTCTGTCTCTATAGTTAAATAAATTAACTGAGAATTAATATTTGTTTCATATATATATATATATTTGAAGTTTTTTTTAAGTTATCCTAAATTTATCTAAAAAAACTTATTTTTTTACTTTTAAAAATACAATTATATAATTAATTTTTTACATACTTTTTAAGTTTAATACGTAAATTAGTCTTACATTTTTTTACCAAAATAATATAAATAATATTTTTTTTTTAATTCCACAACAACTAATGATTTATTTTTAAATTTCAGCATTTGTAAATTTATTAACTAATTTACAATAAAAAAAAATAGAAATATGCATTTAAATAGAGAAATTTATAAGTATTGTAAAAAAAATACAATGACCTAAAATTGAAGTAAATATTTATATTTTAAAAGTAAAAATTGATAAAATGAGTTTATTTTCCAACTGCTAGTAGCAAAAAAAGTTATGTAAGAATATTAGTCTTACTATTAAAATATAATTTTAACCCCCTTCACCTAAAAATCTGTGTCCGCCCCTAAGTTATTCTTATTGTAGTCTAGGTTCTTGGAGTGATTTCCTTATTTAATAATTTTATATTAATAAGTATCTTACTTGTTGGTTATTGTGATAAGTATGAAAAAAGATTAATAATTATCTTAAACTAAAATAACACGATTGTATAGTGAATTATATATTATGAAAAACTGTTTTCAATTATAATATATTAGATTTCAATAGTTTTTGAATGGTATTAAATAGATATCATGATTTAAAAATTATAAATCAGAATTTTGATAATAATAAGTTGATATTAAAAAAAATTATAGATTAAAAAAAAAGTACGAATAAGTAAAAATTAAGTTGAAATGGTATCATGATACAAAGTTCTGAAAGGAAAAAAAGTAAAAAAATAGATAATAGTACTAAAAGGTAAAAAAATAAGTTCAAAAGGTGGCATGATTCTTTATCGCTTCAAAGGACATCATCATCGGATGGATAATCGGAGGAATCATCGTTCGACTTTTTAATTAATTCGGAGACCCCATCAAGAATTGTAAGGTAGGACGGATTATGGATTAATCTTTACTTGTGCAGCCATAATAATATAGAATCTCAATTTCGCATATCTACAATGCAACGACATAACCTTCCTAAAATATTGTCTCTGTCAACTCTGACCTTAAATATAAACTCGTTTTCATTAAGAGATGATACAACCGCATGAGTTATTTTGTTTATACTTTCAGTCGAGGATGTTACAATATTATCGTCGGCATTATCTTTGTATACATAAAGATACATTGCATTATTAATTAATTCATTAATATAATAAAAAATACAGTTATAAAATGAAAGAAAAATAAAATTACTCATTAATATAATAAAAAATACAGTTATAAAATGAAAGAAAAATAAAATTACATAAAAAATTGATATATATGTAGGAGAGAATTAAATACCGAGAGGATTGAAAGAACCAATTGATTAGCTGATTTCTGATTTAGAAATAATGCAACTTATTCATCAATACAAAATTCGCGAAGTGCTTTACGTCATGAACTTGTAGATGAATTTTGAACTTGGTGTGACGAATAAGATCAACGTTGACAAAAATAACACACAAAATTGCAATAATTGACATACTGTGAATGATTGCATGTGGGGCAAATGATGTAATACCAACATCGGTCGGACAGTTTTTCATAGATTTTAAAAGTTGTGCAAATTTTAATAACCTGCATTAAATATAATAACAATTATAAATCACTTATTTATTACCTATATAATAAAAAAATGTATTTAGGTCTATAAACATTAAATTCAATAACATACATTTAGTAAAACTAAACGAAATTCTTTTTCGGAGGAATTGACATCAGACCAAGACATTGATTGAAAATGATTAGTAAAATGTTGAAAAAAAAATAAAATTATTATACAAAAATCTCTAGGGATGAGAAAGAATAAAGAATCACAAATTTATTTAGTACTATAAATAAATAGTAGTATAATAGAATAAACATAATTAAAGGAGATAAATAAGGAATAAACGTGATATTCTGAATATTACTTATTTAAATAAATCAAAATATATTAATTTAGTTTAAAGCAGTAGATAAATAAGGAATAAAGCCGGAGATATTTTAATGCTCTAATATAAATAGAGGATAATATTATTTCTAATTGTAAATTAATAAAAAAATTGAATTATTATTGTTTCATTCTCAAATCAATTATGTAAATTTTGAATTTATTTAGTTGCTTAAAATAAGGAATAGATTTACCATACTCATCATTAATAATATTATTGATATATAATTTTAGTTTACCTTTGAATTTATTTAGTTGCTTAAAATAAGAAATAGATTTACATACTCATAATTAATAATATTATTGATATATAATTTTAGTTGACCATTAAATTTATTAAACCCTAAAACCTAGAAATAGATTTACCATTCTCATAATTAATAATATAATTGATATATAATTTATAATCAGAGATAATAAAAATTTTATTTGATTTCTTTAATTAAAGATAAATTTTATTTTATAAATTTATTAAAATACATAAATTAATTAAATCACAATTATTATTATTATTTATATATAAAAAAAGATCAAACTAAAATACATAAATTAATTATGTTTTAGTGATATTTGTAAGTAATACAAATAAAAATATTGTTGCGTAAGTTACAAAAATAAACAAAATTAGAATAAAATTAAATAGAATTATTGTAAATTGCGTAAATTTCATTAATTACATTAAATAGATAAAATATATCATCATAAATAAAATAAAAAAAAACTACTTTAAAATTAAGTAAATTATATCATAAATAAAATTAACACAAATTACTGTAATTTTATCAGAAACATAAACAAAAACTTGGAATCTATTTAAAATTTGTGCAATCAAATGTTTTGATCTTTTTTCATGAATTTGGTCACAGTATTTTACGTATAATGAAACCTACAAAATAAATAGTTATAAATAAACCTACAAAATAAACAAAAAATGAGTAAGAAATTCAAAAGGTCTGGAAAAAAATGACTTACTTGCAAAAGTTATTAAAATCAAATTATTAAAAGAATACTTATCTGCAAAAAATACAAAAAACAACAAAAAAACAACAAAACATACATAGAGCTCTGCAAAAAAATAAATAAACGTGAGCATAAACAAATAAAAAAAATAGCTAAATAAAAAGGCTACAAAAAATACAAAAAAAAAAAAACAACAAAACTTACATAAAGCTCTCCACACAAATATATAAATATGAGCATGAATAAATAAAAAAAATAGCTGCATAAAAATTGAATAAATAAATGTGAGCATTAACAAATAAAAAAAATAGTTTAAATTAAAAGTGAGAGGTAGTCCAAAACATACAAAAACACAAAAAAAGAACAAAACTTACCTAGAGCTCTACAAAAATAAATAAATGTGAGCATAAACAAATAAAAAAAATAGCTGAAATAAAAATTGAATAAATAAATGTGAGCATGAACAAATAAACAAAATAGAAGTGACAGTTAGTGCAAAAATACAAAAAAACAAAAAAAAAACAACAAAACTTACATAAAGTTCTCCACAAAAATAAATAAATGTGAGGATGAACAAATAAAAAAAATAGCTGAAATGAAAAAGCTACAAAAAATACAAAAAAACAAAAAAAAAAAGAACAAAACTTACATAGAGCTCTGTACAAAAATAAATAAATGTGAGCATGAATAAATAAAAAAAATAGCTGAAATGAAAATTGAATAAATAAATGTGAGCATTAACAAATAAAAAAAAATAGCTGAAATTAAAAGTGAGAGTTAGTGCAAATATACAAAAAAACAAAAAAACAACAAACTTAAATAGAGTTCTGCATAAAAATAAATAAATGTGAGCATGAACAAATAAAAAAAATAGCTGAAATGAAAAGGCTACAAAAAATACAGAAAAACAAAAAAAAGAACAAAACTTACATTACAAAAATAAATAAATGTGAGCATGAATAAATAAAAAAAATAGCTGAAATGAAAATTGAATAAATAAATGTGAGCATTAACAAATAAAAAAAATAGCTGAAATTAAAAGTGAGAGTTAGTGCAAATATACAAAAAAAACAAAAAAACAACAAACTTAAATAGAGTTCTGCACAAAAATAAATAAATGTGAACATGAACAAATAAAAAAATAGCTGAAATGAAAAGGCTACAAAAAATACAGAAAAACAAAATAAAAGAACAAAACTTATATAGAGTTCTGCACAAAAATAAATAAATGTGAGCATGAATAAAAAAAAAATGAAATGAAAAGTGAATAAATAAATGTGAGCAATGAACAAATAAAAAAATAGCTAAATGAAAAGTGAAAGGTAGGGAGTGAGTGATGATGACGTCTTTATATAGACACGGATTTGAAGTAGAGTTTGATAATATTTATTATTTTTAAATATTCCTAATTTGAATTCCTTTAAATTTCGTTATTATTGTTTGTATAATAAAAATTAATTAATTTATCCATTAAATATATCAATAACAAATGCAGATTCTCTCTTATCATAATAATTAATTTTACTAGTATAATAGAATAAACGTAATTAAAGGAGATAAATAAGGAATAAATGTTATATTTTGAATATTTCAAAGTGAATATTTACGGAGATTATATTAAAGATATTATAAATGTAAATTATATTATATAAAAAAATAAATAATTATACTAATTAATTAAAAATAATTACGCTAATTAATTATACTAAAAATAATATTTATTATATTAAGAAGATTATAAATGTAAATTATATTATATAAAGAAAGAAAGAAATAATTACACTAATCAATTAAAAATAATTGCGTTAATTAATTAAAAATAATTACGGTAATTAATTACACTAAAAATAATATTATTAATGTAAATTATATTATATAAATAAAGAAATAAATAATTACGCTAATTAATTAAAAATAATTGAGTTAATTAATTAAAAATAATAATTATCTAATTAATTACGCTAAATTAATTAGGCAATTATTTGTAATTAATTATTATTAAGTTAAAAATAATAATTAATTTCAAATAATTGCCTAATTAATTAAAAATAATTACACTAATTAATTACGCACTTAATAATAATTAATTACAAATAATTGCCTAATTAATTAAAAATAATTACACTAATTAATTACGCTAAAAATAATATTGAATTATATTAAGGAAAATATAAATGAAAATTATATTATATAAAGAAATAAATAATTACCCTAATTAATCAAAAATAATTGTTTTAATTTAACGGTGCTTGTTTAATAATAGGTGTGAACACAAAAAAATCAACGGTAAAAATAATAATTAATTTCAAATAATTGCCTAATTAATTAAAAATAATTACACTAATTAATTACGCTAAAAATAATATTGAATTATATTAAGGAAAATATAAATGAAAATTATATTATATAAAGAAATAAATAATTACGTTAATTAATCAAAAATAATTGTTTTAATTTAACGGTGCTTGTTTAATAATAGGTATGAACACAAAAAAATCAACGGTAAAAACATAACAATTGCTAGCTGAATTATATATTATAAGGATTTCTAAGCAAATATTTAATAATTTATAAAAATTATTATTATTTTTAAAAAAAAAAAATTAATTTAGTTTAGAAAATTCTATTTCATCCAACGTCTGCACTTACAATTACTTTATTTCTGTGTCAAAAAATACCAACACTTTTCTGAAATATTTACTCAAAAAACTAACATTAGTAACTCTTTTCGAATATGAAACAATTAATAATCGAGTTGAGAAATGCAATTGGTTGCATACCGCTTAATATCATCGCTGCACACCCTAATCTGCCCAGTCTCCATTTTTCCCCAAACCAGAAAACAAAACCCTAACAATGCACCGCAAGAAAACCCGAGAATCCCGAGAATGGCGTCTGCCAGACGACTTAACAAGGACGATCCTACTGAGAGTTCCGGCGAACGACCTCATCTGCTACAAGCTCGTTTGCAAGCTCTGGTGTTCCTTAATCTCATCGCCGGATTTCGTCTCCGACCAAATGGACTGCGCCAATTCCGATCCTTCGAGAAGCCATGTCCTCCTTTTTCATATCGATCCTCCCTTCATAACTTCAGATTATTCCCCGCCGCGTACCACCAGATCTGTTATGTACTTTGTAGCTCCGCACATGGTTGTCGTTGGCTCAGTCAACGGATTGATTTGCATCGTCGGCAAAGGCAGTATCAGGAACGGAATGACAAATGACGATATCTGGATATTGAACCCCGTCACCGGACATATCATGAAGCTCCCGCTCCCACTCCCCTCTGAATCTCCTCGCAATGAAGGTAATGTTTATTACTATGACCGTGATGGAAATCGTGATGGTAATGCTTATTTTGTGTTTTGGTGGGATGGTGAATATAAGCTTGCTAAGATTGTTCCCAAATCGGACTATGCAAACACTACTATAGCTTCTGTGTGGTTTTCCAGTTCTCCTGAAACATGGAGTGAGATTCATGTCGGTTTCGATGGCAATCTTCGGCACCAATCTCAATATCGTAGTGGATGTGATGTTTTGGTTGGGGATTTTGCTTATTGGATCGTGTTTAAAAACCGTCGGGATTTGCTTGTATTGTCTCTCAATTTGAAAACCCTAACACTATCGCTGTACGAAAATCCGTTTCCCGTGCATCGCAACTGCCTTTCCTCACCCGATAATATTTATGAGATGCTCACGTGTAGATGGAACAGCGTCTTGTTTGCTGCAAACTGGAAAGGGGAATTCGCTTTGGTAGAAATAACGGAGGGTAAAAGAATGTATGACGTGTGGACTATGGATGTTGACCAAGGTTGGAGTGAGAAATGTTCCTTTGATTATCCTGTCTTGAGGTGGATAAAGGATGTCAGTGGGAAAGCAGTTGTGATGATTACCGTCTATGAAAGCCCACGAGACGAGGCCTATCCAGAATGCGGAATCGCATTGTGTGATGTTGCGACGGGAGAAGCTGAGGTGATCGAAGATTTCTTACTAGGTCATCTTTTGGATTCGGCTCATGACTTTGTGGGAAGCTTTGCGTCTATTGAGGGGTTTAAACCCATTGCAGATGTTGAGAACTTCAGAGTCTTTTGGCCTTATCCTTCTGTATCCAGTGAGTTTAAAATCTTTTTATTATTGGAGTATTATTTAATTAACTTTTGAGTTTGATATTTATTTTTAATTGCTAACACCAAACACAATATTTTGTTCATTTGTTGTTTTTTGCAGGAACGAATGGAAGATATGAATTTTGGACAGGATGAGTGGTATAACTATTTCTAGCTTATGAATGTTGAAGATGAAGTCATGAAACTACAAAAAACAGGGTGGAGTTCAAATTTCCTAGTTAGTAAGTACAGTAGTAACTAGTACTAAGTACTCTTAGTTTTGAGTTGTGTGATTTGTGTTCTTATTTTCCATTTGAATGGATTATTAGATGGGAGCACTGAGCAGTGAATGTATGATGAGTAAAAAAAATGCTACTCAATGTCAAAAAAACTGTTGATCACTAAATTCAATTCACCTCAAATAGTTTTGAGCTGTGTCATGGAAAATTCCTATTTAGTTTCTTAAAGTAAAATTGTTGTTTTACACATTGTTTTGTAAAATTGGGTAAAATAAAATTTCACTCTCTTATAGTATTTATTATTTATTTAAATTTAATAAAAATCAATTTTTTTCTTAATTATTTATCTGTTAATTTTAATAGTTAATTTATTGAGTTAATATACACATTTATTAGTTTTAAAAAAATGGTACTCCAGAATCTCTCAAAGGCAAGGTATTTTTATTGAGTACCCATCCCATTAATTAGTTATAATCAACTCCCATATTAAATTATAATGGAGTTTGCACGCGAGACGAAGATTCCATTATGTATGCACGTAATCCGAAGCGTTTTTACTACCTAATAGTCATTCATACTCATTTCCATTATTATTTTCATATAGGAATACAAATTAAACTCATTTTCTTCTTGATATTGATATATTACAAATAATTAATATAATTGATTTTTTTTTTTAATTCAAAGATGAAGAAGAAAGAAGAACCTAAAGATCAAGCTTTGATTGATTTGGTTTTGTCTTGGTCCATAGCTCACATCATGAAACAAAATTTGTACAAGGATAAGGTACGTATCAAAAGTATTTTTCTCAAAAATAAACATTACTACTGCTATTTTTAATGTTATTGTGTTTGTTCAGGTGAATAAAATTCCGGACACTTTCTCCTCTGTGCAGCATTACTTGCACTCCTTCATCAACCCGTTGATCGAAGAGACGCACGCCGACTTGCGTTCGAGTTTGTCGAGCTTGCGATCTGCTCCAGCGCGTGAAATACTCCACGTCCGAGCATGCAAACCGATCGATCCTAAGAAAAACATCGTATACTTTATGACTTTGAAAAACGTGGACAAAAAAGCACACAGGATGTACGAACCCGAGTGTGGCGATCTCGTTGCGATAACCGATGTCATGCCGAAGTGTGTTGACGACTTGAACGAGGGGCTTAATAGACCTTTCACCCTTGCTTATGTCCAAGGCATGAAGGGTGAATGCTCGATGAAGATTCCCATCCAATCTTCCGAGCCTATCGCTTTCCGTGAAGGCCGGGATGATAGGCTGTTTGCCGTGTATCTTACCAACTTGTGCACGAACAGACGGATATGGAATAAGCTGCATCCGGGCGAAGGAGGAAACACGACGATCATAAACTCCGTCCTTGATGTCAAGAAGCCATCGGTAAGATTTAATTCAGATAAAAAAAAATTGATCTCATAAATAAGCACTTTCTCGATTTAGTCCCAAACTCATCAATTTTCTAAATTTAGTCTCAAATATACCGAATTTGCTTTCAATTTAGTCGTTTTTTGATTGAAAATTATTTGACCACGCACCGAATTTGCTTTCAATTTAGTCGTTTTTGGATTGAAAAAGTCATTGACCAATATGATGATGACATGTGAAGCTAAGTCAGCACTGGGCGCCAGATTTTAAATCATGCGTGGTCAAATTCCTACAATGAAATTAAATTCGACATATTTGAGATTAAATTGAGAAAGTGGATGTGTATGAGACTAAATCGATTAAATTGAGAAAGTGGATGTCTATGAGACTAAATCGAGAAAGAGCTACATTTATCGGACCAAACATTGTTTCCGTTAGAATAACACCTTAAAAAGACTTGTTAGGGTTTAAGGTTTAGGGTCCAACTTATATATGAGCTCAAGGTTATTTATCCAACCGATGTGGGATATTCTAACAGTTTTATTTGACGTTGTTTGTGAATGTACACATATTGTACTTGCAGATGGAAGAGAAATGCAGGATCTGCTACGCTGATGAAACGAAGACGGCTAACCTTAAGAAGCTGAGGGAAGCCCTGAGGTCGAGCGGGCTTAACGATTCCCAGAGAGCTGCTGTTCTGGACGGCATCGCGTTCGCCGAGTGTCGTCACCAAAATGGGGTCAGGCTGCTGTGGGGCCCACCTGGCACCGGCAAAACGAACACAATCGCTACGTTGGGGCGCGTTCTGCTGCAAATGAGGCGCAGGGCGCTGGCGTGCGCCCCAACGAACGTTGCCGTGCTCGGACTTACCGAGCGTTTGGTGAGCTCACTTTCCGAGACTTTAGTCCACGGCACTTACGGATTAGGGGACGTGCTTTTGTTCGGGAATGGGAAGAGGATGAAAATCGAGGAGCATGAGGACCTTCACGATGTATTTCTCGATTATCGCGTTGAAGTTCTGGCTCGTTGCTTCGCCCCTCTGTCGGGTTGGAGGGGTAATCTCGATAAGATGACTGGACTACTCGAAGACCCTCAGGGGCAGTACCAACTGTACTTGTCAGGACAACTACAGAAAAACGAGGACAATGCTGATCAGAGCGATGGTGATGATAATATTTGGAAGAAAATGATCAATCAGAACATAAAAGGAAATAAAAACAACGATAAGAATCGGATAGTTCCAATGAGTTTTGAAAGATTTGTAGCCGAGACATTCAGATATGTTCGTGAGGAGCTGATCGTTTGTCTGACGGGGCTGTATACGCATATGCCGACTTCGTTTGTCCCTTTGGATACACTGGAGCACATGATCAAAGTCGTTAATTTGCTCGATCATTGGCTGGTGAAGGAGGCTATAAATGGTGAAGAATCCGGGCGGATGACGATATCGCAAACTGTTACCTTACGTCGGATTAGGCTACAGTGCTTGCAGGCAATGCATTACCTTCGTATGAATTTTTCGGTCCCACAGTTCACTCAGTTTGGAAATAAAGAACTTTTGCCTGCAAAACGCGTGCTTAATCTTTTGCACTGTCTCGGGTTCATCGAGGCTGCACACCCAAGGGATGAAGCCGTTCGAGATGGCGATCATTGACGAAGCTGCTCAGCTTAAAGAATGCGAAACGAACATTCCTCTGCAGCTCAATGGGCTCCAGCATGCTATTCTTGTGGGTGATGAGAAACAACTTCCTGCGATGGTTATAAGCAAGGTACTTACCTTCTAAATAAATTCATATTCATTGTTGAAGGCTTCGTTTTTTTTTCGAGCTGATGTTATTTTTTTTCTTATTTTGGTACGTAATAACAGATTTCTGAGAGAGCTGGATTCAGCAGGAGTTTATTTGAGAGGCTGGTTAAGTTAGGACACCACAAGCACTTGCTCAATATTCAGTATAGGATGCATCCGTCCATAAGTTCATTTCCGAACAAGGAATTTTACGGGAAACGGATCAAGGATGGGTGGAATGTGACTGAAAAATCTTACGAGAAGCGTCTGCTTGAAGGTAAACTCTTTGGTCCGTATTCTTTCATTAATGTGACACATGGGAAAGAGGAGTTGGACAGTAAGCAGAGCTGGAAAAATATCGTGGAGGCTTCTGTGGTGGCCGAGATAGTGTTGAAACTTAGTAAACGTACGTATAATCTTCCTACTAGTATCAGCTTTCAATATATATTAAACCCTCGTTGATTAACAGTTTATTATAATTCCAACGTATTTAGAATGTAAGAAGTCCAGGGAAAGGCTCCGTGTCGGTTGTCTTTCGCCGTACAAAGGTCAAGTTGCTGCAATTGAGGACTCGCTTGGGAAGATTTATAGTACTGATTCCAAGGAAACATTTTCAGTGAATGTGCGATCGGTTGATGGTTTTCAAGGTGGGGAAGAAGATGTGATCATAATGTCGACTGTTAGGTGCAACGGCAATGGGTCTGTTGGATTTCTTGATAATCGGAACAGGACGAATGTGGCCTTGACTCGTGCAAAGTAAGTTATTCGTAGGCTTTTTTTATTCCTCGACTCGTGCCTGATCTTATGGGTTTTATTTTCACAGGTATTGTCTTTGGATTATAGGCAACGGTGCAACTCTTTTGAACAGCGGCTCTGTTTGGAGAAAGCTGGTGATGAATGCCAAAGACCGAGGCTGTTTTTTCAACGCTCAGGACGATACGAACCTGTCGCTTTCAGTCAGCAATTCTTTAGTTGAGTTTCGACAGCTGAGTTCGTTGTTCAAAGAGTCTAAGTGGAAGGTACTATCTATATACACACATTTCCAGAATACGGGTGGCCTTGCTGAAATTGAGTTGTTGTCCCTTGCAGATATGCTTCAGCAAGGAATTCAACAATTCGATAATGAGATTGTCCGACATCGGAATTGTGAACGAGGTTATTTCTCTAGTTGTCAAGATTTCAAACGGTTGGCGTCAGCAGCAGGAGAAAGCAGAAGGCGACACTTGCCAGCTGTTAGAGTGGTGCGATATCAATGGTGAACTAAGGCTGATTTGGACAGTTGACGTTATTCGGGTGAAAGCAATCGACACTCAAGTGATTAGAGTTTTGGACATTATTCCGAAATCAAAGACAGCCGAAATGGTGAAGAGTTTCGGTATCGTGGTGGGAAACTACACTGTCAATCGAATGAACCGGTGTCTTTGCAAGCTTACTGAAGGGTAAGAGAATTTAATTCTGTTCTTCCATACTGTATATATATAATAGCTCTATATTTTTGAGCCATATATTGTAATGAAATGTTGGATGATGCAGGAGCTTGTCAGTTCCGGTGACATGGCCGATTGACGAGCTAGCCAGTCGACTAGAATCTATCAGTTTAAAGGATGAACGGCCTCGATCACGCTCAAGAAGGTATGGTAGGAAAGGTCGCTGTGGCTGCAGCAGCTAGCCGTGCAGATTTTTAGTTGTTTTGGATTTTAACTGTTTTGGCATGATGCATGTAACTTTTGAATTACTCTCTCTTGGTTTGAATTATATTTTGATTCGATGAGAGTGTCGTTCGATTTGATCGGTCACTTACAAACAATTCATTTTGAATGAAAGGAAAATTACAAGAACGCTTATTAATTAGACTTAAATGATTAAGCACTAAGTCATATCCTTAGACTGAGAAAAAATATTATTATACATAGATTTACAAAATAAAAATATTTTTTCGTATAAAAAATAATATAAATATAAAAAATAAAATAAATACAATATTATTTATCTTTAAATTGACAAAATCAATTTAATAGTTTTAAATAATAAAATTTGACCATATATGTGTAAAAATTGTGTTTAACATACAAATGAAATAAAATATTAATGAAATCACGGACTATAGACTTTGACTATATGTTATATGTTATTGATTTTGATATATATATTTTAAGTAATCTTAAACACGTTGTTGATTTTAATAAATAAAAATATTATTAATAAATTTTTAAGACGGGACTTAAAAAATAACTTACGAAAATGTGAAATTTATTTCTATTTATAATGATTGTAGAACTTTTATTACTATAGAGAGTTTCTCGTAGATCGATATTATTACTATAGTTCCTACTGTAATACCACTTAATACTTAAATCATCGCGGCACAGCTAATCTGCCCAGTCTCCAGTTTTCCCCAAATCAGAAAATAAAACCCTAACAATGCACGGCAAGAAAACCAGAGAATCCCGAGAATGGCGTCTGCCGGACGACTTGACAAGGACGATCCTACTGAGAGTACCGGCGAATGACCTCATCCGCTACAAGCTCGTTTGCAAGCTCTGGTGTTCCTTAATCTCATCGCCGGATTTTGTCGCCGACCAAATCGACTGCGCCAATTCCGATCCTTCGAGAAGCCATGTCCTCCTTTTTCATATCGATCCTCCCTACATAACTTCAGGTCATTCCCCGCCGCGTACCATCAGATCTGTTATGTACTTTGTAGCTCCGCACATGGTTGTCGTTGGCTCAGTCAACGGATTGATCTGCATCGTCGGCAAAGGCAGTATCATGAACGGATTGAAAAATGACAATATCTGGATATTGAACCCCGTCACCGGACATATCATGAAGCTCCCGCTCCCACTCCCCTCTGATACTCCTCGCAATGAAGGTACTGTTTATTACTATGACCGTGATGGAAATCGTGATGGTAATGCTTATTTTGTGTTTTGGTGGGATGGTGAATATAAGCTTGCTAAGATTGTTCCCAAATCGGACTATGCAAACACCACTGTAGCTTCTGTGTGGGTTTCCACTTCTCCTGAAACCTGGAGTCAGATTCATGTCGGTTTCGATGGCAATCTTCGGCACCCAACTGAATATCCTAGTGGATGTGATGTTCTTGTTGAGGATTTCGCTTATTGGATCGTCTTTAAAAACCGTCGGGATTTGCTTGTATTGTCTCTCAATTTGAAAACCCTGGCACTATCGCTGTACGAAAATCCGTTTCCCGTGCATCACAACAGCCTTTCCTCACCCGATAAAATTTATGAGAGGCTCGCGTCTAGATGGAACAGCTTCTTGTTTGCTGCAAACTGGAAAGGGGAATTCGCTTTGGTAGAAATAACGGATAGTAAAAGAATGTATGACGTGTGGACTATGGATGTTGACCAAGGTTGGAGTGAGAAATGTTCCTTTGATTATCCTGTCTTGAGGTGGATAAAGGATGTCAGTGGGAAAGCAGTTGTGATGATTACCGTCTATCAAAGCCCACGAGACGAGGCCTATCCAGAATGCGGAATCGCATTGTGTGATGTTGCGACGGGAGAAGCTGAGGTGATCGAAGATTTCTTACTAGGTCATCTTTTGAATTCGGCTCATGACTTTGTGGGAAGCTTTGCGTCTATTGAGGGGTTTAAACCCATTGCAGATGTTGAGAACTTCAGAGTCTTTTGGCCTTATCCTTCTGCATCTAGTGAGTTTAATATAATTTTTATTTTTTTTGATAT
This sequence comes from Euphrasia confusa, assembly GCA_954870475.1. Taxonomy (NCBI): domain Eukaryota; kingdom Viridiplantae; phylum Streptophyta; class Magnoliopsida; order Lamiales; family Orobanchaceae; genus Euphrasia; species Euphrasia confusa. Next base: position 27,591,959 of record OX940970.1, on the reverse strand, counting down.
GTTTAATTAACTTTTGATTTTGATATTTATTTTTAATTGCTAACACAAAACACAATATTGTGTGCATTTGTTATTTTTTGCAGGAACGAATGGAAAATATGAATTTAGGAGAGGATGAGTGGTATAACTATTTCTCGGTTATGAATGTTGAAGATGAAACTACAAAAAAAAGGTGGAGTTCAAATTTCCTAGTTAGTAAGTACAGTAGTAACTAGTACTAAGTACTCTTAGTTTTGAGTTGTGTAATGCGTGTTCTTATTTTCCTTTTAAATGGATTATTAGATGGGAGCACTGAGCAGTGAATGTATGATGAGTAAAAAAAGTGCTACTAAATTTCAAAAGAGTTGTCGATCACTTAATTCAATTCACTCAGCAGTTCATCTATGATATGAGTAAAACAAGTGTTAGTAGTAAATTTCAAAAGAGTTGTCGATCACTTAATTCAATTCACTCAGCAGTTCATCTATGATTTGAGTAAAACAAGTGTTAGTAGTAAATTTCAAAAGAGTTTTCGATCACTTAATTCAATTCAGTCTAAATAGTGCAAGTGTTAGGGTAATTTGGGACCTTTTCTTTTGAATTTATTTTCATTGAGACTAATTGGTTTTCAAAATATAACTCCCTTTCTTAAAACAAAATAATTATTTTACTAATAGTTTTGTAAAATTGTGTAAAACAAAATTTCACCCTAGTATAATTATTATTAGTTAAAATGTTATAAAAAAAATCTATTTTTCTAATTATTTTTTGTTAATTTTAATAATTAATTTTCAAAAATTTTAATTGTAATAACAAAAAAGGCACTCTCTCACAAATTTATAGATACAAATTCGTTGTATTTTACAAAGTGTGTCTATAAAGTGTTCCCAAGTCAGACTATGCAAACACCACTGTAGCTTCTGTGTGGGTTTCTAGTTCTCCTGAAACCTGGAGTGAGATTCATGTCGGTTTCGATGGCAATCTTCGGTACCCATCTCAATATCCTAGTGGATGTGATGTTATTGTTGGGGGTTTTGCTTATTGGATCGTCTTCAAAATGCGTCGGGATTTGTTTGTGTTGTCTCTCAATTTGAAAACCCTAGCACTATCGTTTTACGAAACTCCGTTTCCCGTGCATCACAACCGTCATTCCTCAACCGATAATATTTATGAGATGCTAGTGTATAAAGATAATTACGTCTTATTTGCTGCAAACTGGAAAGGGGAATTCGCTTTGGTAGAAAGAATGGATAGTAAAAGAATGTATAATGTGTGGACTATGGGTGTTGTTGAAGGTTGGAGTGAGAAATGTTCCTTTTATTATCCTGTCTTGAAGTGGGAAAATGATGTGAGTGGGAAAGCAGTTGTGATGATAAGTGTCTATCCACGAGAATGTGAAAACCCATGACAATCGAGAATGCGGAATTGCGTTGTGTGATGTTGTGACGGGAGAAGCTGAGGTGATCGAAGATTTCATACTAGGTCATCTTGTGGATTCAGCTCATGACTTTGTGGCTTGGCGTCCATTGAGGGGTTTAAACCCATTGAAGATACTGAGAACTTCAGTGTCTTTTGGCCTTATCCTTCTGTATCTAGTGAGTTTAAAATCCCTTTTATTAATTATTATGTAATTGACTTTTTGATATTTATTATTGAATGCTAACAGAACATAATATTTTGAGCATTTGTTATTTTTGCAGGAACTAGCGGAAAATATGAAATGATATGAATATATGAGTGACATAATTGTGAATTTTCGGTAAGTTGGGTGTACATATTTCTTTTATATCGCAGCTTTGGTGATTGCTTGCCGACTTTGTTTTCTTAGTTTACTTGAATGCAAATGTATAAATTCACATGTCTTTTCATATTTTCCTATGAGTGATGTGTTGAATATGAAACTACAAAAAGATGGTGGAGTACAAATTTCCTTAGTGATTGTGGCAGGAAGTAAGAAGTAGGAAGTAGGAAGTAGTAAGCAGCAGCAGCAATGGTAGTGGTTTTCAGTTGTGCAATGTGTGTTCCTATTTTACTTTTAAATGAAGTAGTAGGAGTATTAGATTTTATTTCTAAAAAGTTTTGGAGTAAAAAAGTGGTACTCAATGTCAAAAGAGTTGTTGATCACTATGGTTATCAAGTAGTTGACAAGTCGCTCTGACTAGTCGTGAATCGTGATTAGTCGACAAGTCTCTTCTATTTCATTCCGCCTCTTTTTTTGTTCTCAAAGATCTCCTCTTTTTTTGTTCTCACAGATCTCCTCTTTTTTCCCTTTTGTAGTACTATTTTCTAATTAATTTTTTGCGATGAATAAATAAAAATCAGCAAGATTGATTAGCAGGAAGGGCCGGGTTGTGGGTCGGTTTCCGGGCCAAGTCTGGATATGACCCGGACAAAACCCTAAATATCGTCTAAACCAAAATGTCGAGCATCCTGGAAATTCAATTCACCTCAAATTGTGTAAAATGTACTAGGCCAACCCGCAAATCATTGGGGTTATATTTCGAATATATATATTTATCATTGTCGCGTGAATTGTGTTTGTAGTTAAATCAAACGGGGATGTCGTTTCGATTCCGATCTCGTCCCTATTTTATAGTACGAGATTTTGAGCTCACGAGATCAATTTTTACAAAGTGGGATCTCGTTATTGAACTGAAATTAAATTAATTCAATTTAATTAAAAGAATATTGAGATAAAAATAATAAAAATAAAAAGGTTGAACCACTAAACTGAACTAGAACTTAATTGATTTGAACAAACAAATCTTAATTCTAAAATAAGCACAAATTGTAAGAGTTGGAGGCAGCCGGAGGTATGCATTTTTTTTTTCTTATCATTGATTAATAATTATGCGTATTTTAATTTAGTGGGAATGTGACTTTTTAGTCACATTTGATAAGTACATGAGTTTAAAGTTCCCCTTTATAAAAGTGTGAGTTTTTTACACCAATTGTCTATAAAATGTCTCTTATACCCTTACTATTTCATAAAATCCAAAATAAACAAAAACAATATCAAATAAAATAAAAACAAAACCAAAATAACTTGTGGGGCCCACGAGATCAGATTTTTTGTTGAGTTGAGGGTTTGGTATAGGTTTAATTGTGCATTCATATCCATATTCATAACAAAACCTACCAAACCAAACAAAAAAAAAATCAAAAAATCTCTCCAATCCACACAAAAACCTCTACCATGTTGCTCCGTTAGATTCTGGAAAACGCCGGTGGAATATACGCGTGGCTAAACGAGCCAAAACGAGAGGTACGTGCTCCAGTTTTTCGCCCGTTTTTTTTCTGCGTCTGTTGCTCGATGGAGCGTACCATCGACCAACCCATCGAGTAACTAAGAATTTATGAAGTTCAACATTACTCGAATGCTTCTTTACTGAAACACCTTCGACTAGTGGTTCGAGTAACCTTATTCCAGTAACAGATTCGAGTAATGTGAGGTTACTCGAACCTCTTTACAGGATGGTACTGTTACTCGAATGTAACAGGCCATCCTGTTACTCGAATGGCCATCCTGTTACTCGAATGAAACTGTCCATCCTGTTACTCGATGGAACAGTCCATTCGAGTAACAAGGCCTGTTTTTTTGCTAAAAAATGCATTTTTTCGTAATTTTTGGTTTGTTTCGTCGATATATATGGATATGTTGTATTAGTTAACCTAATTCAATAATGTTTTTTGTAATTGTAGATGTCGAATCAACGAATCACGATACGTTACGGTGGTCATTGGGAGCGAGCGGTCTACGTCGACGGGATAGATATGTGCCTTTTCTTCAGGAGGGATCAACTTACCCTCGATGGTCTTGTGAGCCAGATTCGTGCCGTTTTGCGCCCTCCGCCGAATATCGAGTACATGTTGTTTATCTTAACACGAGGCAATGATTTTAGGAGCGTGCGGTGCCCTTTGCTTAGCGACGACGATGTATCCCGCATGCTAGACGAGCAAAAGGACGATTGTTTCATTTTCGTCACCGAGATGCTAGAGGAGACACATCCAAATGCACCTGAGGTGAATATTCCAGAAGTGGATCCGGATGTACCGACCGAGGGCGAGAGTGTTGGAGTCGTGTACTTAATGTCTAGATTTAAGTAACGGAAACTCACGATCCATTGCCACTAATCTATTTAATTAAATAAACAATTATTTGCGTTTAATTATTTATAATTAAATATATGCAAATTATAGTCCTGGATTTTATACGTTGTAGTTAGTATGGTGTTGTATGGACACACAGAAGATCATACTATCGGTTACTCGTATTTAATCGAACAGCTGCTCACGACCTAGATGGACACGGACCAATCCATCGGTATAGTCGTTGTGTGAGAGAGAAAATAATCTGTCTTTATTATTTTATCACACTTGTACACTTGGTGTATTGAGCGGATCTGCTTGAGATTTATCGATTAGGATTGCCGACGATAATCGATTTAAATCTCTGAGTATTCTATTCTTAATCCCCGATACTATTGCGGGTGTGTATATTTAATATAAGTGACTTTGATTTTCCAAAGGAATTGACCGGTTAGAATATTGGGTCAATTACCGGTAAAGTTGGGTCACTATATTTTATGTACGACATGCCGTGAATTCTTGACGGGAAAGCATGTCCTCGAAAGGGTTGATAATGTCCCCGAGATGAGCTCATAAGGATTATCATGTAAACCTTGCAAGTGGATTTAATCCGCATGATAATAAAGTTGAGTGGTACTATTCTCGGATTTATAAGAGATGAATAAATAATATTAGCAATAAATATAATTTATTCATGGACATTTATATCTTAAACATGCGGAATAAATAATACTACCGGAGAATATTATTTTGATATAATATGGTGAATATTGGGAGTGCAATTATATTTATATAGTGGAGTTAATATATAATTAATAATAGTAAGGATTAATAGATTTGGGCTTGGGCTCAATTTAATCACTATTATTGGAAGCCCAATATCCCACCTCCTTAAGGTCCCCTTACGTAGCCTATAAAAGCACCACATGGTCTTCTCTTCTTTCATAAGTCTCAAGACACAATTCTAGAGAGAGAAAGTAGAGAGAGAAGGTGATCCATGGAAGCTTGATAGATCGTCGCCCACACGACGTTCAATCTAGTGCAAGGAATACGTGGGAAGACTTCAAGGTCATCAAGATTAAGTTCTTCGTTTTACCGAACAACGAGAACGAGGTAAATCGTAAAACCCCTCTTTATGATTTTTATCGTTCTATTTATCGTGAAAATACCGTAGAACCAAGATCCGAGGAACGAACCCCGGACGAGGGACAAACGGGTGGTGGCGGTGCGAACCGCCGGACCACCGGCGATCATCCCCGTGGGGATCGCGACGCGTGCATGGGGTCGAACCCCGGCTGGACGCCGAAGGTGCGATCGATCGTGAAGATCGATCGCGGGGTGCGGGCTGGTGCCGCGCCCCTCCCCACCGTGAGCGACGAGTCACCGGACTCGCCGCGGGGGGCTGCCCATGCAGCCCCGATCGAGCGCATAAGGCGATCGATTCCGATCGATCGCAGCCCCCTTCGCGGGGGTTCGGCTGGGCGTGCGTGCGCGGCTTCGGCCTCGTCGTGCGTTCGGTTGGACCCCGGATCGTGAGAAGGTGTTCGTGTGATTTCCGGCGATGGGATTTCGATTGGGTTGTCGGTTCCGCAATTTTGACAATCCGGATATTCGATCTCCAAAGGATTTCGGTCGGAATTAATTAGATAATTTATTTATTTAAATTTATTAATTTCGGGATATCGATTTCCAACAATTGGTATCAGAGCGTTGGTTTTAGTTCACGGTATTTTTCGATAAATTGTTCTACCTTGCAGGGTTTCCGATTATTATGGCTAGATTTAATTTTGTTAATTAATGTCCATAATGTTGCTCTTGATTATTAAACTCTCGGTGAAGTCGAGATTCGTTTTATGCGTGGTGAATGTTCCGGAAACGTGTGACGGAGGAGACGAGAGAGGGAGGACTCGGTTCGGCCAACCCCATGGTCGAACCATGAAGGATCGAAGGCCGCGGGAGTCAGAGGCAGCACGGATGCACGATAGTCTTTCTAAGTACTGCTTAATCAATTAATTCAATTGTCAACTTGGCGGAATTGATCAATTGATATTGCATGTGCTGGAGGAAATGCATGCTTCATGCATGGTGACTATCGCTGAATCAATTTCTTTTTCTTGTGATGAGAAATAATTAATTGATGATGCATGTGCTGCTAGCTCTCGATCGGAAGTGGGTCGAGCACAGGGATTCCAATCTTTGTGTCTCTTCCCCGGTAAAGATCTTATTCCTAATATAATTCGGGTTTCCTAATATAATTATTCCTATTTTATGGGAATTTTTATGGATTAGGAAAAGAATTATTTTTCCTAAGTTAATTCGGTTTTCCTATTTGAGTATACCTATTTTTGGGAACTCTCATGGAATAGGAAAAGAATAAATTTAGAATAAATTTATTTCCTTATTGACTATTCCTATTATGGGAATTTTCATGGATTAGGGAAAAAATAAATTTAGAATTAATTTGGAAAGTTTTAAGAGTCCTTAATTAATTTTTCCTATTTAATTATTCCTTTGGAATTTTTAATAGATTAGGAAAGGAATTAATTTGGAAGGATTAGGAGTCCTAAATTATTTTATTTCCTTATTCCATTATAGAAATCTTCTAGAATATTCCAAGTGGGTCTTGGATAGGATTCTAGAGATTTAATAGAGTAGAAAAGGAAAATAAAAATAATAAAAATATTAATAATATTTAATTTTATTTTTGATATATTCGATTGACTTAATTTTCGAATTAAGTAACTTTTGGATTAATTGAAAATAAATAGATTTAAATATTGGAATTAATATTCCCGTCACATGGAGCATTCAAGAACGAAGACTAAAGACTAGAAGATGCATACGGGGATGCGATAAAGCCATAATAGTCGGAAAATAATATTCTAGTATTATTTTGATTATGTGATAATATTCTATGTGCTTTATTTCATGTATGCATGCTTATGTGTATTTAATTATGCATTAGATAGCGTATCCCTTTGTTATAAAAAGCTAAGTGGGAGAGGGATTGGAAACAATGCCATGGTCTCCATTGCTGTTCTCTTGGTGACTTTTATGAACTTTTGAAGTTCGTATAGATAAGTCATTGGAGGAGAATTCTTGTAATTCCTCTTACGAGAAACATTGATTAAGTCTATCAAACAATGCCTAATTTGTCTTTCCAAAACTGATTTCAAGTCGACTCATTCTCACCCCGGGGAGTGGAATGGAGCCAAAGTCACTTGGTCATGTCGAGGACACAAATTAGAGGCAGTCGTACCATCTTTTGAAGATGGATCGATTGTCTGCTCGGCTCCCTCATTCTATGAGAGATAGGGTCGTTCGCATGGTGAATCACTGGTTAGAAACTTTGAGTTTCACTTATGATTCTCCGCGTCTTGATTTACAAGATTAAATGATTCAAGTAATTGGGAGTCAATTGTAAAAGTCTTTTGGTGTAGTAAACGTCCACACGAACGTGGCTTGCTACATTGAATGGGATTTTGGAACGATTGATGTAGACAGTTATAGAAGGGAGTAAAAGAGCGTATGTTAACGTAAACGTCCACACGAACGTGGCTTGCGGTGAATATACGTGTCCCAAACAATCTTCTTAGATACTGAGTAATGGTTTACACTTAGGTACGCTTTATAGTATTCTTCCCAACGAAGTAACGCTATAATTGATGTACGACCGAAGCAAATCTAATTGCTAAATCATTTGGATAGGTAAACGTCCACACGAACGTGGCTTGCCTTATCTGATGGGATTTTAGAGGTGATTAGTGGTTTAATGATATTATTTGAGGGAGATAATATCGGAGATTAAATCGATTGTTTGTTGTTATATGTGCTCATAGATTAGGAAATGGCTTTGAACTCACTTTCTGTGATACGTAAGGATTTTAAACTCACTGGTCCCTAAATGTAATGATTGGAATAGAGATCTAGACATTACCCAAACTGTTGAAGAGTACAAGGTTGTACTCAATGAGCTTTGTCCTCCCGAGCCTATTGACATAGGCGGCTAGACAAGAAGCGATGAGGATACTCATAAAGGCCAGTCGCTTCGAGAAAACGCTTAAAAACGTTTTTGAGATGATTGACCTTTTAGACGAGTTGAGACGGAAATCGCAAGCTCTTGTAGCCAATGCCAAAGGTTTGGAACCTAAAGGCATGAATCGGGGGAAAGGACAAGAAAGCAAAGAAACCCAGTGGTTCTTTTTGGACCACGAGATGGGACGAGAAAGCCAATAGGCAAGTGTTCTCGATGCAAACAGGCTGGGTACTGGAAGTCTGATTATCCTCTCAAAGAAAGTACGAAATTTTCTTTAGTCGTAAAACATAGTCAGTGGTATTATCTACCGTAACCTGGTGTGTAGATATGGAACCACTAACGGTATGTGCATTCTAAATGCAAAGGTTCCAGGAAACCCGACGACTTAGAAAAGAAAAGATCGTAGTCTACGTGGGCAATGCTGTAGAGGTGGCAGCAGTTGCAGTGGAGGACATTTTATAGGATTTCATTTTGAGTTATTGCTTTTATGTACCTTTCATATTAGAAAGAACTTTGTTCTGGATTTCTAATGAATGGATATTTTATTTCTTTTAATCATTTGATGGTTATGAGAAGAAATAATGATATTATCTATTCTGGTACATTAACTAGCAATATATAAATGATGAATCCTGAGTCCACCACGATGCAACGAACCGTAGTAAAACTCGTTTTACTACTAATAAGAGATTACTTTATTAAATCGATTATACTTGTGGATTCTTATGCTAAGTCATGCTTATTCAAATAAGAAGTTCAAAGGTCGAAAATTGATTTTTGATCAATTAAGTTGAAGGAGTGGACCTTCCGACCTAAGAATCTTATTTGGAAGATAACATAACTAAGCAATCCTTTATGGATATAAGATATAAGATCCGGACAAGTATAAGAATTGATTGACTCTGATGTATGCAGACCTATGTCTACTCAGACAATAAGGTACGAGTACTTCATTTGATGATTACTCGAGAAATGGATTAGAATACCTGATGTGCCACAAAAGCAAGTGTTTTGACAAGTCAATGGACACTAAGCAATTGTGGAGAACCATCGATGTATATCCATTTCTAGCCTGCGATTTGATCGCGGAGGCAAGTGCCTGTTTGAGGAATGCATGGCATACTGATCAGAGATTGGGATTTGATCCCAAATGACTACACCATACACTCTTGTGTAGAAATGGTGTGTCGATAATAAGAAATGGAACTCTTATAGAGATAGTAAAAGATGAGTTATACGGAACTACCTATGTTCTATGGATATGTCTGGAAACAACGGCGCATTCAAATGCGGTTGTAGAATATCCTAGAAGAACAAAAGATGCGTGTTCAATAGTACTATGAACCAGAAGGACGTTATAAGTTCTAACGCCCGGTTCTTAGAGGAAGACTATGTGATGAACCACAAGCCCAAAGTGACGTGATACTTTGAAATGAGAGAGAAAGATTAAGACTTAGAAACAGCCGAACCGAGTAGCGGTACACCATTAACTGCACCTACTGTTATTACTGTTAATACACTGGAATGCCGTTGTAGTGGGAGGTTGTGTGACAACCGGAGATATTCATAAGACTGGGTGAGTCTTCGGACTCTGGACCTAGTATACATGAAATCGATCCCTGGATCTACATGGAGGCAGTACTAGATCTAAATGTGCCTTCTTGGAAAGCAATAAGGATTATTGTTAAGAGGCGAGATCATTTAGAGTACTAGCTTAGTTGATCCATTGATGGATTGTAACAAAGCTATAGTTCGTGGAACTTGCGCATTGATGAGATAGTCCATTTGATGGATTCATCAAAAGGCATTGACGAATCGTGTGTATGGGAAACGTGATGGAAACAAGGTGGTGTTTCTCGGAGGTTTTATGTAGATAACATTTTATCATTGGTAACAATGTAAAGATGTTGTCAGACATAAAATGATGGTTGTCTAGATAAATCAATATGAAAGATAAAGGAAGAAGTTGGACATGTTCTTGAGATCTTGGATCTCTAGGAAAGAACATTGTACTTCTCCTGGACATCTTACATATATATGATTATGGTTCGTTTTAACATGCAAGATTCCGAGAAAGGTTCGTTACCTTTCAGAGACGGAATGCATCTATCTAAGGATATGTGTTTTTTAAAACACAAAAGGAGATAGAAGCAATGAAAGCAGTTTCCTACACTTCGAGTGTGGAAAGCTTGATAAATGCAATGTTGAAAACAAGAACCTGATATCGGCTATGTGGTTAGCATAGTGGGAGGATATCAAGGTAATCCTGGAAAGGAATGTTCGACTGCTGTAAAAGTACTTTCGAAGTACTTTTCTAGACTACGAAGCAGACGAACATTTCCTTTGAATTACATTCTCTTAGATTTCTAATCGAATGAGGACCGGTGTAAGTCGATATCAGGCTATGTGTTTCACTAATGAAGGAGAAGGAGTTTAAACATGGAAGAGTGATAAGCACGATGCTTTTCGGACTCTGCCATGGGTAACCAAATAGCGGCCTCAGAGGCAGCGGAAGTTTTGGTATAACTCCGGGATAATCTCTGTGACTTAGATGTGATTCTTAATTTGCCAAAGGCTATGTAAATAGCGGTGCGATAGCAAATGGTAAGATCACAAGTCCATAAGTGTAAGATAACACATAGAGCAAGTACCACCTGATACGAGTCATCGTCGAGAGAGACGACGCTGTAGTCACCAAGATAACTTCAGAGCGGCAACCTAGAGTGCTCATTCACATAGTACTTCTTGGAAGTACAACTTAAGCACGTGATGAGTATGGGAGTCGGGAGTTTGGAGGAAATGACTAGACCTTAGTACAAGTGGGAGATTGTTGGAGTCGTGTACTTAATGTCTAGCTTTAAGTAACGGAAACTCACGATCCATTGCCACTAATCTATTTAATTAAATAAACAATTATTTGCGTTTAATTATTTATAATTAAATATATGCAAATTATAGTCCTGGATTTTATACGTTGTAGTTAGTATGGTGTTGTATGGACACACAGAAGATCATACTACCGGTTACTCGTATTTAATCGAACAGCTGCTCACGACCTAGATGGACACGGACCAATCCATCGGTATAGTCGTTGTGTGAGAGAGAAAATAATCTGTCTTTATTATTTTATCACACTTGTACACTTGGTGTATTGAGCGGATCTGCTTGAGATTTATCGATTAGGATTGCCGGCGATAATCGATTTAAATCTCTGAGTATTCTATTCTTAATCCCCGATACTATTGCGGGTGTGTATATTTAATATAAGTGACTTTGATTTTCCAAAGGAATTGACCGGTTAGAATATTGGGTCAATTACCGGTAAAGTTGGGTCACTATATTTTATGTACGACATGCCGTGAATTCTTGACGGGAAAGCATGTCCTCGAAAGGGTTGATAATGTCCCCGAGATGAGCTCATAAGGATTATCATGTAAACCTTGCAAGTGGATTTAATCCGCATGATAATAAAGTTGAGTGGTACTATTCTCGGATTTATAAGAGATGAATAAATAATATTAGCAATAAATATAATTTATTCATGGACATTTATATCTTAAACATGCGGAATAAATAATACTACCGGAGAATATTATTTTGATATAATATGGTGAATATTGGGAGTGCAATTATATTTATATAGTGGAGTTAATATATAATTAATAATAGTAAGGATTAATAGATTTGGGCTTGGGCTCAATTTAATCACTATTATTGGAAGCCCAATATCCCACCTCCTTAAGGTCCCCTTACGTAGCCTATAAAAGCACCACATGGTCTTCTCTTCTTTCATAAGTCTCAAGACACAATTCTAGAGAGAGAAAGTAGAGAGAGAAGGTGATCCATGGAAGCTTGATAGATCGTCGCTCACACGACGTTCAATCTAGTGCAAGGAATACGTGGGAAGACTTCAAGGTCATCAAGATTAAGTTCTTCGTTTTACCGAACAACGAGAACGAGGTAAATCGTAAAACCCCTCTTTATGATTTTTATTGTTCTATTTATCGTGAAAATACCGTAGAACCAAGATCCGAGGAACGAACCCCGGACGAGGGACGAACGGGTGGTGGCGGTGCGAACCGCCGGACCACCGGCGATCATCCCCGTGGGGATCGCGACGCGTGCATGGGGTCGAACCCCGGCTGGACGCCGAAGGTGCGATCGATCGTGAAGATCGATCGCGGGGTGCGGGCTGGTGCCGCGCCCCTCCCCACCGTGAGCGGGGAGTCACCGGACTCGCCGCGGGGGGCTGCCCATGCAGCCCCGATCGAGCGCATAAGGCGATCGATTCCGATCGATCGCAGCCCCCTTCGCGGGGGTTCGGCTGGGCGTGCGTGCGCGGCTTCGGCCTCGTCGTGCGTTCGGTTGGACCCCGGATCGTGAGAAGGTGTTCGTGTGATTTCCGGCGATGGTATTTCGATTGGGTTGTCGGTTCCGCAATTTTGACAATCCGGATATTCGATCTCCAAAGGATTTCGGTCGGAATTAATTAGATAATTTATTTATTTAAATTTATTAATTCCGTGATATCGATTTCCAACAGAGAGGCCTGTTGAGAATTCCGAGGACAACGAAGAAGCTCGTCTGACCGATCTGTTGCAGTCGTTGACCACTGAATGGACAGATTGGATTAGACAGCCGCGGGTCATCAAAAATATTCTGTCATGCCGTAATCTGTCCTCGAGTTCTAGTGCGGGAGCCGGCGAGCAACCCGAAGCAGCTCAGAATGCTCAGAATAATCCACTGCGCAACTGGATCATTTCACTGCCGGAGTTTGACCCCGCGGTTCCATTGCGATCGGTCGAGCCTCCCGAACTGGTGTATGGTCATATTGCAGTCGGCTCGACATTCCGAACGAAATCGGATCTGAAGATAGCGGTGGGGATGTATCACATGGAGCATATGGTGGAGTGTGCCACTAAACGCTCGACCACTGAACGGGTAGCGTTCGTTTGCAAGCGAGGTTCTGAGAAGTGCCCGTTCAAATTGTGTGCTACTGGGAATGACGAAATACTCTGGAAGATTACGAGGCTGAACTTGAATCACGAGTGTGTCAATGATTTGGATTGGACTGCCGATCGTCACGTGTCGAGCAAGGTTGTCGCTACTTACTTTGCACGTCAGCTAGTCGACGATGAGATCACACTGAAGCTGAAGACGATGATTTCTGATTTGAGGAGATTGTACGGAGTTGTGATCGATTACAGCTTCGCCCTGCGGACGAGGAACCTGGCCGTTGAAATGAGGTACGGCAACTATCAGGATTCATATCAGATGCTCCCGTCATATCTGCACGTGCTGAAAGAATGCAATCCAGGGACTCGGTATGATATTCAGACGACCAGTGAGGGCGTGTTCTGTCACATGTTTGTTGCACTTGGGCAGTGCATTAGTGCATTTCAGCAGCGCACTCTGCGTCCCGTCATAGTAGTCGACGCCACTCATTTGAAGGGAAAAAACAGTGGTGAGTTATTTGTTGCCGTCACGAAGGACGGAAACGAGCAGATTTTCCCGCTTGCCTTTGGTATCGGTCCGATTGAGAATGACCTGGAGTGGACGTGGTTTCTAGAGCACCTCAGGCTTTGCTACGATGCAGACGATCTGCTCATTGTGTCCGACCAGCACAAGAGCATCGCGAATGCTATTCGGAGTGCCTATCCCCACGCAACCCGTGCGTTGTGTTGTCACCACCTCGAATGGACCGAATGGACCCGGCATCTGGTAACTCTCGAATGGATAGCCAAATGGAAATACTGGAGGCACCTGGGGCTGGGGCTGCATGCGGTAACGCATCCATGCGTCAGCATCTCCAAACGAATACTGCCGAGGGTCAGGCATCGCCGACGTCGAGAATCGACCTGGTGCTCTGCTCAAAGAAGTCTCAGCAATGTCCTCGAAGTGGTAGGAATGACGAGGAGGTGAACTCTGAGGGGGCGAGGAAGGCTCTTCGTACAATGGCCTCGAGGGATAAGGCCGTGGCTGGGAGTGTCGTCTCATACCGAAGAAGCCCTTCATTTTAGAGAGCAAGCTCTCCGTGACACTCTTCGTCACGCTCTCCGTGACGGCCTTCACGATGTGAGTCGTGAATCCCTTCTCGGACGTGTCGAACAAGATCCTCTCGAAGTCACTCCGACGATAAATAGGTGGATCATCGTCCACCACTCTCTCAGATGCATGTGCAGCTCGAGACTCAGGAGGAGTAGTATCTCGAGCAGGAGGAGAAGCACCTCGAGGAGGAATAGGAGGAGAAGCACCTCGAGGAGGCGGAGAATTATGTCGAGCTTTCCGAGATTTACGTCTCTCTAGTCTCTCTGCTGAAGAGCTGGGCGTGACATCGTCACGCGTGCGGATACCTGTCGCCGCCTTCTTGAACGTCTTGGCCACGCTTTCGGTCACACGATCCACAAGCTTCTTCTTCTTCTTCTCCATCTGCTTCTTCGATGCCGGTGCTCGTGCCGGCGCCGCTGCGTGAGTTAAGCGGAGGGGAGGCTGGTACGGGACGGCATACAGCTCACCGGCCTCCGTCAAACTCCTGTAATACATCATCTCCTCCTCCTCCGGTGTCGGTGTGAGGGTCTCGTGCACTTCAAGCTAAAAGAAAACAATTAAAAAAAATTATTAGATATTCGATAAAATTATTAATTCAAAATTATTAACGAAACAGATTGACGGTTATCTGCTCATCATCCTCGAAGTAATCCGTGAAATCGAAGTTAGTCTTCCTCTGCGTCCAATGCAAAAACCGGGGCCTTCGCGTCTCTCGGCTCCGAGTAGCGCACTGTCTCCCTAAAGCAGGAAAGGCCTCGAAGGCCCAACACTGGAAGGCCCAAACTGGACCGTAAAAGTGATAAGCCGCTTTCTCGGCCTGATCAGCTGTCATCCCAGTAATGCTGATGTAGTGCGAGAAGTTCTGGAACGTGTAAGAACCCCAAGGAAACCACTCCCAGCCATCGTAATCCTCCACCAGTGTCCAGACCCAGTTCTCGACATCCAGTTTCTCTCGACCAATCAGAACGAAGTAGAGAATCAAGATGTTGGCAACCTTGAAATAATCATTTAGGTCGTTGCCCATCCGCAGACCATTGAACGAACTGAGCAGTGCTTCAATCTTCATCACTCTGCAACGGAATAACCTCCGATGGATGCCTGTAATGGGAGCTTCGTGACCTTTGTCTGTGGGATCGAAGTTACTATCCCCAAAGCGCAGGCCGGTGATCAGGGCGTATTCTTGTGCTCGGAACTTCACAATACGATCCCCGATAGCAAACCAGTGCTCAAACTCTGGTATTCTGCTCTTGCTAACGATCTCTCTCGATAGCAGTTTGTGCAGAGGTTTGTTCGATCGGTCTGCACTGGGCATGGTAAGGAACTGACTGAAAAGATACGTCTGTTCGTACTCCGCGAGGCCCTCGTCCCCACCCACTTCCCTCAGAGTATCTTGTACGTTTTTCAAAACGCCGCGTCGATCGCCGCAATTGATCGCTCTCGAAATGTCGACGAAATCCGGTCTCCTCCATCGGAAACCAGCCTGCACAAATGGAGAAGAAGCAATTAAAAACAAATTAATAGCATTAAAAAACAAAAAAAAAAAAAAGTTTCTGCCTCCATCGACCAACGTATTCGAGTAACCCCATCGACCAACGTATTCGAGTAACCCCATCGACCAACGTGTTCGACCAACCCTTTCAATTAACCCCATTCGATTAACACCATCGACTAATCAAGAGATGACTGCTCGAAGAGGTTAATCGAATGGGTTAGTCGACGGGGTTGGTCGAATGGCACTAATCAAGAGCTGACTACACGAATTGGTTAGTCGATGGTTTACCCGAATTAGAGTAGAGTTCGGGTTACTCGAATTCAAGTAACCGTTCGAGTAATCATAGTTACTCGAACGTCTGTTACAAAAAAAAACAGAGGTTACTCGATTCGAGTAACCATAAACAAAATCGGAAAAATCAAATTTTCAGAACAATTATGGTCACATTACAGTTCTAAATCAACAAACAACTCAAACAAGCATCGAAAACACCATATAATCCATCAAAATTGCTCGAAATTTCGAAAAGAAAAATCGAAAAAAAGGGTTTCGGATTCGGGAATTACCGGAGGTTGGAGAGCCGGTTCTTGTTGTTGTTGCTCCTCCTCCTCTTCTTCATGCTCGGACGCCGTCGATGACATCTCCGGTGATGAATTGTTCGAAATCGTTGCTGAAGTTTCAAAGGAGGCGGCGGTTTCGTGGAGAGAGAAAAGAAAAAGAGGGGGACCAATTTTTTTTGTGTTCTTTTATTCTTTTTTGTATTTTTTTATTAAGTTTGAGGGGTATATTAGACCATTCTATTACAATTGGTGTAAAAAACTTCTAATTTTATAACCTAGCACAAAAAACACACAATACTTATCATTTTGACCAAAAATCCACAGGCCTCTTTAATTTATTAATAACGTTAAGCATTGCGTACCGCTCTTATTAATACTTCAAATCCTCACCGACCACACTGTTAATATTTCCGCACGAATGCTATTTGCACATCAATGCGACGGCATCGATGTGACAAATAGTATTCCTTAATTTTTTATTTTTTATTTATTTTTATATTTTAATTATTTAATATAAATATATTAATTTTATAATAAAAACACGTTTTTCGAAAATATTAATTAAAATTCATTTTTACCAAAAGTAAATATTTTTACATTTTTGAAATCTACAAAATGCGTAAGTAATATAAAAATTAATTTTAAATATCAATTAATTCATGCGTTTCTACTTAATCGAACACGCAATTAAATTCATCCCGATTGTCAAAACATATTAAATTTTTAGTTTCTGAAAATTGCGCAATAAATATAAACAAATACAACACACTTCTAAAGTATAAAATTGTCATAAAAACTTTCAAACACCTTAATATAAATAAATTATACTATAAAATACTTATTATACTTTAAAATATTCAATAAATAATTAAAATACTAAAATAAGTTTAGCGCAATTACACACTTTGTTTGCCTTAACATTTTCATATGTTAAAAAAATTGATTACATTAGAAAACATATAGAAATAAAGTTTGATATAAATTTAAATTAGAAAACAAACAATAATTATACTAATAACATATTTTTCAAAAAAAATTGAAAAACTGATTTTTTTTAGCTTGTTTTTTGACATCTTTGTCAGCCTCAAATTGATCATTCCGTTGTTGTGCATTATTGTTGTGCAAATAATTGTATTTATTCATTTGTTCTTGAAATTGAAACTCTAAACCATATGCAGATGAGTCTCTTCTTTCCATCCAATATTTTGATATCCACGGCACTGGATGATAGTCGGATCTCATATGCAACTGAAATAAAAGTTATAGTTATTATCTGCAAAAAATAAATTATAAATTATATAATAAAAACCATGAGTTTTTTTTCTTACCAATATCCAATGATTAAAATTGTTGACGTGCCCTAACACCACCCTTGCGCTCGGAAGTGCATGATAAGGTTTCAAAGCTACAGGAGGACATAAATATCCGCCAGTTTCTCCGAATGTCATTATGAAGATATTATATGTAGTTGCAGCCACGTATCCACAGTCAGGTACTGAGAAATAGTTAGCCGGACTGCATGGACCATCGAAGTGATTAATAGTTTGGTCCAAGGATGACATGGTTGTAAGACCACCTATAACATTATCATATAATTCTGTTCTTTCGCGGAGATCACGTAGCATATCACCTCTTATTGTACGCCATTGATCTTCATTTCCAAGGACTGCTAGAGCAACAACTCTAAAACCGCAATTACCGTCTCCAACCACATCCGTGTATGATTCAATATATTCTCTTATGTAGGGAGGAAAATATTTCTCCATCTTAGAGCCTCGTAATGTTACCCGTGACTCACTTTGGCGAACGCTACTGTAGCGCGGTGAAATCTGTTGAGAATTTAAGAAACTTGAAGGTGGGGAGTTTGGAGAGGGTGGTCTTGGACCGTGTGAAAAGCTCGCCCGATGTTGATTCTCTTCAGGAGAGCTCGTCCAAAGATATGATGTGCTATTTCTATGATGAGTTTCAGGTGGAATATCCTGATATGCATTTGTGGCCGCCACTCTTCCCTTACCCTTTGGCTTTTTAGAACTCTTTAGTCCGACAACTTTACACCATTTCTCCCATCCTGAAGGTTCACGGTCGGTGCTTGGAGGCTTCTTATAAGGTTCAACTGCCGCTGGTGCACTAACGTATTCTGTGTCTTTGAATAATTTTTTCCTCGTGGTAGTACCACTTGAAAAATCTATATTCAATGTTCTCCAGTAAATATCAATATTATCTAAAGGGATACTCTGTCCGCATGACATGTACTGAAGAAGCCTGCAATTGCACGGAATACCGTGTGTCCTCCACAGATAACACCCGCATTTATTTTGACCTAGATCTCTTGCCCCTTCTGCGATTATCAGTTCGAAAGCCTTAAACGTGACGTTGCGAACTAGATTCCTGAACAATTTGCAGTTTAACACATCAGTCCTCGTCTTGTTGGCGTTAATCATCGATTGTTTTTTTATCTCCCCTATTTGCAACTCCATGACTTGATGAATTTGGTCGAACACATAGTCAAATGTGCAATTACTGCCGTCGAGATTGGCTTTCACCCTGTGATGCTCTTGTTCAGCCCTGTAATTCAAGTACAAACAGGTTTCACATAAGAACTCGTAATATTATATATATATTTATATATATATATATATATATATATATATATATATATATATATATATATATATATATATTACAAATATTTATATAAACAAATATATTTAAAATAATTGTAGGTTTACCTGTTTGTCGTGTAGTTTCCATAGTTCAGTCGATGATCGATATGCGCACTTAAAACTCTGTGTGCATGCTTCGAAAGCCACGTCTTTTCACAATAGCGAATTAGTCCAGGATAGTGCTCGTATTGTTGCTTTACCCATTCCCATCTAAGCAAAAATTCTTCATGTGTAGCTGCTTCAATTGCCCAATTCCATCGATGTTTGAAACATTCAGCAAATTCTTTATTGAAACCTGGTTGTTGTAGAGCCCTTGTTAGAACACATTGCTCTATGTGGCGCCTGCATAACTGTTTCTGAGAATTTGGAAATATTTTATCCACGGCTTTCATCAACGCGATATCCCTATCCGTAAGGACAATTGTAGGTTCAACACTCTCATACAATCCCCGAATAAATTGCAAGACAAATTCAAAGTGGTCTTGTGTTTCACACTGCATAAATGCGTATGCTATGGTGAACGTCTTGTTTGTGCTTGTTGCCCCAACTGCCTCAAGTAATGGCATATCGTACACGGTCGTTTTGTACGTGTTATCGATAATCAGTACTTGCGGGTATGTGTTTATCATTGCGTAAGAGTCTGGGTGGCTGAAAGCAACATCTTGTAGTTCGTTACTGCCATCTACCGTTCGAAAATCGTACCTGATTTCCACCGCCGTACAAACATCTATTTAAGTGAAATGAATATTTTTAAAATATAAAGTGTGTTAATATGTTTACCTGTAATTTCGCTTATCCAGTTCGTGGAAGTAGTTTTGTGTGGGGGTTCTCCCTTCCCGTCTTTCAGTCCTTATATTGTTGATGACATTGTTCACCCTCTTAATATCTGTAACATTGGTTGGATCGCGTCTCTTTATATCGGCCAACATGTTGCGTGGACTTATATGAAGCAGTTCATGACATTGTATCTCCTTAAGTTGGCTGGGTGTTAAGGTACCCAGTCTCGATCCCTCTGCAAATTCCGGGAATGGATGATTGTGTGTCCCGGTCTTAACATCGATGCGCCAAAGATCCTGATCGGTATCATATTGCCTAACAACTAAACAAAATCCACACGAATTTCTTTGTGTTTTCGTGTTTCTTTCATTTTTGTTTTTTGAAGAAGGTCTATATAGTCCACCTTGACTACATACATACCTTATCTTATGTGCTTTAGAATCGCGAATGGCTAAAGTGATATTTCGCATACCCGCAATCCACTGAACATATGACTTCACTATTTCTTTCCCTTTTATACCCTCTACCGGATTTTAAAAATCGCTCGTGATATCCTCAAATACATAACCCACATCATAAAAAGAACTCATTTCAAATTGCGGTCGCTACCCCTCGTCTACATTAAAAGTGGAAATTTTGTATTAATAGTCTTATACAATATTATGATCAATAACAATAAATTATAATTTAATTACTCCCTCTCATTTTATATAATTGATGTTCTGAAAATTTACACTAAAATCTAACTACTGACTTCATTGTTTTAGAATTTAAAATAAAAGAATTTTAATTTTTCAATGAATTTGCTGTTACATTTTTTATTTAAGAAGAGAAGTTATTAGTATGTGATCACGGTATATCAAGAAGAAAAGTTATTAGTATGTGATCACGTACTCTAAGTATATATTGTGAATACAATTACTCATCCTGAGATAATCATCTAATAAATATATTATTTTTATAATATATCAAGAAGTATAGGTATATCAAGAAAAAATTAATAATAC
This sequence comes from Euphrasia confusa, assembly GCA_954870475.1. Classification (NCBI taxonomy): domain Eukaryota; kingdom Viridiplantae; phylum Streptophyta; class Magnoliopsida; order Lamiales; family Orobanchaceae; genus Euphrasia; species Euphrasia confusa. Next base: position 27,571,308 of record OX940970.1, on the reverse strand, counting down.
ATTATAGGAATATTAGTATGTAAAAACTAATTTAGAAAAATAAAATATGAACTGTGAATTTTTACCCAACCTAAAATTATGATTATAACTAGCATACATATATTAAAAACTGTGCAAAACTCAATAACGACAATTAAATAAATGAGAGAGGATAATTAAAATGATATATAAAGTAAACAAAAAAAGTATATATATACAATATAATACACTAACTACTCATAAAAAATGATAACGAAACAACGAAAAACATTCAAACCACTTGCCTTTAATTTGTTGTTTTTGTTAGAAATATGAAGTTTACGGGCTGATTTGCTAGCTCTCCTCCTTAATTGATTTTCAGCAAAATTAAGCTTTCTTCTCTCTCCCTCTCTTTCTTTGTTTGATGTTTATCAATTTATTTTATAAATGATCTTCCATTCGTTGTTTTTATAGACGGTAGGACGGACACGAATGACAGTTGTTTTATCAATTTCGGATTGCAGTGAATTTATAAATTGATTAGGAATGCAGTACGCTTATAAATTATAATATATAAAAATATATTAATTTTATAATAAAAAACACGCTTTTCGAAAACATTAATTAAAACTCATTTTTATGAAAATGTAAAAATATTAGATATTTGAAACCTACAAAATGCGCACGTAATATAAATATCAATTATGTCATGTGTTTATACTTACTTGTGCACGCAATTAAATTTATCCAGAATTTCAAAACATATTACGATTTTTTTTTTCAGAAAATTGCGCAATAAATATAAACAATTACATTTTTTTGTTAATAGCTTAAAAGTGTGTAACGGTCTTAAACTTATTTTAGTATTTTAATTATTTATTAAATGGTCTTAAACTTATTTTAGTATTTTAATTATTTATTAAATATTTTAAAGTATAATAAGTATTTTATAGTATAATTTATTTATATTAAGGTGTTTGAATGTTTTTACGACAATTTTATACTTTAGAAGTCTCTTTGTATTTGTTTATATTTATTGCGCAATTTTCAGAACAAAAAAATTAATATGTTTTTACAATCGTAACGAATTTAATTGCGTGTACGAATAACTAGAAACGCATAAATTACTTGATATTTAAAATTGATGTTTATATTAACTGCTTATTTTGTATATTTCAAAAATGTAAAAATATTTTATTTTGGAAAAAATAAATTTTAATTAATGTTTTTATTATAAAATTAATATATTTATATTAAATAATTAAAATATAAAAAAAAGTAAAAAAAAAAAATTAAAACAACGTCACATCGATGCTGTCGCATGTGAAAATAGCATCACTCATATTTCCGGTCTCCATTTTCCCCAAATCAGAAACAAAACCCTGACCATGGGCGGCGAAGAAGCAGAGAAAACCCGAGAATGGCGTCTGCCGGACGACCTAACAAGGACGATTCTACTGAGAGTTCCGGCGAATGACCTCATTTGCTACAAGCTCGTTTGCAAGCTCTGGTGTTCCTTAATCTCATCGCCGGATTTCGTCTCCGACCAAATCGACTGGGCCAATTCCGATCCCTCGGGGAGCCATGTCCTCCTTTTTCATATCGATCCTCCCTACATAACTTCAGATTATTCCCCGCCGCGTTCCATCAGATCTGTTCTGTACTTTGTAGCTCCGCACATGGTTGTCATTGGCTCAGTCAACGGATTGATCTGCATCGTCGGCAAAGGAGTCGGTATCCAGAAGGAAATGAAAAATGACGATATCTGGATATTGAACCCGGTCACCGGACATATCATGAAGCTCCCGCTCCCCTCTAAATCTCCATGTGATGGAGGTACTGTTTCTTACTATGACCGTGTTGGAAATCGTGATGGTAATGCTTATTTTGTGTTTTGGTGGGATGGTGATTATAAGCTTGCTAAGATTGTTCCCAAATCGGACTATGCAAACACCACTGTAGCTTCTGTGTGGTTTTCCAGTTCTCCTGAAACCTGGAGTCAGATTCATGTGGGTTTCGAGGGCAATCTTCTGCACCCATCTCACTATCCTAGTGGATGTGATGTTGTTGTTGGGGATTTTGCTTATTGGATCGTCTTTAAAAGTAGCCATCGTCGTGATTTGCTTGTATTGTCTCTCAATTTGAAAACGCTAGCACTATTGCTGTACGAATTTCCGTTTCCAGTGCATTACAACAGCCATTCCTCACCCGATAATATTTATGAGAAGCTTGTGTATAAAAGGAGCTACGTCTTGTTTGCTGCAAACTGGAAAGGGGAATTCGCTTTGGCAGAAAGAATGGATCATGATTATAAATATCATGTGTGGACTATGGATGTTGTCGAAGGTTGGAGTGAGAAATATTCCTTTGATTATCCTGTCTTACAGTGGATAAGGATGTGAGTGGGAAAACAGTTGTGATGATAACAGTCTATTCAGAAGAAAGCGAAATACTGTGTGGTGACCCTCGAGAATGTGGAATAGCCATATACAACATTGAAACGGGAGAAGCTGAGGTGATCGAAGATTTCATACTAGGTCATCTTGTGGATTCAGCTCATGACTTTGTGGGAAGCTTTGCGTCCATTGAGGGGTTTAAACCCATTGAAGATGCTGAGAACTTCAGGGTCTTTTGGCCGTATCCTTCTGTATCCAGTGAGTTTAAAATCTTTTTATTATTGGAGTATTATTTAATTGACTTTTGAGTTTGATATTTTTAATGTAATTGCTAACACAAAACACAATATTTTGTGCATTTGTTATTTTTTTTTTTTTGCAGGAACAAACGGAAAATTTGAAAAAAGGTTTTGAAGAATTGAGTGGCATAATTGTGACTTTCCTGTAAGTTGGGTGTAAATATTTACTTTATATTGCAGCTTTGGTGATTGCTTGCTGCCTTTTTTTTTCTTAGTTTTTTTGAATGTTAATGTATAAATTCACATGTTTTTTTTCATATTATTCCATCAATGTATTCTGAGCATTATTTTTTTTCACAGGATGTGTTGAAGATGAAACTACAAAAAAAAAAGGTGGAGTTCAAATTTCATAGTGCTTGTCGCAGCAAGTAGGAAGTAGTAAGCAGCAGCAACAATGGTAGTGGTTTTGAGTTGTGCAATGTGTGTTCCTATTTTACTTTTAAATGAAGTTCTTAGATTGGAGCAATCAATGAAATGAATGATGTATAAAGATTTTTATTTCTAAAAAGTTTTGGAGTAAAAATGTGCTACTCGATATGGTTATCAAATGCCTAAGTCGCTCTGACTAGTCGATTATAAGTTGACACCTCATTTTTTATACATATGTTTACTTGTTTTAATGTATAATAAAATAATTAAACATAATATTAATAATATGTTAAAAACCATGTAAGAAAAACATGAACTAGTAATATACTAGTGACAATTTAGAAAAATGATTTTTCTTTGCAACCATTGTTGCTTTTTTCAATAAACTTTGTTTAGAGATGAAATTAAATGAAAATATCATACAACTTTTTTCAATAAACTTTGTTTAGAGATGAAATTAAATGAAAATATCATACAACTACTACAACTATAAGGCAATAATACCTTATGTTTTGTAGCATGGAGCTAGTAAACGAAGAGTCAAATGCATTGTAGGAGTATAATAAAAGTAGACTAAATCGACGAGTCCCAATGTACATAGGCACCTATAACGAAGCGTTTTAGTTTTTCGATATTTGGAGTGCGTTTTATGTGCTGTGGTAGTATGCATGCTTTAGGTTTTATTTTGCGTTTAATATCATGTTCAATCGATTAAAACGTAACCTGCATGCTATGTCTCATAAAATGAGTTATCGCCTTGTCCAAAAGGGCACACCCCCTAAAGCTCTTGATCATCAATTGGTAGGTTCCGCCTCCGCGGGGTGCTATATTTTTTATCTTGAGATAAGGTGAGGGTAGAGGAACAACGAGGCCTCTACAACGTGTTTTTGGTTTCTCATCGACGAACCCACTGCAGGCGTGGTAGTCGAGGCGAGGAGATAAGAATGTGATTCTTATCGACCGAGAGTGTTATTGTCGATAGTGGGACTATTGAAATAACATTGACAATGAGATTGTCTACCTATCCTGGATTTTTTGAGTGTCAAGCTCTCCTTGGCTCGAGAAATTGCGAGATGAGGATCTTGGAATTGTTTTGTCCTAGAGACACCAATGTTGGACATTGGAGGACAAAATAGACAACTAATTAAGTGTTCGAGGAACGACTTGTTGTCAAACTTTTGAATGTTTACTTAATACTTGCTTATTTCTTTATGTAGTTAATATATCTCATCTAAACTCTATCACCCAAGTTACTATGCGTTCAATCCTTGAGAAGGAAATCCTTGAGAAGGAAAAACTGAACGGTACTAACTTTCTCGATTGGCATCGAAACATGAGATTGGATCTCAAATTTGAAAAACGAGAGAATGCTAATGAAACTCCAATTCCTGTGCTTTCCGAAACGAATATCGTTCTGCACTCGTTGCATGATGGTTATGACTCCTTGAGGACGAACTATCATGTGAACGGAGTACATAGATCGTTGATGGATCTACATAGTCATTTGGAGACTGTAGACCCTACGATCAAGAACAACTCTGGGAGAGATGTTCTTATGATAAAGGAATGTGGAATTTCTAAAAGGAAGAACAAATCCAAGTCCATTGGCAAGGGTAAAGATGTTGCTGCACCTAAGGCCAAAGACAAGAAGACTTCGGTGGGACCAAAGTGCTTCTATTGCGATGGTGTGAGCCATTTCAAAAGGGATTGTTTTAAATAAAAGGAAGATATGAAGAATGGGGTTTCCCCTTCATCTTCAAGTATCTATGTTGTAGATATACACCTTGCTAACACTACTTCATAGGTATTAGATACTGGTTGTGGGACTCACATTGTTAGATGTGTGGAGGGCCTACAAAGAAGTAAGAAGTTAGAGAAAGGTGAAGTCCATCTACGTGTGGGGAATGGAGCGAGGGTCGCTGCATTAGCCGTAGGGTCTTATTGTTTATCGTCGCCCTCGGGGCTCGTGCTAGAACTTAATAATGTTTATTTTGTTCCTAGTATCACTATGAATATTATTTCCATTTCAGCATTGGATGTTGAAGGATTTAATTTTACGATTATTAACGGAATTTTTTCGTTGTTTAATCGTAATATATTCTATGGTATGACACGTCTAGAGCGGGGCTTATACGTGCTCGATTTAGATAAACGAATATACAACATAAATACCAAACGAGCTAAATCAAACGAGATTAACGAAACGTACCTCTGGCACTGTCATTTGGGCCATATAAACAACAAGCGTGTTGAGAAACTCCTCAAGGAGGGTGTTATAAAATCATTTGATTTGAAATCATTTGATACATGCGATATGTCTATTAGGCAAAATGACGAAATCACCACTTCTGGGAACTGGTGAGCGAGCTAGTGACCTATTGGGCCTACTACACACTGATGTGTGTGGACCAATGAGTTCACCGACACGAGGTGGTTACGTGAAAATCAACTTGGCAAGACGATAAAAGTTCTTCGATCGGATCGAGGCGAATATCTGAGTCAAGAGTTTGACGATCATCTAGTGAAGTGTGAGATTAGATCTCAACTCACACCTTCTGGAACTTCTCAGTTGAATGGAGTGTCTGAGAGAAGGAATCGAACTTTGTTGGAAATGGTTCGATCTATGATGAGCTCGGCTAAACTTCCTATATCCTTTTGAGGACATGCACTCTCTACTGCTGCTCTAATACTGAATAAGACACCGTCAAAGGCTGTGAGTAAGACACCATATGAGATATGGAGCGGGAGGGTCCCGAATCTGTCTTATCTTAAGATTTGGGGTTGCGAAGCCTACGTCAAGAGAATTATCTCTAGTAAGCTTGAACCCAAGTCTGACAAGGTTTTCTTTGTGGGTTAACCAAAAGAAACCCGAGGATATTATTTCTACAATCAATCGGAGAACAAAGCTTTTGTTGCTCGCGATGGTATCTTTCTGGAAAAGTTATTCCTTTCTAAGAAAGATAGTGGGAGTAAAGTTGTTCTGGAACGAGTTCCACGATGAACAACCAGTTACCGAGGAAACAAACGACGAGGTCGTGGTGATTCCTCAAGCCGTGGAGGTGGTAACTATTCCTCGTAGGTCGAAAAGAATTAGAACTCAACCCGATAGATACATAGGTATCTTAAGGGACGAGAGATATAAGGTTCTTCTCTTAGAGAGTAACGAACCATCGACCTATAGTCAAGCCTTGAATAGTCCGGATTCCGAGAAATGGCTGAGAGCCATGAAATCCGAAATGGACTCCAAGTCCGATAGGATACTTCTTGCCATTGCCACTCATTGATTATGAGATTTGGAAAATGGATGTTAAAATCGCCTTCTTGAACGGAGTTCTGAAGAGGATGCGTATATAACACAACCTAAGGGTTTTATCGATCCAAAAAGGGCTAAGAAGGTATGCAAGCTTAAGAGGTCCATTTATGGACTTAAGCAAGCATCTCGGAGTTATCTGCGTTTCAACGAAGCCGTAATGGGATTCGACTTTAAACGAAACCCAGAGGAATCTTGTGTATACAAGAAGATCAGTGGGAGCGCAATCGTTTTCTTGTGTTGTATGTCGATGACATACTTCTTATAGGAAATGACATTCCGATGTTGAACTCTGTGAAGGAGGGGCTCGGAAAGTGTTTCTCTATGAAGGATCTGGGAGAAGCACAATACAATACACATGACAAGTCTTTAAGCAAGACTCAGTGTCCGCAAGGAGCTGATGAGCAAAAGAGGATGTATAATGTTCCTTATGCTTCGGCAATAGGATCGATTATGTATGCCATGATATATATGAGGCCAGGCATATCGTATGCTTTGAGCATGACGAGTCGTTTGAAATCAAACTAGGGTGAGGCGCATGGGATGTGGCCAGAAATATTCTCAAGTGCCTTAACCGGACAAAGGAGAATTATCTTGTCCATTGAGGGACAAGAGTTAGAAATGACGAGATATACAGACGCGAGTTTTCAGACGATTTTCGATCTCTATCTGGATATGTCTTTTGTCTGAATAAAAGTGTTGTTTGTTGGAATAGTTCCAAGCAAAGCACTATCGCTGACTCAACTACAGAGTCTGAGTACATTGCGACCTCGGAGGCTGCAAAGAAAAGTGTATGGATGAAAAAGTTCCTCGAGGAGCTTGGTGTCATCTCTAGAGCTGCCAAATCTTTAATTCTCTATTGTGATAATAGTAGAGCTATAGCCTAGGCACAAGAGCCGAGGGATCACCATCCAAACACGTGCTCAGAAAGTTTCACATTCTTCGCGAGATCGTGGAGAGAGGTGATATTGAAATTTGCAAAGTGGCAACCGAGGATAGCGTTGCTGACCCATTCACCAAACCTCTCCCGCAGTCAAAGCATGAGGCTTTAAGTACTGCGATAGGAATTAAACGTCTTGGAGACTTAATTCTTATGTTGTAATTTATTTACAAACGGAGATTGTAAAGTAAACATTCAAGGTTGATTGAAAAATCAACTTATTCATATTTTCATGGTTTGGATTATATGAACTGTTCAACGTAAATTTTAAATTTTATCTGAGTTATGTGATAATGTCACATAATGAGGCTCAGTGATTGAACAAAAAAAATTAAAATCAACTTAAGTCCCTAATCTAGATCGCCGTGTACGAACAGACACAATGGATCAATATAAAGATTAGATTGCAAGTTGTACTATAGCGCCACCTCATGGGCTAGACGTGGGACGTCGAGTACAATTGTATAGACAACAGCTGGGAGCTAGGTGTCGGACGTGACTCGCCTAAGAATGGTATTTAAGGCAGTGTGTCATAATATCGATTCTTATAGCTTTCGGACGTCTCCTCAGACCTGAGTAGTCTATAGTAGCTACATTGTGAAATGTTGTGTTTTGACGCTGTCAAACGTTCTCGGTAAAACGAAACTATAAAGATAGTCGTTGGATACCTCAAGAAGCAAGTGGGAGTACTTAGATTGACAAGATGGGATTATCCTCCTACGGGGTAAGATTAAATGTCTTAAAGGCCACTCGGAGAGTTGGGATTGCAAAACTGCGTGGCCACGCCCGGATCTGTATCATAGTGATCATCCGGTTCGCAATCCGCTCATATATCCGAGAAAGGTTCGAACGGAACGAGGGTGACACTGGTCTTACCTCTAGTTCGAACTTAGACATCAAGCGATAAGGGAAACGTGGATACACACTGGATCTGAAGTCCAAGTGGGAGATTGTTGGATTTATGTCCTTCAATCCATGTGTATTGTATCGAAACAAGCTATGTAGTGCGTCCTGTGTAGATGGATCGATTGGGCGACGTTAAGTGTCGAGTCGTAAACTTGAACTTAATAGTCGACGATCAAGCCAAATGAGTCACACGACCCTATCGATCATGTATACTTGGAGTATATAAACCTTTGTTGGGAATCGAGGTTGAACGACGGAAAAAACGGAGAGAAAAACGGAGCCGAGCGACTTTTTGTACATAGTGTCGGCCGACACCCATTTTGCCTTTGGGTGATGTCAGCCGACACCATAAACAAAATGAGGCGGTTGACTTTTTCTAAGGGTGTCGGCCGACACCCAATTTGCCTAAGTTGGTGTCGGCCGACATGTGCTGGAATTTGGTAATTTTCGGCCGCGTCTTTTTCTTTCCAAATTCTATTCAACCCTAAACTCTCTCCTACCTCCTCCTATATAAAGAGGACATTATACCCACGATTTTGGCTGCTATTCTACATGAAATATATTATTTCACAAGCAACAAAATACGAGGGAGACGAGAGAATCGAGTGGGACTCGATATTGTTGAAGGGCTTCCACGTTCGTTGATCAAGGAGGGTTCGTGCAACGAATTGAGGCCGGGTACGTTCGCGGCTGTCCATCTACGCGTGAGCTATATACATACAAGAATTACAAGGTACATAATTCTTTACTAACTCGATTAATTGTTCTTACTACATACGTGCGCACTAGATCCATGATTAGGGTTTTACGTGTTTATGCATGATTCTTTCTTCCGCACCTTTTCATGCTTGTAAAATACGTAAATCCATCTATTGGGGTATGGATGAGATTCATACAAAATCCCAACAGTGGCCATACCTTATTGGTGAACAACACATAAACTCTATTTTGTATATTATATAAAGAGTCTTGTTGGTGAACAAGACCTAAGACATAAACTCTAGTATCTTATATAAAGAGTATGGTGAACAAGACATAAATCCTAGTTTGTATCATATATAAAGAGTAAAAATGAAATATAACAATTATATTTTTCTCTCATATTCTCTTTGTCTAATATATTATTCTCTCAATTCCTTTTAAGTTTGTAACACAATTAAAAAAAATCCAATAATTTTGATTTCAATGAATTACTTAAATCAATTTCAATGAATTCTTAATTATGTGATAAGGATTTTTTAAAAACAATGGGAGTTAGGTTTTTTTAAAAACAATGGGACTTAGGATTTTTTTTATTATCATTAATTAATAAAATAATTTAAATGACACATCATAAAATAATTGTACCTATCAAATTATACCTCTTCATCCCAATGGTTTGGGTACAATTTTTTCTCTTTATACATGTGGGACCCACATGTATAAGACACATATCAAATTGTACATGGTATCTAAACTTTGATAATCAAATTTCTCTCTCCTCAATTGTACTCACATCCCAATGGTGTATTTAGGTACAAATTGTTGGCAATTTATACCTTGTTCATAGGAGGACGATTCTAATTGTACACTCATGATTATATCTTCATGTATTTTTTGATAAATATTTATTAGGTATGCTAATATATTCATTGTTATGTTAATTTAATGTTTATAATAATTATTTTTTGAAATGAAGATTTTTTATTATTAAATGATGATTTTTATATTTTAAAGGGTACTATTTATATCGTAAGGAGTATGATATAGGTATTGCAAATTGTTGCTAGGATTTGTACCTATCATGGGGATGCTCTAAGCATTACGAAAATCTCAATTGTACCCACATCCCAATGGACCTACAGTTGGGAATGCTATAAGCATTACGAAATGCAATTAGTCGCATACGCTGAATGCTTAGAATTCTGGCCGCACTCCGCACTGCTAATTTCAAAGAATTTTGTCTCCGTATTTCCCCAGAAAACAAAACCCTAACAATGGAAGGCGAGAAAATCCGAGAATGGCGTCTGCCGGACGACCTAACAAGGATGATTCTACTCAGAGTTCCGGCGAATGACCTCATCCGCTACAAGCTCGTTTGCAAGCTGTGGTTGTCCTTCATCTCTTCGCCGGATTATGCCTCCGACCAAATCAAGTGCGCCAATTCCCATACCTCGAAGAGCCATACCCTCCTTTTTCATATCGATCCTCCCTACATAACTTCAGGTTATTCCCCGCCGCGTTCCATCAGATCTGTTCTGTACTTTGTAGCTCCGTACATGGTTGTCGTTGGCTCAGTCAACGGATTGATCTGCATCGTCGGCAAAGTCAGTATCCAGAAGGGAATGACTAATGACGATATCTGGATATTGAACCCCGTCACCGGAAATATCATGAAGCTCCCGCTCCCCGCTGAATCTCCTAGTGATGAAGGTGCTGTTTATTACTATGACCCTGCTGCAAATTGTGATGGTAATGCTTATTTTGTGTTTTGGTGGGATGGCGAATATAAGCTTGCTAAGATTGTTCCCAAATCGGACTATGCCAACACCACTGTAGCTTCTGTGTGGGTTTCCAGTTCTCCTGAAACCTGGAGTCAGATTCATGTCGGTTTTGATGGCAATCTTCGGCGCCCGTCTCAATATCCTAGTGGATGTGATGTTCTTGTTGGGGGTTTTGCTTATTGGATCGTCTTTAAAAACCGTCGCGATTTGCTTGTATTGTCTCTCAATTTGAAAACCCTAGCACTATCGCTGTACGAAATTCCGTTTCCCGTGCATCACAACAGCCTTTCCTCACCCGATAATATTTATGAGATGCTCGCGTCTAGATGGAACTGCGGCTTGTTTGCTGCAAACTGGAAAGGGGAATTCGCTTTGGCAGAAAGAATGGATAATGATTATAAATATCATGTGTGGACTATGGATGTTGACCAAGGTTGGAGTGAGAAATGTTCCTTTGATTATCCTGTCTTGAAGTGGATAAAGGATGTGAGTGGGAAAGCAGTTGTGATGATAACCGTCTATTCAGAAGAAACCGGAATACTGTGTGGTGACCCTCGAGAATGCGGAATAGCCTTATACAACATTGAAACGGGAGAAGCTGAGGTGGAAGATTTCATACTAGGTCATCTTGTGGATTCGGCTCATGACTTTGTGGGAAGCTTGGCGTCCATTGAGGGGTTTAAACCCATTGAAGACGCTGAGAAGTTCAGGGTCTTTTGGCCTTATCCTTCTGTATCCAGTGAGTTTAACATCTTTTTATTATTGGAGTATTATTTAATTGACTTTGGAGTTTTATATTTTTATTTAATTGCTTACACAAAACACAATATTTTGTGCATTTGTTATTTTTTGTAGGAACAAACGGAAAATTTGAAGGGTTTTGAAGAATTGAGTGGCATAATTGTGAATTTCCGGTAAGTTGGGTTTACATATTTCCTTTACATCGCAGCTTTAGTGATTGCTTGTCGGCTTTTTTTTCCTTAGTTTTCTTGAATGTTAATGTATAAATTCACATATATTTTTTTCATATTGTTTCATGTAATCTGAGCATTAAATTTTTTCATAGGATGTGTTGAAGATGAAACTACAAAAAAAAGGTGGTGTTCAAATTTCATAGTGTTTGTGGCAGCAAGTTGGAAGTAGTAATCAGCAGCAACAATGGTAGTGGTTTGGAGTTGTGCAATGTGTGTTCCTATTTTACTTTTAAATGAAGTACTTAGATTGGAGCCATCAATGAAATGAATGATGTATAAAGATTTTTAATTTTAAAAAGTTAGAGTAAAAAAGTGTCGCTCAATGTCAAAAGAGTTGTTAATCACTATGGTTATCAAGGGGCTAAGTGGCTCTGACTAGTCGTGATTATAAGTCGACATGCCATTATTTATACATAGGTTTACTTGTTTTAATGTACAATAATATAATTAAACATAATATTAATAATATGTTAAAAACCATGTAAGAAAAACATGAACAACATGAACTAGTAATATACTGTACTAGTGACAATTTAGAAAAATAAATTTTCTATATTATTTTAATTTTATACAGTTTTCTTTTTATACAGAATTTTTTATCCGTTGCTTTTGGTCCCAAAACGTAGCGCGTTGTTCCTTTTTCCAAGTAACTTTGGTTGGAGATGGTCTATTGAAATTAAATGAAAATATGATATAAGTACTAAAAATATAAGGCAATAATGATACTCATACTACCTTAAATGAAAATATCATAAAACTACTACAACTAATAAGGCAATAATACCTTAAATGTTTTGTTTGCATGGAGCTAGTAAACGAAGAGTCAAATGGAGTATAATAAAAGTAGACTAAATCGACGAGTCCCAATGTACATACGCACCTATAACGAAGCGTTTTAGTTTAACATATTTGTTGTGATAAAAATGAATTACTAGTAAAGCTCATTCTTGTTTTTTGTTTTTTAATTTTCATTTTAATTTTGATTTTAAGGCGAACGAGGATGTTGAGCTCAACGATGAAGAAGAAGAAAGAAGAAGCTAAAGATCCACATTTGATTGATTGGGTTTTATCGTGGTCCATAGCCGACATTATGAATCAAAATCTATACAAACACAAGGTACATATATAAATAAATTTTGTGTGTTCTCGTTCTTGTTTTTGTTCTTGTTTTTTGTTATGTAAAATGCATGATCTTTCCGCAGGTTCATCCGATTCCCGACACTTTCTCCTCCGTACAACAATACTTGAACTCCTTCGTTGTCCCCTTGCTCGAAGAGACGCGTGCCGACTTGCGTTCGAGCCTCATGGGTTTGCGATCCGCACCGTCGAGTCGAATATTCGATGTCCCGTCTAAACACTTATTATCAATAGGTTCGGAAGACACCAAGAAAATAGACGGGACGTATGAACCTGGGTGCGGTGATCTGATCGCGATAACCGAGGTCCGACCGAAGTGCATCGACGACTTGAACGGGTCCAAAAGACCTTACACCGTCGCTTATGTCCTGGGCATGAAGGACGATGATGTCACTTTGAAGATCCGTATCGTGTCTTCCAACCCTATCGATTTCGAAGAAGGGGATGCGATCTTCGCTGTGTATCTTACGAATTTAACGACAAATCGAAGGATTTGGAATGCCCTCCACCCTGGCGAAGGAGGGAATACGAAAATCGTAAGCTCTGTTCTCGACGTTTCTCCGTCTGAAGATAAATGTACCCTTTGCTCTAAGGCGACGATATTGCTTCCGGAAGCGATGCTGAACGATTCGCAGAGAGACGCTGTGTTGGATAGTGTTGCGTTGACCGAATGTGGTCACGGGAAGACTAGGGTCAAGATGCTGTGGGGCCCACCCGGAACGGGAAAAACGAAGACGATCGCCACGTTGGCGTTTGTCTTGTTACGGAAGAGGTGCAGGACGTTGATTTGTGCTCCGACGAATGTTGCTGTGCTCGGGATTACAAAGCGGTTGATGAGCTGTCTCGATGGGTATTTACTTCACGGGACTTACGGATTAGGGGATGTTGTTTTGTTCGGGAATGGGAAGAGGATGAAGATCGATGAGCATAGGGATCTTCACGATATATTTCTCGATAATCGTGTAAACGTATTAGGAAGTTGCTTCGTCCCTGAGACTGGATGGAGAGGTAGTCTTGATAAGATGATACGACTGCTCGAAGACCCTCACGCTCAGTACCAACAATACTTGTTGAGTAAACTGGGAAGCAAAGACAAAAACGCCGAACAGCAAAAGGTAGGGACGTCGAGCATCTTTCAAGGTCTCAAGGAGTCGATAATAAGTATCTTTTGGAAGAAAACAATCGTGAAGAACATAAAGGAAGTTTCGATTATCAAAGAAAATAAGGATAAGCAAAAGTCTGATTGCGACGAAAGTCCAATTGATTTGTTGACATTTGAGAAATTCATAACCGAGACATTTAGATCTGCTCGAGAGGGGTTGATCTTTAGTCTGACGGGGCTGTATACGCATATGCCGACTTCATTTGTCCCTTTGAAAACACTTGAACACATGATCAAAGTCATTGATTTGCTCAACCATAGGCTGGTGAAGCAGGCTATAACAGGAAAAAGAGAAGTCGGACGGAAGGCCTTAGAACAAACTTTTGCTTTACGTCGGATCAGGCTAGAGGGCCTGCAAGCATTGTATTACATTCGTGATCATTTCTCAGTCCCAGATTCTATTGAATATCAAATACAGAGCTTTTGTCTGCAAAATGCGTGCTTAATCTTTTGCACCGTTTCAAGCTCATCGAAGCTTCACACGGAAGGGATGAACCCTATCGAGATTGCGATAATCGATGAAGCTGCGCAGGTCAAAGAATGCGAAACGAACATCCCCTTGCAGCTTCCCGGGCTCCAGCATGCTATACTCGTAGGCGACGAGAAACAACTTCCTGCCATGGTTATAAGCAAGGTACCTTGAAAATTCATATTTGTTGCTTAATAAAGGCTTCATTTTTTTCGTTACGGACATTCGTGTTTTATTTGTAATGACAGATTTGTGAGAAAGCAGAATTCGGCAGGAGTTTATTCGAGAGGCTTGTTATGTTAGGGCACAGCAAACACTTGCTCGGTGTTCAGTATAGAATGCATCCGTCCATAAGTTTGTTTCCAAACAAGGAATTCTACGAGAAACAGATCAAGGACGGGTGGAATGTGACTGAAAAATCCTACGAGAAGCGTCTGCTTGAAGGTAAGCTGTTCGGTCCGTATTCATTCATTAATGTAACCCATGCGAAAGAGGAGTTTGACAGCAGGCACAGCCGGAAAAATCTTGCGGAGGCTTCTGTGGTGGCTGAGATAGTGTCGAGACTTAGTAAACGTAAGTATATTATATTCAACCTTCATTAATGAACAATTTATTTCATTCACAAATCATAATCTATATATGCAGAATGTATGAAGTCCGGACAAAAGGTTCGTGTTGGTTGTCTTTCACCGTACAAAGGTCAAGTCGTTGCGATTCAAGAATTGCTCGGGAAATCGTATAGCACTGATCCAAAAGAAGCATTTTCAGTAAATGTGAAGTCTGTCGATGGTTTTCAAGGTGGGGAAGAAGACGTGATCATAATGTCGACTGTTAGGTGCAACGGGAATGGGTCTGTTGGATTTCTTGATAATCGGAACAGGACAAATGTGGCCTTGACTCGTGCAAAGTAAGTTAGTTATTCATAGGATTTTGCTTGCCTCGACTTGTGCCTCGCTCATATAATGGCTCTATCTTGACAGGTATTGTCTGTGGATTATAGGGAACGGTGCAACTCTTTTAAACAGTGGCTCGATTTGGAAAAAGCTGGTGATGAACGCCAAAGAGCGTGGCTGTTTTTACAACGCTTATGAAGACACGAGCCTGTCTCTTGCAGTCAGCGACGTATTAGTCGAGTCTCGACAGCTGAGCTCGTTGTTCAGTACAGACTCTATACTGTTCAAAGCTTCCAAGTGGAAGGTTTGCTTCAGCGTTGAATTCAACAATTCGGTAATGAGACTGTCTGACGTGGCCATCGTCAAAGAGCTCGTTTCTCTAGTAGTGAAGATTTCAAACGGTTGGCGTCAGCAGAAGAAGAAAGTCGTATTATTGGAAGGTGACAGTACCTGTGATCAGCTATTGGAAGGGTGTGATTTGAATGGGGGACTTAGGCTGCTTTGGACTGTTGATGTCGTTCGAGTGAATCAGATCGAGACTCAAGTCATCAGAGTTCTGGATATCATAAAGCAATCAGAGACATCAAAGATGGTTAAAAGTTTCGGCATCGTGTTGGGAAACTACACTGTGAATCGAATGAACCGATGCCTTTGCAAGCGTGAAGAAGGGTAAGCGAATTTCTGTTTTGTATTACCTAAATACCCTTGCACAGATATTGTCTATATTCTGAGATGCACATAATTTTCTGGCTGCAGTGATTTGTTGGTTCCGGTTACATGGCCGGCCGATATGGTTACCAATGGAAACAGTTGTCATAGTCATTCTCATAATGAGCTGGCCAGTCGAATGGGATCTTTGAGCCTGAGAAATGAACGGCCGAGAAGGTATGGTAGGAAAAGCAGCGACGGTGGGATCAAGTCGAACCGGAACTAGCCAGCCTTTGAAGATCAATCAATCAATCATTTTCTTTTGTTATGGAAGTTTTCTAGTATATTTTCTGTGGTGTGCCCAGTGAATGCTCTCATAACTTGTACTAGTAGTGTTTGTTTAGTATTTTGGTAATTTATTGTTTTTATGTTTAATTTAAATAATCGCCAGAAAAAGCCATGGTTGAACAGGACCGAAAAACCGAGCATTATGAACAGAATCAAGAAGTGATTCAACATTGGTAAATATAGCAAAGATCCAAGTTACTGCTAAACCCTAAAAATAGTCTAACAATTTCACCGATCCTTATCCTTTGATAAATCAAAATCACAAAATCAGATACTTACTGTACTAATTTGGAAAAAATTTACATTGCAGATGCAGTTCAATAACCCCATCTCAGATTTCAGCAAAATCTCAGTTACCAAATTCAAACAAAAAGTAAAAAGCCCCAAATATTTTTGGTAAATTTCATTTTCGGTGCCAATCGAGACCGAGAACGGCGACGAAATCATTTCGAACAGGAGAGCGGAGAGCATGAAAATGATCGACAGGATGAAGGGAACGGCGGCGCGGAGCTCCAGAGACCGGTACTTGTGAAACGGGATGCGAATCACGGCGGCGATGGCCAGCGCCGCCCAGCGATCAGGCTGCAGGCGCGACGCTGGAGAGATGTGGCGGAGGTATTTGACGGAGACGTAAGCTATCGCGGCGATACCGAGACCGGCGAACGCATCGATGCTATATGTGTGGGAGAAGGAAAGTGAAGTACAGTGCGAGCTCCGAAATTATTTTTATTTTATTAATTACTAAAAAAAGGTTTTGAATTTTAATTATAACTAATCTCCAATTAATATGGATATCTTTAATTGCATGAATTTAATATTTTTGTTTGGCGGTTCTAATTAATAATTTTAATCTAATTTCAATTAATTAAATGAGATTGTATAATTTTGCTTGTTTTATGTATATTGAATTAGTTTTTTTTTATTAAAAATATTTACCAAATAATTACCGTATAAATTATTATACTTAATAATTATAATTATGTTAGCTAGCTTTATCAAAAAATTATTTCATCTAATTTTCTATATATTAATTTTTTTAAATAAAAATAAATATTTTTATTATTATTTCGGAGATATTATTGAAAAAAACAATAAAGTATGAATTATTTTTCTATTTTAAAAAAAAAATGTCTCAAATAATTATGTATTTTTTTTAAATTATAAAGAAGAAGAGCATAATTAATTGAAATAGATTAATTTTTATTCATAATAAATTTATATTTAATTTTGTATATTTTGTAATAGAATAGTATAATATTTTAAAATTATATAAAAATATTTTGATATTTTAAAATTTGATATTTTTAATATTGTAAAATATTATTTATATTTATTAGATAAATTATATAATATTAATTTAAAATTTGATATTAATTATATAATCCTTCGATTTGATTTTATATTTTTATATACATATATACGTAAAAAAATCAAAAAACCAAAAATAAAAATAAAAAATGTCTTAGTACTCTGAATTCATCCCGATTATGTGTAGTACGCATACCTTCGCATACCTTGTAATCACAAACGCAACTCAACTATATTGAATATAAATAACATTTATTTCATTAAATTCAAAAAAACAAGAGTTTAAAACTGCTACAACCATAATAATTATAATTATGTTAGCTAGAATTTTTTTAGTTATAATTATGTTAGCTAGAATTTTTTTTAGTAAGAATATTGGAT
The DNA here is from genome assembly GCA_954870475.1 of Euphrasia confusa. Lineage (NCBI taxonomy): Eukaryota > Viridiplantae > Streptophyta > Magnoliopsida > Lamiales > Orobanchaceae > Euphrasia > Euphrasia confusa. The sequence goes on along the minus strand of OX940970.1, from coordinate 27,553,327 downwards.
AAATATTTGAATTTATCAAAAAAAATTAGTAATTTGAATTTATCAAAATTTTCCCATAGTATAAGAAAATAGTATAAGAAAATATAATTTTTTTTAAAATAATTTAAAGTAATAGTATAATGAGTACTAATTTGTAATTAAATAAAAAAATTTATAAATTATTGAAAAAGTATTGATATATATGTAAATAAAGGAGTATATATTGTAAGAATAAAGTTTAAAAAAAAAATTATTTTAAAAAATACAAATTATTGTGAAAATTTTTTTTTGAAAGAATTGTGAGACTAATTTATTACAAATTAGCCACATTTTTCTCCTTCCAAATACCTAGTGTCATATCACATTTTACACATTTAAAAAAAATATATAAGATGAATAGTAATTTACTACATATGGTTTTGTTTTATTATTTATTTATTTATTTATTTTTTATTTAAATTTGCTATGTACAACACTAAACCACACAAAATATACATATACTTATAAAATATTTTTATTTCTATTATTTTTCTATTTTAAAAAAAAATGTCTCAAAAAATTATTTAATTTTTTTTAAAATTATAAAGAAGAAGAACATAATTAATAGAGATAGATTAATTTTTATTCATAATAAATTTATATTTAATTTTTTATATTTTGTAATAGAATAGTATAATATTTTAAAATTATATAATATTTTGATATTTTAAAATTTGATATTTTTAATATTGTAAAATATTATTTATATTTATTAGATAAATTATATAATATTAATTTAAAATTTGATATTATTTATATAATCGTTCGGTTTGATTTTATATTTTTATATACATATATAAGTAAAAAAAATAAAAAAATAAAAACTGTCTGTAAATTCATCCAGCAATAAATTAAATTAAATGTGTGTTTTACGCGTGTATGTTTTAATCAAGTGTTTACTTTGTCATTAGAACTTTATCATAAATTACATGTGTAAAGCATATGTTTTAATCAGAAGTTTATTTGTAATCAGAACTCTATCGTAAATTACATGTGTAAGTACGCGTGTATGTTTTAATCAGAAATTTACTTTGTAATAAATTACATGTGTAAGTGTATGTTAAAAAAAGTATAATGAAATTGTAATCATAACTCTATCCTAAATTATGTTTTAATCTACCTTGTAATCGATCAGAACTAAATTACATGTGTAAGGAGTTTTTGACGTGTTATGTTTTAATCGTACCTTGTAATAAAAAAAGTGTATTTTTCACGCGTGTATGTTTTAATTGTACCTTGTAATAAAAAAATTACATGTGTAAGGACGCGTGTATGTGTTTTTGACGCGTGTATGTTTTAATCAGAATTGTATGTATTTCAATTGTATGTATTTCGTAATCAACATCACATACATGTGTAACAACACGTGTATGTATTTTTGACGTGTTTTAATCTGTGTATATATTTTTGACGCGTGTATGTTTTAATCAGAACTGTATGTATTTCGTAATCAACATCACTTCTTGTTTTGATTTTGTTTTTACATGGGTAAGGACGCGTGTATGTGTTTTTCACGCGTGTATGTATGTTTTAATCAGAACTGTATGTATTTCGTAATCAACATCACCGCTTGTTTTGATTTTGTTTTTACTGCACGGACAATCAATATCGGCAAACTATCTTGATTCCGTTCAAAATTGTTCAATATAAATAACATTTATTTCATTAAATCAAAAAAAACAAGAATTTAAAACTGCTACAGCCATAAAAAAAATTAGTGCAATTACATAAATCTAGATATACACATACAACAAAAAATTCAAAAATATATACATGTACTATGTACAATATTCGACTCGTCGACCGAGCATCAGGCATTTTTAATTTCTACTGCTAAGATTTGGGCGGTTGTTGCCGCATCGTGACTGCCAAGTAAACAAGAATCGCCATAATTAGGACGGGGATGAAGAGGAGTATACGCAACGGCGGCGCCAGCGGAGGCAGGACCAGGGGCAACAGCAGGATGCATGCGGCGACCGAGACCATTAGCGCTACCGCTTTCACGATATCCACGCAACGCAACATCAAGAGGCTCTTCTGAGGCCGTTGATTTTTGATTTTGTTTGAGATTGACGGCTTTGATTATCTGATCATCTTAAATCATCTTCTAACATCACCATAACTAATTTCTTACATTTGTTTGTGTGTATTCTCCTTCTTCGAAACAAAGACGGTGGGATCGGAAGAATGAGATGAGGATAGCTCACCAATCCATTTAATGGGGGAGGTAGGTCATTTTGGGCATTTGGGTCCTGTAATAATTATTGGTAGAGTTTTAAAGAGTTAAAAAATAAAATTAATTGGTTAAAATATTTTGTGCTGTGTGAGTAAAAATTAAATTTATAGGTTAAAATGTTGTGTGATTCGTGAGTTTTTTTTAAATTTACAGTAGAAACTCGTACAGTCATATCGTTGGGAGCGGTAAAAAATATTACTATAGAGAGTTATTCTTATATAGAGTTTTACAAAATAAAAATAATTTTTTTATAAAAAATAATATAAATATAAAAATAATATAAATACAATATTATTTATCTTTAAATTCACAAAATCAATTTAATAGTTTTGAATAATAAATTTTGACCATATATGTGTAAAAATTGTGTTTAACATAATAAAATATTAATGAATCTAAGATTATAAACTTTGATCATATACTATATGTTATTGGTTTTCATAAATGTTTCAAGTTATCTTAAACATGTTATTGATTTTAATAAATAAAAACATTATTAATAAATATTTTTATATTATATTAATCATTTATTCCTTAAGACGGAACCTAAAAAATGTATGACTTATGACAATGCTGAGTTTATTCCTATTTATAACTGGTCCCAAGTTGGGACTTAATTTTTTATTATTATAGGGAGTTTATTCCTATTATTCCTATATAGAGTTTCTACTGTATTACGTTTTTTTTGTTAGATTTGATTTATTAAAATATATAATAGAGTAAAATATTTATTAACTATAATAAAAATATATGAGGACTTAAAATTACAAATAATAGTAAATAAAGAATAATGTAGAAATTTCATAAATTATCTAGAAGAATGTAAGCGGTAATTGTAACAATGAAAAAAATCTCAATATTATTAATTTTTCACTTTAAAAAGTGAAATATTAAAAAATTATGTAGTACTATATAAATAAATTAAAATAATTGTAACAATGAAAAAAAATCTCAATATTATTAATTTTTCACTTTAAAAGTGAAATATTAAAAAATTATGTAATACTATATAAATAAATTAAGAAATATGGGTAAAAAAATAAAAGATGATCGGATAAAAATTTAGATGATTTGGTAAAAATAAAAACAAAACACATTAAGAAATACTTTGAAATGATCTCTAAATTTTACATCACAAAACAACATGTGATGATCGGGTAAAAATGTAGATGATCGGCTAAAAATAAAAACAAAACACATCTACAAAACACCTATGATCTTTAAAATTTTAGATCACAAATGTGATGTTCGAGATACAACCTCACAAATGTGATGTTCGAGATACACCTCACACAGTAATTTAAGGCAAATATATGTAATATAAGAAAGAGTTAAGATGAATTCCCACAAAACACATTTTTTATTTTGATGTTTGATTTTTTTTTTTACTTATTCATGTATATAAAAATATAAAATCAAAGCTAACGATTATATATTTAATATTAAATTTTAAATTAGAATTATATAATTTATCTAATAAATATAAATAAAATTTTAAAATATTATACTATATCCTATTATAAAATATAAAATAAAAAATATATAAATTTATTGTGAATAAAAATTAATTTATATCAATTAATTATGCATTTTTTCTTTATAATTTACAAAAAATACATTATTTGTCACGCCCCGTTTTATTTTATTAAATAAAAGAAATACAAGTAATAATTTTCAAAGATCTCAAGGGCGCGAGATGAAAATTTTAAAACTACACGTCGGCATAATTAAATTCCAACAGTAAAAGATTTAAATAGTAGTAAATGCAGCGGAAATCATTAGCAGTTTTAACACGTCAACACGCACTAAAATAAATTAACATATTAAACGTTTGAAATCACGGCGCAGAAACATCATCGACTACTCCGGTTGAATCAAACATGTCACCTGAAAATCATTTATGTTAACAAGGGTCAGTCCACTGACGGGCAAGTAGGCATGCAATCTATATGCTTCAATATTTCCACTTGTCGTCTTAGTTTGTATCTTAAACGTTGAACTTTTAATGCAATGCAACTCCTTAACTTAGACGTAGGACATAACCATTAATTTGTAACATTTACGTAATTTTCTCATACATTAACGTTCATATCATTTCTTTCACGTTTAGACGCGAGCTCACTTGACATCGTAAGGGCTACCCCAGTCCATTGAGGCCATTCGTTGGTTAGTTGCACACCCTGTCTAGAGGCCCTTTCGCACTCTAGCCATTGAGGCCATTAAAGTTAGTTGCACACCCTGGTCTAGATGCCCTTTCGACGCTCTAGCCATTGAGGCCATTCATTGTTAGTGCCACCCTGCTTAAGGTAGGTCCTTACGATACCCGACGTTTCATTCTTTAAACTTTAACTTTCGTTCTTTAAGTATTTTGACCGTGACGTGAACCTCTAATGCATATGCGCCCTTACGTGTATGCATTGACTAATGACATGTATGAATTCACATTAATTACAACTCATGATCAACATGTATTAACTATAAGAACATCAATCAAAAGCACTAGCTAAATACCACAATTCTCAAACTGATCTCATAACAACTCACATGATACAGGAACATACACCTTACATACATACTACTGCTGCTACTAGAAGCAACATCCAACCACTAATTGCAATACATATGTATTACACATACAAACACGTAGACATACATATAGATTTCATATATACCACTGCACATTCTTATATATATTCATACTACTATTAGATAATTGATAGATGCACTGTACATGGTTGTTATAGTTGGGGATCCATTCACCATTTCACACACCCACATTCACAAATGTATACACGTAGACATACATATGTATATAGTATGATGCTACTACCTACGGGAATGTACAAGTAAATTATATCTATATACAATTACACATACGTACACACACAAACAAGTATATGAACACATTTGCACTTACATTTATGTTACTATTATATAATATATAAACAAACATATTCATACTTAACATATTATAAACATACAACCTCATAACATTACTGTTGCGGCTTTCGTACATCTAGCTCATCATATTAGGAGTATAATTCACACACATAAGCATAAATAAACGTATATAGAGCACATAAATGAACTGCTGATGATGAACCCTAATTTGACATACTACACAATTACATGAAAACCTAAAACCCACTTGCCTTGTAATTATGAGATCGAGGTTTACGAGTCGAGGCGATCGACATCTTCTTCTTCTTCCTCTCCTCTGGTTCGTGTACGCGGCTTTCCCCTTTTCTTCTTCTCTCTTTTCTTCACCGGGGTCGCTTGGTTGTTTCTAATCTTTTTTTATTTCATTCTTATTATTTGTTTTGAGTAAATATAATTAGGTTTTAAGTATCTGAAATCAAAAGCTTGGCAGCCCACTTAGATATAATTCTTTGTTCATTTAAGACAAGTAAATCTATATTGATCCATCCAAAGTATTAAGAGCCCAATTAGTAAAAATACTAAGTTCAATTTATTAAATGTTAAAGCCCAACTAAAAATACTAAACTCGATCAACACGTGGATAAAAAGACTATTTTAATTAACAAATTTTTATTTTGAAAATTCGGGTTATTACATTATTAGTTGAATAATTAAAATAAAAAAAGATTAGGGAGAATTATGGATCGGGCCACCTCTAACAGTATATTATATCTACTACTTATATTTTTTTCTAATTCTAATATAGGGCAGTGTTCCATTATTAACCTTTTCAATGTACTTCGAATTAATTAAAATAACTACTTATCAAAACCTAATATACAAAAAAAATATTTCTAATATATCTCGCTCAAATTTTTCACAAAACTACGATAGAAATCATATTATAACATGTCACCCGTTTATTCCTTACTACACACTAAATTATGAGAGCCGAGTAAATCACTCTCATAATATCCATGTCCTGGAGACGAAAACCCTACTCACTCCCCCACAGCACCTCGACGAAAACCAATTTTCATAGTTCTTCCACAGCACCTCGACGAAAACCAATTTTCATAGTTCTTGTGTATTGCAAACGAGAACTCTATTGATTATCGCAGATCTAAACATCAGTTTTTTTTAAGAATTCGATTGTTCTAAGTTGTTCTATGATCGATATATTTATATTTTTTACAATTAAATTTGTCAAATTTTGAGAAAAATCCTTTAATTTGTTCATTCGTTATATTTATATTTTTTACAATTAAATTTGTCAAATTTTGAGAAAAATCCTTTAATTTGTTCATTCGTAGTTTGCGCTTGAAATTATAACAATCAATTCATTGAATATATATAAAAAGTGAAATACTTCAACAATTTCCCATACAAACAATACAAGAAACTTATATCTAATATAGATATTAAGAAGTTAGTGAAATACTTCAACAATTTCCCATACAAACAATACAAGAAACTTATATCTAATATAGATATTAAGAAGTTGATAGAAATCAAATACAAAAATTTTATCGTAGATAGTAAGAAGTGGATAGAAACCAAATACCAAACTAAAAATATCATAGATATTAAGAAGTTGTCATAATTATCAGACTCGATAAAATAATATTATAAAAATCTATCATAGATATAAATTATTAGTTGTCATAACTATAAAACTTTGTAAAATAATATTATAGATATCTATCATAGATATGAAGAATTTCTCATAGATATCACATAATTAGAAATTAGAAATCTACCATAAATTGAAATCTACCATAGATATATAAAAAAATAAATACAAAGAAAATTAAATCTATCATATACATCAATATTAAAATCAAAACAAACTATCATAATACTAGCAACTAAAGTTAGTTTGAAAAGATCAATATAATTTACCGTTTGAAAAGATCAATATAATTTACCGTAATATAGTACTATAATATAAATACATATGTAAGCAAATTATGTAATGCAAATATATTTTGTTTGCGCAATATATTTTGATATTATATACATATATATAATCGCAAATATATTTTACCAAATATATTATTGCGCAAATATATTTACATTCCTACATAATAAATACATATGTAAGCAAATTATGTAATGCAAATATATTTTGTTTGCGCAATATATTTTGATATTATATACATATATATAATCTGGTTGCGCAAATATATTTTACCAAATATATTATTGAGCAAATATATTTACATTCCTACGCAAATATATTTATATATATTTAGTAACACTTAATATTAGTGAATATTAAATAAATTAATATATGTTACCGTAATATTATTTAAAAAATCGTTTAATATTATCGTAAGGATATTTACGACTTTATACATTTAAAAAAATGCTCATACTTAGTATTTAAAGAATACAAATACCCTAATAAATAAACAAGTAAAAAATATACAACCCCTAAAAATAAGGGTGAAAAACAATGGGTGTTCAAAATAATATTAAAAACCAATCTGCCCCGTACTTTAATATTACCAAAAGATTATAAAAAATAAATATAGAAATAAATACTTAATAAATCAACGTTAAATTTTTTAACAAATTTAAAATTTAACAATTTCAAAATTCAGTAAAAAATTTAAAATTTAACTATTTTAAAATTTTTAATTTTAATTAATTTTTATATAAAATAAACCATAATTCTTAACTTTAAAAATTAAAACGACAAAATTGATTTTGTTAATTAATAATATTAAAAAAAATAATATAATAATAATATACATTATATTTTGTTCACAATAATTAATTAATTATTAAAAATAATATATAAAACTTGTCCACTGTACTTATTTTTACCGTACATCTACTCCAATACACTAATTCATGCCCACCATCTCATCTCCAATATGTTCTACCTATTTTTTTGGGTATCCACGTAGGTCTCTACCTCCTATTGGAGATGCTGTTAGAGCATGTGCAATACAAGTTAGAAGTTTAATTTAAGGTAGAAAACTGGCAATATTGTGCAAGTGATTGCACAAAGCATGGTACATTTTTATGTGTTTATGTGTCTGCGGCAAGTGATTGCACAGAGCATGGTACATTCTTATGTGTCTGCACAGAGCATGGTTTGTTATGTGTCTGCATAAAAAAAATATTATAGCAAATATGAAATATATATATTTCTTCATAATATGATTCTATGAATAATATCAACAAAAATAATCATACTTTTCTCTTATTTTAAAATTTTATCAAACAATTAATGATTGAAGATTTTATTAAATCAAAATAAAATTTTATCAAACAATGAATGATTGAAGATTTTATTAAATCAAAATGAAGATCTCATAGTATATAAATGCAGATTTTAATATATGTTTGGACCAGATTTAATGAAAAAATACAAAAAATAAAACAAATACAGTATGATAATTGAAGAAACATATAATGTATAGTACATAGTTTTATTCTTTTAATAAAGTGCAATACCTATAAAGACTGTACTATAGAAGACTGAAGCTTTTTCTTTAAATGATGATTATATGGTTGGAGAATGAAGCTTTCTCTAAGCCTGAATGCATAATACTGTTAATTTATATGCTGTACTCTAATGATTCTCGACGGATACGGTGAATTTCTCCAATGATTTCTTCTTCTACATACATGAAACGATTTTCTTTGTTAATTTATATGATGTACTCTAATGATTCTCGACGGATACGGTAATTTTCTCCAATGATTTCTTCTTCTACATAGATGAAACGATTTTGAAGAAACGAGAATGATTAATAGAACTATAGAAGTTAGATATAAATGATTTTTCAAATAAAAAATATCGATCTAAGATTTAATTTGTGATGCTAGAGTTAGGAACCAATTACCTTTTCAATTGAACCCATGATTTCTTCGGCGTGAACAATCAATGATTTCTTCAGCGTGAACAATCATAGACCGTAGACCGTAGGAAGAATGGGCTTTTTAATTCAATTGGGCTGCATGTACCATCCTTCCTACAACTGCTTGTAGGGTATAGGAACTCAAGGAAAAATCCCACTTCAAAAATTATTAATCTCTACTTTTAAAAACTTTTGAGAGGAGTATAATTTAGCAGCTAATTAAATAAGCCCAACTTGCCAAAATGGAGAATAAAAATCACCCCGCAGCCCACGTACCCACAGGTCTTTTGATATGATGACAAAATACAGAGGACCCCACGTGATTAGAGAAGAATTGTATATGCTTAATAATGCATCACATTTTAATACGAAAGTGAACTCATAATTCTTGATTTTTATTTATTTTTAATTTTTGATTTTATTTAGACTCAACGATGAAGAAGAAAGAAGAAGCTGAAGCTCGGAATTTGATTGACTTGGTTTTGTCTTTGTCCGTAGCCGAGATTATGAACCAAAATCTGTACAAACACAAGGTACGTACATTGAATTTCATTATGTAATGAATATTGAATGATATATATATTATACACTGCCGCGCGCGCAGGTTCATCCGATTCCGGACAGTTTCACCTCAGTAGAACAATACTTGAACTCCTTCGTCAACCCCTTAATCGAAGAGACGCTTTCCGACTTGCGTTCGAGTCTCATGAGTTTGCGATCGGCTCCATCATGTAGAGTATTTGATGTACAACATCAACATAAAGATCACTTGTTGTACTTGCAGTTAACATTGAATGATCGGAACGGGATGCGTAAACCCGAGTGCGGTGATCTGATGGCGATAACCAACAACTCCAAAAGACCGTATATTGTTGTTTATGTCCAGGGTACGACAAATGACGATAATGACCTCTTAAAGATCCGCATCGTCTCTTCCCAACCTATTTATTTCGACAAAAAAAGGGATCTTCTCTTTGCCGTGCATCTCACAAACCTCACGACGAATATACGGATATGGAACGCACTTCACCCGAACGGCGAACGAGGAGGAAATACAAGTATCATAAACTCGATCCTCGATTTAGCATATGCCGACTTCATTTGTCCCTTTGAAAACACTTGAGCACATGATCAAAGTCATTGATTTGCTCAACCATAGGCTGGTGAAGCAGCTGGCTTTAACCGGAAAAAGAGAAGTTGGACTGAAGGCATTAGAACAAACTTTTGCTTTACGTCGGATCAGGCTAGAGTGCCTGCAGGCGATGCATTACATTAGTAAACATTTGTCACTCCCAGAATCTATCGACGGCTATAACTTTTGTCTGCAAAATGCGTGTTTAGTCTTTTGCACCGTTTCAAGCTCATCGAAGCTCCACAGTACTGAAGGGATAAACCCTTTCAAGATTGTGATAATTGATGAAGCTGCACAGCTTAAAGAATGTGAGACAAACATTCCTTTGCAGCTCCATGGGCTACAGCATGCTATACTTGTCGGTGACGAGAAACAAATTCCTGCCATGGTTATAAGCAAGGTTCGTACGTACCTTCTATATTCATATTCACTGTTGAAGGCTTCATTTTTATTTTTAATTGGTACGTAATAACAGATTTCTGAGAGAGCTGGATTCGGCAGGAGTTTATTCGAGAGGCTGGTTAAACTAGGACACCGCAAGCACTTGCTCAATATTCAGTATAGGATGCATCCGTCCATAAGTTCATTTCCAAACAAGGAATTTTACGGGAAACGGATCAAGGATGGGTGGAATGTGACTGAAAAATCTTACGAGAAGCGTCTGCTTCAAGGTAAACTGTTTGGTCCGTATTCATTCATTAATGTAACACATGCGAAAGAGGAGTTTGACAGTAAGCAGAGCTGGAAAAATATCGTGGAGGCTTCCGTGGTGGCTGAGATAGTGTCAGGACTTAGTAAACGTACGTATATTATATTCAACCTTCATTAATGAACAATTTACTTTATTCACAAATCACAATGTATATATATGCAGAATGTATGATGTCCGGGCAAAAGGTCCGTGTGGGTTGTCTTTCACCGTACAAAGGTCAAGTAATTGCGATCCAGGAATTGCTCGGGAAATCGTATAGCACCGATCCGAAAGATGCATTTTCAGTGAATGTGAAATCGGTGGATGGTTTTCAAGGTGGCGAAGAAGACGTGATCATAATGTCGACTGTTGGTGCAATGGCAATGGCTCTGTTGGTTTTCTTGATAATCGGAACAGGACGAATGTGGCCTTGACTCGTGCAAAGTAAGTTATTCAATTCATAGGCATTTTTTGTTTTTTGACTCGACTCGTGCCTCATATTATGGTTTTTATCTTGACAGGTATTGTCTGTGGATTATAGGCAATGGTGCAACTCTTTTAAACAGTGGCTCGATTTGGAAAAAGCTGGTCGTGAACGCCAAAGACCGTGGCTTTTTTTACAATGCTTATGAAGACACGAGCCTGTCTCTTGCAGTTAGCAATGAAAACAATTGTCATGGTAGTACTAGTAGTAGTTTTCATTCTCATAATGAGGTAGCCGGTCGACTGGGATCTTTGAGTCTGAAGGATGAACGGCCTCAATCACGCACGAAGAAGGTATGGTTGGAAAAACAGCAGTAGGAAATCGAACCTGCAGAACAGCTAGCCCTCCGCCGTTCGAATTTGGCCTCATGAATCATGATGCATATGGCTATAGGCTTTGATATTTTATGTGTTGTTGTGCACATTGAATCATTTTCTTCTGTTGTGGATTTTTTTCTACATTTGAGTGTGTTAGTAGTACTCTTAAATGTTTAAAATGTTTACTGCATACATTTTAATGTTTGTTACATTTAGTAAATTTGTAAATCAATTAGTATAAGGTATTTTGAAGAGTTTATTAACTTTATTAAAATTTCTATAGTTCATATTTAAAAAATTTAAACATTCAAAATAACTTATTTTAAGAATTAAAAACAAAAAAACAAAATTGAACTCTGTTAATGTTATCTATCATTAGAAAAAGTCATTGAGATTAAAAATGAAATGTATTCTTCTAAAAAAATTAAACTTAAAATCATATAATTATAATTTTGAACCATACAAATGATTATGAACACACATAAACATGATCTAAAATCTAAACACACAAATTAAAAATATCTAGTTAGGATTAGGGACTTGTCCCTTCTCCTTTAAAAAGTACTACCATAACAAAAGAATCAAAAGAATGATCACATTTCTTTGTGATTATTTTTTTGGGATAAATGTAAGTATGAAAAAATAATATTTTCTCCGTCAATGTTTGCATGAAACTTTTCACGAAACTTTTAATAATAATATGACTATTTTCTTTAAATAACATTTCACAATCTTAAAAAAAATTTATTGTTTTTTCACTTTAAAATAAAATTTTATTTTTATTTTATCCACTTATTTTTTTCAACTTTATAATAACTCGTATATACTTATGAAATGGAAAGAGTATAAAGTAGATGTATAATGGATATTGATTTGTAATTAAATAAAAAATATATAATTGAAAAAATAGTAGTATATATGTAAATAAAAATAATATATTGTGAGAATAAATTAAAAAAAAATATATTTAGTTTTTTTTAATGTATGTTTATTTGATCACTCACTCAGAGCATCTCCAATGGAGAGTTAGAAGTTTACGTGTACTTTTAACTCTCATCCAACCAGGTAGAAATCATTGAGGTGTGCTATGTGTAAAAGTTAAAACTTCCTAAAAGTTATGGGGTAGAAGAACTTCTACCAGAGTAGATATAAAAAATAATATTATTTTATTATTATTATTTACTATTATTAATTAATAAAATCAATATTTTCGTTGTAATTTTTGAAATAGTTAAGAATTATTTTATATTTTAACGCTATTTTGTTTTTTATATAAAAAATAAGAATTTTGAACTAATTAAATTTGTAACGGATTATTTGTATTTTTATTTTATATAAAAATTAATTAAAATTAAAAAATTTGAAATAATTAAAATTTTAACAGCTATTTTGTTTTTTATATAAAAAATAAGAATTTTGAACTAATTAAATTTGTAACGAATTATTTATATTTTTATTTTATATAAAAATTAATTAAAATTAAAATTTTTGAAACAATTAAAATTTTAATTAGCGAATTTATTTTATATAAAAATTAATTAAAAATAAGAATTTTGAAATAATTAAAATTTTAAGCAAATTTATTTTATATAAAAATTAATTAAAAATAAGAATTTTGAAATAATTAAAATTTTAAATTTTTAGCGCTATTCTTTTTTTATATAAAAAATAAGAATTTTGAACTAATTAAATTTGTTATTTGTAATTTTATTTTATATAAAAATTTATTAAAATTAAATTTTTTATATAAAAAAGTAAAAATTTTGAACTAATTAAATTTGTTATTTATAATTTTATTTTATATAAAAATTTATTAAATTAAAAATTTTTAAATAGTTAAAATTTTAACGGGGAATTTATTTTATATAAAAATTAAATAAAAATAAAAATTTTGAGTTTGATTTTTAATCATGAATTATATGAAATTTTAAATATTTATTTTATTTTATATAAAAATCATTTTTTTAAGTTCTATTATTATTATTATTATTATTATTTAAATATAATAATAAATAAAAAGTATAAAATAAATAAGTGGTGGGACCTATAAAATTTATTTTTTGGATAGAATTGTTGAATGTGTTGAAAGTTTTTTTGGTAGAAGTAGAAAAAATATGAGTCGGCGCACACGTGGTCTACCTATCACCCAAAAGTTGAAACCAATTGGAGATGCTCTCAGAGCATTTCCAGTGGAGAGGTAAAAAAACTTATTGTTATTTAGTATTATTAATTTATTATTATTATTTACTGTTATTAATTAACAAAATTAATATTGTCGTTGTAATTTTTATCGTAACAATTATTATTTATTTTATATAAAAATTATTTAAAATTAAGAATTTTGAAATAAATTAAATTTTAACTTATTTGGTATTTTAGCGAATTATTTTTTATTTTATATAAAATTTAATTAAAATTAAAATGTTGAAATAGTTAAATTTTAAAAATCAGTACATTTATGAATTTATGAATATTAATATAAATTATAATCTGTATTTTATATAAAAAATAATAATAAATATAAAATAAGTAAGTGGTGGGACCTATAAAATTTATTTTGTGGGTAAAATATTTGGATGAAGTAAAGTAGAAAATGTATGAGTTGACACACATGTGGCATACTCCTCATCTAAAAGTTGAAACACCCCGGAAGATACTCTCAATAAAATCATTAAATGTGACAGATATTTGATTTTTCGTAAATTTTAAAAATTAAATATGAAATCAAGTTATTTTACAAACTATGATATTATTTCAATTAAAAAAAATTATGTGGCTGAAATAACAAAAATGTTAATTGTTTTTTTAAAACAAAAAGTAAAAATTTAAAATATATTTTATAGTATAAAAAATAAATTTAATAATTAAGTAGATAAAATAGAATTTTAAAATAAAAAAATAAATATAATTTTTTTTTTTTTTGAGATACGTGACATATTGACGAGAAAACTCAACAAATTTAACTGTCTTGATAGGGGGAGTAATTAAAAACTTGTATAGTATTAAAAAACTTGTGTACAGCGAGCAAAATCATTTGTTAATAGTGATGCAAAAGGCAAGCTCATGTGCGAAGTGTAAATGTGCGCACCCCTCCAAATTCCATATCTGTAACCAGAAAATTGCAATAATTGCCCAAAAATTAAAAAATAAATAAAAACAAAAACGAAAAAGACAGCTGCACAAATAAAATATGACAGCTATTCAACAATGGCCGCTAAGTAGATCTACCCTAAAATTTGTAATAAAATCATTATTTCATTTTTCCCTTTCTTCAAAATAATAATAATAAAAATAAAAAATAAAATCAGTTATCCACCATCATCTCCTTCCCCAAAATGAGCAATATCTGAGGAACTCCAAAAGTTACTCCTACCGTGAAAGTTCGTTCAGTCCGCTCTCAAGCTCTCCGTGAGTCCACCGTCTTTTTTTTAAATGTTTAATAAATGCGTCCTCTCTATCTCTCTCTCCCCCACCCCGATTTTTCGCCATTATAGTTATAATAATTGTTTCCTTTTTCGGGCTTTTCAACGCTGTTGGATTTGCTTTTTCGTGTTGCGAGATTATATCATTTAATAATTAATTAAAGGAAAGAAAAAATAAACAGAGGCGTCGTCGGAACGAAAGCCGGCGGTTCTAGAAGTTTTGAGGGATTCTTCAATTTTCGATTTGATTACTGTTTTTATTGTTATAATTAGGGGAAAGGGTTTCGAGGCGATGGGTTCGTCGTCGCCGATCGCAACGAACGACGTCGTCGAGCAGATAATGAGGCTCCAGCGCTCGCTGCCGGAGCGGCCCGGGCTCGAAGAAATCGAAGCTGCGGAGGCTCTGATCCGGAACGTGGAGCGCGAGGACCAGGCGCGGCTCGAGGGGATCGGCCGGCAAATCAAGGGCAAAAACGTCCCGGAAGAATTGTTCCAGATACTGCAAGAGATGCAGAGGAGCATGGTTCATATACAGAGCCAGGAGCAGAAGCGTGAGGCTCTGAAATTGTTGGATCTCGAGCGTGCCCACAAGGTGTTCGACGATTTGATTCAGAGAGCTTCGAGATGCTTGCCGGGCTCTGAGGGAGGTGCCGAATCCGATCGAGCTCCCTACAGCTCGTCTAATAACTTGACTGCCACGTCACCCTTTACGACTTCCAGTTTCTGGAACGACGAGGAGAGTGTTACTAAGCCTTCAGAGACCTTGTTTGCAAAGGACGACTCGTTTCTTAAGAGGCCGAAAACGTCATTTCGATCGGGCGATGCCTTGCCCGTGCCACAGATTATCGATCCGACTCTCAAACCAGTCGTTAGTTCCGGTGAGTTAATCGCAATTTCGCTAGTTCCTTGTGTCGAAATATACCCTCATCGTGGCTATTTTTGTTTTTTCTGATCTGCAGGTCAAGATGGTGAGAAACTGAGTCTAATAAAACTGGCAAGTTTAATTGAAGTGTCGGCAAAGAAAAAAACTCAGAAGCTGATTCTCCAAGGGAAATTATCTGATCAAATCGAATGGCTTCCTGATTCCATAGGCAAGCTCTCGACTCTGATAACATTGGATCTATCAGAAAACAGGATTGCTGTGTTACCAGATGCTATAGGAGGACTCTCGTCACTAGAAATGTTGGATATACACGGAAACAGGATCACTGAGTTGCCCGAATCTGTCGGGAATTTGGTTAGCTTGATTACTCTTGATCTGAGAGGAAATCAGTTAAAATCACTGCCTCCGACTATTGATAGGCTAGTTTGTCTCCAAGAGCTCAATTTGAGCTCCAATGGACTCTTCTCTCTTCCGGAGGCTATTGGGTCCCTCGTCAGTCTCAAGAAACTGAATGTTGAAACTAATAACATTGAAGAAATCCCTCACACAATTGGCCGGTGCACTTCACTCACGGAGCTTCATGCGGATTACAACAGGCTCAAAGCTCTCCCTGAAGCAGTCGGAAGGATCGAGTCGTTGGAGATCCTCACAGTACGTTATAATAACATTAGACAGTTGCCAACCACAATGTCGTCCCTGTCGAGCTTAAAGGAGCTCGATCTAAGTTTCAATGAGCTTGAGTCGGTCCCTGAGAGCTTGTGCTTTGCCACATCACTCGTGAAGATAAACATAAGCAACAACTTTGCTGACTTACAGTCCCTTCCGAGGTCCATCGGGAATCTTGAAATGCTAGAGGTGCTGGATATGAGCAATAACCAGATAAGGGTCCTCCCAGACTCTTTTAGAATGCTGACCCGTCTCCGTGTCTTGAATGTCGAGGGAAATCCTCTGTCAGTGCCCCCGAGAAATGTGATAGAAAGAGGGCCTCAGGTAAGAACACTCTTTTTTTGCTTCATGTTTTCCTTGTAATATGTAAAATGAAGGCTGGGTTAAGATGTTTTTGTATGTCATGTCAGGCTATTGTTCAGTATATGGCGGATCATTTTGATCAGAAGCAAGTCAAGTCACAGCCAGTCAAGCAAAAAAAATCATGGGCAACGATATGTTTCTTTTCAAAACCTAACAAACGCAAACGCAGTGTTGGGGAATATGGTAAAGCCCATTAAAGAGAAATCTGGAACATGCTGCATCGAAACTTTTCTGGTATGACCATTTACTGACCAATTTTGTTAGCAAGTCAAATTCAGTTTGTGCGCTTGATTTTGTTCCTTATTAAGTTGCATGCGTTTCCTTGTTCATCTACGTACAGGAAACCAGTGATAACTGGTTGGAGAAGGTTTGGTACTGGGAAAATTCACAAATCTCAACTATGATCCTCTCTTAGGTGTATTGTAGGTTCGTCATCTTCTTTTGGGTTTTCCTCCATCTAATTTGTCTCGTATTTTTACTTTTATAAGCAATATGTAGAAAAGATGTACATCTATGTGCAACCAGCTATAACAAAGATAGGTGTACATTCCACTGTTACTGTCGACTGTTATGTAAATTGCTGTATTTGAGCTCCATTCACTGTGTTATGTACCATGAAATCGATCCTCATTCTCATTTATTTATTTATTTATTTAATGTAGACAAGATTATAATTGTATCGGAAACTTGTCACTCCATTCGACTCTCTGTGTATACCTATAAGTACTTTGGTTTTGTTCAGGGTAACTACCGGGTACATCGCGATGTATTGTTCATCAATAAACATTGTGATTCCTATATGATTTGATTTACTCAATCCTGTTGAGAAGGGATTGTTCGTCAATAATACTTTGATAATAAACGCTGTGATTTTTATATCGTCTGACTGATGTTTTCGCCTAAGCGTCTAGTAATTTTCGATCGTGTATGGAAGGTCATTATGAAATTGAGTTTTTGTTGCACTATAGTAGTGAGTACGATTGTACAAAACTCAGTGCAACGAAAATAAAATCAATTCAAAAGTATTCTGTTTCATACTATTTTTACAATTTTTTTTTGTTCCACTTGTTTATTCCCGCCCCAAATTTTTTTTATTTATTTATTTATTCTAAAATACAAATATACTTTAAACATTTGACATACTCTACGTCTCTTAAATAATTTTATTTACTTTTTTTTTTTTACTTTAAAATGCAATTAAAATTTTAATTTTTCACTCACTTTTCTATTTTATGTAGTACAACTATTTTTATTTTTACATTCTAGTATTTTTCACTTTTCTATTTTAATGAGGTACAACTATTTTTACTTTTACATTCTTAAATAGTAGGGAAAATTGGCAAATAAGTTTTTTTACAAATGTGTTTAAAAACTTTAAAACATTTGAGTTTTATTAAAAAGAGAAATAAATAAATAACATCATTAAATAAATAATATAATTAAATAATATTGACTTCAGTATTCACATTTTTTTTTTTAAAATACAAAGAAATGTGTTTATTAAGAGTGGAGGAAAGAGTACTAAATTACTTTTACATTTTCATTAAAATAATATAATTAATACTGTACAATTTAATTTGTTTTTTAAGTTAGGTGTTCATGATGATATGAAAGTACTACTGAAAACGAAATCCATTAATCCATTTTTGAATGGTTTTTATAAAGTTTGATGATGATCATCATGATGTATGGTGTTGTTCATTTTATTATTGTCATAAAAAAAGATTTAATCACCAACTAAATCTACATACTATACTGTATTTGGTCAACCAGTCAAAATTACACTCGACTCTCATCTAGCACAACAAATAAAAAAAAAAAAATCCGTTTTCAACCTTTCAACGGTCAAATATTCCATTCAAAGCTCTCATAATCTCATTCCATATTTCTTTACCCCTAATTTCAATCTCAAAAGAAGAACAAGAAAAAAACTACTACTTGCTCATGAACAGAGAAAATACTATAATTATCATCAACAATGTAGTATTGTTCAATGTTGTACATGTAAAAAAACAAGCTCCATTCTCCATTGAAACCAACTACATATTATCACTTTCATCTAGACAATAATTTCTTGTTTCTCTCCCTAATAGTGTTTTTTCTATTAATATGATGAATTTTTCTTGGAGGCGGAAGAGAGGCGGCCGCGGTGGAGACCGAACGAACGAGGCTTCACAACGAACGAAGATCGATAAAGATTTGGAGCTCACTACTCCAAGTCTTTTCAAGTGCCCTATATCCCTCGACTTGATGAAGGATCCAGTGACGTTGTCGACGGGGATTACTTACGATCGGGAGAGCATAGAGAAGTGGATCGAGGCCGGTAACATAACATGCCCCGTCACCAATCAACTCTTGATGAATTTCGACCAAATCCCAAGTCATTCCATAAGGAAAACTATCCAAGATTGGTGTGTCCAAAACAAGGCTTGGGGCATTGAGAGAATTCCGACCCCTCGAATTCCGATCACCCCTTGTGAGGTTTCCGAGCTTTGTTCGGCAATGAAGGTTGCTTCGGAATTCGGAGACTCATCAAAGTGCCTCGAGTTATTAATCAAGATCCAGAGTTTAGCTAAGGAGAGTGAACGTAACAAGCGTTGCATCGTGGGGAGCGGGATCGGGCTTGCCTTGGCCGAATCGTTCGAGTCCTTTTCACGACTTCCGGTTGAAGAAAATGAAGCTTTTCTAAAAGAAGCTTTGGCTGCATTAACATGGGCACTCCCCCTTGATCAAGAAGCATGCATGTCCAAGATGAAATCGGCGGCTTCTCTACGTAGCATGGTGTCGTTTTTGAAGAGCGGTAACGGTAACGATCTTTCGTCTAGACAACACGCGATTCGCATGTTAAAAAACACGATTTCATCCGACGAAGAAGGGTTTGTTCTTGGCCTAATCATGGAGATTGAGGGCATAGAAGAAACGATTTTTCGGATTTTGATCGACCCGATCGGGCCTATGGCTACCAAGGCAACCCTAGAAGTTATTCGTCGCATGATGATGAAGTCGTCAAGCGCCCTAACAACGTTGAAATTTGTCCGAATGGGAATCATCCCTCCGATTCTTGAGATGCTTGTCGATGGCGATAAAAGCATTTGCGAGAAGGCTTTAGGAGTCGTGGATAGGGTTTGCGATTGTGAAGAAGGAAGGGAGAGGGCTTACGAAAATGCTTTAACGATCCCGTTGCTCGCGAAAAACATGTTGCGCGTGTCGAGTGTCGCGACGGAATTCTCGGTTACTAGTCTTTGGAAGCTATTGTGCTCGAGAGAGAACGATGACTGTGTCGTCGAGGCCGTTCGACAAGGGACTTTTCAGAAGCTGCTTGTTGTGCTTCAAATGGAGAGTGATCAAAGTATGAAGAAGAAGGTGACGGAAATTATTAAATTAATGAGTATATATGGAGAGGAGATAGATTGTTTTGATTCATCCATGGAGTTTATGTATATTCAAAGACCATCCAATTGAATTAAAAGGGTGATTTTTGATTCAGGATATTGATAAGTATTTTTTTAATAAATATTATAATTATAATTTAAAGTAAAATATTTATTTAACTTTTTCAATATTAATTGTATTTTATACATGGGTAATGGTATTGTAGTAATTAGTATATTTTTATAATTTTAAATAAATAACTACCTTAATTCATAAAAATAAATAAAAACATTAATATTAAATTGTGAAGCATATTTAAGACTTGGTCTTTTGAATTTTTTTCAGTTCAGTTGACGTTAGTTCATTTTGATTTTTTTTTTCAGTTCAGTTGACGTTAGTTCAGTATACTCATTTTCAGGACTTATATATAGTACATGCATATGCATATGCATATACTGTATACTGTAATTTGGAGTGGATGCAATTCATTTTGGATGGAGGTAATTTTATTGAAATGTAAACAAGGGACTTACAAATATTGTCAAATGAAAAAATAGGTCTTATGCACAAACTGACAAAAGTGGTCAATGATATACAGCCAATGATCACATGTACGTGGTGTATTTTCTTTTTTGAAAGATAAAGAGATTTATCGGTAAAAAGCAAAAAGATTTATTCAAACAACTTTAATTGAAATAGGTTTTTTTAATAATTTTATTTCAAGATATCAAAAATATGAAAATATTATTCAAATGTACTACTTTTTTATTCTTCTCTTTGAAAATATCATACATTCATACTTTCTATTTTTTATTTAAAAATCACCATCACATTTTACTTTACAAATAAAGTACATTAATTTTTTTATTGTGATAGAAATAGTAGTAAATTTTTTTATCAAAGAAATGAAAGAATAATAGTGCATCCGTGGTGGAAAAGGCTACAGTTACACAAGGTGTACCGGGTTTCCGGTACACCGCCAATCAAAATATGACACATGTCATTAATTAATTAATTAATTTGATAAATATTATTTTAATTATTATAAAATTGAATTATTAATTAGGAAAATAAATCATGAGAATCTTGTAAAAAGTTCAAAAAATAAAATTAATATAATCTTTCCAAATATTAAATATACTAGAAAATCTATTAGATTTTTTCCTCTTATAATATAATAGTAACTAACAAATAAAATAAAATAAAATAATATATATACTAAATTGAAGAAAAACAAAATGTACGATTTAAAAAAAAAAATGACGATTTTAAAAAAAACATAAATTTTTTTAAAAATATATTTATATTTCATTTTTTTAAGTAAAATTAATTTATACAATATTAAATTTTATATACACTAATTTAATTATTAATTTACAAATAAATATATTTAAAAAATATGAATAATATATATGTACGTGAATCGTGATAATTATTGTTTTAAAATGACTGATTCATTCAATTTATCTTATATATGTAAATATAAAATAAAAATGAATTCATAATTAGTATTTATTTTTTTAAGAACCATGAAAATTTGAATCAAATATGAATTGAGTCAACTAATTCTATTAATTTTTCATTCTATCGTTATTTATGTACAAATGACAATAATTAATTTTATTTTTTAGGATTAAATTGTAAGAAAAATTATTTTGCATATAAGCATGTCAAAATATTTTAATATTATTACTAACCTAACATGTGATATTATGTTTCGTATTTATTAAAAATAAAAATAATATACTTTAAATAAAAATAATATTTTGATTTAAATATTACATTTGATAGCTCAATTTTCAATATTATCTTACTTTTAATTATATTTTTCAATAAAATAAGAATGTCGTAGTATTCAATTCGAATATTATGTTCAATTTTGCAACTTATCTTTATAGTCTATCTTGTATGACTGCATCAATGTTAAGTAAATGTTAAGTAAATAGAGTATGGTTTTAAAAGTTTATTTCATGTCAAACAAAAATAACATTAAATAACGAATTGACGTTAAATTTATTCATTTTTTAGTAATAACTCACTTGATTTGTAGTCACGCAAAATTAAATTAAACAACAGAGTAAAATATCGTTTAATTTTCAAATATATATTATCAACGTGTGAAATTAAATAAATATATTAAATAAATAAATATTGATTTTTCACAAAATTAAAAAGTTCATGATATATTCATAGTAAGTTTAGAAAACTACATACATTATTATAATTTTAATACCTAATTATAAATTTTAAAACATTAAAAAATTATTTTTCTTAGAAAAAATTCAAATTTTCTATGTAAATGTAGATAGTACAAAAATAAAATAAAATAGGATTATATTTATTCAATGAATAAATTATATATTTTTTATTTTATAATTAGGTGTTAGCGGAAAATTATATGTAATTTTCAAATATCACAATAATTTTTTAAGAAAAATAAATTTAATTAATGAATGTGACATTTTCTAAAGATAATACAAAAATAACTTATAAAATCATGTTTACTTTACATTGATACAAGATAAAATGATAGAGATAATTTGATATAGATAATTTGCACGTAGATCTCTGATAATATTTTAAAATTGAACATAGTATTTGAATTGAATATTATTTTTTTTATTTTTTTAAATAGAAAAAATAATTTAAATAAAAATCGTATAATATTTGATTTAAATATTACAATGATATCTCAATTTTCAATATATATATATATATTTTGAATATTTTATTTATTTTATTTTAATTTATCTTGATTATTGATTATTTAATGTTTTTAAATTAATTCAAAAAAGTAATAAATTTTTATACTAATTTAATTAATTATTTTTTTACTTTATTTTTAATCTATTTTGATTATTGATTATATAATATTTTTAAATTAATAATAAAAAATTGTGAAATTCTATTAATTTAATTAATTATTTTTAATCTCTTACTTACATTTTTCTTAGTGTTTTTTTACGATTTAATATATATTTTATTTATTTATTTTTTATTTATATTTTAGGGAAAACAATCTAATAGATTCTGAAGAATATTCAATATTTGGGATGATTATATTGATTTTATTTACTTAACATTTTAGAAGATTTGGTAATATATTTTTCTAATTAATAATTCAATTTAATAATAATTAAAATACTAATTATTTAATTAATTAACTTTAAAATGCCACGTGTCGCATTTTGATTGGTGGTGTACCGGAAGCTCGGTACACCTTGTGTAACTGTATCATCTTCCATCCGTGGTCGCAACTCAAATATCCCGCTTTACATATTGGATACTACTACTAGAACTCCACTATCTTATTAGAAGTGTTTTCCTTTCATTTTTTTGGGTTTTTTTTTTTTTTTTAAATATGAAATGATATAAACTACACAACAGTGAAGATAAAATATATTTTTTCATTCATATCATTGTCCAAAACATATAGAGTAGAAAATTAATGGTAAAAAAATTAAATATTGAAATTTTAGATAAGATATTATACAATATTAATATTTTAAGTAGAATATCATTGCAATTAATAAACTTTAGATACCGTATGTATATAGGTATAATTTGAATGAATTTTGAATTTTTGTTATATTATCAACGTAGTAGGTAATTTTAGAACAAGATGAAATCTAAGGTAACAGCATTTTACCAACCCTTCCACAATAATGTATTCAATAACGAATTCGTTCCCAGCATTCAAACTCTAAACTTAATATGTGCTGTATCTTGTATAATTTGTAGTCAGGTTATATTTACTTTAAAACATATAGTAGGAAACATATATACATACACCATTTTTCTCAAGTCAGAAGTAGTTGGGCGTGTATCGTCGCCTCAAATTTTCTGTCAATTCGATCGACAAACTACACAGCACAAGTCCAAACATGATAAACCAAAAGACCCCAAAAAAAGAAGTCTGACTCCCAGTTTCATCAGTAAGAAAGACTATAATAGCTTGGAATTAATACCAGCTGAAACATGAATACGAGTTCGTAAAACCACGCACACACACATATATATGTATATTAGATACGTCGATCGTGTAAATTTATCCTCATCCCTCCATGTTGTACTCGTCTTGTTGCATATACGGATTGTAGCTCCCAGCTACTTCTAGCTTCCCCATGAACTGATCCAATCCTACATTTACAAACAAAGACCGAGTGTATAAAAAAACTTCAATTCTACATCCTTCACAGAGAAATAATTAAGATCATGCTCGTATTCATCAAGTAACGGGGTGCGACACTAACAATTGGTATGGAACAACCCAAAAAGAAATATGATCATTAATATTAGACAAAATAAGTGTTAATTACAGCAAAATCGAGAACCCAAGAAATAATTTTTTCTATTAATATACTATCTGTCTCGTAAAAGTTGTCACACTTTTCTTTTTATGTCGTCCCATACTATTTGTCGCACCCAAAAAAGTAAACTATTATTACACTCTATACCCTTAAAACAATACAATATTTCTAAACTACTATCACTTTTACCCAACAAAAATGAATCTCCCACTATGAAAAGACACCAATACTCTTTTATTTTTGTCAACAACAATATAATACTACTATTTCTTAACCTCCGAGCCCATACTAGTGTGACAACTCGTACGAGACGGAGGAAATATAATTATATTTAACGGGCATGTGTTTTTAATCGTTAAATTGAATTGATTACACTCTAATCTAAAGTGCAGAATACACAGCATAACACGTAATCAAAATGAAGGGAAAAAATTGTAGTAGTCACTTACTCTGATTAGGCAACATGCTTCCATAGAAAGCCATTTGCCCCAACTCTCCCCCGAACTTCGCGCTTCCATCCGAGTTCATCATGGGCTCGGGCTTACTCGCATGCGGGTCCACCACAGATACGGGCTGAGGGTTCTGGAAACAAAGATCCTGATCGGGCCTTCGCTGGCCCGGCTGAAACTCCTCGGCCCGCTTCTTCTCGTTGGGCGATTCCACATCTGTCTCGACTTCCGAGAGCTCGGCATTGTTGGCGGGGGTGGGCTGCTGCTTCCTCTTGGAGCGGGCCCGCCTGTTCTGGAACCAGTTGTAAACATTAGTCTCGGAAATCTGGCCGTGCTGAGAGAGCTCGGTTGTTATGTCCTTGATCTTCTGCTTGCTCGGAGTGCCGATCCCCTGGTCGAAGATGCGCTCTAGCGTCTGGAGCTGCATCGGGGTTGGGGTCCACCGCTGCCTGCCGCTGATTTTGTGGGCCCCGGAAGCTATTAAGGGGTCACAGTACAGGTTGCCTAGCCTCACTCCTGAGGGCAGAACAAGGGATGTGAAATTACCAAAATGCCCTTCTCGACCGAATCAACACTCACGGATTTTTATCTATCACACTTTTTAAAAGAATCGAAGCAGAGCATATGGGGAAGAACAAGTGTAAAATTTACCAAAATGCCATTCTCGACAGAATTGAGAATCATCGCTCACAGAATCGAATCAGAGCATATGCAGCAGAACAAGTGCGAAATTACCAAAATGCCCTTATAAACAGAATTCAGAATCACGGATTTTTAGTTACACATTTCAAGCAGATTGAAGCAGAGCATTCGATTGAATCGCCCTAACCTCACTCTTGATTGCAGAAGAATGCAAAATTACCAAAATGACCTTCTCGACCAAAGCTCACATTTCAAAGCAAATCGAAGCAGAGCATATGCAGAACAAGTGAAAAATTACCAAAATGCCACTCAACATAATTGAGAATCACCACTCACAGATTTTAATTCAAGCAGAGCATATGCAGAAGAAGAACAAGTGCGAAATTACCAAAATGCCCTTTCTCAGTAGAAGTGAGAATCAGCACTCGAGTGAAAAATACCAAAATGCCCCTCTCAACAGAATTGTGAATCACCCCCTCACAGATTTTTGTTACACATTTCAAACACAAATTGAAGCGGAGAATTCGATTGAAACACAAAATAAAAAAATAAAAAACACTGGGTAATTAATTAATTAATTAATTAATTAATTAATTAATTATGTGTGTATGTATTAATTTACCGGCGAGATCGTTCTGGGAGGTGAGGGATTTGTGAAGCTCGACGAGCTGTTCACAAATGGTGGCGTAAACCGCAATCTGCTTCCGGAGGACTTCCATTTGCTCGTCCGTCATCACCTTCACAAACATCCCACCGCCGCCGCCGCAGACCGCTTCATCCGCCGGTTGCTTTTCCCACTCCATCATTTGAAAAAAAAAATCTTTTGGGTTTGTTGGTAAAGAATAGACAACAGGGGAAAAGGGTAACGACAAAGGAAAGCAAAAGAGAGTCAAATAATTTTTATATTTTTTAATTTGGATTTTGTTTTTTATATAAAAAATGAAATAATAATAATAAAAAATTATTATTGGGATACCGACAGAATGAAAAGAAGGGCGAATTGGAGTTGCCTTTTTCGTCCCCGCAATTAGCGGGGAGAATCAAAATTCGGTGATATAAGTATATTTTTAACAAGGTAAAGAAAATGAATTCTTCCGCCTAAAAGTCATACATTCCAAAATAATAATTGGGATCTTAAATGGAATACTTTCGCTTTTTGAATGTTAATAATGAATTGGACATAAATACGGAAGTCGAATTAAATAAAGCAGGCTCACACAACATCATTGTATTGTACTGATACGGTACATTATGAAAATAAATTTCCATAAAATATTAATAACGACTAATTTTCTTGCGTATGAAGAAGTATATTATATTGATATAACAATAATTATATATATATATATATATATATATATATATATATATCAAAATATATATTAAAAACTACACTGATATTATGATATTATATGTAGGAATAATTATAGTTTAGTACCTGACCCATAGATCTTTTTGTACTTTGGTAACTGACCTTTAACTTTTTACGTCTTAGTGGCTGAACTATCGCGTTTTTGCATTTTAATGTCAAAAGTGGTGTTTTCCGGCGACATGTGCAAAGCACGTATCAGCTTCCGGCCATGTGGGGGTATTATCGTCTTTTCCATAATAAGATTTTATTACAAAATTTAAACAAAAAAGAGTTTCAGAAAGTTCATTTCCAAACCCGTAGCTCCACCCCCAAATTGAAAGTGCGAACCCTAATTTTCATTCCAATCCAAAATCGCGCCCAATTCAAACTGAATCAAAGCTTAATTCGTACTTCGTCCCCAAATCTCAACTTCCAGTAACCTAAATCCCGCTCGATTTTCCCAGAAAACCCTAATTAATTTTCCATTGAAGCTCAATTTCCAGTGAAGCTCAATTCTTGAAGAATGTCGTGGAAATTGAGAATGGGAACTGATGTCATTCCTGATGGGAAGCTCGTTCCAGATTATGGAGGTCGGAAAGCCATTTGCAAACTGGTGATGCATCACAGAGGGTCGTTCATGCGAAAATCAGGTACGAAGTGCTATGTTGGTGGGCGAGTGAGTCATATAGATTTTGTCAATGGAGACACAGTGAGATTTTGTCATATAGATTTTGAGCCCTTTGTATGGTAGAGATGAATGGCCATCTGATCCCATCACAGAAAACTTGCTTCCTCTGGTGCCTCCACATGTGTCACAAATGCCTGGCAGACCAAAGAAACATAAAAGAAAATTACAGCCTGATGAAGTGAAGGTTTCTGAGAATCTTGCAAAGTTGAATAGGAGAGGGATAATGATGACTTGTAGACTCTGTAATAACACAGGTCATAACTCAAGAACCTGCAAATTGAACAAGGGCAACACAAAGAAGGCTCCAGGTTTGCCAATTCCAGCTGCAAAAAAGAGTAAAATGAAGAAGCAAAAGGGAACTAAAAAACAGGTAACTTTTTTTTTGTTTAGTGGTGTATAGACCATTTTTAATCATTTTACAAGGTCTGTTTTTTGTGTTTTTGTTAGGAAACTGGACCAAATCCCAATGAGGTCTCTTCTTCTGCACCTGTGATAAGGAGAAGTCCAAGGTTGAGGTCTACAAAAGTCTCTTCATCACAGCCATCCAAGTTTGATGTTGGAGTCTCTTCATCACAGCCATCACAGCCTGCAAATACTCTCCAGAAGTTTCATGTGAAGAGGAATTTGACATTTTCTTACCCTTTGTTTAGTACAAAACCAAGAAAGGTCAAGCTTTGTGAAAAGACTGGAGAACAAGTTCTCTATTGTTGACCAATTCAGTTTCTGATGTTTTGATGATTCTGAACCATGTTGAACTTCTGTTTGCTATGTTTTAGTGTATCTTTGATTCTGAACCAAGCTAGATCAATCTTTTAAATTTCTGTATCTTATGTTCTGAACCAAGAAAAGTTATGTTGAATGTTTTGTTTGGAACCAATCCACTGTGTATCTTTTGTTTCAGTTTATCCAAGTTTTATGTCATCTTTTATACATTACATTCACCTAAAGAAATCATTTCAACTTCAAACAAATAACTGAATTCATTACATAATTTGTAAAATCCAAAGGAAACAATAAACATACAACACTACATTACATGCACCTAACAACAACAACATTTCTTCATCAAAATTAAAAAAAAAAACAGGGCAGCAAGTGAAAATCCAACAAAAACAAAAAACTGCAGCTTGAGGATTCTTCTCTTCATCAGAATTCCATACTTCTTAATATCCTCCACCTCTGCCTCTTTGGAGTTTATATTTCTTAGCAACCCAGGAATTATTTAAGAACACCTCTCACATGCAGGAGGGTCTACCCAAGAAAAGTGATTACAACCGCCTGATTTCTGCAGAAAATATAAATTGGGAAAAATTCACGAAATTAGGGTTCAGAGAAAAAAAATAGAATGTTCAAACTCACTATATTGTACTCGTTAAACTTTGAATAAGGTTCTACATTAAAAATTAGGGTTCAGTGTTCAGAATTGAAAATTAGGGTTCGTCTCACCTGAGGCTTCCCGCACGACATGAATCTTCTTCCTGGGTTTGGATCGGACCAAGATGTTCTTCTGACTAGATGATTCCTGCAACGACATAGTTCCTCCATTCTTGATTTCAGCTTCTGAAATTAGGGTTATGAAAGGGGGGAAACGGGAATGAAAATCGAATTTAGGGTTCTGAAAGGGGGAAACGAGAATGAAAAGAATCTGCGATTTCTCATTTTTATAAAAGAAAAATTGACTTCAGGGACACAAATGTAATATCCATATTCAAGCCAATGTAGTTTTGGAACACATAAAGGAGATAGAAGCAATGAAAGCAGTTGCCTACACTTTGAGTGTGGAAAGCTTAATAAATGCAATGTTGAAAAACGAGAACCTGATATCGGCTATGCGGTGAGCATAGTGGGAGGATATCAAGGTAATCCTGGAAAGGAACATTCGACTGCTGTAAAAGTACTTTCGAAGTACTGTTCTAGACTACGAAGCAGACGAGCATTTCCTTTGGATTACATTCTCTTAGATTTCTTATCAAATGAGGACCGGTGTAAGTCGATATCAGGCTATGTGTTTCACTATTGAAGGAGAAGGAGTTTTAACATGGAAGAGTGATAAGCACGATGCTTTTTGGACTCTGCCATGGGTAACCAAATAGCGGCCTCAGAGGCAGCGGAAGTTTTGGTATAACTCCGGGATAATCTCTGGGACTTAGATGTGATTCTTAATTTGCCAAAGGCTATGTAAATAGCGGTGCAATGGCAAATGGTAAGAAATCACAAGTCCATAAGTGTAAGATAACACATAGTGCAAGTACCACCTGATACGAGTCATCGTCAAGGGAGACGACGCTGTAGTCACCAAGATAACTTCAGAGCGGCAACCTAGAGTGCTCATTCACATAGTACTTCTTGGAAGTACAACTTAAGCACGTGATGAGTATGGGAGTCGGGAGTTTGGAGGAAATGACTAGACCTTAGTACAAGTGGGAGATTGTTGGAGTTGTGTACTTAATGTCTAGATTTAAGTGACAGAAACTCACGATCCATTGCCATTAATCTATTTAACTAAATGAACAATTGTTTGCGTTTAATTATTTATAATTAAATATATGCAAAACATAGTCCTGGATTCTATACGTTGTAGTTAGTATGGTGTGTCGGGCCCCACACAGAAGATCATACTATCGGTTACTCGTATTTAATCGAACAGTTGCTCACGACCTAGATGGACACGGACCAATCCATCGGTATAGTCGTTGTGTGAGAGAGAAAATAATTTGTCTTAATTATTTTATCACACTTGTACACTTGGTGTATTGAGCGGATCGTTGAGATTCATCGATTAGGATTGCCGGCGATAATCGATTCGAGTCTCAGTGTATTTTATTCTTAATCCCCGAAACTATTGCGGGTGTGTATATTTAATATAAGTGACTTTGATTTACCAAAGGAATTAACCGATTTAATTATTGGGTTAATTACCGGTTAAGTTGGGTCACTATATTTTATATATGGCATGCCGTGAATACTTGACGGGAAAGTGTATCCCGTAAGGGTTGATAATATCCCCGAGATGAGTTCATAAGGAATTATTATGTAAACCCTGCAGGTGGATTTAATCCGCATAATAATTAAGGTTGAATGGTACTAGTCTCGGATATAAGAGATGAATAAATTAATTAGCAATAAATTAATTTTATTCATGGATATTTATATCTTAAATACACGGAATAAATAATACTACCGGAGAAATATTATTTGATATAATATGGTTTAATATTGGGAGTGCAATTAATTTTATATAGTGGAAAATAAAATTAATTAATATTAATGGATTAATAGATTTGGGCTTGGGCTCAATTTAATCATTAATATTGGAAGCCCAATATTCCACCTCCTTAAGATCCCCTACGTAGCCTATAAAAGCACTACATGGTCTTCTCTATTCTCATATAAGTTCATAACTTGAAGATCACAATTCTAGAGAGAGAAAGTAGAGAGGAGGATCCATGGAGTTCGGTAGATCGTCGCCCACACGACGTCCGGGCTAGTGCAAGGAATACGTGGGAAGATCTCAAGGTCGTCAAATTGAGTTCTTCGTTTTTCCGAACAACGAGAACGAGGTAAATCGTAAAACTCTCTTTATGATTTTATCGTTTAATTATCGTAAAAATACCTTGAACCAAGATCCGAGGAACGGACCTACGAGACGAGGTCGAACCGGGCGGTGGTGGTCGGACCACCGGACCGCCGGCGGCTCGACGACTCGGCTGGAAAGGGATCGCGCGAGGTGGATCGAGCCTAGGGCTCGATCACGCGGATCGGCTGCGGGTTTTCCCGTAGCGATCTGCTGCCAGCTACGGGTTTTCCCGCAGCGACTCGTAGCGCCCAGCAGCAGCGAGTCAGGCGACTCGCTGCGGGTTGCTGTGGGCTGCTACGGGGATTTCGCTGGGTGCTGTGGGATTTCCCGCAGCTGACCCGCAGCGATCCAGCAGGGTCCCAGCAGCAGCGAGTCAGGCGACTCGCTGCGGGTTGCTGCGGGCTGCTGCGAGCAACCCCGCGTGGCTGCTACGGGTTTCGCGGGTTCACGCGAGTTCTCTCGTGTTTTTCCCGCGTAACTTTTTCGTATGGTCATGTACATGTTCCGGGAGTCGATTGGAGTTGTCGATTCCGAAATTTTGACAATTCCGGATATTCGATCTCCGTAGGATTTCGGTCGGAATTAATTAGATAATTTATTTATTTAAATTTATTAATTCCGGGATATCGATTTCCAACAATTGGTATCAGAGCGTTGGTTTTAGTTCATGGTATTTTTCGATAAATTGTTCTACCTTGCAGGGTTTCCGATTATTATGGCTAGATTTAATTTTGTTAATTAATGTCATAATAATGTTCTTGATTATTAAACTCTCGGTGATGTCAATATTTGTTCTTGTGTGGTGAATGCTTGTTCTTATTTTTCCGGAAATTGTATGAGGTCGATTTCATGTAGAGAATCGATACCGGAGAGCGTAGTAATAAATTTGTAATTTATTTACGTTGGATCGATGACGAAACGACGACCGGAAAAGTGTGACGGAGGAGACGAAGAGAGGGAGGACCGGGAATCGATCATGATGATCGATCCCATGAGGATCGATCGAAGGGGGGCGTGGGGGCTGCCCGCGGGAACCCTCGGCCACGCCGGCCACCGGTGGTGGTGGCGCGTGGGCTGAGGTGGCGGCGGCGCTCCTCCCCGGCCGGCGATCGATGGTGGGGGACGCGGGGTCCTCGTGATCTCGTGTTCTCCTACCTAGATTCACTTTCCTAATTGATTCGGTTTTCCTATTTTGAGTATTCCTATTTTTGGGAATTCTCATGGAAATAGGAAAAGAATTAATTGGAATTAATTTATTTCCTTATTCTATTATGGAAGTCTTCTAGAATATTCTAAGTTCTACTTGGAATAGGATTCTAGAGATTTAATGGAATTAGAAAGGAAAATAATTAATTATTAAATTAATTTATTTCTATTTGATTATTCCTATTTTATGGGAATTTTCATGGACATGGAAATTAATTAATTTTGGAAAGTAGGAGAGTCCTTAATTAATTTTTCCTATTTAATTATTCTTTTATGGAATTTTTAATAGATTAGGAAAGGAATTAATTTGGAAAGATTAGGAGTCCTAATTTATTTTATTTCCTTATTCTATTATAGAAGTCTTCTAGAATATTCCAAGTGGGTCTTGGATAGATTATTCTAGAGATTTAATAGAATTAGATAGGAAAATAAATAAATAAAAATATTAATAATATTTAATTTTATTTTTGATTTATTCGATTGACTTAATTTTCGAATTAAGTAACTTTTGGATTTATTAAAAATAAATAGATTTAAATATTGGAATTAATATTCCCGTCACATGGAGCATTCAAGAACGAAGACTAAAGACTAGAAGACGCATACGGGGATGCGATAAAGCCATAATAGTCGGAAAATAATATTCTAGTATTATTTTGATTATGTGATAATATTCTATGTGCTTTATTTCATGTATGCATGCTTATGTGTATTTAATTATGCATTAGATAGCGTATCCCTTTATTATAAAAAGCTAAGTGGGAGAGGGTATGGAAACATATCCATGGTCTCCATTGCTGTTCTCTTGGTGACTTTTATGGACTTTTGAAGTTCGTATAGACAAGTCATTGGAGGAGAATTCTTGTAATTCCTTTTACGAGAAACATTGATTAAGTTTATCAAACAATGCCTAATTTGTCTTTCCAAAACTGATTTCAAGTCGACTCATTCTCACCCCGGGGAGTGGAATGGAGCCAAAGCCACTTGGTCATGTCGAGGACACAAATTAGAGACTTTCGTGTCATTTGATGACTAGATCGATTGTCTGCTCGGCTCCCTCATTTATGAGAGATAGGGTTGTTCGCATGGTGAATCACTGGTTAGAAACTTCGAGTTTCACTTATTATTCTCCGCGTCTTGATTTACAAGATTAAATGAATCAAGTAATTGGGAGTCAATTGTAAAAGTCTTTTGGTGTAGTAAACGTCCACACTATCGTGGCTTGCTACATTGAATGAGATTTTGGAACGATTGATGTAGACAGTTATAGAAGGGAGTAAAGGAGCGTATGTTAACGTAAACGTCCACACTATCGTGGCTTGCGGTGAATATGCGTGTCCCAAACAATCTTCTTAGATACTGAGTAATGGTTTACACTTAGGTACGCTTCTTAGTATTCTTCCCATCGAAGTAACGCAAATGATGATGTGCGACCGAAGGAAATCTAATTGCTAAATCATTTGGATAGGTAAACGTCCACACTATCGTGGCTTGCCATATCTGATGGGATTTTAGATGTGATTAGTGGTTTAATGATATTATTTGAGGGAGATAATATCGGAGATTAAATCGATTGTTTGTTGTTATATGTGCTCATAGATTATGATATGGCTTTGAACCCACTTTCTGTGATACGTAAGGATTTTAAACTCATTGGTCCCTAAATGTAATGATTGGAATAGAGATCTAGACATTGTCCAGACTGTTGAAGAGTACTGGTTAGTACTCAGTAAGCTTTGTCCTCCCGAGCCTATTGACATAGGCGGCTAGACAAGAAGCGATGAGGATACTCATAAAGGCCAGTCGCTTCGAGGAAACGCTTAAACACGTTTTTGAGATGATTGACCTTTTAGACGAGTTGAGACGGAAATCGCAAGCTCTTGTAGCCAATGCCAAAGGTTTCGAACCTAAGGGAAAAATCGGGGAAAGGAAAAGCAAGCAAAGAAACCCAGTGGTCCTAGGTTTCTTGGACCACGAGATGGGACGAGAAAGCCATGAGGCAAGAGTTCTCGATGCAAACAGTCTGGGTACTGGAAGTCTGATTATCCTCTCAAAGAAAGTACGAAATTTTCTTTAGTCGTAAAACATAGTTAATGGTATTATCTACCGGAACCTGGTGTGTAGATATGGAACCACTGACGGTATGTGCATTTTAAATGCAAGGGTTCCAGGAAACCCGACGACTTGAAAAGAAAAAATCGTAGTCTACATGGGCAATGCTGTAGAGGAGGCAGCAGTTGCAGTGGAGGACATTTTATAGGATTTCATTTTGAGTTATTGCTTTTATGTACCTTTAGAAAGAACTTTGTTCTGGATTTCTAATAAATGGATATTTTATTTCTTTTAATCATTTGATGGTTATAAGAAGAAATAATGATATTATCTATTTTGGTACATTAGCTAGCAATATATAAATGATGAATCCTGAGTCCACCACGATGCAACGACCGTAGTATGAAACTCGTTTTACTAATAAGAGATTTCTTTATCAATTATACTTGTGGATTCTTATGCTGAGTCATGTTTATTCAAATAAGAAGTTCAAGGGTCGAAAATTGATATTTTGATCAATTAAGTTGAAGGAGTGGACCTTCCGACCTAAGAATCTAATTTGGAAGATAATATGACTAAGCAATCCTTTATGGATATAAGATGTAAGATCCGGACAAGTATAAGAATTGATTGAATCTGATGTATGCAGACCTATGCCTACTCAGACAATAAGGTACGAGTATTTCATTTTATGATTACTCGAAAAATGGATTAGAATACCTGATGTGCCACAAAAGCAAGTGTTTTGACAAGTCAATGGACACTAAGCAATTTGTGGAGAGCCATCAAGGTATATCCATTTGTAGCCTGCGATTTGATCGCGGAGGCAAGTACCTATCTGAGGAATGCATGGCATACTAATCAGAAATTGGGATTTGATCCTAAATGACTTCACCATACACTGTTGTGTAGAAATGGTGTGTCGTAAACAAGAAATGGAACTCTTATAGAAATAGTAAAAGCATGAGTTATACGGAACTACCTATGTTCTATGGATATATCTGGAAACAACGGCGCATTCAAATGCGGTTGTAGAATATCCTGGAAGAACAAAAGATGTGTGTTCAATAGTACTATGAACCAGAGGGACGTTATAAGTTCTAACGCCCGGTTCTTAGAGGAAGACTATGTGATGAACCACAAGCCCCAAGTGACATGATACTTTGAAATGAGAGAGAAAGATTAAGACTTAGAACCAGCCGAACCGAGTAGCGGTACACCACTAACTGCACCTACTGTTATCACTGTTTATACACCGGAATGCCATTGTAGTGGGAGGTTGTGGGACAACCGGAGATATTCATAAGACTAGGAGAGTCTTCGGACTCTGGACCTAGTATACATGAAATCAATCCCTGGATCTACATGAAGGTCGTACTAGATCTAAATGTGCCTTCTTGGAGAGCAATAAGGATTATTGCTAAGAGGCGAGATCATTTAGAGTACAAGCTTAGTTGATCCATTTATGGATTGAAACAAAGCATTGAGTTCGTGGTACTTGCAAATTGATGAGATAGTCCATTTTATGGATTCATCAAAAGCATAGACGAATCGTGTGTATGGGAAACGTGATGGAAACAAGGTGGTGTTTCTCGGAGGTTTTATGTAGATGACATTTTATCATTGGTAACAATGTAAAGATGTTGTCAGACATAAAATGATGGTTGTCTAGAAAAATCGATATATGAGATGAAGAAGAAGTTAGAACATGTTCTTGAGATCTTGGATCTCTAGGAAAGAACATTGTACTTCTCCTGGACATCTTACATATATATGATTATGGTTCGTTTTAACATGCAAGATTCCGAGAAAGGTTCGTTACCTTTCAGATACGGAATGCGTCTATCTAAGGTATGTGTTTTGGAACACATAAAGGAGATAGAAGCAATGAAAGCAGTTGCCTACACTTTGAGTGTGGAAAGCTTAATAAATGCAATGTTGAAAAACGAGAACCTGATATCGGCTATGCGGTGAGCATAGTGGGAGGATATCAAGGTAATCCTGGAAAGGAATATTCGACTGCCGTAAAAGTACTTTCGAAGTACTGTTCTAGACTACGAAGCAGACGAGCATTTCCTTTGGATTACATTCTCTTAGATTTCTAATCAAATGAGGACCGGTGTAAGTCGATATCAGGCTATGTGTTTCACTATTGAAGGAGAAGGAGTTTTAACATGGAAGAGTGATAAGCACGATGCTTTTCGGACTCTGCCATGGGTAACCAAATAGCGGCCTCAGAGGCAGCGGAAGTTTTGGTATAACTCCGGGATAATCTCTGGGACTTAGATGTGATTCTTAATTTGCCAAAGGCTATGTAAATAGCGGTGCAATGGCAAATGGTAAGAAATCACAAGTCCATAAGTGTAAGATAACACATAGTGCAAGTACCACCTGATACGAGTCATCGTCAAGGGAGACGACGCTGTAGTCACCAAGATAACTTCAGAGCGGCAACCTAGAGTGCTCATTCACATAGTACTTCTTGGAAGTACAACTTAAGCACGTGATGAGTATGGGAGTCGGGAGTTTGGAGGAAATGACTAGACCTTAGTACAAGTGGGAGATTGTTGGAGTTGTGTACTTAATGTCTAGATTTAAGTGACAGAAACTCACGATCCATTGCCATTAATCTATTTAACTAAATGAACAATTGTTTGCGTTTAATTATTTATAATTAAATATATGCAAAACATAGTCCTGGATTCTATACGTTGTAGTTAGTATGGTGTGTCGGGCCCCACACAGAAGATCATACTATCGGTTACTCGTATTTAATCGAACAGTTGCTCACGACCTAGATGGACACGGACCAATCCATCGGTATAGTCGTTGTGTGAGAGAGAAAATAATTTGTCTTAATTATTTTATCACACTTGTACACTTGGTGTATTGAGCGGATCGTTGAGATTCATCGATTAGGATTGCCGGCGATAATCGATTCGAGTCTCAGTGTATTTTATTCTTAATCCCCGAAACTATTGCGGGTGTGTATATTTAATATAAGTGACTTTGATTTACCAAAGGAATTAACCGATTTAATTATTGGGTTAATTACCGGTTAAGTTGGGTCACTATATTTTATATATGGCATGCCGTGAATACTTGACGGGAAAGTGTATCCCGTAAGGGTTGATAATATCCCCGAGATGAGTTCATAAGGAATTATTATGTAAACCCTGCAGGTGGATTTAATCCGCATAATAATTAAGGTTGAATGGTACTAGTCTCGGATATAAGAGATGAATAAATTAATTAGCAATAAATTAATTTTATTCATGGATATTTATATCTTAAATACACGGAATAAATAATACCACCGGAGAAATATTATTTGATATAATATGGTTTAATATTGGGAGTGCAATTAATTTTATATAGTGGAAAATAGAATTAATTAATATTAATGGATTAATAGATTTGGGCTTGGGCTCAATTTAATCATTAATATTGGAAGCCCAATATTCCACCTCCTTAAGATCCCCTACGTAGCCTATAAAAGCACTACATGGTCTTCTCTATTCTCATATAAGTTCATAACTTGAAGATCACAATTCTAGAGAGAGAAAGTAGAGAGGAGGATCCATGGAGTTCGGTAGATCGTCGCCCACACGACGTCCGGGCTAGTGCAAGGAATACGTGGGAAGATCTCAAGGTCGTCAAATTGAGTTCTTCGTTTTTCCGAACAACGAGAACGAGGTAAATCGTAAAACTCTCTTTATGATTTTATCGTTTAATTATCGTAAAAATACCTTGAACCAAGATCCGAGGAACGGACCTACGAGACGAGGTCGAACCGGGCGGTGGTGGTCGGACCACCGGACCGCCGGCGGCTCGACGACTCGGCTGGAAAGGGATCGCGCGAGGTGGATCGAGCCTAGGGCTCGATCACGCGGATCGGCTGCGGGTTTTCCCGTAGCGATCTGCTGCCAACTACGGGTTTTCCCGCAGCGACTCGTAGCGCCCAGCAGCAGCGAGTCAGGCGACTCGCTGCGGGTTGCTGTGGGCTGCTACGGGGATTTCGCTGGGTGCTGTGGGATTTCCCGCAGCTGACCCGCAGCGATTCAGCAGGGTCCCAGCAGCAGCGAGTCAGGCGACTCGCTGCGGGTTGCTGCGGGCTGCTGCGAGCAACCCCGCGTGGCTGCTACGGGTTTCGCGGGTTCACGCGAGTTCTCTCGTGTTTTTCCCGCGTAACTTTTTCGTATGGTCATGTACATGTTCCGGGAGTCGATTGGAGTTGTCGGTTCCGAAATTTTGACAATTCCGGATATTCGATCTCCGTAGGATTTCGGTCGGAATTAATTAGATAATTTATTTATTTAAATTTATTAATTCCGGGATATCGATTTCCAACAATAACGACATCTGCCATTTATACACACGTGCTTTGCACATGTCGCCGGAAAACACCACTTTTGACATTAAAATGCAAAAACGCGATAGTTCAGCCACTAAGACGTAAAAAGTTAAAGGTCAGTTACCAAAGTACAAAAAGGTCTATAGGTCAGGTACTAAACTATAATTATCCCTTATATGTATTGAAAAATTTTATATACCATAAATTTTATATTTTAAATACGTTTATTATTAAAAATATAGCGGTTCAAAAATGATTTGGGCTTTTTTGGCTCGGGCTGATCGAATTGATGGGCTGGGCTTAGCTCAATATTTGAGGCCAACCTTGCCCTATTTAATACTAGGGATAATTATAGTTTAGTACCTGAACTTAGGACACTTTTGTACTTTCATAACTGAACTATTATTTTTTACATTGTAGTGGCTGAACTACAAGTTTTTTGAACTTAAGTAATAATCTGACCTGCTAACCGGCTACACTTGTAATTCACGTGTGTTTAAATTCACGTGTCTTTCTTTTGTTGGCTAAGAAAGAAAATTACATTTTTATCCTTAAGTTTTAAAGCCACTCTGTAATTTATCCGACTCTCTCATTTAATATATATATATATATATATATATATATATATATATATATATATATATATATATATATAGAGAGAGAGAGAGAGAGAGAGAGAGAGAGAGAGAATTCATCTGTCCCACTTCATCTTCTCCGTCTCCATCCTTCTACTACATCGGCCCAACCCAATTCACCTGGAAAATAATTGGAATTCACCAGAAAATAATTGGACAGTGAAAACGATTTACACTCGCGATTTCTTTTACTAATGGAATCGATGTAGCGAGGAAGACCTATGCGCTCTCAAAAGTTTGAAATCGAACAATCTTGTTTCTCTGAAGCTTCGCAATCATGACAATTATGGTCGCAAAATTGGTTCTATGTCGGTGTGAGGGGTTTAACTGCCCTATTTTGAAGCTAATGAGAGCAATTACAGTTGCAAAATTAATTCCAAATTGGGGATTTTTAATTTTTTAATTTCCAAATTTGTGTAATTATTAACATTTGTTTTCAAGAAAATTTTCGCAAAGCTTCAAGACATCGATACAGAAATGGCCGAAGTCTGATAATCGATACAGAAATTTCGCAAAATTACGCAAAGCTTCACACGTATATACACCTGTTTCGAGAAAATCTTGGAGAAGGGTTCTAAAGCGGATGCCTTTAGGGTACTTGTCGAATTTGGATTTGAGGATTTGTTCGACGACCTGTGGGTTGGCGGTGATGACGCCGTGGACTTTTCCGGGGTGGCGGAAGAAGGCGGTGTTGGTGGGGGCACCGGCGAGGACACCTGTGCGGCGAGAATTACTTTATATATATATATATATATATATTTAATTGTATATAAAAAGTCAGAATAACATGTTATTTCACAATGAATAGACACCTGCCGGTTATCCGGTTAAATTGTTACTAAACTGTAAAAATATCATAGTTCAGCCACTACAATGTAAAAAATAAAAGTTCAGTTATGAAAGTACAAAAGTGCCTTAAGTCCAGGTACTAAACTATAATTATCCCTTAATACTACTACTTATTCAATATTTGAGTAATCTATATCTATATTCTATATAATATATAATTCCAGACTTTACAATGTGAACACAAAAAATTACACTACAAAAAATGAGCATGTTCACACTACGTGGCAAGAGAAAGCTTTCCTATGTCTACGTGGCATTTATAAAGCTTGCAATTATTAATGACGTGGATATTTCATTATTAATTATGAATTTTAAATTGTGATTTATATCATCCGAATTATATGTTTTCCATAACTTAAAATTAATGATTTCCTATCATAATCATTTCCATAATCCACAATATAATTTATAAATAATTAACCTATTTAATTGTCTCATTACCTATTTAATTAGCACGTAGTTATAGTAATTATATTTTTAAATCAATTCAAATAATTTAATATATTATTTTTATATTCTCTTATTAATATAGGTAAGTTTCTCCTAATTAAACTCCACACAATCCGATCAATCTATAAATAATTAATTTATTTATATTACTATAATATAATATTTCCATATAATACGATACAAAATCTTATTTAAATTGTTTCTTCTTCATTTTTGTTTTCATCTGCAAACTAATTTTTTATTTTCTCTATAAATACATTTTGTTTTTCTTAGTTTGGGTAATTGGTTAATTGATTTTTTTTTTGTAGCACCTACAATGTAAGTAATTAATTTATAATTATTTCTATGGTCTCTAACTATTTCATCTTGCTGTTTATATATTATTATTTTTATAAATAACTTTCTTTTTTATAATTTTTTTTTTTTTTTTTGCAGAAGAGGTAAGGTTTTTTTTACCTCATGTTCATTATTTAAGTTGCTTCTTTTTCTTCTTCATAGTATTCATTTTCATCGACAAACAATTTTTATAAAGTTCGATGTAATTAACTGGAATTTTTATTGCTAATTTAGTCATTGTTTTTATTTTTTGCATGGCACAATGAATATGAGGTATTTATTTAATCCATATATTTTTCAATTCCATCATATTATTGTTTTTTCGAATTAATAAATATTATTCATATTATTATTGTATGGTTCTAGGTATTTATGTATAAAACCTTTTTTTTTTGCAGATTAAAAAGTAATTACATTTTTGTCATATTTATTTTTCAATTAGTGTCATATTTTCTTTACATATATTTTTTAAAATTTTTGAATTTTCTTTCAATTTTTTATTTCATTTTTGTATCCTAATTATCTCATTTTTTTTTGTGTGAAAAAGGATTATAAATCTCATTAATATAATAATTATTTGAAATTGGAAAAAAAATTCATTACAAAGATTGAAGATGGTTCAAACGCCTCAAAATATTGTTTTTTCACTTTTGCTGATGAATTGGTGAGCCATAATACAACATTTAACATTTCATGTATTTTGACTTCTTGGTGACTTATTATTTAGATTATGTTTTCAATTTTTTTTATTTTTTTTTTTGTTTTTTACATATTTTTTCTATATTGCTTTTTATATGGCTATGGTTGTTCATTTTATGTCTAATTATTCTTTAATCTAATTATTCATTAATTTTTAAATTTTTTTTATGACTTAATTATTACTGTAAAAAAATTATTTGATATGACAAGAAAATAGAAAATAAATAAAAATTATGTATTTAACAAGGATATTCTGGATTTTTAAATCATTAATAAATTTATATATATAATAAGGGTGGTGTACTTATCAAATT
Source organism: Euphrasia confusa (assembly GCA_954870475.1). Classification (NCBI taxonomy): domain Eukaryota; kingdom Viridiplantae; phylum Streptophyta; class Magnoliopsida; order Lamiales; family Orobanchaceae; genus Euphrasia; species Euphrasia confusa. The sequence goes on along the minus strand of OX940970.1, from coordinate 27,511,037 downwards.
TGGGGTGTAAATAGCATCAACTTTTTCTTTAAAACCAATTTTTATTCATATTTTTTTAATCATTTGAGCTCTTAATATAGAGCCCCTTATTACGAATTATTTCTAATTTTTTGTTTTATAAATAAACTAATGAAATAAATTTGTTTAACATATTTTAAATTATATTTTAATAAATATTAAGTGATGTTGAAAACAAAATAATATGATAAACTAGGTATCATTTTTTTTTAAACTAAAAAATTTACATTAAATATTCCTGTCATCCTGTGCTACTGTACTAGTAGTAGTATTCTGCTTATTATAGACTGGAATTTGTTTAAAAAAATATTTATGATTTATACAATTTTTCTATATAAATATTATATTTATAAACGGTTTTATCTATGCTACACCGGGTGGAGTACATCATGTACATCTTGACCGTAAATTTATTATTATTATATTAAATACACACTCAATCACACATACCCGACGTGTATGGTGTATGCATCTACGGTTAATATGCCACGAGAGTATTGCTCCCGGTGTAGCATCTCATAGACCTTTATAAACCAAAGCACAACCAAATGTTTTGATGTAATTTTAGTGATTTTAATTTTATATATTTATTTTTAAAACCATTATATTTTTTATTTTATAAAATTAATTGGTCTGCTCAACATTTTTTATAATTTTAAATCAAAATTAATATATATTTTTTAATATTTATGTTCATAACTGTTTTTCAATTTCTTTATTTACGTAAAAATTGAAAAATAAAAAAAATGAAAATCACTTGTCGGACGGAGTGAGTATTTAATATATATATTTCTCTTTTAAATAAACAAAATGGTAAATGGTATACCAAACACACTAAATTTGAATCGAAAAAATTATTTAGTTTGTAAATGAAAATTGAAAGGGGTAGTTGCCGTTGGTTATGGACAAAACAAGATCTGACCGTCAAATCTCTCTCGGATCAGCGACGTCACTCTCCACGTGTCCTTATCTGAGAAGACCGACCGTCCCTTTACTCCGATTTAATTCTTTATTCCATTTTTAAAAAACCAAAGCGCAACCAAATATAAAACTGCCACAATTGCATATATTATATCAAATCAAATCATATTAAATTAAATATTATTAATATTATTAACCGTTTGCCTTTTGTAGTAAATACTTATACTTAGTTCTGGATGCAGTAGTAAATCATATTTCCCCTGACTCAATTTCAAACCCATAAAAAGAAGGCAACCTCGGATTACAGATCCTCTGCTGAAACAAATGTCTGTGTTCGTGAAGAAACTTGTGGAGAAGGCTTTTCTCAAAAAGGTTAAAGTCAACCAAATCTCTTCCATCCTTTTTTATTTGTTTGTTTTGTTTGTTTGTTTGTTGTTCTCTGTATGAAATTGCTGCTTCTATTTTGTCATTTGTTTGGTTAGAAGTTGTTGATTTCTTGTTAATGATTAATTTACTTAGTTGATAGGAGTTCGGGTTTGTTCCGTGGGGGGTTCGTGTTGATTTTCCGGTTATGCTCGTGAATGTTATTTAAAATCACAAAATATGGCTTCATTTTAGGACAATCTTGTAAAATCATGTAGCGATTGTGCTTTGTCTCAGTAACTTCAGGTTGCGAGTTATGTGTTCATCTCTGTATATCGGGTCATGGATTGTCATCCCCGAATCGCTGATGTATTAGTGCTAAGAATCTCATATTGATGATGGAAATAGAATCAACTTTTTTTTTACTAATACGGAGAAAGAGAATTATCGTAAACAGAAAGAATTGAGGGCAAAATTGAAGCGATATCTGCATTCAAGTTTATAATCACCACATGTACATGTTTTGTCTGATTGAGGGTAGTATAATTTTAATTAATTGGATATTCTTAACAAAAAAATATATATTTCCACTTTAATTTCGATGCATAAGGATGTGTGAAGTTTCTAATCACATATAGAAAACTTTTCGTGTGTATAACCAAAGTTTCTAATCAAATATGTATATTGTATAAATGATGTTTGACTAATTATACTGTTTTCTGATGTTTGTAACAGCATGCTGCAGGGTTTTCAGATAGTTTGGAACCCGATGATATAAACCCTCGTTTGGTTTTCCATTATGGAATCCCATCAGGATCAACGCTGCTTGCATACGACTCTATTCAACAAATTCTTGCTATCTCGACTAAGTCCGTTTATAATCCATAGTAGTGATCAAACAATCGTTTAAGTTCTGACATTTGATGAGAGTTTTTTTTTTTTCTACCCCTCAGAGATGGAAATATCAAATTGTTCGGTAAAGACGGCTCACAAGCTCTACTCGAATCGTCAAATACAGCTCCCGGACAATTTCTGCTTGTAATATTTTGTATTTTAATTTCTCCTGTCGTAAAAAATCAATAACTCAGCCCAATTGATGACACTTTTTTTCGACAGTTCGTTGAGAACCAGGGCATGCTTGTGCATGTAAATGTCAACAATCGTATCGAGGTAGGTTACTTACGACTTGTTACGAAGTTTAGTCGAGTCGTTCATTTTCTTAAAAATGCATAATAAACAATTTGTAGGTCTGGGATCTAGACAAGAAGTGCGTATGCGGTGTCCATCACTTTGACCAGGAAATCAAGTCAATTGCTTCTGTGCGCACTGGGCCTTACCTGTATTGGACTCAAAATTTTGGCTCGATCGGATATTAAATCATACGCACACGAAAAAAAAAGTTATTTATTTCGGTTGTTTCTGTATTGTCAGGTACGTTGGAGATTCTGGGGGTGATGTAGCTGTCTTGAAGCTACATCAAGATCAATGTCGTATCGAAAGGATGAATTACCATATCCCTTTTTCTGTATCACATGGCAAGATAAGTGATTCTGGAAGCGATATTGCAGTAAAATTTGTACTGTCTCAACCGACAGCCGAATCTAAGAGGTGTGTACATATGTATATATTCGGGTTTTAACATATTTACATTTTATGGTGTTGAGTTATGATCCAATAACTCTCGACTATGGTCTTCTTGTTTTCTTCAGGGTTCTCGTTATATATTCCGATGGTGTCATTGTACTCTGGGCACTCCACGAAAGCAGAGTCGTTTTCTCGAGCAGTGGTGGAACGAGCACTTTGCAATCTAATTATCAAGAAGCGAAGAAAGTAAGCGCTGCATGTTGGGCTTGCTCGACTGGTTCTAAAGTTGTTGTTGGGTACAGCAATGGAGATATCATCCTTTGGAGCCTTCCGTCGGATTCAAAGACTGAGCAAACTCAGAACGAGCAAATCACGTCTACCTATAAGCTGAATCTTGGATATAAAGCCGACAAAGCCTCGATTGCAAAGTTGAAATGGGTCAATGCCGATGGGAAATCGAGCCGGTTATACGTCTTGGGCTTTTCCGAGAGTCATTCGGTCAACTCGTTGCAGGTACTATATTTTCCTTCGATTTTGAAATCTCTTTTTTGAATGTTTATTGATTCGGTCTCGTTTTTGGCAGGTAGTTCTACTGAATGAACAAACTGAAACTCGCACGATTAAACTTGGGCTACATCTCCCCGAGCCTTTGGTTGACATGGAAATCACGACAAGCTCCGCAGCTTGCCTTCTTTTAATCGGAAGATCGAGTCGAGTGTACACATACGATGAGTCTGTGATCGAGAGATACCTAGTACAGAGTCAAACCAAATCTTCACCTTCACTCCCAAAGGAACTAAAGATAACGATACCCTACGGTGATTCAAGCATCACCGTATCGAAATTCGTAACAAGCCTCCCGTCTATGATGGGTTCACTGGAAGAGGTAAGAGCACGACTTTTCCTAAGAAATGTCTTGTCGAATCACGAATGATGATACTTGGGGTTGACTTTTATTCCTTTGGTTTAGGACTTCAATGAGCTGGCTAAGAAAAGTTTGCCACTTTTTCCGTTTGAGAAAACAGTAAGCAGCTCGAGTTCAGCCACGTTCAGCTCGTTTTCCAACGCTCGGAACCTGCTTATAACCGGGCATAGTTCGGGAGTAATTAACTTCTGGGATGCATCTTGCCCACTGTTGGTTCCGGTAGCATCTATAACTCAACAGGTGGTTTGACTATCTTTTACTATCAGACAAATTATGGCTGCTAGCTCTTTGTATTCGTTATCGTGTTTGATTGTGCAGAGTGATAATGATTTTTCCGTAAGCGGAGTACCATTGACAGCATTGTACTTTAGCTACGAATCGCAACTTCTTTTGTCTGGAGATCAAAGTGGAACGGTAACACGTTGTTGTCTTTAATCTTGATGCATTTTCTTGAATTCCAATGTTTAGTAGTTTTTTTTTTTTCACTTCAAACGATATATGCAGGTTCGTATCTACACATTGAAATCAGAGTCGTTCACCCCAATCGGTACTTTTTTTTTTTTTTTTTTATTTCTTGCTGCTGTAAAAATGACGTGTTTTGAACCTTCATACGCCCGATTGCAGGAAGCTCAAAGAAGGGAAGCAACCACATTATTCGTAGAATAAAAGCGGTGAAGGTTAATGGTGCAGTACTATGCATAAGCGTAACCGATAATCTTAAACAGCTCGCTGTTGGGACTGACCAAGGATATGTAAGTTTGATTTGTTCGAATCGAGCCGTTATTAGCAGTGTCAAAACTGATTTAGTTTTCTCACAGGTGTCGTTAATCAATCTAGAGAGTTCGGATGTCTTGTACCAAAGACACATTGTGAGTGAGCTCTGCACGGGGATTATCTCGATGCATTTCGAGACTTGCAGCTTCCATGGATTCGAGAAGAATGTTATTATTGTCGCGACAAAAGATTCGTCTCTAATAGCACTCGAGAGGGATACGGGAAATCCACTAAGCTCCGGTGTAGTCCGTCCGAATAAGCCCTCAGTAGCTCTATTCACACGCGTCTTGGGAAATGAGAGTCGAGGATCTAGCTTGCTGGATGGTACGGAAGTCGACAGCACCAGTTCCGAAAACTCGACTCCAAAGCAATCGTTTTTATTGTTATGTTCGGAGAAAGCTGTTTACTCGTATTCACTATCGCAGTTAATCCAGGGTGTTAAGAAAGTGCTCTACAAAAGGAAATTCAGTTCATCTTGTTACTGGGCGTCGACTTTTGGCTCACCTGATATCGGGCTGATACTTCTGTTCTCGACTGGGAAAATCGAGATCAGGTACTTTTCTACGTTGCCCGAATATTCAATGCTCGATAAAAGGTACATTTTTACTGATGAATCTTCAGGTCCCTTCCGGAGTTATCTCTCGTGAAGGAAAGTTCGATAAGAGCACTCACACCTGAAACGACAGTGTCATCATCCCCTGATGGTGACCTTGTTATCGTAAGTCTCCGTTTGTTACTCATGTCTATTTCCTTACAAAGTCAGATATATCTGCGTTTTCTGTATTCAGGTCAACGGGGACCAGGAACTACTTTTTGTCTCGACTCTTCTCCACAAGGAGGCTTACAGGTATAGAGCATTGTGAAATAAACTCGAGTGTAAGAACATAAACTGATGGTGATGTTTTGAACTGTACAGTTCAAGAAACGTGGACTCTGTGTCGAGAGTTTTCGACAAAGACTTCGTCAACAACACTCAAGGGCTTACGCTTATCTCCCCGTCACCCGTTAAGGATAAGAAAAAGGTTGTTACTTGTTAGTGTGTGTGTGTGTGTGTGTCTGTATTTAACTGATGTTGTTGATGACAGGGTATGTTTGGCCGCGTTATAAAAGACAACAAAAGTGGAAAGGCGACGAATGAACTTGAGCCGGAAACTAGACAAAATGTTGAAGAATTGTCGACCCTATTTTCGGCTGTTAACTTTACTACGACTAACAGGGAAATTAAGGAGGATTTCAGTAAGGACGACGAGGATTCTGACTTGGATATAGGTTCGAATTTCCTATCCCGTACACATTCTTAATGCTTTTACGAAGTTAGTTACTAATTCGTTGAAATCTCTTACACGGTTCGAAAGATGACATTGAGATTGAAGATCCGAAAGAGAAACCGAGAGGAGGATATACAGTGATAGCAGGGTTGAATAGAAACAACATTACAAATAAATTTCAAGCCATCAAAGGTACTTACGAATCACATTTTTCAGTTCATCTCAATGACCTTGAATCGGATTGTGATACGAATATTCTACAGACAAGTTGAGGAAGAACAAGGCGGATAAAGTGCCAGAATCGGACGAGCCTCAGGACGAGAAAACCGGAGGTGCTGTTGACCAAATAAAGAAAAAATATGGCTATGCCTATGCTGCTTCTGGTGTAAGTACTCACATACAAACTAGGGTTAAAATATAAATCGCAGTTAACCGAATATCCGAAATAAATGCAGGAGTCAAATGTAGCAAATACGGCGAAGACCAAACTCATCGAAAACGTGAAGAAGTTGCAGGGCATCAACATGAAAACCAGTGAGATGCAAGACACGGCCCGCTCGTTTTCTTCCATGGCAAACCAGGTGTTGCGATCCGTTGAGAATGACAAAAAGTGATCGGCAAGTGTCGAGAGATTTCACAAGAAATGAATGAGAAAAGAGTGTAATTTCCACAACAAATAAATAAAGTGCTATATAATCAAGTGTGAGCTTTAGTTTTTTACTTGCATTTTATGCTAATGGAAGACTTGTACAGTAAAGAAAATTAAATAGAGTATTCATCATAATCATCACCAATAGCTTAATTACAATTCTGCCCTCAAGAGATGATGTATAGTTAGCAATGTATACACAGTACAGTTAACTTCATGCTCTAAAGAAATCATTCAGTCAGAAATTCATTGAAGCATCCATATTTCATTACCTTTTCCGCTTCCCTTCCCTGCTCTTCTACAATTACTTTCTCTTGCAAGCGAGTTAAGAAACGTATGTACGTTCAAATGGGTACGAAAAGGAACTTTCAGTCTTTCGCAAATAGATGTTTTGTATACAAGCTGCAATTTCAAACCAGCAAAGCACTGAGAAATTCGCAGATGAAAAAGTGAACAAGTTCAGAAAATAAAATAATGCTTGTTACCTCCTTGTAATGGTTTGGCAGAAAGATTGGTGAATAAGTAACTCCAAACATGCGTAAAAAATTGCAGCACACAACAGTAAAGCATATCCACTACCCATCTAGTCTGTTAATATAGTCTTGATAAGGCTTAAAACTTCTTTGAAAACCCAAGTCCCTTTTCTTCAGTTTTTGGAATGTTTCATTGGTCCCAAATTCAGCACTGCATTTGTCGAATTTCAATTCTACAGGACAGCCAACATCAAACAGCTCTTCTCCCACCATTTCCGGACTAAAATCTGATGCCATCTCTTGGCTTCTCCTAAAAACATGCGTCGAAAATACAACACTAGAGGTACTTCCCCTGAATGCCGATGGCTCATGAAAAGAGAATTTCAGTTTTTGTGTAGCACTGCTCTTGTATTCAAAATCATCCGTAAGAGATACAAAATCCATATCCTTGGATTTTTCATCCAAACCTGAAAATTGTTCCTCGACAACTTCCATTACCTTGTCGCATATATGTTTGAACTGAACATGAATCGAGAATTCTTCCAAGTCTTCTGGGTGAGCATGGCTTTTCTCCTTAAGTTCTTCCAAGCGAAGCTTACGAAGGGTGGTCAAAAAAAGAGGAGGGAGGGTTGGACCCACAAGGGCACTAGAGGGTTGAACTTTACTTGACCACCTATTGCTTCGGCGAGATGATTTTCTAAAAGGAAAAGGCGGAACTTGGGATTGGTAGGGAATATCCAAAAACTCAAGAGGCTCCGTATGAAAATCAGGATTCTCATTAAGATCTGAGTAGGTTGAGAAAGAAAATTGCATTAGATTAGTGGGCAAAGCAGAAAACATGCTCCTCGAAGCAATATCGTGTATGCTAGTGGGCAAGCTGATATCTCTCAACAGGGTTGTGGCTTCAAAAGATGATCTTGCTTCTGGAAGTCCAAAGTCCTTCAGTTTACGACATACTTCTTGATGGAAATCAGAATTTGACTTGACCAAATGCCTTCCCTTGGAACCTTCATAACCTTCTTCGATTTCCTCTCTTCTTCGGACGATACATTTTTCTATCTTTCCTTTCAAGAAGGCACTGAGGAACTCCAACTTAAAGTGCTGAAATTTTTTAATCCCATCGTATTCGGGATGGTTGTGATCGTATAAATGAATACTTTCCTCCGCACAAATGTTTTTCCTCTTGTGACTTGCTTTTGGAAACTTGGACTCCCAAGCCGCATGGTAGTGTTCTGCTTCTAGATTCCCTGATGATGTTAACCTGATCAGCACAAACCCACCAAAACTACTATTAACCGAGGACAACTGAGCCGAAAGATCTGCCTGTAAAATGCCAAACCCCAAAACCAGACGCCTTTTCTGCCTCCAATCAATCCAAATCGGAAGGGACATATCCGTAACTTCCTCTCTCTCAAGACAACTGCCACATTTACAAGTGGAACCGAACAGTGAAAGCTCGGATGGGAGTCCCCACGCATAGCACGAGTTGCAGAGGTTTGAAATATCGGCAGATTTTCCATTACCATGGGCCCCATAGCAGAATACAGTGAACCCATTGTCCCAAAATGAACCCAGCATAACACAGTAGCCTGATTCCAAAGCTGACTTATACTCGGCATTTTCTGCATTCGCTCTCAACTCCGACAAGCCAAACACAGTCATGTACCGCGGATTCTGGATGCCGTGGGTCCACCGCAAGACAGGCATCGACGGCTTCCGCACATCACAAAGAAGAAGCAAGTGTTCTGTGGCGACAGTGAAGGAGAACCCATCTGAACCTGCCCGTGAGAATGCAACAAATTGGTCGTTCTTGCCCTTAGAAAAAGTCTCGAGCTTCAACAAAGAGGAAATCTTGCAGTCACCTGGAGACCTCAAATCAACCAAAAACACCTCAGAGCCATGAGAAGCAATGAGCACTCTAGGATGCCAACTAAACTCGCATTTAAACCAACGAGAGCTACTTTTCTCCAACCCCAACTTATTGGTTAACGAGACCTGAATCAATCTGTTAACAGCTCCACTGGAATTAGATTTGCCCCTTTCCTTAAAAGAAGAATAAACATCAAACAACAGTAAGTGGCCATTCTCCAACAAAACTAAGCATTCTTCCCTCAAATGCGGACTCCAACATGCACTTGCCACCATACCGCCCCGCAAAATCTTGGCATCAGCACCACCCAGATAATCCAAACAAACAGAATGTTTACTCTGTTTAGACGAATAAGTCATTCCTATTCTATACCAAGAAACGGAGAAATCAGTACAAACCATCAAAAAACCAACTGTGGCAATCTTGAATTTGTCCTCATCAAAGCAAAACTCATCAACCGGGGTAACCGACAAGAGAGTGACTCGTTGGTGATTCACATTACCCTCTTTCACCACATGGAAGAAATTTTCTATCTGTGAATTAACACTCAAACCCCCATCTCGAACGGGAAGTATCGAAAAACCGACACAATCAGAATTCTCTCCTGTAGGGAAAAAAGCTACAACTAAGCTTTTATCGGGGATTTGAAGCAACTGGAGAGAGTTGAAGCCATGGAAGTAGGAAGAAAAATCGGGGATCTGGAGACCGAAAAGAGAGGAAATGGAAGGGGCAGTGAGGTGGTTTTTTAGGAACCGGGAAATGGAGATATAGAAAACTAATGTATTTGATGATATAGAAGATGAACTTTATTTATGTGTTTCATGGATCAATTACAACTCACGGCTGCATGTATATATACATGCAGCAAACCCTAAAAACACCAAACCCTAACATAGGGACCTGAAAGTAATAAGCAAGAAATGAGGCCCTAACTTATATAAATTACAAAAAGACCCCAAAACATTAATAAAAGAAACGCGCGCATACATTTGCATGCATGCGCATACGGGCAACATCATAGATACTTCAATACCCCCCCTCAAGCTGAGCATAGAGATCCTTGATGCCCAGCTTGGACAACATGTGATAGAAAATGCGCGCTCCCAGGGGTTTGGTGAATAAGTCTGCTACTTGGTTCATAGTACTCATATGGAATGGCTTGAATAATCCCTTCAGTAGCCACTCCCTTACCAAATGACAGTCAATCTCAATATGTTTAGTTCTCTCGTGGAAGACAGGGTTGGATGCTATGTGTATGGCTGCCATGTTGTCACAGTAGAGAAGGGCAGGCTGAGAATGTTGAATTCTAAAATCTTGGAAAAGCTTTTTAAACCAAATTAACTCGCATACGCAGGAGGCCATTGCTCTGTACTCAGATTCAGCTGATGATCTAGAAACAGTGGTTTGTTTCTTTGATCTCCATGCTACCAGTGACTCACCAATGAACACACAATAGCCAGTGACAGACCTCCTTGTTTGGGTATCTGCAGCCCAATCTGCATCACAGAAAGCCTTTAAATGTAACCTATTATTTGTTGGATAAAATAACCCTTGACCAGGTGACTTCTTCAAGTATCTAACCACCCTGAGAGCTGCTGTCATGTGGAGATCAGTTGGCTGCCCAAGGAATTGACTTAAAACCTGTATGGAGTAACAAATGTCTGGCCTTGAAAGAGTGAGATACAGTAGTCTCCCAATGAGCCTTCTATATTCTGATGGATTGGGAATGGGATCACCTTCATCCTTGTTTAATTTGAGACCTTGTTCAAAAGGAAATTCAGCATGTTTTGCATCCAACATGCCACAGTCAGAAATGATGTCTAATGTGTATTGCCTTTGGTTTATTACCAAACCATTGGCATTCCTGGCTACCTCAATCCCAAGAAAGAATTTCAAATCACCCAAATCCTTTAACTTGAACTGACTTCCCAAATAGTGTTTTAACTTGTTGATGCAGATGAGATCATTTCCTCCTAAAATTATATCATCTACATATATGAGTAGGAAAGTGATGGAGGTACCAGTAGTGTGAATGAATAGGGATGAGTCAGCATTACTTTGAATGAAACCATATGAAGTAATTACTGAAGACAGCTTCTCATTCCACTGTCTAGATGCTTGCTTCAAACCATACAATGATTTGTGCAACTTGCAGCACATTGATTTATTTGATGCAGAGTATCCTTCTGGTAGTGACATATATACTTCTTCATGAAGCTCTCCATACAAAAAAGCATTATTGACATCTAGTTGAGTCAAATGCCAATTGAGAGAAGCTGCTAAAGCTAGAACAGTTCTAACTGTAGCTATTTTTGCAACTGGTGAGAATGTTTCAAAGAAGTCTAAACCCTCTTGTTGTGTGTAGCCCTTTGCAACTAACCTTGCCTTGCACCTTTCAATGGATCCATCTGCCTTCCTCTTTACTTTGTATACCCATTTACATCCCACTGTTCTTTTTCCTGGAGGCAAAGGCATTATTGTCCATGTTTGATTTGCCTCTAGTGCCTTTATTTCAGCATCCATTGCCTTCTGCCATTCTGAGTGGTGAGATGCTTCTTTAAATGTCTTGGGTTCAATATGAACAACTGTTGACATAACATACTTCAAATATGACTGGTTTAACCTAGAGAAATTAAGATGGTTGCTGAGGGAATTTTCTGAAATGGGCAATGCAGTAGGGCTACCTTTGTTTTGGGAATTTCTGATGAGGTTACATTGGTACTCACTTAGGTAACCTGGAGGCCTAGACACTCTACTAGTTCTTCTAGTAGGTAATGGTTCCCTATGATCTAACTCAACTGCATCAGTTGAATCAATTGTGAGTTGAGTTTCAGTGTGTTGATCAACATTGAACTCTGACTGAGGTGAATTATGAGAGATTTCTGTAGTCTCTTCCACTGTGATGGGACTGGTGGGATTAGCTTCCATTGGATGATCATCTATGTCCCCCTTTGAATAATCAAAAAAGTTAGGAAATTTTTCAGTTAATTCAATGGACTCATTGATGGACTGCTCATGAAAAGGGAATGTTTTCTCATAGAAGATCACATCTCTGGCAGTGAATGTATTGTGATCTTCAAGATCATATAGTATATACCCCTTGATTCCCTTTGGATACCCAATGAAGATGCATTTGTTAGCTCTGGAACTGAATTTGTCCTTTCTGGGATTAAGATTGGTGGCAAAGCACAAACAACCAAATGTTCTGAGAATTGACAGATTTGGTTCCTTTTCATACAGAATTCTATAAGGTGTATTGTTGTCAATAACCTTTGAAGGAGTTCTATTAATTAGGTAAGTGGCAGTCAGAATGCACTCACTCCATAATTCAATAGGTACATTGGACTGGAATCTCAAGGCTCTTGCCACTTCAAGGATATGTCTATGCTTTCTTTCCACAACCGAATTTTGTTGAGGTGTGTACACACAACTTCTCTCATGTTCAATGCCCCATTCTCCATAGAAATCATTCATTTCAAACTCCTTTCCTTGGTCAGTTCTTACCCTCATTATACTGGTTTTAAATTGAGTTTTAACCATTTTTATGAACCCTTGTAACAGTCCTCTGGCCTGAGATTTTGAGTGCATAAGGAAGATCCAGGTGAATCTGCTTTGGTGTTCTACTACTGTGAGAAAATACTTGAATCCACTATGTGAGCTTACTGATAGTGGACCCCATATATCAGCATGTACAAGCTCAAATTTTGACAGTGATTTTTCAATATGTGTGGGAAATGGTAGTCTTGTTTGTTTTGATTTATGGCAAACATCACAAACATCAGAATAATTGGTAACAGAAGGGAAATCTTTATTCATCTTATTCATTAAGGCCATACGGCTCACAGAGGGATGACCCAATCTTTTATGCCAAACATCAATGGAAATGCTATTAACTAAAGAACTACTTCTTTCAGCTGCTTCAACTGCTTCAAAATGATACAGACCTCCAACTTCTTTAGCTATCCCAATCACTTTGCAGTGTGTATCCTGCATAACACATTCACCAACAGAAAATTGCAAGTTTGCCTTAGTATCCATGAGTAGTTTACTAACTGAAATAAGGTTGAACTGGAATGAAGGAACAAGTAGAACATTTCTCAGAACAATATGAGAACTCAGAAAAACTGTTCCAATATGATGAACAACTGTACTTGAACCATTTGGCAGTCTGAGCACAACAGGATCACAAACTTTGACATTTTTCATGATTTCCAAGTTATTTGTAATGTGATCACTTGCACCAGAGTCAAGGATCCATGCATTACTACTTATACTTAGTGAGCAATGAGAAAGAAGAGTATAAGCTTCATTCATACCTCCTTTGCTATGTTGAGAATCTTCAGAAGAATTCTGATTTAAGCCTTGCAAAAGGATACACAACTGTTTGTACTCCTTTGCTGACAACTTCACTTCTTGTCCCTTCTCCTCAGTCTGTTGTTCAACCTGGTTAACACTAGCCTTTTGTTGATTACCCCATGGCTTTGAACTGTTAACTTTGGAATCCCTACTAGGGGAACCATGCACTTCAAAGCATCTTTCCACTGTGTGGTTATTTCTCCCACAGTGTGTGCAACCACTGTTACCTTTACTTGTGTCATTCTGGAAGCTCTTTCCATGCCCTGGTGGATACCCATACAACTCCCAACATTTGTCCACAGTGTGGTTAGACCTTCCACATTTTGTACACACCATTGATCCCTTCTTACTGTTCTGACTTTGTGGTTTATTCCACACCTTTTGATCACTGCCTTTGCCATAGTCATGTCTAGCAGCCATGGCATTGGCTTGTGTCCCTTTAACACTCAGATTCTGCAGCTCCAAGTTAGATTCTTCTTGTGAGATCAAATTGAAAACTTGATCCAGTGTAGGTAAAGGATCCTTCAAGAGAATATTATTTCTCAACTGCATGTATTCATCTGTTAGTCCCATCAGAAAATACATTATTTTCCTTTTCTCAACCTTTAGTTGTATCTCCATCATGGCTGGACATCCACTCATGGGACACACACAGTGGGACTCATGTGCCATCAATTCATCCCACAAACCTTTAAGTCTGGAAAAATAGACACTGACACTATCTCCTTCTTGTTTTGTCATCATCAGTTTTTGTTCAAGCATGTAAACAAGGTTATTATTTGTTTTGGAAAACTTTGTATGCAACTCAATCCATACCTGTCTTGCAGAGTTTGCATATGCTGTGAAGCCTGCAAGTTCAGGAGATAGGCTAGAGGAAATCCATGTCAATACCATGGAGTTACATCTCCTCCAATCTTGATATAGGGCATCTGAAGTGGGCGGCTCCAGTATGGTCCCATCAATAAACCCTAGTTTGTTCTTGGCAAGTAGGGCTTGTATCATGTTTCTACTCCATACCTGATAGTTCTTCGTGTTTAGAGGATTACTGACCAGTCTCACCCCCGGTGACTCTCCATAATGAAGGAAATAAGGGCTTGTAGGCTTGGAGGGATCCATTATGCTCAGAGTTGAGTCACTGGATCCTTCGTCCTTCTTCTCTTCTGGTTTGGACATGGTTTACTTGCGGAATTGCTCTGATACCATATAGAAAACTAATGTATTTGATGATATAGAAGATGAACTTTATTTATGTGTTTCATGGATCAATTACAACTCACGGCTGCATGTATATATACATGCAGCAAACCCTAAAAACACCAAACCCTAACATAGGGACCTGAAAGTAATAAGCAAGAAATGAGGCCCTAACTTATATAAATTACAAAAAGACCCCAAAACATTAATAAAAGAAACGCGCGCATACATTTGCATGCATGCGCATACGGGCAACATCATAGATACTTCAATAGGAGAGCTGCGGATATTGTGGAGGAAGGCGCGGGGAAAGGGAGGGAGAGCGGAGGAGGGTGATGGAGGAGTTGTGCTTAGGGGTGAAAATTAGCGGGCCGAACGGCGCTTCTTGTTTTCTGGTTTGAAGGAGGAGAGGGGCTGAGAAAGTCGAGGATATGGGCCAGAGAGACTTCCACTCCGGTGTGAACTCCATCGGCCGGCGGCGATCCTAGTTCCGTGATTCAGAGATGAGAGTGAAAGGACGACTTTGATACAATTCGCGGAAATTTGAAATTAGGGCTAAACCTGCGGTTAAACTGGACAACAAATTAAAATATGTTTATTTAAAATTAGCGCTATTTGAAGCTCTAATTTTTTTTACCCCTTATTTTATACTTGTAATAATACTAGTATTAACTTAAAAGTTTTAAACATCCTCACTAATTAATATATTCAATCTATAATTTGTAAATAAATAGAATATTTATGATAGATTAATTTATTAAATTATAATTTTAAAATTATTAATAAACTGTATCTTTTTTTGTTAATGTCAATTTTATCAAAAAAAGAAAAAAAAAAAATAACGGTACGCAACACATAAGGAAAGATCCTACCACGTCACTGAGTTCACGTGATAGAGTTAACAGATCAGCTCCATGCTAGAGTTAACATAACAGGTCAGTGAGTTCACATGATAGAGTTAACATGTAAGCTCTCTGAACAATCAAATGTAACATATAACACAGTTCACATGATAGAGTTAACATGCCAGCTCTCTGAACAATCAAATATAACATATAACACTAAAGATACTATATATTGAGGTGTAACATTTTGTATGTTTATAAATCTTAGTGATTTAAAAGTGTTTTATTTAAATATTAATTTAAAAAATTCTGAAAATAATTAATTCTTTTATTTGTTTTGAGTTTTTTTTTTAATTTTTTAATGTCTTTCTTTTTTGTTCGATTTTCTCTGATTTTTTTCATAATTTTCTATTTTACATTTTTTTGTTTTAAATTTTTAATTGTTTTTCTTCTGCTTTTGATGTTACTCTGTATTTGTTAATTTATTTTTCTGTTTCTTTATTAACCTTTTAATAGTTTTATTTTTAATTGATACAAATATTTTCTTAAAAAGTAATGTGATGTTTTAAAAAATATGAAGAGATTTTTTTCTTTTTTTATTTCATGGGTCACGCACGCACAATCACAACATATTTATAGTCGTTGTCATATTATTGTAAACCATTTGTATTATTATTATTATGAAATATTATTCTGTCAAGTTTGAAACTCTGTCAAATTTCAAAAGTAATATTGTTGTACAACAATTATTTCAATTGTCTTTAAATTTGTTTACACTGTCTAATTCAACTAAGCTTAACTAGATTTTTAATACTACAAGAAAATGTCTGATCATACTTTTAAATATAACAAAACAAATAATTTTGTTAAGTTCATTAATTCGACCACATTATTCTAATACCAAAACAATTACACGGCAGAATATGCCAATATATTTTGTGACATTATCTATGTGCAAGTTTTCAAATAACAAATTAGTATAAACATCTTATCTCATTATAATACTACAAAAACCAACCATTGAGCTTTCTGAGTGGCACTCGTGTTGGTTTAACTTTGCCGAAATTATCAGTAGTCAAACAACTTCAAACTCGTACTCAATGTCATGGTTGGTGCAGACGAGGACGGTTACATAAATTACGACCATTTGCCCTCCAGATATTATGGCAATGCTCGTGCTCATCCACACTCAAATGTCGAGGTTGGTGCAGAGGACGGTTACAGATATTACAACCATTCCCCCTCACATGTGATTATACCAAAACTCATGATCATCCAAAATCAATGTTGAGGTTGGTGCAGACGAGGACGGTTACAGAAATTGCGACCATTCACCCTCACATGTGATACTATAGCCAAACTCACGCACAACCACATGACTGAAAATAACAAATTCCACCGGTCGTGTTGAACTGAAACTTAAACAAGTTAATCAACAGATATATGCAAAGGAGGTCAAAATTTAATCAATGAAAATGCTAAATAAACACCATACAACCTAAACCTGTGATGAGGTGGAAAGGTCCTAGCATATAGACTTAAACTCTACGAGTTCTACCATTGCAGTGTTACTACTAGTCAAGTGACTTGATTAAGGTTTGGAGAAATTTGAATTGAGAAGAAGGAAATATTCTGTTGCTACTATTTATGTACATAAATATTTTTAGTTACTGATGTTTTTGTCCCTCCCTATTCAAGAAAGCAGTAAAAGAATCTTCAGATAATTTGGAGTACTAGGTAGAAGAAGATCATTCTTTAGGCCTATAAACTGAAAAGGTGAATATATAATAAGTGATGTCAGAGCCTTTTGAAAAGGTGTCTATCAAAGTGATTTATGAAGATTAACTTAGCAGCGTGACAATTATGGAAGAAGTATAAGCAAAAGCTGGTAACTTAAGTACATTCTAACCTCGTGTTAATGAAATTTTTGCACACATGAGCCCAGCCATAATCAGCACACAAGCCAGTGGGAAGGACTGCAGAAATGAAGAAGTACAATATAATTCACAAATAAAAGTAAGATACATAAGCATCAGCAGACAATCACTGACATTTGAAAGGTTCTCAAAAGCTCATCCAAATACATATTGTTGAGTTGCAAAATTTAAATCTCCTCAAATTCTCATTTTACAAGTCACGAAGTAGAATGTCAGATACTAAATATATGGATGAAAGTGGTAGAATGTTTTCTCCAACTAAAGATTATTGTATGTAAGCAATGGTGGAGCCAGGATCTCCACTCTACCGGCACCTGGTGGTTGAAGTTTTTATAATAATGCCCACACACAAATGGAATATTAATTTGGAAGATTTTGAAATTTGGTGTACATTATAAGTATGCCATATTTTTTTTTTTTTCATGGAATCACATGTGGACCATATTAAAGACTATTCATATTTTAAAGTTTCTCCATTTGGTTTTCTTTAGCTCCCTTTCTTCTCCTTATTACTATTATCTCTTCTTTACATTATACAGTACTACATTGCTATTTATAACGTAAAGGTGTACACATATATGCATTCATGTTTCTTCTCTATCTAACATCACAATAATTTTACATACATTATATGTAGATCATGTAGAGGATCCATTTACAAACATAGAGTGACATGCATTTTTGTCAGTTGAGCATGGTACAATTTTCTGACCTTTTTTTATCTTGTTCCTTTTTCTGTTCTTTATTTGTTATTTATATATTGCATTCAATAACAGAGGCTCAGTTAGAGTTGAACAATCTAATAAGGATACCGAATGAAAGAAAACATACATGGACACTTCATATACAAAACAAATAAAGCTGGAAATATAAAATCACTCACAGTTAGGTCATCAGTGCCATCATTCCTTAAAGGAGTCGTACTCTGGGAAACAGATACAGTGCAGTGTCCTTGTATTAAATCAATTGCATCCTTCATGAAAAGAAGGAAAATTATTAAGATTTCAACTGAACTAAACACAATAATTGTTGCATTGATTCCAATAAAGTGTTATGGAATCAATGCTTAATGTGTAAACTAGATAGGGAAGGCATGCTAACCTGCCTTTCACCATCACAAAAGGTGTTCAAGTAGTACCGCAAAATTGAATTCCAACCATCCTTTAGGATTCCTTGGACTGTCCTCTGGCCAATTCTGATATAATAGAAAAACATTTCAAACAAGGTATAATTTGCTATCCACCGTCTTCGTATCAGATAAAATATTAATCCATTCAATATTAGAAAACTTATGACTTTCCTCGTGCATTAAAGTGAACAGAAAAAACCAAGAATTCGAGTGGAGGTTACAAACACATTATTACGAAAAATCATTCATGTTTTGTACTTGAAAATGAATCGGTAAAGAGTACCTGACAAAATCTCCTTTCAAAGCAGGAGTACTAGTGTATTGAATGCTAATGGCGTCACCGTGGTTGGCCCACACTAAAATAATAGAGATATGGAAATAAATATATGAGAAGAATTTAAGCGTATGAAAATTTATACGAGGTTACTGAAATTGCACTGTGATAATTGAGGCAACATCATGTAAAAATATTTATGTGGAAAAAACATACTGACAATTTTTAAAGCTTTTATCCAAATTGGGATGTCTAGTAATAGCATCCGAAGCACTAAAAACACCAATCCTTCGAAGTTGAGATTCCAACGTTTTACGAGCAATCAAGCTCTGCAAGAAAGAAGTAAAACAAACGGGTAAAATGCTTTCCCTCAACGTAATGACATTCTAATCTTTCCATTATCCATGTGAAATAATAACTTTACCATCTTACGTCAAGATACTGTATGATAAACTACTTGTTAATTTATTAAGAGAATCGGAGAATATATTATTCCTGGTGTAATTTTTTGCTTAATTTACATGTCTCCTTGTTTATCATTTTCATACAGGCCTACATGCAACGAGGCCAGGAAACAAACTCGGGCTTAGTTATGAGTTATCACAACCAGTTCAAAATAAGTTTGAATCCAGTCATTTATTTCAGATTATAGGAGGCGAAAAAATAAAAAAGGAAAAAAAAGGTAGGGAACCCATCTAGTTTTAGTTCAGATTCCAACTTACCACGGGATGGAGGGAGTAATAAATATATGGAAGGAAACAAAATAAGAAACCGTTGTGCTATTAAAGGAACTAATGCCCTTCTCATTTTTAAGTTATTAGTATATTGGGGAAGTTTATTTCTTGGTTGTCAGAATAGCTTCTGCTTGGAAGAGTTCATTGTTTTGTGATAACTCATTTTCTACTATCATAGAAATAAACCTCCATATTTCACTATTATAAAGCTTTCCCTGATTCGTTAATCCTAAATCCTAAACGTAAGTGAAATGTCTCAAATCTCATACAATTTTGTAAATTCAAGTAACGAAGAAAAACTAATAATAATTCAATATGACCCAAGGGAAATGCCTATACTTTAAGAAGCATGCAAAAATATTTCCTAATGCAGATTTGTCAGGCCAAGTTAGGGATCTTAGAACCACATCATGACATCAATGATGTACACCTTTATATTGGACAACTATGTACACATCAGATTATAATTAACGCTTCGAAAACGACCAATCACTTAATTCAGAATTACAAAATTATTCATGTGAAATAAGAAAGGCAAAAGGAATACTTGGGTGACATTAGTACGGTCCAAGCAGTCCACGCAATTGGTCCTTACAACTCCAATTTGCCCCTCGACTTTCTCTCCCTTCTCATTTAATAAGAAGTACCTACAAATTCCAACAAAATAGTAAGTTAAGAGACAACCACAAATAATTAAAATTTAAAATGTTTTGACTTGTACACAACATGGTAACCTTTGTTTGATTTAACAATAGCAGATCTATTGAGAAGGTAGATTATAACAATCGGATTAGAGCTATTAAAGATTAAGAATCATTGCGTCAAGGAATTACATCAGTAGATGAATATTTAGAAGCTAATGAGATCTGGTGGTTCTTTCTTTCATGAATAATTCTGTTTTGTATCCTACATAATAAGTTGGTATATGATTTCAAAGGGTTAAGGGCCAATCAAGTGTCGCGTTGCACCTAAACAATAGAAGATTATTTAACACCAAACATAGCAGAATGCGCTACACTATTATTCTAGACTTCTAGTGTGAAGCTTCAAACAATAAATAATAACAGCAGGAGAAAAACAGGAGTTAAGCAATTGAAGTAATTAAATCCAAAGAAGAAGTAATGGTGTAAAGAAATTTGACTAACAGATCAACCCACCATTTTAATCTATGTACACTTGAGTATTGAAAGCAAATGGTCAACTATAATCTAACCATCTTAATCTAGTTCTTCAGAAACCATTTTTTGAAATCTATGCTCTGATGTTCACATTAATTGAATTTTGGATTATTAGGATCTAAGTTTTAATTAGCAGGGATATCATAAAAATGATTAAACATTTGTGAAAACCAAGTAAATGACATTATCATACAACAAAACTATATATGCTTTTCTAGCAAGGTTACCTGTTGTTAAATATAAAATCAAACACTCTATGGTATAGAATGGAAAGCCACTCGATCTGAGAATCTCCACATATCCGATGAAAATCAAAGTGCGTATATCTGCACAATAGTTGTTAAGAATGAGCTTTATTGCATATATGTAATACATTAATGATTAAAAAAATCCCGAAATATGAGAGGAGGAATGAATGTGAGAGAAACATTCAAGAAACATATAGAGTGAGAACTCTTACAAGTTACAACATCTAGTAAAATAAATAAAATAAAATAAACTCAGTTTAGTAAGTAATACCATGACACTTTTAGAAAATCAAAGGAAATGTTTGCAAGCACTTAAGACTTAAGAGTATGCATGGTGGACCATGAGTGCTAGTGCAGCCCACATCTATGGTAGTGACTTATTATACTGATAAAATGGAAGATAAATTACCTCACTTCATCACTGCCAAAATTTTGCATTGCACTGCCAAACTTTTCACATAAACGCCCCTCACCTCCATGCTGTAAGATGTTAAGAGATAAGGGCAACCATACCAAAACACAATCATCATAAACATATGTTTGATGAGAGTTAAGTACACTAGGGACATTACAGATTTTAACAACCAAAAATGGAAAGAAGAGTAATCCTTCTTTTGACATTATAAGACTTGTATCATTTCATTACTCTCAAAGATGTCTAGGTTTAAAATTCAGTACTTAGTATAGTATATTGGATTCATGAGAAAATCTAATAAGTTTTTATAACAAGTTTAATGGGAAACATATGTCCTTCAAGTGAAACAACATGTTTCCCTAAGGTTCAATGATACCAAAGGTTCAACGAGCAACAAGATTTCAATAGTCCGATTTTAAAAGGATTTTGTTAAAATCAACTTAGTCATTTCTTTCTGGATTAGACATTGGTTGTTGATGGCTATGGTAGCAATGCAACTACAAGAAGAAAGTAGTCAAAAGTTGTGATGCCATTGGTTGTAACTTGTTGATGGCTATGGTAGCAACGCAACTACAGGAAGAAAGTAGTCAAACGTTGTGATAGCATCCTAATGAAATAGTAGTACAGTAATTATTTTACTGAGTTTTCATTAGTATGACATGAACGGATGAACCTGCAAAGTCTGTGAGGGGGTAGAAATCAACGAACCTTGTTGACAAGATTGACTATAAGGACATTTCCATATTTCTTTCTTAGATCCAAAAAGTGTCGCTCAACTACTCGAGGCTGACAAGATGATAAAAAAATTCAGCCAAGAACAATACACAACACACACACACACACACACACACACACACACTTATATATATATGATATTCATTTGTTGTGATAGCATTTGGTAAAAGTTTGGAAGGTTGGAACTACTCACTACTTCCTCAAGTTCCATAATCTCAAACTTGGGCTTATATGTCAAATCAACAATCTGATTCCACAGTAATGGAATTGACCCTCTAACCTACAAAAGGAAATTATCAAGAAGAATTATAATGTTATTTATTGATATCACTTAAAAAACTATGGTCAGTAATTATATACATTTTACGCATTGAAAAGGAACTGATCTCAGTATTTGACGCTTACTATATGGGGTAAGCATCAAGCAAAAGCCATGGAGACTGACCGATGTCAGTTCTCGTTGCACCTTTTAAAATAATATTAGCCATTCATTGTCCAAATCCCTTCGTACATGGAAAGGGTGAATGATATGGTGTTCACTATACATACAGGTTTGACCATTTTATAAAATACGAGGGGTTATTGTTGATAAAGACAATAAGGAAAGAGAAGAGTACACAGAAAGAAATGTGATTTGTAACAAGTTATGAGTAGGGAGACGTTTGATGTTTAAATATGCAAATCAGGTACAAAGGGTTGACGAGCCTCATTTATTTTGAGTTAAATTAGTTTCATGATGATTATTATATGCTAAATGCCATGTCTTCTGGTTCTGTCTTAGTTTTAGGTCTATGCCAGAATGCACATATCTCACTTAAAAACAGAACAATGGTGTGACATTGATAACTTTCCTCTAATAGTTTTCAGGAAGAAAATAAAATACACGAAAAATTCACTCTACTGTCGTAAGAAAAAAGCCCCAATATCATCAATATGGGATGTTGTAATATATCAATATTGGGATCTAGAGAGAAGCAACTGAGCTAGGATGGGGATGTTAATATACTTAGCATATATTTATTTATTTAGGAAATTTACTACATTCCAGTGAAAATTATAAACCTGTTAAATGACACTTAAACCCAGAGTTTGTTTAGGTGATGTTCGTATCCAAAAAAATGAGATATAATTAAAGACTAAAGAGAGAGTAAAAAAGAAGACATGGTTATGAGGAATTTGCGAAAATTGCAGTGCAAGCAATAGAATAAAGTGAAAAGGCTACAATATGAAAGAACCTTGTCATTTATGCGCAGAAAATGTGCATCAAAGCTTACGAGTACTCTAATTTGAGAAGTGCTGAAATTGATGTAAACATCACATGCATGATTTGGAAGAATCAAGTGATGCATGAATATGAATATTGTGAGATTTTATAGATAATTAATTATTCAACACATTGTTGTATACTTGTATAGTTATTTTACTTTTTATGTTGGTATTTTCAGAGGTGAGGTATGCTTATACTAAACTTTAATTATTCGTCTCTTCTGGTTTTGGTCTTCGACGGCTTGAGATTATTCACAATGAAGGAGACAGAAATAAAAGAGAGTGTGAATGGGGAAGAGGAGAGACATTGTATCTCCAGAAGTGAATTTTTAATAATTATAGCAAACCATTCACCTGTATAAATGATGCAGTGTACCCGTTCACCTGTATGATTTGTTCGGTTTCCACGAAGTTTGCAACATAACCATCAGAATCAGCTCCTCTTCTCCACATGCGAGTGCCTTCCAAAAATTTCACAGTAGAGAGCATTAGCATGATCCGCAATCAAATAATAACTACCCTCCCAAAGTTGAATGACAAATGCATTACATAGTCATTAATTTGTAAGTAAGTTCATTACTGTGTTTATGCTTAAACATGGAGTGCAGACATCACATCAGCTAAACATCAGACTATGGGAGATGAATTCATATGGCCAACCAAAATAGAATCAAAATAAGAAATACTTAACCACTTCAGAAAATCCTATATCAGATCAAGTATTTAAAACTGAGCAGGATATATTAAATTCAAATGAATTTGTATCAAAATTCAGGCACTAGAGATGCAAACTAGCGATGAAGGTTTATGCAATATAGGAAAAGATTTGATTAATATTTAGTGAACATGGTCATGCAAACATGGGAAGCACATATCACACGGAAAACTATTAATCATGTGTTGACATCTTCGTCTAAACTCTAAACAGCTAAGAGCCAGAATGAGGGGGAAAGAGAGGTGGGAGATTGGTGGACAAGAACTAGAAAATTAGGAGTTTACCAATTCTTCTAGTGGATCGTCGTGCAACCAGTGTGACCTCAAGAATGTCTTTCCCAATGGGAGATTTAAAGCTCTGAAAACCTGATGACTAGTTAAGGCTTAACTTCACATGATACAAATAAAAGATCTATAGTATTAGGTGCAGGAAGTTGTGCACATTCGAAAGGATACTCCCTTGCATAATAGGAAGTAAATATGGATCAAGCTGCACAACTATGACAGCATATCAGTATGTAAAAATGAATAGAATTTCAGGGATAAGAGTGTGAACAATTGGTATGATTCAGCTACAATATTGACCTTGTTATCTATGAGCATTTCCAACATATAGCTGTTCCAAAGAAATTGAGGGTCTGCCTGTGGGAAAATTTTATAGATTAGGGAAAAGTACGATATGTAACTGAAAATCACGATTCTAGAAAAAAATGCATCAAAATATTAATTTGGCCAGCCTACTAAACATACATAATATCAATCAATATTAGAAACATAATATGGAAAAAAACAAAAGCTCGAAAAGAATACTTACTTGTCTCCACAGTGGAAGCATTTTTGATTCATCACCCAAATCACGCATTCGTTGAACACTGCAGAGTACAAGACACAACTTTCGATGACTTGCTTGTCATATCCAAAATAAGGAACCCTAACTTGTTTCAGAACATGGTATGTCAAAATGATATTAAAATAGTAATCAAAAAGAGGAAGTCATATTTTCTGTTGTGACACTATGATTCTTCCTATCACTAGCCGATAAAGACGGAAATGATTTCATGAAGAAATCCTTGTTGGCAGTTTCAAGCAAAACAATAACCAATAAGCATATTAAAAAGTATTCGATACAGAGAAAACATCTTACCTCCATGTTATATTAACATCATAAGAGAAATAAAGACCCGGGGTCCTTTCTGCCACACTCAGCAATTGAGAAACATATTTCTCCATCTCCTGAACAGGAAAGAGTATATTATAGAGCATTAGAACAAAAAAGGCTCTCATATATGCTCAATAAATTAAATGTGAAAACTTGGTAGATAGTATACTTGTTCTTCTGGAGGATTCATGATGGCATGATCATAAGGAAAAATCTTCATTGAAATAATTTTGAAGACGGGGTAACCCAGATAAGATCCAACGCATTCCCGTTCAGTGATCACTAACAAGCATGTTCCTAAAAAGCAAGTGGCATGCACATCAAGATAGTGAATCAAAGCTAAACCTTAAAGGTACTAATGAATTAGGTACAACCCATAAATAATCAATTAGTTGAAATAGATGGAAAGGAAACTTAATACGTCAATAAGAGGCAAAAAATAAAACTCCCTACAAACATATGACACCACTTACGATTGTTGAATATTCATAATTAGTGAGAACATCCTCTATTGAATTTCACCAAATCTAAGAAAGTAAAGTTCACCGTTGAGTGCAATACCTATGAGTTACTACTAACGCCTCACACATTGCTTCACATCGTTGAAAAACTATATTGAAAAAACTTTCTCCTTACTCTAAAATCACCGAGAGTTATATACATCACGACACCTCACACATTGATAACAATATACATATAGAACACACGAAACCACTCAGTTGAAAAACGCATTCTATTTTAACAACAAAGCCACATAACATGCCTGCCAGCAGTTTGAGTGACCCGACCACGCCGAATATCCCCCAAATTTTCGGAACATATAGCTTCATGAGCTCAGCAATGTCATCTGAAAAACACAAAAATCAGAAAATCAAAAAAGCAAAATACGAGTGAAATTACATGAATGCGATGAAATTACCTGTGCGATTAATGGATCCGTCGCGGCGGCTGATAGCCAAAAATGGGTCGGAGGAGCCGTCGGCGGGTTCCAACACATATTGGTCGGGGAATTCCCACAGGCGCAATCTGTTGTATAGCTTCTGGGCAGGATCAACCCTCTCCATCGGAATTGATAAGCGGATCAACTATGCTTTCAGGAAGACGAACCGATTCGGAGATAGATACAGAAGAATAATGGAGGAGCATGTTTTGTTTGTTCGAGGCAACAGAAAATGCCGCTCGATCATTGTAAATCCATTTAATAATCTTGGAATAAACTGAAAGAAGAAATCAATTATCATACTTTCCAGTTTCCATTTTGGTTTTTTTTCCATGCCAAACAATGGTTAATTAATTGATTTAAAAAAATAATTATGATTACTACATTTTTTTTAATTTAAAATATAGTTTCTTACTCGTAAATTTTATTTTCATTTTTAGATTTTTTTTAATTTTTTATTCTCTCCATCCCACTAATGTTCGTCATTTCCTTTGTAATTTAGGAGTTTTTTTTAAGGACGGACCGGAAATTCCAGCATATTAAATCGTTAGTCTTTCGATCGAGTAGAATGTAAGTCGAAAATGTGTACGAGTAGTACAACACTTGTGTGAGAGATACAACATGTCTCACTTCAAAACAAACTTCGTAATATTATAGTAAAAACGGTCACACTCAAAGATCAAGTTGTATATATATATTTCATTTTAAGCTTATATACACTTATAAACACATCTATTAATAAAAACAAATCTATTTCTTATTTTAACTTTTGTTAGTTACATTGAAATTTTAAATTAAATATTGAAACAATTACTATTATTTGGGTAAAATTTAATTATTTTTTAAGGCATTTTAAGAATTTTTATCACTAAACAATTGAAAAGTTAAAATGACTTAATTTTTAATATGAGAGAATATGTTATTTGTTGATCAATTGGTGAGTAGTAATTAATATCAGATTGAATCGTACATGTTATTCGTCAATCAATCGAGAGAGTAAAAAGAAAAACTATCGTATTAATTTCCAGTGATCAATTCTTCTTGTGCTCGAATGAAATTGAAATTGGAACAAATGATTAATAATGATTTATAATAATCAATTTTTCATCCCAAACAATGATTAAATAATTGATTTTAAAAAATAATTATGATTTAACATTTTTTAATTTAAAATATAGTTTCTTACTCATAAAATTTATTTTCATATTTTTTTTACGAGATGGAAGCGGAAGAAGTAAATGTTATACTGCCTCTAATTATTAAAAAATATATGTCATCATAATCTCATACACACATATTAATAAAAAAAAATCTTATTTTACCTTTAGCGCCTATTTGCACTCAATTTTTCTAAGTACACCTCCATATATTTATAATTTTAATTATTTATTAATTTTACTTAATACACCGCATGATCTTCCTAATTTGCCCTATACATTTAATTAATAGTACATTACTCTTATTAATTGCAGATTAAACACGAAGAAATAAATTGTTTTTGCATCTCTTAATATTCTCTCAAAACTTTCATTAGCTAATTGAGAGTTTTGGTTGATAATTAATTTGAAAAACATTAAAGCTTCTTGAAGAAGCATTTTTCGATCACAAAGAACGAGAAAATGTGTTTAGTCTCGCTTCAAAAATCGAGAGTTCGTTGTAAACGACCACTCGAAATATCAATCTGAGGGAGGACTAAAGTGAAAGGTTTCCAAAATCGTGTTCATTTCAATATCTCAAAAGTTCAAGTAATTGCAAGTAAACAATCAAAGCAAGTAACGTGAGGTGTATCAAAGGGGAGAAAAACGGAGATAAAGTAATAGTCGTCCTACAAAGTGAATTATGAAACACAAGAGAGTAATCCGGTTGTAATCCTCTTCCAAATCATACAATCTTGTATTTAAGTTCGAGAATTGGTCCGAAAAGAAAAACAACGATCACCGTATGCTAATCGATTTAATTCCCTAGTAAAGCACCCATTGATGGTGGTGAATTCACTAGATGACCAATCCCGTTCCTTAAGTTTTGAATTCTAATTGCTTATAATCGAACCTTAGGAAGAAAGCCCCCGTTCCCGGTGATAGCAATCGGTTTAATCCCCGAATTAGTTTAATCCCGTTCACCAAAGATTATACTAAATCGTGGTTCGAAAATAAATCAATGAAGGCAATTAAAACTCCAAAGTCTCAATCACAAAGTAAATCCAACAATATAGCAAAAATACAAGTAAAAGCATATAAGAAATGAGGAAATCTAAAGAGGATCGAAGGAATAAAAATGCTAATCGAGATGTAGATCGTGATCCTCGTCTTCGATTCTTCGATCCGTCGTCAATGAATTGAATTCTCTTGGAGAAGACACTTTCTCTCTCTTGTTCTTCTTCCTCTCTCTCTAAAATCCTCCCCAAGTGTCCCCCCCCCCCCCCCCCCCAAAAAAAAAAAAAAAAGACCGGAAATGACTCTTTTACCCCTCGGTCAATGCTTTTTAGGGTCGGTCAACGAAAGTCAACGCCCGGTCAACGCGTGGTCAACACATTTCAGCCCGGGTCAAATCTTCCTCGGCGCATTTCACTTGGTCCTCGCTGGAATTTTCAGTCCTCGTCGGTGTGGTCCTCTCTAGATTTGTCGCATACTAGATTAGCGCATTCTAGGTGGTATGCGCTGGAAGGCTCCCTTGGTCCTCGCAATTCTCTGTACAACTTTTTTCTCCTCTCCTCATTCCATGTTGGTCCTCGCCCAAAAATGCGCATATTGCCAAAATGCGCTCCGGTCCGCGCCAGTTTCTTCCCTGTCCGCAACTTCTCGATTCTCATTGTAACTTCGTTGTCCGAACTCCGATTGACGTGATTCAAAATTCTATGGATTCCTGACTTCGCGATCTTTCCAACCGTGTATGTCATGAATCACGGTTCGAACCGAGCGATAGCAGTTTTTGACTCGAAGTTTCTGCAATTTCCGGGTTCGAATCTTCTACTCGTTTCTCTCGGTTTCACCTACATTTCACACAAAAACTCGACTATACCGTGTATAAGTTTCGTCACATCAATAATAAGCAAACCCTCGATAATCATACACATATATACCTAAAATATACAAAAATCACGCCAAACATAACAATAAAAACGAGCAAAATATCGGCATTTCACTTCTAAACTAAATTTATACGCATGTGAACCTTGAAAATCGAGACAACATGATAGAGAGCAGGGCGTAGGGGACCAAGCTCTAGTCGAAGCTACGGCTGGGCCGCAGCCCTTATTAGTTTATCGCCGGCGGAATCGGGCTTGAGCCCATCTTCGTGGGGCGTAATTAATTATTTAGGTCGCTTTTATTATTGTTGGGTTTGGGCTTTAGGGTTAGGTTTATTTCCTATTTTTGATAGAGGGTTTAGCATATAAATTCTCTGCGTTAGTTGATAAGGATTATGGAATTATAAACATTATTTGAAGCCTGGAGGCTTAGGCAAACCGAACTGGAGTTCGGGTTTGATTGTTACTTTTATTCTGCTATTTGTTTTTCTCTCTGGTTCTTATCAAATTGGTCCGACCTGCCGCTGATCGACTTCTCACTTTGTCTTCTCCAACTTGTACCAGCGTTATGACGAACTCGAACCGTACTGCTGCGGAAAGACTCGATAGCCTGGAAAAAGAGCAAGTTAATGTGTTGCAAAAGCTGGCTGAAAATTCCACACAGCTGTCCGAGATGCAATCGGGCTTGACGGAGATGTCGACCACCTTGGCTGCGCTCTCCCGCGCAATCTTGAAGTCCAACACGGAGCCGATTACACCACATTCGGAGGAGGAAGATTCTGTGTCACACGATATCCATACTTCGCGAGGTACAACAGCGATAGTGCAATTACCAACGTTCGAGGGCGTGGACCCGATCGCCTGGTTGGCTCGAGCCAACCAACAGTTCGAACTCCACGGCACGTCAGAAGGTTCGAAAGTGACCGCCGCTGTGGTAGCAATGGACGGCTCGGCACTACATTGGATCACCTGGTTTCGAGGGAGGAAACCCACTGTGACGTGGAAAGAGTTCTCGCAAGCCTTGGTGGCGAGATTCGATTCTCGGTTCAAAGGGAGCCCATACGAAAAATTGGCGAGAGTTCGACAAACCGGGACAGTGGAGGATTATGTCAACGTGTTTGTACAACACGCCGGGCAGGTTCCTGGGCTTACGGACGCCCATTATTTGGGTTACTTCATGTCTGGCCTCAAAACCCCGATCAGCAACTCGCTACGTCTGCTCCGACCTGCAGACTTGGAGACCGCGATGGACTTATCACGAGATATTGAAGAAAACCTAGCTTGGCCAGCGGCTGATCGACAGATCAGGGGATCGAATAGCCCTGGAAATCGCGTCCCCAATTTTTCTCGTTCGTTCGGGGCACAAACTAACAGCGTCACCAGCCCAACAGGGGGTTTATCCGCTGGTCGGATGTCTCGACCGGTCGATAACTCCACTATTGCTCCTTCGGCAGTCTCAGAGCAGTCTACGGCGCGCTCGCGCTTTTCTCGTCTCACCACGAACGAGATAGCAGATTTACGCGCGAAGGGGTTATGTTTCAGGTGTCGCAAGACTTACACACCGGGCCACGGGAGAGTTTGCCCTCTTCGAGAGCTGCGAGTTTTGCTAGTTGAGCCGGATGAGGCTGTGGACCTCAATACTTATGAATATTACGAACCAACTGGCCACGAGGTCCTCGCGGAAGAGATACAAGAGAGCGAGGAGGACGAGGGGGCCCTACCTTTTTTTTCAATGGCTGGATTATCTAGTCCAGGCACCATGCGCATGCACGGGATACTCCAGGGATATACTGTCGAAGTATTGATTGATAGTGGTGCCAGTCATAATTTTATTTCTTCTTCCCTCATCCCATTATTGCAGCTTCAGCCGGATGACTCAGTCAAATTCGGGGTGCAGTTAGGTGATGGCCACCGTCAGAAGTCCGAGGGATTATGTCGCAGGGTGTCGATGACTTTGGCAGGGTGTGAGTTAACAGCTGATTACTTTGTATTTGCGTTAGGTGGTATCGATGTTATATTGGGAGTAGCCTGGCTGGCGACTCTCGGGGATGTGAGTATCAATTGGGAGCGGATGTCAATGTCGTTTCTCCAGGGAGATCAACGCGTTGTTTTGAAGGGTGATCCTACCATCAGTCGAAGCCCAATGGGGCTGCGCACACTGGTCCGTACCAGCGATGTGGAGTTGTGGGCAGTGGTGGTCAATGCCGAGGACGTGAAGTTTTCGGAGGCAAACCAAGGGCGTGTAGCAGAGGTGTTGGACGAGTTCTCGGAGGTCTTTGGGGAACCAACCGGGCTGCCGCCGCAGCGTTCCACCGACCACAGAATTGAGTTGTTTCCAGGATCGCGACCAGTGTCTGTACGACCGTACCGTTACGGCCATCTCCAAAAAGATGAAATCGAGAAATTAGTTCACGATATGCAGACGGCGGGACTTATTCAACCGAGTTCCAGTCCTTTCTCGAGCCCGGTAATTCTGGTTAAGAAGAAGGATGGGAGTTGGCGATTTTGCGTGGATTATCGAGAGCTGAATAAAGTGACGGTTCCCGATAAGTACCCCATTCCTGTGATTCAAGAAATGTTGGATGAATTGTCCGGTGCCTTGGTCTTCTCGAAAATTGATCTTCGCTCCGGGTATCATCAGATTAGAGTTGCCGGCTCGGATATCCACAAGACTGCATTTCGAACCCATAGCGGACATTATGAGTTTTTAGTGATGCCGTTTGGCCTCACAAACGCACCAGCTACGTTTCAGTCTGTTATGAACGATTTGTTTCGTCCCTTTTTGCGGAGGTTTATCTTGGTTTTCTTCGATGACATTCTGATATATAGCAAAACTTGGGAGGAACATCGTGTTCATTTATCACAGGCCCTGCAGCTACTGAAAATTCACCAGTTCAAGGCAAATTTCAAGAAGTGCGCTTTTGGGTGTCTAAAAGTCGAGTACTTGGGACATATCATTTCGGCAGCA
This sequence comes from Euphrasia confusa, assembly GCA_954870475.1. Classification (NCBI taxonomy): domain Eukaryota; kingdom Viridiplantae; phylum Streptophyta; class Magnoliopsida; order Lamiales; family Orobanchaceae; genus Euphrasia; species Euphrasia confusa. Next base: position 27,479,075 of record OX940970.1, on the reverse strand, counting down.
GGGGTAGCCATGGACCCTAGCAAGGTGAGTGCTGTGCTAGACTGGCCACGTCCAAAATCAGTCAAGGACGTTAGAGGATTCCTGGGCCTCACGGGTTATTATCGACGTTTTGTGCGGAATTATGGATTAATAGCGAGGCCGTTGACGGTGCTTCTAAAGAAGACAACCCCTGTTCGTTTTGAATGGCCCCAAGACGCAGAGGCTGCTTTTGTTTGTCTTAAGAAGGCCATGACTGAAGCTCCCGTACTTGCCATGCCTCAGTTTGACCGTCCCTTCGTGGTTGAATGCGATGCGTCCGGGACAGGTGTGGGTGCCGTCTTGATGCAGGAGAAACGTCCAGTGGCGTATTTCAGCAAATCCATGGCTGATCGGACTCTCACCAAGTCAGCATACGAGCGAGAGATGATGGGATTGGCCCTTGCAGTCCAGCATTGGAGACCGTATTTGATTGGCCAAAAATTTGTGGTAAGAACAGATCACATGAGCCTGAAACACTTACTTACTCAAAAGATTGTGACACCTTCACAGCAGTTGTGGGTGGCAAAGCTTCTGGGGTATGACTTCTCCATCGAATATAAGACGGGCGCCTCAAATGCAGCCGCAGACGCCTTATCTCGCAGGGGGGAGGAGCTCGAGTTGGCAGCTGTGAGTGTACCAGAATGGCTGGGGCTAGAGGAAGTTCGTTCCGAACAGCAGCAAGATGACTCACTTCGCGACATTATTACCGCAGTTAAGGCGAGTCCCAGCAATCAACCGAATTATGAAATCGTTGGCGGGTGTTTATATTATAAGGAGAGATTAGTGTTGTCAGTGAATTCAAAATGGATCCCACAATTGTTGCAGGAGTTTCATGATACTCCAGTAGGTGGCCATGCGGGTGCTTTTCGCACTTATCGACGTTTAGCAGCGAACGTTTATTGGAAGGGCATGTTTCGGGTGGTACAGAGTTATGTGGCTCAATGTATTGTGTGTCAGAAAGCTAAGTACCAAACACTCACGCCGGCGGGATTGCTACAACCTCTTCCAATTCCTATGTTGGTATGGGAAGATATCTCTATGGATTTCATTACTTGTCTGCCTAAGTCTAGGGGATATACTTCTATTTTGGTGGTGGTGGACCGACTCTCGAAATATGGGCATTTTATTGGCCTAAAGCCACCTATTACAGCTCGTTCGGTGGCAGATACATTTATACAAGAGATTGTCCGATTACATGGGGTACCGAGATCAATTGTCAGTGACCGCGACTCTATTTTTATGAGCACCTTTTGGAGAGAATTGTTTGCAAAGTCGGGCACCAGTTTGAAATTCAGCACGGCTTATCACCCCGAAACGGATGGGCAAACAGAGGTGCTAAATCGGGTGGTGGAGACCTATTTGCGTTGTTTTACATGTGAACAACCCAAGCAGTGGGTTCGGTGGTTAGCTTGGGCGGAGTACTGGTATAATACATCTTTCCAGACTGCTGCAAAGATGTCACCTTTTGAAGTCGTTTACGGGAGAAAGCCACCTTCAATCCACAGGTTTCTTGCGGGAGAATGTAAAGTGGCGGCAGTAGCTGATTTATTGGGCAGCCGAGATAATTTGTTGCGGCAACTGCGTCAAAATCTGGAGGTCGCTCAGCAGAAGATGATGACACAGGCGAATAAGCATCGACGAGATTTGGAGTTTCAGGTGGGGGATAAGGTGTTTCTAAAAGTGCGTCCGTTTCGACAGACTTCCTTACAGAAACAGTCGCATCATAAGTTAGCTGCAAAATTTTTTGGGCCGTTTTTGGTAGAAGGTCGAGTTGGCCCTGCTGCGTATCGCCTCGTACTTCCGGTGGGCAGTCGCATACATCCAGTTTTTCATGTTTCGCAGCTGCGGCGTGTGGTGGGTGACCACCCAGTTGAGCAGACATTACCAGCTACTTTGGAGATTCCTGTGGGTCCCGTGTTTGAGCCTGATGAGGTGCTGGCAGCGCGCACTGTGGCAGAAAATGGGAGTGAAGAAGATCAAGTGTTGGTCAAATGGGTTGGTCAGTCGGAGGACGATGCTACGTGGGTCGGATTGGGCGAGTTTCAGCGTCAATTTCCTGATTTCAACCTTGGGGACAAGGTTGTTTTGCGGAGGGATGAAGTTGATAGAGAGCAGGGCGTAGGGGACCAAGCTCTAGTCGAAGCTACGGCTGGGCCGCAACCCTTATTAGTTTATCGCCGGCGGAATCGGGCTTGAGCCCATCTTCGTGGGGCGTAATTAATTATTTAGGTCGCTTTTATTATTGTTGGGTTTGGGCTTTAGGGTTAGGTTTATTTCCTATTTTTGATAGAGGGTTTAGCATATAAATTCTCTGCGTTAGTTGATAAGGATTATGGAATTATAAACATTATTTGAAGCCTGGAGGCTTAGGCAAACCGAACTGGAGTTCGGGTTTGATTGTTACTTTTATTCTGCTATTTGTTTTTCTCTCTGGTTCTTATCAAATTGGTCCGACCTGCCGCTGATCGACTTCTCACTTTGTCTTCTCCAACTTGTACCAGCGTTATGACGAACTCGAACCGTACTGCTGCGGAAAGACTCGATAGCCTGGAAAAAGAGCAAGTTAATGTGTTGCAAAAGCTGGCTGAAAATTCCACACAGCTGTCCGAGATGCAATCGGGCTTGACGGAGATGTCGACCACCTTGGCTGCGCTCTCCCGCGCAATCTTGAAGTCCAACACGGAGCCGATTACACCACATTCGGAGGAGGAAGATTCTGTGTCACACGATATCCATACTTCGCGAGGTACAACAGCGATAGTGCAATTACCAACGTTCGAGGGCGTGGACCCGATCGCCTGGTTGGCTCGAGCCAACCAACAGTTCGAACTCCACGGCACGTCAGAAGGTTCGAAAGTGACCGCCGCTGTGGTAGCAATGGACGGCTCGGCACTACATTGGATCACCTGGTTTCGAGGGAGGAAACCCACTGTGACGTGGAAAGAGTTCTCGCAAGCCTTGGTGGCGAGATTCGATTCTCGGTTCAAAGGGAGCCCATACGAAAAATTGGCGAGAGTTCGACAAACCGGGACAGTGGAGGATTATGTCAACGTGTTTGTACAACACGCCGGGCAGGTTCCTGGGCTTACGGACGCCCATTATTTGGGTTACTTCATGTCTGGCCTCAAAACCCCGATCAGCAACTCGCTACGTCTGCTCCGACCTGCAGACTTGGAGACCGCGATGGACTTATCACGAGATATTGAAGAAAACCTAGCTTGGCCAGCGGCTGATCGACAGATCAGGGGATCGAATAGCCCTGGAAATCGCGTCCCCAATTTTTCTCGTTCGTTCGGGGCACAAACTAACAGCGTCACCAGCCCAACAGGGGGTTTATCCGCTGGTCGGATGTCTCGACCGGTCGATAACTCCACTATTGCTCCTTCGGCAGTCTCAGAGCAGTCTACGGCGCGCTCGCGCTTTTCTCGTCTCACCACGAACGAGATAGCAGATTTACGCGCGAAGGGGTTATGTTTCAGGTGTCGCAAGACTTACACACCGGGCCACGGGAGAGTTTGCCCTCTTCGAGAGCTGCGAGTTTTGCTAGTTGAGCCGGATGAGGCTGTGGACCTCAATACTTATGAATATTACGAACCAACTGGCCACGAGGTCCTCGCGGAAGAGATACAAGAGAGCGAGGAGGACGAGGGGGCCCTACCTTTTTTTTCAATGGCTGGATTATCTAGTCCAGGCACCATGCGCATGCACGGGATACTCCAGGGATATACTGTCGAAGTATTGATTGATAGTGGTGCCAGTCATAATTTTATTTCTTCTTCCCTCATCCCATTATTGCAGCTTCAGCCGGATGACTCAGTCAAATTCGGGGTGCAGTTAGGTGATGGCCACCGTCAGAAGTCCGAGGGATTATGTCGCAGGGTGTCGATGACTTTGGCAGGGTGTGAGTTAACAGCTGATTACTTTGTATTTGCGTTAGGTGGTATCGATGTTATATTGGGAGTAGCCTGGCTGGCGACTCTCGGGGATGTGAGTATCAATTGGGAGCGGATGTCAAAATCGTTTCTCCAGGGAGATCAACGCGTTGTTTTGAAGGGTGATCCTACCATCAGTCGAAGCCCAATGGGGCTGCGCACACTGGTCCGTACCAGCGATGTGGAGTTGTGGGCAGTGGTGGTCAATGCCGAGGACGTGAAGTTTTCGCAGCTGCGGCGTGTGGTGGGTGACCACCCAGTTGAGCAGACATTACCAGCTACTTTGGAGATTCCTGTGGGTCCCGTGTTTGAGCCTGATGAGGTGCTGGCAGCGCGCACTGTGGCAGAAAATGGGAGTGAAGAAGATCAAGTGTTGGTCAAATGGGTTGGTCAGTCGGAGGACGATGCTACGTGGGTCGGATTGGGCGAGTTTCAGCGTCAATTTCCTGATTTCAACCTTGGGGACAAGGTTGTTTTGCGGAGGGATGAAGTTGATAGAGAGCAGGGCGTAGGGGACCAAGCTCTAGTCGAAGCTACGGCTGGGCCGCAACCCTTATTAGTTTATCGCCGGCGGAATCGGGCTTGAGCCCATCTTCGTGGGGCGTAATTAATTATTTAGGTCGCTTTTATTATTGTTGGGTTTGGGCTTTAGGGTTAGGTTTATTTCCTATTTTTGATAGAGGGTTTAGCATATAAATTCTCTGCGTTAGTTGATAAGGATTATGGAATTATAAACATTATTTGAAGCCTGGAGGCTTAGGCAAACCGAACTGGAGTTCGGGTTTGATTGTTACTTTTATTCTGCTATTTGTTTTTCTCTCTGGTTCTTATCAAATTGGTCCGACCTGCCGCTGATCGACTTCTCACTTTGTCTTCTCCAACTTGTACCAGCGTTATGACGAACTCGAACCGTACTGCTGCGGAAAGACTCGATAGCCTGGAAAAAGAGCAAGTTAATGTGTTGCAAAAGCTGGCTGAAAATTCCACACAGCTGTCCGAGATGCAATCGGGCTTGACGGAGATGTCGACCACCTTGGCTGCGCTCTCCCGCGCAATCTTGAAGTCCAACACGGAGCCGATTACACCACATTCGGAGGAGGAAGATTCTGTGTCACACGATATCCATACTTCGCGAGGTACAACAGCGATAGTGCAATTACCAACGTTCGAGGGCGTGGACCCGATCGCCTGGTTGGCTCGAGCCAACCAACAGTTCGAACTCCACGGCACGTCAGAAGGTTCGAAAGTGACCGCCGCTGTGGTAGCAATGGACGGCTCGGCACTACATTGGATCACCTGGTTTCGAGGGAGGAAACCCACTGTGACGTGGAAAGAGTTCTCGCAAGCCTTGGTGGCGAGATTCGATTCTCGGTTCAAAGGGAGCCCATACGAAAAATTGGCGAGAGTTCGACAAACCGGGACAGTGGAGGATTATGTCAACGTGTTTTTACAACACGCCGGGCAGGTTCCTGGGCTTACGGACGCCCATTATTTGGGTTACTTCATGTCTGGCCTCAAAACCCCGATCAGCAACTCGCTACGTCTGCTCCGACCTGCAGACTTGGAGACCGCGATGGACTTATCACGAGATATTGAAGAAAACCTAGCTTGGCCAGCGGCTGATCGACAGATCAGGGGATCGAATAGCCCTGGAAATCGCGTCCCCAATTTTTCTCGTTCGTTCGGGGCACAAACTAACAGCGTCACCAGCCCAACAGGGGGTTTATCCGCTGGTCGGATGTCTCGACCGGTCGATAACTCCACTATTGCTCCTTCGGCAGTCTCAGAGCAGTCTACGGCGCGCTCGCGCTTTTCTCGTCTCACCACGAACGAGATAGCAGATTTACGCGCGAAGGGGTTATGTTTCAGGTGTCGCAAGACTTACACACCGGGCCACGGGAGAGTTTGCCCTCTTCGAGAGCTGCGAGTTTTGCTAGTTGAGCCGGATGAGGCTGTGGACCTCAATACTTATGAATATTACGAACCAACTGGCCACGAGGTCCTCGCGGAAGAGATACAAGAGAGCGAGGAGGACGAGGGGGCCCTACCTTTTTTTTCAATGGCTGGATTATCTAGTCCAGGCACCATGCGCATGCACGGGATACTCCAGGGATATACTGTCGAAGTATTGATTGATAGTGGTGCCAGTCATAATTTTATTTCTTCTTCCCTCATCCCATTATTGCAGCTTCAGCCGGATGACTCAGTCAAATTCGGGGTGCAGTTAGGTGATGGCCACCGTCAGAAGTCCGAGGGATTATGTCGCAGGGTGTCGATGACTTTGGCAGGGTGTGAGTTAACAGCTGATTACTTTGTATTTGCGTTAGGTGGTATCGATGTTATATTGGGAGTAGCCTGGCTGGCGACTCTCGGGGATGTGAGTATCAATTGGGAGCGGATGTCAATGTCGTTTCTCCAGGGAGATCAACGCGTTGTTTTGAAGGGTGATCCTACCATCAGTCGAAGCCCAATGGGGCTGCGCACACTGGTCCGTACCAGCGATGTGGAGTTGTGGGCAGTGGTGGTCAATGCCGAGGACGTGAAGTTTTCGGAGGCAAACCAAGGGCGTGTAGCAGAGGTGTTGGACGAGTTCTCGGAGGTCTTTGGGGAACCAACCGGGCTGCCGCCGCAGCGTTCCACCGACCACAGAATTGAGTTGTTTCCAGGATCGCGACCAGTGTCTGTACGACCGTACCGTTACGGCCATCTCCAAAAAGATGAAATCGAGAAATTAGTTCACGATATGCAGACGGCGGGACTTATTCAACCGAGTTCCAGTCCTTTCTCGAGCCCGGTAATTCTGGTTAAGAAGAAGGATGGGAGTTGGCGATTTTGCGTGAATTATCGAGAGCTGAATAAAGTGACGGTTCCCGATAAGTACCCCATTCCTGTGATTCAAGAAATGTTGGATGAATTGTCCGGTGCCTTGGTCTTCTCGAAAATTGATCTTCGCTCCGGGTATCATCAGATTAGAGTTGCCGGCTCGGATATACATGTATCTTCTTTTTTTTCTTCCCATCGCCTAGATCCACAAGTCATTCCCGGGCAATGGAAAATCCTAGATGATACTATTAATCAAACTAATTCTGATTTTAATTCGGGCAGATACAACTTGTTTCGGGCAGATGGATTTACGACAATGTTTCGTATCCCCACACTAACAGGGATTTTCGATGAGAAATTGACGAGGGAATGTAGTAAGCCTTCGTCTCCCCCGATAGTGGCGGCGAGTCGGCGACCAGCTTTCAAGAAAGAGGAACACGTGGCGCCGACAGGCGTGGGCGCGGCAGCGACGGGCATGGGTGCGGCAGCGACGGGTGGTCCAAATTTTGTTCGAATGTTATTTTTGTTATTTGGGTAAGATCTGAGATGGGGATTTGCTTTTTATTAGATCTGAGATCGGATTTTTATTAGAACATACTGAATTTTTTTTCATGTTGATGATATGTGTTTTGAGATTTGTACTGTGTTAATTATCGATAATTTTTTTTGATTTTTTTCATGTACTGGTTTAAGATATTAATTTGTTTTAGAAGATATTTATTTGGTAAAATATTTAAAAGTTTCAAGATTATTTCGAAGAGATGAAGACACTCTGCTCAATTAAGTTTTGTTTGATTTTTTTTCCAGAATCACAGTGAAGAAGACGATGAAATGTTTTTTTTTTATTTAAATTTTCTTACTGAAGGTGAGACTAAGTGAGGGCAAATTTGTAAAATCCAATTTAAAAATTAAATATATTAAATGTGATCGGAATATTCCATGGTATATTCCGATCCGGCAGCCGGCAGGTGCCACATTGTAATATTGCTTATCCTGTGGTACTGATCGGTAAAAGTTTTCCGGCGAGGTTGCAAAGTGTAAAAACCCAATATTCTGGGATGCCAAAATGTATTTAGCCCTTAAATGGGAATATTACAATTATCAGAATATTACAATTATCAACCTGGACTTTACACGTTTTTACACTTTGCAACCTCGCAGGAAAATCGTTGCCGATTGCAACCCAATGTTTTACGTTTTTACATTTTCCAACCCGCTTGAGACCGGAACAGAATATTTTATGGAATATTCTATGGAATATTCCGTTCCGGTCTCAGGAGGGTTGGAAAATGTAAAAACATAAAACATTGGGTTGCAATCGGCAACGATTTTCCGACGAGATTGAAAAGTTCAAAAACGTGTAAAGTGCAGGTTGGTAATTGTAATATTCTCTAATTAAATTGATGAGCAAGAACACTTTTAATTATCAACCGTCTCAACTCAAACTCTCAATTAGGAGATATTGAAAAACAATTTTTTTTTTAGCGTTTAATCTGCAATTAATAAGAGTAATATATTGTTAATTAAATGTATAGGGTAAATTGGGAAGATTATGTGATGTATGAAGTAAAAATAATAAATAATTAAAATTATAAATGTACGAAGGTGTACTTAGGAAATGGAGGTGTACTTAGGAAATGGGGGTAGCGCTCTCCTTTACCTTTTGTTATTTACATTGAAACAATTATTATTTGTGTAAAATTTAATTATTTTTAGGGAGTTTAAGAATTTTTATCATTAATATAACATGGAAAAATGCAAAACAATATCTATTAAAATTGAAAAGTTAAATGACTTTTAATTTGAATATGATAATAAAAAATTATATTATTGAATTGTACCAAAAATATCAACATACCGAATCATACTTACTGTTTTTTGCATACTAAGTATATATATACCGAACTATACCGACTATTTTGAGTAGGTATCGATATATTACCGAAATACCAAAAAAATAAAATTTTCACTTGTACCGAAAATTTTATATTTTTTTGGTATTTTTGACACAGTAAGTTGGTATTTCAGTATTTTTTTTCCACACTAGCCACATATTCAACTGATTCAAACTGATTTAAACGCAAACATGATTTCAAAATACTAAAGACATTCGAGATTTTTTTTAAAACTACGTTGACTAATTTTTTCCTTTAAAATATAATTATACATCTATTTTTGAACTTATTTTTATAACTCTAATCATATACATTATATGGATTTGTTTGTTTTGTTTAAAGGAGTGCAATTTTATCAACTTAATTAAAATAACATGAAGTTGAGAATCCAAGTCTTTCGTGTGATGCAATATTACAAAATCAATTAAAAAAAAGTACCAAGTAAAACTAGAGAGAAGTAAAAGTTTTTTTTTAGGAGAGATGTGAAACTCCACCCCACCCGATCAGAAGTTCCTTGATCGAGTAGGATGTAAATCGAGGATATGATGTCAATCGAAGAATGTGTCCGAGTAGCAGATACCTGTGCAAGAGAGCCAACAGGTCTCACCCAGGACAAACCTTCATAGTATTTCATACAGATAAGTTCGAACCCTGCGCAGCCGGGGAATTACTCATACTTGTCTACGCTCACATAAAAGTTAGAACCCGCTAAGCTCATGAGGTGTTGTTTCTTCTTTCTAACCCTAACTTCGACGTGAAAGCTTAGTTGATCCTCACCGCCTTGTAACTCGACTTGCTCATCGAACATCTCTTTCGCAGACTTCACCGCTCCTTCTCCGCACAAGTCCAACGTTATACTCTTGAGCGTATCAATGTTTCCAAGCTCAAAAGGGATCTTCTTCAGCTCTAATAATCTTTCAAGATGAAGATGTTCAAGTCGTGGAAGGATGTAGGAATCCTCTTCCACCGCAGTCCAGTTTTCGAGACCCTGACAATTGCTCACTTGTAAGTACTTGAGGCAGGGGAATTGTCCTTGGCCTATTTCCCACTTCCCTTTTTTGAAGTGCCCATACGTTAATCTGAGCTGCTCGAGAAGAGGCATCGAACCGATATTTTCCAGCATGTCGTCCAATTCATGCTTTTTGTTCAACATAAGACTCAACTTCTTAAGGGAGTGTGGATAGGTAATCTTCTGCAAAGGAGTAAACGGCCAAATTCCGAATAAAAATTCGACGGATAGGGATTCCAATCCACACAGATATTTTATATTGCCCAAAAAATACACATCAACACCATCATCCGAATCAACATCAGCATCCGAATCAACATTATAATCAACATCATACTCCAGATCCAAATTTTTGATATTGGGAATTCTCTTAACCACCTCTTTACTAAATTTGAAATTCCTTATTCCTTTAAGGGTGTGTAGATTTTCCATGATGACCACCGCAACACCATCTCGCCCATCGCAGCTCGGAGGATCCGGGAGACACGCAAACTTATGGATGAAATGCATATGCCTAAGCTGAGTCAATTCCCAGAAATCAACGACCAATAGAGGGAAGGAATCGGGAAAATAAGAAACAACAAGCGTACGCAAATTCCAAAGGTGACTAATAGAGGGGAGGAATCGCGGCATCCATGAAGCTGTGATAGCAAGGTGTCGCAGGTTGACATAGCGAGACACAACAGAATTCAAGCTAATTCTCCTTTTTTTATACATATCATTGAATTTGTTATGCACTTGTAATGTCCTCACTAAAATCAGATTCTTGCATAATGGAACCCTACCATATTCGCAAATAATCGAGCGAGTGTGTGACATAAATCTCAAGTCACCACGTACGTTGTACTCTTTCAAAGTGTTATCGGGTATAATAACCCGGCGTTGGGCACTCATGCCCTGAGGAGAAGGACGATTACATTTCCCCATGACATGATAAAACCCTTCTTTCTGACCTTCTTTCAAGCACATGTCCCTAACCAAATCGTGAATTTTGCAATACTTTATGCTCCCTGTAGAACCCAACTTATCAATTAGAATCAGATTTCTACCGATGAGGTCCTGTAAGAAACCTCTACCGGTAATCTCCAAGGCTTCGCCTTTCGTTGGTTTAAGAAACCCTTCGGAAACCCATTGCAGGACAAGTGTAGAGACACAAATCCCTTCGTCCTCCTCAAACACTCCCATGTATAAGAAACACGGCTTTAAGTATACCGGCAAATGATTGTAACTCAGCTTCAACAATCTCAAACAATGCTTATCGTTCTTCATATTCACCACCGAGGTGAAGTTGTCTCGTATTGATTCCCAAGATGCACGAGTGCATTCCATAGTTTTCAGAAGACCTCCCACCACAGATATTGATAAAGGAAGACCTCTGCAGTTGTCCACAATCTTCTCTCCGATTTCCTCCAGTTCAAGAGGGCAGCTACTCTTCTCACCGAATACTGTTTTGGAGAACAGATCCCAACTGCTAGCCTTATCTAAGAAACTCATGTTGAAACTATAATCAGTTGTCAGTTGCGAACTCAATTGCGATAGCCTGGTCGTCACCAGCACTCGACTGCCGTTACCGTTGTTAGGAAAGAAGCGTTGTATCTGATCCCACGAATCGATACTCCACATATCATCCATCACGATAAAAAACCTTCTACCAAATAAATATTTATGGAGCTCCAATCCCAATTCATCTACACTCTTCCCACTCTGTTGTTCCTTGTTGGTGTTAGTGGCTTGAGAGAGAAGCTCACAGAGTATTTCTCGGGTGTCGTAGTTTTGAGAAATCGTAGCCCAAGCACAGATATAAAAACGCTCCTTAATAAGTGGTTTTGTGTAAATAGTTTTGGCGAGAAAGGTCTTACCAATACCGCCCATTCCCACGATCGGGACGACCTGGAAATCAAGTTGGCCTCCGTCGAGCTTTTCCATGATTTCGATCAAGACGCCATCGGACCCCACCAAGGTTTCACTTCGAGCAGCAACGGATGCAGTGACATTTGTTGTGCCCACTTGATCATGGACCAGCGGTACCTTCTTCTTCTTCTTCTGTGTATCTTCCACGACTTTTTTGATCGAATCCATCTCTTCAATCACACTTTGCAGGATACTGTAGCATCGGTTGAGGGACTTAGCCTTTTCATGATCATTTGCCTTTTTCTTATTCTTTTTCTGGTTGATACAGTACACAATATGATACTCAATAGCATCTTCGGCTGCGAAAGCTGAATCTGCAATACACATCTCCAATGGATCAGCAACTTCTTCATCATTGTCAGCAACAGGACTGTAGGAATGGAGAAATTCTTGAAAGTATGTGATGCGTTGAGCGATGGAGTCGACTAGTTGTTTGTCGAGAGAAATCGGAGGGGAAGGATGATGTTCGAGATCATCAATGACTCGCATCAGAGAAATCAAGGATGCATATGCTGCCATGTTATTGGAATAACCAAACTGTGAGTATATGATGCAGCAACTGGTTTTGGTGTTACTTACATATATGTAAGTTGTTTTTTGTTTTTGTTTTTTAAATCAAGTTGTGAATTTCGGATGTTAAAATAAATTAGCATTCAATTCAAAGATAAGATAAAGAAAGAGTCATTGACTTTTTTGTTAGATTTTAATTTAAGATTACATGTGGGGTTTAAACAAAATAGTCCAGCAGGGCATTTAATAAAATAAGCTATTTTAAAAGTTAATTATAAAGCTGTCAATTTAAAAATAAATAGGATTTACGTGCACGAAATTATAAAAATATTTATTAAATATTTTTACAAAGGACAAAGTTCTATCATAATATAAAACAGATGGCCTATTTATTAATATTTAAAAATAGTAGGATGTGCTGATTCAACACATATTTGAATGTAAATGATGAAATAATGGAATGCAAAAAGAAATATTGAATGTTTTGATTATTTAAATTTCTCTTCTTGTTTTATACATATAGATATAGATATATGAATTGAAATGGCTCATAATTGAATTGAGGAAGTGAGAAAAACTTACTGTGAAAGATCTCTTTGAGGCATTGTCGCAAGCACTTGAAGAACATGTCTTTGATTCATGGCTACCAAGAATGCAATTTCTGAAGCCCTCAATCTTGATCTCTCTTACACAAATCTGAAACCATAGATTCAATTCATATTTACTTCTTCAATTTGTGCGAATGATAAAGTTGAAAATGCAGCTGTTCTCGTAACTCATAAACACGAGCAGAAAATGTTCTCAAAATCTAATCACAAAAACAAAAATGAATGTAAAAACCTTTGCAAAGAGTAGAAAATTACTGTTTGGAGAATTCCTCAAAGGTAATAAAACATAACTATAACCTGAATTACAAAAAACTCAATTTTTCAGAATAACAAATGTTCTGTCAACAGTATAAACTTATCGTAAAACAGAATTTTATAAGCTTGTAACATCCTCAACAATCTCAGATTTAGGCATGGTGGGAATTGAGAAATTATAGGATTCGAAAATTTCATGAAAGAATGGGATGTGTTTATTGATGGACTCGACTAGTTGTCTGCCGAGAGAAATCGGAGGGGAAGGATGATGTTCGACATCATGTATGATAACAAATTCCATTTCAAAAGCCCGATCGACATATTCATCTAAATTAATCTATAGCTATTACCGGCGAAGAAGGAAAGTCTGACTAAAGGAACAATAGAAGAAGCCAAAGGCCATTGAACTTGAAGCACCTGAAAACATGCTCGTGGACAACGCTTTCATCGAATGAATTAGATAAAGGGACGAGAGAGTCTTTTGAACCTAACCTCTCTGTCGAGTTTTTCTGGAGAGTCAAAGCACTAATTTTTGGTTACTGCACGGACAACCTACATGAATTGAATTGAGGAAGTGAGAGATACTGAAAAGATTTCTTTGAGGCATTTCTACAAACATTTGAAGAGCATGTATTTTTTGAAGCCCACGGAGTGTTTGTATCATTCCTAGGAACCAACCTGGGTCTTGATCTCCTACACAAACAAAGCTGAAACCATTCAATTCAAATTCTAAATTGAATTATAAAGATTAAAATATAAAGTAAAAAGAGAATTAGGAAGTACAAAGATACCTATTTCAATCAGTCTCACCATCTTTGCCACTCCAAGAGATATTCACTACATATTTCATAATACTCCCCTTAGATATTCATTATTTATCTTTAAACTTTTCCTGATTCACACATTGTATTATGACCTTGTTATCTATGGGCATTTCCAACATATAGCTGTTCCAGAGAAATTGAGGGTCTGCCTGTGGGAATTTTTTTATAGATTAGGTAAAAGTATGATGTGTAACTGAGAATCACAATTCTAGAAATAATACATCAAAATTTTAATTTGACCAGCCTACTAAACATAGATAATATCAGGACTAAACACTAATCAACCAATCAATATTAGAAACATAAATAAGGAAAAAAACAAAATCTCAAAAAGAAAACTTACTTGTCTCCACAGTGGAAGCAATTTTGATTCATCGCCCAAATCATGCATTCGTTGAGCACTGCAGAGTACAAGCCATAACTTTCTATGACTCAAAATAATGGCCGAAGCACCCCAACTTGTTTTAGAACACTATATCTCAAAATGATATGTAAATAGATAGTAACCAAACAGAGAGGAAGTCATATTTTCTGTTGTGACACTATGATTCTTCCTACCATTAGCCGATAAAAACTGAAATGATTTCACACGAAGAAAGCCTTTGTCGGCATTTTCAAGCAAAACAATAGCCAATAAGCATATTTAAAAAGTACTTGATACAGAGAAAACATCTTACCTCCATGTTATATTAACATCATAAGAGAAATAAAGACCCGGAGTCCTCTCTGCAACACTCAACAATTGAGAAACATATTTCTCCATCTCCTGGCCAAGTAAAAGAGTATGTTGTAGAGCATTAGAACAAAAAAAGCTCTCACATATGCTCAATAAATTAAATGTGAAAACTTGGTAGATAGTATACTTGTTCTTCTGGAGGATTCATGATAGACTGATCATATGGAAAAATCTTCATTGAAATGATTTTGAAGACGGGGTAACCCATATAAGATCCAACGCATTCCCGTTTAGTGATCACTAACAAGCATGTTCCTAAAAAGCAAGTGGCATTGAACATCAAGGTAGTGAATCAAAGCTAAACCCTAAAGGTACTAAGGAATTAGGTACAACCCATAAATAATCAAATGTTGAAATAGATGGAAAGCAAACTTAATACGTTAATAAGAGGCAAAAAAAAAAAAAAAACACTCCCTACAAACATATGACACCACTTACGATTGTTGAATATCCATAGTTAGTGAGAACATCCTCTATTGAATTTCACCGAATCTAAGAAAATAAAACTCACCCTTGAGTGCACAATACCTATGAGTTACTACGAACACCTCACACATTGCTTCACATCGTTGAAAAACTATGTTGAAAAAAACTTTCACCTTACTCTAAAATCACCCAGAGTTGTATACATCACGATACCTCACACATTGATAACAATATGCATATAAAACAAAAGAAACCACTCAGTCGAAAAACGCGTTCAATTTTAACAACAAAGACACATAACATGCCTGCCAGCAGCTTGAGTGACCCGACCACGCCGAATATCCCCCAAATTTACGGAACATATAGCTTCATGAGCTCTGCAATGTCATCTGGAAAACACAAAAATCAGAAAAGCAAAAAAGCAAAATACGAGTGAAATGCGATGAAATTACCTGTACGATTAATGGATCCGTCGCGGCGGCTGATAGCCAAAAATTGTGCGGAGGAGCCGTCGGTGGGTTCCAACACATATTGGTCGGGGAATTCCCACAGGCGCAATCTGTTGTATAGCTTCTGGGCAGGATCAACCCTAGCTCTCCATCGGAATTGATAAACGGATCAACTATGCTTTCAGGAAGACGAACCGATTCGGAGATAGATACCGAAGAAGAATACTGAGCATGTTTTGTTTGTTCGAGGCAACAGAAAATGCCGCTCGATCATTGTAAATCCATTTAATAACCTTGGAATAGACTGAAAGAAGAAATCAATTATCATACTTTCCATTTTTTTTTTTTTTCATCCCAATCAATGGTTAAATAATTCATTTAAAAAAATAATTATGATTACATTTTTTAATTTAAAATATAGTTCCTTACTCATAAAATTTATTTTCATTTTTAGATTTTTTATATTTTTGTAAGAACAAGCCAAAAATTTCAACATATTAAATTATTGGTCTTTCATCTAGTAGGATACAAGTGGAGAATGTGTCCGAGTAGCAAGATGTGTGATAGAATGCAAAACAACATCTATTTTTCTAAAAAAATTGGAAAATTAAAATGACTTTTAATTTGAATGGGAGGGAAATATGTTATTTGTTGATAAATTTGGTGAGTAGTAATTAATTATACATGTTAGATCAATTGAGAGAGTAAAAAAAAACTATCGTATCAACACAATTCGAAATGAAATTGAAATTGTAACAAATAATTAATGACTTATAGTTTTGAAATAATAAAACACACAACAAAACAGAAATAACAAATACAATAGTAATTAATATAGTTTTGCTCGGCGATCTAAGCATTCAAATCCGGTATAAACCGGCCTCCGGCGCCACTTCCGTGTCCCGGATCTCCTTCCGCCGGCGGCTCCTCCTCC
Organism: Euphrasia confusa; assembly: GCA_954870475.1. Taxonomy (NCBI): domain Eukaryota; kingdom Viridiplantae; phylum Streptophyta; class Magnoliopsida; order Lamiales; family Orobanchaceae; genus Euphrasia; species Euphrasia confusa. The sequence continues at coordinate 27,462,745 of OX940970.1, read as the reverse complement.
GCCGGCTGCCTCTCACCGCCATCCCCTGGCGGAGCCGCCTCGATGAGCAGCAACGGAGGAGCAGGGAGCGGCTCTGGCACTGGCGGAGGCGCCTCGATGAGCAGCAAGGGAGGAGCTGGTGCAGGGGGGTTGTTCTGAGGCTGCATGAGCGGACGCAGGTCCGCAAACTCTTCCTCCGCCTTGAACGCCGGCGGCGGCCGCGCCCCTTTCCACCCCCTGTCCCGATGCGACCGCATGTGCCCGAACAGCGCCTTCGCCGACAGAAACTGCTTCGCGCAAACGCTGCACCGAATAGGGTCCGCCTCCCCCTCCCGGACTCTCTTCCTGGAGGCCGCCGCCGAGCTCCCTCCGGCGTGCAGCACCACCGCGCCGCCGTCGCCGCCGCCCCCGACGGCGACTACAGAGAGGGCGCTGCTGGGGGAAGAATTCCCGCCGCCGCGCTGCGGGGTCCGCGTTTGGACGGTCGGGGACGGCGCCGGCGCGCTGTCCTGGACGCTGACCACGGTGGCGGCCGGAGACGGCGGAGGAGAGGGCGGCGGAGGGGCGTACGGAGTGAAAGCGGACTCCCCCGGAACCCCCATGACGGGAGGGGGCCAGTGCAGGGGAAGCGGCCTGGACATCGTCCTTGGGGGCGGAGGAGGCGGAGGAGGAGGGACGGGTCCTCGTGGGGTTGGGCGGATGAGGGTGGAAGTGGAGGAGGAGGATCCGTTGTTGTCGCCGGCGCCGTTACCGTTAGCCATGTTTCTCCGGTGGAATGTAATACGATTGGGTTTGAGTATCGAAATGAGGATTTATTTATAATGGTCATGGTGGAGGGAGATGAGTATCGAATTGAACCGTGGCGTTGGTTCATTACTTCATTTCCATTTGCGCTGCTGCGGTGTGTGTAATTTGCGCTTCGGATTTCGGACGCACCGTTTCGAATTGGCGCCAAATTGTTGAAACGGTTTTGTGAATTGTTTCGTGTTCATTTATTTATTTACTGTAATTGGGTATTAATTAATTTATTAATTTGGACAACCAGTACGTGATTTTTTTATTTTTTGTAAATATTACTTACTTAAGTTTGTATTTTTTAAGTTGAATATTAAAACAGTTCCAATTTAAATTTGAAAAACTATGGTAAAAAAATTCAAATTTAAAATTCAAAATTATATTTTAAATAGAAAAAAAGTTATTTTTAAAAAACTTTCGTAGTTCGTATTCTTATTTAAAAATGTAATTAATTTATTTCATAAATATAACTAAATATATTGATTTTTAATGTAATAACAATTTAGGTAGATTTTTTAAATTTGAATTGTTTATTTTAAACTTTATATTATATTAATTGTTTATACTTTTTATTACATATTATATATAATTGAATGAATAAAAATCTTAATAGTTTTAGGACAAGATTTTTCATATCAATCACCATTCTCTTTTAGGTAAGTGTCTTGGGATTGATATTCCTACTTTTTTCAAATTTCTCTCCGTAACTAGCCGTTCTTTGTCCACTAGTTTGTATTATCTTGAGAACGCGTGTAGGTAAATGGTTTTATTTCAAACGGATCGCTTGTGTTAGTGTTTCAAACTGTTTAATTTCTCTAGTGTTCAACCAAATTTGATCGGCTGCTAATCGAAAAATTTTCCGCAGCTTTTCAATTTGATTTATTGCGTATAATTATCATCTATCGACACAGTTAAATACATTTGCACTGACATATTATTACTCATTATATAGCCTCGAACACACTACCAAGTTTTGTTCCCAGAAAATTGTGTCTTGATTCCCGATTGTTGTCCAGGTCGATCGTATTTGTTTTTATTGTTGTTACGATTTATGCTAGTGTTGTTTATCAAGCGTGGTTTACGAATGTTGTGTCATAGCATATAAATTTGTGTAGGTGTTGCAACTTCTTTATCTATTCGTATGATTGTTAGTTAAGAAGCATTGTAACCCTGTAGTTAGTCGACACTTTACATAAGACTGTTTCAAGCTTAACAAAGATCGATTATGAGGGTGTTTGGCCGAGCTTATAAGCTGTTTAAGAGCTTATAAGCTGTTTAAGAGCTTATAAGCTCTTAAAATTTGTTTGGTAAAATTTTAAAAAAAGAACTTAAAAAACTTAAAAATAAGCTGTATAACAGCTTATAAGCTGTTTAAAAAAAATAGAGGGGAGGTACTTTTTTTTCAATAGCTTATAAGCTCTTGTAACTTAAATAATAAAAGACCAAACTACCCTTAAAATTATTACCTTTTATATATATACAAAAATTCTAAATTTATTATTTAGTTAGTATAAATATTTTTAATTATTTTTTTCATATATAATAATTTATTTTTGGTAATTTTATTTATATAAGATCTTAAATTGTCAAACAAATTAACATCTTATAAGTTTATATATCTATTTTATCCAAACGATATAACAAACTTATTTATTAAATAAGACATAACAGCTTATCATCTCTTAAAACAACTTATAAGAAGTAACATCTTATAACATTTTTAAATAAGCTCACTCAAACGGGCTTTATTCAGAGACACAATTAGCTAGTATTGTTGGGGCCACTGTTTATTCAGAGACACAATTAGCTAGTATTGGTTTTTTTTATTTTTGTTGGTGGTTATTTTTTGGCTTTAGTTATTTTGGTGTTATTTGGTATGTAGATTAAATTCTGACTGGGAACACATTTGTTTATCACAATGTATTTATTTGTTTAAGCTTCTAACCCTCAATTCAATTTCCGATCACTGTATCATTTTCAAATGGATTTGTATATAACAAATTAATGTTTTGTTTCTTGCAAGATGGTTGCATATGTGTAAGATCGTCTACTTTGGCGAGGGTGATGCAATATCGTTTGAGGCCAACTTCTCCTACACCGAACTATGCGACAAAACAAACTTACCGCAACCACAAACAATTACACAATATACATTATCTCCAGATCTGAAAGACTACCAAAAATCGAAGGACATAGCATTTAATTTTTTACTACCACAGAATTGAGACCATAGATTCGAACGCAAAAAAGGGCAAAGAAATTGTGTGGAATTAGAAAACCCAAAATCTATCACCCTAAATCTTGACGGCACTATAAACGCATATAAAAGAACCAAAACTATTTGCACTGAAAATTATGAAAATCAAGAACGGATGAATCATACATTACTCAAGCCTCGTCGTTTCGCAAGAGGTACGAATATTTCCTCCTACACCATTAAAAAACTCTTGCGCCGTCCGTCTAGATGAGTGAACTCCAACTACAATTCGTCGACGGAACGAGGAATCGGAAATCAAATGTGAGTTGGTGAGGACGGGAAGATTAAGTCACAATATTATTTATGAATTGGTAGTTGTATTGTCATATAAATGGAAAGTGTATAATTAATACATTCACTTAAAAGATACCATATAAATTATGTATAATAAAATATATTACATAGTTTTCAATATTAAAAGGGTTGATTAGGTAAATCTAGTTTTTTTATAAATAGTGTAAATATTGAGATTAATGTATAATAGAAAGTAAGATAATTACTTTTTTTGAAAATCTTTTAAAAAAAATAACTAATTTTTTTTGAATAATATTGTTAGAGAGATAGAAAGAGTAGGGTGTTGAGTTTTATTTAAAAAAAACTTTTAGAGTAAAAAAGTTCAATAAATGTTGAATTATTCGTTTAGAAGAGGGAGAAGATGACGTGGGACTGTTACAAAGTCACGAAAAATGAATTTGCAATTGAAAAAAAGCATAATTCAAGGTCCATGGAACAACCCAGATTCATCGCTCTAGCTTCTTTTAAGCTATAGCCAAGATCCACTATAATGGGCAAAAATATTTCGGTGTAGCACGCACTAATTAACTCACGTTGCAATCTAGTCTATGAGCAGATGTTGCGCTCACTTAGTAGAGAGGTCAAGGTAAAACTATATAGTTGCTGGCACCCTTCAAGAAACACTCTAAGTCATGGGGATACAAGGTGAAAGCAACGAGCAGCGTGCGAGAATTGAATTACTCAGCCGGTCGAAGAATTGAGTTACAGTTCATAAGAGGAACCAACCACTACATAAGCGATGTTAAATGTAGTTTTTAACTCATGTTAAAAGTAGTTTTTGTAGTACTGTAGTGAACATCATCCCTTTAGAACATATGAGGAGGGAGATCATATTTAAGTACTTACATTTGTTATTATATTTATATTTAATGATCAATATTAAATATAGGCATCAATGCATCATCCTGTATATAAGAATGTAACAAGTGGTGACACAAAACCAAAACTCTGTTCTCAACAACGAGTGAAATTTTTAATTACCTTTAATCATCAAATCAAATTAATGTAGTAACAACAATTTTGCAGGAATCAGAATCTGCACTTTTCTTAGAAATTACAAGGAACTAAAACCCCCCACCCGGGGGCAACCGGAAGTTGCTACTCCTATATATTTGCTTATTTTCTCGCAAAGTCTAAAACCCCCCAATTCCCCTTAGTGTGTGTTGTGTTAGTTTACACTATTGTGGTGTTTGTACGATGAAACGAGCTGGTTCGCATCTCGCCGCATATCCAAATTTGGACGTACTATACTTCCTGTGCACCCCCGTCAGTTTTCCTGTTGCTGCATTCCCGTGCAGTCCCACAACCAGCCTCGCGCACTCCCTGAGAGAAAAACAGTTCAAATTTAAGCACAAAAGACTCGAATTTTATAGTATATGATTTTTGAATTAATTATATGCTCGTCGCGTACATCAATTGATCTTCCGAGTAACCCGTGTGCCACTCGCAAGTCCTGCTCCATTGGCCGACTCCGTAGAGAGCGGATTGAGCCGTGTACACGGCTACAGAAGCAAGAAGCGAAGGCGGGTACTTGAGCATTTCGTATTCGACTAAGCAAAGCTCGATCAAGAAGAAAGCGAGCAGCTCGAGCTTCTTGTCGGATTGAGCTGCCTTGAGGAATCTAGTGACGAAAACGTACGGAGTAGGAACCGACATGTTGAACTGCAGAGTGTTGAGCATCAAACTCTCCTGAAGAAAACAAAAAACATTGTGATGACTAATGAGAAAAACAAATAAAATCGAACTAATATAGTTCTGGTTCGAGTTTCTCACCATTTCAATGACTTCTTTTCTCGAATACGCTTTGTCGGATATGAAAACCAAATCGTCGACTACTGGAACGGAAACTTCCTCGTATTTGCAGGCCAAGAGCATGGCCACCAGACCCACTAACTGGAGCTTCTTTCTGACCACTGATTGCTTCGCCAAGAATCGATCGATCAGATTTACCGTGAGAAATAATGTCTCGTCCCTTAGATCGAATTTGTGGTGAACCTGTTGATCACATTATGGTCAGTCAATAACACAAGTAGTGCTTGATTATTATTAGTACCACAACTAACTCCTCAAACTAAAATCTATTACCTCGATGAGCCAGTCGATGAGAATAGCCCGCATTCGTTCGTTTATGTCGGGCTGATGTGTCATATATCCCGGTGAAACGCAGCTGGCACTCTGCACCAATCAACCATATATATATACATAAGAATCGAATTCATACGGTATAAAGATTGGATTTTTAATAATTGAAACTCGAAAATACAAATCGATTTTTTTTTTGGGTACCTCCATTTTCTTGTAGTAAGCGTAAAGATCTCCGACATAGTCGGAAACCTTAAGCGGGTCCATAGCGTCGTCACTGTCGATGTCGACTACAGCCTCTTCGAATATGTCTTCCATTTCAACCTCCTCCTACAAATTCAGACATTAGACCAACAAACTCCAAACACTAATGATAACCACAAAAGATCGAAACGGACTTATAGCAGCTATAGTAGTACCATATGATTTTTCTCGGCCATTTCCGATTGTTCTGTTGCCATGGGCACAGGCTCTTCGTCCTCCCACACAGTTAACTGGAAGCCAGTCGATGGCAATGTCTTCGGTTTCTTTGCTACATCTTGGCAGGGATTTCTACATACGGCCATCTGGGCATCCGATTTCCTTCAAGAAATCAAGAAAATCCACATCAGGAAAACCAGAAACATAAAGAAAAAAACGAACAACCGATTCGATAAGGGGCTGTAATCCAACCTTGTGGCTGTTGTGAGCCCGTGTTCTTGCGCAGGCCCTTTCTTACCAAAAACCCCATTGGACCTGAGATTCAGTTCGATTCGATTCAGAATTCGAAAAAAAAAACAATATTTTTATCCAAAAAAAGAATTGGGAGGTGAGATGAATACCCTGGATAGCCTCTCTTATTCACAACAACACAAGGGTCTCCTAGATTTTGATTAATCTCGCTTAGTGCTCTTCTGTTGCCTCCGATTTTTGCTCCAAATCTCTGCCCTAAAAATTACAAATTTAAAAATTCAATAACATGAAAAATCAATTCAAGAATCTTGAAAAGGCTGTTTTTTTTTTCCTTCCATAATCCCAATTCAAGCAATCACCTTGTGCATTAGTCGATCTGATCTGAACTGAGCTATTCTCGGAAAGAACCATTTTTTTCTTTCTTCCTGAAATTATCTTAATGAATAAATAAAATCAAGAAAAAACCCAGATCAGAAGAACAACACTGCCACCTGAAGAAAGAAGGGGTTTGCAGCAATGGTGAAATCGGAGAGAGAGGGCAGGGGTATTTGTGGGCGGCGATGAGCTGTTTTTTTTTCTATTTTTAGTTTTTATTTATTTCTATTTATTTTTAATTTCTTTGGTTGTTGTTGGGTTCAAATACAACGGCTAGTGAGAGGAGGTGGCCGTTGGATCGCTGAAACAGTGAAAAGGAAAAGACTTTCGTGTTCGGGCACAACGGTCACATGGGTGGCCACGTGCCACGTGGCGACCGAGACGTTGCTTTCAAAATTGGGGTTTGAAAGTGAAAACAATTTTAATTGTTTTTTGGTACATTAAGTAATTAATTATTACTCCATTGTTTGATATTGAATGTTTGCACTTTTAGGATTTTGTAATGAATATGGGATTAGACGCTCTTCTCCACTTTGGGAGTTTTGACTAGGAACTACGGCTTTGCTTGATTATTACTACTAAATCAATTGCATCATAAATGTGCACAAAACATTAAAGATCATTGATATAAAGTACTGTATAGAAAAATTGATGGTCAACATGAAATTCATAACTAAAATAGTTAAAAAAGATAGTCAAAAGAAAATTTATATCAAATTTCATAGATAAAATATTAGTATTCAAAATATGAAGTTAAATAATATGAATTGATTTTGTGTAATTCCTTTTTTACTTTTTTTTTACATTTTAAAAGTTTGGTGGTCCTAAATATTTCAAAATATGAATATTGTTATAAACTCAAGAGAATTGATAGAGAATAATATAGTAGAAAGAGAGACAATATGAGAGGAGAATAGAATTCTTATGAATTGTTGTTTGATTCATATGGGGAGACCCCTTTATATAGGATACAAAGTAGGGTTTCTGTTTTGTTCACCAAGAAGGGTAAACTAGTCATTCACTAATTAATAATATTCATAACACTTCCCCTTGAATGACTATTTACAGGATTGCTGCCTCGTTAAAACCTTGCCAGGAAAACCCAGTGGGACAAAACCTGAACGAAGGAAAAAGAGTACAGTTTGCTCCCCTGATTGTAATCACCGAAGATCGTGACTTCTTGAAAGTAGTTATTGGTGATCAATTCATCTCATTAAAACATGTAACTTATAAAACCATATAGGAAAAACTTAGTTATTCAAATATAAATTTTTGGTCTTCAGGACTCAACTTTCGAATTATCGAGTGTCACATTCATTTGTATTATTGTATATTTTTCGTCCTTCAGGGACATGCCTTTACCAGACATCTATATTAACTAGAGCATTTGCAATTGCTATAACCGGTCGGTAACTCTTCTGGAGTATTTAGATGCGTCTAGTGTTCAATATACATTTCTTCACAAATGAATAACAATGTGAACTTCAATTCACAATCATTTGAACTTCAGGTTCAATATCTCAGTTTATCTCGAAAATAAACTCATATGAAACATTCTGATGTCCTCATTAATTATTATCGAGTGATGTACATGCCTCGTTAAAAACCTCGTTATAAAACCCTGTAGGAAAAAATACTCGAGGAAAAGAGTACATGACATTCACATTTATATTGTGGTGATTGTCTCGTTAAAACCTTTAACTAAGAAAACCCTGTGGGAAAAACTTAATAGAGGGAAAAATAGTACAATCACTGGTCTTCGGGACCAATCACTGGTCTTCGAGATCTTGTCTTCAATATCATTTTTGTCCATAATGACATATGTAATATGATACTCTATTCATGTTCTGATTTTCATTTTCTTTCATTTCATGAATCTTAAAATCTATCCAGGATTCATGTATGTATCATTCAATGCATATATTTATCGTTGTTGCTGCCATAAATATTAAGTAGCGGAACTTAATGTCATCTTTCGAAATATTTGATCAACATTGAGTTTCTGCGAAAAACTCTTGAACAACTAATCTCGCTTTTATATCTCACCACATCATTACTCGTTGTTCGTACGAACACACACATATATCCTTCTGGGATAATATTTGAGGTGTGTACTATAGAGTCAAAATATCTCTTTTATTCAGCGAGTCATGCTCAGCCTCAATTGCTCATTTCTATTTTCTTGAGTGCTGTCGGCACACTATTATTGATTTAAGTTTTGGATCCAAATTTTCTAGAGCAACTCTGGAGACAAATATGTCGTTGACGACTTTTTTCATGTTGATGACAATTCATTCTATCAACCAAATCTTTCATCATTTCCCAAAATATTTAATTTGGTTGTTCCGCAATCCCACTTTCTATTATCATGTGCACATGCTTTTTCAATGGGATTTTCATCTAACTCTCTTCAGGAGATTTTGAGGGTGACTAAATTTTATTACCGCGGATTTAATTTTATATCTTGAGATCGATCTACTACGCTTCAGGCGTATATTAGAATCAACATTTGAGTTGATCTCTTTGGTATTTGAACTCTTATAGTTCATTTTATCACAAATATATGTGATTTTGTCACACCTTCATTAATTTGGCAGATTACTTGCTGAATATTGCAAGTCACTTATTTTCATGAACTTCGGGTTCAATTGATTGATGTGTGAATCTAGAATTGAAGATCGTTTTCATTCAATGAAATTTCTCGGCATTTCTATCTTTTATATTCTTATCTCCCTCTAATGCCGAGAAATGATCTTCCTTAAATATGCAAATCAGCGTAATTGCTATAAACCGATCTTCTGGATCGGGGCTCGAGATATTTAATATATTAATTCGCAGATGAGAAATGTTTGATTCATTTAAACGCACAATCATGATATGCATCATTTTCATTTTTAAGTACATTTGTAGTACTCGTGGGGATAATTAGTAAAACTCTTTCGGAGCCCACTCTTAATATTTCATAATTTGCATAACAATATCTTTACTAATGATCCTTCGGGGATACAATACATTTAACATTTATCAATGATCCTTCGGGGATACGATATCTTTACCAATAATCATTCGAGATTAAAATATTAAGTTTTATCAATGATCCTTCGGGGATCAAAATATATCTCAATATATAATTTTCTCAGAAATTACATTTAATTGGAATCGAGTTTTTCGATATTTCATGATATTTCATGAGTACTCACATAATAAGATACATTTTTTCTCGATTTTCAAAAATATATCCTTCAGGGATAATTCATATGTAATCATTGTTTCAACGAGAACAATCGATGTAACTTTATTAAAAAACATTTAATGTTTTGAACTTTGCTTCTTCGGGAGCAATCAATAAAAATATTCTTTCAGAAATATTTTGTATTATATCTTATGAATATCAATATCAATTTAAAATATTTAAAGTTTAATTGCTACAAGCAATTTGATTTGATATTTCTGCGGGAATATCATGATGTTCTCCCAGAACATTTTAATTTTAATTTTGATATTTAATCATGAATATCATATCATAATATTCTTCAGGAACATTTAAAATTTATTAGTTAATGTTTTTCAGAAACATTTAAAGTTTTATTTTGATATTTATTCATAAATATCATATCATAATGTTTTTCGGAAACATTTACAACTTATTGCTACTACGACAACAATTTATTTGATATTTATCGAATAATATCAAATCATGATATTCTTCCAGAACGATCAATATAATATTTAAACCAGGAGTATATGTTCTTCAGGAACATTCAATTTAATTGATTATTAAGAATACTTGATTTGATATTACTTCAGGAATATCAAATTATAATGCGACTCAAACTTGTGAGAAGTTACTTTCATGATAGCTTTATTATATGTGTCTCGACAGATTTAAAATCTCGTAATCCAATGTGGAGTCAATCATACCACGTTTTGGTAGTACGACCAACTTCGGCTGATCGTATATTTCTTTTAAATCTTTCCACAAAACTATTGGATCTTTCACGGTCAATTTTCAAAAATATTTTCGAGATTATTAGTATATAATCATAATCAATTTGATATTGATATTTCTGCAGGAATATCATATCACGATGTTCTTCAGGAACATTTAATTTTGATATTTCGTCAGGAATATCATATCATGTTCTTCAAGAACATTTAATTTTTAATTTTTCTTCGGGAATATCATGTCACACTGTTCTTCAGGAACATTAAAAACTTTAATTGATTTAGTAAACATAATTAATTTGATATTAATTCAAGAATATCATATTATAATGTTCTTCAGGAACATATGATATTACTTCAGGATTATCAGATTATAATGTTCTTTGAGAACATATGATATTACTTCAGGAATATCAAATTATAATGTTCTTCGGGAACATATGATATTACTTCAGGAATATCAGATTACAATGTTCTTCTGGAACATTTAATATTACTTCAGGAATATCATATTATAATGCTCTTCAAGAACATATGAATTTAGAAGAAGGGAGGAGAAGTAGATTTATAATTATTAATGAATATAAACAAACATATAAATTCTTGCCTTTGAGTTCGGATCTTGGATGAGCAGAACTTCGATGAAGAACGCAGTTGAGCTTTCGTGCTGATAACGTGTTATAAACTCAAGAGAATTGATAGAGAATAATATAGTAGAAAGAGAGACAATATGAGAGGAGAATATAATTCTTATGAATTGTTGTTTGATTCATATGGGGAGACCCCTTTATATAGGATACAAAGTAGGGTTTCTGTCTTGTTCACCAAGAAAGGGTAAACTAGTCATTCACTAATTAATAATATTCATAACAAATATATCTTATTTAAGTTTAACTGATTTTATACTCTTTATTGTACCTATTAATGATGTAATTTATAGTATTATTTAAGTTTAACTGATTTTATAATCTGTTATACTGTATTAATGATAGGAGTAATTTATAATGAGCATATTATATTCATGGCTAATTTTTATAAACCACATCTTATTAGTTATTTTTATTCATTATATTGTTAAAAATTTAATATTTATATTAATATATATATAGTTTTATTTTTTATCATTATAAATTAAAATATTTATTTTAAATTATTATTTTTACATAAATATTTCACGTTAAAATTATTATTTTTACATAAATATTTTCACGTTAGACTCAATTTAAATAATTCATTTTCTTTCGTGACTGATGATAACATAAAAGAAATGTTCCAAGTCCCTTATTTTAACGAAATTGAAATTTAAATATATGAAATGATATGCACGCGTTCGTACTTTTTTTTTATAAGGAGAAGAGACGAGAAACTCCACCTCCACCCGATCGGAGGTCGCTCGATCGGATAAGATATAAATCGAGGAATGTGCCCGAGTAGCAGACACATGTGCGAAAGAGCCAACATATCTCACCTCAGGACAAACCTTCATAATATTTCAATAAAAATTTGTCCCACCCGAGGTTCGAACCCTGTGTCGCCGGAGAATTACATCCACATCATCACAGACCTTACACGTTCGTACTTTTCGCGTGTCGTGTGTCAGTAAATACATGGAAAATTCAAGGACATAACACAAGAATATGGTAAAATGAATTATGAAGTATTTAAAAATATTTTAAGGTAAATTTAAATTAAGTTTGAGATTTTGAGGGATTAGAATGCTATTTTACAAAGTTCGTGAAGTTATCTAGTACCGAGCAAATTACCTACATGACACTTACAAAAGCTCGCAAGGAGGCATTAGGTTGAAGGGATTTATTTAGTAATCTCTTGAAGAAATTTGATGCTACTAAATTTTTTTATAATAGTCAAAATGATACTTGCCTTAGATTAAAGGGATTTAGTAATCTCTTAAAGAAATTTGATGCTACTAAATTTTTTTATAATAGTCAAAATGATATGTTTTTCACAAAATGTAAATCTTTTATAATAGTCAAAATGATATGTTTTTCACGAAATGTTATATGGAAGAGTGAAAAACATAAATTTTGAAATATCACTTTATTCGAGATGTGATAGCTCAAAATATGTTTTGATGAGTAAAATAAGTAAAATAATATTTTAGTGAGTGAGATAAGTATTTATGAAAAATGTTTTTTCAGATATAGACTGTAAACACACATTTACACAATTAATATTCATGCATAATAATCTATTAATTGTATACTTTTTTAATCGCCAATACATGTTTCAACAAATTGATTATCACATAATCTCAAACCAAGTATCAAAACTATTTATCAAATAATCAAATTATATCAATTTAATTGCACATTAAACTTCATATATTAAATTAAATCTATACTTGAATACATGCCAATTTAATCAAAATAAACTTTATTTATTAAATTTAAATGTTCAACATGAACATCAAATAATCGAATTCAAAGTAACAAGACCATTAATCCCAATTAATACTTTGCAAGACAATAAAAAAAATAATGCACAAATCATATTATTACAATTATAAAGTATTGCATGAGTTCAAACAAGAATACCTTCATGTCAGTATATCCTAGAATTCATAATGTATCACTCTATTATATTTCATGTAAATTAAAATGAGATGAAAATGGGCAAGAAAAGAAGTTAGAGATAATTGTGTAAAATTTAAGGGAACAAAAAAAAAACATCTTACTATACACACAGCTTGACAAACTCCAAATACAACCCAACATTTCAATCTTTTTTTTTTTTTTGGAAATTGCATCAAGTCGTTTCAACATCATGATATACCATTGAATTGTTTCACCTCATTTTAGACGGAAGAATGCTCTAGTTCAATCGGTAAACTTCTACTTTGAACCAGTCAGGATTATACTGTACAAGAAATCAGTAACGTTAGCAGCATCGACATGACAGAACATCGAAGCAGCTATAAGGTCTGGTCATTTCTTCAAGCTGTGGGGCCGACGGTAGTGGTTCCATCCTATACATACTGCTTCTAGCACAACAGGCCAAATACAAATTTCTGCACACTCCTTTACTGAATGGATACACCCTCTCAGGTACTCTCCTGCAAAATCTTATGATTTCTTTTATGCCTTCCAATGATAATGACCACATGTTACATTGCTTCTTCGGCCTTCACATCGATTATGATAAAAATGATATGTGATGTAAAATTTACTTTCACAATCAAGATTCATTAAGCTAAACTAGGTAAAATATGCAGATAATTTAGTGGAAATATACTCACAATCGTAGGTCATTTCTATTTTTATGAAACCCGAAAACGTAGTAGTTGTGTATGTCGATGGAGAGTGTTTGAAACTGTTTTTATCAGAATTTTAAAAATATACACATCATAAACCTCCAGTTTATTAAAATCAATTTTGTTTCTTGAATCCTAATTGTGGTTCTCCGAATATCATCATCACTTTCTCATGTTACTAAGACTCAGTCACTGCATGAATCAACTAAACAAAAATCTTAGCACAAACCTTAGCCAGACACTTAAGGATCACGTATACATGAATGCATATAATCACACCAGAAAAGACTCTTATAAATTCACATATACCCATCTAAAATATTAAGCGACGAGACATCTCGAGCTTACATAGATTGAAGCCCCCGTAACAAAAATATAAAATCAATAAAAAAAACATCCCTGGAACAATACAGGAAACCAGGAAGAAAATTTAAGAACAAACCTCAAATAAACTATCCGCCGCCGTCTTACAAGCTCATGCGTGGTTTGATTAGTCATAACAAGGTAGCTGTTGCATAAGAATATTTTAATTTTGAAAAACACATAGAAACCATTGATTGCACCTCTTGAACACTTGGACTTAGATGATGGAAAGAAACAAGCAAATGCACAGGTACTAATAAACATACCAGTGGAAAAGGAGGAGCAAAAGCAGAAAGATAAGAGAAATAGACAAAGCCGCCAAGAGCATGGCGATGATAACACCCGACCACCTGTAGAAGTCCATTTCAATGTTTCTTTGTGGTCAATTCCAATCAATGATCATGAGAAGACACAGGAGAAGAAGATAAACAAAAAACCAGAAATCAGATTTACATAATTATGGGCATGTCTAAGGCTCTACCAGTAATTACCCTCGAAATAGGAATTATAAGAGTAAATGTCAGCCTAGAAACATACCATGTCTTCGATATATTTGACTTGAGGTAGCTAATGTACAATATGCTTGTCCAAAGACCCAAGGCGGTTTCCTCACATATGTACCACCTGATGCACCATAAACATAAAAGTTAAATAAAAGATAAAAGAGACACTTCTTTAAACCACCATGCACAGAGTCACATTACTTGAGCATCAAGTTCAAGGCTTCAAGCATGATAACTTGCAAGAAACAGTAAGAAATAAAGAATAATATACTAATATCACCTTCCGGATAAGTAAAAATTCACCAAGCACAGATGTTAAGTCTCTATAAATTCACCAAGATATTACATGAATATCACAAACGATAGACAAGACAAGAGAATCAGGATCCAATGAGCTAAATTTGACTTTTTCCCTAAAATGAATTATGATTAGGGTCTATAACATGTATTTCACAATATCTCAGCCAAGTCTGTTTCAGGATCCAATGAGCTAGATGTGAACTCTACCCAAAATGAATAATTATGATTAGGTTCTATTACATGTTCTTCACAAAATGTCAGCCAAGTGTTTCTTTTTAGTTAAAATTGGGAGTCCTTTCATTCACTAATTATTAAGCATTTGAATCGATCATAACGACTGTAGGGGACACTCCAGATCATTTATTACCAATATCTACAGAAGGTCATCACATCCATACTTGTGATATTGTTTGATCAAGTTTGCTTGACAGAAGAGTCAAAATCTGGGTCCATTTAAACTACTAAAACAAAATAATTCAAGAACAAATAGCAAGACATAATTGACACACAGAATTGAGCTCCAAGATAATGCATCCTTAATGTTGCACCGACTGCCAATTTCCCAAATTCGTTCATTACTCATTCTCTTTTTTTTCTTCTATCTCTCTTTATAACATATTCCAATAAAAGCTGCATAAAACTCAATGATTTAATTTATTTAATATTTTATACTTTTGACTTCAGAGTTATGCCTCTTAATATAGAGATATGAGAAAAATCAAATCAAATCACACTAAGTTATTATAAGTAATACATCCACTGCTTTTCTATATTTCCCAACCAAACGACCAATACCAACACAACCAACTTAGAAATGAAGAGAAAATGAAACATCAAGATTTAAGAAGCATAGTTTTAATGACAAAATCCAAATTAGAAATATAAGAGAAGCAATGTTTAGAGGCAATCAACTGGAATTGAGAAAAGAAGCATAATGAACACTCACCAAAATCGACAATGGTTGCCCTGTCCTATGCATGTCCCAAGCCAAACACAATGATGATCAAACCGAAGAACGCACTTATCGCAATCATGGCAATGCTTGGCTCGTGGAGGCTAAAAAGGAAATGCAAATACACTAAGATCATAAACTGAAAACATTTCGGACCATTAGCGAAAACTACTACGAAGATAATGTACCAAAAACAGGCATGATATTTTGTAGATTAGCAAACAACAGATCTTTTATTTATTATTTTTATAAGAACAATTTTATAAGAGAAATAGGAGCAAGACAACCAAAGATGATTAAATATTTTTTACATTGCATAGTACAATTTCGAGATACGTCAGAAATAGTATAGTTGCCCCCAAAAGCATTCTGACTAATAGATCACAAAGCGACTTTTATACTTTATATCCCAGACATCAGGAGCTTTGCATATATCTTCAAAAATTATAATATTCCTCTCTAACCAAATGTGGCATATCACCACACAAAGACTTCATTCCTTCCTAATAGTTTCTCTTGTTTTGCTAATCAAGCCCGTTTTACTTAAATTAAATCCACCACAGTATCCAGTGAAAAAGTAAATGATTTAGATCCTCCGACGAGTTCGGAGTTCCTATATAAACATACCAAAAGAAAAGGAAAGCCCCAGCATTCTTCAATTATGATCCACCACATTGCTTCTTTCATCCATCATTGAAAAAAAGCAAGGATAGTTCAAAACAAATTAACACAACTAATGTTAAGCATGTCATCTCTAGCCATAATGCTTTTCACGTCCAAGGAATATATTGTTAAATTAGTGAAAGAAGCTACAACGACCATACAAAATAAAGGCAGGAATGAGATTTATGTAGTTTAGCATATGCAAATGCATTATTCACTAAATCAGTAATATCTAAGGAAAACATCATAGTTTATGATTTACACTCAGCATTGTTCTTTTTTCTTGCATCCATCATTACGATTTACGAAAGAAGGATTAAAACATTGATAACATAAAATATAGTGTACTGAGAATTTCTATGGGATTATGCTGCCCTCATGGCCTCATCTCAACGCAGTCTCTTCCTTTCCCCAAAATCAAGGAACAATTAAATAATAATATCCCTACAAATTCGCAGCCTGACTGAAATTCAATCCACCAATACTAACTCAAATATGTCAACCATATTACCAATCCAATCTACTTTTCCAGCTTCAAAAAACCAGGATATAATCTCTTCACCTCCACCAAATGTAATTATTTCCCAAAATGAAAAAAAAAATCACATTCTGTATCTCCTGTCCATCCTATTACAATTTTCAAAACGTTGTAACTAAAACAAAATCAATTCAATTTGAGTACTTCTATCACTTGTAGTCAACTTTGATTGGCCACTTCTACAGTTGAATGAAAAAAATGCATTCTTATGGATCTACGGACCGATTGAGGTAATGGTAACAATCAAGTATTCAAGGGGAAGTCTGCAAATTAAAATAGATTTTGACCTCAATTTGGGAGGTTTATGAGGACGCTTCAACAGTATAGTTTAAACATCTACAAGTAGATCACACTCTAATCTATAAGCGATAAATCACTCTAACACTATATCAATACTATTTGTGGATTAGACAATTAACTGTAGATAAATATGTAGAAATCCAGAACATGAAAGGCACTGTGGATTAGAACACTGCTAAAAGTATTGCTACATATTTATAGAAAATTTCTATAAATATGTAGCAATACTTTTAGATGGACTAGGTTAACCTCTTCTGACAAGATGGCCAGATTTTCTACAAAGAGCTTCAATAAATGATCAGGTTGCGACATGCAGTGCTCCATTTAATTACTAGTAAGTTACACTAAATACTTAATAATGCTATTATGAAAAGACATAGATGGCAGACTGGTGGAATCCTGGACATAATTGGATAAAAGATCATTCAAGAACCTGTAGGTCCTGTGTATATGCTGTAAATTATTTTATTCTTACAATTCCATGGATTTTTTGTTAGTAAAAATTATTTATAACTTCAAGGATAATTCCTTTATATACTCTATTGTTAATTACCAAGATAAGGATGCTCGTTATGTAGTTTTACACAAGTAAAATACTTCATTACCCTGCAAGGGATAATGTAATAAAACCATAACAGCTGTTGTAACAGTTTTTTGGTTTAATAAAAAAATTGTTTGGATTACCCTAAATCTCTGAAACTTCGACCAATCGCATTTATGATATTTCCAGGATCTCAAGATTGTATCTGCTTTGACAAGTTTAAACATCAAGTTCTTGTAAGTGACTTGGAATTGAGGTTGAGACATATTAAAATAATGGATTATGGAAGGTATAAAGGAAAAACATTTGAGGCACTGAGGCTGAGCTGTTTTTGTGTTTAGCCATTATATTCCTTGTTTAATTGACCTAAAAAGAAAACTATGTGCTCTATGTATTTGGGTCTTTTCCTACTGGAAGATCTTTGCATTCAGTGGAGCAAGTAAAAGACAAATAACTCAGTTTCAACTTTCAACGCACATTACGACATGTCCACACCCACACGCTTAGATCAAGGGAAATAAACTAATGGGATCCTATTGAGCTTGCTCAATGCAAATCTATATAATAAACAGTAAACTCAAAACAAATTAAAAGCAGAATGGAAGCATAGTACAAGACAAACAGAGAAAGAAACAAGGATGAAAAGGAGGGAAAGTGGTACTTAATCATATCAGGTGTCCAAAAGATCTTGAAAGTTGAAAATGCATAATTATAACATAAAAATAATGTAAGAGGGTGAAGATATACCTGAAGAACATTGCAGTAACGGCAGGTCAAATTTCTGGAAACAACCAATAAAAGGAGAGATTCAGTCAGCTAAAGATTGCTGATTTTAATAAACAATTTTGTTTATAGCACTGCTCTAAATATGGATGAAATGCAAATGAAGCTAAGATGGTTCAATGGTTTACGATATTCTAGTATTCTACAATATATAAAACAGAATTAGATGCATGTCAGAGTAAGCTCAGACGGACCTATAGATAAAATATCATCTCCGATGCTTTCAAGATGCCTCAATGATAAATTCAGTGTACCAACATATCAGTTATTTCATGTATAATCAATAATTAAGCCATTGACCAAAACCCATTTTGGAATCATGGGGAACCAAATGATCTCAGTTTTCAGGCTAAAAAGAAGACAAAATTAAAAGACAAACAAAACGACGAATTCCCTGAAGTATTATATACCCAAAAGAAAAGAGATGGAAAGGCAAGTCTCGTCCTTCGACCAGTCCAGAAACATGTAGTACTAAATATAGTTCTACAATTCTGGGAACAGTTTGGTCAAAAGATTTATTCTCGAGATCATTGAGAAGTTATGCTGGCTTCACTATTTCATGTCTCAACTCTAAAAGGGAAAAGTCCTTCATAAGTATTTTCACAAATTCTAGACATTGATTCATTCAGGTGACATTGACAAGCTTAAGTTATTTATTGAACATGGAACTGTTTTGAGCATCATCATGATGCTGCCTCCGTGCATCTCAGTAGCTCACCAAAATGGCACTTCTTTAACATTATCTCATGTTAAGACTTTCCCAAACTCCAATACTGTAAATTATTGGTAATATATACTCACCTTGTAGAAGTCCCTGGAGGGTATAAATCCATTACTAGCTTTGTCCAAGCAGTTGCATTCCCTCTGTAATAGTTCCTCTCATCCATGGTGATTGCAACACTACCATTTTTGCTTGGAGCTGGTTGTCTTTGCTTAAACATTAAAACAAGACATACCAAAGACATTTTAGTTAGTAAATTCTATACTTGGTAAACACTCTAATAAATTCTGCATATTGTTCTGATTCATCGACTTAAGAAAAACCGGCTCCATATGTGTTAATTTAGAGAACAGAACATGCTTACTTTGAGGCAACTAATGTCCTTTTAGCTGAAGCATCTAGTTCATCAACATTCTTCTGTGCGTCAATTACGAATCTATAATTTGAAGAAAGAACGAATGAATGAGGCAAGAAAACAAAAACAGCGGCAGAAGCAGCTTATGAGACAGAAATGGAATTAAAGATCTACTTCGTGTGACAAGTTACTGATTTTATATGATAAGTATAATTACCCAGGCGATGTTCCAGAGGTTATAAAATATTGAATCAGTGTAACAAGAAACAGTAGTACGTATACGGCAGTGTACCTGTGTTTGGGGAGAAAAGAAAGGATGTTATTTCTATGATGATAATTACAACAGAATTAAATATAACCAGTTAATCACAGTGAACAAGCAAAATGGATTCACGCAAGCAAACATCTATAACCCCATATGTCAGTCCAAGTCCGATTTCTAGAAACCTCCTTACACAACACTCTTTAACCGAATTATTTTTCGTTCACAGTGAGAAATCATTTTCTCTTAAAGTGTCATATATTAGTTTGCTAGAATCATCGTCTTATATGGGACTGGGCCATTGCTTTCGATCCAACAAAACTTATGTAATTGATCCAATCGAGTAATGCAAACTACAAGATGGATTCCATACGGAAATTGACAACCACCAACACTTATTTTACTTGAACACCTACTGCCGAACGTTAAGAAATCAACCGTTTCCATTTCATGCATTGTAAAAACGAATCAGAATGTAGGCACATTACCATGGTTCCTGTTTGGTCTTCTCCATCAAATCATTGTCAAACAAAAATATAACCCCAGCAAAAAATAGATGCAGCGTCACCAACGCTGCTCTCAAGAAGAAAGTGGATCTTCCAGCTAAACCAGATTTCACAAAACCGGTATCTTCAGATGCTCATATTTATAAATTGAAAATAAATAAACTAATGAGTACTACAAAATTTAATAAGAATAACCCGAATCGGAAAGGCAAGGGAAGAAGCGGGAGCAGCGGTCGGAGGCACGATCCCATAGATGCTCATATTTATAAATTGAAAATAAATAAACTAATGAGTACTACAAAATTTAATAAGAATAACCCGAATCGGAAAGGCAAGGGAAGAAGCGGGAGCAGCGGTCGGAGGCACGATCCCATACAACAGCCATTATTTTCATCAGACGCTCATCACCTCAGCAAGGGTTAATTGTGCGCGGTCGTATCAAAATTTCTGAAGTACAGTACTCCTAGTATTACTGATGGGTCTTTCTTTTTCACACTTGCATTCCATTTAACCTTCGTTTCTCATAAACAAAATGACAAAATTGCCCTTTATTTATATACTACCATCAATTATACTAAGTATATTGCGTGGCACAATGGAAACAATCAAAAAACGTATATGGATCATGTTTTTGTTGTTTCGATTTTACCTTTAAAACATCTTTGATTAGTACCTAAGCTTTGGAGAGATTGCATTTAACTACTTAAATTGGCCAGAATGGTCTTTTTCAGTGGGTGAAATGGAGTTGATTACGGTTTTGCCCTCAATTTCATTATTTCCATTTAAATGAAAAAATAAAAATCGTATATCATTCATCCCCAATTGAGTAATGTTATTTGCATACTACCGGTTTAGAAGGGACGTTGGGCTTTTGCCTTTTAATTTTTTTTTAATTATTTAATTAAAAATACGTTTTTTAATAAAATTAATTAAAATTAATTTTTACGAAACGTAAATATTTTTACATTTTGAAATATTTTTACATTTTGAAATCTACAAAATGCGCACATAATATAAAATGCAATTTTAAATATCAATTATTTCATGCGTTTCTACTTAATCGTACACGCAATTAAATTTGTCCTGAATTTCAAAAAATACTTCATTTTTAGTTTCTGAAAATTTCGGAATAAATATAAATAAATACGACGAGACTTTTAAAATATAAACTTGCGATCAAAAATCATAAAAACATTGAAACACATTTTTATAAAATTACGATCGAAAATAAATAAATAAAAGCACGTTTTTTGAAAATATTAATTAAAATTCATTTTTACGAAACTTAAATATTTTTACATTTTTGAAATTTACAAGATGCACACGTAATATAAATTAATATAAACATCAATTTTAAATATCAATTATTTTATGCGTTTCTACTTAATCGTACACGCAATTAAATTTGTCTTGAATTTCAAAAAATACTTCGTTTTTAGTTATTGAAAATTTCGGAATAAATATAAAAAATAAAACAAGACTTCTAAAGTATAAAATTGCGATCGAAAATCATAAAATTATTGAAAGGGAAGCATGGCGGTGAAAATTGTCATCCCATGTGAATTGTCATCCACTGTGCTGGGGATGAAAATTATTAATGTGAATTGTCATCCTTTTATATACCAACACACACCTATATGTTGGCAAATAAAGAAGGGAGGAGAGGAAGTATTTTATTAAATATTACTCTTTATTGAATAGGAAGAAGGTTTACAATGAGATGTTTTTCTTCTCAACATTCCACGACTATTTATACTAACATAATCTCCTAACATTAAATAAACTCCTATTAAAGTCACCACTTAAATACTATGAAACTTACAAGCTTTAAAATTCCTCTAACTCCTATGAATGTAGAAACGCCAAAGTAACTCTTAAGGTTTCTATTTTATTTTATTTTATTACTTTTTATTAAATCAAGTTTAATAACTTCAACACTCCCCCTTAAACTTGATTCTTCTGAACTCCGAGCATGAACCTTAGTGTCTTGAAATCATCGAACTTGAGTGGCTTTGTAAATATATCGGCAACTTGATCCATAGACTTCACGTACTCCAGCTCTATTTCTTTCTTTGCAACGCATTCTCGAATGAAATGATATCTTGTATCAATATGCTTGCTTCTTTCATGAAATACAGGATTTTTATCCAAACTCTGAGCTGACTTGTTGTTGATCATGACTTTTGTTGCATCTCCTTGCTCCAAGTGAAGTTCCTTCAACAATCTTCTCAACCAAATTGCATGACAAGCACAAAAAGTTGCCGCCACATATTCTGATTCACAACTCGAAAGTGTTACTATATCTTGCTTTTTCGAACTCCAAGCTATTGTATGTTCTCCCATAAAGAACATAAATCCAGTCGTGCTTTTCCGATCATCAAGATCTCCTGCATAATCACTATCGCAATATCCAGTCAACATGTAGTTGCTCGAAGAGCTGTAGAGAATACCATAATCAAGCGTGCCTTTGATATAGCGAAGTATCCTCTTTGCAGCTAACACGTGTGTCTCGACTGGATTTTCCATAAATCGACTCACAACACCGACTGCATATAAAATGTCAGGTCGTGTGCAAGTTAAGTACCTCAAGCTCCCGATAAGACTTCGGAACGTACTCGGGTCGATCGTTCCTTCCTCTTTCCTCAGTTGTGTTCCAAATTGCATAGGAGTATTCACTGAATTGCAATTGAACATTTTAAACTTCTTGAGGACTTCTTTTGCATATCTTTCTTGTGAGATAAATATCCCTTCTTCTGATTGATTTACTTGGATTCCCAAGTAATACGACATATTTCCCATGTCGCTCATCTCGAATTCTCGTGCCATCGAAGACTTGAATTCTTCATACATTTTCACGTTGCTCCCTGTGAAAATGAGATCATCCACATACACACAAACATATAACAAGTCTCTACCTTCTTTCTTCACGTAGAGAGCATACTCGTGGATGCATCTTGAGAATCCATTCTCTTGCAAATATTTATCAAGTCGTTCATTCCGTGCTCGTGGTGCTTGTTTGAGCCCGTACAATGCCTTCTTTAGCTTCAACACTTTATCTTCACGGCCTTTGATTTCATAGCCGGTAGGTTGATCAATGTAGACAGTCTCATTTAGATTTCCATTTAGAAATGCGTACTTTACGTCTAATTGATGCACCATCCATCGATTCTGAGCGACTAGTGAAATCAACATGCGAATTGTCTCCATGCGAGCTACTGGGGCGAAAACCTCGTCATACTCAATTCCTTCTTTTTGTTTGTAGCCTTTAGCTAAAAGCCGAGCTTTATATCTTTCAACCTCGCCATTAGCATTTCTCTTCACTTTGAACACCCATTTGACTCCAATGGTCTTTTGGTGCTCGGGACGAGATGTCAACTCCCAGGTATCATTCTTCACGATGGACCTAATTTCATCGTCCATGGCTTTCCTCCATTTTTCATCTTTACTGGCTTCTTCATAGCTCGCTGGTTCAGCATCTGCGAGCAGACAAAACAGACTAAAGTCTTCGATTTCATGAGTATCGTTATAGATATCAGCAAGATCTCGATATTTAGGCATTTTTTCTTTTGGTGAGTCTGGTGAACTCGGTGAGTTTTGTGAAACTGGAGAAGGAGGTTCCTCGGGCCTCACTTCTTCTTCTTCTTCTTCATAAAAATATGGAAGAAAATCATATGATTCTCTTTCTTCCGGCGAGCTCCAATCCCATGAAGCTGCTTCATCGAACTCGACATCTCTGCTCACTACAAGTCTTCCGGTACTCGTATTGTACAACTTGTATCCTTTGGTGTTTTCATCGTACCCGATGAAAACGAGCTTCTTACTGCGATCATCAAGCTTGATTCTATCTTGCTCGTGAACATGAGCATATGCGATAGAGCCAAACACTCGAAGATGTGATACATTTGGTTTCCTTCCGCACCACGCTTCTTGCGGTGTTTTCTTTTCCAGACTTTTGGTCGGACTCCTGTTTGATAGGTACACCGCACACGCTACAGCTTCTGCCCAAAATTCCCTTGGCATGTTTTTAGCCTTCAACATACTCCTTGCCGTATTGATAATTTTTCTATTCTTCCTTTCGACGACGCCATTTTGTTGAGGCGACCTCGGAGCCGTTAAAAGTCGACGAACTCCATGTTCTGCACAAAAATTGTTGAATTCATTCGAAGTGAATTCACCTCCTCTGTTTGTTCTCAAAGCTTGGATTTCATATCCGCTTTGTTTTTCTACCGGAGTTTTAAACTTCTTGAATGCATCAAAAGCTTCCGACTTTTGCTTCAAGAGAGAGATCCACGTCTTTCGGCTATAATCGTCAATAAATAGCACGAAGTAAGAACTTTTACCGAATGATTGAGGGTTGATCGGTCCACAAACATCCGCATAGACAAGTTGGAGCGGCTTTGTCGATCTCGAAGTGGATTGCTTAGGAAAGCTCTTTCTTGGATGCTTGTCGAGCAAGCACGCTTCACACAATTGATCAGGTTGATCAATCTTTGGAACTCCTATCACCATCTTGTGATTTTCGAAAGCTTTTAGTCCTCCAAAATGTAAATGGCCAAATCTCATGTGCCAAATCCATGATGGATCCAAACTGCCAGTCTTCAAGCACATGGGTGCACAATTCTTCAAATCCAACAAGAACATTCTGTTCTTTGTCATATCCACCTTTGCAACGAGGTTTTCATCTTGATCGCGAAGCCAAAGTGTATGACCTTCCATGTGAACTTTATAGTTCCTTTCCAAAAGTTGACCAATACTCAAGATATTGCTCGTTAATTTCGGAACGTAATAGACGTCACTCAGAATCTTGTGTCTGCCAGTTTTTGTTTCAAGAAGAATCGAACCTTGGCCTTCGATTGAGATCTTTGTATCATCACCAAAGCTTATAAGCCCTTCCTTGCTCGGATCAAGCTTTACAAATTTGATTTTGTCTCCCGTCATGTGGTTGCTGGCTCCATTGTCGAGATACCAGGTGTTCGCTCGATCGGTGGAATTTTATTTTAGTGCGAGCAACAAGGATTGTTCACCATCAGCTTCCTTGTTCTCGGCTAAGTTTGCCTCTTCGCCTTCCACTTTGGAATAACATTCAGAAGCATAGTGCCCGTACTTGTGACAGCGGTAGCATTCAATATGCGACTTATCCTTTTTCTCATTGTAACCGGAATGGTTACCTCTTCCTCGTCCTCGTCCTCTTCCTTGACCCCTTGAATTGTTCGAATTTTCATGACTATTTTGAGATGATTGCTCGTCACTCCCTTGAGAATTTGCTCGTCCTTGACCACGTCCTTGGCCTCCTGCTCGACCGCGGCCACGACCTCGATACGAAGTTCCTCCTCGCGAGGTCGTCTTTGCTTGTAAGAGATTTTCTGATTCTCTTTGGCTTGCTCGCCTCGATTCATCATCTCTTCATAAGCACGTAATGACCCGTTAAGTTCATCAACGGTCATTATCTCCAAATCTTTTGACTCCAAAATTGCGACCACCACATGGTTGAATTTTGAAGACAACGATCGTAGTATTTTCTCTACTACCCGGACATCTGTGAGCGCTTCTCCAAGTCTCTTCATTTGATTGACAATAGCCAAAATTCTCGTGAAGTAGTCGGATATCGACTCATTCTCCTTCATCGAGATCAATTCAAACTCAACCCTTAGAGTTTGAAGGCGAATCTTTTTCACCTTATCGACTCCTACAACGGAGTTGCGAAGCGTCTCCCACGCGTTCTTCGATATTGATTCATTGGCTATTTTCTCGAACATGTCTTCATCCAAACCTTGATGAATCATGGTAAGGGCAAGTTGATCTCTCTTTCTTTCTTTCTCCAGGTTCTCCTTTTGGGTTTGTGATAGAGTCGTCACATCTTGAGGCTCTACAAAACCATCTTCAACTATATCCCATAATCCTTGGGATCCAAGCATCGCTTTCATTCTAAGCGACCAATTTTCATAGTTGAGTTTTGAAAGGTGGGGATATTGGAAAGAAAGGGGTTTTGCCATTGCTCTGATACCACTTTGTTGGCAAATAAAGAAGGGAGGAGAGGAAGTATTTTATTTAATATTACTCTTTATTGAATAGGAAGAAGGTTTACAATGAGATGTTTTTCTTCTCAACATTCCACGACTATTTATACTAACATAATCTCCTAGCATTAAATAAACTCCTATTAAAGTCACCACTTAAATACTATGAAACTTACAAGCTTTAAAATTCCTCTAACTCCTATGAATGTAGAAACGCCAAAGTAACTCTTAAGGTTTCTATTTTATTTTATTTTATTACTTTTTATTAAATCAAGTTTAATAACTTCAACACTATATTCACACACACATCAAATACAGAAGAGAAGAAGAAACAGAACCGAGAAGGAAAAAGAAGAAAACTCGTGGAAGGAGCTTTGATTTGCTGAAGTCGAGTAAAGAGGAGAGCAAACCACTCATCCCGTGAGTTTAAACTTCCAGCCGTAACAGCAAGATCGACGGAGGAAAGGCAAGTAAATACGATCGAAGCTTTCGTAGTTTATTATCAAAATTATTTCGATATCATGTCTATTCGTTTCAGTGCTTGAATTATATATCATTGTGTAGCCCTCGTTGAGTAGACATTTAGGTATATAGAACTTACCTTGTCGCAGTCGAAAAAGGTTAGAGTTTAAGTTTTCGTCGTTTCGATATCGAAAAATGTTTCGTCTACATTTCGATTTCGTGTTGTTGAGTTGCGGTACTTGAATTATATACCGTTGGATAGCTCTCGTCGCGAGGATCGTTTTGATATATAAAACTTACATTTTCGACTTCGGAATAAAGAACAAAACGGAGGAAGAAACGGGTTGGGCTAATTTGCGGGCACGATTCATTTTTTTATTTTTTTATGTTACACACAGAGAGAGAAGAGAGAGTGAGAGAAGGTGGTTGGTTATGGTGTGTGTGTAGGAGCTCAATGCTATTTCTCTGTCACATAGAGTGTATTTTATTACTGTTCCATGATTTTAGAAAGTGGATGGTGGCAAATGGGTTGGTGAAGATGGAGACTATATATATATATATATATATATATATATATATATATATTTGTTTTTAAATTTATTTATTTTTACAAGGATAACTAATTAAAAAATGTAAGATTAATTTTAAAAGAAGATCTATATTTCATTTTTAAAACATTTTCTGATTCCAAACAATGAAATTCCTTTCCAGAGTAATATAATTCATCAAGTTAATTTTTGAATTCTTATTAACAATTACTCAAAAAAAGAACGATGCATATCTACGTGAAACTAACTTTAATATTGTGATGGTTCAAAAAAATCTTAATAATAAATAATGTATTCAATTTTGTTGGACCGCTGGAATAGACGAGGGGTAGCGACCACAATTTGAAATGAGTTATCTTTATGATGCGGGTTATGTATCTGAGGATATCACGAGCGATTTTTTAAGTCCGTCGGAGGGTATAAAAGGGAAGGAAATTGTGAAGCCATATGTTAAGTTGATTGCGGGTATGCGAAACATCACATTAGCCATTCGTGATTCTAAAACATTTAAGATAAGGTTTGTATGTAGTCAAGGTGGACAATATAGACATTCTTCAAAAAACAAAAATGAAAGAAACACGAAAACACAAAGAAATTCGTGTGAATTTTGTGTAATTGCTAGGCAATTTGATATCGATCAGGATCTTTGGCGCATCGATGTTGCGACTGGGACACACAATCATCCCTTCCCGGAATTTGCAGAGGGTTCGAGACTGGGTACCTTAACATCCAACCAAGTTAAAGAGATACAATGTCATGAGTTGCTTCATATAAGTCCACGCAACATTTTGGCAGATATAAAGAGGCGCGATCCAACCAATGTTACAGATATTAAGAGGGTGAACAATGCCATGAACAATATAAGGAGTCAAAGGCGGGAAGGGCGAACCCCCACACAAAACTACTTCCACGAACTGGAAAAGCGAAATTACAGGTAAACATATTAGCACACTTTACACTTTACAAATATTTATTTCACGTTAATTAATGAAATTATGGCGGTGGAAATTAGGTACGATTTTCGAACGGTAGATGGCAGTAACGAACTACAAGATGTGGGTTTTAGCCACCCAGAGTCTTATGCAATGATAAACACATATCCCCAAGTACTAATAATCGATACCACGTACAAGACGACGACCGTATACGATATGCCTTAACTTGAGGCTGTTGGGGCAACAAGCACAAACAAGACGTTCACCATCGCATACGCATTTATGCAGTATGAAACGCAGGAACACTTTGAATTTGTCTTGCAATTTATTCGGGGATTGTATGAGAGTGTTGAACCGACAGTAGTTCTTACGGATATGGATTTCGCGTTGATGAAAGCTGTGGATAAATATTTCCAAATTCTCAAAAACAGTTATGCAGACGACACATAGAGCAATGTGTTCTAACAAGGGCTCTACAACAGCCAGGTTTCAATAAAGAATTTGCTGAATGTTTTAAACATCGATGGAATATGGCAATTGAAGCAGCTACACATGAAGAATTTTTGCTTAGATGGGAGTGGGTAAAGCAACAGTACTTCCACTATCCTGGACTAATTCGATATTGTGAAAAAACGTGGCTTTCTAAGCATGCACACATAGTTTTAAGTGCATTTATCGATCATCGACTGAACTATGGAAACTACACGACAAATAGGGAAACCTACAATTATTTTAAATAAGATTTTTTATATATATAAATATATTTAAAAAATTTACGAGTTCTTAAGTTTTACATGTAGTATACACTTTAATTACAGGGTTGAACAAGAGCATCACAGGGTGAAAGCCAATCTCGACGGCAGTAATTGCACATTTGACTATGTGTTCGATCAAATTCATCAAGTCATGGAGTTGCAAATAGTGGAGATAAAAAAGCAATCGATGCTCAACGCCAACAAGACAAGGATCGATATGTTGAACTGCAAATTGTTCAAGAATCTAGTTCGCAATGTCACGTTTAAGGCTTTCGAACTACTAATCGCGGAAGGGTCAAGAGATCTAGGTCAAAATAAATGTGGGTGTTATCTGTGGAGGACACACGGTCTTCCGTGCAATTGCAGGATTCTCCAGTACATGTCATGCAAACAGAGTATCCCTTTAGATAATATTGATATTTACTGGAGAACATTGAATATAGATTTTTCATGTGGTACTACCACGAGGAAAAAACTATTCAAAGACACAGAATACATTAGTGCACCTGCGGCAGTTGAACCTTATAAGAAGCCTCCAAGCACCGACCGTGAACCTTCAGGATGGGAGAAATGGTGTAAAGTTGTCGGACTAAAGAGTTCTAAAAAGCCAAAGGGTAAGGGAAGAGTGGCGGCCACAAATGCATATAAGGATATTCCACTGAAGGTACCGGTATACCGATCCGATCGATATACCGTGTGTGCGGAAGCGTGTAAAGCAATAGATCTACTATGCCATGATCTTAGTGCACACTTAATGTGTATAAGAACACATATAAACATATATATATACACATCCAATATATATATATAAGGTTCAACGATTACTTACTTATGGTGACGAAGTGATTCGTTGATGTCGTTGAGGTGGTGTTGAGTCGATTGAACCACCTCAAATGGATCAGCCTCTCGAAGCTCTCCTTGTGAATGACCTCGTCACTCCTCTTGTCTAGATCGCCCGGATGTTGAAGCCGCACAAATGGCCCGGCCTCTACGTGTTGCACACGAACCCGGATGACGAACACTTTGCTTGATCGAGTCGGTTCTCCAAGAACACTTTCTCCTCTCTCTCTTTGGTGTGAATTTCGTGGGTAAAGATGATATGTGATGAAAATCTGATTTTCATCCATATATTAGCCTCATTATGCATGCCATAACACCCCATTGTAACCTCCTACATAATGGGCATCATTATGCACCATTAACATGCAAAAGGAGTTACAAAGAAGGTGAAAGGTCATGCCACATACACATGCCACTATGCATTGTATGTGGTCCCACTTGCTTGTGTGGCATGCCATGTCACACTATATGACATGCATCCATGCAAGACATGCATCCCATGCATGTGAATTAAATCCACGTAATATTGATTCTAAATCAATATATATATATATCAAGCATCGTACATCATCTTTGAGTCCGTGTGTGACCCTGTAGGTATGATTTAATTGATCAATATTATATTGTTCCCAACAATTAATATTATCAAATAATCATTTAACATCCATAGACGACCTTATGACTTTATCGATTGCACACGTAGGATCGAAGGACATATCCCAACAATCTCCCACATGGCCTTCAGAGCCAGTGTGCTGCCAACTTCCTGTTGTCACTTTATGTCTAAGTTTGAACTTGAGGCAAGACTCGAGTCATCCTCAATCGGTTCAAACCTTTCTTGGACTATGAGACAGACTGTAAAACCAGATTTATCACTATGATAATTATCTGGACGTGGCCACGTATTTTCCACAGTCTCGACTCTCCAAGTGGCCGGTAAGACATGTATCCCATTATAAAAAATGGAGGACAATCCCATCTTGTCAGTCCAAGCTCTCCCACTTGCTTCCTGATATACCCAATAACAAGTTTTATAACCTCCTTTTACGAAAGGCGTTTACTTGTATCAAAGTACACCATTTCACAATGAAATCACTCTGGACTACTCAGGTCAGAGGAAATTGCTCGACAGTCAATGAAATAGTATTATGACTCGAAATCTTAAATACTATTCCAGTCGGGTCTGTTCGATCATTAGCTCCCAGCTAATATCTATGTAATTGTACTTGATGTCCCACATCACTAGCCCATGAAGCGGCGCTATAGTACACATTACAAACTAGTTCATTGTATTATCGGTTTGTCCGTACTCGATTATACGAACCAGGAACAACTATATGATTCAAGTATATCAGTTCAACCATTGGGACTTCATTATGCGGTAAGTCGACCTCATAACCCAATTGATATAACTTAATCATTTGGACAATTCATATAAATTAAACCATATTTATATGAAGAATTATGTATTATACATATGAGTGAATGTTTACCAAATCTCCAAAAGTATCTAATACAGTAATAGAAATCACAACCCATCTCTAAGATGTCTGTGAAAGTCTCAAGCTTAAACTGCTGGAGAGGTTTAGAAAGCGGGTTTGCAACCTTATCAAAAGTTGCAACTTTATTATCTCGATGT
Organism: Euphrasia confusa; assembly: GCA_954870475.1. Classification (NCBI taxonomy): domain Eukaryota; kingdom Viridiplantae; phylum Streptophyta; class Magnoliopsida; order Lamiales; family Orobanchaceae; genus Euphrasia; species Euphrasia confusa. The sequence goes on along the minus strand of OX940970.1, from coordinate 27,431,092 downwards.
CTCCACAAAACTATCTCCCAGATAATGTGGAACTTCCTGAGCACCGGTTTTAGACTTGTGGTGCTTCCTAGCTCATTGGCTTGCGCGATAACTCTACTATAAATAGAGAATTATCGGATGGGCTAAGCTAGTTACGCCACCTAGTTCATTCAAGAAATTTCAAATCTTAACTGCCAACATTACTGCATCCAATGCAATACTGTGCTCAGCTTCTGTAGTTTAATCAGCTATATTGCATTGCATGGAACTATTCCAGCAAATTTCACCTCTAACCAGACAAAAGATATAACCAGATTAAAATCGGAAATTATCTTAGTCTGTTTTGAAGTTAGCAGTCAAACTGCTTGTTAATATCAACTCTTTTTGTCTTCCAAAGACAACAAAATATTCTTTAGTCCATCTAAGGTACATAAGAATACTCTTGGCCGCAGTCTAATGCGTCTCACCTGGGTTTTCTTGAAACCGAATCGTCATGCTCAAAGCATACAATACGTCCAGTCGTGTACATATCATGGCGTACATTATAGACCCTATTGCCGAAGCATAAGGAATGTTTTACATCCTCTTTTGCTCATCAAGTACCGTAGGGCCTTGCATCTTGCTAAGTGATGTGCCATGACTCGTTGGAATGAGACCCTTTCTGGCGTCTTTCATTATGAACTTATCAAGCACCTTATCAATATAGGTCGCTTTACTAAGTCCAAACATCCTTTTCGATCTGTTCCGACAGATCTTGATGCCCAATATGTACTGTGCTTCTCCAAGATCCTTTATTGAAAAACAATTCCCAAGCCATTCTTTAATAGAATTAAGCATAGAAACATTGTTTCCAATAAGGAGTATGTCACCGACATACAACACAATTAATACAACGTAACTCCCACTGATCTTCTTGTAAAACAAGACTCTTCCGAGTTCCTCTGAAATCCAAATCCCAGTATGGATTCATTGAACTGAAGATTGCTACTCCGATATGCTTTGCTTTATTCCATAAATGGAATTATAAGATTGCATAATTTCTCAGCCTTATTAGGATCGATAAAACTCTTTGGCTGTGTCAAAACACATTCTCTTCTAGAATCCAATTCAAGAAGTTAGTTTTAACATCCAATATTACCATAACTCATTATCAAGATGAGTAGCAATGACTAAGATAATCTGAATGATTTAATCAAAGCAACTGGTGAAAGTTTTTCCACAATCCACCTCGTGAATAAAACTTTTACCATCAAACTTGCTTTGAAAACCCTAGGTTTTCCATCTGTCTGTTTAGATCTTTAAGATCTATTAGCATTCATTGGGTCTAACCCCGTGATCAAGTTCCAAACTTGATTATCAGATATTGATATCATCTCAGATTTCATGGCACCATGCCAATTTTCAGTAGCTGGACTCGTCATAGCTTGGAATTAGGTCGAAGGTTCACCGCTTTCCAAAAGCATGAATTCATATCTCTCATTGGTCACAATATCTAAGTATTTGAATAATAGAGATAGATTTATTCCTTTCGGACCTACGAGGGCTGGTATGGCTTCCAAAACCATAAGAATACTTTCAACCTAGTCTTGAGTATTCATCATTGGTTGTTTCACTTGAACCTCGTTCAAGACAACCGAGCTCTCACTGAATTTCTAGGAAAGATAACTCTTTTCAAGAAAATCACTATCTCGAGCAACAAAATATTGTTCTCAGATAGATCGTAGAAGTTGTACCCTCGAGTTTCTTATGGATACCATAAAAAACTTTTATCCCATTTGAGTTCAAGCTCTATAGAGATAAATCTCGTCAGAGAAGCTTTTAGAACCTCAAATTTTGATGAAAACAATTTAGGGACCCTCCCTTTCCATACCTAGTATGATGTCTTATCAACAGCTTTTGACAGCGTCCTATTCAGTGTATAAGTTGAAGTCAAGAATTGTGTGTTCCCAAAAGAGACCAGTAGTTCATTTAGACCTCTCATCGAATGGTCGAACTATATCTAATATAGTTTGTTTTCTCTTTTCCGAAACATAACCTTCATGTTCTTGTGAACTGATAGGTTCCACATACATCAGTATGGATCATCCCTAATAAATCACTCACATGTTCTCCTTTCTCCAAGAAAGATGACATTGTTATCTTGTCCATCACACATCATCCACATGTATCAAATGATTCCAAGTCAAATGATTCTAGAATGCATTCTAAAAGAAGCTTCGTTACATATTTAGATGATGATTTGACCTAATCAACAATGTTATAGTTATGTCTCATTGAGACTTATTCGATTCGGCCTTTAGTGTTAATGTTATATATGATTTGTCAAGTTTAAAGTATACATAAACAATATAATAATCGTACCAAAACAAAGAATAATTCACAATTAAAATAGTTACCAAACTATTTAATAGTGAAAAACTAATCCATCAGTATCCAATACTGAACCAATATTCATTGTTTATTGAAGGTACGAAATTACATAGTTATAATACTAAAACAAGGCCCTAAGGCAAAACAACATCATATGATCATACGGCTAATGCAGCGACCTTCGCTCCATTTCTTGCCCGTAGATCGACATCTCTATTCACCAAACTTATACTTCTATGTAGTTCCTCCACATAAAAATGTGAGAACCACATTTGGCATCCAATACCCAAGAAGTAGAATTTGTGAAGTTTAATGTCTATATCATTAATACTTGAAGATGAAGCAACCCCGTTCTTCACATCTTCTTTGAACTTTGGGCAAATTCAATTATTCCCAATAATTGAGTCTCATTCAAATTTCCCATTCAAAATTATCTCAATGTCAAAACGTGATTAATCGTAAGTGAAAAATCGAAGTTTTCTAACCAGCGATATTATCATGCAATTGAAGCCCTATCTCTCATAAAATATGAGGGAGCCAACCAGACAATCGATTCACGCCATCCAATGGCTCGAAAGTCTCTAATTTGTGTCATTGATGAACTTAAGTGTTTTGGATTAAATCACTCCCCGAGGTGTAAATAATCATAACCTTATAATCCATCAAATGAAATACAAATTAGGCATTTGTTTTGAAATTGAATAAAATATGAACTTTTATAAGTTTGCAAGTAGTATCCAACACTTTTGCTGTAGACGCATTGAGATTCCCTAGGAACCCTAGTAGCCTTCTTGCCCATGCTCTTTTGAATACCTTATCCTATATCATAAGAATTTCCCTCTTAGGGTCCTTTTCTATCGCCGGCTCAGCAGCCTTGAGCATCCCGTGGAGCTCACGAAGCGATTTCTTCAAACCATTCATATGGAAAATTTAGCCTAAAGGCATTATAACCATCATGAGATTGAAGTATGAAATCGGTTGCCAAATAATCATCATATGAAAAATCTAGGCGGTCACTTGAAACAAATAATCCAATCATTTGTTGCACATGTGATCCCATAGATTTCCATTTTTCCAGCCTAGCTGAAGCGATGACCCTGGTCACACCGAACCGCTCAATCATTGCATATTCTCCGAACATGATATTGAGTTGTTCAATGATATCTTAGGATGTGGTTATCTAACACATTTTCCTTGTCTTCGTATTTGAGGACCATCCTCAAATTATGTTGTGAATCAAGAAAATTTGTTCAATTTTTCATAATCAAGAATTGAACCAAACTTGAATTGAGTTGATATTTGACATGATAAACTATAAAAGAAAGATAACTAAAGTATGTAAACATCCACAAAGCGGTAAACAAATAAGGTTGTCTAACAATCTACTTATTTATTTCATTTTGTTCAAAAAATATCTAATATCTTTGTTTCCTTGAACAAAACAATCCCAAGACCCTCATCTTGCAAATTCTTAAGCCGACTGAGTCCGCACTTAAGAAGTCTAAGATAGGTAGACATCCCATGTCAATGACATCTAATGTCACTCTCGGTCGATGAGAGTCCCATTCTCATCTCATGTCTCGATAGCCACGCCTGCAGTAGATCTATCGATGAGAAAACCAAACTCACGTGTAAGGGTCTAACCATTACTCCCACTTATCCCAAGATAACAAGTAGTACCCCGCTGAGGCGGACCTACCAACTTATGATCGAGGGCTTCATGAGTGTGATGTTTTTGGACAAGACATTATACTCATTATTTTGGGAACTTGCATGCATAGGTGTTTATATGTAAGTTGAACATTTATAACATAAAACATCCTATAACTAGCAAAGCAATTAAATACGTAATCGAAAGGCCCCTAGAACCTCACAACTCTCAAACGAAAAGATTAAAAGCAACAAAATAGGCCTTGATCATCTTTTGGACTGGCCCGCGCCCGCCGTTTCAGTTCCGCACCCGCCGATTTAGGTCAACCTTAGTCCATACCCCAAAAACCACGAACGGCGCCCGCCGTTTCACAAACGGCGGTCGCCGAACACCACTGGCGGTCGCCGTTTCCAAAACGGCGCCCGCCAAAAGGGTACAAAACAGGCTGACCAAAAAACAGCCTTTCGGCGGTCGCCGTTTCCAAAACGGCGCCCGCCGAATCCATTCGGCGCCCGCCGGAGCACAAACGGCGCCCGCCGTTTTGCTCCAGCAGCCCGGTTTTCGCCCGTTTCGCTTCATTTTGCTTCGTTTCTTCTCGTTTTCGCCGGAGAGTCGATATCCACCATCGAACCATGGACCAAGTCCATCGCTTACAAGTTTGAACAATACATATTGAAATAGAAAACCTATCTATTACAAATGATTCCAAGGGACGCAGCCCTCCAAAACTATGGCCAATCGTACGTAAAAACCGACAATTTCATTCACCCGACCACTAACGGTGGCCGGCCTTACATCTAATCACATAATCACAATTAAACATATAATCCAATTATGTTGATTTAACCTTCGTGTCCAACACAAAAGTGTGCACGAGCCCTAGGCTCTGATACCAATTGAAGGTACCGGTATACCGATCCGATCGATATACCGTGTGTGCGGAAGCGTGTAAAGCAATAGATCTACTATGCCATGATCTTAGTGCACACTTAATGTGTATAAGAACACATATAAACATATATATATACACATCCAATATATATATATAAGGTTCAACGATTACTTACTTATGGTGACGAAGTGATTCGTTGATGTCGTTGAGGTGGTGTTGAGTCGATTGAACCACCTCAAATGGATCAGCCTCTTGAAGCTCTCCTTGTGAATGACCTCGTCACTCCTCTTGTCTAGATCGCCCGGATGTTGAAGCCGCACAAATGGCCCGGCCTCTACGTGTTGCACACGAACCCGGATGACGAACACTTTGCTTGATCGAGTCGGTTCTCCAAGAACACTTTCTCCTCTCTCTCTTTGGTGTGAATTTCGTGGGTAAAGATGATATGTGATGAAAATCTGATTTTCATCCATATATTAGCCTCATTATGCATGCCATAACACCCCATTGTAACCTCCTACATAATGGGCATCATTATGCACCATTAACATGCAAAAGGAGTTACAAAGAAGGTGAAAGGTCATGCCACATACACATGCCACTATGCATTGTATGTGGTCCCACTTGCTTGTGTGGCATGCCATGTCACACTATATGACATGCATCCATGCAAGACATGCATCCCATGCATGTGAATTAAATCCACGTAATATTGATTCTAAATCAATATATATATATCAAGCATCGTACATCATCTTTGAGTCCGTGTGTGACCCTGTAGGTATGATTTAATTGATCAATATTATATTGTTCCCAACAATTAATATTATCAAATAATCATTTAACATCCATAGACGACCTTATGACTTTATCGATTGCACACGTAGGATCGAAGGACATATCCCAACAATTCCACCTGAAACTCATCATAGAAATAGCACATCACAAGGGATTTGGATGAGCTCTCCTGAAGAGAATCAGCATCGGGCGAGCTTTTCACACGGTCCAAGACCATCCTCTCCAAACTCTCCACCTTCAAGTTTCTTAAATTCTCAACAGGTTTCACCGTGCTACAGTAGCGATCGCCAGAGTGAGTCACTGGTAGCATTACGAGGCTCTAAGATGGAGAAATATTTTCCTCCCTACATAAGAGAATATATTGAATCATACACGGATGTGATTGGAGACGGTAATTGCGGATTTAGAGTTGTAGCTCTCGCAGTCCTCGGAAATGAAGATCAATGGCGTACAATAAGAGGTGATATGCTACGTGATCTCCGCGAAAGAAGTGAATTATATGATAACGTTATATGTGGTCTTACAACCATGTCATCCTTGGACCAAACTATTAATCACTTCGATGGTCCTTGCAGCCCGACTAACTATTTCTCAGTACCTGACTGTGGATACGTGGCTGCAACCACATATAATATCTTCATAATGACATTTTGAGAAACTGGCGGATATTTATGTCCTCCTGTAGCTTTGAAACCCTATGAAGCACTTCCGAGCGCAAGGGTGGTGTTAGGGCACGTGAACAATTATAATTATTGGATATTAGTAAGAAAAAAAACTCATTGTTTTTATTATATAATTTATAATGTATTTTTTCAGGATAATAACTATAACTTTTATTTCAGTTGCACATGAGATCCGACTATCATCCATTGTGTGGATATCGAAATACTGGATGAACAAAAGAGACCCATCCACATATGGTTTGGAGTTAAAATTTACGGAACAAATGGATCTATACAATTATCTGCACAACAATAATGCACAACAACGTAATGATCAATTAGAGGCTGACAAAAAGGCCAAAAAACAAGCTAAAAAAAAATCAGTTTTTCAATTTTTTTTTTGAAAAATATGTTATTAGTATGATTCTTGTTTGTTTTTTAATTTAAATGGATACCAAACTTTTTTCTTATTTATTTACGCTAAGATGTTTCAATCATTTTATGATTTTCGATCGCAATTTTATACTCTAGAAGTCTCGTCGTATTTGTATATATTTATTCCGAAATTTTCAGAAACTAAAAACGAAGTATTTTTTGAAATTCAGGACGAATTTAATTGCGTATACGATTAAGTAGAAACACATGAAATAATTGATATTTAAAATTGATGTTTATATTAATTTATATTACGTGCGCATCTTGTAGATTTCAAAAATGTAAAAATATTTAAGTTTCGTAAAAATGAATTTTAATTAATATTTTCGAAAAACGTGTATTTATTTATTTTTTTTCGATCGCAATTTTATAAAAAGGTGTTTCAATGTTTTTATGATTTTCGATCGCAAATTTATACTTTAAAAGTCTCGTCGTATTTGTTTATATTTATTCCAAAATTTTCAGAAACTAAAAACGAAGTGTTTTTTGAAATTCAGGACGAATTTAATTGCGTGTACGATTAAATAGAAACGCATGAAATGATTGATATTTAAAATTGATTTTTATATTACGTGCGTATTTTGTAGATTTTAATAATGTAAAAATATTTACGTTTCGTAAAAATTAATTTTAATTAATGTTATTGAAAAACGTGTTTTTAATTAAATAATAAAAAAAATAAAAAATTGAAAGGCATCACCAGTCAAGTCATTCAGTCAAGTCATTCAGTCAAGTCATTCAGTCAAGTCATTCCTGTAATGTGCATATAGCACTTGTGTCCCCAATTTTCCAAACTCCTAATTTCATGTCTCTCCTCTCCGCGACCCTAAAATTCCTGTTTTGAAAAGCATGATAAAGTTATAACAATGTTGCTGTGAGAGCTCTCTGGTGAGACGAACTCCATGGTCAGATTTAAATCTTAGAAAGAAGTTCACAAAAATGTGAAAAAAATGCGATCAAGTGATCTCCCCTAAAATAAATAACCCCTTGTAAAAAATACGGCAGCGTTCGATTCGCCGTCTCTCACCGACTGATTGCGGGAGAACAGATCGACCTCTCCAATCATTTGAACTGACGACATGTTCACCAGGGGATCCTCCTGCTCCCGTTCTCTCCGACGCCGCCCTCAACCGCCGCCTTTTGCAATCTCATTGACATAGCCCTCATGGAAAACCCCCACCGGTCCGACGATCTGCACTCCCACTCGATCCTCCTGTAGAACCTCCTGTTTCGACATGGACGCGGCCACCGCCATTCTCGCGGTTCGGTTCAACGACGCCCGGCGCCGGCGCCCGGCGACGGCGCCCGGCGACTTCGTCTCCGACCTATCCTGAACCTCATCCACCTTCCCAACGACTTCGTCAGAGGAATGAATATACGATTATTTTGTGATTTTATTACGACTTGAATTCGAGGTCAAAGATGAGAATGAGATAGAGAGTTGAGAACGGAAGAAATTAGGGTATGAAATTGGGATTTTGCAAACTGATGAGAGAGAGAGAGAGACATTTTACCGTTTTTTTAGCTGTAATTGCGAAATTACATTTTTACCCACGAAAAAAATTAATTATGCCTCTTAAATGTCACGTGACTTGTACATGCGTAGGATTCCGGTCAATTTAGGTAGTTAAATGCATTTTTCTCAAAGCTCAGATATTGATCGACGATGTTTTAAAGGTCAGGTATGAAAATAGAAAAGTGTCTAAAGGTTAGGTAGTAAACTATAATTATCCCTTTTTTTAATATGTTCTTGTATTACGATCATCTCTAAATATTTTTTTATATGCTTTCGTGAAGTTAAATGAAATATAAGCATACTTAGAGTATCTAATTTAATATAGATGTGTTTTGATCATAAATTAAGTATATTAAATTTCTTATACTTATAATTTATTGTATTTATGAAATGAAAATAATGATATTATTATAAAATATTAATGTTAAGTAAATATGAAAAATTATCAAACGAAAAAATTATATAAATATGCTTATATAAGACTATGTTTATTGGCGCCCAAGAGGGCGCCACATAGATAAATAAAAAATAAAAAATAAAGCAAAAATGGGATAATGGGCTTTCTCTTTCTTGGCCCTCGGTCGGATTTGGCATGTAATCCGCCCACCTGGGCTCATTGGGCTTTATTAATTGTATCCAATGAGGTTGTGACATTTGTCACAATCATATTGGTTCTTATTAAATTTTTTTGTTTGTTTAATTAAATTAGTATATATTTTTTAAATTATATTTTAAAAAAATAAAAAAAATACCAAAATTCATAATTTTTTACATTCTACAAATAAAGATCACTATTGATATAATTTTACAAAGAAAAAAAATTGATTATAATTTACACATAAAAAATCAATTTTTTTAAAAGAGTTATTTTTTTTAAAACTCTATATATGGATGAAGTTCGACAATCGTAACTGAACGTATTATTTCAATCATATGTTTCACGCATTGTTGATGTATTCTCAATTTCGTATTTCAATTATCTTGGAAACAAAGTAATAATTTTAATTTTTTTTCTTTTTTATGTTGAGGTAAAAAAATAAAAGTAATTATATTATTATTAAAAAATATATGAAAAAGGTGGGTAGTTGGGTGGTCATTGATAAACTTAAAAAATAGAGAGTGGTTGGGTTGATGATGTGGAAGAGAGAAAATTAAAGTAAAAATTAATTAAATATTGAAAAAAGTGGGTGGTTGGGTGGTTGGGGTGATCACTGATAAACGTAGCCTAAAGTATCAATCTTACAAAATGTTGTTATATAAATTATCATTACATTAAAAAAAGTAAAGAAATTTAGAGTTTTCACTTTTCGAATATTCGTGTACCTCTTTACTTTTTGTACTAATTTTCTTTTGAAACTTACTTCCCGCAAAAAAATCTCAATATTCACAAATTCCTAATATAATTTCATTTTTTTTTCAATTTTTAATTATTTTTTTAATTTTTAATCATTGTTGCACACACGATATGATCTCCTGAATAATTAGGACTACATAAAATTCAAATATTTTGGTTTGAATATGTAGAAAATTGATGTTTGAAGGCATCATCCCAAAAAGCATGAAAATTAGTGTAATGATTATAGATGTTTTAGAGACTTAAAAGAATCTCATTTTTTTATAGTAATTTATAAGTTTTAATTTTCAATGGTTTCGATTTAATAGCACATTTCTAATTTTGTTGATTTTTATTTCCTTATTTGTTTTCTTTTATTTATACGTAAAATAAGTAAATATTTTAAAATTATAAGAAGTAATTATTTTCTAAGAAGTAAGTAATGTAAAATTATATTGGAATGCTTAAAATAGAATATATAAAATATGCTTTAAAAAAAACAAAAAGATTATTATTATATACTACTCCATAAGAGGGTAATTATCGTTATGATTGTACACTAATAAAATGGTTAAGAAGTCAGTTTAACCAAGTGTGATTGTCCCCTGCTTTCTCTTAAACCGCGTGGCCATCGACGACTAAACGAGATCTAAGATCTGTTGAATTCCCAAGTATTTACAGTGCCGCTGAAATCTTTACCACATTCCGTCTTTACCTGTATTTTTTTTTCTTTTTCCCCTTCAGAAATGGCGAGAAGAGGATGGTGGCACGTCGTCGTTTTGTTGGTGTCGTGCCTCACGATTCCGGCCGTGAGATCAGATGGATCCGATCACAAGTACAAACCCTCAGATTCTGTCCCGCTTTACGCGAATAAGGTCGGCCCATTTCACAACCCTAGGTAAATGCTTCTTCCCCTCTTTCCCATATAACTGTAATGATCGCATATTGCATTGTTGATTATTTTCATGTTTTTTTGGTGGGGAATTTGAAGAGTGTTGGATTTATATATTATCCTGTATTCAGTTTTTCTGCTCAATTCGAATAATTTCATAAAACATTTTCCCCAAAGAAGCGAGATTTGAGGTGATGATATAATTGTAGTAGTAGTAGTTTTATGGAAGATGATTTTGATTGTATTGAAATAAAACGCATTTGTTATGTGATTGAAGAATATTCCATTGATTGTATTGAAACAATCATCCAATTATATTAAATGTTAAATTATGTTCAATCTCAATTAGTATATTCCACACAAAAAAATCTAAAACTGCATTATTCGTCTTTCTAGAAATGCAGTTTTTGATACGTAGTTTAATAAAAATGAAAATAGAAATGCTTTTTTTCTTTTAGGTGAATACTAAAATGAAGGATAAATTAGTAATTTAACTTTATGATAATGAGAGGTCGTGACGATTGTTGGAAAAGGTAATGACATGAAGTGTAAATAAGTGTTACAGTATATTATAAGGGTGATGAGTGTTAAAGTAATTTTCATTTTACAATATGCGATCTTATGAAGGACAAACCGAAAAAAAAATACGCATATTGTTGTGGGTCAGAGGAAGTATATTTCAAATTTGTTTAAAATGGTGATAAATGATGGCATTTGTTTCGAACTGAGCGTTACGAGTCTTATGAGCCATTTTCTCATGTAATGCTCATGTTTTTTTGTCATTCAGTGAAACGTACCGTTACTTTGACCTCCCATTCTGTTCTCCAGGTATTACTTATTCTAATTTTTTTTCTCTCGTTAGTTTCATTATTGTATCCCTTATAACATTTCGTGCTAACAGGTGCTGTGAAAGATAAAAGTGAAGCTCTTGGAGAAGTTCTAAATGGAGACCGCTTGGTCAGTGCTCCTTACAAGCTTGACTTTTTGGTTGACAAAGAGTCCGAAGTCATCTGTAAGAAGCAGTTGTCGAAGAAAGAAGTTGCTATTTTCCGAAGTGCGGTCACAAATGACTACTATTTTCAAATGTACTATGATGACTTGCCCATATGGGGTTTCCTGGGAAAGGTTGACAAGGAAGGCAAAGCTGATCCTAGCGAGTACAAATATTTCCTATTTAAACACCTTCATTTTGAAATCTTTTATAACAAGGATCGCGTGATTGAAATCAATGCACGCACAGACCCCAATGCTCTTGTGGACGTTACTGAAGATAAGGAAGTTGATGTGGAGTTTATGTACTCTGCCAAATGGAAGGAAACTAACATAGCATTTGAAAAGAGGATGGATAAGTACTCTCATTCTTCCTCACTTCCTCGACACTTGGAGATCCATTGGTTTTCGATTATCAATTCATGTGTGACTGTTCTCCTTCTTACTGGATTTCTAGCCACTATTTTGATGCGAGTACTCAAAAACGATTTCATCAAGTAAGGGCATCTTCGATTCTTCACATACTAAAAAGTGATGATACACTATACTGATTTCTCTGTTTGTTTGGATAAAGGTATGCCCATGATGAGGAGGAAGCAGATGACCAGGAAGAAACTGGTTGGAAATACATCCATGGCGATGTTTATAGGTTCCCAAAATACAAATCTTTGTTTGCTGCTGCCCTTGGGAGTGGCACACAGCTCTTTACCCTGTAAGTACATCTTTGAAAGTTCAATTGATTTCCTCAATTTTTGGTAAACAAGTTTTTTTACACATGGTAATTGTCTTTGTGGTATATTGGTTTTACCTACAAAAGAAATTAACTAAAATGAATTTTGTCTTTTCCAGGGTGAATTTTATATTCTTACTTGCTCTTGTTGGTGTATTTTATCCCTACAACCGAGGAGCTCTTTTTACTGCACTAGTGGTAATATATGCTCTCACATCTGGGATTGCAGGATATACCGCAGTCTCTTTCTATTGCCAGTTAGAGGGATCAAATTGGGTAAGAAATGCAGATTAGTAAACAAAATTCATAACTTAATGTGAATTCACTTGCAGGGGCATGCTTAAGTTTTATTTCTATTTTCATATTTACATTTGGCTTCACCAAATCACTTGTGAATCTTGCTTATTATTTAAGGAAGCTACCTGATTTAACTTTTTTGCTTCACCAATTCACTTATTGTAATCTTGCTTGTCATTTAAGAAACACATCCTGATTTTTTCTTTGATCATGCTTTTTGACTTCAAAATATGTTCATCGATGGATTTAGTCACATTTAATTATTGTGGTTTTGCTTCGCTATGGACTTGAACTTCGGACGCCCATTATAATATTTTTTGATGCATTACATCACTTTGAAGTTGATGGTTTTGTGTACTATTCGGCCAACAAACTGATTACACAAGTTTCAAGTACCTTACATGTGATCATGAAGCTTTTTAGGTTTTTTTTTCTATGCTACCCTATGTGGGTCACTAAACCATGCAAAAATGTACATGTGGCCACTAAAAATAAGTCTAACCAATAAAATGAAGAAAGAGATTAAAAGTAATGCCACATGTTAATGTTTGTGTGGAGTTAGGGTAGTGCCCTTACCCTTAGGGTAGCATAGAATTAACCCTTTTATGGTTTAGAGAAGACATGTTTCTTTGTTATTCCGTCAGGCATTAGCTGTGCTCCCAATCTAAAATTCTATTTTGCAGTAGTCTGATGCCCATGCTCTAATGACCCACCAATACTAGTTGTCTTTTCCCCATCCTCAGGGAATCTTATTAATGCATTTGTCTGAAGAATATCCAATTTGTATTGTTCTTTGCCGTGCAAATTTTGCCTATGATTTATTTTTATCAGCAACTTGGTAGATCTTTATGCCGCTGCTGTTTTTCCTAATCTGAAAATTTGCTAAGTTCCATTGTTGTACAAGAAACATTAATTTGTTTTGGTTTACACCACTCATGATGAGAAGTTAGCTCTTTTGGAATTCTAGTGTAATTTGTTTTGACTGTTAGAACTTAGAAGTTTCACATAGTTTAGGAACAAACTGAATGACATGTAAAACTAAAAGCACATTTTTATGGAGCTAGTGGTTCTAAAGAGGAGGATTACTGTACTTTGTTGTGTAAAGTGATGTACAGGTTTTTAGATTTGTATCAGTCAGTTGAAAGTGACTAACATATTCTATCTCATTAAAGTGGAGAAACAATTTTATATGATCTAAGCTTATTGTAAATGTATTATGTACTTACACCATTTGAATGTGACACCTCTACAAGATTTTCTCTGCAAAAAAGTGACCGTGTCTCGGTTTTCCTGTCATTTCTTGGAGAATAGACTAGTTTTTTTTCTGTAGAACGAAACCTCATTATCACATTACTTCATAGGTTGAAAATATCTTAATCGTGCAACAATATATTCAAGGGATGTAATTACCACTTCTATCAAGCTACATCAAAAATCAATTTTATCATTCTACCTAGACACAACACCCTACTTTCCCTTCTAAAAAACATTAGATCTTCTACCATAATAATCAATAAGACCAGTAGTTGTCAGTTTCTCTGTGCCTTCTTAACAATGAGATACCATATTTTTGGTTTAGTTTAATTTTCTACACATTTTTGCTCATGTGAGAGTTTCACAAACTTATAATTAATCTATTCTTGAGTGTATGCTATACAACTGTTTTAGATTTGAACTTCACTGACGGTATTGATGGCTTGAGATCCTTGTTGGAAACCTTGATTAAAAAATTAGTTCACCTTGTGAATATCTCATGGCAATCCCTTAGTGATAGCCGATATGAATATTGCTAACAAATATGACTGTATGAGAAATGCTTTTACCATTAGTTTCTGTTCCATTTCGTGTTTTTTTGCACGTCTTTTTCCTTTGTTTCTGATCTTATATTACTCTCTTTTAACAGGTCCGGAATTTGTTACTGACTGGAGGCCTATTCTGTGGGCCACTTTTTCTTACATTTTGCTTCCTCAACACTGTTGCCATTTCTTACCATGCCACTGCAGCACTTCCTTTTGGTACCATTGTGGTGATTTTTCTGATATGGGCTCTTGTGACATCCCCGTTGTTAGTTTTGGGAGGAATAGCTGGGAAGAATAGTAAGGCCGAGTTTCAAGCTCCATGCCGTACCACAAAATATCCGAGGGAGATTCCACCATTGCCTTGGTATCGCGGAACTCTGCCTCAGATGGCTATGGCCGGATTTTTGCCATTCAGTGCCATTTATATTGAACTTTACTACATATTTGCGAGTGTCTGGGGTCACAGGATTTACACCATTTACAGTATTTTATTCATAGTCTTCATTATCCTCGTGATTGTCACTGCATTTATTACTGTGGCATTGACATACTTTCAACTTGCTGCTGAAGATCATGAGTGGTGGTGGAGGTATGTTATCAAGTTGAATTTACTCAAACATTCGATAGGCTAATTAAATGCTTTATGCATTCTATATGCGGCTTTATTTCACTTGGAGTTAGGTGTTCAGATTGAGCTTTTTGTCTGGTTTACATTTTCTGTATTTTGTTTGATTGAAGTGTCAACCTTAATTTATTTTAACATTTTATAATCTTTCTCACATGTGTTTCCATTTGACTAATGCCAAGTTAATTGTTCCCCTTATATCTCTCCTACTATGAAATGACATTTAGAGCATCTTATGCATGGGGTTCTTTTCATTTATATATTTTAAACAAAATTTCCGTCCTGATCTCCTGGAATGTATTTAAATTTGGTGAGTAGAATAGGCATTCTGGCATTGTGTAACCATTTATTACAACGCCGTATATATTTATTTGTTATCATCATCTCATATTGGATTCAGAAGTAGTAGTCTGAATCTATAAGAGTTTTTAGTTTCTTTTGTCATCTAACCAAACCCTTTTATGACATTGAAATTCATTTTGGTTAGTTTTAACAGAAACTTGGTCTGTGTTTCACTCTCCAATAATGATGTAGATTTGGTCTATTTATGTTATGATTATTTACCCATTTGTCACTTAACCCCGTATCTTTTATTTTTTCCCCTCATCTAATCAGGTCTTTCCTATGTGGGGGATCAACTGGCTTGTTTATTTACGGCTACTGCCTCTATTACTACTATGCAAGGTCGGATATGTCGGGCTTCATGCAGACCTCATTTTTCTTTGGGTACATGGCATGTGTATGCTATGCTTTCTTCCTAATGCTGGGAGCTGTAGGTTTCCGTGCTGCTTTGTTCTTTGTACGCCATATATATCACTCGATAAAGTGCGAATGAGAAATCAGATCATCTGTAATCCTTCCAAGTTTGGCAGGTATGTTGCCCTTTATATTGGAAAAATCTCTCTTATAATCAATGTCGTCTAACAGTACTAGTTTCAAAGAGCCATTTAATTTTGAAGCGAGCACCCCCACTCTCTACTTTCATGTGTTTTCAGAGGAAATATGTCGAGTTGGGAGAATGGTTGTCTATCATGTGATAGATTTGAAGACTCTGCCGGGTTTCTTGTGGAAGCATTTCTTGAGAATGACAACGTAATTTTGTGTAGGACTTATATATTGTATCAAACAAATAGAATACACAACAAAACTTCACCTAATTTTTCACCTTATTTTATGAATTGTTTCTTAGAATATAAGGCGCGGCCAAATGGTCACGTATGTTGACATCCCTATTTTAACCAGGCTTGGGTTTCTACGAATTTTGCGGTTTTCCTACTTGTCGTCCAGTTGACACGATGTGTCAGGTTGGCTCGTTTGGTCGAAGGAAAAGTCCTTTTTAATTTCAATATTTTCGGAAGGAAAAGTCCTTTTTAATTTCAATATTTTCGGTAGAGGCGTCAAAATATCAACATGGTGATTTTTGGCAAATAATTCAATGAATTGATTAAATTTTTCGTAAAAAAAGACTATCAAGGTGATTATATTCAATGAATTATTGTTTACTTTTAATGTCACTTAAAATTGAATTATTGTTTACTTTAATGTCATATGCAAATAACAATCTAATTATCAAAAATTGCTTAAAATTCTTTAAAATAGAAATTGTTACTAACTACTCGATGTGGGAACTTGAGTTACTTGATATAGGAGGATTTTGGAGCCAAGTTTACTAGATCGAGAGTGATTGGGCAACTGTTCAGTCGAGTGACCGAATAACAACTCAATTAATCGAACTAACTGTTTCTCAATCGTTTAGTTACTTGATTGAGCCACGCGATCGAATAATGCCAGGTAATAGTGTGTTTTTTTTTGGATTTTGAGTAAGAGCACTTACATTGTTAGATTGTTAGGTAGGTATGAATTAACCGATCACCAACTAATTATTTATTTATCGCGTTTTTATATCAATTTTCAATTATTATTTAATTAACTAAATTAACTATTTTAACACTCATTTTTATTCTGTAGTTTGAACTCAATGATGTGGTTCTAACAATAATATTTTTTTTATTATTTCATTAAATAAAATT
This sequence comes from Euphrasia confusa, assembly GCA_954870475.1. NCBI lineage: Eukaryota > Viridiplantae > Streptophyta > Magnoliopsida > Lamiales > Orobanchaceae > Euphrasia > Euphrasia confusa. The sequence goes on along the minus strand of OX940970.1, from coordinate 27,414,093 downwards.
GACATTTTAATTTATTTATTTTACATAACTAAATTGTTGTTCTCCATAAATAAATTTATAATATTGATTGATTCTTGACAAAATGCAATATGTTTTATCATTGTTGACAATGAGTTCTTCACTAACCATGACAAATGATTTTGAGAAAAATGTTTCCTCTTTTATCTACCTTAGTTGCTTCTTGCGTTCACTTTTAGTGATTACATAATCTTCAACTTGATTTGACAGTTGAAATTGTGTATTGGGACAAACGTTGAACTTATTGGTTTTATAAAAACGCCATCCGATGATGGCATGCGAGTTGATGTTGAAGTAGAAAATTATCCTAAAGATTAGTGCAAAAAATCATACTTAAGTGTTTGAAAGTTTGGAGAATATTGGTAATTAATCTGAAAATTTTAATGTCTTTGAAAATTTTAAGAAAAAGTTTGAGAAGTTGTGAAGTTTGACAAATGATATGTAGAATTTGAGAAGTTTTTGGATTTTGTCCATTAAAAATAGTTTAACAAATTTCGATAATTATCGGTCATTTCAAATGAAAGAAAGGGTAAAATAGTAATTGAAAACCAAAAAAAAAATAGATATTATGGGGTGTTCTAAAAATCGGGCCTAGACGGAGATAAACCGCCTTAATTTTCCATTCTAGGCGGCTAGGTGGGGATTAATCAAGTTTAGGCGGCCTAGACGGAGATTAATCGAGACTAGGCGGTTTTGTATAAAAAAAATTAAAATAATGTTTTTTTTGCCTCGTTGCGAATTTAATTATTGACTACAAAAGTTAAAAAATGATATTTTTATGTTAAGAGATTAAAAAAATGATATTTGATGTGATTTGTGAAATATGATGAATTTTTTTTATTAATATTTTAGCTTTATTAAACCTATAAACAAAGATGATATAATTAATTATTATAATTAAAGTAAAAATCTTATTATTTTTTCGAAAAATATATATAAAATTTATTTTTAAAATATAATATTAATTAAATAATTATAAAAATATAAAACGATTAATCCCCATAGTCTCCGATTAATCACTCTAGGGCCTAGGCCCCTAGTCACCGTCCGCTAGCGCATTTTAGAACCTTGATTATAGATATTCATATTTTAGATATTTAGGGTCACTCTTATTTTATTACCTAGTGGATAAATACAAAAGCGCATTTTAGAACCTTGATTATAGATATTCATATTTTAGATATTTAGGGTCACTCTTATTTTATTACCTAGTGGATAAATACAAAAGTAGTGGTCAAATAATCACCGACAAAAATGAGAAACATATTAACTCACATTAACTACTAATTGTATCTCAAACAATTAAAAAACAATTAATCTTAATTAATTATTTGGCCACTGTTTTTGTATTCATCCACGGATTAATTAAATACTTATTTGATCAATACATAGGGTATAAATACCCCAAACATTTCGCAAATGGGAACGGCATTACTTTAGTACTTCCCGTGCTACCTAGGGCGTGTGCATTGCATGTGCATGTAGATGGTCAATCGGCCATTGACAGTTGACACATGACATTTCAATCAAGGAAAACTTAAATGTATGATGTAGATTGAAGGGTTAGGGAGATTGAACTGGTCTTTACGATGGTTGGTTCAGTCTATTTAAATCCTTCTTTTCTTTTTTGTGTTTGAACGTAACCAATGTAAATCGCCTTGATACCATTTCATTAGCCAAAAAACATCTAGTTCCAAGACAAAATTTAACATCAATATTTCAAATCAACCAATAATTAACAATAAAGTAATCAAAATTTAAAATCATCCAACAACAATAATGAATAAATTAAATAAAAAATTAATAGTATTAATGCAAATTATTGAGTATTAAAAGGTAAAGTTAATAAAAAACTTTTTATTTATGGTGCGCAAACTTTTAAGAGACAACCAAAAAAGGAAAATGTGCAAACTTTTAAGAGATACCCAAAAAAATGAAAGTGAAAAAACTCTTGTAATTCGGAGTATTATTTTTTATTTATTTTTAAATAATCACCAATTGCTACAGCTCAAATATGCAATTGCTACAGCTCAAATATGCAGAGTCCACATAATTTTTTATCATTTCTTCCACGGTTTGAAACAAACAACTGGCCATGGCCTTCGATCCCAAATGCAAGTAAAAAACAGCACTAATTTTCCTCAGAAACCTTGAAGAATGTGTATGACAAGATCAAATTGTTGATACCATCCATTTTTGGATCCGTTTCAAACTCTGGGTCGATGTAAAAAAATACCTACAGAATTCATGATAGGTGGTAGGTCTATATTAATTATAGCCTATATATGACGGGGAATAGAAAAGAACATGACCACTTTACTTACTGGCATGTCAATCTGTTCCCCAGGGAGAAGCCGTTGCTCTTCAAAGCAGAAACATTGTATTTTATTGAAGTAAACTGCCGCCTAAAACATTTTTTATTGAAACAAATAAGTCATCACAAACATAGGGCCATAACTAAGTTCTACTTGGTCTTTCCTAATTATTGCATCGAAAAATAGATTGAAGCAAAAAAATAAATGGAAATCATATCATCTTTGAATAACATGTGTTCATACCTTCATTGGAGTAACATTATAAGTAGACACACCAGTTATTGGAGTTGAACTTTTATTTTCAGCTGTGTAAAATGCAAGGGCACTCTCTCCTGGCTTGACCCTCACCTGCAATTAGATAGTTAAAAAAAAAAAGCTGTTAGAACAATTTCACTACACACGACCTCCAAAAGTGAAAGAAACGAATCTTTATAGGTAAATCACAGAAACTAACACGGGGATGTAGCATAATCACAATAGAATACATACATCTTCTAACGTTACAAATATTCCCCTAAGATATCACATGAAATCCTTAAGGCTTGTGTTTATTCTTACAATTACCCCTTTCATTGTACAATAAATAGAGCACAAACAACTGTAAAATAGGTTATTTATAATTCCCGAATAAAATTGAGATCTTTTTATTTCATTTTTTTCTAGGGTGATCTTGCTTTTACTTTTTGGAATTCAATAATATAATATTTATGTGCACATGGATAACTTAAATTACTCAAGTACATACCTCTCTTTGTGTTGGAACAAATTTCCATTGCATTCCATCAGCAACATCAGCATTGAACTGCACAACTATCTCCCTACAAGAAAATTAACTACATGTCATTCAAACATAATCTACCATGGTTAATGTAGAGCCTTTTCATGCAGAAGAGTACAATAACAATAAAATTAAGTACTATATCATTCCTCCTATAGCCCTTATAATCCCTATAAGGTTCCTTAAAGGATAGAAGAACACAAAATATAAATTTTGCATAATTCATGAAAAAAATAATGGATAGAACATAATCTTTTTAAGCAATGATATTCACACCTAGATGTGACAGTTCCATCCTTCGAATGACGGGCAATTTTTTCTTCAACGCTCTGCATATCACCAAGCATGCATTGCATCAGTATCAGCAGAGCTAAATGTATTTTGGAAAAATATAGCCACTTATGTAGCCCTGTGAGACTATTCTACCTCCCGACGCTGAACAGTACCCCCGTAACCAGTAGCTTGACAAAATCTCCTGTATAGAGGAACTGCAGCATAAGTACACCCCACCATAACAAAGACCAATCCAGTCAAGTACAAAAGCATCTTCTGAGATTTATTTTCCACAGTAGCATGAGTAGAGTGTTGTCGGCTGAAAAAATTGATAGAACATGTCTCTTGCATACTAGAATTCCTCAACTTATATCCATGCATAGACATGAAATTCCGGCAGTCCCCAAATGTTCGGGTGTATATGTTGTTATTACTTGGTCCAAAAAGACAACGGTATCGTGAGCCCACAGCATCAAGAGGGCGCCTTGGGTTAAAAGAATGACAATACCAATAAATATGAGTGCAAAGTTTTTCTACATAAGCTTTAATACCAAGGAACGATTGTAATGTTAATTACCTGGATAAAAAGGGGTCACGTAGAAGACAGACTTTAGTGCAAGAAAATAAATGACTTCCTCTAGAAATCCGGGAAAGTGACATGTTTAGTGAGTATAATATCAGAATAAATTCAAGAGCATCTGCTTCGGCCTGACTGCAACCAAAGAACGAGGAAAAAGACGCCAAAAGGGAAGCCACTAAATTAATTTATCGGTCAAAACTTTTGGAAAATGATTAAAATATGTTGAAACTTCATAAAACACAACCAACTGGATCAAAATATAGAAGATATTACACACGAAACAGAGGTAATAATCTTCGAACAAAATGCATAATCATAAACTTGTCCCAAACCAATAAAGAAAAAAAAAGGAGATTTTCATTTCAGTATTTAGATTTTTTAGGCATGTTCTATCTTTCTTAAAATCGGGGACATCAAGCATAGTAATAGATTGGTATTTTTGGTTGGCCACGTTAATTGCTATGTATAATTGTTGTATAATACAGATTCAAGTATTCAATAATCAACACACAGATTCACAATTAACTAAAAATTCGCAGAATTCAAAATGCTACAAATTGTATTTTTTTTTTTTTAATTTTTGCAGAATCGCAGATTCACAAAACCAACCTTTTTGCTGTTGGCTGTTGGTTGTTGCTTCTTGATGGGTGTTAGCACCTCGAATTTGACGGGAGACGAGGAAACGGCGAAACGGCGTGCGGGCCGAGACTGGTAGGCGACTGTTCAGAGGAAGGAGGTGAAGGGCTTTGAGGAATCGAGACTGCGAGGCGGCGGCGACTCTGCGCCGGCGAGTGCGCTGTTGGCGAGTGGCGAATTTCAGATTAGGGTTGGATCGAATCGGGGAGGGAGTGAAAGAAATCTGGAAATATTTCTGTTTTGGGTTTAAAATTTGGGTTTATTGGTTCATTGCGGATTGCGGTTAACCATCCTGTCAAATAATAGTAGTATTGTTTTAAACCTAATCTAACTAAAAAGGTTATCTTCCGAGCTTATTTAAAAGAGTTTATAGGATGTTACATTTTATAAGTTGTTTTAAGAGCTCATAAGCTATTATATTTTATTTAATAAATAAGTTGTTAAATCATTTAAATAAAAAATAGATATATAAACTTATAAGATGTTAATTTATTTAATAATTTAAAATTTTATATAAATAAAATTACCAAATATAAATTGTTATATATGAAAAAAATAATTAAAAATAATTATATTAACTTAATAATAAATTTGGAATTTTTGTACATATATAAAATATAATAGTTTTAGGTGTAATTTGGTAAGAGCTTATAAGTTATTTAAAAAAATACTTATAAGCTCTTAAACAGCTTATAAGATATTTTAAGGAGCTTATATGATCAGCCAAACAGGCTTATAGTCATATATTACAAATACTACATATTTATATCTATATTATAATCTATATAAAATTAAATTTTATTTTTAAACTTGAACCAATCAAAATTTTCTATTTTGATTTAATGCGCATGTTATATATTAATAATTAATTATTTCTAAACAATTAACTAATAATTATAAATTATTAAATTCTTTTTTTTTACATTTCAGAGAATAATATATATTTTTAATTTATTACTATGGTTTATCTTCACAAAGTATATTGTAATATATTATTTGTAATTATTATTATTAAAAATTATTGTATTATGGAGTGCTATATTTTCTTAGTATTTTATGTAGTACTTACATTTTTTAAATTCAATATTTTATTTATTTTTATTAGTTCATCTTTTTCATATCAATAGTTACATTTCATTTATAATTTATGAAAAAAATGTGACAATTGATATGGAAAAGAAGTATATAACAATAGAACAATTTTGAGTTAAATCTTTTAAAAATAATTTTACACTTGAATAAGTTTTTTTTTTTTTTTTCTAGAACGTAATTTTACACTAAATACAATTTGGTGAAGATACTTACGAAACAAGTTGATCATTACATTGGTTTTGCTTATAACAATTTGTTCATTATCCCCTGTGATACAAATGTTTATCATTTATTAATTAGATAGTACTATCTTCAATCAAGGTTCCAAGTACTTCAATGTAAATGATACTATGTACCACGATCATGTTTAAGTAAATTTATACTACTAATTTAGTAATTTGTAATTTCATGTCATTACTAGTAATGCAATTTATCCACGCTCATACTTATCATGTCATCGATTCGTATCGGCCAGGACGCCCCTATCTTCAATGAGAACACGGTCAAATGAAAAGAGATACTATTAAGAACAAATCTAACATCTTTTAATTATTAAAAATTAAGCACTTTCATAAACTTAGAAGAGTATAGGAATTGCAAACCCTTGCCTATTTGGTGAATATTCAAGTTTTATAAGTCCTAGACAAAACAAAAACAAAAAAACTACTTTCTCATGAAGTGCTTCCACAGCCACAAGTAACATAGTTGGAGAAATTTCCCTTCAGAACAATGTCGTATTTGATCCTTCCCTCACACACTTGTCTCCCCCTTGATCCAATCTTATGACATGATACAAAACCATTCCCCAACTATGCAATATTATCTCTGTAAAAACGGAAAGAGAACAACAAAAACACACTCTTAATGTTAGACTATGATGGTTACAAGTCAGAAAGCTTTCCTCGGCATGAAGTAATACATACCTGTCGAACTTGGAAAGATCACAAAGGAACTGATTTCTCATTCACACTTTATTGAGTGATAAATGTGGCGCACAAAGAACAAAGCAGCACGGAACCCTACAGCTCCCAGCATTAGGAAGAAAGCATAGCATACACATGCCATGTACCCAAAGAAAAATGAGGTCTGCATAAAGCCCGACATATCGGAGCGTGCATAGTAGTAATAGAGGCAGTATCCATAAATAAACAAGCCAGTGGATCCACCACAAAGGAAAGACCTGATTAGTTGAGGGGGAGAAAAAAGGAAAAAAGAGGTTATGATTACAGATAATAAAAGATGCTAGAAAAAAATAATACTGCTTTCAATTCTAAAAGTGCAGAAGAACCTCAATTATCCCAAATGAAGAGATTACATAGCAGGAGATATGGAAAGAACAATTCGGTGGTCAAATGAAAAAAAAACACCATTTTTTTTGTAAAAGTCAAGAAATTGAGGTTTACACTCAAATTTGACAATATAAAGAGGGGCTAATATCATTTCCAATATAAATAGTCCAAGCCTAACAAAAAAATGCATGAAGCATGTAACGTGATAACATACCTCCACCACCATTCATGATCTTCAGCAGCAAGTTGAAAGTACGTCAAGGCCACAGTAATAAATGCAGTGACAATCAGGAGGATAATGAAGACTATGAATAAAATACTGTAAATGGTGTAGATCCTGTGACCCCAGACACTCGCAAATATATAGTACAGTTCAATATAAATGGCACTGAATGGCAAAAACCCGGCCATAGCCATCTGAGGAAGAGCTCCGCGATACCAAGGCAGTGGTGGAATCTCTCTCGGGTATTTCGTGGTACGACAAGGTGCTTGAAACTCTGCCTTGCTATTCTTCCCTGCTATTCCTCCCAACACTAATAATGGTGATGTCACAAGAGCCCATATCAGAAAAATCACAACAATGGTACCAAAAGGAAGTGCTGCAGTGGCATGGTAAGCAATGGCAACAGTGTTCAGGAAACAAAAAGTCAGAAAAAGTGGCCCACAGAACAGGCCTCCAGTCAATAACAAGTTTCGGACCTGTTAAAAGAGAGTAATATAAAATCAGAAATAGGTCGGCAATCAGATATTCACAATGGCAAGTAGTATTTTTAATGTCAAAGTTACACACCAATTACACTTTCTTTACACGAGACACGAAAATTAACACGATTATACATGTGTATATTTATATAAATAAAAACAAGCAAATATAAGATTACGGCTAATATATTTCAAAACGCATCATTTGTGGTAATCATAACAGAAAAACAAACATTAAACACCCAACTAACGAAGAACTGTTTAACAAACACTACAATCAAGAACTGTTTAAGCAAGCTAAAACTCTTTTTTATCAAGTAGGAGAAGTTTATAGGTTGAATGATAAAGTTGGCCTTTGAGGTAGTGTGGTCCAAGTGTGTCGCTCAATACATATATTTCATTTGTTCTTAAAAAAATTAGACTCATTGATAAGCATAATCATGCACCTACAATTCAATTTAATATTGAAACTAAACAAATGACTAATCAACATTCGTTACCCAATTTGTTCCTTCTAACTGGCAATAGAAAGAGGCTGCTGTGTATCCCGCAATGCCAGATGTGAGTGCGTATATGACCACTAGTGCAGTAAACAGAGCTCCTCGGTTGTAGGGATAAAACACGCCAACAAGAGCAAGTAAGAATATAAATGTTGTCCTAGGAGGGAGAGGACATTGCATGTTGATAAGAATAATATTCCAGAAATACAAAATAGTAACAATTATTGCGAAGCCTGTTCACAAAACTAGGAAATACATTAAACCTCTAAAGACATACTTACAGGGTAAAGAGTTGTGTGCCACTTCCAAGCGCAGCAGCAAACAAAGACTTGTATTTTGGAAACCTAAATACATCACCATGAATGTATTTCCAACCAGATTCTTCTTGGTCGTCTACTGCTTCCTCGTCATGGGCATACCTTTAGAAAAAATAATGATTAAAAACAAAAATAGATTGTATCTCAATTTTCTTGAATGTTTAGTAACAGAAAAACCCTTACTTCACGAAATCATTTTTTAGTACTCGCATCAAAATTGTGGCAAGAAATCCAGTAAGAAGGAGAACAGTCACACATGAATTGATAATTGAAAACCAATGGATCTCTAAGTGCCGAGGAAGTGAAGAAGAATGAGAGTACTTCTCCATCCTTTTCTCAAAAGCTATGTTCGTTTCCTTCCATTTGGCAGAGTACATAAACTCAACATCAACTTCCTTATCATCAGTAAGGTCCACAAGAGCACTGGGGTCTGTACGTGCATTGATTTCGATCACACGATCCTTGTTATAAAAGATTTCAAAATGGAGATGCTTAAATAGGTAATATTTGTACTCGCTAGGATCAGTTTTTCCTTCCTTGTCAACCTTTCCCAGAAAACCCCATATCGGCAAATCATCATAGTACATTTGAAAATAGTAGTCCTTTGCGACCGCACTTCGGAACTCAGCAACTTCTTTCTTCGACAGCTGCTTCTTACAGATGACTTCGGACTCTTTGTCAACCAAAAAGTCAAGCCTGTATGGAGCACTGACCAAACGGTCTCCATTTAGCACTTCACCAAGAGCTTCACTTTTATCTTTCACAGCACCTGCTAGCATAAAATGTTACAAGGAGTAAAAGAGTAGACTTGACGAGGTATAGAATGAGAATAAGAATACCTGGAGAACAGAACGGGAGGTCAAAGTATCGGTATGTTTCACTGGAATGAGAACAAATAACAAAATATGAGCATTACATGTAAATGGGTCATAATGCTAATTTACGAAACATCAGAGAACAATTCAACAAATAAGAATTTGATAAATATTGATATAGTTATACAAAAAAAGCAGTTTATCACCTCGAAGAAACCTTGCTCATAAGATGGCATCATACCAGCCAGTTTTTACATTTCTACGGATTTATATTCCTCATTCGTTCATTCCTACATGATGTTAGCCTTTGATCTATTATGTCATCTAACTTCTTAAAGGTGATCGTAACTCCAGATTATAAGTCATAATCAGTTGAACCTCCCTTACAATCTTCAAATTCGAAAAACTTGCGAGGAATACTCAAAATCAAAAACTATCATCACTCCAGTTCCCAAATTCATCACTTTAACAATTCATCCACCAAAACGAAAGGGTCTCCCATCATTCTCAAAACCCACACACTCACCCAATTAGCTGAATTGAGGGAAAATAATTCCAAAATCACCAGCAACACGAAAACATAACTAAATCCACACAGAGACACAGTTAAAAAAAGGAAAGAAAAAAGATTTAACCTAATTTACATTATGGTAAATTAATCAAATCTCTCAATCGAAAACCCAAGATGCAATATGAGATCATTACAGTATCGGAGACTTTGTACATACCTAGGGTTGTGAAACGGGCCGACCTTGTTTGCATAGAGCGGGACGGCATCGGAGACTTTGTACTTGTGATCGGATCCATCCGATCTCACAGCCGGAATTGAGACGACGCAAAACAGCAGCAGAACGACGACGACGCGCCACCCTCTTCCTCTCGCCATTTCTATTTTCTAAGGCAATGCGGATGGATTACAAATTCAGAGTGGGAGCCCAGATCTCGATCTCAATCTCATTTAGTAGTAGTGGTCAATGAGAACCAACCACGCGGTAAAGGGAGAGTGAGTTACAAACAGTTGACCTCAGGTGAAGTGACTTTCTAACGAAGGGGTTTACTATTTTTTTATCCATATTTTTTTATATTTTATTACTTAGAAATTGAAATATCTTTATGTCTTGTAAAACTATTATCGATTGTTACACTTCATTTGAAAATTATAAAAGAAATGTAACTATTAATTCGAGATATTTTTAAATTATAAAAAAAATGTGATCATTAGACTGAAAATGTAGAGTACTAACATACTTCTTTTGAAATACAAATAAAGTAAAATATTTTATTTTTTCTGGACAAAGAGAACATTATTTTGATAAAGTGTGATATAGTTGTTGTTGTTGGTCAAAAATATGTATCAAATTCACTTATCATTGGTTGAAATTGCTTTATAAGCAATAAACTTATATTACAAAATGTGAGATTTAAAGTTTAAGCGAATACAAAAATGTATAGACGAAAAAGACTTGTAGATGTTGTTTAGATATTACAAAATATAGCTCGGATGAAGGTCACGTTCTTTTAATATGATATTAAAGTTTTAATATGATTTGAATTCTAATAGTATAAATTATGTACTTGTATTATATATATGAGACATCTTATTTGTATGATCATTCAGTTGCATGGTCTTCCTTGAATTTGAAACTATGAATCAATCAAAAGTCGAATCAATGTTATGATATTTTTAATTTCATGTTACAAAAATTATAGTGAAAAATTATATTCGAAACAATCAATTTAATGTGACATACGGAGTATTCTTAATGTTATGATACGGAGTATGTCGTAATCTTTCCACTACATATTTTCATTTTGAATGTGGCATGATTTATTAGTTATGAATTTTGAGGTTTAACCACAAATCTTGCCCCACCAATGTCGAAGCCTAATTAATTCTTTTGTCGAATTCAGAAGATTCAATTATGGTTTTACGAATTCAAAAGATTCAATTATAGTACTAAATTTATTTATAATTAATTTGTTGATTTCAAAAGATTCTATTATGGTTTTACGAGAAAAGTGAATTAATATAGTAATTCAAATTATTTTGTATTATTCAAAGTATATCAATTCCAGTTACACACATAGTTGATTGATTAACTATCACTACTATGTTTTTATTTTTATTTCTATAGAGAAGCTTGTGTTAATTGATTAATTAAGCATCTACTAAAATATACTATATATTTATAAAATAGACATTTTGACCGCCTACACATTGAAATGAAACTATGGCAATCAAAATGGTCAAGTACAGAAATATGCACACAATTCCTTTATAAAGTCAAAATCAAAGGCAAAAAGAATTCTATTGCAATCAAAATGGTCATGACACCCATATGAAAGGATTGACTTCGAGTATTTCGAGCGGCTAATCAATCGATGGCAATGATGAGAAAACCGACGGTGACATACATAAGACAGACGGGGTAGAGCGCAAGAGCTTTCCTACCTGGGTTGACGGCAGTGCTCATGAATGGATATGCAGCCCAAGAGCTCCAGCCCAAGGTCAAAACAACGACAACCACTTTAAATATGACATTACCGTATAGCATGCAAATTGAGGCACCAATGTCCAGAGGGAATAGACAGTAACCTAGAAGGCTCAAGCTTTGGAAGAAGATAATTTGGCCACCCTAAAATAATGGAACGTTAGATTTTATGAGCAACATTAAAGGTTTTAGCATCATATACAAAAATCCCAAAATAATTTTAATAGTTGATAGTCGATACAAAGAAAAATACAAATTCACATGTGAAGGCAAAAATTGGTAATATCTCATGGTGTGTGTGTGTGTGCGTGTGAAAGAGGGGGAGGAGGAGATTACCAACAGCAAAACATTCAAGGTTAGAATTACAGCTCCTGCCGCGAGAAGAGCAAATGCAACAGCAAAAACCTTGGACTGCAAAAGAATTCAAAGCACGGAAAAATGCTATTATCATATATGATTGTTTTCCACTGTACGAAAGATGCTACAAGCAAGATAACCACATAGCATTCTGTTAGGACCCATCCGGCGAGTCAGAAACTAGTGACCCAGGGCGGGTTGCATGTTAGGGCCTGTTTGTTTGCATGCAGTTCAATCCTAACCTAGTCGACCCCAATTTATATATTTTTCTTTAAAAATTGGGTTACATTGTCTGAATAAAATAACATAGAAGCATTTCTAAATAAAGCAATAAAATAAGTTATGATAATTTACAAATTAATTTGTTATGACGATTGACTATAATTTTAAGACAGCAAAGTGGGAAATTCACATGAATAATTTATTAATATTACTTCTAAATTTATTTCTACAAAATATATTTATATTTACCATAGTCAGCAATTAAAACCACACGGTTGAACCCGTAACCTAGACTCCTAGAGGCCAGGCCAAGATAGTGACCGGGCGAGGTCCTAAAACACTGCCACAAAATAAGTTTGAAAGAGGTTTTTAGGTCTGATATTTCCATGATTCATCATTCCAAACCTTCCCTTTGATTCAACAAAACTACAAAAGAAGGGGGTGAAAACAAAGCATTGTATGCTAACTACAAATCTCCTTTCTTGATTTAAAGGACACAATTAGCATGTAATTGATAACTAATTTTTAAACCCGCTAGCTAGTTTCAGAAGTCCTGCCAAATAATAAAATCATGATATATGATGCTCAACTCATGGCTATAAACGAGAAGTATCACCTCTTTGTGGAGTAAGGAAGTACAGTGAAAGATTAAAATGGTGTAACTTTACAAACAAACAAACAAAAATAATTAAGGCTTAATTCTATACATTACCACCTAGACATAGCTAAACAATCTGAGAATAATGATGATATAAAGTCCAGAAAATAGAAGCCAGTTAGAGGTAGCCTTATGGGTTATGGCTAACACCAACCCCCAATTACCATGTACCAATCTGGTTAGATTAACAAATCAACAATACTTCGAAATAGAGTTCATAAAATGAGAGCTAAGCCCCCGTCAAGGATCTAAACCAACATTAATTATACCAAATCATGCCAAACTGATGATGTCAAGAGAATCAAATATCTGAATTATACTCCAGAAGATGAACTATGGATAGTGCATGTGCATAAATTGATTTAAGACTTGGTAAAATAAACAATTGTTCAACATACTAATAGTACAGTAACTTCTTTGAAGCAACAGTAAAGCTTCAATTTTCTAGTAACTCATTAATCATGGGTAGCTGAAGGATTAGTGCATTGCAATTTTATTTAAAAAGAAAAAATAGGAAACATACTTCTAAAAAGGAAGCTTCAATTCTAGTAACTCATTAATCATGGGAAGCTGAAGTTTTGATGCTCACTGCATTTTATTAAAAAGAAAAAAAATAGCAAAACATACTTCTAAAAGGTCCATGAAGAAAAAAAATATCCACACAAACACACAATTAACAATCGCATGCAGTGTTCAGAAGTATATAACTCTTATCCACAAGGACCACAACGAAAGTTCATCCAATTAACTAGATCATATTAGCTGGTTATGAGTAACCAAGGGCAAGGCATCAATTGGTGGTCAAATTTAGAAGCACGGTTGTGGACCTATACAAGTCCTAATCCCCCAAAATCAAATGCTTGGAGCACCTAAGGTGCACACGGATGAATATGAATGAACATGTAATTTAGACCCTCAACTCTTCTTACTTTAATATAAAATTTCTTTATTTTAGCGACAAATACAAATAAATGGAAAGTACGTAATCTTAACATTGTGACAAGTTTCCGCTCTATCAAATATAGCTTCCTTTTATGCTACCCATAATGCTCTTTAGTATTCTTGCAGGAAATTACTCGCGTGCAACTACTTCAAGATGAATATTACCACACCACTTACGACACAACAGAAACCCACAGAATAGAATATAGTTCAAACGAACTGATCTAATCCATCCAGAACTTATGATCAGAAGTGATAATTCTCAGGATACCTAAAATATTCATACGATAAGTTCATTCAGTCTTTTAGAAACTTTTTGTCAGACGATTAATCATGGTTGCCGTCATTTAACATCATTCACAAATCACAAACAAACTTGTCAGTGCAACAAAAACAAAATCCAATAGAGCATAAAAAGAATAATATTAACCCAAAACTCAGCTGAATCGTGATTTCAAGTCCGAATAACAAAAGGAATATACCTTTTCCACGGATGCGGACCAAGAGAGAACGAGGCCGAGAAAAACAATGAAGAAGAAGGGTCCCCACAGATCCCAATCTCTTAACGCCTTCCCCGGATCCTCCCTAAACGGATTGGGGAAAACAACCAGCTTCAAATTGCTTACAATCCTATTCAAATCCCGCATAACGGTGTCCCAAACGGGCTCCGTCAGAGTGTTTGGTCCAGACCCGAACCCTGACCCGGAAACTCCACCGCCGCTGTTGCTGCCGCTGTTCGTGGGTCCACGTGGAGGAGGAATTGGGGGCTGGGGGGCCGAGGGGTCAGGCGTAAGTTTGGGAACAGAGGGCGTGGGCAGCTTGGAGGGAGCGTATGCAGATGCAGGTGGAACGGGGTCGGGAGAGATGGGGATGGAGGCGAGTGAGGATGACGGTGGCCGGGCGGGGAGTACGGAGGAGGGGTAGGAGTGGATGAGGTTCTCAATCTCATCGATGTCCGATTGGGAGCTCGGGTGGAGAGGGATCGTGTCTCCGTGGGACATTGTGTGTGTGATTCTTTCGATCCGGCGAGGAAATTAGGGCTAGCGGCGGCGGTGTATGAGGGCGGTGATCGGAGGTAGTTATCGGCGAGGGGAGGATAGAGAGAGAAAGAGGCTCTATTTTGCCTTTGAAAAGATTTACAAATTCGTAATTAAATTAATCAAGCGTAAAAAAGTGTTTTAGATTTTACATGAGAACAAAATGAACTTGAAAACAATTGTTGATTTGTGGAGGTCAAATTCATAAATCATACATGTAAGAGACAAAAATACATTACAAAATCTAATCTTTTAAATTTAATTATTGAATTGGGGTAAATTATATGAACTCAGTTAATATAAATCCATGTGAATCTTGCAAAAAATATATCAAGATATTTATGTTTTGAAAACATTAATACCAGTACACATTATGAAAAATTCGAGCAATGCTTTGTGAACAAATATGGAGTACAAAATTATGAAGAACTCAACACTAATGTTGTGAATTTTTTTGTAAAATAAAAAGTGTATCTTTTGCCATGAATGAGATGTATAATTATGAAAAATAGAGTAATAAAATTGTGAATAATTGAATAATAAGGTATTGTACATTTTGCGAAGAAAGTATATTAAATTGTTATAGGGATTCAACTCTTTGCGAGCAGAAACCAAACTTTTATAGGCCGACTTGATTACTGATGACTGCTTTCTGGTGTGATATTCTCCGATTCGATTATCGATGACTACCTTCCGGTGTGATATTCTCGATGACTGACTGTTGTCTAATTTGATATTTTGGCTTCACTACAGCTAGTCTGAAAAAACATGTTAGTAAGAATATCATATTCAATTCTTTTAAATGTTCTTATCGTGTAGATTTAATTAGTTAGTAATTATTTTTTATAATAAGCAATATAAAATATTAGGATTATTTTAATAAAACTCATCAAATAATAAATACTCTCTTAGTCCAATAACATTTGTCATATTAAGTATGACAAGTGTTGTACAAAGGAGTAAAACATTTCTAAGAAGGGAAGGGGTATTAAAATATTGAATTTGATACTCTTAAAAATAAACTACAACTCAAATCATTGTTAAAAAAATATTGAATTTGATACTCTTAAAAATAAACTACAACTCAAATAATTGTTAAAAAAATTAGATATCCCATATTCGACATAATTAAAAGATTGAATTCAAACGGTACGATAAGCAAATACTAACAATTCCCAATTGGAATGATTTGATTATTGCCTTACAGGCCCAAATTTACAACAAATTTCTTTCATCACCATCATGGAGTATATGGTATAAAAAACGGGTCTCACTTTCCCCGCATATCATAAACGGAACTTTAAAAATAATCCACCTGACCAGTGGAGAAAAAAAATGTATATCTATGTTCAATGCAGAGAAGATGATATATTAGAAAAAGCCCACAAGCAATGTCGGCAAATTCAGGGCTTAAGAGCAATGGAAAGACCAAACTTTGGGGCGACATTGATGGCCTTGGTATCGTACTCCCCTGAAAAAGTCGCGACCGATTTAGGCCTCCATTCACGCTGGCTTAGAATAGCAACTTTCCCATCATCTGAAAATCTGGTTTTTAACGAGGTCAGTGGGTCGATTTTGTGAACACTTCCAATACTGAAGCTGTTCTCGAAACTGGATAATCTGTGGGTCATCTCGGCGGCAACCTCCGTGCCGGTCAACGGGTTAATGAGATGTGCATAAGAAACCTTCACAGTTTGTCCTTTGTCAGTCCTGTAAAAATGATGATACATATTTTATACCCTTGAAGATAGAATTTGAGTATAGGAGGTAAATCACTTAGAATTATATGGCTTATTATTTTCGGTACAAATTAGTAATAATGATATAAAGTACCATTTGATCTGGTCTTCATCAGCAATAATAAGTTTTACTCGCCTGACTACACTTGAACCCATATATTCTGGGCTAGACTACGGTAATCCTCACCTTATTAATTTAATCTTCACTAGCTTTATGCAAGGCCAGTGATGTCCATGGGTGGGGTGATTTGTCCAAGTTTATTCGATCCAAGATCTTGGAATACAAAATAGTATAATAATTAGCCACATGTAGGGATGGTTATATCATATGTAGTACCTTCGAGGTTTAGACTAACTACAAAACTTTTATGATATTTCAAAAATACAAATAACCCCATTAGGTGTTCCGAACACCCCCTCGAAGTTTGTATATAACTAAACAAAGTCAAGGGTACATTTGTAATTAACAGACATCTTGAAGGTGTACTTTGAAAATATAACACACAAAATAGCAACCCTTCTAAAGGTGTACTTTGATAAAATAGAAACAACTGTCAAAAAATTGTAATTAAAAATAACTATATTGTTTATCCTTTTGTAATTAACTCTCAAGGGTATATTACTTCAACTTGAAGATGAAATGCCAAAACCAGTTGTCAGTTAACTTGAGGAAAGAAGTTTCACTCACAAAAACTGAAATAAAACAAAAATAGGTCTTTTATAAACTAGCTAGGTTAAATCTCAAGCACTTTTTGTAATTACCCTAGTATTTTATTATAACTGTTTCCTCGTCGCAAAAACGCATTAATCTCTATTGTCAATTACTCATATAAGGCACATAGGTTAAGTAGCTGCAACAACAAACATTCCGGGGTATACATTCAATGGTAAACTGAAGTAATAAAGAGCGTTACATACAGTATAAGGGCTGCAGAGAAGTCAGGCTTGTTGAAGCTTACTCCAGCATTACACTTGGTAAAAGTCGAAGATGACGTGTCAAACCCGATCTCACCACCAATAGCTACATCTTTTGAGCCAACTGCTGCAGCAACCTCCAGAAGAGGACTTGGGTAGAGGCCAATACTTGAGTTAATGGTCGCATGATGATGAAGGTAATGCACATCAAGCTTAAAAAAAATGAAAGACTTATAAGGAAATACCCTGAGGTGCCACAATAGAGGATTCGTTAAATTATTGAGTCATGCGATACAATAAATAACACAAATAATTTAATTTTGTAAGGTAAGTGGTGACTTTTACTTTTACAATAAATAAATAAATTTAATACACATGAAAGAGTATGCAAAATTCACTGAATCCAACAAGGAAGGCTAACAGTGTCTAGCAGGATAGCAGCAATATATTATTGCATACATTTGAAGTAAAACTTCTCACTGGGGTATATTCTCACTGGGGTAAAGGGCTGTGCACCACATTATCAGTGGGGTAAAGGGCTGTTCACAACATTATTGAATTCATATATTAAAATAATGCAAGGGGAATTTCACAATTTTTTTAACATTGCACTTGTTAGCATCAACGGATTTTTTAACACGACGGATAAAATTCCACATTGAAACTATAGATATATTCTGTCAGCTAACTTCTCACTCCACTTACTGTAATATAAATTAACTCCGATTTTTAAGGACCAACATGGCAACAAACTATGACAAGCATTTTCTGAGCAGTCAAATCTAGATACCTTGCTGGACTTGTTATCAGGAACACTGAAGCTAATTGCTGCTTTTGTGCTTGGCACCACATCATAAGTCACCTTGGTAGAAACCTGAAAACGTATAACCAAATAAGCCTAGTTTGTTCCAACCATAAGGCAAAATCAAATAACTACGCCCAAATGAAATAAACACTGTAGATTTTAATTGCAAGAGTCTTCTTACATTAGAGTAGGTATCAAGTTTTACATCAACAAGAGTTCTCCCACTTCTGTACTGCGTTCTTATGTCACCAACGAAGATTTGATCCTTTTTTACTCCTGTAGCTGCAAGTGCCTGACATAAACGATAAAATAAAATATTAATAATCTTGAGAGGTAGATATTGTTTTTGCCTTTTTAGTGTACCACAACCTTGAAGCTTTGAGTGTTTCAGTGTTTGACATTCAAGGTGTATCATAATTCATAATAACAAATTGGATGTAAATTGTATCACAATACCATTCCAGTAGAACTTGGAATTGACAGGGAGAACTTCTGGTCATAACTGTAATCTTTGGTCAAAAGATCTGCATGGAAATAAGCATATTTAAATAACTAAATAAGAGAAGTGCATACGCAAAAATATCTTTGGCAAAGGAAACAAATTTGATAATCAGAAACAACTATATTGCAATAATAGGAAATCAATATCACGCATCTCCAATAACTAATGAGTCGAGAAATATTAATTAGACAAAAAGAGATAACTCACAAGTCACAACTAGATTCATGTTACACCATCAGACCATCTACATTGGTGTAATTTTTAAGGGAATATAGTAAATGCAATATACAAAAGTCAATATTTTCTTTAAAATAATATATTCTAGTTTTATCGTACGTTATGAATATTAAGTCATCTCCAATCCTAAATACAATAACTGAAGATCACATGCTTTATACTCTCTCTGTCCCACAATGATAACCCATGTTACAATTCTCGGGTGTATCCCACAACGACAAAGATAGTTTTTCTTCCTTAGTTATAATAAAAACTTAAATATTAAATTCGCCTTAATTGCACGTTTATAAACAGAAATATAATAAAAATGGCGTAAATAAAATTATCTTTACTTTAAAATGTATTTTTCCAACAATCTTCCGAAAGTTTGTGGAAAAGCAACTGAGCCTTTCATTGTATCTTTGTGAAATGAAAGGAGGGGGTAGTAGCACCGGCCCCTTAAAAAAATTACAGTTTTCTAAGCAAAAAAATATATTAGAGCTTCAATGGCAGAAAAATTAGCTTAGCCATTGTTGATACTCTAGGCTGAAAAATAAGGAAAGAGTAATATTGACCCAAATGCATTTTACACGACTCGTCTCTCCTCTCCTTACAGTTTTCTTATGCGAATTACACAACTAGCAAAGTTAAAATTTCAGCATTACCACATTATAGTTATTTAATACTCGGCATTTGCATACATAAATCGTCGAATAAGTTAAAAATAATATATATCCTTGACATTATAATCACCAACCATGCTGGAAGTACAAGAATTACATGTGAAACTTTGCCCCTTAATCATTCATAAATTACCAAATTACCTCTCGTACGCCTTCCGATTTCTGAAAATGGAGCTGGACCGTTGCCCATAGCTTATTTTTATCCAGGTCAAATCCTGCAAAAACAATCAAACAATGAAGTTCAGTTAAAAAAAATATCAGGGCAACGTCGACAACCCGTCTTCTTTCATCAAAAGTGGAAACCCTAAGTAGGGTAAATTCATTTCAAACACAAACCTTTATTCAGTCTACTAGACAGGTAATAGGATTCCACAAAACACTCCTAAAAATATATCGAAATATTTTCCTAAAATTGAAAACAGAAGAGCATCAATTAACAAATTAATTACCTGAGGCTATGATCTCCGGCCGGCGACGACCAGGGAGACGACGCCGTTTATCTGTACGACCTGAAACAGAAGAGGGTTTCAAAATTAGAAGCGCAAGACTAAACCAAGTTCTGTGATTGGAGGACGATAAAGGGGGTGAGTGTCGATTGCGTTTTACCGGTGCCTAATTGGGCCTTTTATTGGTTCAATATCGGCCCAAGCCCAAAGGGGCAGATGGGCTAGCATTATAAGCACTTTAAATTAAATACACTAATTAAAAAAATTATAATTAAACAAATTAGCATATTTAAAAAAAATTACATTTTTACTAATGTGGTGTGGATATTTAAAAAAAATTACATTTTTACTAAGGTGGTGTGGTATATTCAATTGAAATTTTTAATTTTTTAATTTTTTTGATTTTAAAAAGTATGTGATCAATTTAAAAAATCAATAGATACCATACCTTTTTTTTATTTAAACTACCGGCATTTGAGTTTTACTTTTTTTATTGATTTATAAAAAGTTTCATAAACTTGAAATAATTGCGTAATACATTACAATTTTTTATTGACATGTATTTCTATATATTCCGGTGTATTACAATTTTTTATTGACATGTATTTCTATATATTCCGGTAGATACGTTCAAAATCCGGATCAAACCGAAAAATGAATTTGATAAAGTCCCAAAGGAAAATTAAAATTCAGGTTTTCAACTTGATTACGATTTTGGACCGATAAATCGGACAAAGCCGTCAGCACATCACGACGGACAGAGTTGTAAAGCATTCCTAACAGCATCAATTAACACAATCAGGCGTTCGTCGATCTCATTTCTTACCAGTTTACCGATGATCCCTCGGTGTCCCTGATTTTTGTTTGTGGTGCATGGCTAGACCCAAATTTGAGTCAGGCAAAAAGCGAGACCCAAATTCGAGAGTCTCACTGACCATCGATATGTTATTATACTTTGTAGTATAGACTTTAATAACAAAGTCAATAACCAGCAAAGCACAACAGAAGGGCACTTAGAAAACACATGGATATTTACTATAAGAGATCGATATTAACGATAAATTCGGTCAACGTTTCGATATTTTTTTCCACCCGTACATTCAATGCATAATCCATAATCTAAGAAATTATACTAAGAGTATTCACAACGAGTACTTATGTTCAAAGCAAATGATTGTCCCCTACTTATCCATGAGAGAGACGAGGAAGGGGGAATGAATACATCTCCTGCAAATCCCTACGTATCCATGAGAGAGACAAGGAATGGGGAATACACTTCGTTGTATGGTTCAAGCAGCAGCATGAGAGCCCCAGCATCGATAAGCCTAAAAGATTGCATACACAAAAAATACAATAAATCAAACAATATTGTAAACCACATTATTAACTATTAATAAAGTATTTATAAAGTCCCTACCTGTTAATCACATCAGAATCTGCAAAAATTGGAACCATGGCTACGAAAGGAATACCAAGCCTGGAAACCTGAGCTAAAAGTGCATCCCCAGCCCTCTTGTTAGTGACAACAGATACATCTGCTATGACTAACTTCACAGCAGAACCAGACTTTTTAAGGTGCTCCACAGCCTCAAGGCAGTTGAATGTATGCGAGATAGCTAACAAAAAATAAAATAATTGAAAAGCAAATACTTCTAAATTTACAATATAAATAGTTAGGTTACTTACCTTTGCATCTCCAGGACATGTACCAGAGCAAATTGCCAGCATTCCTCTTGTTACTATCCACCACTAATACCTCACCATTTGAGTAGCCTACATCTGCATTATTTACTTTGTCAGCAAAATTTGGAGACATGAAGATAAATGGAATATCCCCCTTAACATCCTTTAGCACAGCCGACTTATGGAGGAGCTCGTAGCCCGAAATGTTATTCTCCATATGAAAATCGGACACGACCAGTTTGAGGTTGGACACTTTCGGTGTTTCTCCTCCAACAAGCCCAATAACTGTAAGAATAAACAAATTTACACCCTGAAGTTATCCTTTCAAGCCAAGGTGTTGAAAACTATGAAAGCTATGCATGATTTTGATTCTGCTTAAATAGAAAAAAAAAACAATGAGGCTGCACATTGAAAGTGCAACCAATAAACAAAGAACAAGTGCAAGATGATTTGTATGTAGCAAATGTGTAAAAAAATCGATTATAACAAGAGAGAGGCTATAATCGAGTAAACAAATCGATTAATCGAACGAAATATTTGAACGCAGTACAATCACCACATAAACGTTTTGTCCGCACAAAATAACAGCAGATATCGGGAGGGGATTTTTGCAGTAAAATCACCACGTAAACAATTTGTCCGCTAAAAAAAATCAGCAGTTCAACACAAATTTAATCGGTGATTTACGCAGTAAAATCACATAGACAGTTTGTTTGAGCAAAAAAACATCAGATGTCAGATCGATATATTTGAACTCAGAGATTTACGCAGTAGAATCATCACATAAACAATTTGTTCGAGCAAAATAGTAAAATTCACCCAAACGAATTTTACGATTTCACGAGGAGTGAAGGACTAGGAAATACCAGTCGAAGTGCGACTGATTTTATCAACAATTTTCAGATTAACCTCTCGCGAATTTGCCAACACAACTCCACCGATACCGGCGGCGACGCGGTCAGCTGAAATCACTCTCGCCATGAATGAAGAAGTTGATGTAGAAATTTTAGGATCGATCGATTTTGCGTACGAAATACGTGTGCGTGTGTGTGACTGTGTGTGAGTTGCAGGGGAGAGAGAGGGAGCACGCGAGAAAGATGATAATTCGAAAAATAACGAGTTCGTACAAGAACGGTGTCGTTCAGTATTTAAAGAAAAGCAAATGACAGAAAAGCCCTTATACTAATAATCGTCAATAACAGAAAATTAAAATAAAGAAACGCGCAGCGTTTTCCTCCTTTTCCAGCATTGCATTTGCATGAAGTCGTGTGTGCGTCGTTTGATTTATACTTCCATATTGTTATTTTATTCTATAGTGTTATTTTATTGTTATTTAACTTTTAATTTTAATTTAATTAAAAAAAGATATTTATTAAAAAAAAAAGATATTTATTAGACTTGAAACATGCTTCAAGTGGTCCGATTAGGGATTGAGGGGGAGTGCAAAATAAAAATTATAAATAAATTTTAACGCAATATAAGATTATTTTTCAAATAACATAGTTAGATAATTTTTGTATATATATTTATTTTTTAATTTATCTTAATTTTATTTAAAATAAAAATAATAATTATAAATAAATTTTAACCAAAATAAGATTATTTTCAATAACATATAATAAATAATTTTAATAAAACTCAAATAAGAAATTAATTTAAAACAAAAATAATTTTGAACTCAAATAAAAAAAAAAATTAATAAAACATAGTTTATATAATCGCATAATGTATAATTAAGTAGTTTCTATAATTTAATTACGTAGTTTCTATAATTTTTTTTAGGGGTAATTTTAAATGGGGGCAAAGCAAGTATATATATTACACACGTCACTTCAAAAATTTTCATTTATCGTATTTACAGGCTTACTATCAATATTACCCTTATACTTGTATAATATACATTTATTACCAATTATTTATTAAAAATATTTGAGCGTGCAATCTTGAACGGTGATTGTGCAATTATTTATTTGCGTAATAATCGTTTAATTTTATAATAGTTTTAATAATATATTATAATAGTTTAATTGTTTTAATATGTTACAAATGATTTTTTTGTTTTATTTTATTTTTAGGGAAAAATGGCAATAAGGCCAATTTTCAGCATTTTTTCGGCAATAAGGCTTTCGAAAAATTACGCGTGCCAATTAGGCCGACTAAAATGTGCAAAGACATCGTTGCCCTCGCATATATACACATTTGAACAAACGGTTTCAGCATTTATTTCATTTCCCGCACACGAAGCCCCCCCACGAAACCCACACCTCCACATTTACTCTCTCTCGGCTCCCGCTAAAACAACAACACACAGAAATCATCACCAACAATGACTCTCTCTCAGCAACAAGCTTCGTGACCACCACCACCAACACACGAAAATCCTCTAATCTCAAGCTAGCTTTTTTATTATCATATGGCTCCGTCGAAGAAAACCGCCGCTGCGAAGAAAACCGCCGGGAAGAAATCGACTCCAACCGCCGCTGCTGCTTCCGAAAACACTGAACGGAGGCTTGTTCAGTACACTCCGTCGAGTGAAGAGCAGGCAAGCCCTATCTCTCAGCCTGCCGCCGACGAGAAGAATGAGAGGAAGTAAGTATTTCGAACCCTAATTCGATTTTCAATTTTCAATCTGTTAATTTCCATTGCGTGAATGAATTTTATGTGGTTTGATGGAGGTTCGGTGTGATTATGTGTTCATCAGTGTTGGTTGTGTGTGTTTGGTGGCTGTTCAGTGTTAAAATGTCCTGTTCAGTGTCTGTACATGCCTGTTCAGTGTCTCTGCGTGTCACACAGTGCCTCTGCATGCCCTCAGTGTTGTACTTGCCATTTTTACTGCATGTCTGGTGCCTTTGTGTGCCAGTCAGTGTATTTACATGGCACACAGTGTCATATACATGCCACTCAGTGTCTATGAGTCTCATTCAGTGTCAGCATGGTGTACTTGTGTCTCTGCATCTCACTCAGTCCTTTTATGTGCCTGTTCAGTGCTTTGTGTGTGAATTCAGTGTTGTGCTCACATCATTGTGTGTTTTGGTTTTTCACTCTGTGTCTTTACATGTCACATAGTGCCTCTGCATGCCACTCAGTGTGCTACATGCCATTTTCACTGCATGTCTACTGCGTTTGTGTGTCCTTGCATGTCACACAGTGCATATACATGGCAGTCAGTGTCTATGAGTCTCATTCAGTGCCAACAAAGTGTACTTGTACTGTCATGCAGTGTCTCACTCAGTGCTTTTATATGGCTTTCAGTGCACTCAGTCCTTTTATGTGCCAGTCTGTGCTTTGTGTGATCATTCAGTGTAGTACTCACACCATTGCGTGTTTTTGGCTTTACAAGTACTACGAGCAGATGAGGTCGAACATGCTCACAATCATCAGGACTTTTGAAGATATAAAGGGCAGTCTGAAACCGAGCCACGACGAGTATTTGAAGAAGACCCCCTTCTACCATCTCTTCAAGAGCATTCAGGATGAGAGGCTGACCATCTTCCACACCAGAAAGAGCGACGCAGCGATAACTGCGGTACTTGAGCAGATGGATATCGCTGCTCGTACTATAAATCTGGGCAGCAAAGCAGCACGGATCACTCCCGAGGATGTCGATCTTATTTTCGGCATCGTTGGCGGCAGCAGGAAGCTTGATATTACCTCCAGGCCCAAGCGTAATAGCAGCTTCAGGCAGAGGATTTTCCCGGGAGAGAAGACGCTGCAACCGAAGCTGCTGAAGGAAAAGCTTCAGAGTTTGTTGGATCGTCGGAGTAAAAAGCCTGAGGCTCTTGGTGATGCAGCTCGGCTCCTGTCGTTGATAGTGATCGGCACTGTCTTCTTCTCCACTTCCTCTGCCACAATCTAATGGAAATGGTTGGATTATGTGGAAGATTTGGACACGATGCAGAGCTACAACTGGGGCGAGGCAATTATGAAAGCCCTTTGCGACTCGGCAGCCCAGAACAAGGGAAACCTTCAGAAAACACAAGGCTGCACAATACTGCTTATGGTATGTGCTTCTTTGGTTGTTCTTCACCTTCGTGTCACTGTACTTTTACTTGCTCTTTTTTATTTTTCATTCCTTGATATTATTTAACTTGAGTTTTTTTCTGGAATCAAAATAAAATAAAAAATGTGCAGTACTGGCTTTGTGAGCACACGAAGCTGGCGAAAAAGCTGGACAACGATCACCTCCCCAGGGTTCTGAAATGGCATCTCCCTGATATTATGAATGTGACCAAGGAGAGTCTGAGGGGCCTTGCGGACGAGGAGGTATATATCTTCTTTCTTCTTCTTCTTCTTCTTCTTCTTCTTCTTCTTCTTCTTCTTCTTCTTCTTCTTCTTCTTCTTCTTCTTCTTCTTCTTCGTTTAAGTTTGTTTTTGTGTGCCAGTCAGTGTGTTAACATGCTTCTCAGTGTATTCACATGTCAGTCAGTGTATTCACATGGCACTCAGTGTGATTACATGGCACTCAGTGTATTTGCATGCTTCTCAGTGTATTCACATGCAACTCAGTGTCTTTACATGACACTCAGTGTGATTACATGGCACTCAGTGTGTTTTTTATCCACTCAGTGTGTTTACTTGATGATGTGTATTTTTGAGTTCTAATGCGTGCTGTCCGTGTCTAACAGGTGGATGCTCGTGCTCTGAAGCACAGCAAGACGGTGGCGGAGACCCAGGCGTACAGGGGCCACCTTTCTTATAAAGCAATCGTGAACACTCCGCATGCGGCAGAGAGCGAGGACGAAGAGCAGTCTGAGGAGCTGCCTTCTGGAGAGGAGAGTGACGATGACGAGCATCCGGGCTCTGATTCGTCGAACGAGGAGGAAGAGGAACGAAAAGGAAAAGGCCCGGAGGGCGGGCCTTCTGATGGAGAAAACCAGTCATCCGATGGGGAAGACGAGGACAGTTCTTCCGGGGGGCATCCGATGGAGATGACCTGCATAGTCCCGGAGCCGGAGGAGGAGGGTGGGCCTTCCGAACAGCAGCCCGATGAGGAACGCCCTGCTGTTTCTGCTGCTGAAGCCGAGAAGTTGCTCAACAACCTCCTGTCGGAGAATCAAGATCTCTCCGACACTGTGAGGGATCTCCAATCCAAGCTCGAGAGCACGACTTCTCAGCCGAACGATCTGACAAGTGCTAACGTCGAGCTGGAAGGTGAAAACCAGCGTCTGAAGAGCGAGCTTTCGGAGCAGCTTGCGAAGATCGACGCGCAGACGGAGGTCCCCGGGGCAGCAGGCGAGGCAGGTGGAAGCTCCGAGGAGGAGGAGGAGTTGAAAATTCTGAGGGCGCGAGTGAAAGAGCTCGAGGAAGAATTGATCAAGAAGGCGAATGATCAGAATCATCCGGTGACCGAGGACCCCGGGGCGGGCGAGGCTCGATGCTCCGGTGAGGAGGAAGTGCGACTTCTGAGGGCTAGAGTGAAAGAGCTCGAGGATGAAGTGAATATTTTGAAGAATGCCTTGGCTGACCTTCAGATGTCGTCGGTCATGAACGACTACGAAAAAGGCCAGCTCGAGACTCTGGAGGCGGACATGAAAGCACAAGAAACCGTCCACAGATCCCAGATCGAGGCTCTGCAGAACATCGTCAAGACACGGGAAGATGAAATCTTGAGTCTCCAGGCTGAGTTGTGCGTCTACGAGATTGACGGCAACAAGGATGATGAAGAAGAAGAAGGAAGCCCATTGAGACCAGAAGCCGAGAAAATAGAGTCTTCGACCAAGGCGAAGACCAGGTCTATGGTGCGACTGGTCAAGGGCAGGAAAAGGAAGTCAGCCAACGGCGATGACGATGATTTTCAGTACGATCCCCCTGCCCCTGCCGCCAAGAAAAAGGCGATCAAGAAGGGTAAAAAGGTGGAGGCAAGCCAGAAACCGATCCGTGCTGATTTCAATGATGCACATGTCAAGTTCTTGGTCGACGTGAACAAGAACTTTGACCTGAACTGAAAATTCGAATTGGAGCCGAAAGTCCTCGACAAAATCATGGACCACAGCAGCAACAAAAACATGTAAGTGAAGTTTCTTTTATTTCGCATTCTGTCTTTGTTTCTTTATTTCTTTTCTTTCTTTTTGATAAGAGTGTGCTTTGTTTTACTTTTGACCAATCAGGTTCACAATGAGGTACTTTCCCAAGATATCCACGGCTGTGACGGTGACTGACGTGACTGAGATAATGAGATGCACCTTCATCAGCAATCACGTGGTCGACGCCTTTGCTGAGTCGCTGAATCGAGCTTACAACAAGAAGTTGGAGGCTCTGATACTTCCTGGGCACTGTTGGGTGAGTTTTTTGTTTTTTTTTTTCCTTTTGAATTCAGTCAGTGTTTTTACGTGTTAGTCAGTGTGTTAGGGCTGTTCAGTGCCATTATATGTGTTGTTCAGTGTATACGTGTTAATGGTGGTTGATCAGTGCTGTTAGGGCTGTTCAGTGTTAATGATGGTTAATCAGTGCTTATCATGTTCAGTCAGTGCTTTTATGTGTTAGTCAGTGTCTTTCATGTCATGTTCATTGTCTTATACTCTGTTTTTTTTCTCGCAGACCTCCATTGTCTTGGGAACTCTTGACTACGACAAGT
Source organism: Euphrasia confusa (assembly GCA_954870475.1). Classification (NCBI taxonomy): domain Eukaryota; kingdom Viridiplantae; phylum Streptophyta; class Magnoliopsida; order Lamiales; family Orobanchaceae; genus Euphrasia; species Euphrasia confusa. The sequence goes on along the minus strand of OX940970.1, from coordinate 27,385,507 downwards.
TGTATGAAAAAATCACAGAAATGATTCCATGCGTGCGGGAAGGGATTATAATGTTCCCGATGATGTCACCTGGGATGAGAAAGAATACAGCTCCCAACCATTGGACGCTGCTCGTCTGCGACTTCGTCCAACGGAAATGGCGATTCTACAACTTGAGTCAACCCAGGGGGTCGAAATCGAAGGACCATTACATGGCGAATGCAACGGAATTGGTACGTGTACTGTTTTTTTAGTCGATATTTAAAAATGTGGGTTCCCTTTTTAATGATAACTGATAAACTGTTTGTTTCGTACGTTTCAGAAGGAAAAGGTAGAAACCAACGTGGACCAAAGGCTTGAGAAAGCGGGGAAGTCTGGTTTCCCGATACATGAAATCGAGGCCGTGAAGCCTCTCCCACAGCAAGCACCATCTCTGTAAGTATCTCAGTGCATAATTAAACTCATTCAGTGTTTATGTGTTTCATTTTATGCACTCAGTGTTATATTTATGCATTCAGTGTCAGTGTTTCTTTTTAACTTTAACTACTCTGCGTCTGTGTGTGTGTCCAGAAATGAATGTGCTTTGTACGTATGCTACTACATGGAGAAGATTCTGAAGAAAGAGGCAATTCCGGACAAGGTCAGGACGGAAGAGTTCCAAGTATTCAAGGCTCACGTGATACGAACCATCCTGACCATGAAGGAAAAGTAGTGATTGTGGGCTGTGCGTTTTTGCATTTAGTTTCTGTTTTAAAGAAAAAAAAACAAGAAGTGTTTTTTCTGCTGTAAATGTATGAACACGAATTATGATTGTGTTTGGATTTAGTTTCTGTAAAAAAAAATGTTTTTTCTTCATATTTCCATGTAATTGGTGGGATTCAGTGTTAATATTGTCTGTTCAGTGTTAGCAGTGTTTATTCTGTGTTTCATTTCATGCACTCAGTGTTAATCTTGTCCACTCAGTGTCAGCAGTGTGGAACTTATTGAATTGCAACATTTAAAAAACAACAACCAAATGCAAAAATTACAACACAAGAACAATTTAAAAACACTCTAATAAGAGCATAACTGAACAAGAAACAAATCACATAATGTTAAAATCCTGTGTTTCTTTAATAAATGACAGTCAGTCAGTGTGTTTATGAGCCAAACAGTGTGTCACTGACAGTCAGTGTCTTTTCACCCCATTCAGTGTCACTGATCACAGAAATCATGTCGAGAAAAAAAACACAACAAAAATCCAATAAGAAAAAGCCTACTAACTAGGGTGCATCTGCTCTACTAACTACTGTATAGGCTCCGTGCACGTTTGCTTGTTGTGATTGCCGACACGTCCGCACCTCCCACACTTCATGGCTCTCGGGATGTGCTCACCCCTGAACGGAATCCTCTTCTTCTTAGGTCTTCCAGGAGGCCTCTTCGATGTTGGCGGCTCGATCAGGACGTTCTCTGGTACGTTCGAAGGTTGATCAAACATGGAAACCGGCTGAAGGGGATCGGCATAAGACCTGACGTAGCTCTCTGCATGGTAAAACTTGTCCACGAACGAGGCCATCGGCTTCCCGGACCGCAGAATGCACGCAGCTGCGTGGGAACACGGAACCCCTGTAATCTGCCACTGACAGCAGGTGCACGTCTGATCCGCAATATTGACCACGACGGACGGAACGCACTGCATTTCGAAAACCGTTTCGGACGACCCCACAACCACCCATTTCCTGCCTTCGTTGACGGCTTTACTCAGCGTCTTCTCGACGGACGGGCAGAAATCCGAAGTCCATCCCCTGCTCCTGGCCCCCCTGTCTGGTTCAGTGTTAAACAAGGCCATTCAGTGTTTGAAAAAGGGCCAACAGCGTTAAAAAAGGGCCATCAGTGTTAAACAATGCCAGTCAGTGTTTGAACAAGGGCCAACATTGTTAAAAAAGGGCCATCAGTGTTAAACAAGGCCAGTCAGTGTTTGAACAAGGGGCAACAGTGTTAAAAAAGGGCCATCAGTGTTTGAGATGTGTATTTTTTTTTTCATACCGTGGAAAAAGGTCATCACCTTCAGCCTGATGTTGTTGACCAACGCTGTGATAGGAAGATGTCTGTTTCGCACGTTTTTGTGCGATGTTTTCTATTGTTTTGTGTGACTTTCGTGTAGTGTTTTTGTGCTTATATTCATCCTATTAATGTGATTATGTGTTTATGTTGTCATGGTTTTGGTTTGGTAGAGTTTGGACGAGAATCGAGCGAAAACGAGAAGAAATACACAAAGAGGTCCATGTTGATTCCAGCTTTGCGCAGTCGTAGGAGAATCGTCATCCCCGACAATTCAGCCGTTGGATCGTCCCCAAATTTCTACAGCATGTAGAAGACTTCTAGAGCTACAATTTCAACGGTCACTTTGGTGAGATGAGATCCGAGGACGAAGATAAGAGCCACAGAAGTCGGAGTAAGAAACCAGATTTTTAAAGGAGTGAAATCGTGAAAACGTCGGACGACAACACTTTTCCGTCGGCCGACACCCAGCTGTCGGACGACACCCGAAGTTGTCGGACGACAAAATCACCGCGAGCGACGCGATATGAGCTGCAGCGACGTGTGGGTCAGTGCACTTAGCCTGCGAGCGATGCGGATTTACCGCGAGCGACGCGCACTGCGCGGCTTCGGGAAAAATGTCTTTGCGGCTTCGTTAACCGTTGGATTGACCTGAAATTTTAACAGGATGTTCCCAACTTCTATATCTACAATATCAACGGTTGGATCGGCGATATGATGAGCGAGCAAGTTCCAGTTACTCCAAGAACGCATCAGCACTTCTCTTGGGCGAAAATTGAGAAGGAATAAAGTCTTGACTTATGTTTGACTTGTTTTAAGGGCTTTTTGGTATTTTTGGTTAGTCTTGTGGATAAACTATAAATAGTTGTTTGTAGCTTGGAGAGAGTAGACCCCCAATTGAACTAACTTTCATTCCTCACTTTACACATTACATTTCTAGCTTTCTCCTCAAGCAATCCAATTTCCATTTCATGTTCTTCAATTCCTCAACACAAATTCACGATCTAAATTCCGTACGTCGAGAATTCGATTAAATCTCGTTCACGAACGATATTCCCCTCATCGAGCTCGACGTTTTGATCGGAGCGGTTTCTCCGGGTGACAAGTTGAAGTCCGACCTCGATTTCGGAAGCTCGGCTCGATCGTCTTCTTCATCCATCGATTCCATCGTCCTCGTGGTGAGATTCTCTTCGTTTTCCTCTCGATTATGGTTTACTCGATTGTGGATTGTGAATTTGAGTGCTTGATCATGACTAGCTAAATCTTTTGTAAGGGTGTTTGATGAAATTCCTCAATGAATTAGAGTTGATTTCTTAAGTAACTTGATTTCTAGTAATTGGATAATTACACCTCTCGATTTGTGGTCTCGTGTCGAACAACCTCGGGTATATCGCTAGTGGATCATACGGTCGATGTGTGAGTGATCTTTGGTGAGGGAGAACGTGACAACACCGTGATCCTAGTCCGATTATTAGTTAATTGAGAGTTTTATAAATCTCGTCAACTCTAGTTCGTTAGGAAAAGTAATTGTTACACCCTTGCTTCCAAACTCATTTGTTACACTTGCTTTTTTAATTACTCGTTTTAAATACTCGTACTAGTTGATAATCAAACACTCAATTGCAACCCCCCCTTAGATGATAATGATTTTCTTTCCCGTTTTCGAAACTCGTACTTAGCATATACAAAGTAAAGTTCACGTGCCGATAGTATTGTTCCACGAGAGACCGACTAGGGGGATTTACACTCGTAAATCTTTCGGATTTTATAAATAACTTTTGAGCAATCAAAATGGCGCCGTTGCCGGGGAGCAATTTAGGCGACGTGAATTGAATTTTGTGTTAGTTAAGTTCTTGTTTCTTTGTTTATTTTTGTTTGGTTTATTTTTGTCATTTCTCGTGTTATCGTTGTATTTTACACTCGGTGCGTGTAATCCCTTTATTTGAGTGTGGTGTATGCAAGGTTGAAGACGTTCTCTCTTTCATACTTCCATCTCTCCTACAACGATCGAGTTGATCACATGGCTAGACGCAACGATAACCGAGCTTATTCTATTCATGATTATGATTGTTGGAATAGGTGACCGGCGAGCCAACGGTTGGCCGAGCGGTTAACCGTATTCCGTTATATAACGGTTTATTTCGTTAATTAATGAAACCTTTATTAATGGCATATACTATATCTGCTCCCAATGTTGAATCATAGATATAGTCCTGTACGGTTACACATGTTGTATGAATTCGGTTTTGTGGAAACCGAGAGATAATTCTATTAACGCAACGTAACTGGTCAAACTCAGTTCCTAGTCGATGGGTTACGCCAATAACAAGGATACCCGGCCTTTCCCCCTTGAGACTAGCACTTAGTGTATGTGGGCTAATCTCGAGCCTCGGTGTTGGGACATCGACATACTTGAGTGGGTGCTCACTGTTGATGAGTTCACTGAACCCCCTCTCCCTGGAATCTCTAAGTGGTTATCACTGATCGAGTAGAGAATTCCATAATATAGTTGTACACAATTAATCCTTAAGACCCAGACATCACCGTGACTTCATCAGAGGACTAGCTGTATCGTGACATGTCTCTGATTCCCTGGAAAGGGAGTAAGTCGAAAAAGGAGACAATGTTCGTGCAGTTCGAAATCTGATGTGAAGTCTGTGCATGGTAGTAAGGGATCTGATCGCTTGATATAGATCATGGATGTCCTGTGTGTTCTGATGGTTCGTAGTCCCGGAATCTCTGGCCAGAGTTGAATAGTGAGGTGATTAGAGAAATGTGTTTCTCTGAATCAATCACGAATGGATTTTACGAAACCTAGAACGTACGCACAGTTATCAAACTCAACAAGAGATCTCGATTAACCAATATCTCTAGTTTGATCGGGACATATGTATCGGAGGGATCGTACTGTACGTTAACTATATTACAAGGTTCTTGCAGGCACTTCATTTGTATCTAGGGAATTAGTGAAGCGTGGCTGCTAGACGCTCGTCACTGATTCGTTGGGCACCGACTTGTTCGGAGATTAAATAATATGATTATTAATCTAAAACTCTTGGGAGTAGTTGAAATAAGAACAATATGTTGTTCGAATCACAATATGTTGTGAGCCCACGGCTAGTTATACACCTGAACCATTGAGGGTCACATTCTCGTGTAAACCGATCCTTGAATACGATCATGTATTAATTAACTGTTAATTAAGTACATATAGTCGGAGGTCAATATGATTGAATCCGAGATTCATAATTGTGATTATGAGTTGGAAATAATACTGAGCTAAAGAAAACGGACACGATGGTGTACACTTTCTATTTTGGGAAATTTCCCGATTTAGCAGTACCCCTGAAATGGGCTTTCCGATTTTGTGAAATTGGAAAATTTTATTTTTATCTCATATTGATGAGAAAATTAAAACGAGAAAGAAAATATAATCGTTATATTTTTCGGAGATGAAATTGATTGTCAATTTTGGAGAAACGTAATGACGGCTAATGTATTGGGCCGGCTAGGGTTAATGGATCCGATCCATTAGGGTTTGAGCCCAACAAGCTCCTTTCTTCACCTATAAAAGGAGCTCCATAGGCATGAGAATAAACACACCAAAGTGAAGAGCTCAAAACCCTAGCCTCACTTTCTCTCCTCTCCTCTCTCCCTCTCGTCCGCCCCCTCGGCTCCTCCCTCGGAGGACCGCCGACAACCGGAGCCGCCGCCGCCGCCTAGTGCCGCCGCCGGCAGCCGCCTCCCCTCGCCGGAATCCGATTCCAGCACCGTTTTTCCTGCCCGTTTTTCCCGTCGTATTCTCCCTTACGTGTTTCTAGTGCAATACGTAAGTTGGATTACCTATACGAGGTGAAACCTGATTAGACGAGAGACGCCGAAGGAACGCCCGAGTCGCGCCCGTGCGCTCCAGCCGTGACACACGAGTCCAGCCGAGAGCCCCGCCACTCGCCCTGCTATCCCCGCACACGACCCGTGCCGTCCCTGCGTCGCATCCGCGCGACTTCCGACGAACCTCGTTTCGTCCGAAGAATCCCTGAGGTACTCACGATTAAATTTAGATTTAATTGTTTGCGTTAAATGTTTGCGCTATGTACTGTTAATGTTTGCGCTATGGGATTTTTAATTGATAAAGAAAAATTAATTTTGATTAATTTAAATGTCAATTAAATTCAAATTGATTCGAATTAAATAATATGATTATCTTAATTGTCAATTTTACGCAAACTGATTATGTGGTGTTTACGTAATTAATTGTATATGTGTAATTAATTAATTTGATTAAATTAATTGCACAATTCAAGTTGATTAGAATTAAATAATATGATTATGTTAATTGTCAATCTGATACAAATTAATTATGTACGGATGTTTACATAAACTCAAGTTGATTAGAATTAAATAATAGGATTATGTTAATTGTCAATTTGACGCAAATTAATTATGTCTGTATGTTTACGTAATTAATTGTAATATATTAATATGATTAATATAATTGCGCTATAAGTAATATATTAATATGATTAATATAATTGCGCTGGAAGTAATTAATTTATATGATAAATTTAATTGCGCTAAATTTAATTTATGTAGTATGGGATGCATGAATTAAATATTTAATTATTTGATAATTAAATTAAATGGTGAATTATTGATTCTAATAGATTTGAATTAAATCAATTAATGCATGTAATATTGAAAATATGATTTTCAATAAAATAAAATAAATATAATGTAAAATGTTAAAATAAATATAATGTAAAATGTTTACATTAATGAAAAACGGTTTTTCATAAAATTTTTGTTTTCCGCTGCGTATACATGCACGATCCCCAACAGTGGTATCAGAGCGTAGGTTCTGAAATTGATTAATTGTCTATGAATATAATCGCCTTAAACATGCTGTTTGTTGAATTGATTGATTTAATGTTGTTTAATTGGGACTTAGTTGTTTCTATTAAGATATTTATTTTTATCTAATAGATTGAAACAATGCCTAATTTGTTATCAAGTAACAATTCAATGTCGAACATGAATGCACCTCGGGGAGTGATTCATCTAGACTTGTTTTTGTTAAAACAAATTAGAGACATCGAGCCATTTGATGGCATGATTCGATGGTCTGCTCGGCTCCCCCATTTATGGGAGATAGGGTCGCTCGCATGATGAATCGCTGGTTAGAAACCTCGAGTTTCACTTACGAGACATCACGTTTTGATTATTAAGATATTAATAAATTGAAATAGAAAGGAAGTATCAATATTTAATTTAGTGAAATTATTTATTGACCAATTAAATAATTGATTTAAATATTCGATCAACAAGGTGATAGATTAATTATTTGATTTAATTGTTAAATCAAGTTAATTAATAGAGCACCGTTTAATTTGCATACCTCGTTTTAATTGTGATTAAATGTTATGTGAATTATGTGAGATATATATATTGTGATATATGTTATGATCGTATGTGCTCGTTAGGATGACCTATAGAGGACATAGTTGTTAAGAATCAACAATCGATCACTCACTTCATTCTCTCCTGAGAATGTATAACGATTATTCTGATGAGATAACAAACCTATACTCCTCCATTCTCTCCCGAGAATGTATATCAAGCCTTAAAGGAGAACCGATGTGTCGTTCTTTCTCCTTTCCTTCTACCGACAATAAATTATGTGAAAGCCACTTACAAGTAGTATGGTATGCCGTGTTAGCGGGGAGTACTGCTTGTGAGTTAAGCTGTAATTTATTGACATAAGATGGAGAGGTGTTAGCTACGATTCTTTTAAATATGTGTGGTCGGATAGATTAACTATGGGCTTACACATGTTTATTGGAGTCCAACTTTCACTTCTCACATCGGTAGGTCGGTCTTGACACATGGTTGACTTTGAAGGGTACGATTAACGTAGTTCATTGTCATGGTGAGGAAAAGTAATCTTTAGGGTCACATAGAGATGTGATTGAAAATGTTTCTACCTTTAGGTGAATGTAATCGGGCTAGATTAACTACGGGTTATATTCACGCTATTGGACCTAAAGCCCAACTAAGGAAAAATAAGTTTTCCCGTCTGTCTGCTAGAGGATAGCGGAATTCGAAAAATTTAGTGGGAGGCAATTAAATGATAAAGACCATACATTTAATTGTAATCATTAATAACGAATTATCTCAATGTTAATCTTCTTAATATTTCTCAGTAATATTCTCTAAGATATCCCGTAACATCGATACTCGACCAATCCAAACTCACTGGCCCAAACCATTTGAATTGGAATCTCAATCTTGTGATTTAAAATGATGAGTGCCTCTATGTACTTGAGAATAGATTATTTGATAATCTCACTCAACCTTTGACTGCTGAGGAATGCCACTTATGAGAAGTGGATTTCTAGTTCTTATGAATCGTTCATTATGAACTACAACATGAACAAAGCTCGATCCTTCAATGGATAAGTTGTTCAAGATGTTGATCAAAGAGTCAACCATCAATACGAGAAATTTGTTCTCATTATTGCTTCTTCATGAAAGAAGTGTTCTTCTTGAAGAAAATGACGAAAATGGTTTCCGGTCTAAGTGTAAAGATGGATAAAGGTGATACTAGAAGGGCGACTAAGAACAAGGTCAACAAATGAGTTTATGACGCTTGCCATCGTTGTGTGAATAAAGGCCATAGGGCCATAACTGCTAAAATACCTTAGGCAGAAACGTTCTGACAAAGGTTCGTATTGGGTTATAGTTATTCTATTGTTTTGAACAATTGATTATTTGATTCGTCTAAATTTAGAAACCTGCTGTTAATAGAAATGTTCTATTATTAGATCTTACTTCTATATTTGATATAGAAGGTAAAGGTTTTAATTTTGTTTTGGAAATCCGATTTCCTTTATACAAAAGAAAGCAAATATGATTTGCTAAAGACGATAAACAAATAAACAAGAATGAACTAAACCCAAATATCAGCAATTGATAGAAGTCAAATCCCCGCACAACTTTAGCACGCTAGTTGAGTGTGTTGAAGATCTATTGGATTTGATCCAAACGGAGATGTGTGATCCACTAATGTGTTACTGGTGGGGGTGGTTTTCAACTACCAAATGTACTTATGAAGTACACGTCTCTAATTTTGAAGTGTTCAATAATTTTAGACATCAAAGTAGGAAACCAACTTGGTTGCTATATTACGATATGATCGTGGTAATAAATATTTAAGCACCAAGCTTATTGACTATCTAAAAGAGAATACGATTCTCTGGCAATGGACTCCGTCTGGAACTCCTTAATTGTATTAAGTGTCCTAATGTTGGAATCAAACTTTGTTGGACATTGTTCGATCCACAAAGGGGTTCACCAAATTGTCGACGAAACTGTAAAAGTCCTGCACTTTTGACAGTCGTCCAATTGCTGAAGAGTGTTACCACCAAAGCAGTTAAAACCACACCATATGAACTAGGGCACTCCCGTATCCTGCTTACGTGAAGCGGCTAGTGGGAGATAAGTTGGATAGTAGATTCGGCTTATGCCATTTTGTGGGGTATCCTGAACATTCACAAGGATACCTGTTCTACTATATTTCTAAAACAAAATGTTTGTTTAAAGAAATGTTGCCTTCTTAGAGAAGAAGTTTCTATTCGATAGAAAAGGCAATATAGTAAATCTCGAAATAGTTCGAGAATATGAACCACACTATGAAGTTCAAACACAAGTACTTAGAGATGAACCAATTCAACAAACCACTAATATACCTCTTCATCTATCGGTTCGTAAATCCGAAAATGTTCGGAAGGTACCTGGTAGACGGTTCCATCTTGATAATGATCAAGATAAAGTTGACGATGGATATGATCCAATAAACTTCAACTGATTCGTATTGGATACGAATATGGGACATTGGCTTATTGCCATGAAATTCATAATGGACTGTATGTACTCCAACAAGGTTTGACCTTGGTAGATCCACCAAAGGGAATCGTTCCCAAAGGCTGCATTTTGATCTATTAATTATGACGTGAGAGTATATATATAAAGGTGTGACCTTTAAAGCAAGGATGATGGCGAAAGAAGTTACTCAAAGACAATGTGTTGTTTTTGAGGTAATCTTTCCATCAGTCGCTATGCTTAAGTCCATTACAATTTTGCTGGCCATTTCTGCATAGTACGACTATGAGATATGGAAAATAGATATGAGGTCTACTTTCCTTGAATGTGATATTATGGAAGAGTTGTAGCGCAGCCGGAAGGCTTCATATTTTTTGGAAAGGAGTAAAAGGTTTGCATACTCCAGCGATCCATTTATGGATTGAAACGAGCATCCCTAAAATGGAATATGTGTTTTAAATACAATAGTCAAAGCGTTGACTTGGTATAAAACTTGAAGGTACCTTGTATTCAAGAAGGTTAGTGGGAGCGTAGTGAAATTTAAGTGTTGTACGTTGATGACATACTAATCATAGGCATGATTGAGTGATGTTGCAGTCAACGAAAGCACGATTATCCACACGTTTCTCGAATAAAGGATTTGAGGAGAGGCATCTTACGTATTGTGATACGTCACTATAGATATAGATCTAGAAGGATGTAAAATCTTCTCAATCCTTGTACATAGAAACTGTTTCTGAAATGGTTTAGCATGGAAGAATCCTGAAGAGATTTTTGCCAATGTCCCATGGGGTTCATCTCTCGTAATTCGTGTGACTGTAATGTTGATGGAATTCGAGGAGATGAAATGGACAACACATATATCTCCGCACTAGGGAGCATTATGTATGACATGCTGTGTACTAGACGTGATATTATAAATGTTGTGAGTGTCACAAGTGAATATCAGTCGAACCCAAGACCGGCTTATTTGAAGTCGTGAAGGACGAAATCCTTGAGCACTAGCAATCAAAAGCATTAAGGAATTGTTCTTAGTCTATGGGAGGTCCGAGTTGAATTTAGAGGTACTTACGAACTCTAGTTTTCAACCGGATGTGGATGACTAAAATTCGATATCAGGATTCATATTCGAGCTTAGAGGTGGTGTCGTATGCTGGAATGGTTCCTGCAACGACTAATGATTCTACCACGAGAACCTGAATATGTTGCAGCATCTAAAGCTGTAAAAGAGACTGTTTTGGACACGGAACTTTATCCAAATGTTGGTTATAGTTCCGGACGCAAATAATCAAGTAACTTGTACTGTGATTATACGGTGTCCTGTAGCGAATGCTAAGGAACCGAGATCTCATCAGAAGTCCAAACATGTACTAGAGATAATATCATGTGATCTAAGAGATCAATGACAGAGGTGACGTCTGAGTCGAGAGTGTCACTTCGGAAGATAACTTTGTAGATCCCTGTACCAGGCCTTTATCTGAATATGTCTGCGAGAAACATCTAGAGTCGATGGGACTAAGATTCATGGATAGTTGGCTCTAGGTCAAGTGGGAGATTGTTGGAATAGGTGACCGGCGAGCCAACGGTTGGCCGAGCGGTTAACCGTATTCCGTTATATAACGGTTTATTTCGTTAATTAATGAAACCTTTATTAATGGCATATACTATATCTGCTCCCAATGTTGAATCATAGATATAGTCCTGTACGGTTACACATGTTGTATGAATTCGGTTTTGTGGAAACCGAGAGATAATTCTATTAACGCAACGTAACTGGTCAAACTCAGTTCCTAGTCGATGGGTTACGCCAATAACAAGGATACCCGGCCTTTCCCCCTTGAGACTAGCACTTAGTGTATGTGGGCTAATCTCGAGCCTCGGTGTTGGGACATCGACATACTTGAGTGGGTGCTCACTGTTGATGAGTTCACTGAACCCCCTCTCCCTGGAATCTCTAAGTGGTTATCACTGATCGAGTAGAGAATTCCATAATATAGTTGTACACAATTAATCCTTAAGACCCAGACATCACCGTGACTTCATCAGAGGACTAGCTGTATCGTGACATGTCTCTGATTCCCTGGAAAGGGAGTAAGTCGAAAAAGGAGACAATGTTCGTGCAGTTCGAAATCTGATGTGAAGTCTGTGCATGGTAGTAGGGGATCTGATCGCTTGATATAGATCATGGATGTCCTGTGTGTTCTGATGGTTCGTAGTCCCGGAATCTCTGGCCAGAGTTGAATAGTGAGGTGATTAGAGAAATGTGTTTCTCTGAATCAATCACGAATGGATTTTACGAAACCTAGAACGTACGCACAGTTATCAAACTCAACAAGAGATCTCGATTAACCAATATCTCTAGTTTGATCGGGACATATGTATCGGAGGGATCGTACTGTACGTTAACTATATTACAAGGTTCTTGCAGGCACTTCATTTGTATCTAGGGAATTAGTGAAGCGTGGCTGCTAGACGCTCGTCACTGATTCGTTGGGCACCGACTTGTTCGGAGATTAAATAATATGATTATTAATCTAAAACTCTTGGGAGTAGTTGAAATAAGAACAATATGTTGTTCGAATCACAATATGTTGTGAGCCCACGGCTAGTTATACACCTGAACCATTGAGGGTCACATTCTCGTGTAAACCGATCCTTGAATACGATCATGTATTAATTAACTGTTAATTAAGTACATATAGTCGGAGGTCAATATGATTGAATCCGAGATTCATAATTGTGATTATGAGTTGGAAATAATACTGAGCTAAAGAAAATGGACACGATGGTGTACACTTTCTATTTTGGGAAATTTCCCGATTTAGCAGTACCCCTGAAATGGGCTTTCCGATTTTGTGAAATTGGAAAATTTTATTTTTATCTCATATTGATGAGAAAATTAAAACGAGAAAGAAAATATAATCGTTATATTTTTCGGAGATGAAATTGATTGTCAATTTTGGAGAAACGTAATGACGGCTAATGTATTGGGCCGGCTAGGGTTAATGGATCCAATCCATTAGGGTTTGAGCCCAACAAGCTCCTTTCTTCACCTATAAAAGGAGCTCCATAGGCATGAGAATAAACACACCAAAGTGAAGAGCTCAAAACCCTAGCCTCACTTTCTCTCCTCTCCTCTCTCCCTCTCGTCCGCCCCCTCGGCTCCTCCCTCGGAGGACCGCCGACAACCGGAGCCGCCGCCGCCGCCTAGTGCCGCCGCCGGCAGCCGCCTCCCCTCGCCGGAATCCGATTCCGGCACCGTTTTTCCGGCCCGTTTTTCCCGTCGTATTCTCCCTTACGTGTTTCTAGTGCAATACGTAAGTTGGATTACCTATACGAGGTGAAACCTGATTAGACGAGAGACGCCGAAGGAACGCCCGAGTCGCGCCCGTGCGCTCCAGCCGTGACACACGAGTCCAGCCGAGAGCCCCGCCACTCGCCCTGCTCTCCCCGCACACGACCCGTGCCGTCCCTGCGTCGCATCCGCGCGACTTCCGACGAACCTCGTTTCGTCCGAAGAATCCCTGAGGTACTCACGATTAAATTTAGATTTAATTGTTTGCGTTAAATGTTTGCGCTATGTACTGTTAATGTTTGCGCTATGGGATTTTTAATTGATAAAGAAAAATTAATTTTGATTAATTTAAATGTCAATTAAATTCAAATTGATTCGAATTAAATAATATGATTATCTTAATTGTCAATTTTACGCAAACTGATTATGTGCGTAATTAATTGTATATGTGTAATTAATTAATTTGATTAAATTAATTGCACAATTCAAGTTGATTAGAATTAAATAATATGATTATGTTAATTGTCAATCTGATGCAAATTAATTATGTACGGATGTTTACATAAATTCAAGTTGATTAGAATTAAATAATAGGATTATGTTAATTGTCAATTTGACGCAAATTAATTATGTCTGTATGTTTACGTAATTAATTGTAATATATTAATATGATTAATATAATTGCGCTATAAGTAATATATTAATATGATTAATATAATTGCGCTGGAAGTAATTAATTTATATGATAAATTTAATTGCGCTAAATTTAATTTATGTAGTATGGGATGCATGAATTAAATATTTAATTATTTGATAATTAAATTAAATGGTGAATTATTGATTCTAATAGATTTGAATTAAATCAATATGCATGTAATATTGAAAATATGATTTTCAATAAAATAAAATAAATATAATGTAAAATGTTTACATTAATGAAAAACGGTTTTTCATAAAATTTTTGTTTTCCGCTGCGTATACATGCACGATCCCCAACAATGATTACCCATCCGAGAGGGGTAGTTCTTCTTCAAGTAATCGGTACAATCAACGGGTCCATGAGCCCTATTGCCGACCTCGTCAAACCGATGCTAAATATGAAGACGACCGAGATTATTCACCTCCTCGCCACCGGAAACATCAAAGGTATCGAGATCGCGATTATTCTTATGCCGAGAGAGAGTCCATGTCCCCACCTCCTCGGGATTGTTGTCGAGAAAGAGAGAAATCACTAGATCAAAACCGTGGACACTACCGTATGAATAATGTTGGGAGTGGAAGAGCGTATCATCATCAACCTTCATTGAGACAAGATACCAAACGAAGGTCAATAGGAGATTTCTCCAAACCACATCTCCATTTGTCGGGGAGTCGCTACGATGATAAAGAACCGTATGAGAGACACCATTCCAACTCTTCTAGCGAAAGTCGTAAGCCGAGGGCCCGAGAAGAGAAGCTCACATCTCAACATTTGTCTCAATTGCCATCATTTTCCGGGTTGTCGAGTGAGAATGCGATCAAGTTCCTCAAGGACTTTTCTATTGTGGTTGACACCTTCCCATTGGACGGTTTTTCCAAAGATGAGTTGAAGGTTTGGTGCTTTTGCTATTGTATGAGGGATGAAGCTAGGGAGTGGTTCGCGAGTTTGCCATCTTATTCCAAGTCTACATGGGAGGATATTTTTAAGGTATTCATTGATCGATTTATTCAAGAGGCACCACGATCCCCCATGACACTACCTCCCTCTTTGGATTCTTTAATGGATGTGATTGAGGTGGAGCTAGATCACTTGCTCCTTGGAGTTATTCTTGATTATGTGGAAGAGTCCGCATACCATGATTTGATTTCCGATGACGACCTCGACATAGCTTCCTTGGTGATCACTCCACCGATAGAGAAGGTTGATCTAGTAGCCGACGCGAGTAAAGAGACATCAAATGTCCCGACGATCTTTCCTAGCTTACATGTTCCGGGTAAGTCTCTTCTTAAGGCTTCTATCTCTTTGGAATATGACACACCGATGTTCGCTCTCTTAGATAAGGACATGATGTTTTTGGAAGTGGATGAGATTCAAGAGACCATAAATGTGGAGTTTCCTTTGGAGTGTGATGTTGATCTCTTAGACTACAAGGTAGAACCTTATCCGATTGAGTCCATTCTTGAGGATGTAGGTAATGATGAGGAGAAGGTTTTGGAAAAGCATGCTCATTTCGATTTCATGGTTGAGATTTCTAATCCTTCTCCGGTGTCGAATATTCAAGGGAAGAGAAAATCATGGGGTTTCGGTCGGAGAATCTATGGTTTGGAGGACTTGGGAGTTGATATTGGATTCTCCACTCATTATATGCTCCCTCCCTCGTCTATTGAGACTCAAAGGTACGATGATGGTGATCTCGACCCGCCTAAGCCGCCTAATCCGGGTAATAGAGTTATTGACATTATTTGCGGTTTGAGTGAGAGTTTATTAGATTTATTTGAGTTGAGAACCGAGGGTGAATTTGTTGATGGTCGGTTCAGTAATGATTTCTATATTGATGCTCGTGAGCCATTGCCCGAGACGGTATTCCTCCGGAAATATAGTTCGATATTTTTAGAGAGTCCGGTGGATGAGAGACATGACTTTGGGTCGATGGACCCGTTTTCCAATCTATGGCGAGCCTTCACTCATTCCCATTTGGAGGATCGAGTTCCTTCGGTCGAAATGCTCTATCTAAGGAAATATAGCTCGATATTTTTAGCACCCGGGATGGAAGGAGTTTACTATCTACATTTAGATGCAAGTGTGGGGGAGATTGGTATGTCGAGCACTACTATTCGACATCTCACCATACGTGCTCTAGTTCTCCATACTCTCGAGGACCGTGCTCCCTTAGCCGAGTTAGTCTTCTTGAGAAAGTATAGCTCGATATTTTTAGCCTTGACAAGCTATAGCTCGGAGCCATAAACCGAGTGCCACGTGGGGGCATGCCCACGAACGTCGAGCTAAAGACGAAAAACAAGCGCTTCTTGGGAGGCAACCCAAGGCGTTATCCTTTATGTTTGTTCTTCTTTTTGTAGGAGAGTGTGTGGATGCTCTATGACCCGATGGCCAAGCCCTTTGATGTGACGATTCTCTCTTATCGCATATTTCTACCATTCCATGACCGAGCTCCATGATAGGATTGATATTTTGTGTTTGAGGATGGATGCTAGGAGGCCCATGGACTACGAGAGACACCGCACCCCCGAGAATTGAAAATTCGGTGATCTCTAACCCTCTTGCTCTCCTCGTAGTGATTGTGAACTTGTGGTTTGTAGGGATGTTCCCTTGGGATGTTTTACTTTGGGATGTTTACTATTGTGTGTTGTTTTATTTTGAGTTTGTTTTAGGTTGTTGATATTCGTTGTGTGGTTTTGGTTGTTCCCCGGTTTCTTTATATACGTAGAGGTCATGCCCGATTTGTCATTGCATATGCATGTTGATTGTTCGCATGGGGGCATGCTTTATTTCTAAGTGTGGGGGGGAGTCCGAAACCTCGGGAAGTTTGAAACGATCGAAAAATGAAGTTCTTTCCGGCTTAACTAAATTTTTTTTGAGAAAGGTTGGATATTTCAAAGTTGATTGTTGGGTGAGTGAGTAAGTAATTTGGTTGCTTTAAACAAATTCGAATTTTTCAAAAGCCAATTGTGAGGTTTGAGCCTTGATTAACGTCTTTCTTGAGCAATAATTCTAAAATCTCGTTGCTTCTTTGAGACTCATGCTTTCTTGCTCTATAACTTGGTGTGTTTGAGGATATGAGATAACTAGAACTCATGTATTTCGGATTTCAAAGCTCTTTATCATAACATTCATGATCTTGAAAATGATGGGAACTAATCACTTAGGATCAAACAATTTCAAGGAGATTTATTAAACCCCCGAGCCCGTCGTGGGACACCCTAGCTAAACCCTTTGAGACCACGTTATACCCGTTCTTTCATCACCCCCAAGCCGATGTTGGAGTGTGAGTATTTCATTCTATATGTGTGAGAAAGATTCCGTGTTGTGTGATGAGGGTTTCGTACCTCGAGGTGTTTGCTAGTAGCCACCTTTGCGTTGATTGATTCATTATTATGTGGGCATTTAAACCACACGTACTCCCAAATATTGCTCCATGCTATTATTGCCTCTCTATATAAAAAAAAAAGAGAGAGAAAATTGAAGAAATATCCACTATATATGAGAGAGTTCTTATTGAGAGTGAGCATCATTCTATATTCATAAAGCGTGAGTACTCGATTATTATTCCTTGATGACCCGAAAAATGGGTTAAGTGTTTCATTGTATAAAAGTGATCCTTGAGTGTATTTGAGAGTTGAGTGTGGTGATGAGGGTGAGGATAGGAGATATAAGGTTGGGACCACAATGGTCAATGAGTTACTATTCCCAAAAATTTCCCAAATCTCCCCGAGCCTAGCCCCATTACAACCTTGTGTTGATTAGAGTTCCTTGATTCTTGAGATTGATAAACTTGATGAGTGGAGTCTTCCGTGTATGCTTGCCTATGGTTGTTATCATTTGCGCATTTTGGTTATTACATGATGTCTTTCCGTGATTATTCACTCTTTGTTCCCGGTTGTTCTTTATATGCAAGTATCTCTTGATTTGCCTCTATTCGCTTGCATAGCATGTTTTGAGTGGACCCTTGCTTCGAGAGTTATAAGAAACGAGTGCATCCCTTTGTGAGGAAAAAGTCGGTTTGTTGAGGTAACCCGATTGCTTATGAACTCACTTGATATGATCTTGGTCGTGTTTGACTATTTCTCGGTAGTACGTGTATTAATCGATATCCGTAATTAATTTCTAACCCCTTTTGTGGAGAACTTGCCTTGTTTTCGTGTTCTTTGTGTGTTTTTGCTTGCTCGAGGACGAGCAATGGATTAAGTGTGGGGGAGTTGTTTCGCACGTTTCTGTGCGATGTTTTCTATTGTTTTGTGTGACTTTCGTGTAGTGTTTTTGTGCTTATATTCATCCTATTAATGTGATTATGTGTTTATGTTGTCATGATTTTGGTTTGGTAGAGTTTGGACGAGAATCGAGCGAAAACGAGAAGAAATACACAAAGAGGTCCATGTTGATTCCAGCTTTGCGCAGTCGTAGGAGAATCGTCATCCCCGACAATTCAGCCGTTGGATCGTCCCCAAATTTCTACAGCATGTAGAAGACTTCTAGAGCTACAATTTCAACGGTCACTTTGGTGAGATGAGATCCGAGGACGAAGATAAGAGCCACAGAAGTCGGAGTAAGAAACCAGATTTTTAAAGGAGTGAAATCGTGAAAACGTCGGACGACAACACTTTTCCGTCGGCCGACACCCAGCTGTCGGACGACACCCGAAGTTGTCGGACGACAAAATCACCGCGAGCGACGCGATATGAGCTGCAGCGACGTGTGGGTCAGTGCACTTAGCCTGCGAGCGATGCGGATTTACCGCGAGCGACGCGCACTGCGCGGCTTCGGGAAAAATGTCTTTGCGGCTTCGTTAACCGTTGGATTGACCTGAAATTTTAACAGGATGTTCCCAACTTCTATATCTACAATATCAACGGTTGGATCGGCGATATGATGAGCGAGCAAGTTCCAGTTACTCCAAGAACGCATCAGCACTTCTCTTGGGCGAAAATTGAGAAGGAATAAAGTCTTGACTTATGTTTGACTTGTTTTAAGGGCTTTTTGGTATTTTTGGTTAGTTTTGTGGATAAACTATAAATAGTTGTTTGTAGCTTGGAGAGAGTAGACCCCAATTGAACTAACTTTCATTCCTCACTTTACACATTACATTTCTAGCTTTCTCCTCAAGCAATCCAATTTCCATTTCATGTTCTTCAATTCCTCAACACAAATTCACGATCTAAATTCCGTACGTCGAGAATTCGATTAAATCTCGTTCACGAACGATATTCCCCTCATCGAGCTCGACGTTTTGATCGGAGCGGTTTCTCCAGGTGACAAGTTGAAGTCCGACCTCGATTTCGGAAGCTCGACTCGATCGTCTTCTTCATCCATCGATTCCATCGTCCTCGTGGTGAGATTCTCTTCGTTTTCCTCTCGATTATGGCTTACTCGATTGTGGATTGTGAATTTGAGTGCTTGATCATGACTAGCTAAATCTTTTGTAAGGGTGTTTGATGAAATTCCTCAATGAATTAGAGTTGATTTCTTAAGTAACTTGATTTCTAGTAATTGGATAATTACACCTCTCGATTTGTGGTCTCGTGTCGAACAACCTCGGGTATATCGCTAGTGGATCATACGGTCGATGTGTGAGTGATCTTTGGTGAGGGAGAACGTGACAACACCGTGATCCTAGTCCGATTATTAGTTAATTGAGAGTTTTATAAATCTCGTCAACTCTAGTTCGTTAGGAAAAGTAATTGTTACACCCTTGCTTCCAAACTCATTTGTTACACTTGCTTTTTTAATTACTCGTTTTAAATACTCGTACTAGTTGATAATCAAACACTCAATTGCAACCCCCCCTTAGATGATAATGATTTTCTTTCCCGTTTTCGAAACTCGTACTTAGCATATACAAAGTAAAGTTCACGTGCCGATAGTATTGTTCCACGAGAGACCGACTCGGGGGATTTACACTCGTAAATCTTTCGGATTTTATAAATAACTTTTGAGCAATCAATGTCGGGCTTCCATGATCCATTTATTGAACGACTCCGCGACGTTGGACGACATCTCCCCGTATCTCTTACCTGAGAAGTACACGTTGGCCCAATTCTTTGGATCCATGTTCTCGAAAAACACTTTCGCTGTCTGGCCTCCCTCTTCCAACAGCTTTTCCATGCTCAGTTGGTAGGCTTCGACGGTGGTTGCGTACGCACATTTCAGGAAATTCCACACCACGCCGTCTCGTAACATCTTGGTCGCCCATCTGCCTCTGAACTTGTCTTTCAGGTTCAACTTCAAGTGATTGATACAGTAGCCGTGCGGGGACCCTGGGAACACCCTGCTCATCGCCTCGAGCAGCCCGAGATTCCTGTCCGACACGAACGTAACAGTGCGAGAAGGAGATAGGATGTGCTTCAGGTTGTCCAAAAACCACTTCCAGTTAGCATAGTTCTCGGAATCGACAACGCCGTAAGCCAATGGGTACAACCCTGCATCCACGAGGACACGAACAAGAAGAAAAAAAAACACTTCAGTCAGTGTGAATAACACTCATTCAGTGCTGAAAATACATATTCAGTGCTGCAAGCAACACGTGTCAGTTTCAGTGTGCATTTCAGATCAGTCAGTGTTAAAAAGAGGGATTCAGTGCTCAAAAATGTACCACACATACCTCCATCGCCGTCCTTGCCCGTAGCAGCGAGAAAATGGCCCTTGAACCTTCCCTTCAGAAACGTGCCGTCCAGAAACAGCAAAGGGCGACAGTGGTTCATCCCGTCGATACAAGCCTTCATCGAGATGAAGACTCTGCGAAACTTCCTGGACGCCTCGTTGAATTCGAGCAGCAGGTGCGACCCAGGGTTGGAATCCGATATTGCCTGCAGGTGCTTAGTCAGTGCCCCGAATGAATCTTTATCGTCGCCGTGAATCAGCTTCCTGGCCTTCTCGAGCGCATCCAGAGCGAGGCCAGACGAGATCTCCAGGCCGTAGTGATGCTGGAAGTTTCTCACGATTTGGATCGGACGAATCAGTGTGCTTTTCCGTACCTCCTCGACTATCAAACTGGAAACCAAGTCCGAGCAGACCCGCCTGTGCTTCAGGGATCGAAAGCATGCGCCGCAGCTGTGCTCGTTACTCAGGTGCTTGACGTAGAAGAATCCGTTGCTTCGATCCATCACGGCGCATACAGACCAGTTGCATCCCGTGCTGCTTCTCTTCGAGCACACGGCAGAAACCTTTTCGGGTTTGTTCTTCACGTACTCGAAATCGAATCCCACTCCGACTGCCATCTTACAGAGCGCGTTTAGAAAGTCCGGGGCACCTCCTTGGAACACCTGACCGACACCTGAAATCTCTTTGTCCCAGCCATCGGTTAACAACACTTTTGAGCTCGACGGACCAAACAGGCGGAACATATCTTCTGCTTCAAATCCCTCGTTGTTTTCTGTTCCAGTCGTACTAACAGCGGTACTGTTGGACACCGTCGAGAACACAAAACTAGAGGTGTGGCTTCAGTCGCGACGGAAATGTCGATGCTCACCCGAGGCAGCTTGTGAAGCGCAGCTAGGGATACCATGTTCAACATGTCTGCATCGTTTGAGAGCACACAGTTTGGGAAATCGGGTACAGAGTAATGCATGCCGTACGGAACGTCTCGGAGCTCAGGCCACTGAAGCTCGACTGTTTCCTTCAGCTGGTGAAGGGCGGCCGCACGGGAGGAATCGATTCTGGACACCAAATTCTCACCGCCGAATGCACAAAATGCGAAAACAGCGGCCCCTGCTGAAAAAACACAAAATAACGACTCACAGTCAGTCAGTGTGATTCAATGTGTGTCTCTGTGTGTTCATTGCTAATAAAGGGTGTTCAGTGCTATTGAAGTGTGTTCAGTGCTGTTAAGTGCTATTGAAGTGTGTTCAGTGCTATAAAAGTGTGCTCAGTGTTTGATTGTGTGATTCAGTGTGTGTTGCCTCAAACAGTGTTTTTAAGACCTGTTCAGTGTTAAATGCGCAGTCAATCAGTCAGTGTTTTTAAGGCCTGTTCAGTGTTAAAGTCAGACAAGACAGTGTGTTCCCTTTTTTTTTTTGAAACTCAAAGTCTTATTAAGCAAGCAGTACAACGAAGACAAAGTCGTCAATCACAGGAAACACCAAAAAAAGCACAAAAAAGATTAACAACAATAATAATGAGATGGAGGAAGTCTTGGGTCACGACGAGGGGGGTCCCTGACCGGGCGCACCATCGACTGGCCATTTTGATCGAATACGCCAACCGAGAAACTACTTCCTCCGGTCCAGGTAACCCGGATGTTCCAGCCTTCCTGCACTCCAAACTCTCGAACGAGGCGTTACCAGCGAAATCCGTGGATGGCCGTTTGATTCCGATGAGTGGTGAGAGGCACGTGCTATTTCTGGTCCAGGGAGTCCGTCAGAACGATGAAATTCCCCATTTCATCCTTGATCGGACGAACAAAGACAGTCGGGAGAGGAAACTTCTCTTTATGCCAACGACCATTGAATTTTTGTTCGGTCCAGTGAGAACCATTCCAAGATTCAACCCCCCGACTTGGCGTCGGTCCTGGCTCCCGATCGAGTGTGCCCGGTCGCCTACGCATCATTGGTGGCCCCCGGCAGATTGGCCCGCCGTTGAATCTTTGTTCGGGCGAGAGAGGAGGACTGTTATTGAAAAATTCAGCCTCACTTGGTGTCGGTCCTGGCCCCCGATCGAGTGTTCCCGTTCGCCTCGGCATCGTTGCTGACTGCCCCCCACGATCGAATAGAAATGAGATGAGGAAACCAGAGAAAAGACGAGGTATTTATAACCGTCCTCACACTTATAACACTGGCAGTAAATGCCTCAACCCTCAACTAACATGGCAGGCATTTATTGGAAAGGAAACAGGTCAATGCATCAAAGAAAACAAAGTCAACACACACTGATTCCTGTAACACATTGCTCCAACAAATAACAGGTATCCTAGGGGAAACAAACTGGTATTCATTCAGACACTGAATGCAGCAAATCAGCACTGAGTCCATATGGTTAAGTATGGATTCAGTGTGCACCAGGTGGGTACAGTGTGTGAGTGCAATTAGCCAAGCTCAATGCACACTGAATAAAGCCATTAAACACTGAATGAAGCAAATCAGCACTGAGTCCACATGGTTGAGTATGGATTCAGTGTGCAACAGGCCGGCACAGTGTGTGAGTGCAATTAGTCCATCTCAATGCACACTGAATGAATGAATTAAACACTGACTGAAAAAAGCGCATGGTGAATTAAACACTGACTGAACCAAATAAGCACTGAATGGCCAGCTCAGTGCAGGAACACTGAATGCGTGCACACTGAACATTGAGTGCATGCTTAATTAACACTGAATGCAACGAAAAAACACTGAACATGCATAATAAAAAACAATGAACACTGAATGCATGCTCAATGCACACTGAATCAATCCACACACACACTGTGCATGCATGCTGAATAAAGCTTTTAAGCACTGATCGGGTACGTGGATTCGAAATCGCGTACCTGGATTCGTAATCGCCGGCAAGGAAGGCGGCTGCGTATCTGACATTTGAACTGTGCCAGGAACGGCTGCGGCGATGAAATAGATCGATCGATCGAGTCCGAGGGAGACGGACTGCATGAATCGATTCTCCTTAGCGGCGGAGAATTGGAGCTGCTAACCGGTGGCGACCTCTCCTTAGCTTGAACGCGGCGGCGACGGAGATGAATTCCCCTCGGCTCGGCAGTTGAATAGCAGCGGCGGCGGAGCTGAATTGAATGTGTCGAGAATTTAATTTTGGGAATTGAATGTGTCGTCGAGAATGATTTCCCCTCAGCTCGATTTGTGAAGTTAATATGGGAGGGTAATTTCGTCTTTCCGGATACATTTTTTTGGCCTAATTGGAACATTTTGGCCTAATTGACACCAAAATTAGAGATTGGCCTTATTGGTCAAAAAATGCTAGAAATTGGCTTTATTGCCATTTTCCCTAAAATATTTTTACCATATTTATTTATTAGGGTAAATTTATTTATGTATTAAAATATTTTTACCATATTTATTTATTAGGGTAAAATTATTTATGTAATTATAATACGCAAATTTTAAAAAGTATAATTACTATATTCCCCTAGTTAAAATATAATATATTTTTATATTAAAATACAATTTCATATTATACGCAGTGATTTATCATTTTTCTTAATCTTCAAATTCCTAAGCAGGTCGACCCCGGAATCTCCGGTAAGGCCATGGGAATCATTAATAACTTCGAGAAGATGGTTGGCGAAGCCTCCAAATTTGCCAGGTACAACAAGAAGCCGACGGTCACCTCCCGGGAGATCACGGCGGTGAGGCTGTTGCTGCTCGGAGAGCTGGCCAAGCATACCGTCTCCGAGGGTATGAAGGTTGTGACTAAATTTACTAACTTTTAGGATTTGTAATTAGAGATTTTAAATTGGAAACTAAAAAGGGTAATATTGATATTTTATTATAATTTATAATTAAGAAAAGTTGAGTTATTTAATTATAATCCAAAATTAAAAATTACACTAAGGACTTGTTCTTTTAGAATGAAATCGATTGAACTGAACTGAAACAATCTGAATTGAACTGAAAACTGAAGCAATCTGAATTGAACTAAATTGCTGAACTGAAACAATCTGAATTGAAATCGATTGAACTGAACTGAAACAATCTGAATTGAACTGAAAAGTGAAGCAATCTGAATTGAACTAAATTGCTGAACTGAAACAATCTGAATTGAACTGAAAACTGAAGCGATAAATTGAACTAAATTGCTAACTGAAATAATCTGAATTAAACTGAAAACTAACGATCTAAACGGAACTAAATTGATTTTTTTATAATAATTATAATTATTATTATAAATTATTAATTTTTTTTAAATATTAATAATATTGTGACTAACTGTATATTTAAAATTATTAATTCAAATTATTTTTAAATAATTCCATTAAAATTACCTCATAGTTGTATTTTTAAATTATTCATTATATTCACCCTATAACTTCGGTTGATAGGCGTAAACACAATATAATTTAAAGGGAAAGAATTCGCCAGGACATTTAAAGGATACAAGATACCTCATAGTGGTATTTTTTAAAGTAAAAAAATACTATGTGTTTCAAAAAATTATGTAACTTTTAGTAGAACATATTATGAAGAGATATGCATTTGATTAATAGATATCACCTTGTCTATATAGATTGATTAAAGTCTTGGAACCCTTAGAGTGCGCTAATTAACTAAGATTCCAAATAAATTCTACTTCTAGGCCAGGCCACAAAACTAAAAAATAATGTATAATCATTTCAAATATGGAAAAATCAGATTTTTTGGAGAATTACCATCGGTTGATAAGTTGATAGGCGTAAACACAACATAATTTAAAGGGAAAGAATTCGCCAGGACATTTAAAGGATACAAGATACCTCATAATCGAAGATGAAGTGAACTGAACTGAAATTAATTTTAAAAAAAAACAGGTCATTAATCCAAATTCTCTCTAAAAATGCCCATTTTTCTAACACAAAAATTAAAAATACCCACCTTCGTAAGAACATATAAAAATTACTCAATTATCGATAAATATAATTCAAAGATGTCCCCCGGGGCATAGCCGAGTGGTAAGGTCTGTGATGATGTGGGTGAGATATTCCTCGGCGACGCAGGGTTCGAACCTCGGGTGAGACAAATTTTCATTGAAATATTATGAAGGTTTGTCCTGGGGTGAAAGATCTGTTGGCTCTCTCGCACAGGTGTCTGCTACTCGGGCACATCCCTCGATTTACATCCTACTCGATCGAGGACCTCTGATCGGATGGGGTGGAGTTTCTCGTCTCTCCTCCTTAAAAAAAAAAATATATATATATATATATATATATATATATATATATATATATATATATATATATATATATATATATATATATATATATATATATATATATATAGATCTCTCTCGCACAGGTGTCTGCTACTCGGGCACATCCCTCGATTTACATCCTACTCGATCGAGGACCTCTGATCGGATGGGGTGGAGTTTCTCGTCTCTCCTCCTTAAAAAAAAAAAAAATATATATATATATATATATATATATATATATATATATATATATATATATATATATATATATAGGACCAACACTACCAAAAGCAAATAACAATTTCCCAATTGAAAAGAAATGATTATTACCTCCCATTTGCAAATTTCAACCAACCATTTATGGATTGAAACAAGTATTCTAGAGCTCAAAGAGTTTTTTTTGTGAAAAATTTGAAGGGATCTTGTGTATACAAGATGATGAGTGAGAGCGTCGTGAAAAATTTGAAGGGATCTTGACGTAATAGATAGATCTTAGAAGGATGATAAGACTATCTCCCAGTATTGACGTTTGAATGATTCTTGATTCATTGATCAATAATTTGATCTAAATTACATAAAACGAGTCAAATTATAATCTGAACTCTTGAAACGACTTGACGATAAAAACAATTTGTTTTTCAAAACAACTGAAAAAAGATATTGTCACAAGATTTAAATTAAAAGTGTGGTAGAAACAAGTGCAACTAAACTTCCACCAAATGAAAAAGGAAAGCTTCAAAAAATAATGGTTGGTTGCTCACAACATTAATTATGCTGAACTGATGCAACCTAATAGAACATACCACATTTCCTATTGTCACAAAAAATATAGATATCTTAATAATTAATTAGACCTCATCCTCTCAAAAAATTCAAAATTGTTTGGATGTTATTCGGGGAAGTTCCTGAGCAACAACTTGCAGTGTCTTGGAAACAGCTTCATGTTTCATCTGTTGAATACAATCATACACTTCCTGCCAAGTAAGATAACAGGGAGGATATTTCGGCTCTCCCCACCTTCCGAATCCATCGTACAGACACGCATACCAACTGATAATCATTTGCTCCAACAGGGCAGCGCTTTTAAGAATATACAAGGCAAACTGAACCTCGCTTTCCCGCCCACCAAATCCACTGATTTCTACCACCTTCAATTGTGACTGCGAGTGAACCATCACTTGGTTTTCTTCTTTTGGCCATTTACCGACGCTTGACGATATCTAAAAACAAAATAAAATTAAATAAAATAATAAAAAGTTGATAACTAACGAAGGCAGGGAGTACCACAATTCGTATCAAAGACTTACCGACAAATGGAACTCCTCCAGGCGTGGAAATTCCTGCAAAGCCCGACTCAATGAAAACAGATCTAAATAATCAGCTGTAAAAACTACCAACTCTAATCGCTTAAGGTTCTTGAACATGTCGATCCCCGTAGCAATGCATCCATCCTGAGAATAAAATAACAAAATAGTAAAAACAAAGACATCGGAGTAACCAATTTAAAAAAAAAACAACAAGACAAAACTCATACCTCGTAAAGATTTCCAATATTATCCAAAACTAGTGTTTTAAGGGAAGGCAAATATTTCGCAAGCCTCCCACAATAATAAGACATATATTGCCGATGTGCAGCGAGATAAACAATTTGTAGTCGAGGCACGTAGTCAAATATTAAGTTGACCATATCTCTGGATTTGGAATGGAAATCGACTGTCGTGAGATTAGAGGCGTAGACATATATCTCTTTAATACCTTTACATTCATGAATAACAATGCACTTTATTTGGAGATTGATCCTGGGGAAGCATAGTTTAAAAGGAAGTTCACAC
This sequence comes from Euphrasia confusa, assembly GCA_954870475.1. Classification (NCBI taxonomy): domain Eukaryota; kingdom Viridiplantae; phylum Streptophyta; class Magnoliopsida; order Lamiales; family Orobanchaceae; genus Euphrasia; species Euphrasia confusa. The sequence goes on along the minus strand of OX940970.1, from coordinate 27,357,942 downwards.
TGTTTTAAGGTCAATGTGCAAAGGCTTAAACAACTGGACAATATCGACTCTAAGGAACCAGAAGATGCAATCACTTTACAAAGCCTAAGAGTTTTCAAAGAGTTGCTCAGATATATTATCGGACTCGGCTGCAAAGAGCAACGACTCAATTTCAAGTATTGCAAGGATGACATGAGAGAAAGAAGGTGAAAAGAAAAAAGAAACGATGATGGGAAATTAAATGAACAAGAAGCCCGTAAGGTTAATTCCTTAACGCCAAGATCTCCTAGGGCAAAAATGGATTGCTCCAATGTATGTGTGCATGAATCGGGTATACAGCAACGCAACACAAAAGACCGAATAGAAGCCAAATGACGGCGTAAGACTTTATGAACTCCATTGAGGAATACTTCAGAGTTGCAAGTGCATGTGCATTCAAGGTTGATAGCACAGAAGGTGATGGTGGGCACAAACCGAAAGAGATTCGTCCACCGTTTTGACAAGATGCGCGTACTTAGAGCTTCTTTTGTCGGGATAAGAGAGATGATTGAAATCAGTATATCATCCGGGAGTTGACTAATGACGTCCTCCGGATTGGAAATTCGCATGTTGCTGAAAGCAAGTAAAAGTGGAGTTAAGAAGATATTTCAGTTACATTATAATTTGAACAAAAACAAAATAGAACAACAGACAGAGGATGTTGAACATGAATATGAATTATGTCTAAAAAGCAAGTGACTCAACAGAACTCGTAGTCATAGATATGTACAAAAAACCCACAAAAGCTCATACCAGCATGATTAAATAATATAGTAATCAAACGCATACGAAGAACCCAAAGGGCGACAACTTCCAATCGATCAAGATAATAGTAATTAAACGCTTACGAAGATAATAGTAATTAAATTGCTCAAATTCAACTCATGGTTCAAATTCAACTTTCAATCAATCAAGATCATAGTAATTACACTCTTACAAAGAACCCAAAGGGAGACAACTATCAATCAATCCATATAATAGTAACTAAACGCTTACGAAGAACTCAAACGCGACAACTTTCAATCGATCAAGATAATAGTAACTAAACGCTTACGAAGAACTCAAAAGGCGACAACTTTCAACCGATCTAGATAATAGTAATTAAACGACTATGAAGAACTCAAAGACGACTACTTTCAATCGATCAAGATAATAGTAACTAAACGGTTACGAATAAATCAAAGGCGACAACTTTAAATCGATCTAGATAATAGTAACTAAAAATTTACGAAGAACTCAAATGCGATAATTTCCAATCGATCCAGATAGTAGTAATTAAACGCTTACGAAGAACTCAAAGGCGGCAACTTTCAATCAATCAAGATAATAGTAACTAAACCCCTACTTCCTAAACGCTTACGAATATCTCAAAGGCGGCAACTTCAATCGTTCCAGATAATTGTAACATCGTATTTCATAATACAGAGAAGATTGATTTGCACGGAATACTAGTAATTGAAACGAGAATCATTACTGAACTAATTGGAAATTAAAAATCAATTATAGTAAATTCAAACGAACAAAATAATCTCCGGCGGGCCTACCCAGAGTCGACGGTCCGCTGCCGTGCGCAGATGTGAGATGACGCCGCCAAGCTTAACCCTGTATTGTGTATTTGGGAACCCGTTGAGGTCGGGAAGGTCGATTGATTGATAAAACAACAATCTTATTAAACATCATCTTTTCAAAACTTCCAATTTTGTATATCGAATTCATATTAGTATAAAACAATTATCTTAACGTATGAATTAATATTTATTACTTTCAATCAAAAATAATAATTTTATTAAAGAAAACAAATTTTAATTAATTATCTAAAAAAACATACATTTTTATAATATCTTTATTTTAATTTTTTTAATAATATATTTGAAATTAAAATCTATACTATATTTTTAATTATTTATTTATTGTTAAAATTATTCTCAACTAATATTTTTTTATTTAATCATAATTATTTTAATAATTTTTGCAGTGAAATGCTATATGCATTAATTCTCAATACAATATTTTTTTAAAATTATTTTTAAAGTAATGATATGTTATCACGTTGAATCACTTGCTTTTAATTTTTAAATGGATTTTCTTTCTTAATTGTACAGTCTATTTATATATTGTTCTTTCAAACTGAATCTTTAATATTATTTTTTCACAAAAAATACATATTTATATTATTTTATTTTATTTTTATTTTAAGTTTGTTTTATATTTTAAATTGTATATATTTACAAATTATATACACATATATATATATATATAATTAAAATAATTTATTTTGTGCAAAAGTGGGTGCCTTATATTTTAGTTATTTATTCATTCATTTTTTCTTTTTTTAATAAGCAAACATTAACACTACACAAAATCGCGGATCTCCTACGGCATTCTCTACGGCTCTCAGCCCGTAGGACCGCCCCTACGGCTCCCCCTACGGGAGATACCATATTGAAATCCCCTACGGGCACCCCTACGTCCCCAGCCGTAGGGGAGAATCCCGTAGGGAGTTCCCGTAGGGGCCTAGGCGGGAATGCCCGCGCGTTGTTTCCCTCCAATGGGACCTACGGGTAGGGGTAGCCGTAGGCCATATGGCCCTACGGCGGATGTCCCCGCAGGGGACGAGGCGCGAAACCTTCCCTCTAATTAATTGGAGGAGCCCTACGACGAAGCCCGTAGGGGTCCCCTACGGGAATGTACCCCGTAGGGGAGAATCAAAACGCAGCGTTTTAGCACTTTCTTATACCCTTACGGGATGGATGCCGTAGGGGACCCCTACGGGAATGTCCCCGTAGGGGATTAATAAAACGACATCGTTTTATTTACTTACTTATTCCCTACGGCCCGTCGCCGTAGAGCCTGCCGTAGGGGAGCTCTATATCAGAGGCGGCAGCAGCAAAACACCCTCATTTCATTTTTTTTCAAAGAGAGAAAGAGGGGCGGCGACTTGGAGGCGATTTCCGGCGACTTGGAGCTCCGTCCGGCGAATTCAAGCTACGAACACGTCAAGAGCTTTGATTCATATCAGAATTTGAAGGTTAGAACTCGATTTCAACTTTTAATGGTTCGTTTTTTCAATTTCGAAAATATTAGGTTTTGTTAGAAAACATGATTTTCGATTTGATTGATCGGTTTATTGTTCTTATTGAGCTATTATGAGTATATGCATCATGTAATATGTTGATTTTGAGCTTGAATTGTTGATTTAGGATTTTGGAAATTGTGATTTTTTTTCGATATTAGGTTTTTTGTTTGAATGTTTTGATTTGGGTTTTTTCGGTTTGTTTATTTATTTAGGTGTTTTTGATTTATTTGTGAAATTAAGAATTTTTAAATAAATTATTGTGTTTTTTTTAAGAATTTTGGAAATGGTTAAGGGGGCAGCTCTTGGTTTTTGATATTTTCGGATAGGAAATGACATTTTCTGCCAAAAGTTCAGTATGGAGACCCCCACTAATTTCTCGATACGCAACTTTTTCGTGTTTGGAATTTGTACTAAATCCTACATCTTGAGGGTCAAAATCCCCGTTTGTGGACTGATTTTCGTAAAAACTTCAAGAGGCTGCGTTTTTTAATTTTTGTGAAATTATTGTGTTTTAAAATGTTTAGGACTCTAGTCGATGTTTAGGATAATTAAGTACTATTCAAGAGTATAACACATGTGTAAAAACTTAAACTCGATCCCATCTAGTTAGTAGTATTTGAATTAAAAAGTTAGTAGTATTTTTGGACATTGAGTAATTTTTAAAAAGTGAGTAATTTTTTGAAATTTTAAAAGTTATAATTTAAAAAATGTAAGTTATATTTTCATTATGAAATTTATTTGTTGAAGTAGTAGTAATGTTTTTATTTTTTGAAGTAGTAGTTATAATATTTTTTTAAGTAATCGTAATGTTTTGATTTACATGAATTAAAAGCTTAGACCCGTTTAAGATTTAATATCGAACTTACCATTCGATATTGAATCTTGAATTGTCCCATTTTTGGACAGTTTGAGAATGTGATTATGATGTTCTTTGTTAGTTGATATGTGTTTCGATTATGGACTTATTTTAAGATTTGGTTAGTTATTTCTCTACGTTCTCGGGTACATTGAAACACGTGTACTTAGAGAACTGTAGGGAAGTGCTGCCAAATTTTTTAAGTCCATTCGAGACACTAACTAACAAAGAACATCATATCACATTCTTGAATGGGATAGGACCCTTACCAATAAAGCAATTACAACGCATATGTGCTGTCGAATTCATGTCAAAATCTCATTAACTTTTTAAAATGTGTATGAATTGTTTAGTATATTTTCTTAAATGTGTATGATTGTTTATTTTGTTTAAAGATTATCGTCTTAATTCTATAGAATGAACTCTGATCGTAATTGGATGTACAAACGGAGGGTTGACGGTTATCTGTCTAAGGAATATATTGATGGAGTCGAGTCATTCATTGAGTTTGCAAGAATAAATGCTGAATGGAAAGACGGTGATAAGTTGAAATGTCCTTGTAGTCGAAAGAAGTGTAGCAATATTAGTTACTTGGACATTGGGACAATCACGCAGCATCTGCTGAAACATGGGTTTGTTCCGGGTTATTACACATGGCTATTCCACGGCGAAGACCATCTTTATGAACACGTTCTGAATCAGAATGTGATCCCTGTTCCAAGCCAATCAAACATTCCGGCCGATCCAAATCCATACATCGATATGATCCGTGATGCTGCTGGTACTTCATTCAATCAGTTTGAAACAGTTGAGGAACCACCTAATCCAGAGGCTCAAAGGTTTTATGATATGTTGAAAGCAGCGAATGACCCATTGTACGAAGGATGTGAAACTCATTCGAAGTTGTCTTTTGTTGCTCGAACGATGAATATAAAGTCCGAGAATCACATCTCAGAGAAAGGTTACGACCAATACGGATCGTTGTTCAAAGAAGTGTTGCCCAAAGGTAACTTGGTAACTGAAAACTTCTACAAGAGCAAGCAACTACTTCGAGGCATGGGTTTACCGGTTGAGAAAATTGACACGTGTATCAATAACTGTATGATATACTGGGGAAGCGAAGACCGTGACAGAAAGAGTTGTAAGATTTGTGATCATCCGCGATTCAAACCAGTGAACTCGAACAATAACAAACGTAAGAAGACAAGCATACCGTACAAGAGAATGCATTATTTTCCTTTAACGCCCCGTCTGCAACGTTTGTATGCATCTAATGCCACAACTGCGAACATGAGGTGGCATGCCGAACATGTTGTCAAAGATGATATTATGCATCATCCATCAGATTCTATGGCTTGGAAGCATTTCAACCAAGAATATCCAGACTTCGCAGCTGATTCTCGAAATGTCAGATTAGGTTTATGTACCGATGGGTTTCAACCGTTTGGAAGTTTCGGTCAACAATACTCTTCATGGCCCGTAATAGTCACACCTTACAATTTGCCACCGCATATGTGCCTGAAAGACCAATACATGTTTTTAACGGTATTGATCCCCGGACCGAAAAACCCAAAGGACAAAATTGACGTGTTCCTACAGCCGTTGATAGCTGAATTGCTTAACTTGTGGGAAACCGGTGTTGCATCCTATGACATATCCAGAAAACAAAATTTCGTGCTTCGGGCTGCATTGTTGTGGACAATTAGTGATTTTCCAGCTTACTCGATGTTATCGGGTAGAAGTACTGCAGGTAAAGAACCATGTCCGTACTGTATGGAACGTTCTGAAGCGTTTAGCTTACGATGCAGTGGCAAACAATCGTGGTTTGATAACCACCGGAAGTTCCTTGAAGCCGATCACCCTTTCCGAAGGAATAAGGTAAATTTTCGGAAAAACAAAGTTGTCAGTACAATCCCCCCTGCTCCACGATCTGGGACTGAAATTCTTGTCGAGATTGATCGACTAGGTCTTCTGAAGGTCACTGAACCAGACGCAGCTCTAGTTAATGCTAATATTTTCAAGACAACCGGTTGGAAAAAAAGAAGCATCTTCTGGGATTTACCGTATTGGAGCACTAATCTCATTCGACATAATCTTGATGTAATGCACATTGAGAAAAATGTTTTCGATAATGTCTTTAATACAGTCATGAATGTGAAGGGGAAAACGAAAGACACACCGAAATCGAGAGAGGAGTTAAATGATTATTGCAGACGACCCTGAGTTACAAAAGGATCTTGTAACTGGAAAATATCCTGCGGCGTGTTACTGTTTGGATAAAGCTTCCAAAACACAGTTGTGCGAATGGTTGAAGGGGCTAAAATTCCCAGATGGGTATGCAAGTAATCTTGGGCGATGTGTCGACATGATTGGTTTGAGATTGATCGGCATGAAAAGTCATGATTGTCACGTATTTATGCAGAGATTGATTCCAATTGCTTTTCGTGATTTGCTACCGCAACCAGTGTGGAAGGCGCTAACAGAGTTGAGTTTGTTCTTTAAAGAACTTTGCTCTAGGTCGATAGGCACTCATGATATGATCAGATTGGAGCGCGAAATACCGATAATATTGTGCAATTTGGAAAGGATCTTTCCCCCGAGCTTCTTCGATTCGATGGAGCATTTACCTGTTCACCTGCCACACGAAGCCAGAATTGGTGGCCTAGTCCAATACAGATGGATGTATCTATTCGAGAGGTACCTTCGAAAATTGAAAAATAATGTAAGAAACAAGGCTAGAGTAGAGGGTTCGATCGCGAATGCTTATCTGATTGAAGAGACTGCTACATTCATGTCATTTTACTTTGAAGATCATGTGCCTACCAGAATTAACAGTTTGAGCAGAAATGAAACAAATAATGACATTGAAGGAGAGCATGTTCGTGTCGATCGACTTTCATGCTTCATACAACGGGGAGAACCTTTTGGGGGAGCACAAAAAAGGTTTCTAGACACGAAAGAGGTCAATGCAGCTACAATCTATGTGCTGTTGAATAGCCCTGAAGTCGAAGAGTATGTGAGGTAAGTTTCAAACTACAAATCGCACCTGAAGTATAATTCAATATGCTCTTTCACTAATAACTTATTAATCTTTACTATGTGCAATTTATATCGTACAACTATGAGTACAAAGCATCGTACATCATGTTGATTAACATATAAATATAAATATAAATTTATTTATTTATTTGACTTTTTTTCTATTATATCTTTTTTCCTTATTTTCCTCCAATATTCCGATTTTTTTTGCTTAATATAAAAATTAATTTATTTATTCAATTTATTTGTTTGCGCTAATATTTTTTTGCGTAATATTTTTTTTGCTTAATATAAATTTTTTTTTTCAATATTATAAAAAATAATTTATTTATTTAATTTATTTTTTTGCATAATATAAGAATTATTTTTTATATTTTTTTAATGTTGAAAATTGTACGATAAAGAAGATCTTATATACTATGAATGAAGATTGTTTACTAACAGATGAAGATTTGATTGTTGTATTAGTTTTTTCATAATATTTTTTATCCGTATTTTTATTGTTGAAAATTTTACGATAATGAAGATGTTATGTAAGATGAATGAAGATTGTTGTATTAGATGATGAAGATTTGATTATGTGATGAAAATTTGATAAATATATGGTAAATGAGATTGATGAAGATTTGATTTACAGTGAATGAAGATTCATTCTTTATGTGATGAATATTTGATTTTATTGAATAAATATAAAATTATTAATATAAATTTAATGTAAAATAATAAAGATGAAATATGTGATGAATATTTGATTTTATTGAATAAATATAAAATTATTGATATAAATTTAATGTAAAATAATAAAGATGAAATTTAGTAAATGAAGATTATTTTATTAATGTGATGTATATTTGATTTTATAATGGATATAAATAATATTAATATAAAATAAAAAATGATTTTTTTATTAGGTATAGATTAAATAAGCGTTTTAAATTTATATTTTTGTATTCAATAAAGTTTTTTTTATTAGTTTTTTTTATTTACTATTAATAGGAATTTACACTAAATTAAAATTTTAAGTTGAATTTTTATTATTAAATGGGTTGTATGTACCATGTATAGTTGCACGGTATACATACTCATGTAAAAGTATATACACAGAGATGTTGAAGCAACAGGACCCGAGAATCTTAGATGCGAGGCTCAATGAAAGGCTAGACAAAGAATTTGCCAGCTGATTTCGAGAATATGTGAGTTTGTAACTTGTTACATTTTTAGAGAATGAACTTCAATTACTAGTTAAATTGTTCCTTGTTCAAATGTGTAGGCTGCAGACCCGTCAAACAATGTTGTGAACGAAGACATCCGAAATTTAGCAATAGGACAATCTCCTTGCGTGACAGAATGGATATAAGTTTCACACTGTTGAATACGTGTCTAACAGAAAGTCATCTAACATGGGTGTCTGTATGTTGGGGAACGTGTTGAATACGTGTCTAACAGAAAGTCATCTAACATGGGTGTATGTATGTTGGGGAACGTGTTGAATACGGGTCTAATAAAAAGTCATCTAAACGTTTTTCATTAATTAAAACATTTTACATTATATTTATTTTATTTTATTGAAAATCCTATTTTCAATATTACCTGCATTAATTGATTTAATTCAAATCTATTAGAATAAATAATCTACCATTTAATTTAATTATCAAATAATTAAATATTTAATTCATGGATCACATACTACATAAATTAAATCTAGCGCAATTAAATTTATCATATAAATTAATTACTTCTAGCGCAACTATATTAATCATATTAATATATTATTTCTAGCGCAATTATATTAATCATATTAATATATTACTTTCTAGCGCAATTATATTAATCATATTAATATATTACAATTAATTACTTTTAGCACAATTATATTAATCATATTAATATATTACACTAAACAATTAATTACGTGCTCACATAATTAATTTGCGTGAAATTGACAATTAACATAATGGTATTAGTTTATGCACATAATTAATTTGCATCAAATTGACAATTAACATAATCATATTATTTAATTCTAATTAACTTGTGCAATTAAATTAATCAAATTAATTAATTACACATATATAATTAATTATGTAAACATTGCATATAATCAGTTTGCGTCAAATTGACAATTAAGATAATCATATTATTTAATTCCAATCAATTTGAATTTAATTAACATTTAAATTAATCACAATTAATTTTTCTTTATCAATTAAAAATCCCAAACATTAACAGATAGGGCAAACATTTAATGGCACATAGGGCAAATATTGGCACATAGCGCAAACATTTAATGGCACATAGCGCAAACATTTAATGGCACATAGCGCAAACATTTAACGCAAACAATTAAATCTGAATTTAATCGTAAGTACCTCAGGGATTCATCGGACGAAACTAGGTTCGTCGGAAGTCGCGCGAATGCGACGCGGGGACGGCACGGGTCGTGTGCGGGGAGAGCCGGGCGAGTGGCGGGGCTCTCGGCTGGACTCGTGTGTCACGGCTGGAGCGCACGGGCGCGACTCGGACTGTGCTCGGGCGTTCCTTCGGCGTTTCTCGTCTAATCAGGTTTCACCTCGTATAGGTAATCCAACTTGCGTATTGCACTAGAAATACGTAAGGGAGAATACGACGGGAAAGACGAGCCCGAAAAACGGTGCCGAAATCGGATTCCGGCGAGGGGAGGCGGCTTCCGGCGGCGGCACTAGGCGGCGGCGGGCGGCGGCTCCGGTTGTCGGCGGTCCTCCGAGGGAGGAGCCGAGGGGGCGGACGAGAGGGAGAAGGAGAGGAGAGAAAGTGAGGCTAGGGTTTTGAGCTCTTCACTTTGGTGTGTTTATTCTCATGCCTATGGAGCTCCTTTTATAGGTGAAGAAAGGAGCTTGTTGGGCTCAAACCTTAATGGATCGGATCCATTAACCCTAGCCGGCCCAATCCATTAGCCGTCATTACATTTCTCCAAAATTGACAATCAATTTCATCTCCGAAAAATATAACGATTATATTTTCTTTCTCGTTTTAATTTTCTCATCAATATGAGATAAAAATAAAATTTTCCAATTTCACAAAATCGGAAAGCCCATTTCAGGGGTACTGCTAAATCGGAAAATTTCCCAAAATAGAAAGTGTACACCATCGTGTCCGTTTTCTTTAGCTCAGTATTATTTCCAACTCATAATCACAATTATGAATCTCGGATTCAATCATATTGACCTCCGACTATATGTACTTAATTAACAATTAATTAATACATGATCGTATTCAAGGATCGGTTTACACGAGAATGTGACCCTCAATGGTTCAGGTGTATAACTAGCCGTGGGCTCACAACATATTGTGATTCGAACAACATATTGTTCTTGTTTCAACTACTCACAAGAGTTTTAGATTAATAATCATATTATTTAATCTCCGAACAAGTCGGTGCCCAACGAATCAGTGACAAGCGTCTAGCAGCCACGCTTCACTAATTCCCTAAATACAAATGAAGTGCCTGCAAGAACCTTGTAATATAGTTAGTGTACAGTACGATCCCTCCGATACATATGTCCCGATCAAACTAGAGATATTGGTTAATCGAGATCTCTTGTTGAGTTTGATAACTGTGCGTACGTTCTAGGTTTCGTAAAATCCAGTCGTGATTGATTCAGAGAAACACATTTCTCTAATCACCTCACTATTCAACTTTGGCCAGAGATTCCGGGACTACGAACCATCAGAACACACAGGACATCCATGATCTATATCAAGCGATCAGATCCCCTACTACCATGCACAGACTTCACATCAAATTTCAAACTGCACGAACATTGTCTCCTTTTTCGACTTACTCCCTTTCCAGGGAATCAGAGACATGTCACGATACAGCTAGTCCTCTGATGAAGTCACGGTGATGTCTGGGTCTTAAGGATTAATTGTGTACAACTATATTATGGAATTCTCTACTCGATCAGTGATAACCACTTAGATATTCCAGGGAGAGGGGGTTCAGTGAACTCATCAACAGTGAGCACCCACTCAAGTATGTCGATGTCCCAACACCGAGGCTCGAGATTAGCCCACATACACTAAGTGCTAGTCTCAAGGGGGAAAGGCCGGGTATCCTTGTTATTGGCGTAACCCATCGACTAGGAACTGAGTTTGACCAGTTACGTTGCGTTAACAGAATTATCTCTCGGTTTCCACAAAATCGAATTCATACAACATGTGTAACCGTACAGGATATATCTATGATTCAACATTGGGAGCAGATATAGTATATGCCATTAATATAGGTTTCATTAATTAACGAAATAAACCGTTATATAACGGAATACGGTTAACCGCTCGGCCAACCGTTGGCTCGTCGGTCACCTATTCCAACACCGTATTCGAGGAAGTAGCTACTCATCTGAAGATGATGACTACTATGGACTTCTAGATGAAGTTTTATATCTCGACTACACGGGAATGATTCAAAATAAAGTCCTGATGTTCAAATGTGAATGGTTTGACCCTACACCAGCAGGCACGAGACTAGATCGGCGATACAGACTGGTCAATATCAATCACAATCGACGATTCAAAGGCTACGAGCCATTCATTCTGGCATCACAAGCTAAGCAAGTTTATTACTCAGCTTACCCGAGTACTCATAGAGAGAATAAAGATTGGTGGGCAACATATAAGATAAAACCAAGGGCTTCCATAGAATACATTGAACATTTGTCAGACTCTTTTCAAGAGGAAATAATTGAAGATCACGTCTCGGTACAAGCAGACGATGTGTTGCTTTTGTTAACAAATCCAAATATCAATCAAGCAGACACTGAAATGCTAGAGGATGCTGATGCACTAAATGATGATAGTGATGATCTAGGATCGTTTGATGAGGATGATGAAAATATAGTGTCATCCTCAGGTAATATTGGAATGATGTGTAATATTGTTGTTAAATATGTTTGTAAAGTAATATTATTGTTGTTATTGTATATACAGATGGCGGGTCGAGGTAAACGTAGAGTTGGAGGTGGAGGTGGTCGAGGAGACCTAGGTGGTAGACTGCGTGATGGCGATGACGACACCCTGATGCATTCTCCTTCTTCTGGGAGTGTTCCTCCGACTCCTTCTTCTGGGAGTGTTCCTGCGACTCCTAGTGCTGATCTGTCTCCTACTGCTACTGCAGATGCATCATCTTCAGCTGCTCCCCCTCCTATCGAGATTTATCCAGAGGGAGGGACGTAAGTATAATTTTATTTGAATGTTAGTAACTGTTGATTTTATCTTTTGTTAATCATGTCTTTTTAATGCTCGCAATAAGATGATCGTTGCATCGGTGCTCCGAGAGATTATTGAGGCTCGTATCCACCCAGATGGATACACTCTTGCTAACGTCCCTATGAGTCATCAGGAGATTTATTGGACCGAGTTTCAGGTACGTGTGTTGATACTTTATTGAGGTTCGTATATAAATTGTCTAACGCTTTGATACACGCTTTGATTTACTAACTGTATTTATTTTGTCTGTTTTGAAGCGTCGCTTTTCTTGGGATAGGAGCAGGTTCACTGATGCTGAGATCTACAAATATTTCAGAGGAGTGTTGATGAGGAGGTACAGCAGCCGCGTGAGCGAGTGGCGTCAGAAGTGGAGGGAGGATAAGAAGAAGCCGACCTGTGTGCCCGATGAAGTGTGGAAGAGGTGGTTGATGATATTCGACTCAGCCGAGTATAAAGAGAAGTCTGAGCGTAATACGAAGAACCGGATGAGTGAGCCCGATGGGCCGGGCACTGGCATTTCAAAGTCCGCTGGAGGTTCTCGATCGGGCGTCCGATATGCCTTGGACATTGTAAGTTTTGTAGTTATATATGTTTTCATATTTTAAATAATCTATGTACTTAATTATATATGTTTTCATATTTTGAAGGCTGAGGAGTTAGGTCGACCTGCGACAGCTTTGGACGTTCCAAAACGTCTGCACACGAAGAAAGACGGGACCCCGACATCTCAGCGAGCACATCAGCTCATTGTAAGTTTATAACTTTATTCTAAATTTTTTGTTTAAATTATTTTTAACTAATTAAAGATTTTTCTTTTAGACTTCGGTAGAGCAGACTGTTGAGGAGCGTCGAGCCTCTACGCAGGAGGAGCCCGATGTGAACGAGGTCTACCTGAGCGTCGCCCCGAAGATGAAGAATAGGATCTTCGGAACGGGCGCCTTAGCGAAGGTTTGGATTTTAATTTTTTGTTTATTCTTAAAATCAACGAGTTTATTGTTTATTTACGCTTCCTTCTGCTTCAGGTCTTCACCAGCTCCTCTTCCTCATTTTCTGTGTCCTCCTCGTCTGGCCCGTCAGAGTCGGAAGAGCGCTTCAGACAGGCTTTGAGAGAGGAGTTCGAGCAGAAGCAAAAGGAGACCGAGGAACGTCTTGCTCGGGAGCGAGAGGCTGAGCGCGCTGCTGATCGTGAAGAGTTACAAAGGGCGTTCGCTGCGAGCATGCGAGAGGTGGAGCAGCGTTTACGAGATAGCTCCTAGGTCGACCACCTCCACATCCCTGACTCTATTTTATTATGCTTTGTTTGTTGAACTTCATATTTTGGATGTGTTTGAATGATTTTGGATGTTTTTGAATGTTGTTGAATGATGTTGAATGTTTCTGAATGATTTAGTTTGTTGAATGAATTTGTATGTTTCTGAAAATTGAGTGCAGATTTGGGGTAGGAAAACAGAATTTAGCCTGCCCCTTTTTTTTGAAATTCCCTACGGGCATAGCCGTAATGACCTATGCCAGACGTCCCCTACGGGAGGAGCCGTAGGGGACTCCCTCTTACAGTCTCCTACGGGAGGAGCCGTAGGGGACTCCCTCTTACAATCCCCTACGGGAGGAGCCGTAGGGGACACCCTCCCACAGTCCCCTACGGGAGGAGCCGTAGGGAACACCCTCCCGCAGCCCCCTACGGGAGGAGCCGTAGGGGACATCCCTACTTCCACCCCCTACGGCGTCGGCGTCGGCCGGGCCTACGGGGAAAAGGGGCGGGGGAAATGAAGCTCCCTACGAGCTCCCCCACGGCCTTCCCGTAGGGGATGTCCCCTACGGCGATTATTTCCCGTAGGGATGAAGCTCCCTACGAGCCTGCCCCTACGTCCAAATCCCGTAGGGGATGCCATAGGGGATAGGCTTCCCTACGGGAATGGCCGTAGGGGATTCGCTGTTTTTTTGTAGTGTAATTTTAATTTAAAGTTAAGATAATTAGGAATAGTGTGAATGTGTAATGTGGATATCGTATAAATCTCAAGTTATAAGTTAATAAGCCCTAGTAAATTAGGGTTTTAGGGTTATTAATATTTTGTTCCTTTCATTCAATCATTTAGTCGTTTTTTAATATGAAATAAAAGAGTTTTCTCTTTGTTTTATTAAGTATCGGTATTCGATCGAAAGAATCAACGATCTTTGATCGGTTAATCCTCGGCATTCTTCGGAATCAACGAGTTTTAATCTTGTTTACGCTTCCGCCTACATCAATTTGTGATGAATGAATCATATCGTAGTTATTTTAGATGCGTTTCTTAGTTTGTCGAGCGTATTTTAGTCTCTGTCATTTTTAGTGTATTATAAAAGGACGTGCATTATATTTAAAAGTACGTATATTCATTATTCATACCCTATTTACCCTGTTTTTATTCTTATTCTTATTATTTGTTTATTTGATGGTTTTCTACAAATCTACAATTATGGAGTAAATAAGAATTTGATTAGAGTGATAACAAAAAAATATATAAAATTATCGATTTATGTAACTCTATAAGTTAAAATTAATTGAAAAACAATTTTGATTGCAAAATGGTACTAATAAAATAGATACTATATTTGTTTTTTATGAACAATTCGAAACTTAATAATTAAGTTGTGGAATTCATATGTGAAAGCAAGCCGTAATAGTAAAATTCAATTAGAAACTTGCATGGCAATTAGAGGACCTGTTCTTTTGGACTTAATTTCAATCCAGTTCAGATCGCTTAAGTTCAGTTCAGTTCAAATCTCTTCAGTTCAGTTCGCTTCAAAATAAATTGAAATAAAATAAATAAAAAATAATTTCAATCTATAATTTTTAATATACAATCTAGGGGTGGGCGTTTGAGCTCGAAAACCCGAGCTCGGACCGAAAACTCGTCAAAAAAGCTCGTCACAACTCGAGCCCAATTTTTTTAAGGACCGGCCCGTCATAGGACCGACCCGTCATAGGACCGACCCGTAAAGTGTATATGTGGTCCGAGCCCAAGCCCAAAAATATTTAAGACCGAAAGCCCGGCTCGGACCGTCAATTTTATTTTATATATATATATATATATATATATATATATATATATATATATATATATATATATATATATATATATATATATATATATATATATATATAAACTAAAAAAAAAACCATGTACATGATTATTATTACTAGTAAGGTTTTCACTTCAAGTTTTTCAATTACCATCTCTTTCGTTTTGAGTTAACACTTCACAGTGCAAATCATTGTAAAAAGATTAAAAAAATAAAAATTAAACAACACCTGGAATAAGATGAAGACAATAATATAATTGAAAGTATATTTAATTTTTCTAGTGTTAATGTGTTGTATATATTTTTTGTAAATCATTTCTAAATTAGTGATACTAATTAATTATTACTCTTACTTTTTTTCTATTTTGATTAATTACAAGATAGACTTGATTTTTATTTTTATTTTTGGATTTTTATTTTATCAAACAATAAGAACTTCATTTTTTGTTTTTATTTTTAACTTTTAAGTTTAGTATGATGTGATTCAAATATTTTAATTTTTATTGAATTATAAATTTCTTTAAATTTTTAATAAAAACTCTATAAAATTTGGGACCGAAAACCCGAAACCCAGCTCGAGCTCGTCATGCTTGGTCCTAAGCCGGGCCCTAACCTCAGAAAAACCCGGCTCGGCTCGGACCGCAAAGGTCGGGTTTTGAGCCGGGTTTTGATATTTTTGGGCTCGGCTCGACTCGTACTTACCCCTAATACAATCTAGTTAGGTAATATTATTGTCATAATATTATTAATATTTTAAAAAAATATTTAATAATTTATAAAAGTATTTATTATTTTTATAAAAAAATCAATTCCAGTTCACATCGCTTAAGTTCAATTCAGTTCAGCTTCAGTGCAAAAGAAAGGTAATCAACCTAATTTTGCATTAAATAAAGTCAACAAATTTTGTTTATATTTTCACGTGAACTACTTAAAATTCTAGCTATCATCCTTTTAATAACTACTGTACATTACTCTCTCTTTATCTCAATAAATTATCTTTGTCCTAAGAAATTATCCGTACATTTCTTTTATAATTTTTTTTAAAATAACATTATTTATAGGAATAGAAGTAGTATTTTTTTTAATTTACAAAATAAGTGCATTATCTTTATAAACAAAGAAAGTATCAAATAAAAAATTAATTATTCAAATTCATTTTGTTTATTTTGTTTCATAAGAATAAGAATTTTTTTTATTGGATCTTTAACAATAATAAAAAAAATCTCAAAAAGTATAATTTTTTTTATTGTTCTTTTAACATTTTTTTCCATTGAATCTTTCAAATTTAAAATATAATTTTATTCATATTTTTTAATTTACTTTTAAACTTATTAACAACTACTTTATTTTTTATATATTTAATTTTAAAACGCATGTATATCGTTTTCATTTTGATCAAAAATTTACAAATAATACTCCCTCCAATTCATATAAGTTCGCATAAGGAATGTTGTACGTATATTAAGAAAAAATAATTTTTTATATGTTAAATAATAAAAAAATAATTTTTTATATGTTAAATAATAAAAAGTAGTGATATAATAGTATTGCTGAGTAAGTAATGAAACGTAGATTAAGAAAAAATAGTTTTTTATATGTTAAATAATAAAAAGTAGTGATATAATAGTATTGTTGAGTAAGTAATGAAAAGTTAAGTGAAAAATAATGATATTTGTGTAAATAGATGGTATTTGTGTAAGTAGGTGAAAAACTTTCCACAATTTATGAGTGTGCAAACTTTTAAGAACCGGAGAGAGTATTTTTTTAATCTTTATGTACGAAAAGTGGTCATATAATTATGAAAAAAGGACTATTGTCTATATCTATCATAGTGTGTTACATTTTTCTTGTATAATATCTATAGTTTCTTGCCCTCAGTGGCATAGTCGAGTGGTAAGGTTTATGATGATGTAGGTGTAATTTTCGGCAACTCAGGGTTCGAACCTCGGGTGAAACAAATTTTCATTGAAATATTATGAAGTTTGTTCTGAAGTGAGACTTGTTGGCTCTCTGGCACATCCTTCGATTTACATCATATTCGATCGAGAGGCTTCCGATCGGGTGGGGTAGAGTTTCTCGTCTCTCCTTTTTATCAAAAAAATATATATGTATATCTATAGTATCTGTCACGCCCCGACTCCAAAATAACCGACAAAAACAGGTTTAAAATACTAAACACATTTAAACTACATTTAATAATAAACAGCCTCTCGGGTGGGGTAGAGTTTCTCGTCTCTCCTCTTTATCAAAAAAATATATATGTATATCTATAGTATCTGTCACGCCCCGACTCCAAAATAACCGACAAAAACAGGTTTAAAATACTAAACACATTTAAACTACATTTAATAATAAACATTTAATCACAATTTAACATATAACTCGGGACATGAACTACTCACAATATTCACTGTAAATATATACAACCGAGTATGCAAAATCATTACATATAACATTAGTGTTTATAAAGTATACACATACACAGATACAACCCTACAAAAAAAAAATCCCTAGAACCCAAGAGACTGATTAACGGGCGGGACACGACGATGACAACGATCATCCTTGAAGCCTGCAAAACTCAAAAACCTGTGTGGGGGTGAGTACGCCACATCGACTCACCACTTTACAATTTCAAATAAACAACAAAACTCGTTTAATACTAATATATATCCTATCACATTATCACATCATGTGTCATCAATATCACAACGCAAATAATATCACAAAATTTAATATCACAAATCAAAGCATCAAACATAATCATCATCCAAAATCGTCATACAATACAACTTCAAACACTAATAATAGACATATGCAATGCAACAAGCAATGCAAGCTACTGTGCAACTCATACATGTCATGACTCACACACCCGGGCCCCAAAAATATACTTCAGAATTGTGCTGAAGTTTAGGCCATCTCAGCCTCTGGACCATCTCAGTCCCTGGACCATCTCAGTCCCTATGCATATGTCATGTCATAATAAAGAATGCTATGCATGATTCACACCAACATAAAATACCCATCTCGGGTCCCTACAAATCATACCTGTCATGACATATCACATGTCCCGTCATAATATATACTCCACAAAACTCATATCACATCATAAAGCATAATGTCACACCACAAATCATCACGTCACATCATATCACAAAACAAGGCACACGATAACATAAAAACACATAATACACCATAAGAATATATCATATACACTCAATTCACATATTCATACAGTAGAAACTCCGTACAGTCATATCGTTGGGACCGAGAAAAAATATTACTATAGAGAGTTATTCTTATATAGAGTTTTACAAAATAAAAATAATTTTTTCTATAAAAATATAATATAAATATAAAAATAATATACATGCAATATTATTTATCTTTAAATTCAAAAAATCAATTTAATAGTTTTCAATAATAATTTTTGACTATATATGTGTAAAAATTGTGTTTAACATACAAATTAAATAAAATATTAATGAATCTAAGGACTATAAACTTTGATCATATACTATATGTTATTGATTTTCATAAATATTTCAAGTAATCTTAAATATGTTATTGATTTTAATAAATAAAAATATTATTAATAAATATTTTTATTATTTATTAATCATTTATTCTTATATAGAGGTATAAATCCTTAAAACGGGACCTAAAAAATGTATGACTTATGACAATGTGGAGTTTATTCCTATTTATAACTGGTCCCAAGTTGGGACTTGCATTTTTTATTACTATAGGGAGTTTATTCCTATATAGAGTATTACTATATAGAGTTTCTACTGTATCATTAAACAAATAATTTAGGTTACACTTTTACCCACTTGTGTACGTCGCTAAAACGACCTCTACAATCTATCCATCGACTCTGTCATGTGCCTCGTGTACTCCACTCGACGATGGATCACGTCCTTATTATGAATAACTTCTATACTTCAAGACATCAGATTCGTAGCTTCAAAGGGTTATTGAAAATTTATAGTATTCATAGTCTTCTTCTTCTCTCCAAGTACGGTGGCGTTATCACTTCTAATTTATTTTTAGTTTTTTTTTTCTCTTTTTAATTATCCTTATAACTTATCACTTAAGAAGCCTCAAGAAAAAAATGAGGCGGTTAGTATTCCTATCCATACTATATTATTATTACTATAAGTTTTATTATTGTTATAAACTCAAAAGAATTGAGAGAGAATAATATAGTAGAAAGAGAAGAATAGAATTGTTAAGAATTGTTCATTCATTGATATGGGGAGACCCCTTTATATAGGATACAAACTAGGGTTTCTGTCTTGTTCACCAAGAAAGGGTTAACTAGTCATTCACTAATTAATAATATTCATAACACTCCCCCTTGAATGACTATTTACAGGATTGCTGCCTCGTTAAAACTTTGCCAGGAAAACCCAGTGGGACAAAACCTGAGCGAAGGAAAAAGAGTACAGCTTGCTCCCCCTGATTGTAATCACCGAAGATCTTTGACTTCTTGAAAGTAATTATTTGTGATCAATCAGTCTCATTAAAACCTGTAACTAATAAAACCATATAGGAAAATCTTAGTTATTCAAATATAAATTTTGGTCTTCAAGACACAACCTTCGAATTGTCGAGTTTCACATTCATTTGTATTATTGTATATTTTCCGTCCTTCTGGGACATGCCTTACCAGACATCTATTGACTAGAGCATTCGCAATTGCTATAACCGGCCGGTAACTCTTCTGAAGTATTTGAGATGCGTCTAGTGTTCAATATACATTTCTTGACAAATGAACAATAATGTGAACTTCAATTCACAATCATTTGAACTTCAGGTTCAATATCTCACTTTATCTCGAAAATAAACTCATATGGAACATTCTGATGTTCTCATTATTATCGAGTGATGTAAATGCCTCGTTAAAAACCTCGTTATAAAACCCTGTAGGAAAAAATACTCGAGGAAAAGAGTATATGACATTCACATTTATACTGTGGTGATTGTCTCGTTAAAAACCTTTAACTAAGAAAACCCTGTGGGAAAAACTTAGTAGAGGGAAAAAGAGTGCAATCACTGGTCTTCGGGACCAATCACTGGTCTTCGGGACCTTATATTCAATATCATTTTTGTCCATATGTAATATGATATTTTACATGGTCAGATCATACATTAGATGCATATATATATCGTCGTTGCTGCCATAAATATGAAGTAGCGGAACTTAATGTCATCCTTAAAAATATTTGATTAACATCGAGTTTCTGCGAAAAACTCTTGAGCTACTAATTTCGCTTTTATATCTCATCACATCATTATTCGTTTTTCTTACGAACACCCACGTATATCCTTCCGGGACAATATTTTGAGGTGTGTACTATAGAGTCAAAATATATCTTTATTTAGCGAGTCATGCTCAGCCTCAATTGCTCGTTTCTTAGTGCTGCCGGCACAATATTATTGATTTAAGTTTTGGATCCACTTTTTCTAGAGCCACTCTTGAGGCAAATATGTCGTTGACGACTTTTTCCATGTTGATGACAATTCATTCTATCAATCATTTCCCAAAATATTTAATTTGGTTGTTCCGCAATCCCACGATTTTCTATTATCATGTGCACATGCTTTTTCAATGGGATTTCCATCTAACTCTCTTCAGGAGATTTTGAGGGTGACTATATTTTATTACCGCGGATTTATTTTATATCTTGAGATCGATCTACTACGATTCAGGCGTATATTAGAATCAACATTTGAGTTGATCTCTTTGGTATTTGAACTCTTATAGTTCATTTATCACAAATATATGTGATTTTATCACACCTTCATTAATTTGGCAGATTACTTGCGGAATATTGCAAGTCACTTATTTTCATGAACTTCAAGTTCAATTTATTGGCGCGTGGATCTAGAACTGAAGATCTTTTTCATTCAATGAAATTTCTCGGCATTTATATCTTTTATATTCTTATCTTCCCCTAATGCCGAGAAATGACCTTTCTCAAATATGCAAATCAGCATAATTGCTATAAATCGATCTTTTGGATCGTGGGCTTGAGGTATTTAATATACCTTATTTTCTATTTTCGCAGATGGGAAACGTTTGATTCATTTCCACGCACTTCATAATATGCATCATCTTTATTTTTAAGTACATTTGTAGTACTCGTGTGGATAATTAGTAAAGCTCTTCCAGAGATAATTAGTAAAGCTCTTCGGGAGCTCACTCTTAACATGTCATAATTTGCATAACAATATATATTTAACAATATATATCTCAATATATAATTTTCTCAGAAATTACATTTAATTGGAATCGACTTTTTCGATATTCCATTAATACCCACATAATAAAATACATTTGTTCTCGATTTTCAAAAGATTTTCAAAAGATATCATTCAGGAATAATTCATATGTAATCATTGTTTCAACGAGAACAATCGATGTAACTTTATTCAAAAATATTTAATGTTTGAACTTTGCTTCTTCGGGAGCAATCAATAAAAATATTCGTTCAAGAATATTTTGTATAGTATCAATATCGATTTAATATATTTAAATTTTAATTGCTACACCATAAGCAATTAATTTGATTTGATATTTCTGCGGGAATATCATATCATAATGTTCTTCAAGAACATTTAAAATTTAATTTTGATATTTATTCATGAATATCATATCATAATATTCTTAACATTTAAACTTAATTGTTAATGTTCTTCTGGAACATTTAAAGTTTAATTTCATATCATAATGTTCTTCGGGAACATTTAAAACTTATTGCTACTACGAGAGCAATTCATTTGATATCTCTCAACTTATTGCTACTACGGGAGCAATTTAATTTGATATTTCCAAACTTATTGCTACTACGGGAGCAATTGATATTTATCGAATAATTGATTTGATATTATTTCAGGAATATCAAATTATAATGTTTTTCATGAGAATTCGAACTTATTCGAACTATGTGGCTATCCCCAATATTCAATCAAATAACCATCGGGCTATTCAACAAGGTTTGAATTAATTCTTCCTAAAGTTTCACCCACTTTGGAATTCAGGAAATACCTCAATCGATTCATGGGTCGAGTTCGCACATACATGACTTGACCACGAAAAACTCGCACGATGTTCTTCAGGAACATTTATTTTTTTGATATTTCTTCAAGATATCATATTATGTTCTTCAGGAACATTTAATTTTGATATTTCGTCAGGAATATCATATCATGTTTTTTCAGAAACATTAAAAATTTAATTGATTTACTAGGCATAATTAATTTGATATTACTTCAAGAATATCATATTGTAATGTTCTTCATGAACTTAATCATAATTAATTTGATATTACTTCAAGAATATCATATTATAATGTTCTTCGGGAACTTAAACATAATTAATTTGATATTACTTCAAGAATATCAGATTACAATGTTTTTCGGTAACATATGATATTACTTCAAGAATATTAGGTTATAATGTTCTTCGGGAATATATGATATTACTTCAGGAATATCAGATTATAATGTTCTTCGAGAACATATTACTTTTGTGAAGAAGAGGAGAAGAAGTAGATATATTTATAATTATTAATAAATATAAATAAAAATAAAAATTCTTGCCTTTAAGTTCGGATCTTGGATAGGTAGAACTTCGATGAAGAACGCCGTTGAGTTTTCGTGCTGATAACGTGTTATAAACTCAAAAGAATTGAGAGAGAATAATATAGTAGAAAGAGAAGAATAGAATTGTTAAGAATTGTTGTTTCATTCATATGGGGAGACCCCTTTATATAATATACAAACTAGGGTTTCTGTCTTGTTCACCAAGAAAGGGTTAACTAGTCATTCACTAATTAATAATATTCATAACAATTATTATGATTTTAGTAATTATTATAGCATTATTATTATTATTATTATTACTTAATACATAATTTATTTATTATTTTTTACGAGTCTCACAGTATCCGATCGAGAGGCTTCCGGGTAGAGTTTCTCGTCTCTCCTCTTTATCAAATATATATATATATATATATATATATATATATATATATATATATATTTATTTATTTATTTATTTATTATTTTTTACGAGTCTCACATTATCCGATCGAGAGGCTTCCGATCGGGTGGGGTAGAGTTTCTCGTCTCTCCTCTTTATCATATATATATATATATATATATATATATATATATATATATATATATATATATATATATATATATATATATATATATATATATATATATATAGTTTCCTTTTTACATGTTTCAATCATGCGTACAACTTTAGAAAATAAAATAATTATTGTACTTTCTCACTTTAAAATACAATTTTGAGAAAAATGTTAATTAGGTCTTTTTTCAACATTATTTGGGCAAAAAATTTTTTGAGAAAGTACGTGTTTTATTTAGGCCACCTAAATGTGTAAAGACTTCATTAACCTTTCCCCCTTTCTTTCACTTCTCTTCCTTACGCACGCAGAGGAGGCCGAGCCCCTGATTCCCGACTGTGATCGAACCCTCGACTGCGATCGAACCCTCGACCTGCGCTCCTGGTCGGGTCGTCTCTGTTCGTGCGGTGGTGCACTCGAAATCGTACACCTTCGACCGCCTTTCCTCCGCCACCACCTCCGATTTCAATTTCCTCTACGCCGAGTCAGCCACCGACCAGTACACCCTCGTCTTCGCCAACTGCATCCCGCAACTCAAGGTCTCGATGAACGTCCGATCGGCAATGTACAATCTCGAAGACGGGAGGGCAAATCGTCGCGATTATCTCACTGCGATTTACCTAGGGTTTGACAGCGTCTCCGAATTCTCGCCCGATTTCATCAAGGAAAGGGTCGAAATCTGAGCCTCTTGCAACGGGTTGATGTGCTGCTCAAGCATCCCCGACAAGGGCGTCATTTTTATCTACTATTTTACTTTTACTTTTTTACTTAATTTTTAAACTTTAATTACAATTAATTTATTTTTTAACTTAAAAATATATTTTTTTGATTTTTGATTTTTTTTTTGTCAAAAAAATATATTGACACGAAATATAGATATCTTAATAATTAATTAGATCAAATCCTCTCAAAAAATTCAAAATTGTTTGGATGTTATTGGGGGAAGTTCCTGAGCAACAAATTGCAGTGTCTTGGAAACAGCTTCATGTTTCATCTGTTGAATACAATTATACACTTCATGCCAAGTACGATAACATGGAGGATATTTCGACTCTCCCCACCTTCCGAATCCATCGTACAAACACGCATACCAACTGATAGTCATTTGCTCCAACAGGGCAGCGCTTTTGAGAATATACAAGGCAAACTGAACTTCGCTTTCCAGCCCGCCAAATCCACTGATTTCTACCACCTTCAATTGTGACTGCGAGTGAA
The DNA here is from genome assembly GCA_954870475.1 of Euphrasia confusa. NCBI lineage: Eukaryota > Viridiplantae > Streptophyta > Magnoliopsida > Lamiales > Orobanchaceae > Euphrasia > Euphrasia confusa. The sequence continues at coordinate 27,333,266 of OX940970.1, read as the reverse complement.
CGATCACTTGGTTTTCTTCTTTTGGCCATTTACTGACGCTAGACGATATCTAAAAACAAAATAAAATTAAATAAAATAATAAAGTTGATAAATAAGGAAGGCAGAGAGTACCACAATTCGTATCAAAGACTAACCGACAAATGGAACTCTTCCAGGCGTGGAAATTCCTGCAAAGCCTGACTCAGTGAAAACAGATCTAAATAATAAGCTATAAAAACTATCAACTCCAATCGCTTAAGGTTCTCGAACATGTCGATCCCCGTAAGAATGCATCCATCCTGAGAATAAAATAGCAAAATAGTAAAAACAAAGATCATTGGAGTAACCAATTTTTCCTTTTTTTTTAAAGACAGGACAAAACTCATACCTCGTAAAGATTTCCAACATTATCCAAAACTAGTGTTTTAAGGGGAGGCAAATATTTCGCAAGTCTCCTACAATAATAAGACATATACTGTATTGCCGATGTGCAGTGATATAAACAATTTGTAGTCGAGGCACGTAGTCAAATATTAAGTTGACCAGATCTCTGGATTTGGAATGGAAATCGACTGTCGTGAGATTAGAGGCGTAGAAATCTATCTCTTTAAGACCTTTACAGTCATGAATAACAATGCAATTTATTTGGAGATTGAGCCTGGCGAAGCATAGTTTAAAAGGAAGTTCACACTCTTTTAAGGTCAATGTGCAAAGGCTTAAACAACTAGAAAATATCGACTCTAAGGAACCAGGAGATGCGCTCACTTTAGAAAGCCTAAGAGTTTTCAAAGAGTTGCTCAGATATATTATCGGACTCGGCTGCAAAGAGCAACGACTCAATTTCAAGTATTGCAAGGATGACATGAGAGAAAGAAGGTGAAAAGAAAAAAGAAACGATGATGAAAGATTATAACAATAAGCCCGTAAGGTTAATTCCTTAACGCCAAGATCTCCTAGGGCAAAAATGGATTGCTCGAATGTGTGTGTGCATGAATCGGGTATACAGCCACGCAAGACAAAAGACCGAATACAAGCCCCATTGAGGAATACTTCAGAGTTGCAAGTGCATGTGCATTCAAGGTTGATAGCACAGAAGGTGATGGTGGGCACAAACTGAAAGAGATTCGTCCACCGTTTTGACAAGATGCGCGTACTTAGAGATCCACCGTTTTGAACGGAATTTATTGCGTGAATAGCATTGACTCGTTGTACGTTGTGGGGGAATAGTTCAAGGCATCGTGTCCACTAGGCCTCCTGTACTTCCGATGTTATATCACTACGGAAGGTTCAAAGCCGCAAACTACCTTTCCGGAAGCGATAGATTCTTTTGGGGAATTGAACGAAGAGTCTGCATACATGCATGCATTGATTTCCACTCATGTGGGGGATTGTTGGAAAATCTTAAGTCAAAATTGGTTTTATCCAATGTTTGACTGAGTTGACTGGCTATAAAATTAATTTCGATTGGGAAATAAATTGTACGATAATTTTCTACGTCGTTCGTAGATAATTATAGAATTTTATTTCGTCAAAAACCGGATTTTCGGTGAGTGAGAAATAAATTGTTAAAGATAGCCAATTAAAAAGACATTTAATTGAATATGTAATAAAGTGTAAGACTTTATTACATTGAAATATGTAATAGTTATTACATCCCACATTGAAAGATGTAATAAAGTTATTACACTTAATAAGTTATTGGAAGATTAATGTGTTCAACAAGTGAGTAAGACCAGGTCCATGGCAATCGCCACACGCGCGTCCGTCCGTCCGTCCGCTCGGCTCGTGCCCCGTGCCCGTGCCCGTGCTCGGCTCGGCTCGTCCCGACCCGACCCGACCTGCCTCGTCCTTGGACTTGGATCTTGGCAATTGGACTTTAGGCTGGACTTGGGCTTCCTAGCCCTGGCCATCGTAATAGTTTTGCTGACGGGCTGAACTATTTTTGTTGATTGGGCCTACGTGAAGTGGGCTGGTTTGGTTGAACACAAAAAGGCTTAAAGCCTGATTAGAAAATAATATTGTATAATATAATTATATTAATATTATTTTGAATTTCGAAAATCCTCAAAGGTCAAATGACCATGTTCATTCTTTGCGGTTACAAAGTTTGAATGTGCTGGTCATGGGGAAGTTATTGGCCCCATTAACCACGTGATTGAATGCCTGAGTAAAGAGCTGCTGACCCCTCACATGCTTGGAGCTCCTATAAATAGCGAGTCTTAGTTTGCATTTCATACAACAGAAAAACGAAAAATCAATTCCCAGCATATTCATACAGTTCATACTCTCCACTCTTTCTCGTTCGAAAAGTGGTTCGACTCTGGTTGCTTCAGTGACGAACATAAGAAAGTCGTTGTATCTTTGGGGAGATTACGTCTGAAAACCGTAGCATACACGGGACGTATTTGTCTTGCGGATAGCGAAAGCGCCTCGACTACCCGCAACAAATTTCTGATCGAAGTTCGTGTCCAGTTCTGACGATCCACCGGAGTTGAAGATCTGTTCGAGTGTTTCTCATCTTCTTCATTTCTTTATTTTTATTTTAGTTTCTGGAAAAGTGTAAAATTTCAGTAGTACTGATTCTAATCCATAAACAAGCACTGTAATAGCTACGAACACCAACATCGCAAGACAAATAACCGTACTAAAAAATGACAACCGGAGACAATACTGGTGCTGAGAAAAACGGCCAATCTAGCACTGTTCCACCGCTGAACATGAACATTCCAATCATGCCTTCATCGGTGGTTCATGCTGAGAAACCTGAGAAGTTCAATGGGACTGACTTCAAAAGGTGGCAGCAAAAGATGATGTTTTACCAGACCACATTGGGTTTGGCAAAGTTTCTCAAGGATGAGCCTCTGGCCATGGATGAGAATGAAACTGATGGAAATAAGCGTGCTGCTTATGAAGCATGGGGCCTGGGTGATTACCTGTGCCGGAATACCGTTTTGAACGGTCTGAGTAATGACCTGTACAATGTGTATGGGAATATGACTTCGGCCAAAGCACTCTTGGATGCTTTGGAGAAGAAGTATAAAACTGAGGACGCCGGAACTAAAAAGTTCGTCGTCGGGAAGTTTTTGGATTTTAAGATGGTCGACTCTAAGTCGGTCGTATCTCAATTCCAACACTTCCAGCTGATCTTGCATGACCTTGAGAATGAAGGCATGAAAATCAGCGAGTCTTTTCTGGTGGTTGCTGCTATTGAGAAGTTACCCCCGAGTTGGAGGGCTTATCAAAACTATCTCAAGCATAAGACCAAGGAAATGACTATTGACAAGCTGGTTGTCAAGCTTCGTATCGAAGAGGAAAACCGTAAGAGGTTTAATCCTAGGAGTGTGCCTGAGGAGCCTCGTGTGAATCTGATGGAGCAACCCAAAAGGAAGATGCCTCCTCCTCAGAATACCTCTAAAGGGAAAGAGCCTGCCACCAAGTTCTGGAAGTTCATGGGAAAATGCCATAACTGTGGAATAACTGGCCACATGGCTAAAGATTGCAAGAAGCATAAACAGCCTATTGCACAGTACAAGGGGAAAGGGAAGCAATCTGCTAACCTTGTTGAAACCTCTGGGCAGGAGCTGACTGAAATGGATATGTCAGCAATGGTGTTTGAAGCCAACTTGGTTGGTAATCCCAAGGAGTGGTTCATTTACACTGGAGCCACTCGCCATGTCTGCTCTGATAAGGATGCATTTTCTACTTATGCTCCTTCGACTGGCCGAAAGCTCCACATGGGGAACTCTTCCTCGTCTACTGTTGCTGGAGTTGGGAACGTGACCCTGAAGCTCACCTCTGGAAAGGAGCTGCTGTTGAAGGATGTGCTGCATGTCCCGGACATCCGCAAAAACTTAGTCTCTGGGTCTCTCCTAGTTGAGCATGGTTTTAAACTTGTATTTGATGCTAAGAAGTTTATTCTGACTAAGTTTGGAAATTTCCTTGGTCGGGGCTATCTCGACAATGGACTTTTCAAAATGAATGTAATGGATGTGCGCCGTGTACCCAATGTTGCCTCGAGCATTAATAAAAATAATTCTGTTTCGGTTTACTTGCTTGAGTGTTCTGAATTGTGGCATATAAGATTAGGACATGTAAATCTAAATGCGATTAAAAGATTGATGAATTTGGAATTATTACCAACTTCAAAAATTGATACACAAAAGAAATGTGAAATTTGTGTTGAAGCCAAAATGGCTAAATTACCTTTTCCCTCGATTGAAAGGTGTACTGAACCTCTTGGTTTAATCCATACTGATATATGCGATTTAAAATTTGTATAAACAAGAGGTGAAAAAAAGTACTTCATCACGTTTATTGATGATTGTACTAGATATTGTTACTTATATCTATTAAGTAGCGAAGACGAAGCCTTAGAGGCTTTTACCAAGTATAAAGCAGAGGTTGAGAATCAACTTGGTAAACGAATTAAAATAATTCGAAGTGATAGAGGTGGAGAATATGTAGCTCCGTTTGAAAAATTATGTTCTGAAAATGGGATAATTCATCAAACGACGGCTCCTTATTCACCACAATCAAATGGTGTTACTGAACGGAAAAACAGAACTCTCAAAGAGATGATGAACGCCATGTTGATTAACTCGGGTTTATCTCAGAACATGTGGGGGGAAGCTATTTTGACAGCTAACCACATTTTGAACAAAATCCCACTTAAAGGTAAAAATGAGACGTCGTACGAATTGTGGAAAAATCGTAAGCCGTCTTATAAATATCTTAAAGTGTGGGGGTGTTTGGCTAAGGTGTCTGTTCCTGAACCAAAGCAAATGAGAATCGGACCAAAGACGGTCGATTGCATTTTTATCGGATATGCATACAATAGTATGGCTTACCGATTTTTGGTACACAAGTCTGATAATCCAGACGTGCATAAAGGTACCACGATTGAATCGAGAAATGCTTCATTTTTCGAAAATATCTTTCCTTGTAAAGAAAGAGAAGAATCAAGTTCTAATAAAAGAACTTATGAACCTGATGTCGACAAAACACCTGTTGGTGACGATCAGGTAGACGAAGAGGTTATTAAACCTAGACGTGGTAAAAGGGTAAAAACGGCTAAGACGTTTGGACCTGATTTTATTACGTATTTATTGGATGACGAGCCAAAGTCCTACGGGGAAGCTCTATCCAGTCCAGATGCACCGCTTTGGGAAGAAGCTATTAATAGCGAAATGGAGTCTATTTTGCAAAATCACACGTGGAAGTTGGTTGATCTTCCACCGGGTTGTAAACCTTTAGGATGTAAATGGATCCTAAAGAAAAAGTATAAAGCAGATGGAACGGTCGATAAGTTTAAAGCTCGTTTGGTAGCCAAAGGGTTTAAACAAAGAGAAAAATATGATTTCTTTGATACATATTCACCTGTAACCAGAATATCGTCTATTCGGGTGCTTATTGCGATTGCAGCTTTGCACAATCTCGATATTCATCAGATGGATGTGAAAACTGCGTTTCTGAACGGTGAATTGGAAGAAGAAATTTATATGGAACAACCCAAGGGATTTGTAGCACCTGGACAAGAGAAAAAGGTGTGCAAATTGATAAGGTCGTTGTACGGACTTAAGCAAGCTCCTAAACAATGGCATTTGAAATTTGACAACATTATGATATCAAATGGATATAAAATCAACTAGTGTGACAAATGTGTGTACATTAAAGGTACATCTGACTCGTTTGTCATAGTCTTTCTATATGTAGACGACATGTTAATCATGGGTAGTACTCGTGAATTGATCATGAATACTAAAGCAATGTTAAAAAGAAATTTTGACATGAAAGATTTGGGTGTTGCTGATTTAATCCTCGGGATTAAAATTGAAAGAACCCCAAATGGAATTGTCTTATCACAATCTCATTATGTTGAGAAAGTGTTAAAGAAATTCAATGCCCATGATGGTCCTACGAGTAGGACGCCGATTGACTTAAGTATAAATCTTACTGTCAATAAGGCTGAACCTGTAGCTCAGTTAGAGTATTCTCAAGTTATAGGCAGTCTGATGTACTTAACAAATTGTACACGTCCAGACTTGGCCTATCCTGTGAATAAACTGAGCAGATATACGAGCAATCCAGGTGTTGAGCACTGGTATGCTTTGAATCGGGTTTTAAAGTATTTGAAATACACCCGAGAGTATGGGCTATACTATACGAGATATCCGAATGTACTTGATGGATATTGTGATGCTAGTTGGATATCTGATTCTAAAAGTTCACATTCCACTAGTGGTTACGTCTTCTGTATAGGGGGCGGAGCAGTTTCGTGGATGTCAACAAAACAAACGTGTATAGCCAGATCCACCATGGAATCTGAGTTTATAGCTTTAGATAAAGCTGGTGAAGAAGCAGAGTGGCTTCGTCACTTTTTGGAAGATATTCCATGTTGGAAAAAGCATGTGTCTCCCGTGATGATTCACTGTGATAGTCAAGCAGCTATAGGGAGAGCACAGAGCATTATGTATAATGGTAAGTCCCGACATATTCGTCGGAGACATAATACCGTTCGACAATTGATCTCAAATGGAGTAATTTCCTTAGAGTATGTAAAATCTAAGGAAAATCTGCCTGATCCTTTGACAAAAGGAATGAATCGAGATCAATTGGGCGTGTTGCTAGAGGGAATAGGTTTGAAAAACCACAATCCATCGAACGATCATAAAGGTAACCCTACCTTGATGAATGGAGATCCCATGAACTTGGTTCAAAGGGAAAACTAAGTTATGAAAGTTCAACCGAGCACTTGTACTCATCCCTAAAGGCAATTCAAGTGTTGTTTCCTGACGTGTGGTAATAGGTTAAGTTCTCGAGGAGACTTTTAATGAATCCCTACCTTGAAAAGGTTAAGTATGTCAGGATACTTATAATGGGAGGTCACCTATATAAATGTGAAGTGAGGGTCGCTTCAAATGTAAACATTTATGAATCCAAAGTGTTGTCCATGGCCAAAACGGACACAACATAGAACGAGAAATTGAACGGAATTTATTGCGTGAATAGCATTGACTCGTTGTACGTTGTGGGGGAATAGTTCAAGGCATCGTGTCCACTAGGCCTCCTGTACTTCCGATGTTATATCACTACGGAAGGTTCAAAGCCGCAAACTACCTTTCCGGAAGCGATAGATTATTTTGGGGAATTGAACGAAGAGTCTGCATACATGCATGCATTGATTTCCACTCATGTGGGGGATTGTTGGAAAATCTTAAGTCAAAATTGGGTTTATCCAATGTTTGACTGAATTGACTGGCTATAAAATTAATTTCGATTGGGAAATAAATTGTACGATAATTTTCTACGTCGTTCGTAGATAATTATAGAATTTTATTTCGTCAAAAACCGATTTTCGGTGAGTGAGAAATAAATTGTTAAAGATAGCCAATTAAAAAGGCATTTAATTGAATATGTAATAAAGTGTAAGACTTTATTACATTGAAATGTGTAATAGTTATTACATCCCACATTGAAAGATGTAATAAAGTTATTACACTTAATAAGTGATTGGAGAATTAATGTGTTCAACAAGTGAGTAAGACCATGGACCGTTAAGGTACATGGCAATCGCCACACGCGCGTCCGTCCGTCCGTCCGCTCGGCTCGTGCCCGTGCCCGTGCTCGTGCTCGGCTCGGCTCGGCCCGTCCCGTCCCGACCCTACTCGCCTCGTCCTTGGACTTGGACTTGGACTTGGATCTTGGCAATTGGACTTTGGGCTGGACTTGGGCTTCCTTGGGCTCCTTGGGGCTTCTGGGCCTGGCCATCGTAATAGTTTTGCTAACGGGCTGAACTATTTTTATTGATTGGGCCTACGTGAAGTGGGCTGGTTTGGTTGAACACAAAAAGGCTTAAGGCCTGATTAGAAAATAATATTGTATAATATAATTATATTAATATTATTTTGAATTTCGAAAATACTCAAAGGTCAGATGACCATGTTCATTCTTTGCGGTTACAAAGTTTGAATGTGCCGGTCATGGGGAAGTTATTGGCCCCATTAACCACGTGATTGAATGCCTGAGTAAAGAGCTGCTGACCCCTCACATGCTTGGAGCTCCTATAAATAGCGAGTCTTAGTTTGCATTTCATACAACAAAAAAACGAAAAATCAATTCCCAGCATATTCATACAGTTCATACTCTCCACTCTTTCTCGTTCGAAAAGTGGTTCGACTCTGGTTGCTTCAGAGACGAACATAAGAAAGTCGTTGTATCTTTGGGGACATTACGTCTGAAAACCGTAGCATACACGGGACGTATTTGTCTTGTGGATAGCGAAAGCGCTTCGACTACCCGCAACAAATTTCTGATCGAAGTTCGTGTCTGATGGAGTTATATTCTAAATGTCTAGTTTAGTGACAATATGGAACTCCTTATCTGTGTTTTACATTATCTATTAATCAAACTGTCGGCATTTAATCTATCTTGTACTTGAATGCAATAGTCCTAGATATATACGTTGTAGACAGTATGGCGTGAGGAGACACGCGGAAGATCATACTGTCGGTTACTCGTATATATCGAACAGAAGCTCACGACTTAGATGGACAGGGACAATCCATCGGTACGTCGTAGTGTGACTGGGTAATAGTTGGTCTTGACTATTATGTTACACTTGTACACTTGGTGTATTGAGCAGGACCACGGGAGGGCGTTCGATTTATACTAATCGACGTAATCGAACCAGACCTCAGAATTACGGATATACGAATTCTTAATCCCTATATAATTATAGGTGCGTATGTCCAATTCTCGGTTCTTTAACTTGCCAATGAGTGAGACTATTTGATTAGTCGAGATACTCGGTAAATTGGGAATCGGAATTGTACACACGGCATGCTATAGATTATAGACAGGAAACCGTGTCCCGTTTATCGGGTTGACAACGTCCCCGAGATGAGCTCATAAAGTTTATCATGTAAACCCTGCAGGTGGATTTGTTCCACATGATAAAAAGGATGAGTGGTACTAGTCTCGGATAATAAGAAACGAATTAATTTAATTATTAGTAATTAAATAAATTCGTGGACGTTCGATATCTTAAACACGGGGAAAGTCGTATATGTAATTTCGGCGGATTTATTATTGTTGAAATAATATTAAAATTAATTTCGGGAATTCAATTATTATTTTATAGTGGAGTTAATAATAATTAAAATTGAAATCGATTAATTAAGGAATTGCGTTTACGTATTCCAAGTTAATTAATATTTCAATTTAGCCCTTAATTAATTTCCCTTAGGTCCCTAACGTAGCTCTATTTAAACCCCCCCCCCCCCCCCCCCCCTTGCCCTCTCCTAAGACCTACAGTTCGCCGCAACTATTATTTTTCTGAGAAAAATTATTGCGTTAGCGCAAAAACATTTTTCTCTGTTAAAATAATTAAGTTAACGCAATTATTATTCTCTCAGAGAGAATAATTAAATCATTGCGCTGGTTTGAGAAAGGAGAGAGCGGACAAGGAATTTCCAGCGGATCGTTGCCCACACAACGGCTGGAATCGGGAAGAGAATACGTTAGAAGCTCTAAGGTCTCAACAATCGACCGAGAAGGTATGAGATCGGATCTCTAAATTCCGCATTTATTCGATCTCATATTATCGTTGAACATACATGAACGTGGATCGGGTTCCGGGGTCGTGGATCGTGTTCCTCGACTACTGGGGGTTCTAGGACCTCCGGAACGGTAGTCGGATGAGGAAAAACGACCCGGAAACGAGCCCGGAACAGCAACATCACGTTGCTGTTCGCGGACAAAACGGCGGTCGCCAAAGGGCAAACGGCGGTCGCCGTTTGCAGTTCCTTTCAGCGACCGCTGGACTGCTTTCGGCGGTCGCCGAATCGATGCAGTCCAGTTCCGTTTCGTGCGGTTGTCCTTCGGGGCGATGGCTGGGCATGATTCGGGATAAGGGCTGTTAAGCGAACGAAGTAGTGACTTCGGAGGTCGACTGGGATGGTTCGGATGTTCGAGCAATCGAACGAACGCATCCCGGGTAGTCGAAATCCAACAATTGGTATCAGAGCCGGTTATACGTTCTTTGTATTGTTTGCGAGTTTTGTTTTGCAGGATAACCCGATTATTATGGTCATATGTTTATGTACTGTATGTTGTGGTTTGTTAAACTCTCGGGGTTGTCGAGATCTTTTGTTTTTATCGTTGCTTGCTTGTAATAGTTAAAACGACGGGTTGAGTCGTTTAGGTTTTATTTTCGTTTTTCGTTTATCCGGGTGTATAGGATCGATCAAAATGTATAGGATCGATGCCGGAAGTAGTTAGCTTTACCTTGTAATGTTGCTGCTGCTTGGTGGATCGAGACGAGATCGAAGGCCGGACGAACGGGGGTCGAGAAGTCGAACCCGCGGCTGCTGAAGGGCAAACGGCGGTCGCCGTTTTTCAAACGGCGGTCGCCGTTTCGGTGTTTTCTTGGCAGCAGCTTGCGGGGGTTCGACGGACATCACGGATCGCTTGTCGAGGGCCCGGGATGATACTCCAGTGGGAGGAGTTCGTCTCTTGGTCCTTAGACGAGTCGGTGATGGACCGAGACCTAGACGAGCAACGAGACGAAGATCCGAGACGTGCATTGAAGACTTTAAAGACCATAATAATCGGGCCACGTTAATTGCTTCTTGTGTGTTTAACGTGTTTTATTATGCTTTAAATTCATATGCATGTGAATGTTATCCCTTTCGTAAAAACTAAGTGGGAGAGGGATTGGAAACAATCCCGCGGTCTCCATTCTCTGTTTTGATAGTGATGTGTGTCGCTTACGAGTTGGCTTTAGTGTCATCCTCCCTATCGGATAAAGTTGACACACGGATATCACTGGATCAAAATTCGAATTCAATTCCATTTATAGAATTGAACACTTAAGTTTTTCAAAGCAATGCCTAATCTGTCTTTCAAAGACTAATTTCAACTCGACTCATTCTCACCCCGGGGAGTGGAATGGAGCCAAAGCACTTGGTTATGTCGATGACACAGATTAGAGACATTCGAGTCATTTGATGGCTAGATCGATTGTCTGGTTGGCTCCCTCACCTAGTGAGAGATAGGGCTCAATTGCATGATTGATCGCTGGTTAGAAACTTCGAGTTTCACTTACGAGATATCAAGCTTTGATTAATGAGATTGTGAAATTTAATAAATGTAAGAGTCAATTAACAAAGTTGTTTGTTTTAGTAAACGTCCACACTATCGTGGCTTGCTAAATGGAAACGGTACTTTGGGTTAATTGAGACTCTATGACATTTAGATAAATGGAATTCAATTAACAAAGTTGTTTGTTTAGTAAACGTCCACACTATCGTGGCTTGCTGGACGGAAACGGAACTTTGGGTTAATTGAGGCTCGACAGTTATAGGAAATCGTAAAGGGACCGCATGTCAACGTAAACGTCCACACTAACGTGGCTTGCGGTGGGCGTGTAGTTTCCGAGCGGTTAACTTAGTACTGAGAAATGGTATACACTTAGGTACGCTTTACAGTATCCTCCCCATCGGAGTCACTGCTGTAATGATGTACGACCAAAGTAAAAGTCCAGTTATAAAATCGTTTGGACTAGTATACGTCCACATGAACGTGGCATGCTAGTCTGATGGGATTTTAGGATTGATTGGTAAATTTAATGATATTAATTAAGGGAGTTAATATCGAATTAAATTTGACGGTTTGATTTGTCTCTTTTATAGATATGGCACATAACCCGCTGTCTATACTAAAAGAAAACAAGCTCACTGGTCCGGATTATAATGATTGGAAAGGAAACTTGGACATTGTCCAGACTGATAAAACTTCTAATCCCACTGAAGTCTTAACTGATGAGGACATTAAAGATGAACTCAGGAAGATGTTAAGACATAGTGCGGAAGCCGGGCAAGAAGTGATTAACTTACTCAAGAAATTCGGTCCTCTTAAGGAATCACTTGTAAGCGATTCCAAAAGAATGGAATTTGTGAGTGAGTTAAGAAAATCACAAATGATTGCGGCTGTGAAGTTAGATCTTTCTAGGCCTCCGGGCGGCAAAAGAAAGAAAAGGCATCAACGGAAACCCAGTGGACCCAGATTTGGTGGACCACAGAATGGAGTGAACAAGCCCAAGGGCAAGTGTTTCCGTTGCAAGCAGTCTGGACATTGGAAGTCTAATTGTCCTCTCATACAAGGAGGTATGAACTTTTCCTTAGTCACTGAAACATGTTTAGCGGTGTTATCCACCGGTACCTGGTGTGTGGATACGGGAGCCACTGATCATGTCTGCAATTCTTTGCAGGGGTTCCAGGAAACCCGGCGGCTTAGAGAGGGAGAGATCACCATCTACATGGGCAATGCTACGAAAGTGGCGGCAGTTGCAGTGGGAGATGTTCATTTATCTTTTAATAATAAAGTTTTAGTATTGAATGATTGTATTTATGTACCGAACTTTAGAAAGAACCTTGTTTCGGTTTCTAAGTTGGTTTTGAATAAATATTCTGTTTCTTTTGATAGTTCTGTTATTATCAAAAAGAATGGTGAGTATATCTGTTCTGGTACATTGATAGGCAACTTATATATACTGAACCCTGATTATTCCACGATGCAACGAGTAGAGTCTTTTAACACATCTAGTACCAATAAGAGAAAGGAGCCTTCTAGAATGAATCAAAAGTACTTGTGGCATCTTAGGCTAGGTCATATTAACTTGGGTAGGATTCAAAGGTTGATAACTGATGGAATACTCAGTGGTGTGAAAGATGAGGACTTTCCAACCTGCGAATCATGCCTGGAAGGAAAAATGACC